>OY725171.1:3397325-4879650 GCA_963241965.1 Tortrix viridana | reverse complement strand
CTCCTTTATTTCTCCTCTTCCCTCCTCTCCTTTATTTGTAATAATATTAGCCATATTTAATTTATTTGCAATGCAGCTTTAAAATTCGAATCTGTCACGCATCCCATACCGCAGTTGCTAGCATCGCACTAAATAAATAACGCTCCTTTCTTCGATCATATAATTTATTTTAAACCTAACCTAACTTTAAACGGTGACTTCACGCCAGTATACCATATAACCTTTTAAAGTATTTGTTTGTTTACGAGGTGTACGTCGTGCTTAATATGAAATGATTTAAGTTGACTGCAGCCATCGTAGTCATTATTCTCATTAGTAATTAGGCATTCTTTATTACCTCCTAGCATTGCTTCTATCATACCTCTATGGTCATGAAATAAGGCTACGTCTTAAAAAACTCAAGATTCTGTGCGCACAGAGTAACCAAATGTGAGTGAAGTGATGCGTGAAATTGCTCCAGCGGTTGTTGCCCCGCTGGTTTACATATAAAGCACGTAGAATATCAAACTGAACATATACGTGTTACATTAAACCTATTTAATTAATTACCTGGACCAATTTAAAATGTAATTTGGTGAATTGTAAAATTTATTTTTAACCGGAGTGAGTTTAGCGTTGTCATTTATTCATTTAGTTTTAGATTTGAAATTGGGTTCATTATCAGACATGACAATGTAGGTAAATACTAAATTAGAAGAGCCGTCAAAATCACCCTTTTCTTTGTATCTTAATGAGTTTTATGTATTTTTTCAGTAATAGATTTTTGCTAAAGTAAAATTAAATAAATGAGAAGCGATTCGTTTTTTTTAAACAAATACGGCGCCCATAATAATATACTTTGTAAGAGACAATCCATTACAAGTACCTACCACAATTGTCCGATCATTTAATTTTTGTAAGTGGTCACCCCCTTTCGCTTCTGAACCCATTTGAGTTGAAGCGAAGCATCTGTACTGTTAACTTTGGCTTTGAGGGGCCGTAATAATTAAATGAAACACCGCCATACGGGCTCAAATGGACCTATTAACACGCCTCGTCCCTCCAACTCCATAAGGAGCCTAAGTTGTATAAAAATCCCGAAGCCGAGCACTTAATGTGTCATACGTACATAACGCTACCAACTTGTATTTACCGGCGGGAAAAAATGGAACCAAGGCCTCGGTACTGTGGAACGTTATCAACAATGCACGGATCAAGCAAAATGTACTCTATATAAACCATATAAGAATCACGTGAGCATTGTTTACGTGGTAAACGTGCGATAACAGCGACATGAACCGTAGAAGACAAGTTTGTAAACCCATTGGGATTTCGGCTGGATTCTTAATTTGAAATCTGATGTCGGCGAGACGTTTAGCGCTATAATTTTAAAAACAAGAATCGCAATTACAGCTGTAAAACCTCTTGAAATAGCTAATAAAAACCAAAAATGTACGGACATAACATTACTAAAACAATATTTATAGGTTTTTTTTTTAAATTGGCAATCAGCTGGTTTGCCAGGGCATGAGTGTAAGCGATATGTTCATAATTTAAATACCGAAGATTATTTTCGGCCTGTTACATGGAGAATTATATTAATTATTTTAAATTATACCTACTCCTCTTTTTTGCAATAAGCAAATTTTTATCAAACCAAGAATACCATTACGTGCATCTACATCTACTTAATATAGTTACAACAGAAAACGTATGAAAGCGGTTTCTTTTCCTCAAGACTCAAGATTTATCCCCTAAGGCCCGGTTCGACCAAACTTTTTACACGGGGGTGACGCTTACTCTGGGGTTTAAATGTCAAAATGCCATAGTAATCTGTCATGAATCTCTCATTTTAATCTCAGAGTAAGCGTTATAACCGGTATAAGAAGTTTGGTCGAATTCGGCCTTAGAATAATAACACATAGAAACCTAGTCCACGCACCAAATGTGTAACCACTTAAACTAAACCATTTGGCTTACTCGGCGATCGGCGCATGTCCCTGACAATGCTTCTCATAAATTAAATAAACGTGGTAAAATCACATTCCACTCGAAAACACTTCGTTTTGACTTGTCGTTTTACGTAAGTAACACATTCAACAAAATATCATTATTTTTTACAAACGCCATTAC
The DNA here is from genome assembly GCA_963241965.1 of Tortrix viridana. NCBI lineage: Eukaryota > Metazoa > Arthropoda > Insecta > Lepidoptera > Tortricidae > Tortrix > Tortrix viridana. Next base: position 4,877,538 of record OY725171.1, on the reverse strand, counting down.
ACGGCAATGTTGCCAGTATAACGGATAATTTTCCCCTGAATTCTAACTTCATTCACTTGGGTAATTTACCTCGCATTTTTGCCAAAACAATTTTAAACAACTTCCGATTTCTGTCCAATGTCCTGTACGATTGACCTTTTTATATGGACAATTTGAACTACCGGGCAGGTAGTAAGAGCGGGCAGTACCTAAGTACCAAATATAATCTAATGTATATTTATAAATTACATAGGTGCCCGTAATTTAAATTAATGGATATTAGTAAGTACAATACAGAATACTAATGTACTCTATTCGACAGTGAAAAGCTATATTTTAACAAACATTATTGATAAGAGTAATTCCTATGTTTTCTGAGGAAATGCAACCCGCTAGCAACATTATTTGTTTATTTATTATTATTCTAAGTTTATCCACTTCGAAGGCCGCAATACATTCAATGAATGGGACTACATATGTTAAAGAAAATAAGCCTAAATGAGTTCGGACATAATGTCTAGTTGTTTTATTGGCAGAAACCTGTTCGCGGCTCCATGAGAGAGATACGAATACTCAAATGACGGCATAATGAGAGGGATGAACGATGGAACCATGTTCAGACTAATAATTATAATGATCGTGTGTAAAAAAACGTGTTTACAGCCTTACAAAATGTGGTTAAGTTTTATTTGTTGTGTAGTTCTATTCGGTGCCAGCGGCCCCCCTGAGTTCAAATTGTAGGTACCTAATACGTTCATGGCATTGAATGAGTTTGAGACCCGATATAAAGGTAAACTTTAGCGAAATGCATCAAATGTGAAAATATGCAAGAAATAAAGTCATATCCCCACATAATTCCGATTGGTTTAAAGGGAAACAGACTAAGGCTGCCTTTCCACCGAGGCGGAGACAAGCGGAGCGGAGAGGAGCGGAGCTGTGAAAAGAGGTATGTGTTTCCACTGAGGCGGAGACGAGCGGGGATGAGTGGCGTACTATACACATTTGATACAGTCGTCTCCGCTTGACTGTTTCAGATTTTGTAAGACGGTTCTTAAAAACTGTATTTCAGTTCTAAGAGTTCCCCAGGATAATAAAAACTCCTTGAAAAAGTTCGGATATCCTCGAAGATGCGACATATGTTCGAAATTTGAAAATGCGCTTTTTTTCGAGCACAGCATCTGCTCGGGTATTGGGTGACCTGAGATCCCACGTGAGATCAGCCGGCGACCGAGACGTTTTGGTCGTTTAAAGCAGGCTGGTTGAAATACACCATAATAATATTATTATTACTACTATCTGGGAGACAGCGTCACATGGGTTGACTTGACACCGAGTTTTCCCGAAGGTGAGAATTCCCGATCGATCGTGCCCCCGAAAATTCCATATTCCGTTATTTTAATCAAAAACGATACTAACATTTCCGAGAAAACAATGCAATCCATATACATGCAATTAATACCACTTTAGGTCATTTTAAGTATATTATGAGTGACTAAATATCGTATAGTCATTAAAAAAACATTTATGCGAAGTTGTAAGTAGTATTATTACAATTTTTCGATCTGGATTTGCTTCTTTTAGACAAAATTGCTAGCAGCTGGTATACTCACTAAAACATGCATGTCGGCGAGTAGAGAATGCGAAGAAAACGCATGAAGCAACTTACCTGAAAACCAAAAAAAAAGGTAAATTATTGAAAATAAATACACAAAATATATTTAACTAGAAATGTTTTAATAGGTATGAACATTTTTCATCATAAATGGTTTAATTTGAATTTAAGATTGAAATAAATTTATAAACATTTTTACTCTGCGACTTAATACTTTTTGAATGAAAAAGTAAATAATCACACTTGACATTTTCGTTTCTATATTACTTTCATCAACAACTTAACATATAAAATAGCGACAAGTATCAAAACATCTCGCCACTATGCCCGTTCGGTTCACACACCCCCCTCTTTTTTACGAACAGGTTATTGCGCCTGAGTGTGGTGGGGCAGGTTGCTATGTGTGTATGTGTGTATTTAGCATCCGAGAAAGGTGGTTTTTATGAATGGAAATTCAAAGGTTCGAAGAACCATTGAATCAATAATAGCAGCGTTTATCACTTTTAAGGAAAAATAACTATTAATTTCTAGAGATTTTTACAGGAAATGTTAAAATATATATTATGTTTATGAACATATTTTATTACATGCTAAGAAGATCCAAGTCAATACTTTATGTTATAACTAGTTAAAGAGATAATTATACTTTTAACTCTGCACTGAATTACTAAATTTTGGGGATAAGAGTTTTTGCTGACTGTACTTTTTTGCAATAAACTTTTCAAGTTAATTTGTGACGTTATCAATTAATATAAAGGGACTTTATGGAGGAAGGCAGTTACGCTCTTCTTATTCTTGTAAATACACGAATACTATGGTAACAGTTCTAAAAACGGCGTAACCGCCTGCCTCCATACGGTCCCTTTATTGAGAACGTCACATTTTATACCATTCCCCGTTTTTGCAATATAGGCTGACATTTGGAATACATACGAGATATGTACATGACATTCATAGTATGAAAAGCCTGATGACAATATTCTGTAACATATAGATATATGTGTAAGCTGATCTGATCATTGAGTAAGGTACATATATAAATATATTTTGCTCTCCAAAAGAAAAATACAGTATTATGCGCGTCATAGGCGGAGCTGTAATATAATATGTTATAGCACGGTATATTACGATATATTTTTCCGTACTTGTTAACAATGTTGACAGAGTCCACACACGCAGCTATAATATTATATTAATTATGCGTGTGTGGCCTCTGTCAACTACCTACAGTACGGAATACGGATATACTACCTTTTTGATTTGGATACAGATATTCTTAACATGTACCCATTTTGATTGGACTCGTTAGTTCGGCCTTGACTGTGCAAAATAGTACAGTCAGCAATAAAACCCTGTCTTATATTATTAGAAACTTATTTTTAACAAATCAATAAAGCAAATCCGTACGAAATCGAAATGTAAAATCGCAAGTGCCATTGCGCAGGTGTGAACGTACTACGCTCCCACGACCCGCCTACTCTCGTAGTATCAGGTTACCAAATACGGATGACCTTACTAAACACATTCTTTACTGTGGTATAGTAACGTAGCGAGCTCCACGAGCTACGACACACCAAAATAACAAGATCCCTTAAAATATATAAAAACGTGCAGCTATCGGAGCCGCTAGCACATAAATATAGCTAAAGCAGTAAAGAAACTACGAACAAACGTTCGTAACGTGTCGCACTCACACAGACGCACGTCTCAACGAGACCTCTAAGCGGACGCGGCAGTGCTGTCAGTGACGGGTGTCGCATCGAGACGAATGGTTAATAAAACCACACATAATATTCATACATATTTATTGTACAGGTGTCCCGCGATAAAGTGTTCAAACGAATAAGGGTGACTATAATAATTATTGTAAACCCCATACATTTTTTCCCGTGATAAAATCACATGTAGTTTCGCCCTTATTCGTTTGAGCACTTTATCGCGGGACATCCTCAGGCAATTAATTTATACTATGGAGTTAATGAGCGTATAGCGAGCTGACTGTAGTAATTATACTTTTTTTTAAATAATTTAAGCAAAGACAAAACATTATGGGGAGTTTAGTGCACCACCGATAGTAGAACCTCGGTCTCATGGAAGTCATGGCACATGAGCCATTTCTTGAGGAGTAGACTGGACGGAGGTCTGGTAACCGGATTAACTTTGCAGAAGGCCTATATTGAAATGACAGACATCAATAACAAAGACAAAGACATTTATTGCCAGAACATAGTTAGTATATCGATGAACTCACTTGTCGATGGTTTTTACCAGCATTGTTCGTAAGTATTTCTATTATAAGTATTATTTTGGCGACGAGGGTAAAGTTAGGTAAACGGAATATATTATTATATATTAAGTGAAGTTAAAACATCCGGGTGCGCCAAAGTTCATATAAAATTGCAAATTAGATTATTGGAACTCCGAAAATGTATCTCATACAATTTTACAATCTAATGATCATTGTACATTATTTTTTTTTATTACTAACGATCGAAACTCATAATCATCAGATTTCATAATATCACTAATTATACACCTTCTTTATACTAATATTTGTTTTCATATATTTTCTGATACTAACGATCGAAACTCCTAATCATTCTAATTCATAACGAAGGTCTCCATTAGGTACGACGACGAGCGAAGCGAGGAGGAGTGTTAGGTAGAATTGCGACCCTACAGCGCGCGAGCCGAGCGAGCGAAGCGAGCGTGCCGCGGTAGCGGCCGGCGAAGCGCCAGAAATGAACATATTTTTAACTAATACTTACATATAGTAGACGATGAGCGAAGAATCACCCTTCTATTTCTAAGTCCCTGCTCCGTTGGTAGTAATAAAATGTATGAACAAAAAAAGTATAAGAAAAAAAATTATGAAGAGTGATTATTATGAATACAAATGAGTATTAATAATAAAATATGGTAACTGTCTGTTATGAGTTCCGATGGTAGTAATAATAAGTTATGAACAAAAAAAGTATGAGGAAAAAAAATATGAAGAGTGATTATTAGGAATACAAATCGGTAGTAAAACCAAAAATCGGAATAAGAATTTTGTATGAGCCAATATGGACCCAGAAGCGGAATATTAAGTAAATCGAAAAGGTTTCGTTTTTCATACTCATAAAATAATTATATTTTTACAAACTAAAATGGGAGCGATATCTCTAGTATAGGACACTATCGGTTTATCGATAATATACGAACTATTGGTTTATCGATAATATACGAACTATTGGTTTATCGATAATATACGAACTATTGGTTTATCGATAATATACGAACTATTGGTTTATCGATAATATACGAACTATCGGTTTATCGATAATATACGAACTATCGGTTTATCGATAATATACGAACTATCGGTTTATCCATAATATACGAACTATCGGTTTATCGATAATATAGGACACTATCGGTTTATCGATAATATACGAACTATCGGTTTATCGATAATATACGAACTATCGGTTTATCGATAATATACGAACTATTGGTTTATCGATAATATACGAACTATCGGTTTATCGATAATATACGAACTATCGGTTTATCGATAATATACGAACTATCGGTTTATCCATAATATACGAACTATCGGTTTATCGATAATATACGAACTATCGGTTTATCGATAATATACGAACTATCGGTTTATCGATAATATACGAACTATCGGTTTATCGATAATATACGAACTATCGGTTTATCCATAATATACGAACTATCGGTTTATCGATAATATAGGACACTATCGGTTTATCGATAATATACGAACTATCGGTTTATCGATAATATACGAACTATCGGTTTATCGATAATATACGAACTATTGGTTTATCGATAATATACGAACTATCGGTTTATCGATAATATACGAACTATCGGTTTATCGATAATATACGAACTATCGGTTTATCCATAATATACGAACTATCGGTTTATCGATAATATACGAACTATCGGTTTATCGATAATATACGAACTATTGGTTTATCGATAATATACGAACTATCGGTTTATCGATAATATACGAACTATCGGTTTATCGATAATATACGAACTATCGGTTTATCGATAATATACGAACTATCGGTTTATCGATAATATAGGACAGTATCGGTTTATCGATAATATACGAACTCCCTATCATTTGATTTTGCTCCATAAATCCCGATGTCTGTAGATACATCCGTAATTGTCGCACTTACATACCTGTTAGGATATGACAAATATATCCACATTTACCCACAGGGATAAACGCGACCTTAATAAGACCACTCAGTGGCCACAAACATGACATTTTTGAAAATTAAGCATAATATATTATGATATGAGTTATGACAGTATTTAGGCACCTATCGCCTAGCTGATATCTCGTTTTACAAGCCTCCAGAACTGGATCGTTAAATTTAATACATAATAATTAATATTTAATAGGTCTTCTTAATGACGTGGTCGAGATAATAATAAAAGACGTTGCTATCTGTATTATATGCGAGTATATGTGACGTTCTCAATATAAAGAGACCTTATGGAAGAAGGCAGTTACGCTCTTCTTATTCTTGTAACTATACGAATACTATGGTAACAGTTCTAAAAACGGCGTAACCGCCTGCCTCCATAGGGGCCCTTTATATTGAGAACGTCACATATAAAATTGAATAAAAGATTTTGAAATACATATTTGTTTAACTTGAAATAAAACAGCACTGTGAAAATTGAAAGCATGTAACTTAGGTAGTAAAAAAAGTGGTAAAAAGGAAAAAGAGTTAAGGTGGACATTCACATCCAGAAGCTGACCTTGAGTTCGTATAATTTCAACTTAAGATTTCACATTCACGGTCAGTTTTTGGATGTACGTCAGTTCAACTGATCAGTTTAACTAACCGTGAATGTCCACCTTTAAGTTTTCATAGAGTTATTTTTACTTTTACGGCTACTAAAGCCTCTCTCTACTTTAACCGGCCCATAAGAATGAAGTGTTATCATTGCCAGTCGTTTTGTATCTACTTTTCGTCGAAACAAAACAAACAGTGCATTAGTAATGTATCGGCGTTCGAAATTTGAACATGTGTAATGTGTGCGTAATCATGTCAACACGTTGTATCAGTGTGTGTCAGGACGCGATTCGATTTTCAAAACATGAGATATTGTTAAACATCAGCATCGAGTGCCAATGTTGTAACGTGAATAGAGAAGCAGCAGTCTTTTTGCACGGTTTATTGATACATTATTTTGAATCTTCTTTCACCGTACCGACTTAAGACTTGTAGATCAGCAGTTTTATTTTCGGTTTAGCTTGTTAGGTATTAAACGCATGTTTGTTGGTTGGTAACACGAAGCATCTAAAATTCCCCATTCTGAAATGTTGCAACAATAAATAATACCCATTCAAGCTGTACCAACGCCGTAGGTTAACTTATCAATACTACACGTACCTTACGCTCTCATCCCGCCATCTCAGTCTTTTCAAAACTAGCAAAAAATGTCGCATCGACCCGTCTTAGTCGCACGCGTGCGAACCTACCGCTAGGAATCTGCCATCTCACTCCACACCGTTACAAAAGATGGAATGTGTACAAAAACAGGCTGTCTGTTGAACGCTTCCCTTTTGAAAATGGAACATTAGATGCGCGTTCATAAATGAATGATTTTTTCTTAATTCAAATTTGGAATCAATCTACGCTTTGGACTATGGATTATTTTGGGCCAGAACGAAAAAAAAATCGAATAAGCACTAAAATGCAGAATTGATTGAATAACCAATGTTATAGTGTTGTTACGTTTTTCAATGATAATATTTAGTTTTTATTTTTAAATACTGTACTTCACTGAACTGCCGTGTCGAGTGAACGAATGGTTCAGTAGAACTTCTCAATGGCGTTATACGACAATAGCGGTTTCTAAGAACACGAAACCACAACATTGGAGTTGTTGACAGACGGGTAGAGCTGGTTAAAATTAACTGATTGGTGGCAATTAAGGTTTTGTATTACCGAATGCAATTCTAAACCGAACGTTCATTGTTTGGGTTAGTCACCTGTTATGCCACGGCTGTTCTTGTACTAGTTACAAATTGAATTTCTTGCACTTGTGTTTATAATTATAACATTGTACATAATTGTATGTCAGGAGTTCAAGAAGTTACCATCAGGGGTACGAGAACGATGTAGCCTCAAAGCAGAGGAAGATAGTAACATGTTGTTACTATCTTCCTCTGCTTTGAGGCACGAGCGAGTAAAGGACCGGTCACACCGGTGCTCAAAATACGTATACGTCACGTTTGTAAACGCAAACCGCCCACGACGGATGCGTTAAAAACGTGACGTATACGTCACGTCACTGCGTTTACGGTGGTTCAACGTATTTTGAACACTGGCGTGATCGATCCTTAAGATGGTGGTTCGATGATAGCCTCCACTACCAACCGATTTGGTAATCAAAACTTTGGTGCTTAAATAGTAAGAATTCTTATCGTCAATTTATTACATTAGGTACGCGGTGAGTTGTGCTAACGATAAAGAAAAAACCGGTCAAGTTCGAGTCGGACTCGCCTACCAAGGGTTCCGTATTTAAGTCCGTACTTCAAAATAAACCTTTTTATGTACTTTAATTCGTATGCAATGTACTAATATTTTTGGCAAGTCAAAATGGACCTACATTTTGACTTGCCAAAAATATTAGTACAGATCTTTAAAGTTTTTTGACAATTTCTCGTAAACTATAAATTTTGAACACTTCGTTTTATTTTTCCCGTAAAATATTAGTAATTACTAATTGAATTTTTCAGATTTTTAGATTCATAAACTTCGGAGATAAGGGGTAGTAGGTACTAAAAATCTAATAAATCTAAATATTTTAAATGAAAGTACATATAACGAATTTAAAAGGAAAACTAACACGACTAGGTAGAAATTATTGGTTCTTGAGTTACAGACGACTAAAATGTTTATACCTACCGAATATCGACTTAGATAACTTTGAATAGAAAATTAAGTAATATTTATGGTTTTTGCAGATTGCCTTTTTGTATTTGTTTATAGTAATGGCGACGGAACCCTACACTGAGCATGACCCGACATGCTCTCGCCTGGTTTTTTTGTGCTCAAACTGGTCCGTCAAATTATGAATTCTCTTAAGGTAACGTTTATCACTAGAAGGCGCGTGTGCCGGCTAGCACAGGTTGTCTGCGACTCGTGTGTCGTCGCTCGGACCTCCCTTTCTAACTAGTTTATAACGATAGAAACAGACGCATTGAGCGAAGAATATGCAAGATGTGTTAACCGCCAGATGTCAGCACCGCGACAATCGCGAGAGGTCACACTTTCACTCCCGCGCAACTACTGTTACCGAATTCGCCGCTAATTGACAATAGGAAGGTAATGGCCGAGCCACGATAAGAAATACATTGGTAATAGTGCTGGATTAAGCCTCCATGGTTACCTAAGCATTTTGACTTGGTGCCAGTGTCTGTTTGTCAATTAGTTGTGTCAAGTTTTAAGGACCATGACAGCGAAAGTGATCCAACGAACAAATAAAAAAAAATATGGCATAGGTTAGTATTACGTAAATGTTGCTGTGATTTATATTTAAATAATTTAATAACTATCGTAACTTCATTATAACATTTATAACCTGCGGACGCTTTTATTTTAAACCTTAAGCGTTGTCTTACGTTAGAATATGGAATAGATGTGTTCATTTCCCTAGCAAATGTTAAATTTTATCTCGTGTATGCATGCTAAGCCCGCTGATGGCAATGGACATAGTTAAGCGTTATATCAATAGATTTTCCTTGAAATATGCTTTTTACCTAAGCAGGGCAGTTCTATGCTAACAAAAACCGCACACATCCCATTCATTACAGATAGTCAATCATATATAACATACCAGTTTTTGCCAGTGACTCCGTCCGCGTAGAAGTCGTTTATCGCTTCTCCTTTAGGAACTGTCCAATTTTTTGGGATATAAAGTAGCCTATGTATTCCAAACTATGTATATTTTATCTCGTTGCCACAGGAATGTGCGCAGCACATGCTGAGTCGGCGCCCTTTCATGACTATGCCGTGACTGTTGAATCACGCATCCTAACTTTAGTTGCATAGAATCTTAATTTTAAGTTCTTGATGTTATTGTTTTATTATTTTCTTTAATGTATGTCGTGTTTCATTGTGGCATGGCGTCTATCTCTGTACCAAATTTCATCCATCTCCGTTCAGCCGTTCTGGCGTGATTGAGCAACAAACATTCAAACTTTCGCATTTATAATTGTAGTAAGATCGTCGGTGACGCACCTGGTGCGTCAAAATAGCGAGAATATATTAAGCATAATGTAAACACAAACATCAATCGAATTAACGGAGCCGGTGGGAGAGCGCGCACAATCGAAATGAAATTCGATGAAAAACATGTGAACTGAGACACGAGACTAGGGGAGGTAGCGGAACCTACTGTTTCAATCGGTTCGTTGTATAACAGTCTGCCCCTATTAAAACTACTTAATAAGGCGTATTCCATTTGTAAGACTTCACTATAAACCAGAGTCTCTAACTGCCGCACTCAGAGACGTCAATTAAGGGCCTGCGCAAACCGGCGGAGCGCAGCGCAGATCACTTTAAATTTATCAATGTATATTCTTTTCTATTTTAATTACAATAAAGAGTGGAAATCCCCCGTGATGCTCCGAGGTCGGTCTCAGAGCATTCAAATTTATACCTTATTGTAATTAAAATAGGGAAGAATATACATTGATAAATTTAAAGTGATCTGCGCTGCGCTCCGCCGGTTTGCGCAGGCCCTAAGGGTTAAGTTTCATTAAAGTAGCTGCTGTCACTTTCTTTGCTATAGCAATAGAATAAGGGCCTGCGCAAACCGGCGGAGCGCAGCGCAGATCACTTTAAATTTATCAATGTATATTCTTCCCTATTTTAATTACAATAAGGTATAAATTTAGAGCCGCAGCCGCAGAGTAGAAATCCCCCGTGATGCTCCGAGGTCGGTCTCAGAGCATTCAAATTTATACCTTATTGTAATTAAAATAGGAAAGAATATACATTGATAAATTTAAAGTGATCTGCGCTGCGCTCCGCCGGTTTGCGCAGGCCCTAAGACGCAGAAACTTTAATGAAACTTAAAACTTAATTGACGTCTCTGAGTACGGCAATTAAACTTAAAGGAATGAAGGAGGTCAAGGAGGGGATCTATTCTCAAGCTCTACTACTAAGCTATACTATGGGTATAGCGAAATACATAATAGGAGTGTAGACATCTTACCCGGACGCTAATCAACGTCGAAGAAATGGAGAATATACATAAAATATCAATTCGCAATGCAATATGAAAACAGGAATTGCTGGACGATTAATCGGTCAACTTGTTGGCAGACAGCCAGTCCAGTACAAATAGAAAAAAATATTTAAACATTATGACAAAACATGCGTTTTATATTTAGTTGTCGGATGACATAAAATATAGCGAAACCGCTTTAGCCTTTGCATTCTCGTACGTTTGGAGGTGTAGTGTTTTCACGGCGCGGCTCACAAGCACGACGGCGAATTGACGTTGCACGGTTGTACGTCAATGTACGACAAATGAAGTAGCAGGGCGAGACGTCGTGGAATAAACATAAAGGCTCATTTTCATTGGTCGATAGCCCGCATGCTAGTAGTAGTACATTGACGAGTTGGAGTTCACGTTTGAGGCGAGAGCTATTGTAAAGACGCAATGTACTAGCTTGCGGGCTATCTACCAATGAAAATGAGACTTTAGGAAGCACAAAGGTTAATTGCAAAATTTGCAGCTGATATTAGATTTTCACTAAATGTATCGGTTGCTTCATTAGTTTCATTACCAATAGAGTGCTCAATTACCTCATTACTAGAGAGTTTCAATACGGAAAAAAGGTTCTCGAAAGAGCTTCATACAATTTTCTACTTACAATTTCCGCAACCATAATTTGCATGAAGCACTTTAAGTTGATAGATTAAATAACCAATATAAATAAGAAAACCGTTATTTTCAAACCCTTACAGGTAAGCTTAATTATAACCTAGATTCTAAAATTAAAACTGAAAAGGCTGTTCCCATACAAAACTCCTTTAAAACGCTCCTTGAAGAGTAATCCAAATGCGCTCCATAAAAGGCATGCCCTTAACTATCTATATTCTAACTCCGCTCGATACAAGCGATCGTGAACGTGCATGGAATTCCTTACCCAATTCAGAAATTATTAGCCAAAAAACCAACTAAACAACACCCTATTACTCGAACAATAACGTTCAATATACTACAATCATACGGCCTATCTTATTATAACAGATGCATTTCAACCAATGAGCGCAAAGGACATTGAAATGTCAGCCAATAGGAGAGATGCGGAGTGCAATTTTCGCCAATAGTTTGTTAATTTTATGGCTACGTTATCTGGAATTACGTAGACTGCCAGTGTTGGTATTTGCATAGAACGCGGCCGGCATATTGTATAAGCCTGAGAAACGTTCCAATCTAACAGCATTGCCTTGTGCATATATTTACAACTATGGAAATTTTATATTCAGCGGTTACCGATTTCCATATAAAGCGGACTAAAGATGATACTATACTGTGTAAATCTTCACAGCTACAAACTTAGAAGTGTACTTGTGCATACATATCTGTGTGCGTATAAACAACTGACATTCAATCTCACAGAAGCCTCATTGAAACATCGCATTGTCCAAAAAGGCTTTAAGGCCCGGTTTTATAAAGGCCCGTTAGTAAATGTCAGATCAAATAGTAACTTCATACAATTTTTGATATTCCTGATCGAAATCTGATCTAACGGATCTTTATAAAACCCAGCCTAAGTTTTTCAAGCAAGGTCCTTTTTAGGGTTCCGTAGTCAAACTAGGAACCCTTATAGTTTCGCCATGTCCTTCCATGTCTGTACGTCACGTCCCTTTTTTCTCAGAAACTATAAGTATCACAAATATATTTTACCGCACACAAAGACCAATCGACGGTGATACTGCAATACCTACCGCGTAACTAACAAATTCAATAGGTTGTAAAATGCACCTCACTGACTTGCCTTGTAAGGCGCATTTTGCTCTTTCTTGAATTTGTTAGTACCGACGCAATGAGAAAATTTATAATAAAACATATCATTTTTATTATTTTTATTTTTACCTTATAACATTAAATGTTATATCAACTTTTTGTTTTGGGGGACCGTTTAGAAAATATTCAACTTGAAAATTGTAATTTTCTTTTATTACTTGACTCGAGTTGCGTGTCCTCACCCCCTACAGCCTAAACTACAAGTAAACAATACCTTAAATAAAAGCACATATAACGAATTTAAAATGAAAACTATCACGAAGTAGATTTTATTGGTTTTTGAGTTACAGACGACTAAAATGTTCATCTACTTACCTATCGAAATTCAGCTAATACAACTTCGAACAGAAAATTAGGTAGCTCATATTTATGGTTTTTGGATATTGTTTTTTAGGGTTCCGTACCCGAAGGGCGCCCAACGGGACCCTATTAATATGCCTACGCTGTCCGTCAGTCCGTCCGTCTGTCTGTCTGTCCTAACTATAAAGAACTGTATATTTTCAACCGTAATAGATAGCGGATTGTTTTTTTTTCAGAATATGTGTTTGCTAACAAATAAAAAAAAAGTGATATCGTAAAAACCTATACCTACCCCGTTTAGAAATTTGACTATAAACTCTTTTTGAAATGTCGACTCACGTTTCGGATATAAATTTAATATATTATGTAATAAATTATTTTTTTACTTAAGTAGAAAATATATCCGAGAGAATATAGATACGAGAATCGAACCATGGGACGCGAAGGTTCGTAGACAGGGTTATGGGTTAAGGTTCCATAATGTACAAGCGCAAGGGTTCCATTGCTTAAAACTCACGCGTGCTTTTAATACCTTATTAAAGAGTCAAATTATTTCAACCCTTTTATGAATTATTGATATTTATATTTACACGTGTACCGTGAATGGGACGGATGCTTTTATTGAATGTTTCAAGTGTCAAATTATAGTGGACCTTTCACAATATCAACCAGTCGTCGTCCGGTGCGGATGTCGGCTGAGAAAGTGGCCCAGTGTGCAGGCCCCTTATCCGTGTTTGTGGTGACGGGTTGCTGTATAGCAATTATAAAGAGTACTTAGGCATAGCTAAATTGGCGACACACTAGCGTTACGCCAACTTTACGATTTTATAAATCAAAGAAAATGTATATACCTAGCATAGACGTAAACTACCGATAAGTTGCGCCAGCTAGGGTTTTGGGTTCCGTACCTCAAAAGGAAAAAAAACCCTTATAGGATCACTTCGTTGTCCGTCTGTCTGTCTGTCTGTCAAGACCCATTTTCTCAGGAACGCGTAAAGGTATCAAATTGAAATTCATATCAGATACTCAGGTCTGCAATCCCTTAGAGGAGGTTTTATTGCATAGTGTGATAGAAGACAAACGACACATACTCGTACCGCATGCGTGGTGTAAGTGGGCTCTGAGCTCTGTCCATGATTTTAAACCCATATTTCATGACAAAGGTGGATAAAACATCTGTTCCTTTCTGACCAGTATGTACGTGAGGTGACGGATGCCTTATCAACACTTATCCACCGTGATAAACGAGAACATAATTCTGATGCTGCTACCGATAGTGGCCTTAGTCTTGAGTTATTTTATTGAGCAATATCTGAAATGTTTCTAAAGGTAACCTAATCTACCGACTTTGAAATAGAATAATAGCGAATGCCGACAAACAAGTAATTTATAGTTTATATAAATTGCAAGTAAAATCGCCACGTTGAAGGCTAAATATGTATTTCCTGGAATAACGTAGCAATGATATGTGATATGAAACCTGATCATTTTTCCGGTCTTATAGCTATTATTATATATGCTGTTAAAACCTGGGAAATTCCAGTCAGCGGGACAGAGTTTTACTGCCATCCAAAAGAAAAAAGCCATATATGTAATATATAAGTAAGTAAGTAAGTATATGTACTGTAAGTATATGTACGATTTTGTCTTAAAGTTAAAATGGTACGATTTCAAAAACGAGTTACGTATCTTTCGACAGATTCTGTAATAATTCCGGATGACTCTTAAAACCCCGTACACTAATGTGAGGTTCAACATAAAGTGCTTCAATAAAAACAACAAGATTCCAAAAAATATTATTTTGATGATTGGTACGATAGGTACGCCAAAACAAAAGAATATCTCGCTGAATACGTCATTGTTAAAAGGGTGCAGTCAAGGCAGATTAAAACCTCAGAAGCTGTAAATAAAATTGCATATCCAATATAAGTTACACGAGAGTTACGTCTTTGGACTCACTATACCTACAGTGCGGGCGTTAATAATAGCCCTTTTTACACGCAGTTGCGTAATAAGAACCCTGTGTTTGTTATCAATGTTATCAGTATTATAATGGTTTGCCAGATGAAAATAACGTGTGATATGGTCTTACAGTTAGCCATTTTAATCAGAATAAAGTGCCACTAGATTACCCGTCAAGCCAAAAATAGGGCACGGGTTTGATTTGTATTTGTAAGTTTACAGGAATTCTATATTTGAATCGTAATTTTCCTTATATTATCAGCAATAAATGAGGTTTGTAATGTTTTAAAGAAGTAATAAAAAATACAATGTAATAAAATCCTGCAAGACGATTTGCAATGCGATAGTATCGTGTTATAGAGGGACAGGATAAATAACGAATGCAGTAAAGAAACTACGAACAAACGTTCGAAACGTCGCACTCACACAGACGCACGTTCGATCATTCGTCTCGACGCGATATCCGCCACCACCCCGCCACATGAGAGCACTGCCGTGTTCGCTTAGACACCGATTACACCACCCTAAATTAGGCACTTTGGAGAGGGACGCCGCAATACGTTGGAATGAGATGGAGATGTCTCCATACGTATCTAACATATTTGAACTAGTTAACCGCTTAGCATAAGGTGGGTACTACCCTATTGATGGCCTCTCTTTTTTTTACTCATTTGGGCGATCTCTGTCTAGCCACTACCCATTCAATTGTTCGGTAGTGCATTAATAAGTCGAAACACTTGCGCATAGAGATTAAAACCGAACGAATCAGTTTAAAAAGGGTAACAGATGATAGGGTATTAAGACTGGGTTAGCGCTTGGTTGAATTAACTGTATCGTTTGGTTACCCTTTATTGGACTAAGTTGACGATAGGCTTAGCGCATCCTTCGGGTTTGTAAAAACAACTATCAAATACCCTATCAAAAACCCTTTTAATGCTAAGCGGTTCCGGTCCCTGATCTGAATATACCTGTCAATGTTATTTTCAGCCAGTTTATACAAGATTTTTGTTCGGGATTGTGTATCTGGTATATACTAAATCAATGACTACAGTGAAATATCCGATTTTTGGTCACATACATACATACATTTAGACTAAGAATCATTACCCTTCTTTTAGCTAGCACAGTCGGGTAAAGAAGACTATGTCCCTTGTGTTAGGTCCCTCGAATTTATTAATTGTAATAATGAACAGACTGGCTGGAAGCACGAATGATACCGTGCGTATGCGCCGATTCTCCGGCTTACAGTACGTTGGCCTGTCTTGAGACCCGTTGAATGAGTGCAGATGCACTTAAAGAACGAGTTTGAATGGTGAGGAAGTCGGAACTTCCTTCCGGCGTAAAACTTTTGAACTATTTCAGACAGTGAAAGGGTTATTTGATAATGGATTTGACGTAAGCGGTTGATGCGACTGATCGTTAGCTTACGTCCCTCACGTCGATCCTATACATTAGCTTTGATATCGAAAATCGATAAGTTAGCGTAATGCAACTTGGCTAAGCCCTCTGAGCCTTTATTGTTACGATATCTATAGCTAATATATTGTGAAATACATTCAGTCAACAAAGTATCGGGAATGGATGATTTGTTTATGGTTCCAAATTCAAATTTTTGTTTTTTTTGTTGTTGTTAGATTGGCACAACTGTTTTCTATTTTGGCGCGGAGTTTGAGTTGCATCTGTTATTTATATTAAATACAGTGCTGTTTTTAGTTATATCATATCTAGTGTGTATTGCGAATTTCATAATGGACAAAAACATTGAACAAAGAGTTTGTCTTAAATTTTGCATCGCCAATGGAATTTCGTGTTCGGAGTCACTGAAAATGTTACAGAAGGCTTACGGTGATTCAACTTTATCAAAAACACGTGTTTATGAGTGGTACAAAGCGTTCAAAAGCGGTCGAGATGTGATGGAAGATTTGCCTCGCTCTGGTAGGCCATCAACGTCTGCAACTGAAGTTAACATCGCAAAAGTGAAGGAAATAGTGACTGAAAATCCTCATTCAACTTTGAGAGAGATAGCCGCCGAAGTTTCTGTATCTCACGAGTCGATCCGTACTATTTTAACTAATCATTTGGGTATGAAACATGTTACCGCTCGGCTAGTCCCAAAAGACCTGAATTTTCTCCAAAAACTCAATCGCATGAGAGTCGCTGAGGACATGCTAGAACGAGTCAATTCCGACCCAACATTCATGAAACGCATTGTTACTGGTGACGAGACGTGGGTTTACGAGTTTGACATGCAAACTAGTCAACAAGCTTCGGAGTGGCGCCTTCCAACTGAACCGAAACCGAAGAAACCACGCCAAAGTCGATCAAAAGTCAAAGTCATGTTGACTGTTTTCTTTGACTATCGCGGTGTTGTGCACTCGGAATTCTTGCCGGAAGGTCAAACGGTAAATAAAGAATATTATTTGAGCGTTATGCGGCATTTAAGAGAGCAAATTCGACGAAAAAGGCCAGATTTGTGGAATGAAAATTCTTGGATTTTGCACCACGATAATGCGCCTTCGCACAAGGCCATCATTGTGAAAGAATTTTTGACCAAACACTCAACAAATACCATCGAGCAACCACCATATTCACCAGATATGGCTCCTGCCGACTTCTTTCTTTTTCCTAAACTCAAATTACCACTTCGTGGCACCCGTTTTCAATCGGTAGAAGACATAAAGGAGAATTCGCGCCGAGAACTGAATTCAATTCTGGAAACAGCGTTTAAAAAATGTTTTGATGATTGGATTATTCGTTGGCGTAAGTGTATCGTTTCTGAAGGAGCATACTTTGAAGGTGATAAAATAAATTTGGATGATTAACAAACAGTTTGTGTATTATTGATCTTTTCCCGGTACTTTCTTGACAGAGTAGTAGAGTAGTAATATGTTAGTATTTGTCGTTTTGTGTATACGAATTTCTATATAACCTAAAAAAATGTAAATATGTTTTATAATAATTACTAGTGACCCGCCCTTGCTTCGCTCCGGGTAGGTACAATTTATACTGGGTGTTTTTTTATTCGTCGACAAAATTTTGGGGCTTAAATCAGTAAGTCATACTGACCAACTTTCACTATGGGACCAATCCCGAAATCGCGAAAAAAAATTTGACCCTCCCGTACAAAACATCGTCAGCTGACTAGCCAAAATGTATGGGATGGTCAATTTTTTTTTCGCGATTTCGGGGTTGGTCCCATAGTGAAAGTTGATCAGTATGACTTACTGATTTAACCCCCAAATTTTTTTCGACGAATAAAAAAACACCCTGTATACATAAACCTTCGGTGAAAACTTATGTAACTGATGGCATTAAAATCCGTTGCGTAGTTTGAAAGATCTAAGCGTACATACATACATACAGACGGTAAGCGAGTTTGTTTTATACTATGTACCTAGTGATGTATAATATTATTATATAAAACACAAAGGCCCGCGCAGACTGCAGCCAATTTAGTCAGCTGATTGTGTTTTGTCTCTACACACTTTGTAAAAATGGATAAGGACAACCGTGTAACCAGCTGATAGAAAGTCGACAGTGTACAATCAATTAAAAAATATTATGATAATCAAACTGATAACGTAACATATCTAAATGTAGGTATACAGTTATATCAATTTCAAGTGTAGGTACCATTAGCAAGGCTTCTTATAATATAATTTTCTATACATATATACAGAGTGTCCTAGAACTTGACATAAAATATTACAGCATAAAAAAACCTCCGTTATACTGATCCTGAACATAATGTATCTTTAACTTCTATAACGCGCTTATTTTTACACGACTGCCCCAAAAAAGGAGTGTAATGTTTTTGATAGCTCTGAAAGGTATGAACTACCGCCCTATTCACATACTATTTTCAACCCTTGTTACCACGTATTAAGGAGCATAATAATTATTAACCAGTATATGTCGTTTTCTTAAATTATTTAACACGCGTTCCCATGGGAATTGGTCTCATAAAACCGGGTCTCAAATTCCGTGACCATTGCTTTTGGGTATCGATACCAAATCCGGTAAAATGATTTTGATAAAAACATGACATATCATAATCGAATTTTATACCAATGCGTTAAAGTGCTCCATACCAAGTCCGCCAAAAAGCAATATTTTTAACAACCTGATTGAACAGGGATAATGACTAACTTTTTTTTTGTTGATCAGGTAGATTATCAAAAAGTATTGGACACGTATTTTTTTTTTCACATAATCAAAAAACTACGGAGATATATTGAGTTCATATGTCGCATGACGTCACGTCTCAATACTATTTTTACACAGAAGCGACGTCACGAGCCTCCACTCTCCCGAACTTCGACACGCTTTATCTTTTTAATTATTTGTTTGATTGACAAAAGAAAAAATACGTGTCCAATATTTTTTGATAACTGACGGACTAATTATAATTTTCGTTGAAATTCTTCAGTTTGATACTTACAATGATGCAGCTTGCCGTTATTTCTGACACCTTTTCAATCAATAAGCACTTGTGAACCTGGGACCAGTATAAGGAGATCTCGTTTGTCTAGGCCTTCGATTGTTGAGAACTGTACATAAATACATCCATACAGGTCAAGAACATTGGCCATTTCTTGGGATAAATGGTAAAAAAAGTCTCTTTAATTGATTGCGAACGCTGAATTTAAAAGATAATGATGATTGTTTAAGAATAGCGTGAGCTTTTTGCATTAATTAAAGTTTGTAAGGGTGTTTGTATGCTTGTCTTTCACACTCGCAAAAACCGCTAAACGGATTTTTATAAAATTGTACACACATGGAGTTTATATCCTGATTCAAATCATAGAATACTTTAATCCCGGCAAATTCGTTAGTCCGTAGGAATAATAATAAACGAGTTCTACGCGGACAAAGTTGCGAGCAGGTGCTAGTTAGTAATAAATGCTAAAAATATCCTTGAATTAATGAAAGCGTCATCTCCTTAAAGCGCAAGTGACAAAAACGCATCTGAAAATGGCGGCGCAAGATGGCCGCCGACGCGTTTTCCCACGGCGCCGGCGCACTGGGAGCAATTGCGCCGCACATGTGCGTGCGCGGGAAACAACGCGTTTTTAGGGTTCCGCCTTTAACGGTTATACAATAAGTATAAAAAATTTGGAACGACATTAGTTTAATGACTTTCTCAAAATAATATTGTGAGAAGATTTTTTATTTGATATCATTTCCCACAAATGACATCAAAATTAAGATTATTGCTACCTATATAAATAAACTAAATATCCTCTGTTAATAAATGTTGTATTATTTATAATATCTCTTATTTAACAATAAAGAAAAAGAAAAATGATTTTAAGAAAAAGAAAAATGGCGAGGTGCGGTGCGGCAAAAACAAAGTGAATTAATTACTTGTCTTATTAATGGAATCCTTATCCAAACCAATATTATATGCTAAAGTGTGTTTTGCCTGTTCCCTTTTTACGGTTCAGCGCCTAAACTGATCGATGTGAAATGTAAAGGCCACGGAGCCCTTCGTGTACATTTTAATCAACGCAACCCATCATACTCGTAATTAAATTCGGAGTCAAGTACAAATAAACTATGTTATCAGAACATACATGTGTTGCTTATAAACAAACAAAAAAATCATAATCATCTGTTGTTGCGTGCAACCACTTGAACCTTAAGTCGGCGGCGGAAGGTTCACAGTATTGATAGCCTATGGCTTCAATGGTACAGATGTAGCTTTAAAAACATATCGGATAAAAAGATAAATAAAAATGACTGTCATGTCAATATTGCGCCCAAATCCCACTTCTATACCATTTTTGAGACAAGCATTTTAACAGTAATCATCTGAACGTTTATATACTGATACTAACAAAATACACAAACAAATGATTAAAAAAAAAATACAATAAACGAATTGCTCGTGCTTCAGAGCTTTTGCAGCCGTAACGGCCTAGCCACGACTTTGATGCCGGTAGCACGTTCCGCCGCGAAACCGCGAAACTGTGGCGGAATCGTGATATTTAATACGAAATTGAACTTTATTTCGTTGCCAGAGTTTCGCTACTACAGTTCCGCGGCGGAGGTGTGCTACCGGAGTGAGCGGCGGTGGCGGTGAACGAATTCTCTATCCACTGCTCGGTCGAGACACTCACCGCGCAGCGGTTAGTTGACGTTACACGCCATGTATTAGGAAATTCGCTCGCCACTCAGCCGGTCGCTCTTAGAGCCTGGCCACGACTTTGCGCGACTAGCGGCACGGCGAGCGATTTCGTAATACATTGCGTGTAATGACAGTTAACCGTTGTGTGGAGAGCGTCTCGATGTGAGTGCAATGAAGATATAATTCGCTCGCCGCGGCCGCCGCCGCTCAAAGTCGTGGCCGGTATACTGCCCTGCTAAGGTAAAAGGCAGTATTTTACACAAAACTTCTGTAATAATTGCAACCTAATTGCAACCTAATATGGTTGCAATTGCTACAGTAGTTTTGTGTAAAATACTGCCTTTTACCTTAGCAGGGCAGAATAGTGTGATAAAAAGATCAAAACATAGTGATATGTATACCTATAATCCGCTTCGCGTTGTTTAAGCCGTTAAATACAGTATTTGGTTTCTAATCTATACTCAAAATAGGATAAACAACACGATGGCAATAATAAATAGGATCTTCCTGTTTTGCATTAATCCTCCTTTGTAGAATCCTCTTGAAACTTGGCGTTCATTATTTTCTTGGTATTTATATGTCAGAGATAGTGTTTCTTTACGGACAAACAACTCTTGATACTTATAGGTACCTATTTATGTTCTTGTTTCATTCAGCGTCGTAATCGTGCTACCGAGTGTTTTTAATACACAAAGACAAAACTACTTAAATTTTCTCCATAGTAACCTACGTTTAATTGACCGTAGTTTTGTAGAAAACGACCAAAGCCAATTCTAGATTTAGATTAGATACTCTATGAAGTTCACAATATATAGTAAAAAAATATTGTACTGGTCGTTTTTACATAACTAGGTAAGGTCAATGTTGAAGTGGAGCGCGTATTTATGAATTAAAAACACTATACCTATTTTATTTTATCGATAAATTAATATTAGGGTCGAGTTCAAAAAGTTGGACATAAAATTAGCAAATAGTCAAGCGTAGTTAGATACAAAACATCGTCAGTTGACTAGCCAAAATGTATGGGATGGTCAATTTTTTTTTCGCGATTTCGCGGTTGGTCCCATAGTGAAAGTTGATCAGTATGACTTACTGATTTAACCCCCAAAAAAAACACCCAGTTAGTATATTGATCAATTCAAAGCCAGCGACACGCGCGACCCTTTAAAATTCCATATAAATTCTAGCTTGTCAATTTATGGAATTGACATAAGCGGCTGACGCGACTTATCGTTAGCTAACGTCAATCCTATTACTTATGTTTTGATTTCAAAAATCGTTATATTAACGTAATGCTGAGTAGGCCCCTAGATGTAGGGTAAACTCATCGAATTCCGTGACTCGGTCATTCCGTGGTAGCAAATCTATAATCCGCCATAGAACCCCGCTAATAGAATCTAGGAACTGAAGTACGACCTTAGACTTTAAATAGGCTACGGCAAATAAATAAAGGGTGTAATTTAGGTCCCTGTTCCGACCTGCAGCGTTCTATGGCGGATTATATGACTGCTACCACGGAATCGAGCGAGTCACTGAGTTCGATGAATTAACTGTACGTTGTTTGTTTGTAATAATAGTACGTACTCGTAATTGTAATCTTGACCTTAATGCTTGAAAGCCGAGACTTGATAACTTCGCACAATCAAGCGTTTTCCTGTTATTTACTTTTAAGTGCGTGTAGTGCAAAGTTACAAATTACATAAAAATGCATCTACTATCAAATATTAGTTCCCACGATTAGATATTTGCTCTATAAGTATACAAACGAGTATTGTTATCTACCTTACTTTGTCTAACATTATCGACTAAAATATGTTTACGGCCAAAAACACCCCAATGAATTAACTAAGGCTTTAATTTTAACTTAACTACATAATAATGCCAAAATCCCTTTACCGGGTAAATTTTGCACCCAAAAGAAGTCAGGCATTAAATTTAATAATAAGGAACTTTAAGACTCCGGAATTCCATTTAAAAATCTTAATACAAATTGATTACGTGAGCTAAGCCCCCAGATTTCCATATTAAACTGGCTCCATATAGTGTCACTGTCACTGTTGATGTTAATGGACATTTTGCCGTTACCCACTTCCCGCCAGACCAGTTCGGTCACACGCGAAAGAACTGTCCTTAGAAATGTGGTTTTATTCGTTCATAAACCATCGTAAAAGGAGCTTTGATTTAGTAGTACCTTTTTGAAATTTGAGGCCTTGGTTTCGTTTGCGTAAAACACCCTTCTCAAAAAGGTGAAGTCTATATCAAGCTGACCGTTGCTCTGACCAGCGGTTGCCAAATCATCTCATTTATTGGGGGCTAGCTTTCCGGCCGCGACTTTGTCTGCGGAGAGTCAGTACTTTCGTAAGTTTAAATATAGTCTATGTCCACTCTGAAAGTCCATTTTAAATGTTGGCGAAAGAATTTTTGAAATCGGTCCAGTAGTTTTGAGTTTATTCGTTACAAACACACAAAAATACAAATCATTCCTCTTTATAATATTAGTGTAGAAAAGGAGGGCACTATCATACCAATAAACTAAATCGGGGTATTCATCCCCCCAGTATCTGGTACTCTTTAGTAAGTATCTGGATCTAATCTCGTACTTTCGTACTCTTAGATGCTGTGCGAAAACATCTAAGGGTGTTTCCACCAGAGATACCATAATATCCTAATTTTTCTACCAACTAGATTCTCAAGAAAATACTGCTGAATAAACAGGGAAATATGGAATATTTTAACTTAGCTACCTGGGCCCTTAGCCAAGATGCATTACGGTAACTAGCGTTTCTAGTCGTTTCGTTTTTAAACCAATCTCGTCACTGGTAGATCACGTGATTCTTCGTATCACGTGATCTGCCAGTGACGCGATTGGTTCAAGACATCATAGCAACAAGTAGTACCTACGATCGAATATCAAAGAATCCTCTCCGGTTCGGATATCAGTTTGTTTTGTAATGTCAATATCTTGCTGAATGGGTTGACGCAATGCATCTTGTTGTATGAATGAAATAACATTTGCTATACCTACTTACCATAGCTAGCCAGTTTTTTTATCGGGGGACAATCTCACACAAATGAAATTGCCCTGGTCACACATATTGGCATAGTCCCAAACTAAGCCACAGGCTTAATACCTATATATACCTAGGTATATAACGATAAATCAATAAATTACTGGTAAAATGGGGTGCACCCAGAGATATCAAAGTATCCCCAATTTAAGAATCGAGATTTTCAGCTATGTTGTGTTTTTATTTCTCCTGTAGTTCACCCTTAACTGCTTTTAAGTTACTGCAAATCAGTATTCAATAAAATATTTTATACATTTTATTATAAAATTGTAATAAAAAGAAATACATATTTAAATACTGATCTTTAGCTTACGTCAACATTTTCTTTGACGTCACGTACTGCATCTTGACTAAAATCAGATTTCAAAAACGCCATCTAACGATGTTTTATTAAATTATTAGCTTTTCAATAAAACACTAATTAAATTCTTGTTCAGTCACTGTAATATGTCAATGTGGAATCTTGAGTTTGGTTAGTTCTTTATAAAGCACTAATCGTGAGAAACAATCGTGCGAGGGTTTCTCAAAACTTTCTTCAAATCTGAAGTGGCACATAAAAAATGTTCTCAGGGTAGTGGAGAAAAAATAAGCCACGTGGTAGCCCGCATATGTTTAGAACCATCTGCGTGGTTAAGATGGAGATTCTGATAATGTTAATGTTTTTCTCCGCTTTTTATATGATTTAGGCTGCCTTTCTATAGAAGTAGAGACGAGCGGAGCGGAGAGGAGCTGTGTAGGAATCCACCAATCACATTGGTTGTAATTCACATCTCGTCTCCGCTCCGCTTCAATGGAAACAGTCAAGCGGACACGTATCAAATTTGTATAGTAAGCCACTCATCCCCGCTCGTCTCCGCCTCAGTGGAATCACATATCTCTATTCACAGCTCCGCTTACCTCCGCTCCGTCCGTCTCCGCTTCTATGGAAAGGTAGCCTTCTACTTAGTAATATTAAGTAAATTGCCACCCTTTGGGTACCAAACTAAATACACATATGTATGCTTATGGATCACTAATAATTATACTTACATACCTCAGCTAATTTATTTGGGATCGAACTCTGAATACGTCTCGAGTTATTGGCCCTCAGTCGCAGCTCGCAGCTCCTCTGGAGCTTTGACGTCACATCATTAAATGACTGGATGGACCTTTAATTGATCTAAATTATCATGAATCACAAGTGATTCGATGTTGGTGATTCAAAAACATTGATAGGTATTGGATCTGGTTCGCTCCAGATCGAGGCGGTGAAGGCTAGAATTAAGTAAATTCTGCGTAAGAAATAAGTAGGTGTATATAGTATAAATAAAAGTCCGAGTCGTGACCCGAGTAGGGCTTCTAATCCGGGATTAATTTGTATGCAATGCCGGTATTAATAGAAACCAAATTCGAAATTCGGTTTCGACCCGAGCGATGGCGCTCATCTCCCGGGTACCAGGTATCTTACTAGGCCAATATTGGCCGGTAGACTTAGTCTGATATACAAGATCTCATTACAAGCAGAGCAGATCTCTTTTTGCCAAGAAACATACCTGATTCTACAGTTATCGGATCGTAAAAAAAAATCGTTTTCTGTAGGAACCCACACGTTACAGGCGAGCAGCTGCATCGTGGGTCAATTGGGAATGACCCAGCATTACAATATAACTAAATTACAAGGCACATCGCCGCTCACAATTGGTCCGAAGCCCAACACTCTTTAAATCCACGGTGTACTAACCCTTGAACGTCGCGAACAGACACAGCTTGCATATGTTACGTGTAATGTTCATCGCTATATCGCTACCTTCGCGAAAATATTTTATTTGCGACTTACATAGAAAAATAAGCTCCTCGATTCGACTGCTTCTATTTTCTTGTGTTTGTTACGCGATATCTTTGCTATTGGTTTACTACCACATAAAACTAGTGACTCGCCCCGGCTTCGCACGGCACCTTAACTTTCCCAATGAATCACTCCATTAAGGTGAAAACCGTATGAAAATCCGTTCAGTAGTTTTTGAGTTCGCGTTCAGACAAACAGATGCGGCGGACTTCGTTTCGATCTCTGGATATGTGGAAAATCAACGGAACTTCTTAATAATTTGTATTAGGTTCAATCTTTAAACATTTAACAAACCAATGTGTTTCCTAGTTAATTTTCGACAATAGTAGTATGTTCAATTATATTTTTGAATCATGCCAATATCCTCACCGCTATTTATAACTTTAATTATAATTGTATTAAAAAACGTCAACATACGCTTGGTAACTACACGTGTGTATAATACGGTTGAAAAACAAAGTAGTATAGTTGTGTGAGCATTCTGCGCGGAGCCGGCGACCGTGACCGTGCGCAGGGCGAGCGCACACGAGCGGATGCCAAAGGTATATAACTCGCAAAAAAATGTGCCCGTGCGGCCTACTTACTGAATAAATATCTTTTTTTTTTTTTATGTTTAACAAAATAATTCACAAGTTCAACTAAAACTCGACTGGCGTCTAGTATGACGCTTATATGTGACGTTCTCAATATAAAGGGACCTTATGGAGGCAGGCGGTTACGCCGTTTTTAGAACGGTTACCACAGTATTCGTATAGTTACAAGAATAAGAAGAGCGTAACTCCATAAGGTCCCTTTATATTGATAACTTCACATAATAATATCAAAAACTGGTTGAAATCGGTTAACATTTAGGGGGTGGAAAACGTTATCGCCGTTTGTATGGAAAGCCGTGAACTCTCACAATCCTCTTAAAAGGCTGTATCTTGTAAACCGTAGCAGGTAGGTAAACGATTGAAATTCTAGCGAAATATGTGATGTATGTTGGATCACCTAATGCCGGCATGGCACTTCACTTGGCCATATTGGCCAAATATTGATCTTGCATCTCTTACATTTGCCATATCAAATGAAAGAGATGTAACTACAATATTTGACAAATATCAGCCAATAATAAAATCAAAACAATTAAATTAGGTAAGTGTACTTTACATAAAACCTCATAACCATTGCATTTTTAATAATGTTTAATTATTTAATTATAAGGGTCATTCCACGAGCGTTTCAACCGCCGTCAGTCCCTTGATCGCATTTAAGTCGAATTTTTCTGTAGCTTTTGCCATTTTCGGTTCTTTTATAGTGCCCTGACTTCTACAAAATAACCGAAAATGGCATCCAAAGCTACAGAAATTTCAACTTTAATGCGATCAAGGGACGACGACGGCGCTTGAAACGCTCGTGGAATCACCCATAAATATTTGCGAGCGATGGATGGATGGAAAGTGTTACAATTCAAATAGTGCTTTATCACCGTGAATAACATCATTAAATCGTAAATCAAAAAGGCGACATATCACTTTCTTCGTTGCATTGCATCACTGTGTAAACTATGACGTCACTTAGTCCACTTGTGAAACTCATTCCATCAAAATAAACAAAAGAACAAATGGTTTTAAACTCTAATTGACTGATAGAAAGTATATTTTGGAAAGGCATAGGTTAGAAGAAACGAATGATTATTGCAGGTCCAAATTAATTGTATTTTTACTCGACAAAAAAGGAGGGTAATATTGTTGATGTATGGACTTGTTCCCTCGAAGACGCTGAAGGGATGGCCCGATTTCGATTAACGAGGTATTGTTAGAATCGACATAAATAAAAAAAAATCGGATTTAAACATAAATGTGTAGAAAAGTTCGTCAAACCTTATTGCATTAGAAATAGAAATTAAGTACGACTGATAATTAATGTGATGGTAAAAGTATGGCTGACGGCATTATAGCCTACTTTTGCCTGCGACTCCATCCGCGTAGAAGTCTTTTATCGGTTTTCCCTTGGTAACTACCAAATTTTCCGAGATAAATAGTATCCTATATGTAAATCCAGGGTCTAAGCTATCTCCATTCCAAATTTCATCCAAATCCATCCAGCCGTTGCTGCCGCCTTTATCGCGGTACTCTCGCTCGTACATACGGGTCAGAAAGTGACAGATGTTTTATCCACCTTTATCCACATCAATAAACACGATTATAATAGGACGTAGCTTAGGGAAAAGGATCCAACCCACAAAGTAAACGTATTTAAATTTGAATTCTATTGCTGTCAATATTATGTCAAATTCTACAAGTGTGAAATGGTTGGATTGGATCCTTTTCCCTAAGCTACGTCCTAGGCCTAAAGCGGGTAAAATCATCAACCGACGTCAAACCACCATGATTCGTGTCCATGTGGAATGATGGAGCGACCATGAGACCACTCGGCCTCACTTTTTGCTGTTAAAAATCATTAACCTCATTTTGCTATCACGCGAGTACGCTACGACGCTCCGGTATGATGTGACAATTACGCTAAATAAATGTTAAATCATATTTTAATACCGATAAATACAAGTTTTTTAAAGATGACAGATATACTACAGGACAGGAAGTAAATAGAACAGAGAACGCTAGCATCTAGTTTTAAATTAATAGTCTATAGGTGCATCAGGAATATAAACTAACTTGCCATACACTGGAAAAGATATGGACTATCTTAAGCACGTAACGCAATAAAAAAGTGTTAGAGGCGCCCCAATTTAAGTCTTTTATGTTTTATGTGAGGCTGTAATGCTTCTGGATTAAGATATCTTGGTATGTAAGTTATATGACGTAATATAATGTAAGAGCATACACACTCTGATGTAGGTATTGCACATTGACAATGTACTAATGGACAAGAAGCAGGTTCACCAAATATCAAATTTTCTTTCTTAAATTCGGTCTGATCTCTCGCTGATCTATTTAGTCGTTCATGCTATAGTCAAGATGGAGCGTGAAGTATTTTCATATTTCACAACAACGTGCGTTTTAATGATACAGACGTCATTAATCTAAACACCAAAAAAGAAAAAGTGCTAAATTCACAGGCATCCTAACTTTATTGTGTCCATGTTCCAATTTTGGTTTGTCTGTGGTCGTTTATTCAAAATGGCGTCAACCGCGAACGTTTCGAAATTCGAAGTTTAAACGCGGAAGCGTTTCACAATTCTTTACCGAGCGTGTCTTTTGGCTATATAACAATGATTGACGGTATAGGAGATTATAGGATTTAAGTTGTCCATACAGTCAAGTAGTACCTAGTGGGTAGGAGACGTCATGGTTCGCTGCTACCGTCACGGGCTGCCGAACTCCCTACTTCGCGTCGCCTTCGGGAATCCTCGGCGATCTTCGGGCGCGCTCGGCGCCTAGGTCCCCAATTCCTAGGTGCGCAGTGACTCAACTAATAACTAAGATCTTCGAGTGCAATGATATCAGAGTTGTCATTTGTTGTAATTGGATGGTATGTGTTATGACGTAGACGTAAATCGTGTTATTTATTGGGCGTCACTAATTTTGAGCAAATAAACCAATAATGTGTTTATCTCACACACTTTATATTATTAATGATGTAGATAATGCCCTCTCTAAAATGATACAGTGTCGTGAACGTGGGCTGCACTCTTACACGACTTGCTAAAAAGCACCGTAACGTATAAGTTTCTTTGTGACCTGTAGACTAAATGGCGAGAGATTTTGAAATACGAGGTACAGTTGGTACTTTTCTAAAGTGTGGCGACCCTATTTTAACTTTAGATCATAAAATTCCAATGCTTTAGAAGTAGGTAGCCCTTAAAAACTCTAGGTTGAAGGGTTTTTAGGGCTCCGTACCCGAGGGGACCCTATTACTTAGCCTACGCTGTCCGTCCGTCCTCATTTTAAAAGAGCTGTATGTTTTGAACCGTAAAAAATAGCCCGTTTAAAACAGTCAAAAAGTAAAAGAGTCCCCATACAAGAAACGTTTTTTATTGTATCTGTCCTATCTTAAAAATGATAATACATACAATCGTCAAATTTGGTATGATTATAGAATAAACCCTATAGAATAACAACAAATACTAAAAACCAGCCAAATGCAGTTTTTTTTATATATAATCTACGTGTTATCATAACGATGAGCTATCATAACGATTTTCGTAATCTTACCCAAGTAACACAAAAGCTGTTAAGAGCTTATACAGCTATTATAACTCTAGTTTCAGTATTTTAAGAGCTGTGTAAGCTCATACAGCTTGCGCTGCTTGGGTTGACAATGTATAGGATTGACGTAAACTAATGATAAGTAATTTTGTCGATTTTCTAAAATAGTTAGCGTAATTCATCTTAACTAGGCGTGTTCTCCTTATTGGAAACTGGATGAGTGCAATATTTATTACGTAACTAGCTTTGGCCCACGACTCCTACCTAGAAGTCGTTTATCAAAATTTCTGGGTTAAAAACTATTCTATCCCTTCCCCGGGACTCAAACTATCTCCATACAACACTTCATCTAAATCGGTTCAGTGGTTTAAGCGTGAAGAGGTAACAAACAGACAGAGTTACTTTCACATAAAATTAATAATATTTTATATCGTAGGGATGCAATTAACAGATTGTAGTGGTATCTTATACTGTGTATTTATCAAACGTGTTTGTGTAACTCGTCTTTGTTTGAAGGCTTTAGGGCTCAACGTCGTCCCATGATTCACTAAGTGCATGAACGAAAACAAAAGCATTTGTAGTAAGTTGAAACGTATTTAGACATTTTAGACACTTAGTATTTATTGTGAAGGTTAATACTTTAGTAGAGGCTATTGAACTGATTGCTTCCGCGACTTGAGACAGTATAGTAGAGTAGGAAAATTAAGTCATATAACACTTCCAACTTCAAAGATTGGGACTGGGTCAATTGTGTGAGATTGTCCCCTAAGGCTGCCTTTCCATTGAGGCGGAGACGAGCGGAGCGGCGCGAAAAGGACCACTCACCTTGTACAGTACCCACACTAACGCATAGCGCACAGAAACTAGAGAAATTTGATTGGTCTGTTTCGCACCCGCTCGTGTCCGTCTCAATGGAAAGGCAGCCTTATTTTATTATCCCCTACGCAAAACACACGGGTATTTTCAACCGTAGTTCGCGACAAACTTAACTTTGCCGTTGGATAACTGTTATCCCCATAAGTCGACATAGGTCGCGGTCAGTTCACCAACACCGCAAATAAGTTCGTAATCGCAAAAACCCCCGTATCTCCGTCATTTTGAAATATTGTAATAATTTTATCGACAAAAAAAATCCATTATAGTTATCGAACCTCCTCACAAAGTTTCACGAGAATCGGTTGAGTAACGCGACCTGTAGAAGAGAACAGCCGAACAGGCGAATAGGCGAACAGCCGGACAGCCGGACTGCCGGACAGCCAGACAGCCGGACTGACGGACAGCCGGAATGACGGACTGCCGGACTGACGGACAGCCGGAATGACGGACAGCCGGAATAATGGACAGCCGGACAGCCGGACTGCCGGAATGACGGACAGCCGGACTGCCTGAATGACGAACAGCCGGACTGACGGAATGACGGACAGCCGGACAGCCGGACTGCCTGAATGACGGACAGCCGGACAGACGGCAGCCGGGCGGCCGGACTGCCGGAATGACGGACAGCCGGACTGCCTGAATGACGGACAGCCGGACAGCCGGACTGCCGGACACCCGGACATACGAAAGCATTTTTGCCCAAGCTGAAACGGAGACGCTT
Organism: Tortrix viridana; assembly: GCA_963241965.1. Taxonomy (NCBI): domain Eukaryota; kingdom Metazoa; phylum Arthropoda; class Insecta; order Lepidoptera; family Tortricidae; genus Tortrix; species Tortrix viridana. Next base: position 4,845,814 of record OY725171.1, on the reverse strand, counting down.
CGCTCACTCGGTCAATAAGCATGTTGTAGATGAAAATGACATTGACGTTTGTGTGTTATTTTACTTGTTATGTTATGAATGATCGTTGTGTTCTTCACTTCACACACAGAGAATGCTTTAGGTGATATAACTTTACCTTCTTCATTTATCCTGTTTTCGTTAAGACTACGTCTATGCGTTCCAGGAAATCCATGAAGTCACTAGTAAAGTTTATATTACAAGGTTTTCCTACAAATAGTTAAACAAATCGTAGTGTTAATGTTGAACAATTTATAGGTGCCAAAAACTCAATGTGGCGTCAATTTTGTACATAGTTCAGTTGACCGGTTACTGAAAGTTTTAAATGTCATATACTATAGTAAAATCGTACTGCACCAGCTGTTAATACTCGTAATTGTTTAATTGTTCTGGCCCTGGGAACCGAGGCGGTGTTTAGCCCGTAGTATTTCACAGCCGATAACTGCGTTAGTTAAGAGACAGTATAAACAGACTAGCAGATATTCGAACAAAGGTACGTCGAGTGGTGTGTATGTGTGCGTGCCTTACACGTACGCACCACAAGCCTGCGACGTGAGCTACACTAATAATCATGAAAAAAAAAAAACTCCCGTACTAGACTAATTTGTCTATTAAAATACTATAAAAGTCAGATTCAACCAAGAGTATATTCATTTCAGGATTAAGTCCTTATTCCAATTTAGCCGAATCCGACTATTATTATTCGATACAGTACTACGTTAATAAATTAGTATATGTATTTTGAAAGACAAAAATAGGTACGTCGAGGACAACCCCAAGCCCGTAGTATCATTTAACTCGCCAATTATTCAACACGTCATTAGATCGCAACCAGCACACCCAGTGTTTTATTTCATAACGAATATTGACATCAAGCCACTCGACAACTTGTTATCCGACTATGCAACTTGATACCACCATGCATAATTAAAACGCGGATGGCTAAAATCCGAGAATCCATGGCTACACAACACCGTGCGGCTGGCACCACTGGAATCTGACATTTGATACGCGCGAACCGTTGCGTTCCTATGGAACACCACTTTTTTCAGTAATTTCTTTCTTCGAACTACTTAACGGTTTGCCATAGGAGCTATTATGGCACTGATTAGCGTCCTCGAGTGCGGTAATCATGTCAGCACTTGAGTAACTACGTGTCTCACTTTCTTCTAAGAAGTAAGAAGAGTATAGCGCACTCGGCTATGAGAATTGTGGGATCACAAACATTCCCATACTTACTTAATCTTTATCGTGTTTCATTGGAATGCAAATTACTTATCGGAAACAATAAAACGTTTTGCTGAGTCATAAATATCTATAAGTACGTATTATTTTTATGTTGTTAAGTAAATTAATAATAAGTACCTAACTAAGTACCTGGAAGTCTGAGCGTCGCACGATTTAATAACAAGATTTTCCCAATATTACAAGTAGACAGATCGATTTTAAACCCAAAAACCTTTATTTAAAACTTTGGATGTTAACAACAGTTTTAGAGAAACTGTCAGAAAAATTCCTTAAAGTTAAAATTTCTTTTAGGGTGTGGCTGTGGATCGGTCATAATTTTAAAAAAATTAAGATTTCCTATGTGACCAAACGAGACTTCAAAACGTTCACTTCGCTGCAGTGCCGCAAGAAAACCAATAGGATCTTATTAACTTCAGCTGAGCTAGCACATGCTGTCCGCACAACTTGTTTATCGCTCGGATCTCTCTTTCTAACTACCTAGTCTGTATCGATAGAGGCGCTCTGAGCGACATGCGAGGAAATACAAGAGCTAGCCGCTCAAGTGGCCTAGCCAACATGCAAAACGTTAACTTAAGCGCTTTTCGAAAACTGTCAAAATGTATAGGATTGTCGTTAGCTAACGATCGGTCGCGTCAGCCGCAAGTCAATTGCATACATTTCGCACCTTTAGAATTAAAGCGACCTAATTCCAAAATTTTTAGATTTTGAATTAGGACTCTATAATAATAATTTTATGACTCGAAGTAGAAAACTTAACTTTAAAGGTGTGATTTTGTCGATTTTCGAAAATCATTAAGTCAGCGTAAGTAAATGCATCTTGGCCAGGGAATTTGTCAGGTTTTATCAAATTTGTATACCCTAGTTGAGCCCAAGCAACATATTTATTTTGTAAACCGCCCTTGGGCTCGCTGTGTGAGTATTTCGTATATTGTTTTTATAATTAAGTAGATATTCTAACAGTGATTTTATCACATGTGAAACTGTGCGGGAAAATTCATGACATTCATTATTGTTAAGCCTACTTTAGGCCATGTCGTATTAACACTAATTCGAAGCAGCCGTATGCGTAAGTGATAACTGTGTGGAAACGAAACAAATCCAAACTGGTCAAAGTCGTCAACTGGTTATTAAAATGACCATACGACAAATAGGGATGATGACTGGGTAAAGAACGATAATCTATTTAGTCTGTCAGTTAGATTATCAAAAAATATTGGACACGTATTTTTTATTTTGTCGTAAAGTTCGGAAGCTCGTGACGTCACTTGTGTGTAAAATTGTACCAAATTGTACCAAGTCGTGACGTCATGCGACATATCATATTATGTGAAAAAATAAAAAAATTCGTGTCCAATGTTTTTTGATAATCTATCTGATCGACACAGAAAAAAATTGTCCCTATTGTCATTAAATTTAATCTAAACTGTATAGGGCTTGTTATATTTGTGCCTTTGATTATTTATACGCACACAACTGGGTGATAAGTTAACCAGCTGATAGTTATTTATCTTATCAATTATAAGGAAATGCACTGAGTGGAATCCCGATAGCAGAACTATCTACTTATTTAACTTTGGTTTGTTTATGTAGGTAATTTGTAGGTAATTTGTTCTGATAAAAATGTGTTACCGTGAAATATGCCAACTTTGCCCGATTTTTTGGAAAAAACTTTAATATCTCAAGTTTTTTCTATGACGCCCAACTATATTTTTGTGTCTGCTGCATCTATATGATCATTTGCATGCACTCGTCATGCAAAATTTAATATATGTCAATTTTTTAACCAAAATTTGATTGATTTTGAAGGCGGGCAAAGTTATCTGCACTTCTTGCCAACATTGCCCACCTTCATTTCTCACGTAACTACAGGTCTTATACAGTTGAAACAAAGACCAGTACAAGAATTTGGGCAGTGATGGCGTTCAATTTAATGCGTTAATCAGTACATGTATACTTTCGTCACAAAAGGAGTGGGCAATGTTACCTTCGCATTTTTGATCATTTCCATACAAACCGTCTCGAGTGATTACAAAGTGTTCAGGGTTGTCACATCTGGGTAAAATGATTAAATTAATCGTGTTTTGTTCATTTTATTACTTTCTTTGTATGTTTTGTTGAGTTTCGAGGAAACGAAGAGAAGGTAGATAGGTACCTATTATGTAGAATAAAACAAGGTGTTTAAAGTTCAACTTTTATTAAAGTTTAAAAAAGTAACAAAATTCAATTTTAAAATAAATAAAAATAAAATAAATATCAGGGGAAATCTTACACAAATTTACCTTAATTGCCATTAATCCATCACACAAGTGACTAGGTTGTGTTGCTAACTTTGCTTGCACACACTTCTTTATTTTTTTATGTCGGCTAGAAATTATTATAGGACGGAATACATACTTAATAATACTAAGTATTTTCCAAATATTAAAATGTAATAATGTGACAACCCTGAGTCTTTTTTGATGGCGGGCAATGTTGACACTCAGAGGTCTGAACATTACTAGATAACATTGCCCATCATCATAACTTTTTTCTTATAAAGCTTACAGTGTTGAAACTTGAATAAAAATACTTTCTAATTCGTATTTTAAAACATACAATGGAATACACTTACCTTGTGTTTCGCCATTTTGTGTAATTCACACTCACTTCGTGACAAATTTTGGCCCGCAAAAACACGTGCCGCACTTGACGAGTTGTGACAAGCGACTGACTAAACTTAGAAGCAGATACGACCATCAGGGATGCCACAGATATAATTTATTTTCTACCACAGTAATTAATGTTGCCATAAATCAGCACGTTTTTTCCACATCGAAAGATTTGTTTGTGAATTGCATTTTGGGTAAAGTTACCCTGGGTGGCAAAGTTGGCATATTTCACGGTAATATATAGGTACTGATATTGATATCTGGTTATTTTTCAGTGTTCTGTATCACTAAGTTTTAGCCTTTTATACATAATCATATTAATCATAGACATTTACGATTGCGTCCATGTTTTTTTTTTAAACTATTTTACCTTTTAACCACAACGTCTATGTAGTTTGTGAGTAAAATAACTGTGATATGATGATGATAGTATTAACTTTTTTAGCCAGGGGTGATCAACGTTTAGATTATTTTTATTAATTACATGACAGAAATTACAATAAAAACTTGTATTACATATCAAAATTAAGAGATTGTCAAAACAAAGAATTAAAAAAATAAAATTAATAACAAATCATTTCAACCAAGAAGGATTGTCGTTACAATTTAAAAATGGAACGTGGCTTTTGTGGAGATTTTAATCAATATCCCCCTTACTAATAAACGTTGAGTAACGGCTGAGTAGTTATACAATGCTTTGTCCTTATCTGTCGAATTCAAATGTCACAATGACAGATAAGGACAAAGCATTGTATAACTACTCAGCCGTTACTCAACGTTTATTAGTAAGAGGGTAAGTATCCAGACACACAGATAGCGCAAGGCAAAGTGATTTAGCTAGGCGTTTGAATAGACCAATGTCACTAGTTTCCTATCAAGATGTTGTTCCGAAGACCGTAGCACGGATAACATATAACAATAACTAAACCGACATAACACAAGGTCAGCGCTCATAGATATGTATCTGCACACATAATCACTGAGCACCTAATTACATATCCTCTGAGTAGTGTACGTATATTTGAGATAATATGAACGTCGAAGATATAGAAGAAAATTGGGAGCTAGGTGGCGATTTTTTACATTCGAGCGCTCAAAAGTTCGGTGACACCGTATTTTTGAAATACGAGCGTTAGAAAATTTAAAATTGAGTGGTCCACACCATTCGTTTTCAATTCTATCATTAGAAATTTGTTTTGACATTTATTCTCTATTATTATTATATTCTCTTTGGACAGAAGTTGACGGAACAAATCTCAAATATCATAGACAAAGAACCATCGTTTCATTTATTACTTTTCATAGTTAAAGTTTTTGGTAAACAGTATTAAAAACGCTGTAAGTGCAGATAAATATTCTCGCCACAATTACAACTTCTAATTATGTCGTATGTTTATTTATATTTAAAAATATGATTTAAAAAAAATCGGCAATCATCGACTTTCTATGTACAACGAAACACGTGAATATATTAAGTCAATCACTAGCTTTCGAGTGAGAACTTTCAAAAATACGGATAATTGGTTCATGCGAAAATAATCGTGACATATTTTCGTGTGCTATTGTTTTCAATGACTCGACTTTGAATTCGAGCGCTCGAAAGTCAAAAATCGCCCCCCAGGGCTGCCAGTAATAGTGCACTGATTCTACCTATCGGTTGCTAAAATTATACAAAATTCACTAGTATTATACAAAAACATATAGGTCTCTCCCACCTCTAGGTAAAGCGTGACGTTCATGCAAGGTTTGTTATAATAATTATAAATATGTATAATAATTATACAATGTGATCAATTACACAAAGAGAATATACATATATACAACAAAATAAGGTATAAAAATTTGATTTCCAATTATACAATCTGTAAGAAAAGAAAGAAAAACATTAATTCGTGACAAATATAAACAAAGGACAGACAAATACACACAAAAATAATACAGGTCACGAAATGGTACCAACTCAGCATAATGCTGGCTAATGTTAGCGCTGGTCTTTCGTTGGTACCATCAGGTGAAACCACGGTTACTGACTAAAATATGGATTTCCAATATAGATATGCTTTAGACATCAACATTTTACCCCATTGTCTAAGAAGGAGAGTAATGTTTTCAAGTAAGTGACTGATGTTTTTAAGGTCACCTTTTTACAGTGTCAAAATAGGACAACAAATTTTGCTCGACAACTTGGCAAGTTTAGAGTAACTCCTAAGCTACGTCATATGATCGCAATACCAAAAAACCAGTTAAACAATTTAACATGCATTTTCATAACAGACAGCAATGTAGCGATTGTTCGGCGCAGTTGCGGCTGTTGACAAAATACGGGCATTGTTCCTCCGACAATGCATGTGCCGGCCAATTTTGTCATAGCTTTATTTTTTAATTCATTTTTAATGGCGTTCGATACTTGAGATTGTAGGTTAGGTTTTCACATGGTTTGCATTTGAGCTGACTGACTTATAAATACTGAATAGACAAGTTGCAGTTTGCGAATGTCAGCAAAAAACGCAAATAAATAAATAAAAAGGAACAATCTTACACTATTGACCTAGTCCCAAACTAAACTCAACGTTTATACTAACAATAAACATACTTATATAGAGAAATATATAGAAAACATCCATGACTCAACAAAAATACTCGCGCTCATCACACAAATATTTTCGCATACCTGGATTCGAACCCGGGACCACTAGCTTCGCCGGCAGTTTGACGTTTTGGCTCTTTTATGGAGATGTGACCCGTTGGTCGTCGCGTGTTGCGTCCACATGAACGATTACGCTTCCGGATGAACGCTCTTAAACAACGCCATATGTTTCAATTTTCGCCTCACAACAAAAAAAAATAAAAAATATGACAAGGTTGGGAAATAAGAATGAAACTTTTGACGGAACTAATACATAGATATCAGGGAGCTTCTGGTAAAAAGTGTGTAAAGTCATGTAAATACATGTTACAATTAATATTGCTATGACTAATACAGCAACTAGGTACCATTGTGATGACTCCACATGAAGTGTGCGTGCGCGTATTCTTATACATATGTACCGGCTAGTTCGTATAGAACTGACATAACCAACACGCAAGGAAGCGCAACATGGGCGCAGCCCCTAGAAAAACCACTATCGACTGAAAGTTCACTTTAAATTTAGAACAATTTTATTTTTTAGAAAAAGCCCCCCTAGACCCCAAGTTGCCAGTTATTTTCCTTGATTCTTCTAGTCGCTAGGATGCCATTTGCTATTTCAAGCGATGCGATCTCCAAGGGAACCTTTCTACCAGAGATGTGCTAAACCACGAAGGATGTGTTGATATCCACCAATTAGGATCGTATATTTTCATAGCATAGCATTCCATCACCAAACGAAGTATATAACGCCCTACCTGGGGTTTGGTCTCCATCTCTTTCTCTCGATTTAGTCAAAAATTACGAGCAAAAGGGCTGGCAAGTGAAATTCCAGTTGATGGCAGCGTTTAACGGTTAGCAATAACAACCACTGATAAGCTTGCGAACAAGGACTCGAGAGCAATGCTGCCGGCCGAAGCAAAAAGGCCGTATGCGTGTTTTGCCTTCATATTTTATACTGCCTTTTTCTTTTGGATGGCAGAATGATGTCATAAGCATTCTGGACTTATGAGCACTTACAGAGTGTCGAAGTAATCAGCTAATAATAATGTTTGTATGAAGCGACCGGCCAAGGCTTTAGAGTAGGGGATAATTTTTCCACTCGCCAGAAAAATTAGCTGGTCGAATGTAAGCCTGTTAGCATTGTTTTAACTGTATTTAAATAGGTCTGTATTTAGTTTTTAAAAACGAAGACAAGAGCGAAATTTTTTGTTCCAAACGTTCGCAGTGTATTTAAATTAATCTTACAAAAAACCGGGAAAGTGAGAGTCGGACTCGCGCACCGAGGGTTCCGCACACATTTGGCTGGTTTTTAGTGTTTGTTGTTATTCTATAGGGTTTGTTATATAATCGTAACAAATTTGACGCTTGTATGTTTTACCGATTTTACGATACAACATAATGAAAAATACGTTGAGAAAAATACGTTTTTTGTATGGGTATCCCCTTTATTATTTAACTTTTTTTATTTGTTAATAAATCCGCCGTAATAAAACATATTCTGAAAAAATACAATCCGCTATCTATTACGGTTAAAAAGATACAGCTCTTTATAGTTAGGACAGACGGACAGACGGACGGACGGACGGATGGACAGCGTAGGCATATTAACCCTGGCCCACCAAAGAACTGTGTCACAATGAAGTATAAAACAATTTGTTTGACTCTTCTAACGATTTGATTTATAACGTCACTATGACACCGTTCTATGGCGGGTCAGGGTTCTATTTTGCAGATTGTACATCGATCTATCGATCCTCAGCCACTTTCTAGAAGCGAAGGGCTTAGCCAAGACGCACGCTAACTTAGCGATATTCGAAATCTAAGAAAATGTATAGGATTTGACGTTGCGTCAGTCGCTTAACATTCCATACATTTTGCCAGTTTGTTAAGTTAGCGTAGGGTCTTGGCTAGTTCCATTCTGCCTAATCTACCATTGATCTGTCGATGGCAACAAACTAAAGCGTTATCTGCATCGAGGTCTTCCAATTACGGTTGGAAACGGTTCTATACACGGCGGTAAAAGCAGTCCTACCTCTATATAGTAACACATAATTGCCTAGAAATCAGGAAAACGTGAATGGCCACCTAACCGGTTTGAAAATTCATATATGTATGATCAGCATCGCAAATAGACATACCTACACTTCAGTGCGATAGCTTTTAATATGTGTTTCGGGTTCGGTTTAAGTCGTTTAGACTCGCATAAGAGCTGCCGCGCATTGGGCCACTAGTAGCCACTTGTACATCGGCGCACACCGAGTGTCCGAGTGGCCGCGTGTGAGCCACAAGCTGCGCTAGTCGCCCGCGCTCGCTACTAGTGGCGGCGTTTTGTCGCTCACCTCGCGCGCACACTTGGCCACATTCGCCGGCTTCTCCAATATACAATAGCCAAATGGTTGCAGCCACTGGTGGCCGCCACTCAGCCACCGGTGGCCGCGATTGGTGGCTGCGTCTAGTTGCTTAGCCGAACCACTAGTAGTCGCGTTTAGTGGCGGCCACTAGTGGCTCAATGTGCGGCCGCCCTAAGAGCGTATGAGTGCGAGTGAAAGAGAAGTACAGTCGAGGACAGAAAGATGTTTACACTTTTTCACCTTATTCCATTGTAATAAGGTCCAAAAGTGTAAACATCTTTCTGTCCTCGACTGTACAAACCGACGCTCACATGAGATATTGTACTGTTTCCTAAGTGAACCAACGGTACCACGTGATAGTTCATCAAAATCATCAACCAATGGAAACGGAAGTCTAAGTTCGAAATAATAGTTTCGGTTGGCCGTATTAACACTGAAATTTAATACATTGTCTGTCTGTTCGCGATAAACTCAAAAAACTACTGAACGGATTTTCAAACAGTTTTCACCAATTGTCGGAGTGATTCATGATGAAGGTGTAGGTGTATAATTAAGGTTTAGGTGCGTATACTCGTATGCTCTGCAACCCGTGCGAAGCCGGGGCGGGTCACTAGTGAAGAATAGACTACCTTTTTAGGAAGCACACATGTGCAAACGCCAAGTGATTCGGCTACCGGATACAGGACAAATTAAAACCTTTCTCACAGCGGGTGCTCACAAGAGGGCTTCAGACAAAAAGTACTTGGCCCACGGGATGTTAGGGGTGTTTTTCATACCCCGTTTTGCATCCGCTCAATTCATAAGCGGAAGACAGCTCTTGCTTTGGATTGATGTTCATGTTAAGAACATGTATTATCAGATAAAAAACACGCTATTTACTAGCCTAGCTAGGGGTCGTATCAATAAATTGATGGCCTCGCCGCATAAGGGTGAGTCCACGAGCGTTTCAACCACCATCAGTCCCTTGATCGCATTAAAGTGGAAATTACTGCAGCTCTGGATGCCATTTTCGTTTTTTTATAAAATGCCCTGACTTTTACGAAATAACCGAAAATGGCATCCAAAGCTACAGAAATTTCGACTTTAATGCGATCAAGCGGACTGACAGTGGTGAAACGCTAAGTTTAGCGCTTTTCGAAAACTGTCAAAATTTACAATATAATGTAATGCCAAGTATCACACGCTCCGTAGCGTTTCTGTTCGTTTCGGTTTTTAACCAATCGCGTCACTGGTAGATCACGAGATACGATAAGTCAGGTGGTCTACCAATGACGCGATTGGACTAGAGACGAAACTAACAGAAACGCTACAGAGCGTTTAGCACTTGGCTATAGGCTCCAGGGTTGTCGTTAGCTAACGATCAGTCGCATCAGCAGCTTATGTCAATTCCATACATTATGTCGATTTTCGAAAAACGCTAAGTTAGCGTAAATGCATCTTGGATAGAGCCCCTAATCTAGCTCTAGACAAAAAACGTACTTCATACTACCGACGACGATGTTCTAAAACTGTCAAAATGTGTAGGAGTGACGTATACGCAGCCAATCTATCGCGTCGACCGCTAAATGTCAATCCCATACATTTATCTGACGTAACGTAAATGATAAGTGATAACGTTTACCGAATGCTTGACTGAGATAATTGACTCAAGATGTGTCAAAAATGACAGTTTTGTATGGCGAGACGGGGATCACAGCCAAGATCAGCTATGTTATTCTGTTAACGCATCGTCGTTTACTTCTACTGAGTCGATGAATAATCGGCGAATTTACGTCGTCCGTCAAGTTGGGTAAATGACATTCAACTGCCTGCACATTCATTTGGTAGCTGGTTTCACAGACAACCAGATCGTCCCTCAGATCGTTCGTAAAACTCACGGTACAGTCCTAAAGCTGGATTGAGACGGCGCGTGATAGCGCGAGCCAAGCCAGGCTCGTGTTTCAATTATTGGCTAAACGGCTGAACGGATTTAGATAAAGTTTGGCACACACATAGTCCAAGATCAGGGCTATCTGTGTGCTAAATTTAATTCAAATCCATTTAGCTGTTTAGGCGATAGTTGAAAAACGAGGCTGGCTCGGGTCGCGCTGTCACGCGCCGTCTAAAAGACTTGACAAGCTAACCGTCCCGGGTTCAATTCCCGATATGGGCAAATTTGTGTGATCATCGCGAACGTTTGTTTCTGAGTCTTGGATGTTTTCTATGTATTTAAGTATGTATTTTTCTGTATAAGTATGTTTATCGTTGTCTAGTACAGTCAAGGTCATAAATATGTATACACTTTAGTACCTTGTCTATTTAATGTCATGTTTGAACTGGCGTACATGAATGTCACAGCGATTAAAGTGACAAGGCACTAAAGTGTATACATATTTATGACTTTGACTGTACCCATAGTACAAGCCTAGAGCTTAGTTTGGGACTAGGTCAATTTGCGTGAGATTGTCCCCTGATATTAATTAATTAATTTATTCCACTGAATCAAATTCGCTCGAAAAAGGGCATAAGTCAATAAATCTAGTTTTAGAGCAAAGTCGAAATTACCAGTTTTTTTATACTTATATAGTTTTTATGATTAATGTTTACTCAATCGAATTACAATAGGTATAATAAAATAATGGGTTAGCGTAACCACAATTTATTTAGTAAATTATTTTAAATTCTATTAAAATTAGGTACTTTATGATAGATGGAAATAATTCTTACCTAGTTACAAGAATTGCCCAGATTAATAAGGAAAAAAGTAGTCTGTTTAATTTAGTACAACTAGTTTCGCGCGAAACGGGAAAAAAGCAGTTAAAACTCTGCGTGGTCAGTCTGACTTTCAATCAATATAGGGTTCCGTACCAGAAGGGTGCCAACGGTACCCTATTACTAAGCCTACACTGTCTGTCCGTCCGTCCTAACTTTAAAGAGCTGTATCTTTTGAACCGTAAAAGATAGCCCGTTGATTTTTTTTGCAGAATATGTGATATAACTCTAGATTTTCTAACAAATAATAAATCTAGAAATAATAAGGAGTCCCCATACAAGAAACGTTTGTTTTTCAACGTTTTTTGTATTTGTTAAATTTGTTATGATTTTAGAACAAACCCTATAAAAAAACGACAAATACTAAAAACCGGCCAAACGAGTACAGAACCCTCAGTGCGCGAGTCTGAATGGGACTTGACCGGTTTTTATATAACATAGCTTTCTCCCGCGGTTCCGTCCGCGTAGAAGTGGTATATCCCACGGGAACTTTAATTTTCCGGGATCTAGCGTCTATTTAGGATAATAACTATCTGTGTGCCAAATTTTATCCAAATCCGTTCAGCAGTTTAGGAGTGATTGAAAGACAAACATTCAAACATCCATACAAATATTTACGTATGTTATACTTACATGCTTTCTCAGTTTTTATAAATTCATTCTTAATAACTATTTTCTCCTATCATAATAAATATAGGCCGATCTAGCTCCCGCCGTTTCTGTCGACCATGTGGATGGTATCTAGTTCGATATCGCCTCCTACACGCCATTTTTTTTACCGTTTCGGTACTAAGCTTCTACATTTTTAAAGAATTAGGCTCGAAATGGAGCTAGTGGCACTGAACATTTGAGAACGACTGTGGCGTGGCATTGGGCTCGGTACATCGGAATTGCTGTGTTAATTGAGTCAAACTAATCAACGCAGGTACTACAAAACACCGAAAAGTCTTAACTTCGCAGGAGTCTGTTCAAAATTAGACTCACGCTCGCACGCACAAAGTTTAAACTAAAAAAGTTGTTTTATTGACTTACGGTGTTTATACTTGCGTGCGCATGGGCCGCGTCATGCATTGGCATTGTGTAACCTTTAAGATAATTAAGTTTAAATAACTAAGAAATTGTTGTATTGATCCTTTTTTAGTTTAAAAAACTTCGTCCTAAAGAGGGGTTTTATGTTTGAACCCTTTGTCTGACAGTTAATCGCCTAAAACCAAAATGGGTGAACCGATATAAAAAAAATTTGTGCATCCCGCTGTACAGTAATCATCAAATATATAGGAGCAGCGAAAGTGGCCAAATATATCGCAACACATCTTTATTACTATAGGAATAAGGATGTGTTGCGATATATTTGGCCATTTTGGCTGCTCCTAGGGTGAATTTCAGAGCGTTTCAACCGCCGTCATTAGTGTCACCAAATATATTGACAAAATCGATGACACCTACCAGCAACTCCTGATGTAAACAGAAGCAGAACTGGGCATGCAGCTTCTATCAGCATCAGAAGTTGCTGTAGTGTCAGTGAATTCTTCAATATATTTGGTGACACTAATGACGGCGGTTGAAACGCCCTGAAATTCACCCCCTATCTATTTGACGCTAACTGTAATTTATAGTTAAATTTCAGAAGAATTTGATGGGATTATCATCTTAGGGGGTCTACTTTGAACCTTCCAAGTTAGGTTAGCTCCGACTCTTTCTATCGGTCACCCAAATTGGCCTAGTCCCAAACTAAGCTTGGTTTTGTATTATGAGTACGAGACGATAAACATACTTAGGTATATAGAGAACTTAGCAACAATCGCGTTCATCACAGTTTACCCTTAACGGGAATCAAACCCGGGACTGCTAGCTTCGTAAACAAGGTCACCACTTGGCTAACCAACCACGTCGCCAAAATATTACTAAAGTAAGTATTTAAGGTAGTTGGGATATGAAATTTCTTTACTTTTTAACCCTTGACGCAAAAAAGAGGGGTGTTATTATAAGTTTGACGTGTGTATCTGTGTATCTGTCTGTGGCGTCGTAGCTCCTAAACGCATGGACCGATTTAGATTCAGTTTTTTTTATTAGAAACGTGACTTAATCGAGAATGTACTTAGTTTAGTTTGATGAAAATCCGTTGAGCCGTTTAATAGTTATGAGCTCTGATCACAGTTTTGTCGGGAGTTTTTTAATACTTTCTTCTAGTGACGAAGTCCCGCCAGTGAAAATGTACGTGCTCGGAGCCCGTTGAAGTTTTTGCTCATTGCTCAGAGGTTTTTTTTTATTTAGGCACTGATGTTGGGGGTTTTTAACTCAGTTAGGTTAGGTTATACTCGTAAATAAAGACGATGACTCATTTTTTCAAATGGTTGTTTACTGTTTACTGAAATAAAGCAAAAGAAAAGGTTTCTTGGAACATTAATCATTCTCTAAAGTTAGTTTTGTGGATCCTAAATGAACCCATGTCCGTTCATTACGTAATTCCTTTATTAAAACATACTTACGTGAACTGTATATATCGGTGTTATATTCTATTCTGGTATGTCTTGGATAGTTACCAAATCAATAAGTTCAGGATAATTTAAATCAAAAATGTTAATAGGATTAAATCATTAAAACATTTGCCTTTTCTAAACTCCAACTAAGTAATATTTTACTTGTTTTTAATATTTCACGTCTAATTTGTTTTCATGTACACGAAACCTAAACAGAGAGGTGCACAAAAGTGTATCAGGCAAAGTATAAAAATACATATTCACAGTTTTACATAATTTTAATAACCTGGAGCTTATTAATAGGAACTATAACGGTTACTATTCACTAATCAGTATTAATAAACTTATTTATATTATCTTACGCAACATCGTTAATATTTCAAAGATGCAAATCAAAGTCGGTTAACTTTAGAAAAAATCTCTCACGGTTGGAAGAGCGCGTAAAGGTCATCAGCGGGCCTATATATAATATTTGACGTTCTCAATATAAAGGGACCTTATGGAGGAAGGCAGTTACGCTCTTCTATTCTTGAAACTATACGAATACTATGGTAACAGTTCTAAAAACGGCGTAACCGCCTGCCTCCATAAGGTCCCATTATATTGAGAACATCACATATGGTCGTGTTTATAATGTGGATAAATGTGGACAAAATCGTATTATGCCAAAGAAAATATAACAATTATAAGTATGTAACTTCTAAAGAAAGCTAAATTAAATTAATTTTTGTAAACTCAGTTATTAGTATTATTACTTAATGAAAACTAATTATATAAGGCACATATACTTAAAATGCTGTTACTATAATATGTCGTTGTTAATTATTAATATAATTCCTTTTAATAGGTTTCTAATAAGTGTCAGTCGTGTCACTGATCATTAGTGATAGTGATCGGTATAACTTAACAATACGATAAGCATGTTTACATAATAAAATGAAATACGTAATCAGGCGTGTAATTCGTATTTTCAGGTTTCGTCGACGAAGTACGACTAGAGGTATTCTAACTCTGCCTTACGTGTCCGCGAGCGCAAAGGGCAACGGAGTCCCTGGTAACTAATTTTTCGATGAATTTAAGAGGCGAATCGTTAAACAAAATAACCCTGTTTGATTTAACAACCAACCAGATCACGATAATATAAGTAAACTATGAAAATAATATGTGACGCTAGTGAGAATCGAACTCACGACCACTGGCGTAGTGAAAAAGTAAAACCGTGTAATTTAGAATAATAATTCACTATGCGAACTTCCTCTACAATCTTAGGATATGAAAAAGTACACAAAGCTTGTTAAGTCTTATTTAACTTGGCGGGAATGGGAGTCCTTTACCTTTAGCACATTAAAGTATTATTAGAAATCTTGATAGCTCTCGTGGAGCTAGGTTAAAAACTTGTTTGAACAACTTTAACAGCGTAACTGTAGAACTTGGCTCGCTTCTTGGAACTAAACGGTGCGTCTTGTGTACAGTCAAGGGCAAAAATACAGCGGACAGTCATGCGCACATGCTTTTAATCTCTTGTCCATACATATTTTGAGACATCGGTTTCTATAATATTTTGTTCCTTGACATTACTTTGCGATTAAGTAAGGTTTTAAACCATTTAATATATTAGTCGGGCATTGAGTGTGGTACAAAATATTTTATTGACAAAAGATGAAAGTAAGCAAGTTGGCAAATAAACTCTTAAGTAGGGGAGAGCGGGGCTTATAGCTCCGTTTTTTAAAAACCTCTAATTTTGTTAATACAACTTGGTGCTACCTTCACTATTGTTAGAGTGAACTTGAATCTAACTTTGATATGGTAAATCTCCGTAGGGTTTTTTGGGATTCTCCGTTGACCTTTAAAACTATAAAGCCTATTTCTAACTAAACGGTTGAACACTTGTTTTTAACTAGAAATTGCGTAAAAAACCTTAGAGGCATCGCTTAATAGCTAGCTCTGTTTCTAAACAAAATAAACTAAACATCAAACTCGGTTCAACGTTTGACGTTTCTAAGCAACACGTGTAGCAAAAACCAGTTTTTACATGCAAACACGAATTCCATTTCATCCCCATCTTAGACACAAAGTTTAATAACTTTGAGACTTGGCTTACCTCTTTCCTGGAACTCGGCGGCTCCGGCTGCCGCGAGTAGGAGAAGGATCGCAAACATTGTCACTCACAGTATCATGCTAGTCACTCAGTAGCTAGTCCAGCTAGACACTAGTACACTTCGCCAGTCACACGGTCATCGCGACGAGCGGCCCGCTCGAAGGCGTTGCTTGAATGACGCTGGCGCGACGCAGGCGCAGGCTCGAGAGCGCAGACTCGACAGATTTGACATTTTGCTGTTTTATGCCTACGGCGTTGTAGTGCTCTCAGTGTGTGATTCTTCTTTGAACTTCACTAGTATTCGGAAATTTTCGTTTAAAAATCGAAGCAATTTTGACTTGGAACCTGTGACATAATTAAATTATAAACGGTGGCTTACGAAGCCCTTAAGATTAAAAAAAATGTGGTGACTATTACAAACATAATTTGCATGCTCTAAAAGAGAGGTAACAACTGAGAATTTTCATTCCCTTTTGTGACCACTCGGACAAATGGGAATTTATTCTCAATTGTTTCCTGTGGTCACTAATGGGATTTTTTCCATTGATGATTATTATTAAATGTTGCTTTTATATACTTTAATAAAGTGAATAGGTAAATTAAAAGTATATTTTATTTGGTAGTAAAATTATGTTCATTTAAGAATAAGTACCGTTTGAATCCTTCGCTACGCTCGAATTTCTACTTTAGATGAAATTGAGATTCAATATACGGTCCTTGCTTAGTTTTCACTGTGTTAAAAGAACAGTTTTTTTTATTCCAAGTGTCATCGTCATCTCACATTTATAAAATTCTCCATATTTTGATAAAAAAATCATTAAATAATTATTATAATCAAATCATACACTCGTAAACATATTCATACAGATCAAACACAAATCTCCTGTTTATAAGTCGGTTATAAATTTCACGTTTCTATAAAATTACTCATATTAAACAAAAATTGAAAAATTGTGTCCAAATTTATGCTATTATTGTTATTAAAACTGTATAAAATTACACATAACCACAAAATATTATGCATTCAAAGTAGGTAATTAAACCACATTGTTTACTGTATTAATCTACAAGCCACGTACCAATGTATTTTTGTAAACGAGTACATACATACCACTTTAGTGAGTCTATTTATATATATTCTAGACAGCAGATTAGTACGCTCTCCCGCGGTTTACCTACTCTTAGATAGCAACTTATCTGTTTGTACGCTTTTGCAAGTAAATGATAAATATTTATTCATTTTTTTATCAATATGACGTGTTTATTGCCGACGCGGTTCGTTCTTCTGCTAGCGGTTTCGGGTTTGAACCCCGGTGGGCCAAATTTTAGGATTGTTGGCTGTTTCATATGTATATGGTTATTGTTGTCTAGGACCCATAGTAATAGAACTTAGTTTGGGACTGGGTCGGTTTGTGTGGGATGGTCCCCTGATATTTATAATTTCAACCGCCTTAGAAAAAGGAGAAGATGCTCAATTCGACTGTACTTTTTCTGTCTATGTGTGTCAAAAATATAATATATTTTATTAAATATGTTATATTTTTAAAAATATAATATATTTTTTTTATACTCGTAATTATAACGAAAAAACAGTAAACGTAATTAGGACACGGGGTGGTATGTTATTTAAATAGTTAGTTAATTAATTAGACTTCATTTTTAATAACCATAATATTGATAAGAAGTTTTTTTAATACTCTTTTAAGGTTAAGGTCGGTAATCTCGTAGCATGTTTTTCCTGCACGAGTCGAGAAAAAAGATAACAAACTAGAAAAGAAGTATTTTTTTCTTTGTCTACGCTACGCCATTAAATAGTACTGAATTCTGACTGAAAATATTACAGATTTTGAAAAAATGCCCACCGCCCAAACTACGCTCGGCCATTTTTTAATACAGAATATGCTTTTGCCCGCTACTTTGTCTGCGTAGAACCGATGTAATAGCCATCTCATCTGTCTCTCGGCGGACACAAAATTTTCTAGGAATAAAAGTATTGTGTCCTTCCTCGAGAATTAAACTATCCCATACCAAATATTATCAAATTCGGTTTACTTTTATAACCTTTTATTACTAAGCGACTAATGCAATTTTTACATTTTTATAGCGATTTTATTAAGACGGGACACTTTTATTTTAAACCTTAAGCGTTAAATCTTACGTTAGAATATGGAATAGATGTATTAATTTCCCTAGCACCTGACAAGTTTTATCTTTTCCACGCATGCTAGGGGCCTGGTGGAAATGAAACCAAAAACGCCTCGGCCTCTGAGACGCTTGACAGCAGCTAACGTACTAGATATTATGGTTTGTATCGTCTGCGCAGACGCCGCTCTGTGGCGAGGCTCGCGGGTGCAGGTAAGCCTCCGTCGGGGAGGGGGTGTGCCCGCTGCAGGGCTGTCACACGCGAATAAAAAACAAGTCCCGCGTCGTGAAATAATCGAATGCAACAGTAGATTTAAAATTTGCTTGAAGTTATAATAATAATGTAGAGATTGATTTTATGTATTTCAAATTTGACGTAAATAAGTTAACTTAGTAAGTTCGAATATTTCATTCTTCATCTCCTTATTTAAGAGCTATGCTCTTGTCGGTGTAGCTCAAGGCAAGCCCTCCATTTTGTTCGATGAGCTCTACGTTTTGAGGTTTTTTTTTTCTGTAGCCAGGCTGCACAAGCTCATACAATCGTAATATTTATAAAAGGAAAATTTATTTACTTATCAATTCCAAATATCTCGTAGTTGTCTATAAAACTCAAGCACCAATTCTCTTTTTCAATTTACCAAAATGTGCAATAATATTAATTATTTAAAAAAATCTTATACAAAATTAACCTATTTCCAAACTTACCGCCGCACTCAGAGACGTCAATTATTTTCTAAGTTGAATTAAATTTTCTGCGTCTCATTCTATTGCTATAGCAAAGAAAGTTACACTAGCAATTTTAATCAAACATAAAAGTTAATTGACTTAATTCTGTTAAGTACCTATGTTAAAAAAAATCGATTAAATTTAACATCGTATGGTGATATTGGTACTTAGAATAATAGTTCCCAATAGTTCCCACAAAATAGATTAATGTGGGCGTAATCAACGCGTACTTACGCACGCCAACACGCACACAAGTAAACAAATAATGTTGCTAGCGGATTGCATTTCCCCAGAAAACATAGGAATTACTGTTATCTATAGATAATGTTAAATATAGATCTCATTGTCGACTAGGGTACATTAGTATTCTTACAGTTACAGAATACTATTAGCGAGAGAGCTAATATTAATTAATTTTAATTACGGACACCTATGTCATTTATAAATGCACATTCGATATTAGTACTTACTTCCGCCGTTAATTGAAATTATCCATATCAAAATGTCAATACAGGAAATTGTACAGAAATCGGAAGTTGTTAAAAAATATTTTGGCAAAAATGCGAGGTACAGTTACCCAAGTGATTGAAGTTAGAATTCAGGGGAAAATATTCCGTTACACTGGCAACATTGCTATGTAATGGCGTTTGCAAAAAATATGATATTTTACGTAAACCGACAAAACGAAGTGATTTCGAGTGGAATGTGATTTTACCATGATTGTCGCACCTATTTATTGCGCAAATCGTCATTTTGAATTAAAATCCGGGAGCTGTTGACGCTGTGTGAGTGATTACGACTGACAGGCGCCGATCGCCGAGTATGCCAAAATAGTTTAGTTTAAGTTTAAGGTTTATATGCGTTATTATTTTATTATTCTAAGCTGTTAGTTATGTTGTTTTAATTATTATACTTAATTTGAAACGTTGTCGCTTGAGTCAATGTTAAACAATATAACTTATCAAATTACTTCAAAAAAAATTAAGTAAATATTTTTCTCAAAAATTTAAATCGACAACCCTAAAAAAGGAGATGCATTTCGTGTTAAGAACTTAAGAATTTCAATACTACGGCTCAGCGGAGCTTTTACTCTAAGTCTTATCTTGTCGTCTCGCTCGTATTTACACATAAAGAAGGAGAGATCGAATGCGTCGCGGCCTCTCATGAGTGGGTATGAATACTAATCAAGTGAATAGATAAACCGTTTTTATTCGCGACCCTATTTTTAAACAATTAAAGTCAAAAGTAGAATGGATGCGATAATAACATAATACTTTTGTCCTTTTAGTTAACTTTATTGTATTATGTGAATGGAGACGACAGGACAGTTATTAATTAAAAACTTTTGTTATATAAACTAATGTATTATTTTTGGTCAAGAGATCAAAATGGTCTGACGGACCGTTCTTTGCATCTTTACATGTTAAACAGGTCATGTACCCGTACACACACACACACGAAGCCTTTTAATGTCACATTGGTCACATCTTTTGACTCAAAGACGTGTTAATTTTTAGGTTTCGTACCTTAGACTAAAGCAAAAGGGGAAGACACGTTATCGCCGTACAAGACACTGACATAGTGCGTGCCGCGACACCTGCACTAAGGAGCAATAGAGATAAATTGATGGACTAACGTCGTGCGCGTAAGTGAGACAGCCATATGTCTCACAATAATGACGACGTCGCACGTGTTGACAGATCGGTGACGGCCGGACAACTGACTCAAACATGGGCGCTCAGCGCCTATATTTAAGTGCTCAAGCCCGCGCGCCGGTCACGTATCTTCCTCTTTTTGTTTTTATCTAAGTTTCGTACCCCTTAAGGCCGGCCTTACACAGTATGAATTTTAAGAATCTGAATTCATATTATTAATTCAGAAAGCACAGAATTGCATACAATTTAACTATCATCCACACACAATCTGAATTTTTCAGATTATGAATTTCTCAGATTGATCTGACAGAACGCACTTCTTACCATACATTATCTATGGACGAGCACACACACTCTGGATTCAGATTATGAATTCAGATTCTTAAAATTCAGACTGTTTAAGGCCGGCCTAAGGCCGCCAGCACATTAGGCCACTAGTGGCCGCCACTAAACGCGACCACTAGTGGCTCGGCTAAGCCACTAGACGCAGCCACCAAACGCGGCCACCGGTAGCTCAGTGGCGGCCACTAGTAGCTGCCACTATTGGCTATTGTTTATCTGAGAAGCCGGCGACTGTGGCCGAGAGTGCGCGCGAAGCGAGCCACTAAACGCGGCCACTAGTAGCGAGCGCGGGCGCTTGTGGCTTAGACGCGGCCACTCGAACGCCCAGTGTGCGCCGATGCTATACAAAATGTATGAAAAAACTCGTCCGCAGCTTGTGGCCGAGTGGCAGCCACTAGTGGCCGCGTTTAGTGGCGGCCACTAGTGGCCTAATGTGCGGGCAGGCTAACTTTTACTAAGCTAAGCCTTATTAACGCTGTCCGTCCGTCTGAAACTTGAAAGTGCTGTATCTTGTGAACCGTAATAGATGGCCGGTTGATTTTTTTTTCGGCGGATTTCCTAACAAATAAGTAATAAAACGATCAAAAAGTAATAAAATAAATTAATTTATATAATAAATAAATATCAACTGGAAAGCTACAACAAGCCATAATTTAAAGAATATAACTTAAATGTTGGAAAAGGTATTGCAGGCGGGGACAAGTCCAAGTGGTGGTCTTTAAAGGTGTCAGTTGGTAGCCGACTGCACGCAGCAGCAGCAGACGACGTGTCGCCGCGACACTACTGGTTTCTATGTGTTTGTATGAAAGCGACGTGTCGCTGGCTACGGAGGGAATTTCATACAAACACATAGAAACCAGTAGACACGTCGTGCTGCGTGCAGTCGGCTACCAACTGACACCTAAGTGAAAATATTAAAATTTTTGAAACAAAATTTGCTCGTCCCCGCCTGCAATAGGAACCTTTTCCAACATTTAAGTTATATTCTTTGGATTATGGCTTGTTTTTAGCTTTTCAGTTGATATTTTTAAAGCAGTCGGGTTTTTTCATTTTTTCAAATTAATTTATTTTATTTCGTACTTTTTTAGTTTTTATTAAAATGGTAGCATCAAAGTGTTATAATGTATATAATATTTGGAATTAGCTTTCAGTTGATACCCATATATTTGTAACAAATAATATATTTTTTAATCCCCGCTCCATTTTTTTATTCGCGGACGCCATATTGAAACATTATATACCCTGTCACTTCGACAGTGAAGCCGAATCCAATGATACCTCACATGTTGAAATCCGTTCCACCGTTTAGGCTACAGAGGGCGACAAATAAATAGACACACATACATACGCTCGAATAACATAACCCTCCTTCGGGCAGTCGGCTGCTATCCGTCAGCTGCTATCAAGAGCTCGTTAAACTTGGTGGGTCTAAGTTAAACAGCCCTTTTGCCATTTTCAGAATTCATAATCGGGGGCCTAACCAAGATGCTAACGCTAATTTAGCGATTTTCGATATCAACCCAAGCAGCACGCAAGCTGTATAAGAGCTTATACAGGCATTATAACTCTAGTTTTAGCTGCATAAGGGCTGTATAAGCTCTTATACAGATTGCGTGCTGCTTGGGCAATGTATAGGATAGACGTGAGCTAACGATCTATCGCAACAGCCACTTATATCAATCTATGTCGCGCTCTTTCTCGCTTGTCGCGCAAGTCGCGGGCAGATGTGCTAGCCGTGCAGCTTGGCTAGGCCCCGGATCAGCTGATCCCATACTTAATAGGAACTGCTCGTCGAGTACTCGTGTAGCATTGTATTCGAGAAAAGTTTGCCTATTCCAATAACCGGAATCTAACTCCACTTGTAAGATTTAAACTAATTATGTATACCAACTGACAAATTTACTATATGCATCTAATATATATATATATGTAACTAACTTGAAGTTTATGAAAAGCTTTTAATACCACTTGGATTTATTTAATTTATTTAATCAAACTTAAAAATTAAATGGTGTCTTCGGACAATCATTATTAAGCCTGAAAAATAGATTGAACTGGACGCCTAGCGCCATCTGTCGTTGAATTCCCGTGACGCTTCAAGCTGTTGTGAACATTGTCTCACTGTGAAGAACGAATGTACTAGTTGCTATTGCTTGTTGATAGATGGCGCTTAACATCTTAAACTATAATTTTCCATTTTTTTAATTAACAAAATTGTTTTTGCACGGTCACTGCATCAGTGATAACAATTAGGATCCGTGAGTGATTATAGGGATCCGAATCAGCAGTAGTAAGTACTATAAAAATATATTAAATTTGTTTATGTGAGCGGTTGTGCGTTTTTGAACGCTACGCGATAAATACCTTATTTTTCGAATCCAGATTGCGTTAACGGTTCTCAAGGTTTACTATAAAGTTGTTTACCGAAAACACAGCCATTACTCCAGGAAAGTTACGGTTTTTAAAACATTAATTTATAATAGCCTGATTTTTTTTTACTCCATTTTTATAAGATATTCGACACTATATTCATGAATCCAACAAACTTTCCACCTGGAAGTAGGTATATAAATATACTGTCAAAAAATTCCTTTTTCTTTTAAATTAAAAATCGTAATTGTAGTTTTTGTGTCTAAGCATAATAATATTTTTGTCTATAATGAGTAGAAGGTGAAATCTAACAAAATATTTACACGGAAAGCCACTAAATCAGCAAAATACATTGCTTCGGTTATATTTACCCATAAATGATGGAAAAAGTTAGTAATAAGTAGTGCTTTGATAAAAATGACATAAAACTATGTATAAGTGTTAAAATACACTGATCAATTTGTATTTTTTTATTTACAAGGAATTTTTATTTACCACCATAAAATCCACCTTCCGGTATTATTTTGTGTATGATTTGCTTGCAACGTTTATATTTATTGTAGTCAACAAGGAATGAAGAAAACTATAGCAAATTACGATTTTTAAATACGGAGATATGCAAAATGATAACAATATTCTAGCTAATCTAATATAAATGAGACATCATTAATTATTTTTTGTGCGAGTCATCTTAAATATCATAGATCAAATATTAAGTAAGCAATATGAAAAAAAAATGTTTATAATTATTTTTAACAAAATTTTCAGGATTTTTGTTAAACTATTAATTTTTTTTAAGTATCTTATTGACTCATAATTTGTTGGATTATGTTTTTACCTAATTATTACAATTATAATATATCCGATAAACGGGAAAAATCAGCTATTATAAATTATTTCCGTTTCACCATACTAGGTAGCGACCGTAACTTTCCTTGTACATAGTTTCGCTAGATGGTGAAACTATTCTCCATTTTAAAAAATATCCGAATTATGGTTACCGAATAAGTTGCACGGCTTTATATTGTATTGGAGTTAAAGTTTGTGGGTAATGCTGTGTTTACACGAGCTTAGTATCTACTAGTACTAGTCAGTCAGTCAGTAGTTGAGGGGGCACTCGTAGGATATAAGGACGGGCGGTTGAAACGCTGGGAGAACGACTCGACTACCTTGAAGCACAGCTGACGCACCTAATGGGAAAGCTCCCTAAGCTCCCTATATCTGCTAAGTATACATAACATACAAGTCAGAAATTGACAGGTGATTGATCCACATTTATCAACAAACACGACTATAATAAGCTTCTAGCAATAATACTATACATATACAACATTGCGCTTACATTTCGCACAAAAATAACTGACACTCTTACGCCTATAATGATATGTGACGTTCTCAATATAAAGGGATCTTATGGAGGAAGGCAGTTACGCTCTTCGTATTCTTGTAACTATACGAATACTATGGTCACAGTTCTAAAAATGGTGTAACCGCCTGCCTCCATAAGGTCCTTTTATATTGAGAACGTCACATATAAACAAGTTAGATATGTTTGTGGCCAATTTTGGATATTATATTACTGCTGGTGACTGTACTTTTATTTAACCCATCATGAAACCATCATACCGCGAGTACTTACGAGATTGCAACCTCAGGGTCGTAACGCTGGAATATCATAGAGTTCGTCAAATCTCGGTCACTGCGTTAAATAAAGACTTATCTCAATAATGTAATTATAATGTTTGCATTACTGCCAAGGCTGACAAACGGTTTCCACCAGATTCTTAGATATCAAAGATTAATGAAGAACAGAGCTGCCACTTGAAGTGCACGCGGAGGTCACGTAGGTATATACTTAAAGTATTTTTTCTTTATTTATTTTGTTCAACCTTGAACATGTCAGCTCCAGCTGCCCTAAATACAACAACACATATATCGCAAAATAAAACAACAAAAAATAATGCTACCTGAATACGCTTTTTTCAGAAAAAAAACTATAACACAATTTAGCTACCTTTGCCAGAGGCTCTGCCAATATGAATTGGAAGATGCCGACAAATAATTAATAAAACTACTTTTCCTTCTTTCCGAACACATTCCATTAAAAAGTGTTGCACATTCTCTACCCGCTCTCTTCGCAGTTGGACGACTACCTTCTCATGAGATGTGCTTTATTTAACCTCTTCAATGCCATTGACGGATATATCCGCACCACTGGTTCAACGCCAACGACGGGTATTACCGTCACGGTTGACAGCGAAAAATAGACCTGAGTTTCTATGACGTAAGGTTGAAATTAGCTCTGGTTTTCAGCTGTCATTGGCGTGTGAGTAATGACTTCTGTATTTGACATGGCGTTGAAAAGGATAAAGGAACGTGCCTTAACTTAACTTATATTTTAATAGGAGATTAAAATATTGAAATGGTTTACTAAAATCCGTTTGTTTTATTACTTAATATATTTTCAAAGCATTAATATTTAGGTATTTTGACCCGTAAATTATTATATAAATATATAATTAATATCAGGGGACAACCTACAGGCTGAAATTAAATTCAGTGTCCAAATTTTGTGGGTCAAATCAGTAAGTCATACTTACCAACTTTCAAAAGTGTCCCGTCTTGATAAAATCGCTATTTATAAAAAAGTGAAAATCGCAATAGTCGTTTAGTAAGTAATAAAAGGTAACAAAATGCAGGACGAGACACTTTTATTTTGAACCTTAAGCGTTAAGTCTTACGTTAGAATATTATTATGAAATAGATGTATTCATTTCCCTAGCGCCTATCAAATTTTAGTTCGTGGCTGCGTTAAGCCCGCCCGCGTGTGACGTCACATATTTTGCAATTTTACATCCAGGGATTGTTAAATTAAAACAACAGCAATTTTAGATTTTGACATGTGACGCCCCCTCTCCTACCCCGCGTGACGTAAGTTATGGATGCGCCTACGCTACAACACCATGACGCCGGTAGCACACCTCCGCCGCGGAACTGTAGTAGCGAAACTCTGGCAACGAAATAAAGTTCAATTTCGTATTTAATATCCCGATTCCGCCACAGTTTCGCGGTTTCGCGGCGGAGGTGTGCTACCGGCATGGGACCTATTGCATCTCAGAGGCACAAATCTTGTGTCCGCCGTCCTGAAATATTAGTAAATCACTCTGCGCTATTCCTCTTTGCAAGGCCACTTGCGAAACGAGATGTGGAACGATCTATATTTAGTCAGCTACGTCCCAGCTTCCTTGTTACCTGAACCACCTGTTTTAACGATTCTCAAAGGAATCGATATAAAGATCGCTTTAGCTGTTTTTTATGGCATCGAGAACGTGCACACTGGCCAGTGGCTACCTGATGATTATTTGTTTTGTTACTGACTCTTCATCTTTCTTCCATTTCCGTTCATATTCTAAATTCGTCATCATCTTCATAGATAGTTTTCATCGTTGGTTTTTTCCTTGTTGGTGATAGAAATGACGAATTTGGAATATGATCAAATAGGACAATGGTTCCCAACCTTTTTTGGACCAGGAACCGTTTTCATTGTTTTATTGTTAGCAGGGACTTATAATAATAACCCCTGTTGTAAGGGGTTATTATAACTTTCCGTGACGTAGTTTTTGATTTATGACTAAACATTTTCAAAAAATGACCGGTCCTCCCCCTTATCTCCGAAGTTTATGAAATTCCTAACTTATACTTTACGTAAAAAATAAAATGAAGTGTTCAATATTATACTCGTATTCGAGAAATTAACAAAAAACTTTAAAGATCCGTGCTAGAATTTAGGCTAGTCAAAATGGACCTTATTGCATACAGTTAAAGTACATAAAAAGGTATATTTTTGAAGTACGGACTTAAATACGGAACCCTCTGTGCGTGAGTCCGACTCGCACTTGACCGGTTTTTTTTAATCAGAAAACCATGTTTTCATAATTACGTAAGCCGCCCCGCCATGATGCATTGCTAACTTAACGATTTTCTAAATCAAAGAAAATGTATGATTGACGTAAGCACAGATAATATATTATCCTGCCTGTTACACAATCGTCAAGTAAACCATATCTGTCAAATAAATTAAGAAAGAAAGAAAGAAAGAAAAAATATTTATTCGTGACAATATTACAATTAAGCCCTAACCCTTTCTTACTCTTGAAAATAGACAAGGAGAGGGCTATCTTTATTTGACACATGAATTTACTTGTCGTTTGCGAAACAAGCCCTAAGATTACTAAGTGATTCAGTCGCGTCAGCCGCTTGTCAATTTCATACAATTTATCTATTTTCAGAAATCGTTAAGTTAGTGTTATGCATCTTGGTAAGGTCCCTGCGGGTCTATTATGGTCCTCTGTCACTTTCTAACCAGTATGTGAGTGCGAGAGTGACGGATGCTTTATCCACACTTATCCACCGCGATAGGTGACCATAACACGGGCCCTAATAATGCAGCCTATATACGTCCCACTGCTGGGCACAGGCCTCCACTCACAATGAGAGGGTTTGGGCTATAGCTCCCACGCGGGCCCAGTGCGGATTGGGAACCTCGCACACACCGTCAAATTGCTTTGCAGGTGTGTGCAGGTTTCCTCACGATGTTTTCCTTCACCGAAAAGCTCATGGTATTACAAATTGTATTTCGCACATTAATTCCGAAAAACGAGGTCGAACCTCGTTTTTCGGTATTAATGTGCGAAATACCGCGAACCCTCTGCTTAAGAGTCGGCAGGTGAAACCATTAGGCTACCACGGCTTTGTCTGAATCACATTATATAATTAAATAATTATACAGATCACAGTTCTGCCATCCTCAAACTAAACGGCGGGTAGACCACACTCATCTTGTTGTTTAGCCGCCTTTTAGTTAGAGGACGGCAGAGTTTTACTCTGACTTTTACTGAATATATAATCCCCGAACATATATTTACAGTGGCCGAGTCAACAAAGAGCTCGTCATCTGCAAGGTGTAGCATTCCGGTTAGAAATAGACACGCGTGGGCGCACCATTACCTCTGCTATTTGGAAAACTGGAAGCGGCGGCGCTGAAAATGTACATCTTGATGACTAAGGCTGAGTTTTGTGATTTATAACCCCTAAATACCCCCAAATTATATCTACGTTCAGAGTTAACTCTTAAACGGTCCAGTCAGTTTCAAATAGGAGCAGCGAAAGTGGTCAAATATATCGCAACACATCTTTATTAATATAGGAATAAGGATGTATTTGACGCTGACTGTGCAACTGATTTTTACTAAACTTAGCTAAGAATAATCTTGATCGTGTCACCTTTCAAACTAGAAAAAATCGCGTTACGTTTTAAAATGTTTTATTTATATTGTGTTCAAGTCATCCATATAGTGACTCAGGATTCGAAGCTTTCATAGCACGGTTCGTCTAAATAATACACGGTGTAACGACGGTGGTGGATCATACGAAGCGGGTCGACAGAAAAGAGAGGCGGCTTTAAAAAAAATCCCTATCAATTGTTTATGATAAGGCGAAAGAACCAATAAAATCGCATCAACATATATAAGCATAGCAAGGATTTTTTTCAGTCAAAAAAGTAATTAAACAAAATGTATGTACAAATGTTTAAATTGATCCTAGTTAAACTAGAAGAAGAATACAAACGTATATTTTGACATGTCAAATTAAGATTAACAGAATTGTCCCCAGTGTCAACTATTGGCACAGCCAACCAACAACCTACCAACACGACCCTGATTAATATCGACATGGACGATTGCACTTGGACCGAGATATTTACAATAATACATCGGCACACGACCGACAGCGATTAGCAAAACTATTATTTATAATCCTGACCCACATTTGAATCTAATCCAACCCTACAGCGGGCTTAACATTCATGGACGAGATAAAATTTGACAGGTGCTAGGGAAACGAAAGCATCTACATGTTCTAACGTAAGACTTAACGCTTAAGGTTTTAAATGTGTCCCGTCCTGATTTTTATTACCTTTTATTCCTAAGCGACTATAGCGATTTTCACTTTTTTATAGCGATTATATCAAGACGGGTCACTTTTATTTTAAACCTTAAGCGTTAAGTCTTACGTTAGAATATGGAATACTCAGTCAGAGACATCAATTAATTTTTAAGTTTCATTAAAGTGGCTGCCTCTTATTCTATTGCTATAGCTAAGAAAGTGACAGCAGCTACTTTAATGAAACTTAAAACTTAATTGACGTCTCCGAGTGCAGCCGTTAATGTTTTGCAAATCGTGTTCACCAATGTTATTTCGTGTTAACGCATGGGCCTGCGCAAACCGGCGGAGCGCAGCGCAGATCACTTTAAATTTATCAATGTATATTCTTCTCTATTTTAATGACAATAAGGTATAAATTTGAATGCTCTGAGACCGACCTCGGAGCATCACGGGGGATTTCTACTCTGCGGCTGCGGTTCTAAATTTATACCTTATTGTAATTAAAATAGAAAAGAACATACATTGATAAATTTAAAGTGATCTGCGCTGCGCTCCGCCGGTTTGCGCAGGCCCTAAGAAGATACGAAAGTGTCGTTGTAATTTTTGTGATGTAATGGACGACAGGTGCCTCAGGGCAACATAGTCGGTCCATGGAATTTCCTGTCATTTAAAATAAATAATAATCTACACTATACAGGTATACAAAATAGCGCAACAATAGATGCCAGTGAATGTCCTAGACTTCACAACACAATAACTGAACCGTCATTTGTTTGATTATTTTATTTCCGATAGGCTTGGCAGTTGCAGGGAGGGTGCCAAAAGTATTTGAGTGATTCGAATCATAATGGTTGCCAATTCGGGCAGCGGAAGTGAGACACTTTCGATTTTGTTCTGCCAGCTCACTGTGTTTATTTTTTGTTTGTGTGTCTACGAAGTCTTAAGATCGTGAGGCTGAAGATGTCCATACAAAATGCGGTTTTTCTCCCTTTAATCGAACTCGATTTTTACGATATTTGAATATGTTGTGGACGTTATGAAAAACTAGATGATCTTCTTAATATATCATTTGATTTTGCACGGCTCTCTAGTCATTTTGAAGGCGCATAGTCTCCTGAATTTGCAATAGGTACAAACTTTACAAACCTCGCTTCAAGCCGAAACTGACCGTGAATGTGGAATCTTAAGTTGAAATTATACGAACTCAAGGTCAGCTTCTGGATGTAGGTCAGTTAACTGATCAGTTTAACTGACCGTGAATGTCCACCTTTACTGCTCCAAAACGGAAGATTACAGAGATACCGAGCGTCTTCAATCGGGTCAAAACCGAATTGTCATCGATTTTCTATACAAAAAAAAAGAAAACAAAAAATACCGATCCATAGTTGGGGTTCGAACCCGCAGTCTTTGCGTGCGTAGTAGGCCAACGCTCTAACCATCAGTCTATTCAGACGCCCCAAAATTACGAACCATATTGCGCGGGAAATCTTTTTGTGTTTAAATACGGGGAAAAAGAATTTTACGAAGCTAGCTAGATCGATTTTTCGCCCCTGTAAACCCCTATATTGCAGATTTCATCGAAATCGTTAGAGCCGTTTTCGAGAACGTTTCGAGAACGAGTACAAACTTTATATAGGGTTATTTTTTAGTAAACGAGAAACTTGTATACACAAAGTTTCTCATTTAATAAGTACTTAAGAACTCTTTTACTTATACTTTTTTCAGAAATAAATTTTCTATAATTTTTGCATGATTTTTCTTATTCGTTCTATAATGCCTGGATCGATTTTGATAATTAATTTACATTCGATAAATTTCAGTAAGTGCACGACACATTTAGTAAGTCGAAGCGGTTACGTCGTTGACCAAACGTGTGGTCTATTATCACAGTATAACTATACTTACCAGTAGAAATATTCGAACAAAGATATGCTAAGACTGATAATCATGAATCAGTAGAGGCTGCGCCGCCTGCGTGAGCATGAAGGTACCCAAATAGAACTCTTAAATGGCCAGAATTTAATCACTTATTATGCACGTGCTACACGGTTTTAAACCATGGTTTTAAACCAAGTGACCTTGGTAGAAGCGAGCTGCTACACGGTTTCAAACAAGCCCATTTGTTTGATATCTGCCAACGGCGTTTAAGGTCATGCGAGATTTGGTTTAAAACCAGTACCTACACGGTTTTACATATTACGTTTCTTCTTGCTTCGCGCAGTCAGTCAACAAAACCATATTAAAATAATTCAGTACTAGGTTTAAGGCTAGAATTACACCTTGCAAGTTTTACTCACGTAAGTAACTTACAATAAGTTACTCTCAAATACAAATGTATGCAATAAGTTAGTCACAAAGAGCGCTTACTTACATTTGCAAATGTATCATAAGTTAACTAACTACTTACGTGAGGAAATCATACAAGTGTAATTCCAGCCTAAGAGAGAATTGAATAGGCAATAGTGAGACGGTACTCAGGTAACAAAGACGGGCAGTAAAACCGTTTTAACAGTAACCACGCTGCCAAGTTTCGAGCAAAACACATTTAACCCGAATCTCGGAACGGAGAATTCCTGTGGACGCTTTAAATTTAGACCTAACCTGTTCAATATAACTTACGAAAACAAGGTTTACGAAATAACTTTCAAGATTCAAAACAAGGCATTCCCTTACCTGGCTGCTCCAGAAAGGGAGTTAATGCTTTTCGGGTAGTTATTATATTATGAAGTGAGTTGTAAACACAACTCAAGAGCCAATATCGAATAGCGTGCTCAATAAGTCTTGATCCTTGGAAACGTAAAGAAAACTAGGCAATTAAATACACTACGCGATTATAGAATATCAAAATGTGCCGATCCAAGTAACATCAGCAGTTTGTTTTGTTAATATAAGAAAGATAATTAGTAGTAGGCCGCACGGGCACTTTTACACGTCAAAATCTACCAGCGCTTCCCAAGAGGAGACCACTGCTGAGAAGAAGCGCCGCAAGAAACTCAACAGTTACTGCCGCACTCAGAGACGTCAATTAGTTTTTAAGTTTCATTAAAGTTGCTCTGTCTTATTTTATTGCTATAGCAAAAAAAGTGACAGCAGCAACTTTAATGAAACTTAAAAGTTAATTGACGTCTCTGAGTGCAGCCGCTAGTCGTTTTTTAAATAAAACTTATGAGTGTTATGAACTCTTATGACAATGGCTACTTATTCTAGCATTACATAAAACTATAAAAATAATGTAAAATACTCGTATTGCAGGAAAACATGTCAAAATTACTACGAGAGAAAAAATATATACATTCATTACACACAAACATATACATATACGTGTAAGGATACGTCCTTTTGTCTGCACTGTGTCCTTAATCTATTGTTTATTGGCATCGGTAAAGACCAACTCAAAAGAGAGTAGGTACCTTATGTTCGTCTCCTAGTTATAAACTAACTATGTACCTACCGAATTTCATGTCATCGCCTCGTCGATTAGGTAGTTGAGGCCTGAACAAGAAACAAGTCTCACGTTTCTAGATAGTATTTGTTTTTTTTTTTAAATATGCGTAGTTAAGGGCTTTGATTAAAACAAAATTTAATTGATTAATTTGTGTAACGAAAGTTACCCATATAGTTTGTATGACTAACTTTCGTTACACAAAAGACGCGATCGTGATTTTGTTTTCATTAAATTTTTAACAATATACAATTTGTTGAAAACTACCCATTTAGCAACATAATTGTAGACATGTTTAGAATTAGTGTTAATTCTAAATTTAAATTCGTCATTTGTCGCGGCGAATGCAGCCCTCATTCAATCGAATGCAGTCACCGATGCACCTGTCGCGTGCTGCACTTTAGCACCCAGTTTGTATGCCCACGCAATTTTAATACGTGACGACTCGTTAAGTTATCGTAATGCATCTTGGCTAGAGTCCCAGGTAATCACTAGACAGAAGAGTGCGGTTGTTAAGTTTTCCCGAACGCGAGCCAACAATCTCGAACATTCGACGCGCTAAGTACGTTACCAAATTATTGGAATGCGCGGGCGACGTTTCCTTTTAGAATCTTGCGCTTTCATTTTGATATGTGACGTTCTCAATATAAAGGGACCTTATGGAGGCAGGCGGTTACGCCGTTTTTAGAACTGTTACCATAGTATTCGTATAGTTACAAGAATAAGAAGAGCGTAACTGCCTTCCTCCATAAGGTCCCTTTATATTGAGAACATCACATATAAGTACTTAACACACGGGGTTTATCAACACAGTGGAGATAAAATAAATATTTAAATACTCTAATTTCTAAGCTATAGCAAGGTAGAGTAAGACTAAAAGTTTAAAGTTTCGCCTCCCATTTCCCTCCCTTAAAGTTGAAATATAAAATTTTTCTCTTCATAAGAACCTTTTCCTGACAATAACAAACACAACAAAAAAGAATTAGCGAAATCGATCCAGCCGTTCACGCGTGATGCCGTGACCAAGGATTGCGTGGACCTGAATGCGTTGTCAAAAAGTCATAATACTAATTTCCCTCAAAAAACAGACAACCCAGCAAACAGTTTGTTTCTTTTAAATAAAAATACGACTTTATATAAGTTGTGTATTTCCTTCGCTGAAATCATTCGAATATTTTCCACCATTTTCTGAAAAGCCGTACGGCGTCGCGTCGTGAGTCAGGCGTGAGTCACGGGGGCGGCGCTCGGCCCACTTCGGCCAGGTACGAATATAACCGAATATTTTGCCACCTGCGTAAGCGCAAACGGGACACGGTAGCGGCGCGCGCGCATGTGTTACGATAAATAATATCCCTACTAATATTATAAATGTGAAAAAAGCTCTGTCTGTCTGTTACCTTTTCACAATTAAATCGTGAAACCGATTTTGATGAATTTGGTATAGAAACTCATCACTCATAGAAACTCAGCGATTAACACCTTCTACTCGGACGGAGTCGCGGGCAAAAGCTAGTTATAATAATAATAATAATAATAATAAATATCAGGGGACACTCTCACACAAATTGAACTAGTCCCAAACTATAAACATATTTATATAGAGAAATACATACTTAAATTACAAAGAAAATATCCATAACTCAGGAACAAATACTCGCGCTGATCGCACAAGTATTTGCCCATACCGGGATTTGAACCCGGGACCGCTAGCGTCATAGGCTGGGTCACTACACTCACTACCATACACGGTAACCGCGTCGTCAATATTATATGTATGGTAGAGACTGTCTATTAAGTATTATTCCAAGTGGCTTGATTTGACGACGCAGTTAGCCTAGTTGGTAGTGACCCTGCCTACGAAGCTAGCGGTCCTGGGTTCGAATCCCGGTATGGACAAATATTTGTGTGATGAGCGCGAGTATTTGTTCCTGAGTCATGGATGTTTTTTATATATTTAAGTATGTATTTCTCTATATAAGTATGTTTATCGTTGTCTAGTACCCATAGTACAAGCCTAGAGCTTAGTTTGGGACTAGGTCAATTTGTGTGAGATTGTCCCCTGATATTTATTTATTATTTATTTTGACAGTTTTTAGGTTTCCGTATCTCAAAAGGAAAAAAAAGAACCCTTATAGGATCACTTCGTTGTCCGTCTGTCTGTCTATTTATCTGTCTGTCAATACCATTTTTCTCAGGAACTCTTAAAGGTATCAAGTTGAAATTCAAATAAAATACTCAGGCTTGCAATCCGTTGGGGCTGTAAAAAAATCGAACTTCTAAGTCAACGCAATCAAAAGATACGGCCGTTTATGCCGCATATTCAAGGGAATCTCAAGAGAATCAAAACCTATAGGGTACTTCTCTTAGGGGTTGACTTATTACGGCCGCACTCAGAGACGTCAATTAACTTTTAAGTTTCATTAAAGTTGCTGCTGTCACTTTCTTTGCTATAGCAATAGAATAAGACGCAGCAACTTTAATCAAACTTGAAAATTACCTAACGTCTCTGAGTGCGGCGGTTAGAAGTTTCATTTTTTCAGTCACCTATTTACATGCCTACAAGTTTGTGCGGAACCCTCGGTGCGCGAGTCCGACTAGCACTTGACCGGCTTTTTTTAATAGAAACAAACCGGTGTGGTGTCAATAAGTTATCGGCTGTTTTATTTATGTACTAATCACTTATCTTTCCGACTGTCCGAAAATAGAAATAGAACGACGATATATGAAGGGTTCACCTGATATGACAGCGCGACTGCAGCCGCTGACATTTCACTCGCATTAAATGCATCTGTGACACATCGCTAGGAAATATATATTCACTTCTATTCAGAAAACATTTTGATCCCTTAATCATCATCATCATCACCATCATCATCAGCCTATAGCAGTCCCCTGCTGGACATAGGCCTCTAACATGGCTCGATCCTGGGTCTCCCTCATCCAACCGCTCTCAGCAATTTTCCTCACATCGTCCGTCCATCTAGCTGGCGGCTTACCTTCACTGCTTTTGCCCGCGCGTGGTCTCCACTTCAAAATCGATCTGGTCCATAGATCAGTTCTTCGACATATGTAACCAGCCCACTGCTACTTCAGCTTGCTAGCCTTCCGAGCAATCTCGACCACCTTATAATAAGGGATAACTTCGTTACGAATCTTATCCATCAATGACACGCTAATCATTGCTCTCTCCATAGCTCGCTGAGAAATTTTCAACTTGTGAACTAGTCCCACCGTCATGGTCCAAGTTTCGGCACCATATGTCATCACGGGCAAGACGCACTGGATAAAGACTCTCGTCTTCAGGCACTGAGGGATCGTCGACGTAAGAATAAGACGTAGCTTCCCAAATGCTGCCCAACCCAATTGTATCCTCTGCTGGATCTCCTTCTCAAAGTTTTTTTTATTCAACTGAACAGTCTAATCCAGGTAAACCCTTAATACACGGATTAAATTAAATAAATATATATCAGGGGACAATCATATACAAATCAACCTATATAGTCCCTAACTAAGCTCTAGGCGTGTACTATGTGTAGGTACAACGATAAACATGCTTCTAAAGAAATACATACTTATATGGTACATATAAAACAACCATGATTCAAGAACAAATACTCGCGGTCATGATACAAATATTTGCCCATACCGGGATTCGAACCCGGGATCGCTAGCTTCGCAAACAGGGTCTACCAACCGGGCTAATCGCGTCGTTACTGTACCATATCAATCTGTCCTATAGTTTGTATGGCGCCCCCGGCCTCCAGCTCTGAGCCCGGTAGCACACCTCCGCCGCGAAACCGCGAAACTGTGGCGGAATCGTGATATTTAATACGAAATTGAACTTTATTTCGTTGCCAGAGTTTCGCTACTACAGTTCCGCGATATCCGCCCATCCGTCTTTTGCTTATACAAGTCTTAACCAATTTTACTTCTTAAACCAGACAGTAACGTTAAAAATACTTAACTAATTTGGATTTGTAGTGTTTTGCAGCTAATTTCCTTAGGTCCTAAATTGCGTATAAAAATCCTTTCAAAGGTCTTAACTTCTCCTAAAGAAACCCAAAAGATCCGTAAATCACTACAAACCGTATTCAAATTGGTTAAGTTTTCCTGACGTTACTGTCTGGTTAAGTATGTTAACACTTGTATGAGCAAAAGACGGGCGGATATTTTTGCCGTTGACTGTAGTTGAAGTGAGAACTACGACTAGTGCATTCTGAGCTCTAACTGCCGCACTCAGAGACGTCAATTATTTTTTTAGTCTCATTAAAGTTTATGCGTCTTATTCTACTCGTATTGTTATAGCAAAGAAAGTGACAGCAGCAACTTTAATCAAACTTAAAAGTTAAATTGACGTATCTGTGCAGCCGTAACTTTTCTTAACAGATTTCTTTAATACCCTACAAATAATATGACATTGAAACATACTCTACTTACAGAAAACTGCTAAGTTACTTGCTGCTTAAAATAAATTAGTCACAACAAATTGGTTTGACTGTTACTTATATCTCAATATCTCCGTAGGTAAATGCGGTAATAAAAAACACCGTGCTATTTCAAAAAGCCCTGCAGTGGATTTTCAAACACGCTGGATAACCTCCAAATAATAAAGCAGTATTTATAGGTTGTTTTCAGCTATTCATTTTCTTGCTGAAATGCATAATAATTTAAAACTTTACGGCCTATTAAAAAAGTCATCGCGTACGTAAAAGCTCTACGAATAGCTTCCAATTCGGAACAATCCTATTATTAAAATGAGGTAAACCTTTAAAACAGGTGCAAAGGAAATAATACTTGAGTTGAGATTGTCGTTAAATTTCTTTATTTAATGGACCAATTTGATAATTTTAACTTATTTACCACAAGTATAAAAAGGTAAAAAGGTCCATTCCGCCCCAGTGATTTATACCTAAGGACTTTAGTACAAGTCTTCGAGCGAACAAAAGACTTCTAGAATAGTTTTAATTTAGATTTTGTGATGACATAAAAATCTCAATCTGTTTTGACATCAACTTTTATACAGTCATTGGTCACTCTCAGAGATATATGTTTCTTGGGCACCAAATTTCAACCTTAAAGGTAAATTATTTTCAAAATCTGTCGACGGTTATGACTTATGAGGACAACTTGAAACTTAAAACCGTCCTAACATCTCACGTCTCAGTCATATTCACACCATAAAGCCAGATTATGATCATCCGGTAGTTATAGACGTGATTGATGTTAGTAAACATGTAAGACAATCAAAGATAAGTTCATTGCTAAGTTCAGAAGGTTGGTGGCATTTAGCTGGTGCCAGAGAGCGACAGGAACCCGGGAGCTGGACGGGTTTGTTTACCATGCAGCCGCCACCAGAATCTCGCGACCTTGACTAACTTCTTAATGTTGTTTTGCTTTCCAAATGATCTATGTAGTTAATACGATTGCCCAAAGAGAAATATAACATTTGAAGAAAAAGAAAATCCCTCGCCAGCTGTACTGTTAGAGAAGAAAGGGTTTCGCCAAAAACTTTTTGGTCAAAACAAATAAAAGAGCGGACGGGAAGGCGGGCGTGTCTATAAAAGGCCGAGAGGGGGGGGAGCGCGGGGGTGGTAACACGATCCGCGCGCTCCAGCCGGCTGGCTGCCCTGGAGCCGGGGGGGGGAACCGCGCTCGCGCCGCGCGGCGCCCGCCCGCTCTCACTAGTCGAACGGTGCCCGACCGGTAACGTAGCGCCGACTGCCGATCGATCCCGACCAGCGACAATGTCCGCCGTGGCGAAGACCTCCAAGTACACCTACCGCAGCAGCGGTGGCGGCACCACCGACGTCAACATCGAGTACACCGCCGACCTGAGTGCTCTCTCCAGGCTGGAGGTACAGCCCGCTACCAGTGCAGTGCCGTGACAGTGTCTAGTGCCTATAACTGTAATGTTGTATTTTTCAGGACAAGATTCGTCTCCTCCATGATGATCTGGAATCCGAAAGGGAGCTGCGTCAGAGGGTAAGCGGTCGAAATGTGATACGAGCGCGCGCGCCCGCTTTGGCGCGAGCGCAGTGGGCGGGGCGCCGCTATTAATACGCCGCCCTAGCGCGCACCCTTGGGGCTCTGGGACACCCTCGGCGCCCCGCCCAGCTTTCTGGACTCGCGGATTTTGTGCTTTTTTTAACTTAACTAAAACTTTGAGTGTGTTCACAAAAGTGCCTCCAAAAGTGCCTCACCTTTAACACCTTAAGTGCCTTCCAAAGTGGAGTTCAGTATAATCAGCACCCGTCGAGCGCGTCATCGGATCGGTTTGCGGGTTCTATTTTTGAATGCTGCAGTCGGAACCGCTCGCGTAACTGCGCTGCCGAACCGAAGATAAATATAGACGTAGCGAAAGCATTCTCACAAATCTCGACTTCTCGCTCGAGACAGTTTTGAAACTGGGCCAAATGATGCTCCGAGAATGCTACAATATTGAAATGTAATAATAGACCTGGCGAAAATATCTCAGTTAGTCACTGCGGACCCGCACATATTTAGAGACCAGTATGAAGGGCGTCAGTCATCTATACGCTATTATGTAATGCTACTAATGCTTAACGTACAGACTTATGCTTATGAATGTCTTATGTATTTTGTGTTCAAACAATGAAGTTATTTACGTTTGTCCTGCTTTATTTAAGTTCTAAGTTTCCTAAGTAATTAAACGTTAAGCTTTTAAAGGAATCTCAATACTTTTCTGAATATTCTAAAAAATTAAAAATTTGGTATATCTGAAAATAAATTTGAAATTGAAGATACTTATTCTCTCTCTTCTTGGTGTTTAGATCGAGAGGGAGAAGGCAGATTTGAGCGTGCAAGTCATCCAACTGTCCGAAAGGCTGGAGGAAGCTGAAGGCGGAGCTGAAAGTCAGGTGAGGGTCTTTGAAATAAATACAAGTGCAATGTTTTCAGCAATGTAAACCAACATGATGCAACACGCAATACCGATGGACAAGACTGAAGATATAAAATGGCTAAAGAAGATTATAGAATGAGAAACAAGGAAGATGAAGAAGGAAAACATTAAATGTCTAAAAATAAAAACAAATTGTTAACTGAAGAAAATAATGCAATCTCAAAAGACAATATTATGGAGAGTACATACCTATCGAAGAAATGTAGACAGTTTTGAAGAATAAAATAAACTTGGTTTGGCAATATATTGAAAATACTAAGCAAAATCACAAGAAACAATAAATGAAGATACTGCAGAAGTATTTTGTAAATACGAAAAGAAATCATTAGTATACATCGTTCGTATGCTAATAATTTCATTACATTTTGTTTACTGCAGTGCGACACTTTTTCTATTTTGCTAAAGCGAATATGTTTTATTGCTGTGCGACGATATTTGTTTTTTGTTTTAGGTCAAAACGGAAGTTGGGTAACCAATATTACTGAAAACAATAATTATTACGTAAAATATTTTTTTTTGGAAAAGTTAATAAGAATAACTAAATTATATAATATTGATAGTAAAAATACAGAAACTTGATTAATTATTTATTCTGTCGTTTATAATCAATTTAGTTCGATCGATTTTAGTAGCAAATGAAACATTATTTAAATACGAAAAAATATTTTCACAAGTAACTTGAGTTGTTCTTTTTGGCATTTCTGCTAAAAATGGAGGAATCGATAATGCTTTATAGAAATTTGTGATATGATTCCACAACTTAAACCAAGATGTCTTTAGATGGAAATCGGTTTTTTTGTCGGCATTCATTCTTAGTTAAAATTAAATATATGTCATTAAAGTATTAAAATATTGAATCTTTGAATCAATACTTTGCTATGAACACTTTAAGCTAAATTACCAATTTCACAATCTTTTAGTTAAGACTTTATTTAAGTATTACGGATGATGAATGCCGTTTAGAGCTTTAATAGTACTTAATCTTAACTTTATGACAAAATTATTATATTTTGAGCTAACAAGTAAATGACGAAAGAAAACCGAGTCTCATCACAAGTAAACTTGGACCCCCCAAAACTACAGTCAAGAAAGAAAGAATCAATTTTGAACTTCAAACTTCAATTTTCAGTTCGAGATCAACAGGAAACGCGATACTGAGCTGACCAAGCTGCGCAAACTATTGGAAGATGTCCACCTGGAGTCTGAAGAGACCGCCCACCTCCTCAAGAGGAAACATCAGGAGATCGTCAACGACTTCCAGGAACAAATCGACCAGCTTACCAAAAGCAAAGCCAGGTAATTACAAAAGTTATGAGGCAAAAGAGGAGACCAAGGAATAGCTGAATCTCAATTGTTTTGTGACACATTTTCGATTAAATCATTAAATAATCGTAAAATATGTTAAAATTGAGAAATATAATCTTGCCCATGTTGTTGTTTTACGTGTAGTTTGGTGTCACAAAATATTGAGAATTCTGATGTTTTAGTAGACAGAATCTGTAGACCTCAGCGTGTCGGTTATAATGTAAAAGTAAGAGAGACGTTTACATCACTGTACACATCAATCTTACAAACTATGAGTTTGTAAGATTGATGCGCATTTTAATAAACGCAATCAGTTTACAGTTTCTGTAAATACGCGTATTAATTTAATTTTACCTTTTATTCATGTTCATAATTCATCCTTATATCATTGTTTATTAACTGCATGATTTCATTACTTTTAAGTACCTATATTGCCATGCGATTTGCGAGCTAAGCGATTTTTAACAACGAAATCACCCTTAAAAACAGTACACATGCAACATTCGACATCGTACACGATTTCAAAAAATTCTATCTGAGAAGAAAGTATGTGTTGTTGCGTGTCAACCAACTATACTTTCTTCTAGACTAGCACAATTAAAGACTGGTCAAGCAGTCTCGAAATGTCATACATACTTGGGGTCAGGACCACTATCAGTATACAGACAACCTTTTTTGAAGTCAAATTTAAAGCTCGATCCGAATTTTTCTTTTTTTTCCCCAATACGATACGTTAACAGTATCATTTTGGCAGTAACTTACGCGGATGAACTCTGATGGTAGGACCAGATAAATCAAGGTTCCTCTAACCTTAGCAAAATCTTGTCAACAATTCAATATTACTAGAGTGGCCATTGGAACCTATCCTTGTCTCCAGGAGCGAGAAGGAGAAGTCCAAGTTCCAAGCTGAAGTGTATGAGCTGCTGGCCCAAGTGGAAAACGTGAGCAAGGAGAAGATAACCATCGTGAAGACCTGTGAGCGCCTGGAGGTGAACATCAGCGAGCTTCATATCAAGATCGAGGAGCTGAATCGTACCATTGTGGACATCACCTCCCACAAGCAGCGCCTGTCCCAGGAGAATGTTGAGCTCATCAAGGAAGTTCAGGACCTTAAGGTGTGTAGAGTAACAGATTATTTGGTGGATATGACAAATTATCTAAATAGGAAGGAAATATGCACTTTTTACTACATTACAAATAAGACAGCTCAGTTGTTAAAGATCAAGTCTATAATACCTTATATGCCAGGCTCTCAGATTACCATACAAAATGAACCCCAAATTAACTTCATGACACTCAACGTGTAACCAGCGTGTTAACGGAACTGGTCTGGTTTCCAGGTGAACATCGAGAACGTGATTTACCTGAAGAGCCAGCTGGTCAGCCAGCTCGAGGACTCTCGCCGCCGTCTGGAGGATGAGGATAGGAGGCGCTCTCTGCTTGAAGCTACCCTGCACCAGGTATGATGGAATTCCTTTTATAGCCCCTGTCTTTATTATAATTACCTCAAACGCCACCAAATGTTTCATAACGAAACGTATTCTTCCACCAAATCCGTTCAGTTGTTCATATGTGATTCAGCCCCAAACATACAAAATATCCTCACTAACTTTCACTCATATTTAATATTGACTCCTCGAAGTGTATGAAAGTTATTTGATAAGTTCTCCAACTTAATAGACTATTTTTATTGGTGCATAAATTACAGTGGCACATAATTAATGTTATCTAAAGATTTGGGTTTAGTCTCAATGTGTATTTAATGGAATTGGATGAAAGGACGAATTTAATATTATTTGAAAAATGAGACAGTTACAAATGTTAACTTATGATACAGTAAAAGGGAACTGTTTCGTAATTAAAAAAATACTACCTACAATTAATAAATTGTTCTTGGGCTTGAAACACAATTACAACGATTTTCCCGTGATCCTGACAGTAAAAAAGTATACACACAAGTTTAGTGTTAATAACGCAAACTTTGTGTCATAAATGCACACAATTCACGGTGATAAATGTATCTAATATTTCCATTCCATTCGCTCTCTTTCATGATAATCACAAAAGAACACACATGATTAATCCAACGATTGCACAGGTTGAAATCGACCTGGAGTCCGTCCGCGTCCAACTGGAAGAGGAATCCGAGGCCCGCCTGGACCTGGAACGCCAGATTGTGAAGGCCAACGGCGAGGTTCAGCACTGGAGGTCCAAGTTCGAGGCTGAGGCCTCCGCCCGCGCTGAGGAGATCGAGGAGATCCGCCGCAAATACTCCATCCGCATCCAGGAACAGGAGGAGCAGATCGAAACCCTCATTGTCAAGATTAACAACAT
Source organism: Tortrix viridana (assembly GCA_963241965.1). NCBI lineage: Eukaryota > Metazoa > Arthropoda > Insecta > Lepidoptera > Tortricidae > Tortrix > Tortrix viridana. The sequence goes on along the minus strand of OY725171.1, from coordinate 4,802,407 downwards.
CGAGAAGCAGAAGTCTCGTCTGCAGTCTGAGGTGAGTAACAATAACTACAAGTAATTTTATCGCCCATTAAAGTAAACTGACAATCTGGTGAAAGTCATGGCATCTGATACTACTCGTAACCGTTGGAAGTGGGCTACCCGTAACCAATCATTGTTCAGGAAGGCGTCTATCTAGCAGGGAGTCTTTCAGCTGATATCATTATTCCTCGTCTCTAGTTCTCGACTTTGTATCGTTAATTTCCGTATACATTTTATTAAATCTTTGAATATATTGCTCAGACAATATTCTGGGTACACTAATCTTCTCATACTTCTACAATTCCATTTTTAATGTCTTATCCTAGAAGTTTTAATATACTGTAACACTATTACAAAGATTAAGGTCTAGATTTCCCTAGGAAATGCACAATAATGATCAATAGCACAACTTTCTCCTTCTTCTAAACTTGACATTTCTTGCTTTTTATTCTTAAGTTTTGGACTAATAGTTAAAGGAAGAGCTACACGAAAAGTCGCTGGCAATTTATGCTAGGCTAAAACTTGTAGCTAAATATTTAACTCACCATTTATCCCTCAGGTGGAAGTTCTCATCATCGACCTTGAGAAGGCCAATGGAACAGCTCGGGAGCTCCAGAAGCGCACCGAGCAGCTGGAGCGCATCAATATTGAGATCAAGTCGCGCCTGGAGGAGACCGTCCAGCTATACGAGGTCTCTCAACGTGACCTGAGGAACAAGCAGACTGAACTGCAGCGCGTGTCTCATGAGCTTGACAAGACGCGCGAGCAGAAGGACGGGCTTGCGCGCGAGAACAAGAAACTCAGTGGTAAGCGAGGAGTCTTTCTCAGAATCTGCGTTGAACCCCCCAAAATAGCAAAATTTTACTTACCTACTTGAGCTACCACTTATACAAAAACATGATTAGAAAATACTCAAAGGTGTCCTTAAAGAAGTTCATGGTCCAATAAAGCACCACGACAAAATATACTCTGGACTCAATAGGTAAGGTGTAACGTAAATTATAAATGCAGCAAGAAGACCCTTTTAAATGAGGAACTGTTTTCCTGTTCACTTGGATATTGATCGATCGAGGCTAATCTATCGCTGTTCGACGCGATGGGTCGAAAAACAAATTAATCACTTGTACCTAGATAGTGGATGAGCAAGCGGCAATCAATATTACAAGACATCATCACGCGGTAGTATTTAGATGCATCAGCGATGTAGATATTATAAATCAATATGAAGAGCTATGACGAATCGATTGGACATGGCACAATGAAATCGGGTTGTTCGATCGCTTATAGCTGAACATTCATATGTCATATTATAAATTATCAAATCTTGGCAAGTTTCAGGAAGGCCAAGGCTCATAGTAGTTGTAGGGTAAGAGTCACGTCATCGTGCAATCACTTTCCAACGTCATAAGAAAGAAACGCATGAAAATGACCCCTCTGCCAAACTTCCCTTCCCCTCAAAACTTAAAGATCTTGTGCAGGTTCTGTTGCCAGACAGCAGTTCGCATTATTATCTTTCGATGTGGGAATAAGACAACCGGTGAACTGACTAGCATAGTTTTATTAGGGTTTGCCTCGAGAACCCGCTTATCAAATGACCTGATTTTCTTTGCCTTCTCTATGTTATAAAAAAGCTTTATCGTGGCTATATCAGAGGTTTATTCATAGACGACTTGCACGACGCCCGCTCCAACATTACGGAGTTGACCCGCCGTCTCCACGAGCTCGAAATCGAGCTGCGCCGTCTTGAGAACGAGCGTGAGGAACTCACCGCCGCCTACAAGGAGGCTGAAGCCGTAAGTATACTCTAAAAACCCATATTTGGTTAGCATAGTAGGCAGTGACCCTTCCTATAACACTAGCGTTCTCAGGTTCGATTTCCGGTAAGGACAAATATCCAATATTAATAGCTCCTGTGAACTACTAATACAAAGAAGAAAAAACGATGATTCAGTACCAAAATATTAAAATAATATAAATACAAAACACCGTACACGATAACACATACAATCAACAATGAAAATGCTACAGATTACATCTGAAGGCAACGGTAATTCACTGATTACACGCGGTAGTAATGCTACCCAGGGTGATATAAACATTGTGTATCCAGAAAACCACACCATACATGTCATGTAAAACAATTTAGATGCGTCCGGATTTAGGTTGCAAAAGTTATTTATGAACTGCCACAATATATCAGCGACTTAACATAGACAAAACCTTAAAAACATAAAAGTATCGATAAAAACAAGAAAGCATCAAAGATGATCTTCTGCCGCAGTTTTAGAAATTCTTGTTAAGACTTTTAAGCCTAAGCTTTAACCAATAAAACTAAACGCCGTGACCGACCGACGTTTTGTTGACTGCAAAAAGAGAAGATGCGGTTGACCAAAAACAGAAATAATAAATATTGTAACGCCTAATAAACTAATCCCCACAGTAAAAAATACCAATTGACAGCTCGTTAAATGTCTTGGACTAAGTACTATCGTTAACGACGCGTTGGCAGCAACTCGAACACAAATTGCTAAATCACTCATCGCTGCCAGATTTCCTACCTTGTTCTTTATTCGGAACCTTATTTATATACATTGACGATAAAACAGTACCCAATATGACAGGATGAACAAGTAATCGATATAGTAGCTGTAATTCAATCGGTCGATTCTTTGACAATAACTGCGGCAAGAGGTAGAGAAGAAAGATCAATTTAGGAATTAATGGAAAAAACCAGAGGAGGCTTAGATACGTTTAATACATAACAGGTAGAGGATCGAGATTATGATGATGATGTAACTAACATAAGAAGTTAAAGATTCAAATTGAAATGTTACACCATATATTAAGAACCATTTAACTCAGTTTAGTGCAGGAATGAAAACTTAAAATAAATGACCTGTTGTTCCATAACTTAGATCCAATACACTCTTAAAAGAAGATGATTATACAACTTTTTTCAAGATATTCGGCAGTTGTTCTTGAATAAATCAGACACAATATATATTAATTCGCACAGCAGGCGTCAGCTTATTTAAGTTGAAACTTCAGAATAGCGCTAAAATAATCGAATTATAACTTAAATACAAAGTTGTTATCTTACTTGTAAATTAATTTAACTTAAACAATTTCTCATTTACGTCCACAAATTTTGAGCAAGTGTTCCATATTCAAAGGTATGATCTTATGCCATTCTAAAACAAGAAGCCCAACGGCATTACTAATAAAATGATCTTGAGTCAGATGCCCGTCTCAACACGTGTTAAGTTAAAGATGACAGGTCCGACCTAACGTTTACTTAAGCATGTCTTGAGAAGGGTACGTCACTTAAGATCTGTTTATTAATACGCCCCTAGCAATTAGTGTTACAATCACATATTACACTAAATTTACTTTAGGAACAGGGCCTTGATCAAGCTCGTACTTAAATTCTTGCGCTCGAGATGGACCTTACCCTTATTCATTTAACAATTGTTTTCCTTCTTCAGGGCCGTAAAGCCGAGGAACAACGTGGGCAGAGGCTGACCGCTGAGCTCGGACAGTTCCGCCATGAGGCTGAGCGCCGTCTGCAAGAGAAGGAAGAGGAGATCGAATCCATCCGGTAAGTGCTGGATCAAAAAAGGATGAAATAGTTCGTCAGGTCGGCTTCAAGTTTTAACAAGTATCTAGTATGGCACATAGAAAGAGGATATGTGCAAGAGATAGATAAAGATCGAAATCAAGATTGTTATACTATACCTACGCCCACACGCAAAATAGGCGCTAGACATCGAGTTGCGGAAACCAGCCCGCCCTCAAAATACTATACCTACGTATCAACGACCATGGCACAGCCTGCAGTCTAGCGTCAACTGAACCAAGGCTGAAATACGTACAGTTACATTATCCTTGCACATGCGCAGGTCCAGGTAAAAGCTAACGAGGGAGAGAATCACATTACAAACTAATCCGGTAGTAGCAAGATCACAGAAGAAAGGCAATAATTTATCTCGTTAGCTACGTTATCCTTAGTAGGTAAGAACAAGTACATTGTAGTACCTATTTGAAAAAATATAGATTAAAATATAAACACAACATGAATAAAGAAGGGTTATAGTCTTACGAAGGCATAAACCTGCTACTGACTTAAAAATGACAAAACACAATGTATGTACTTACATATTGAAACTGTTAACACTGAACACTGTAAACGCACTGCACCAGACGAAAGCCAACTCGGAACTAAGAGCCGCGTCTCTCATCACCCTCTCCACTCCCCCCCTAATGACTGACGCCTGTCATTCAAACATGCGGCCGACAAGCCTCAACAATCATCCATGACACACTTATTACCCTGGATCAACGCCAATCACCAATCAATTACACAGATTTCTCATATTAATGTAAGCGCACGAGAAAATCTACGTGAATTCACTTCCAACAAACAAAACTATAAAGTAATCACAAATGACTGGAACAGTCATGATTCCACCACAAATTATATGAACATTTCCGGTACCAATGCATAAGCGTCACCCTCTAATTTATCTTTAATTATTGGCACGAGTACCATTTATATTTAACCAGTCGTCCCATTGGTGCATAATTTAGGTGATCACATTAGTATTTTGGCACATCGGCACTGGTTAAAATGTACAAAAGACGTGGACTTGCTGGTCGCGGACCTAATTATCCGACCTCGGCCCTAGGCGACGCACGGGCCGATATATCGAAACGATCGAACGCGTAAATCTCGGGATTGCTCAATCATGCCACCAGTCAAAGTCGCCACTTACAAATGGAATCGTCCGCCCACCGCCGTCTACGAAGACAATTATGGCTACGGTATCAATTTCTACCAGCCGATGATCGACTATATCTCTGCCAAAGAACACGGCTCCACCGCCAAGCCGCCTCACTTGCCGTGGAATAACGAGCGAGGACTTGAGAGATACCGCTTTGACAAACCAATCCGTACGTACTCTGAAGAAGACCTGTCGCGGATCTCCCGAGACATAGCCGAACAAGCTAAACGTGATCTCAACAAATTTCAAATAACCAAACGTGCACCTATTACAGCAGTTGCCACGGCTGCAGCGGCAAACGTAACAAAGCACGTAGGAGTTGAAAGTGTTAGTGTGAAAGCGAAAAGGAGCAAAGTGAACAGGGAGAAAATAAAAATGGAAAGGCAGAAGAAAAGAATGGATGAAATTGATAGGGAGCTTGAGCTTTACGAGAAGCAAGCAAATGTTGGTGCTGAATTGAAAGGCAAAGCACTGATGTATCGTGGTAAATCTGCTAAAGCTATCGCTCAAACTTTGCTAGATGAGAGTAGGAAAAATGTGGCCCAAGGTTACGTCAGGAAAATGGATACGCAAGCGAGAAAGGATCAAATTGACCGAAACTTTACTAGAGTTTCCAAGAACATAATGTCAGAGAGTCATGAGTCTTCGTCATCTACATGTCAGAAGCGTTTCACAGAGTGTGAGGAGACTGTAAGAAGTTTTCGGGAAATGTCCCCTACCCCTAGGACTCGCATTGTGAGGATTGATCAAGTTATGCCTATAATCGACGACTCATATTTGAAGCCGTTAAATGAATTGAAGGAAACGTTGAAGCAGTTTGAACACTTGAACACGAGTATCATGATTGACACAAGGTGAACTATTTTTGCAAAACTTTTGTTACATAAATTTAGTCTCTTGTCAAAAATATGCACAATTATTGGTACAGAAATTTCTTGTAGCAATCAGAGTTAATAGTTACCTACTTATGTTATATTTTTATGCAATTATATTTCGTTTTCAATAAATATTTTATTCTATTATAACACCTACTGCAACGTTTGATTTTGCAAATTAAAGCACAACAACCATCAGGGCATCGCAATCATTAAGGAAGTTTTTATTTGCATTAATTGACATTAACTGCAGTTATTTATTTATTATTGATATAGAGTAATACTTACTACTTAGTAATAATTAGTTAAACTTTTAATTCATTAATAATACCAAACAGTTGAAACATTTACGGAATCATACGAAATGTAGCTTTTAATAAATAAAAGTGCTGAAAGTGAAAGTACATGAATAAAAACCAATAATAATCTATGAACTCTTCTACAGTAAGCAGACCAGCATTGAGATTGAGCAGCTGAACGCCCGCGTCGTGGAGGCGGAGACCAAGCTCAAGACTGAAGTGACCCGCATCAAGAAGAAGCTTCAGATCCAGATCACTGAGCTTGAGCTTTCTCTGGATGTGGCCAACAAGACCAACATCGATCTGCAGAAGACAATTAAGAAGCAGTCGCTTCAGGTAATTACATAACTGTTGAAATCAATATTCTATAGTGGAGTAATGTCTTTTCCCTTTTTTTATTGCATTGCCTTAAGTTCCTGCAGCCAATTTTCATGCCACTCGGGATAAAGTAGCATTTATGATGAAATTATGGCTTTAGGTTGGAAAAAAAGAGTTTGATGTGGTTACAGGCGTAACTTTAAATAGCAGATTTTTCGAATTGGACCACGACGAATAGCGCCCTCATTTGTTTTAAACTTTTTACTGACAAGCTACATTTTTTTATGTCTCGACATAAGCCATATTTGCAGTCTTTAGTTTTGACATTTCTATCGATCTTCTAAGATCTCTAAGCTCCTAATCTCTAAGCTTCTAAGCTCTAAGCCCAATTGCCGAATTATTCAAAATAGTTTCTTTGGCAGCACCTTTGAAGGAGCTACTTTTTTCGCACTATCTCCTATACAAAAGCCGTAGAAACTACCTACTGCAAATAATTTTACTTACTCTGTTGGCCTACATAATCAAACCTCTTCCATGTCATTAAAAATAAATTAAAAATAAAAGTACTATCGAACGCTAACGATTTCCATATCGAATTCCCAGCTCACCGAGATCCAGACCCACTATGATGAGGTCCAGAGGCAGCTGCAGGTCACGCTCGACCAGTACGGCGTGGCGCAGCGCAGAATACAGTCGCTGACCGGTGAGGTTGAGGAGATCCGTGGCAACTACGAGCAGGTATGTCATCTATGTAAAGGTTCTGGAAATACTGAGCCAGAATTACCCAGACGATTGGTAATATTTTGACTGGCAGATAAAATCAGTTCCTTTTTAGAAAGTGTCAAAACGATAGCTGGTATGGAATAGTACATTATTGCCTAGGCGCGGAAAGCAAGGGATTGCCTGACGAGGTGGTTAGCAGGCCGAGCAATAGCGAGGCCTGCTAAAATACGAGTCAGGCAATCCCCCCGTTTCCGCCGAGGCATATATAATGCTTTTCTTAAACATGTGAGGAAATGATACAAATATATTTGTAAAAAGTAAAATTAATATTAAAAGTGATGTTAATCATATTAGGACAATTTGTAAACGAAATTGTTATGGGTTTTCCAGGAACATTTATGTTTGTCTGTTGAATTTGAGATGTTGATATTTCAGGGCTTGTGGTAACGTAACTTGGGGAAAAGGATCCAATTCAACCATTTCACACTTGTAGAATTTGACATAATATTGACAGCAATAGAATTGAAATTTAATACCGTGAAGTGCCGAGGATTTGATGTTTGTAGCTTTTACACAACAACAGTAAGTTCTACGTTTAAATTTCAATAAGTTTTTTTTTTTTTTTTTTTTTGTAACTATAGACAATTTTAAAGAAATTTAAAAAGAAGAAAACACACGCACTGTGCTACGAAAACGAGCAGTTGCCTTGGCTGTATGAGATTTATTTCTTGGTCCTTTCTATTCTGTATGCATTTGACAGCACTTTAAAAAAAATATCTCAGCGGACAAAAATGGGTTTTCATACGTTTATTTTACTCTTAGGAAGAAAATGAGGCCCTTCGCGTCTTCGTTTTTCAAAAGAAATGCCATCCTTTCTGAGCATGTTTGAGAAAATTATTTTGAAGTACCTACTGACCTGAGACGTCACAAGTCTCTATTGTCAAATTATAGTCAAATAAAGACCCTTTCAGGTTTTCAATTATTTGAAAATCATAAAGAACACGAAAATAAGACCTGGCCTGGTATTATCAAATATTCGGCGGAGTTTTATTTTGTAGTTACTGTTAAGTAATTAATCTGTATCACTGTCAAGTCAACCTCCGTATTGTGTTGTTTGTAAAAGATCCAACATGATCTACTCGTAATAACTAACGACATAAACAACTATTATTTGTTAAGAATAAGAATCACTAAACTTAAAAAAAATATAAACAAAAATTATATCATATACATAAAGCGAATTATAGCTAAATCACGGTGGTAAAAACAAACGTCCGTGTCGACCACAGACTATTTGAACGCCAGAATAGTTCGCACCAGCAAAATCTGATCCTACTTAACCATTATTTACTTGTTTCCCAGGCCCTTCGCGCCAAGCGCATCGTCGAGCAGTCGTACGAAGAAGCTACCCTCCGCATCAACGAGCTGACCGTCATCAACGTCAACTTGTCCAGCAGCAAGGCCAAGATTGAGCAGGAACTGGCTGCCGTCGCTTCTGACTACGACGAGATCACTCGCGAACTGCGTGTGGCAGACGAAAGATACCAGCGTGTCCAGGTGAGACGGAAACTATTAAAGTTCTTGAGCTGTCTGAGGGCTCGTAATCCATAATTCATAATGATCGATCCATAATGATCGTAATCCATAATGATGTTTTAAGAGCTATCCAATGATAACTTACTCGATTTTTACAAAAAAAAAATTACCTATGCTTTACAAGTTCACAAAAATATTTTTTTTCAAGATTTAATTTTATATCTTTATAAAGTAAAGTAAAGTTATAAAATTAAATATTATAGCAACAATGCCAATTTGCAGTTTTGTAGTACCAACAGTCCCTGAGTTAAATTGCGGACGGACGGACGGACGGACGGACATGGCGAAACTATAAGGGTTCCTTGTTGACTACGGAACCCTAAAAATGGTTTTCCTAAACATCTATATCAACCTAGAAGTTGTCTACTAATTAATGAATTGTTTTCTGTTCCTAGACCGAGCTGAAGCACACCGTAGAGATCCTGCATGAAGAACAGGAGAGGATCGTCAAGATTGAGGCCGTCAAGAAGTCCCTGGAGATTGAAGTCAAGGTAAATGCCGACCTACTTAAATCCCATTTCTTATTTAGGGTAGGGATTACCAGGGACCAAATAAATGGGTGCTGCTAATCGAAAAGCATCACGTTTTATTATATAAATTGACACTAGCTACGATTAGCTGATCAGTCACCTTTTCCTACGTCTTTTTTGGAACATGTTGCTACATTTCATAATATTCACTTAATTTTTTGGGTACATATTTAATTACAAAACCGATAAATACAAAAATAAAGTGTTTAGTGGGAGTATTACAATGTCACCGTGATTGGTCTCCATAATATTATGATCTTAAAAACAATGCTGTCATTGAAATCCTGTGAGCAGACGCTAAAACCTTTTTAATACTTTCCAGAACGTGTCCATCCGTCTGGAGGAGGTTGAAGCCAACGCCATCGTCGGAGGCAAGCGCATCATCAGCAAGCTCGAAGCCCGCATCAAGGACATGGAACTGGAAATGGACGAGGAGAAGAGGAGGCACGCTGAGACCATCAAGATCCTGCGCAAGAAGGAACGCCAGCTCAAGGAGGTCGTCATACAATGCGAGGAGGACCAGAAGAACATCTCTCTGCTCCAGGACTCGTTGGAGAAGGTTACCCAGAAGGTCAACATTTACAAGAGGCAGCTGACCGAATCGGTACGTTATTGAAGAGTGAAGGGTCTGGTTAATTCTAGTCCGATCCCAGAGATTTTTTGTAATATTCTTACTTGTATAATAATTTGTCCACTTTTTATCGAACCAGAAAGGCTTTAGTTACAAAGACTGCTAGTAAACCGTTATTCTAAGCAAGATACCGACTGTGAAAAACTGGCAAAATTCCTATCCAAATTGTAATTTGTAAATTGGCCACTGCAGAGCTCTTACATAAAGTGTATGAAAATAGCCAGAGCGAACGCACAGCTGACGTCGATCCTTTACATAATCTTTGATTTGAAAAATGAAAGTTGCCTAGTTCAAGTAAATAATATTTGCAGGCAAAATTAATTGATAGACGACGGTACCACTTTCCATAATATTGACAGTACCTAATAAAATAAAATGTAGGCAAAAGTAGTAAAATCTGGCAAGAAGTTGATACGTAATACAACCGTTTGATTTCGCAGGAGGGCATGTCCCAGCAGACCGTGACGCGGGTGCGACGATTCCAGCGCGAGTTGGAGGCCGCCGAAGACCGCGCCGACGTTGCCGAGAGCAACCTCTCGCTCATCCGCGCCAAGCACCGCACCTTCGTCACCACCTCCACTGTGCCCGGCTCCCAAGTCTACCTTGTCCAGGAATCCCGCGCTCTCAGCTCAGAGTGAAACCAACCAATCCGGTCGGGTTAAGCCTAGTCGTTCGTTAAGTAATGTTTGATACCAGCAACAGATGGCGCTAGCAAACCCAAACTACTAGCGCCATCTTTTGCATTAACAGGACGCGCGCTCGGCAATAGCGCTCGCCCTAGTGTCTCAACACAACAGCCAATCGCAGACCACGCGTCCTGACTTAAATTTTTTGCTAATAAAGGAACCAAATTGTCAATTTATAAGCTTTTTTTCACTATTTTTCTAATATAAGGACACCGGCGCTACATTACGTAGATACAAAAATAAATGAATTATTTTATATTACTATTTATTAATGGTGCAATGCATACTGTACGTTTGTAACTGTAACTTATAATATTTAAAAATAAACGCTATTTATGTTATAGAAACAAAAAAAGCAATAAAAGTTCAAAACGGCTTGGATTTTTATTTTTGTTTGGAGGTTACTCGTCGTTTTTATTGAAAAACTATAGAAGTAAGCTCGGATAGATAAATATAACATTTGAAATAATCGTTTGTGTTTAATTAGGTAGTTAGGCTTCAATATAGATAACCTTTTCCTTCCTTATCCTCTCCTTTCAAGACCTTCGCGATTCAACTAAGTCTGCGTCAAAATGTAATACACGAAAATGAGAAATAGAATGAACGGGCCTTATTCTTCTGCTAACACAATTATTAAGCGGGATAAGTATATGACATTACATTATCTATCGTAATCAATAGTAAATCCATAAATACGAGTAACTGTAGGATTAAAGTAGAGAGAATTTCAGTTTTTTTTTAAATGTTCATGTACGAGGACAAACACCTTGACCACATGTACAATTCGTAAAACGGTATCTTTGATTCGATCCAGTAGTGTAGAGCACTGCACTACCGGATTCCGATTTTTCAAGCACTTTTATAATCTTTATAATGTATATACTTAGTAAACTCATCGAATTCCGCGACTCGCTCAACTCCGTGGTAGCAGTTCTATAATCCGCCATAGAACCCTGCAGGTCGAATCTGGGACATAAAATACACCATTTATTTATTTGTCTTAGCTTATTTAAAAGCCTAAGGCCGTATTTTAGTTCCTAGATTCTAATACTTAGCAGGGTTCTATGGCGGATTATAGAATTTACCCTATTATGGTCTATGGTAGTAAGGTCAGTTTGAGCCAGTACATTTTCAGGAAATGTTCGACGCACCATTAATATTAAAGAAATCCATTGAACACAAAAATATTTTGTTTTTTAAATCTGTTTCGTGAATTTTTGTACCACGGTTTTTTTTAAAGAATCATACCAAAGCGGATGCGCATCCGCGTATCTTGCGTAAGCCGCAAGCAGCTGACCGCAGCGACCAGGGGCCCTAGCCTGGTGCTTTACGCTAACTAGCGTTTCTATTCGTTTCGTTTTTAAACCAATCGCGTCACTGGTAGATCACGTGATTCTTCGTATGACGTGATCTACCAGTGACGCGATGGGTTTTAAAAACGAAATGTATTGAAACGCTAGTTAGCGTAATGCACCTTGGCTAAGGGCCCAGGGCCATATGGTATGGAATTGAAATAAGCGGCTGACGCGACTGATCGTTAGCTAACGACAACCCTACACATGTTGACAGTTATCGAAAAGCGCTAAAGTTAGCGTTACGCTATGCATCTTGGCTAGGCCAGTTCAGTTCAGTTCTGAACCACACTATCGCCGTGGTCGGAAATTTATACTTACTTACAAAGAAATCTAAACGAAACTATATATTCATTATCATCAAGCTGAAAGGCATCCACTACTGGACATAGACCTTTCGAAAGGATCTTTACGATGGTGACATTTGATTCTCTTAAATTCGATGAGACGATACAAACAACCAAAGTCGCTATCAACTTGGTTATATACTCTCGTGTCCCCTTGTTTTGCAGACACTCATCTCATCGAATGTGTTGTTTCATCGGAAGCCAATTTCTGCTGAAACCTTATTGTTTTCAGGTTATCTTAAGCATGGGTTACGTAAATAGGTTAAGTTAGACTTGTGACCACCAAAAGGTTATCCGCACAAGGAAATGCCTGTCGATGAAATGGAAATTTGGCGAAGTAAAACGTTCTATGAAATGGGGTAGCTATTACTTTATCGAAACACCTTTCATCGAACGTATCATTTCGCAGAATTTTCATTTCATCGAAAGGCATTTCCACGTGCAGGAGTTATAATTTTTTGGTGGTCACAGGTCTAACCTAAACTAACCTACGTAACCCATGCTTAAGATAACCTGAAAACAATAAGGTTTCAGCAGAAATCAGCTTTCGATTAAATTCAATGAAATGATACGTTCGATGAAGTGAAATTCGATAAAATTATGAAATACCTATGAAATGAGTGTCGGTGATCCAAGGGTAAACCCATCTTCCTAATGCCTGTGAGCATACTAGACAACGCTCGCTGGTTTATAACTCGCAGACAAGTTGGCCACCGAGATATTTAAGAGAATCCCTGCCCTTGGCCTATATTTTTCAGTCTTAAACCATATTGATGTCATATTGCGTTAACTATTATTTACTTGACAGTAAAGACCGTACCGTAACGTAACGCCATAAAATTGTTATTTAAACAACATGGTTGAACAAAACTGCAGTCAAGACCTCTTTTAAATAGTCTGTATGTATGTTAACGTTAAAGTTTCTGATATTTAAACGGCATGCCCAGAAGTAGTGACGCGCCGTTGCCAGTTTTCCAAATACCCGAAATACTGCCAACGGCGATGTTGACGGTAACATAGGCAATTAACGTAAATTGTATTTTTTTGCCGCCGTCGTTCCAACGTTCTGTCTGGGCAACACTGCCGGCAACGGCACATCATTAGTCAGGAGACGAACTAACTGTAAATATAATATTATCAACCCTAAGATTGTACATAACTCCTGCGGCTCTTGTCCGATTAGATCAAACAATCGCACTCTCCTGCGATAACAGACTTAAGTATGACTTTCGTAAACTGTAAGAAAAGCTAGAATTCACAAAAAGGGTCTGTCTGCCTTATAGTTATAGTTTATTTATAAAATAAATAATATTACATATTATGGAACCTTAATCGATTGCCCGATCGAAGTGGGGTCTTAGTTAAGAAAGCCGGCGTTTGTTTATACATGTACGATGATTACTTCAGTATTTTTGATCCGATCTTCATGACATTTGATAGAAGAGTATTAAAAGCAAATCTTAATATAAAAAGTTTCGGACAAAAACCCGACTGGCTGACTAGTATACCCCTTACAATTTTTATATGTATAGCCTTTGACACTCCCACGTTTTGGACGAATCATATGATACTTAATTCATTAAAATCGGTCCTATAGTTATGGAGCTAGTGTGGAACATCCGATTTTGGTCACATATAGTCGAGGACAGAAATATGTGTACACTTTTTCACCTTGTTCCATAGTAATAAGGTCCAAATTGTATTATGGTTATTTTGGCTTCGCTCAGTCGGGTAAGAATTACGTTCGAATATGAGCCGGATCAGTTAAGGGGTAACGGTGTGAGGCAGACGGTGCGCCTCTGATCAACAATACCTAATAGTCGAATAAACATACAAACATACAAATTCGTAACAAATACTCGGATTCAGATTCAGATTTTATTACTCAATATAAATTACAGTATAAATTTCACTTCATGTAAAATTACAAGTTATTACATTGAGATCGTCAGAAATAGCAATTACACATTAATGAAATTACAAAAATATAAAATTTGAATTATTTAAATTACGTGTTAATGTCATCTTAAATACATTCAGTCAACAAAGTATCGGGAATGGATGATTTGTTTATGGTTCCAAATTCAAATTTTTGTTTTTTTTTGTTGTTGTTAGATTGGCACAACTGTTTTCTATTTTGGCGCGGAGTTTGAGTTGCATCTGTTATTTATATTAAATACAGTGCTGTTTTTAGTTATATCATATCTAGTGTGTATTGCGAATTTCATAATGGACAAAAACATTGAACAAAGAGTTTGTCTTAAATTTTGCATCGCCAATGGAATTTCGTGTTCGGAGTCACTGAAAATGTTACAGAAGGCTTACGGTGATTCGACTTTATCAAAAACACGTGTTTATGAGTGGTACAAAGCGTTCAAAAGCGGTCGAGATGTGATGGAAGATTTGCCTCGCTCTGGTAGGCCATCAACGTCTGCAACTGAAGTTAACATCGCAAAAGTGAAGGAAATAGTGACTGAAAATCCTCATTCAACTTTGAGAGAGATAGCCGCCGAACTTTCTGTATCTCACGAGTCGATCCGTACTATTTTAACTAATCATTTGGGTATGAAACATGTTACCGCTCGGCTAGTCCCAAAAGACCTGAATTTTCTCCAAAAACTCAATCGCATGAGAGTCGCTGAGGACATGCTAGAACGAGTCAATTCCGACCCAACATTCATGAAACGCATTGTTACTGGTGACGAGACGTGGGTTTACGAGTTTGACATGCAAACTAGTCAACAAGCTTCGGAGTGGCGCCTTCCAACTGAACCGAAACCGAAGAAACCACGCCAAAGTCGATCAAAAGTCAAAGTCATGTTGACTGTTTTCTTTGACTATCGCGGTGTTGTGCACTCGGAATTCTTGCCGGAAGGTCAAACGGTAAATAAAGAATATTATTTGAGCGTTATGCGGCATTTAAGAGAGCAAATTCGACGAAAAAGGCCAGATTTGTGGAATGAAAATTCTTGGATTTTGCACCACGATAATGCGCCTTCGCACAAGGCCATCATTGTGAAAGAATTTTTGACCAAACACTCAACAAATACCATCGAGCAACCACCATATTCACCAGATATGGCTCCTGCCGACTTCTTTCTTTTTCCTAAACTCAAATTACCACTTCGTGGCACCCGTTTTCAATCGGTAGAATACATAAATGAGAATTCGCGCCGAGAACTGAATTCAATTCCGGAAACAGCGTTTAAAAAATGTTTTGATGATTGGATTATTCGTTGGCGTAAGTGTATCGTTTCTGAAGGAGCATACTTTGAAGGTGATAAAATAAATTTGGATGATTAACAAACAGTTTGTGTATTATTGATCTTTTCCCGGTACTTTCTTGACAGAGTAGTATAAGTATATCTCCATTAAGGATCGTCATAACAAAATGATATAAATACGTGCTCGATAAAACATTAAAGTAATTGAATTAAGTAGGCACAAGCTGATATTTATTTATTTATTTATTTATTTACTATTATAAAGTGGTTATTGACCAATTAAACATTTCGATCACTCCTTAATAAATACCGGGTGAGAGCATGTCGGAACATTCTCAGTGTACGTAACTATGGTACTTAAACTTTAACCAAACTTCGTTCCAAAATCTCCAAGCCGTCAAACATTTTACAGCGCACGAGAATCGTGTCGTCCCCGTCCCGGCGCCCCTAAGCCGCTCCGACGTCGGCGCTGCGCGCGCGCCGCCCGCCCAGTCGCCAGCCGCCCGCCCTACGAACAACATCGCACAGGTTAGTCGAAAAACCCCATACTAAAATACACCGAGCATTAACGTTAACGCTTACGTTGACATTTTGAAAACGTGCACATTTATTTTACTGCGTCGCTCTATGTGATTTTTGTCGTGAAAAGCGTTAGCTATAGTACTTATAAGTAGTTTAGTTTGTAGGTTAGCTATAATATGCGTTTCTTATACCACTGTTTATAAGTGAACCTATAAATCGAATGTTTAAAAAAATTT
This sequence comes from Tortrix viridana, assembly GCA_963241965.1. Lineage (NCBI taxonomy): Eukaryota > Metazoa > Arthropoda > Insecta > Lepidoptera > Tortricidae > Tortrix > Tortrix viridana. The sequence goes on along the minus strand of OY725171.1, from coordinate 4,786,269 downwards.
CAAATAGTGATTCAGTAGCAACGTCTAAGATATAAAATGCCGGATGCAGTTGATCTATCTTGTAATAAAATGTGTATTTATTTTGGTGCATCCTAATGACAGGCGGCCGTGATATATTTTAGTTTAAAGTGTGGTTCGAGTTTAAGTTTTACTTATGGTTTATCAAAACTAGTTTATTTATTACTAAGATCTTATGTAGTTTAATCCGAACAGAATCCTCGCAGTCTTATAACAACACAATATTATTAGATAATGGTTGTCGTTGTATAAATGTATTTAATTTACAAATTAGTCACGGTAAACGTACGTCATTTTAAAAACAGTTTTGTAAAGAGTATTTGTTTAAAAGCCCACTCAGACAAATTTTAGTTTTTTTACCCTAACAACTTAAAAATGTATATCTTCTCTCTAATACTTTGCCAAATCTGAAGAACGAATGAAAAATATACGATTTATAATCAAACAACCATACAAATATAAAAGATACCGACGTGCCCTCGCTTCGCTCCGGGTACTATTATACACATAAACCATCCGTGAAAAATTACCTAACTGATTTTGAAAACCGCATCGGATCGGTTGCGTAGTTTGAAAGGTCTAAACGTACATGTACATACAGAAGGCGGGAAGCGACTTTGTTTTATACTATGTATGTAGTGATTATCTTAGTTGCCTCTAGCCCTCGCGTCGACTATTGTCAGCAAATAGAGAGTGGCTTTAATATTATTTCTACTCTTATAAGGGTGCAATTACACGGGCAATTTTTCCGGCAATTTTGAGCCGGCAATCTATGGGCGTCTCTCGTCCTTGGAAATTAGATTAAGAGTGATGCAAAAATTGCCCGTGTAAGTCCACCCTTATAAGAGTAGAATAAGTTGCTTTTAACATGAAAGCCACTCTCTATTTGCTGACAATAGTCTAGTAGAATTAGTTGCTTTTCTCCCTCTTTTTTTCGCTGAGGTGGTGTCTAGAAAAATCTTTTTAATTTTGACTTATTCAAAAAGATCCTATCACATAATACGAATAGCGTCTTAGGCCAGAATCATTGATGCGTACGCATCTTCATACAAAATAGCTATTGTCTATTGACAAAATGCGAATCGGTGCTGATAGATGTGATTCAAGGTTTTTTAATTTTGCACCTTATTTTAATGGGATAAGGCGCAAAAGTGTTTCCATATCTTGAACTCGATTGTACAACAAAGTATCAGATTTGTATACTTCTTGCTGCGCCGCGAATCTGTTTATTTACTGATATATGTAACGGTTTCAGCTCGGACTTCTTTAAGAATACCACGAAACGCCTTTTTCTCAGAATAAATGCAAACCCGTTGCTTTTGGATTTGAGGTTAGGTTAGGTTAGGGTTATGCTTTGGATGCTCTGCAAAATGTCAAACGTAAGTGTAAATCGGCCATAGATTAATCCAACTTTGAACAACTGGCAATCTATATGAGCTCAAGATATGGTGGCTGTGGTCATTTACTACGTTTTTGGACCTTACATTTGTTTTACTGTCAAAGACAAAACTGTCAAAATGTCATTGTACCTTTACTTTAATGCAATTTCACCTTTAGGTCAAATCGCTTGTTAGTCCAGAATAAAATGAAACGTATGTACAAAGTCGTTGTCTACTTTAAGAGGACGTATATACGTATATATACATGTACAGTCGGTCCAATAGGTATGTGGTCTGCCTCTCCAAGGAATTTAGAACGACACAAAAACAATAAGGTCGAGAAGATGCCTTTGTCAACAGTCGACTTTACTCGACTTTTTCAATTCATATACCTAATTAAAGTTGTGTTAAAACTAACTACGGCAAACATATTATGTCATTAAATAAACTATGAATAAATAGAAAAAAGCAACTAAGCTAGGTAGGTACCTACTTAAATTAAAAGAAAGTTATTCCTACAGCAACTACCAATGTTTGGTAACATTGTTATATATTGTTTTTCTCCAATACCTAACAAACAGTAATAATGTTTGCAAATACATAATCTACCTCAAAATAAACAATAACAGTAAAAGTAAAATAAATAATTCAAAGTTATTGCTCAAGGGCGGTAATAAAATAAAACCAACGAATGGAACACGTACTTTACCTAATTAAAATAAAGGTTATAATATTAATTACAGGTCCTCACACGCAGACTAAGGGCCTGCGCAAACCGGCGGAGCGCAGCGCAGATCACTTTAAATTTATAAATGTATATTCTTTTCTATTTTAATTACAATAAGGTATAAATTTAGAGCCGCAGCCGCAGAGTAGAAATCCCCCGTGATGCTCCGAGGTCGGTCTTAGAGCATTCAAATTTATACCTTATTGTAATTAAAATAGGGAAGAATATACATTGATAAATTTAAAGTGATCTGCGCTGCGCTCCGCCGGTTTGCGCAGGCCCTAACTTGCTTTTTACGGCTTCGTTTGTATTACTTTGCATTAAGTCCGCATATTTTCGACGAATCATGACTCGGATTAAAATCGGTCCATTGCAATTATTTAGGAGCTAGAATCCATCCGATTATTGGTCACATAAATACACTGTAAAATCATTACCGTTCCTTTCTTTGCCTACGCTCAGTCGGATAAAGACAATATAACCAGACAAACGGGCAGTAAGGATGTTGTTATACCATTTCCGTATGTCGAAACGAACGAAGGTGGAAATTCTTCAAAGCGAATGTAACGTTCTGCCACAAAGCTAAAAACTGTTCAGTGTTCTGGTTTATTCTGACTGGTGTTATGTGAAAAAATAAAAACTAACCTTAAAATTAATTCTGTAAAGGGTAATATTGCTTGTTTAGGTAGTTTTCGAACTGCTTCAGTTTATTAGATACTTTTTAACACGTGTTATAAGTTTGATGTGTGTTTTTGTATCTGTGTATTTGTCTTATGGACCCATTTCGATTTCGTTTTTTAGGGTCCCGTACCAACATTTTTTTTTATAAATAATTTTTATGTTTTTCCGTGATACAATCACGTGTAGTTTCATACCCCTTCTATACGGTCGGGTGGTTGGGCCAACCGAGAGGGATGCAGTTATTTGTAGGAACGAGATGTAAATATTACTATCTCATTCTGACAGATAGCTGCGTCCTTCTCGGTTGGCCCAACCCCCGACCGTATAGAAGGGGTTTCAGCCTTATTCGTTTGTGCACTTTATCGCGGGACGACAGCCTGTATAAATAAAAAGTGATGTTATTGAACAATATGAAGTGAAAGCAAATTGTGATTTGATAATGAAATCAATTCAGTTTTTTAGTGTTACTGTTACAGTGTATTATAAATGTGCAATATTATTTGGAATATTTCGTGAAATGACGCGTGACTCATTTATGGCCTGCAAAATATATGTAAGTAAAAGACAGACAACTATTGATTATTTTTAAGTAAAACTACGTATTTATTAAAAACTAGCGACCCGTCCTGGCTCCGCTCGGATGCAATTAAAAAAATGTGCACACAAACCTTGTCCTGACAATTACAAACACAACAAAAAAGAATTAGCCAAATTGGTCGAGCCGTTCTCAAGTTATGCGCGTACATACATTCGGCAATTGATTTTAATTTATATTAATATTTTTATTTACATATTTAAATTTTTTACACTTTTTTACACATCGTATTTTTGGAGATTGTTTTTTGTGTTTGTAAGAATGGCGACGGAACCCTACACTGAGCATGGTCCGACATGCTCTTGCCCGGTTTTTGTTATATTCTGAAGGAAATTTATTTCAAAGGCAAGACGATAACTATTCTGTTAAAGACTAGACATAAATGTAAAAACATGACTTATTTACTGCTCGTACAGTTAAAAATAAATCCGTCAAAACGCATTCGAAATTCAAAATAAAAAACCGTGACACGAACTTACTATATCCCATTCTTTGTGGCGCCACTGTCTACGCAATAATGACAATGTTTAACCAAATGACGTTAGTTCCAAAGTTCGCCACCTAAACTGATATGTTGGTTGCTTTATAGTTAAATATAGCATAGACAATTCCTCTTGCTTTTATGCGATCTTTATGGCCACCTGTCACCTACATGTTCCTTACGAATTATTTTGATTGTTCTTATGTTTGAGTTTCGGTAACAATTAGGTCTAGTAACTAGAAGGTAATAGTATACTTAATTAGGTCTTTGAACGTTGAGAGACCCAACAAATCAATAATTTACTTCAAAATTTATTAGAAATTGCGACTGTCGCCTAATTGGTTTACGCAAACACAAACCTGAATGATGACACAGACAATTAATAGTTCTCCACATAACCCCTTGACCAATCCTGTTCATCTTCTAGCTTACAAATTTTATTTGCCTCACCAACTCTTCCACCAAGATTCATCATGATCGGATTAACATGTAGAATCCCAATTGACTCTACAGGTCGGGCCACAATTTTGCGTGACCGGTGGCGTGGCGTGCGATTTCCTAATACATTGCGTGTAATGTCAATTAACCACTGTGCGGTGAGCGTCGCAACCGTGCAATGGAGAGCGATTTTGCTCACCACCGTATCCGGGCTGCTCGGCCGAATATCTGGCTAGTCTATCATACTCTCAATGTGTGGGTCATACGTCTTACGGCCGGCTCCTGTATTCCATCTATCTCTAGTTCAAACCTACTAGAGATACAATGACATTTCTATGTTTAATTTTCCGTCCAAAGGACGAGAAGAATGGTGATACGTCTTTAACTGTGCATAACAGATAGAATATTGTAACCCGCCGTTTGAACGGAAGTTTTCAGCGTACTAAATGTGGCACGTTCATCGCTGTGTTTATTTACGTGAACCTATGTATGTCAAGTTCGTAATTGTATCATTACGACGGAAATATTTATTTTTGGGTTCCAACTAGGGTTCAAACTACCTATAGATTTCTTTAGGTTTCAGAGATATGTAACAGAGTTAACCTTAAAGCAGGATACAAAAACAGTACCTATTTTCATCTCAGTTGATTTCACCTACTTATAGGTTAGGTGCAACAATAAAAAAGTATTGTGTTTTGTATAGATATAGTGAGTACTAATTGTTTAAGATGATAAGTTTAACAAAAGGCTGAGGCTTAAGATACAGATAAAATAAAGACAGAGATTTAGGGTCGTTAAATGTAAACCAATAAAGTGTTGTACGTCATTTGTCCAATTATTTACTTAAATTGATAAAATATAATAATATAATAATCCAGCCTTTATACGTCCCACTGCTGGGCACATAAAATAAAACAATAATAAAAACAATAACTGATAAAAAGATTAAAAAAAATATAAGATATTTATTCAGTAAGTAGGCCGCACGGGCACTTTTACACGTCAAAATCTACCAGCGCTTCCCATGAGGAGACCACTGCTAAAACTACGTCAGGTAATTTATTATAAAATTGAATGCATTGACCTACAAATGATTTATATACTTTTTACTTTATTGAAAATAATATTCAAATCGAAATACAAACGAATAACAAATCTAAACCATGCGTTTGATTTAAAAAAAACGTTTTCAAAATAATTTTGAGATTGTTTTTTGATAATTACTTTATTTATCCAAATATAACGCTATTGCAAATTTAACAATAACAGCAAAAATAATCAGAAAAGTCCATTAACATTTCATAAAATCTCTTTCTAACTAGGTATTCCGCAAGGAAATGTGCTAGGCCACATGTACCAAATACCCGGCGCGCTATAAATACGTCTGCAACTGAGGATTTATTTGTTTATGCCTAGGATTATGTTATGTAGAACAGTAGCTTGTAAACAAACAGTACCTGTGCAGTTCAAAACAGTGCTCTAAGAACCACAAAATAATGATGAAATTCGAAACGTAAAATCGAAAGCATAACGAATTTTGCTACCCTTTCCACTCTAACACAGAAACTCAGTTGCAAGAAAATTGAAAATTTAGCATACTAATCAGTCGCATTACGTGCAAATTGAATTATATTTTATTTATCAACACACTACTAAATTTAAAAAGCTTAGTTTAAAAATCGTAAAAAATTACCTTTTAATGCAATTTTGATGAAACTTAATATTTTATACGGCCTCCCTGTTTTGGAAACATATTATAATAATTAGTCATAATTACTCGTGTGACTCCGAAATGGGTCCAATATTCCACTCAAGCGTCGGAAAATATTGCCACTTTATCATATATCAATGTAAATGTAGATAAAGGTGATAATTACAAGTCATATTCCAACTTGCACAAGAACACCCACATAACCATGTTAAATATACAACACTCAAATACACAAGCTACATAAAATTTATAGAACTGGTTCTAGGGGTTTATAACATAACTTTTTGACGACAATCAGACTTGTAATACTTTCTTACAGGGCGTACTGTCGTCTTGAACTCTTGCGTCTTACCTTACTCGATCTGATACAGTCAGAACAAACAAAATAAAACTTAGTGACAACCCAAGATTAACTTCCATCATCGGCTCCGACCAAAATATAGCATTCAATATTAATGTTCAGGGGTTACAAATTAATAATCCTCACACAAAACCTCTTTAAAGCATCCTATAACCATCACTCAGGAGCCAAACATAAAGATCCAAAACATCACAACATTAACTGAGGCATTCCTCTAGCAATTATTTAAGTACCGTGTCGCCCCAAAAGATTAACTAATCCGGAACAGGTTCAAACGAGAGTGGTGTATAGGTGAGAGCGACAAGGTTGCAAGTATCGTTACCGAGAAGACACCAGACAGGATATAGTGACAAAGAGGGATATATATAAATAATTTGTCAGGAACTCCCATTGCAGTGAAATGCTCAGGTTATTTCGGTGTCGTACAGAAAGCAGCAGAAGTTGTGGATAATTCAGTCTAAATTATCTATCCGCGTTCTTATACTCTTTAAGATAGAGTTGTGATTACATTGTTTTGAACACCTTGAGCAACACTTATGCTTACTGTACGATTTTGTACTACGGGATGCAAGCAAAGTTGTGAAATATTGTTCGTGTTTATATTCGAAGAAGACTTTTAAATTTTTGGGATGGCAATTGACAAGCGGTAGGGATAGACAAAAAATCAATATTAATTAATAAAAATCAATTTTAATATAAAATGGAACAGGAAACATTCATATAGGTATTAATTTGATGACAATTATGATAATAATGATAATGATGTCTACATAAATACCATTTACTTTACAACCATAGAAAGCGAAAGGTTTAATTCAATGACTGTTGGGTTACGATATCCTTACTAGGAACAACGGTTTTACACACATATGTTATAGATGAAGTTATAGATATATATGTTTATTCAGTACCTAAGTAGGCCGCACGGGCACTTTTACACGTCAACGCCGAACTTAAAATGGAACAGGAAATACTCAACACGTTATAGAAATCTTCCGAGCATCATTAAGTGTTTGAGGACTAACGGTACAAATAAACAAACTTCTTAAAAGAAGCAATTAATTTTAATCATGTTTCTAAACTAAACATGTCCCCTGCGACCCATTTGGCTTTAACTTCCTTTCGGGTTGACCACGATTTGGGCCGTTCGGGTTTTTGGCCGACGTGGGCGCAATCACCTAACTAGATCTAAATATAAACCCGAATCATAATTTACCTTTCCAGGCCCCCTAGCGTGCATGAACGAGATAAAAATTAACAGGTGCAAGGGAAATTAATACATATATTCCATATTCTAACGTAAGACTTAACGTTTAAGGTTAAAAATAAAACTGTCTAAAATTATTTTTTGGTATGTTATATGGACCAGTTAGGGGTGAATCCAAATTTGCTACTTCGAAAAACTTGTGTTTGCTGCGCACCATGCGAAAAACTGCTAAATTTTGGAATTGTTTTCACTTTTTGCTCTAAAAGTCATAAACTATACGTTTTTTGTCTAATTAAATTTGATTACTTTTTTAAAGTTAATTAAATTTTCAATAATTTAAGCCCAACCGCTCTATAAACCCTATAAAGACTAAGCTATGATCTTGTGAAGATGGTCAATTTTTCCTGAAAATTGTCAATTTTAAGTTTTGCTCCCGTCCGGATGAAAATATTGGCAAAATAACTCGTCCTATGAGAAAAGTTATTAAAACCAAAGTTGCAGAAAATTTAATTTGCTTTCATTAAAATAGAGAACCAAGTCTGTGAGACTAAATAGTTAACTCACAATTTTGAAAAAACGAAAAGAAGGCACAAATGGATCTTTGAAGAATTGAGACAAATAAGTACCTATTTGTGTGCATAGTACAGTCGAGTACAATAATATGTACACACTTTTGCATTCTTTTGCATCTTATTCCATTGCATGAAATTTCTAAATCAAACTTTCATGGGTGCGCACCTTAATTAGGTCGCTTGGAGCAAATGTAACTCTAACTTTGTAATATTTTTGTTCACATCAAGTAGTACTTGTTGCACAGTTTTGAAATCTTGGTTAACTGCGCCAACTGATGAGATGACATGCCACCTTAGTCTAGAGCAATTTTTTTTTCAGGACAAAGGGTCAAAGCTGTTGAATGTAAATTGTCAGTACTTTTAGTCAGTGTTAGAAGTGTAATATTGTCACGGATAAATAATTTTCTTTCTTTCTACCACCAGGAGTTTTTGGCAATGTTAAATGCAAAGGCTGTTACGCTTTTAAAGAACATCTTGTGGATAATGGAATAAACATTTTTTCAGACTTTATGACCTTTCTTCCTTCCATTTGTGCTGCTCGTATAAAACTATATACCATTTTGTAGAAAATTTAAACAGCTTTATTTAACGTTAAACTTGTTTTTCTAAGATGTATAGTTTATGACATTTAGAGCAAAAAGTGAAAAAAGTCCCTTAAGAAAAAATTTCGCGGTTTTGCCGTAGTGCACTGCGAGCACAAGTTTTTCGAAGTTCCAAATTTGGATTCACGCTACCCTAACAGATCCATACAACATACTAAAAAACCAGAACTATTTTATATAATGTCGATTTCTACTGGTATATATACCATTTCCGTTCCGTCGTGGGTACATGTATAAATAGCACTAATTAAAAAGTATACTTTTTTAGGGAGTCGTTTAAAAATCTCTCCTGCCACTAATAATGTTCTATCAATTGTAAGTTTTCTAACTGGCCAGTGGTGCCAATTGGTGTTGGCTACCACCTTCTCGGGAAGCGGGTCGACCTCATTTCGTAGGAGGCAACAACCAATCTTGACACTTCGCAGTGGACCGGCTATTTCGGTCCATGAGAACGTCTAAGAACTTTAACTTGCCAATAGTTTCCGGGGCATCGGTTGGGGAAGTTTCTTGACCCTATGACGTAGGTACTTAGTAAAAGGAGCAAGGAAACCTTTAAAACTCGGTTCATTGCCCAAAATTAAAAAAAGAGCTCGGCAAAAAATTTGGCAATGCTATTTGCCATCATATAAAAACACAGAAACCCTTTAAAATACTCGTAAGCTATTGCCCGCGACACCATCCGCTTATAAGTGGTTTATTATCGCTATTCCCTTAGCAAAGATCTGAATTTCTTTAATAAAAAGCACTTTATGTCGTTCTCCGGGTTATAAATCTTTGTACCAAATTTCACGTCAATAAGTTGAGGCGTTGACCCGTGAAGGCGAAACGAACCAACAAAATTAGATTACAAATAAACCACTTACAATTAGGTGAGCTGTGTGATTTGTATTAAAAATGCCATTAAAATCCAAATAAATCCTATCAAAAACGTTTGTGTTATTGTATGTTTGTATATACGTAACGCGAAACCCACGTAAATAGTGCGCCCTACTGAACCGCTTCTAAATATAAACCGCTTAATCATCACACTTTAATTACCAATTTCTTGATGCAAACCTTGAGAGTCGTAAAACAGTTGAGAACACTTTACAAGTAAGTACCAAGAATACTGTTACAGTTACAGTGAAAAGAAAATCGTAGGATATCCTGCGCTTTCAGACAACTTTTTACATTTTTATTACAGTAATTTTTTTTTTTTTCATTTGATCCAGTAGGTTTATTAGAATATAGATATGGCAAAGAGATGATTTGTTTAACTTGTTAAGCATGTGGAGTCGAAGCAGTTGTATCCAAATAAAACGGTTAGCAAATTGGTTCTCTTCCATAATATTTATTTTCCTAATTCACCACGGATATCTATCACGCATACATTTCGGGTTAACTTTTCTTTCTTCTTTCTTTATAATAGCTTTATACAGCGTAGAGGAGCATAAGAAGCTAGTCAACTCAGTACAACTTGGATGATTTACCTATTTTAGATTTGGAATGAAAAAAAAATGATTCGGAAATCAACGGGAATTCTTTTTTACTGTCTAGATAGAGCGATGGCCCACACCAAAGTATCAAATTCTTTTAAATCTGTGTAATCTGGATCTGTATTTTATAATTTCTCCAAATAACAAAACAGACTTTAGGTGTAATAAAGAGTGTTTGTCAGACAAATGGTCACGCACGAAAATAGCTGCATCGCCGTTGAAATATTATGTAATTATGTGTCGGAAGCAAGCAAGACGTATTATGCCTTATTACCGGTCTGATTAACAACAAAGTTGTTTAATATAATAGATTTATCTACAGCAAAATATATTACAGAGATACTTGGGCTTAATCACTGTGGAGAAGCAATTTTAATTGTAGTAGCAAATAATGGTGTAACTAATGGTTCATTTGTTTGTTGTTTGTCAAATATTTTCGTTGCATCTCTTTCATTTGGTATGTTAAATAGGGAGATGTAATTTTTGGCCAACATAGCCAAGTGAAGTGCCACCATAACACAATAATTCGGAAGGACACTAGTAATAATTAGAGTATGAAGATCCGGGATAAAAAGTATTGTTTTAAATAATCTAGCATCTGTGTTCCTGAAATTGTATACAAATAGGTTCAGCAAACATCTTACATATTAGTAGGATAGTAAAACGCCATCCTAGCATGGCGCCGTGTGACATGCCTCAAGCATCTTATTTCATTGGTTTTTGCCGCTCGTCGCCCACCGCTGCAGCTGCCGCTACCGCCCAATGTCGCGGCCAGCCCGTATAATTTATGCCTGCCACGAGTCACCTACGCCGTGAATTTAGGCCACAGATATTTTTCTTCGTCAAATAATCATAAACAATTGATAATCTGATAAAATCGCGAGCAACTTAAGTTCCATTTATAAAATATATAACTAAGGCTTTTGTTTATGAAATGAATTTGTGTGAAAGTCCGACTTGCACTTGACTACTTTTTTGTTTTCGATCACCATAAAAATAATACAAAATACAAACATGCATTAAAATAAAAGCATAGACCGTCTTAGTGCAACTGATATCAATAATTTTGTACACGTTTGTGATCAGGCAACAACAACGAGCAAATTTTATTATCTAGTAAACAAGTTCCGAAACGGTTTGAAAACAACACTGGCGTCTGAATAAAAAAGTTTTTATCCATAGACAATATAGGTCAGTCCGGAAACTATTTGGAGCTGTTCCTATTTTGAATGTTTAAAAAGAAAGCCATTGCACGCACAGACGTTGGTTTACCAACGTAACCGATTCAGTGGCCAAATCTGGAACTAAACGTCACTGGGTACTAACGCCACGTGTTTCTGGCGATCACAGCGACACTGTTACCGTTCTAGTTAAGATTGTAGCGGTGTTCTGCACTGAAAATAGATTTGAGGTTAGGTTCTTTGCCCCTGATAGTTCGGGATCCTATTTTCGCTACTGGCATTTTTGCTCTGCGGTTAATGTACATAGGTTCAAACTGATTGATACGGACGGTTTATAAGAGGTTCAATTCCGTTTTGAGATTCTTACTTGACAGATTATCCCATTTATTTTGACACATTTTTACAAAAATACTACTTGGTTAGTGCTGTCTAGGTAATTTTTAGAAGATAAATAAGAGTTTGACGTGACAGATGGTACAGTCATCGTCTTTAATCGTTGAGCCACTATAAAATCCTATCGCAGGAAGAATTGTGACGAAATTCCCTTCTTTATGATGTTCTAACGAGGCTCAACAAATAAACGTGTTGACCGTACTACAATATTTTCAAGCAGCAACAGCAACTTCAACTTTAAGCCGCAATTTTCGAGTTAAAAATTTGTTCATGTTGCCAATTATTCCGAACAAAGCCAACATTTATCCACAATTTTAGCGTAGTTTAGAACAGCCTTAGAGGTGTCGATATAGTCAAGGGCATTATATATTCCTAAACACAATTTGTGTTCTGGACCTTCCGCGCATGTGACTCATATAGAGTGGTGCCAACCGCCTACGGACAAAATTGTCAACGATGTTTGTAGAAGTGATAATTGAAGAAGAAATAATTGGCTTGCATTACTGTTGCATTAGGAAAGTACCTACACAAATTATCCATTATAATTATACCGAGCTGAAATAAATATTCTGAATCACTTCGTTAATAATATTAGTTTTTATAACTATGTTTAAATTTAAAAAAATATTATCAGATATGATAGGGACTTCGCGTATGAATCGCGTGATTTAATCTACGAAGTTGCGCCCCGTCACTTAAATTGTCAGAGAACCTGCACAAGCGAATTACAGTTACTATTCTTTATACAATTTTATCCTTTTGGTTGCAGGATTCAGAACTTACAGCCCAATCGTCAGACACCCATGGACCCGGGTTGATTCACCATGTCTTTTCGGAATTATGTGAGTATCATCATCATTCTCATCATCATAATCATCACCATTAGCATCGTCGCGATCGTCACCATCACCATCATCATTATTACGATAATTATCATTATTACGGTCATTATCATCACTATCCTCTGATGGATATAGGCCTCCCCCATTGCACACTCAGCCTGATCTTCAGCTGTTCTCCAATTGATGACAGCTTAGCAAACCCGGCGTATAGAGAACCACAAATACAAGTTAAGTAAATGGAAAATAATTTTTGGCATAGAAAAAAGTGATATAGCGTCCACTTAACGAAGCAAAGATGCTTCATAAGTTACTTTTTTTTATTCCAAAAAAACATTGTCTATGTAACTTAAGGTGTGGTTCATCTTCGCTTCATTAAGATAAAGGCGCCCTTTATTTTGACGACGTGGAGACGCATTACGCTTACTCCCGGCCTAGGGAAGCCATAGGGGGGGTTACGTGGTACTCTCCCCTCCCCCCTTCTGGTCTAAGGGGAGGGAGCATGCTCACTAAAAAGACACGGGACGCCCTACATTTCGTATGCTGATTCGTAATCTCCACTAAAGGACTCGTTGGCCCGTCGGTTACCTATAAGTCCTACAGCAAATAGGTACGACCAGCCTACTGCCACTACAGCTTGCTAATTTAATGAAATAATAAATATAAGGGGTCAAACTAAGCTCTAGGCTTGTACTATGGGTACTAGGCACCGATAAACATACTTGTATTAAAAAATATATACTTAAATACATATAAAACATCCATGATTAAGAAACAAATACTCGCGCTCATCTTACTAATATTTGGCTATACAGCGAATCGAACCGGGACCGCTAGCTTTGTGGGATCGGTTAACCGCGTCGTCATCGTCATAAAAATAAAGTAATGGAGGTTATTGTGTGACTGTATTGTATGATACACGTTGACACAACTCGTTTAAGGTCTCTGCCCACTACACCGTATCATACCATGACCGTACCATGAACGTATCAGGCACGAACGCTCACTGCTATATAAAGTGACGATCGGTGACGGACCGGTCTATGTGGGCATAGTAAAAGTGATATAATGAGTACATATCGCTAACTCGTGGCATTAAGGTAGCACTTGACAGATTAGTGATGAGACAAGTTTTCTAAGTGTCTTTTCAGATAAGATAAAATAATAAATTTATATTACCTACACGGTTTTAACATATGATGAAGTAGGTTTGATCACTAGTTTAAAAACATCAATGTCAATATTATGATATTGTCATTCATTTAATAATTATTACGAGACGTGTCGCGAAACCTAGAATTTTTCCAAATAATCATTAGAGAGCATTCAGAACTCCTACTACAAGGTGACAAGGTAAAATGCACCCGTTACAATGTTTATATAGTTTGCAAGACATTTAATATGAACAAGCATGTGAAGTCTTGAATTTGTAAAAAATTAGAACAATTATTAATAAATTGTTTATCACGAATGTCATATATTAAATGATTGAAAATACATTTTTTTCTAATTGGTTTCCTTTTCTCGACTCGTACAGGAAGAACATTGTCACATCACTAGTCTGTTAGTAACTGTCAAGTGCTACCTAAATGCCACGAGTTAGCGATGTGTAATAATGAGACTTTTCAATACAAATCATATTTTGTTACCTGACACTTTCCTATACGGTCATGGTATGATCCGGTAAAGTGGACAGAGGCCTTTATACCTAATCCGGTTTCTTTTTCTACGAACATACGTATTTATGACACAGGCTACGAGTACCGAATTAAAGAAAACAAGATGAGTAATTGTTAGCTTCGTGTTGATTAGTAATCTGAAATTAACTGATGAATTACAACTTACTCACTATCATACACTTCTATTGTTGTATTTCTTGTTCTTGCTGTATGTGGTGTTCAATAAAGAGTTATTGTATTGTATTGTATTGTATCATAAATTTTACTAATATTATAATACGAAAGTGTTTGTTTGTTTGGTTCTCAAGGTTCAACGCGTAAACGGAACGATGTCGAATTTGGTACAACGATTATTTATAACTTGGAGAGAGATACAGGGCTCTTTATATGAAATCGAAGTTCCCAAGGGAAGCTTTTACGATACTGAAAAGTTTTTAAAGATGTTTAGAAGTGTCTAAGATGTCACTCAATACGGAACATCCAAATACTCCGAAATATTTTTTGCTTCGAAATCTATGTTATGTTGAAGCTATTTAAAATGAAAAACATATTTGAATTGCTATACGTAGGTTAGGTTAGATTTAATTTATGTGCGATATCAAAAAATAAAGCCTTCATTAAAAATATTGCATTCGGAATTAATGAGAATGAATTCGGGGCTTCAATTAATTCGAAATTATGACTCTTCGGAGTTATGTAGTGTAGGTACCCGACTCAATAACATGGCAGACTCAGTGATAAAAATGTATCCCAATTAAGCACATATGTAGTTAATTTTCTGAATACATATGTACCTTTTTTCCCATTGAAAAATATAACTACATAACACACCCAGCACTAAGCAGACAAACTCGCGGGAACAACTGCTATGAAAAGGATTCTATATTTTTCTAGATTTACATATACATACATATAGGTAAACTACGAAGCCGCAGTGGACATTGGCCTTTAGTAATATGATATTATTCCTAAAAATAACTATAATAAATTCTGTTTCTCACTTAAAGCAACATGATCCTATACTAAAACTATGCAACCAACAGCTTTTAATCTAAAGAGCTTAACTCCGTTCAAATTCGTCAACCCTTACGCCCTTCCAGCTTCAAGATGTTACATTCCTCAGTAGAGATATTAATCAGTCTTTCTTAGTCCTAAATATACTATACGAGGCTCAATAAAATCCATCTCTCTACGTTATCCTAGTACACTAGGTAACGCACTAATCTATTTAAAATCAACCTTATTACAACACGTTAGAATCTACACGATTAGCTGTCGCGTCGCCGAGCGTACACGCATTCCCTTTGCTATTTATAAACCTGTGAAAGGAACAACTTTATGTGTGATGTTGTTGAATGGAGGATACGGTTTTGCTTGTGCTAGTAGATTCGTGACTGTATTATGGTAAGAGAAACTTTGCTTCAGATTCAGATTTATTGGTAAAATCACATTATTACAAGTAATATTTAGGGTTCCGTACCCGAAGGGTACCTAACGAACGGGATCCTATTACTAAGCCTACGCTGTCCGTCCGTCCATCTGTCCTAGCTTTAAAGCCCGTTGAGTGATATAACAGCGGATTTCCTAACATATAATAAAAAAGTCAAAAAGTAAAATAATAAGGGGACTCCCCATACAAGAAATGTTTTTTTCAAGGATTTTTGTTTTTGTTCTATCGTAAAACCGGTAATAGACACAAGCTAAGCGCCAAATTTGGTATGATTAGAGAACAAACCTTATAGAGAAACGATAAATACTAAAAAAAAAAAAAAAATAGAACCGTCTTCAAAAAAAACCCACTAAACAAGACTAAATAATGACCGGCTTCCTAGGAATTGCCTATTTGATGGGTGCCTAATACGTACATGGAATATATCTAAGCCGGTGTCAAGTAGGTTTACACAATAGCAATGTCACATGATTCTTGCCACCGACTTCGATATATTCCATGTACCTATTAGGCACCCATCAAATAGGCAATTCCTAGGAAGCCGGTCATTATTTAGTCTTGTTTAGTGGGTTTTTTTTGAAGACGGTTCTATTTTTTATTAAAAATTTTTTTTCGTCTTTTTTATTACATTTTTTTTTCGCTTTTTAGTGATACGAGTATAACTATCACTAAAAAAATCGCTTCAACACAAAATCGGTCGATTGAACTAATATATCGCTTAATAACGGATCCATGCGGATGACGTCACGTGGTATCCATTATTATTGTATACCAAAACCTTCTCCAGAATGTAACAAATACTTTGCTGAAAACCGCATCTAAATCGGTTCAGCCAAACGCGAGATAATCGTGGACAAACATACATACATACATACATACATACAAACATACAGGTCAAACTGAGAACCTCCTTTTTTTTTTGAAGTTGGTTCATAAACCGGGCAAATGAGGACGAAACCCTCAGTGTGCGAGTCCGACTCGCACTTGACTGGTTTTTTAACGCATGCGTCCTTCCTAGTCAGTTCCGTGTTGGCACCAAAACAAATGATCTGAAATTCAGCTAATAATTGTGTATAATGCGAAAAATACAACTATCGCTTAAGACAGTATTAGTGTTTGCCAAGTCTTTGATTTAAAATCCCGGCTGTCCAGATTCTAGATTTACTTTTCGGTTTGATGGTGGTTACGATTGATAACGTAGGATGAAAGTAATAGTTCGCACCGAACAGAAATCTTAAGACTTCCTCTTCTTACTCTATTACCCACTGGCCGATCCTGTAAACCAAATTTTATAAAGATCGGAAATACAATACACAAGCTATCGTCAAACAGACATACAAACACATGAGTGCCGACTCAGTACTCTAAGGGCTGCATTAATAAAGTCATCTCGATTGTGATGCCCTTCTCAAAACACGTAAAAGTGAATGTGAATCCATAGAAATCTGTCATTTTTACACCTCTTGAGACGGGTATCTCAGTCAAGATGAGTTTATTAAATACGAGCCTAAGTCTCACTCCGTTCGGTCGATTAAACCGCGCTTAGTGGTCTTAAATAAGATAAGTTTCGGGCCCCTTAACAAGCAAAAAAACACAATTCAAGACAAAAACAAATTATGGAACAATAATATTACATCTCGAATCCTCCGAGAAGCACATGCCACTGAAAAACAATCTTCTGTATTGTTTGATTTTTACCAACTAACCATCAAGCCAAGCATGCAATCTGAATCCATCATACATATAGCTTAATTAAACTTTTTCTTCTATTTCAGTCTACGTACGACACATCGTCATATGGGCGGAACCGAGACACTTCGAGAGCCACCACAGCCTCCACAGACAGACCGACGTCCGTCACCGCCAAATACCTAAACACCACTCCCTCCTATAAAACCTCTAGCATCCCAATACTCAGCCCTGAACGAACCCTTAGAGAAGAAACGCCTATATCCACCATAGCTAACCGCTACGCCAGCTACAATAAAACAGACAAAGAAAAACCAGGCACCCCCACACCAACAACAAAATTTGGAAAAGATTACAAACTCAGTGTGCCATCAGTAACAGCCACCCGGAGCAGAGATGTCAGCCCCACCTCCAAATATACAACAAGACCCTCCAGACATTTAAGTCCAGAACGAAAAAAGTCCTACAAAGATTTGAAAAGCAGAGATCCCAGCCCTGCGGATCGCGACAAAGACATTCCAAGCAAGACTGACAAGTCTTCAGGCTATAACAGCCTGTCGAGTTACAAATTATATCCACGAGCCACCCCTAGTTATTCTCGGCCCTCTTCAAGAGCAGAGACCAAACCTGAAACTACCTACACTAGACCGTCGTCCAGAGCTGAGACTAAACCAGATTCTTATAATCGACCTTCGTCAAGAACTGAAACTAAAACAGAGACTTCCTACACGCGGCCCTCCTCCAGGGTCGAGACAAAACCTGACACTACCTATACACGGCCTTCATCGAGAGCTGAGACCAAAGTTGATACTTACACAAGACCCTCTTCAAGAACAGAAACTAAACCAGAGCCCAGCTACTCAAGACCCCCTTCAAGAACGGAAACCAAACCCGAAGTCACCGTCAGCAGATACGGAATAGCAAACCGTTTATCAACAAATTATTTAAAAACTCCACCGACGGTTAAGAGATCGTCCGTATCACCGGTAAACCACATTGATGTTCCCAGATATGAGGTTGAGAAAAAATCCGTGTCACCTTGTACGGTTATTAAAGAAGAAGAACCTAAAAATCATGAAATAAAGGAAGAAGTAAAGGAAATTATTGAAAATGGTATAGAGGAAAATGAAGAAGACGATGAATGTGACATGGAAACTGTGTCTGTAATAACTCGACATACATCGCCTACGCCACCTGGATCGTCAGTTTATGTGCGTACAAGGCGAGCAGATATGGCAAAAACGATAGAAAAGAACAGAACGCGAAGAAAAAAACGACCAGAAATGATTGACAAAGAAATTCAATCCGATAGATTAGACGATCCTACTCGCTCGAGTAGATTTGGAAGTACAGCTCGTGCAAGTACTATAACAAATTGGTCACTTTACACACCGAGTGCTACAAATTATACAGGTTACGCGGGTAGATACTCTACACAGTACTCAAATGTACGAGACACCTCTAGCAACTCTTGTAATGACAGGAGTAGCAGAAGTCTCAGCACGGAGTCCCATCCAAGAGACACAGAATCCGTCAGCCCATCTATAGAAAAGAAACTTGTGTCACCGACGAATGTCATTGAATCTAATCAAGACATCACGTTGTACGGACCAAACAAAGACGATGAGACATCTGAAATAATTATCAACGTAAATCTTAAACTAACCAGAGCTAAAAGCCCATTAGCTGTAGCTTCTGCAGAGTTAGTTTCGCCAGAAATAACTATTACTAATAGTCAGTTACCGCCTCAAGTGCCAAAGAGTGACAGTACTTCTAAAGTAAAAAAAGTAAAAGTACGTAAAACCAGCTCTGATTCGTCCACTGATGGGTCAGTTAAAAAGAAAATAGTTAAACGAAAAAGTAAGTCTGGCAGCTCGTCAGACTCTGATCAAACTGCGGAAACAGCTGACGGAAAGGATAAAAAATCAGCTTCGCCACCAAAGAGTGTTCAAAAAACTTCATCGAGTAGCAATCTTGCAAACGGTCATGTTAAATTGAAACATTCAAAGTCACGCGAAAGTAACAGCCCAGAGTCTAGTATTACTTTATCAACACAATCTTCGCTTAGTGAGGAAGATACGACACCAAAATCAAAGACTAACGAGGTTTCTAGAACTTCAGCAGATGAAATCTCAATACCAACAGATCGATCGGCTAGACAGCAATCTCCGGTTGTTTCTCAAAAGAATGATGGTGCTACGGAAGAAGCTAAGTCATTTTTGATTCGAGCTCTAGCACCCGTCACAAGCTTATTTAAGAGACACCAAGAGACCAGCGATAACAGTCGTTGGATGGAAACTTCCACGTCAGAATCAACCGGAAAGGATGTTTCTAACCTAACTACAGAAAGTGAAAGATCAAATAAAACCAAAAGTAACACAGATAACATTGTGGCTTCAAACGACAATAATTTTGTCAAATTGAAGGCTATAAGGCACATCGAATCTGGGGAACGGGCGTGGTGGATGGAGTCAGATTCAGATAAAAAGAGTAGTACAAACCACGTCAATGAGAAACAAAGGTCTCCATCGGAGATAAATTTACCTAAGAAGATCAGGCACATAGAGTCGGGCGAAAGGGCTTGGTGGCTTGAATCTAACGGTGATAGTAAGAGTGAGAAACCGCTCACAAATGGTTCAGAAAGTTCTGAACCCTTTAAGATACCAAATAAAACCAAGTTCGGAGAAGATGAGAAACCCTGGTGGCTCGATAGTTGTGCTAACATCCCCGAAGGAATAGAAAGACTGACTCCTCCGCGAAAATCATCTAGTGACAGCGAGAAGAGCGAGAAATACAACTTTTTTAAAGTGCGTCACATGGATTCCGGAGATCAAAAAGACTGGTGGGCGACAAGTAACGAAAATTCAGCAAACAGCAAATCTGAGCATCCAAACAGTTTAAGCAAGTCAAATTCTAATCAGAACAACTTGAGCAAGTCTAGTTCGAATCAGCTCAGTTTTCCGTTACGACGCATAAGGCATATAGAGTCAGGGGAGCGGCCGTGGTGGCTAGCTAGTGACAAGAATATTCCAGAAGGAATCGAGAAGTTACCTACTCCACCGCCTCAAGACGACAGTGACTCATCAGATTCAGATGAAGTCCAAGTGTACATACCTTCCGCGCAAGTTCCTCCTTTCCCTTTAAATTTACCAGACGACGAACCTTTAGGAGACAGAAGGAGTCCCGAAGGCTTGGAAACGCCGAAAGAAGCCGAGCAATACCGAGAGCGTGCGTCACCGTACGAAAACCATCGGCAATATAGACGGAGAGGATCCGGGACTTCGTATCAGAAGAGTGCGGAGAAATTTGTGTCTCGGTATACTGATATTGACGATATTTTGGGGACGTCCGGTCAGATATACAGGCCGTTTATGGACAGTATACTGGCGAACCGGGCGGGCCAGATGCCGTACGACGACGAGGAGTGCGAGGAGATAGACCCGACGCAAGTGAGGATCCATGACAGCACTGCCCAACGGCCGGTTATCAAGAAGCTTCTTAGCAGGTACGATTAGTTTCGATAAACCTTTAAATCTAATCGTACAAGACTAGAGATACAGCTTAGTTAAGGTCGAGCAAAAAACGCTGAAAAAGTCACGTTTCTTGTCTATTATTTTATTTTTAATATTATTTTATTTTTATTATTTATTATTATAGCGGCAATAGATATACAATACACACTGTCTACCTATTAGGGTTCATGAGATACAGCCCGCTGACAGACAGGCGGACAGACGGACAGAGGAAGCTTAGTAATAGGGTTCCGTTGGCATCCATTGGGTACGGAACCCTAAAAAAGACCGGTATGCCGGTACCGGTACCGGTTCCGGTTGTGAGCTTTACCACTGCACCTACTACTTACCTCTCTCTTTAAGTGATTTATTCATCCTAAGATTATGATAATTGAGAATTATGTATTTTCCATTTCAGAAGCGAGATCATTGACTGCCGGGACGAAGATCAGGTATGTACTTCTATATTTATGCATATTGTATGCTAAGGTACCACAATAACCAATAAGATATAAGCCATAGAAGCTCCCAACACTGGAACTCAACCGTACAAACACTGCTTGGAGTTGCTAGATGGGGGTAAAGTGGTAGCGATTCATACAATTCCGATTTGAATAACAGTCTGCGGGCTTAACATGCATGAACGAGGTAAAATTTGACAGGTGCTAGGGAAATGAATACATCTATTCCATATTCTAACGTAAGACTTAAGGTTTAAATTAAAAGTGTCTCGTCCTGACTTTTATTGCCTTTTATTACTTAGCGACTATAGCGATTATATCAAGATGAGACACTTTTATTTTAAACCTTAAGCGTTAAGTCTTACGTTAGAATATGGATTAGATGTATTCATTTCCCTAGCACCTGTCAAATTTTATCTCGTACATGCTTGCTAGGGGGCCAGCAACAAACATATGATTGCGTCCAAAGTTCCCAAAGTATTTATACGCGATCTAATCCTACCAATATTAAAAATGTTTAGGTTTTGATGGATGGATGGACGGACGGATAGATGGACGGATGGATGGATGGATGTCTGTTACTCAATCACGCCAGAACAGCTGAACGGATCTAGATAAAATTTGGCACATAGATTAGATCTGGAATAGCACATAAGCTACTTTTCACTCCGTAAAAATGGACAGTTCCCGAGGTAGCAGCGATAAACTACTTCTATGCGGTTAAACCCTAGTGTGGACAATATTGGAACGTTTGATGCTGTTATATTTTTGTTGCTACCCACGATTATATCCAACTGTAAAGGTTGTACCTTACGCCAATTTAGATTACGGCCATCGATATGTATTTGGTAAGTTCCTCTTTAAACCGGCAGCATTTCCTCTAACAAAGAGGAAACTAGACATTTTATTAAATAATCTATTTTGAACATTATTACCCGTCAAAATTAAAAATGATCTTATTGCGGCTGGCGTTTACGCTTTTATGATTATTGGCGCCTAGTTATTCGTATACCTAATAATAATAGCAAGAACGTTATAACCGGCAGATGGTGTGAGGTTTATGATTTGGTCGATGTGCATGTTAAACCTTGCATACGCATTATAATTTCGTTACGCATGTTGGTAAAGCAGCAATTAAATGTACTTACTAAGATCTTGATATTTCCACCGCCGGGGTATTTTTGTTTTAAGTAACATCTCGCTGATTAACATCGCCTAGTCTAAATTGACCCGTCATCGCGGATACACAACGCCTTTTTGCTGGTCTCTGAAAATGGTCATTGTCAGTGAACCTAACAGATTTCTATCAATACGATTAGGAATGTAGTAACATCTTGACGAAATAAGCGGTAAACAAATCCATACATTTAATTTTGTTTTAACGCTGCGATACAATTATATTTGACTTTTTTGTCTGAAATAAAATTGTTATCTAAAACGAATACAAATAAATAATTCGCAACTAACAGCGCCATCTATCTTTGATTTGCAACAACGATACGTCCGTTGCAACTCAATTCTAGTTTACCACGCAAACTTAACTTTGCCGGTGGGCAAATTGAGAACTAACCTCGTTTCATACTGTTACTTTGGAAGTTCGAAATCGACAGCGCTGTCTGAAGTGTATCTTTAAGTTGGTAAATAAGACGGATTCATTAAGCGCCATAAAGAGAGACCAATGGGAACAAATATTTACACAGCCTATTAAAATGAATTGCTGTTAACAACTGACGGGCTAGCATGGTTCAGTTGTTAACTCACAGTTATTCAATTTATGGAGCTCATGAGTAAATATGAGTTTTTTCGAGAGTCAGGATACACAAAAAAATTACTTAGTTGAAGAATATATCACATTTCACATTTCAATGTATATCTATAGACACCCATCTCCCCAATATCCGCGATTGTAATAACTTCTGGTAAAAATTGTCACATTATAAATGAAGCAAATGTAAAAAAAGGCAACCGAAGTAACTAAATCTATCCGTAGATTGAATATTTAGAACGGACTAGAGATGACAGTACACTGAGCGGTGAAGCTAAATATATGTTTGTATGGATGACCAGTACACTTGTCATGCTAGCCCT
The DNA here is from genome assembly GCA_963241965.1 of Tortrix viridana. Taxonomy (NCBI): domain Eukaryota; kingdom Metazoa; phylum Arthropoda; class Insecta; order Lepidoptera; family Tortricidae; genus Tortrix; species Tortrix viridana. The sequence continues at coordinate 4,762,730 of OY725171.1, read as the reverse complement.
TCCAGTTGTACAAAAACTTGCCAATGCAGAGTTGATAAAAAAGGCTAGCAATTTAAAACATAGTACCTGTTCATTTTAATGGCTATAATGCAATTAAACAGAATTCGTACCAGCACACATCAGTCAAACACGAAATAAATATTATAAAGGCCAAGGCAGACGGAGCTACAACGTATAAATAAATAATAATCCAGCCTATATACGTCCCATTACTGGGCACAGGCCTTCACTCATAATGAGAGGGTTTGGGATATATAGTTCCCACGCGGGCCCAGTGCGGATTGGGAACTTCGCACACACCGTCACAAATTTCTTTGCAGGTGTGTGCAGGTTTCCTCACGATGTTTCCCTTCACCGAAAAGCTCATGGTAAATTTACAAATTGTATTTCGCACATAAATTCAGAAAAACTTGAGGTGCGAGCCCGGTTTCGAACTCACGACCCTCTGCTTAAGAGTCGGCAGGTCAAACCATTAGGCTATCACGGCTTTTTTTTACAACGTATATTAAAGTTTAAATCCAGGACCCGTATTATGATATCCTTTATCGCGGTGGACAGGCGTGGATAAAGCATCCGTCCCTCTCACACTTATGCCAGTCAGAAAGTGACAGATATATTATCCACGTTTATCCGGGAGATATAATTTCATGCCCGTCCCCAAATCTATCCGCGTCTTGAATATTGGGTACTGGTACTAAAGTTGACACAGTACGTAACAGTATTTCTTGTTTCTTAATAGCTGCCGGCAATCTTCGTTTTTCTATAACAGACGATCAAGTGCGAGTTGGACTTGCGCACTGAGGGTTCCGTACACATTTTTAGTATTGTTTTTCTATAGGGTTTGTTTTATAAACGCTTGTATGTATTACTGTACTTGCGATAGAACAAGCACAAAAATAGTTGAAACAAAAAAAACGTTTCTTGCATGGGGTCTCTCCTTATTATTTTGCTTTTTATCATTTTTATTATTTTTCATGAAACCCGCTGTCACATCACATAATCTGCAAAAAAAAAATATCGCGCTATCTTTTACGATTGAAAAGATACTCTTTAAAGTTAGGACGGACGGACGGACAGTTAGGCACCTTCAGGTATGGAACCCTAAAAAGTAACCCCAAAGGAATTTTGGCCCCGTCCGTGTAGATGCCGCTTATCGTTATATCTTTAACTTCTCACCTCTCCAGTCTATAAACTCTTTATCAAATTTTACGTGACAAATAAACACATTATTATATCAGTAAGGATAAAGATCCTGTGTGGCTTAGGGCCCGAATGGTAAATCGGTACGGTAACAGACTTGTTGAGGATTTTTTTTTAATTTTACCGATGTAATCCTAATTACCAATGTATGTTTTGGCTATCACCCTAAGATAGTGTCCCTTGAGTGAGTGTAAAAGAGCTTTTATTTCTTTACCTACTGTGCAAAAACAAAACATGGCGCTCTGAAGTAAAACTCTACGCAATGTTCGAATGTTAGCATCAATATTTACAGGCTAAGTCTATAAAAAACGCGAGCTCTTTAGCTAATGCAGACAAAAGTAGCTTCTAGCAATTCTGAAGAAAAAGTATTCTTCCCTTATGTAGACCCTTTCCTACATATCTATATAATGATTGCAATTAAAGAAGAAAACTGGGCCAAGACGCGCTTGAGCACTGCCACGCACTGCCTTGTTCTCATTCAATGTTTTAACGCGTCGCTTTAACATATCAAGGCCACTTTTAATTCAATTTGTTGAAAGAATTGGGACACTACTTACTTACTTAGTATATATTTTAAAAGTTTAGTAAATGACTATTAATTGCTATTCTTTTAGCGGCGTTTAGTTTTAAATAGTTATACAAAAATATAGTAACCATATCATGAGATTCCTAAACGCAACCCTCTTATTCAAGTTTAAAAAGTACGACTGACTTTTTATACTGGCTATCAATATATAGCATACAATGTTTAAATGCAACCTTCTTGCTAGCGTTAAGTTCCAAATTTAAAAAGATCTGGCTATACGGAGCGGGAGCAGTGAACTGGGGAGTGCACTGTATCCTTGAATCAGGCCTCCATTGGGAATTGCGGGGAGGAGCGAGACGGCGAGCTTTGTGTGCGCTGCTGACATTTCCGAAAGATGACGTCATGGGCGCACAGACGAGAGAAATAGGGATGACTGAGTAAAGAAATCGAAATTCTATTTAGTCCGTCAGTTAGACTATCAAAAATATCGGACACGTATTTTTTCTTTTGTCAATCAAACAAAAAATGACAAAAATTGTCATCATCCCTATTATACGAGTAGTAGGTATCTGTTTTACAATGACGATGTATATGGTCCGTAGACAAGTTATCCTAACCAACCACTGAATAACGATTAATTAGTATTATTTACCAGAACGACGATCGGAATAATGAATAACTCTATACATATTAAAACTTTTTTAATTTCATACTGTTCCTTAAATGGCTTTTATATTTTGTAGCAAAAGTTACCTGGTGTAAACATCATCCTCTCGATTATTTGATAAGTCTTAAATATATTGAATACATGTGAAACCGGAGGTTCTTAATTCAATTGTATGTTTTATTTAGGTATTTATTCATCAATATTCTGGTATCTCGACCTACCGCTGACATTATTTGAACGACAAAACAATGGCACAAAAAAGTGCCGAACATCATCTTTTGTAGATTCTTAACTTGTTAATTATTCGCACAAAACATAGATATCTCGCATTACCAAAATATGAAACAACACAACATTAATTCCTAGAAACAATGCAATTATAGGTAGTTTGTCCCGTCTATGACTCACTAGTCTTTGCGGAGGCTTCTATACGTTCGCAGTCGTCTCTTTCTTCCGCGTCGGCCTACGATACAATGTTCTTTCCTTGGCAATGCGGCCAATTTAAACAGCAAATACAACGGTTAGCCCTTTCACTGCGCCTGGACCTCTGCAACGCTGCCGTGTTATACGACGTGAAAATTTTACCTGAGGCATGTTGTCATGCTCTTCAGTTATACATAATATGGCTTAAGCGTAAGTCGGACCATATAATCGTGTGAGAAGTCAAACAATGAAAAAGTGTAGTTATTAAAAGTGTATACGTTCTGATCTCAAAAGGTAGTTGTCAATTATTATTATCCGAAGCCGGTGTTTCGAGTTTTGTTTGTGAAGACCCGTGTTTTGTGCATACAGCCAGCTTCAAAAGTTTTCGTAAATCGACTTCTTTGTTTGACAGCTGACTTAACTGACAGGTTAAGTTTTTAATGCACTAAAATGGACGATGCACATTTTACAAAAAGTACAGTGAGTTTGTAAGAAAACTTTTAGTTTCGTGGTTGTTTATAGTGTACAAGTCGTATGTAATATAACAAGTTCGAACGAGATTTTCTGATACAGTTTCAAGGTTACCGGGGCTTCTTTAAATAGCTTATTGTTTATAACTTATTTCTTTACATTCAGCTGGCTAAACTTCTTATCGATTATGATACCCTGGTACAAAATGAAATAAAATGTTTTTGTAATATTTGATTAGTAACATAGCGATATTTATCGGCAGTTATGTTATGAACTTAATAAGCTGTAGTAAATATTTACACATATACTTAAACTACAGTAGATAATTTTACAGTCATATTAGTTTCTGCCTGCGGCTTCGTCCGCTTTAACCATCCCACGGAAACAATATTTTTTTCAGGATAACAGGTAGCATATATGCTAATTCAGGATATATGTACGCTATCTCCGTTATAAATATTGTGTGTAAATATGTAGTCACAACACAACACGGGATTGTTGAGCCACTATAGAACCCTCTCACAGAAAGTTGACGGTAAATTTTGACGTAATTTCTTTTGCGTGACTTAACGCTGTCATTATGACAGGGTTCTATGGTGGCTCAACAATCCCGTGGTGTAAAAAAAATACCTATTCAAGTCAATTTTAAATAATTAATAGAAACCAAAAAGTTTAAATGAAACTAACATAAATCCTCGTTACCTAATTGGTAATGGAATTTCCATACTCCAGTTTTATGAAACATAAAGAATAAAAGCCATCGATAAGCCGCTATCAATACCCTTAGTGTTAAAATGAACACTTTAAATGTTTGTAAAACCTCCATTGTTATTAAAATGGGTCCGATAACAAATTAATGTGAAGTAAAAAGGCGTAAGCATCATCAAACTTTTGTGGCGAATGCGTCCTTAATTCAGAAAAGAAAGTGTTCAATCTTCCACACTTCATAAGGTACATACGGGCATATTTTTAATTAGACAGTTAACATGGGCAAGTTTGTACGCAAAAATTGCAAAGAAAAAAAAATTTATACACTTAAACCTTCCTCATGTCATGAATCACTCCGTATATTGGTGAAAACCGTATGAAAATCTGTTTAGTTGTTTTTGAGTTTATCGTGAACAGACAGACGCGGCGGGGGGACTTTGTTTTATAATATGTAGTGATGGCCCTCCCCTTTGGCAGCCGAGTAACAAGTCTAACAAAAACCTTTAAAAATTAACTACATGTTTTGATATTGTCGTCATGTATATTAATTACCATATCGAATATGTTTAGTTCGCCATTTTGTTTATTAAAGCTGAGATTAAAGTATCCAGCGAGACTCGCGCTGAGACGAATCTCGAAACCTCGTTAGTCGAAATCTCATCCGTGCAGCGTCTACAAGGGAACATAGAACCCTCAAAAACATAACTCACCATCTTCAGTCGAGTAAGACAGCTGCCACACAATAAACCATTTTTCTCCAGACTTCCTAAAAAGATTAACGTGTCCTTAACGAGGACCTTTAATTAACAAAATCGAAACGCAACCTGCATTGCCGTTTAAAAAAGTAACTGGCATGCGAAAGAACAAATGCCATATTCCCAGGAGCATATTAAAAATTAAAAAACAACCGACAGCGCAACCGAAAACTTACAACCGTCCGAGTCGAGGCGCAGTTGGTTTTTTCACGACAACCGGTCGGTATTAAATGGAACCTTACTTTTTAATGGTGTGGTAGCGTTTGTAATGAAATAAAAGCAATAAATCGCAAACTAGTTCGACAGTTGATCGTTCAGCGCCAGGTCACAGTATAAATATAGCTAAAGCAGTAAAGAAACTACGAACAAACGTTCGAAACGTCGCGCTCACACAGACGCGCATCTCAACGAGGGGTACACTACATAATTCCGAATTGATTGAAATCCCGAATTTTCATAATTCCGAATGATTTTTTTTTGATGAAGGCTTTATTTTTTGATATCGTACATAAATCAAACCTAATCTAACCTACGTATAGCAATTCAAATATGTTTTTTTTAATTTTAAATAGCTCCAGCATAATATAGATTTTAGAAAAATGAAAAATGGGACAGATAAATATTCGAAAAAAATATTTCGGAGTATTTTATATAATTATGGTTTCGCTTTGTATTTTATTCTTCTCCACGAAACCATTCGTCTCCACGCGACACCCGCCACTGACAGCACTGCCATGTCCGCTTAGGGGTCTCATCGAAACGTGCGTCTGTGTGAGTGAAACGTTTCGAATGTTTGTTCGTAGTTTCTTTACTGCTTTAGCTATATTTATACTGTGACCAGATTTCGAAATGGCCGTAGGAAAAGGAGTTCTTTAAAACAAGGCTTTTAAAAGCCATTCCTATTACTGACCAATAGTGACCCACATACAAATGTACGTAAGTTTATTTTGATTTTTTAACACGTTTAGGTGGTTTTTGTGATAAAATGTTCCACCCAAAGATTTTTTCATAGAAAAGACATCAACGCACCTAACCTGGTTTAATTTTTACTAGAATTAACCTAACCTCTAAAACTAATACAAGACTGGCGACATGTATGAAGCACCTTTATAATTTTATATATCTGTTCAATAGTTTAGGAGCTAGGTTCAACTTAGCTTTTCAGTCGATAGATTTTCGGTCACATACATTAACATGACGTACTTAGACACACTGTTAACCATTACCCTTCTTTTTGTTTCGTGCAGTCGGATAAAAATATGTTATTCATATTAAAAGGGGTTTGAAATTATTTTATTTAAATGGTCCGTTTTCAAATGTTTTTTTAAATATAATACATAAATATGTAAACAAACCTAGAAAGCCGATTTTAACCTTGTTCAAATCGTCGGATTGACCTGAAATTTTAAATACTTACGTAATTCTAACGACAATACAATTAATTATTGTATCATCAAGCTGGACGAAAGGAGGCCATAGGAACTTTTTAATAGCTAATATATAGTTGATGCGTCGACTTTGGGCTCGTTTCATTCAAACCGAATTTTTATTGATTTTCTATATAAAAACAAAAAAAACTATCCATAGCGGGGGTTCCAACCCGCAGTATTTACGTAGTGTGTCAACGCTCTAACCATCAGGCTATTCAGACGGTGGCAGCCGCCCCGAAATTACGAACCATATTACCAGGAAAACGAATTTTCCCAGACATGAGACCTAAGTAGATCGATTTTTTGCCCCCGTAAACCCCTACATTGCAAATTTCATCGAAATTGTTAGAGCCTTTTTCGAGAACGTGAATACAAATATATATACATATACATATATTACACGTGAACCATACATATATTTATAATGTTTCTCGTTTAATAAGTAAGATTAGTAATCAGTACAGTCAGCTACAAAGACACAAAGAGTGTCATAAAAAATAGATGTATTAAAAAAATCGCAATTTTATCTTTCCTATATGTTGCATAAAGTGTGGCTATTTCAATGTGATTTTAATAATTAAACGTAAACAATGTGGCCCGTGCGTGGCATATTATGGTGGCGGCCATTTGCAATGGAGATGTGTTTTTCTAATGAATTAACGAAACTAGAAAGCTTTGTTAAGTAACTGGTTTCACCCTGCTAGGAAAGTTACAAGGACGAAAGGATTCCTGTGTGAATTGTAAATAACAGACACATTCAATGCCGACTGACCCGATAAAGCGTCTGTTTTGTATGGACTAGTCTTATTGACCGTACTTTAACAAAAAACCGGCCAAGTGCGTGTCAAACTTCGCACATTAAAGGTTCCGTACCAAATTATCAGTATGTTGGTATTTGTTAGCTCGGGTCGAAACCGAATTTTCATCGATTTTTTATATTTGCGTAGGTCAAGTCTTTTCCTCCAACCAAACGATTATCTCCTAACGTAAGAAAGACCTACGATGGCTAAGGTTAAAATAAACAAAAGTCAGTAGGTTAAACTTACTTTTACTTGTTTAAGGGCTTCTTTCAGGAAAAGATAAAGTTAGTTTTAGTGTATAGACCAATTTAATTGCGTCAAAGTGTTAAGTTAAGAGTAAAACTTAATTTACGTTTTACTAGCTACCCGCACTCGCTTCTCTCCGGGTACTATAATATACATAAACCTTCCGTGAAAAATTATCTAATTGAAGGCATTGATTTATAAATCAATGATTGAAGGTGAAAACGTTGCGTAGTTTGAAAGATCTAAGCGTACACACAAGGGGACGGACAAGCAGGGAAGCGACATTGTTTTATAATTACTATGTATATGAATATTTTCAACAGTTAACTATTTACATCTCTTCGAAAGTTATGGTAATGAAAAGTGAAAATAACTAATTTATTATAGCGTTATTGTAAAACTAATGTTACGAATTGGTTTTAAAATTCATGTCCTCTACAATAATTTCGAATAAGGGTACCTACATCCTTGCCGTTTTAAATTAATAAACTGTGGGTCATCCTAATTACTGTAATTCCTAGACCACTATGAAATTATGTTAAAATTACCTACTTACTAAATTAATTGTAATAGACTTATATTTCTAAGAATTATTGTCGACTGTACTGTCTCGGCATCTTTTCAGTTTCTATACGAGTAGTACAGTCAAGGACAGACAGATGTTTACACTTTTTCACCTTGTTCCATTGTAATAAGGTCCAAAAGTGTATACATCTTTCTTTGATCTACTGTACAAGCTACTTGGCAACACCCACGCAAAGCGTCATTTTTCCCACGTTTACTATTTATGCATATCATATTCCCGTCCCTTTCCGAACTTAACTGAACGAATGAGCTAGTTGCGTGTTTGTACTTGAAGTGTTATATACCTTAGTTTGTGTTTTACACTAGTCATTTTGAATCTTTTTAAGTGCGTTTGTAAATATTAGGAATGGGTTTGTGTTCTATGCCATCGACACAAATAGGGTGTTCAAATTACGTACGATTTGTAAATAATGGCAGTGAATATATTCACTCACGGGTTGCCAAGCGCTCTACACGGGGATTGTATTGTATGGGAATTAGGTGTATGGGCACCGAATGAGTGTATGGATTGTGTGGGTGTTTGTGTGATCAAAGCATTTGGTTGAAGATAGTTTGGGGTTAAAAAGCGATGACTAGGTAGACTGACGTTTAGTTTGAAAATAAGAGATTTTTGAGGGCTAGTTACATATAATTATAACCCTTTTATGATTATGCTTAAATAAAATGTGAAAGGGATATATTTATGATTAGCCTTTGCATTTTTCGATGATAATGACTTTGTAAATGTGATGTGACCATTTTATAACAAAACAGTGTCAAAATAATTTGATGATAAAACTACCTAAAACTACCTTTGGATGTATAGATGGCAGTAGTTGTGACTTACGTTTGACGACGACAAAATGGATTTGGATATTTCCATAAAAATACCATTTGAGATAAAGTAAAACTGTAAAAATTTACCAAGATAAAAATAATAAAATTATTACCAGTATCCACCGTTCGATGATGAGGTATTTTTTTTATAAATATACTTAAAAATACTTTCTATCAGTTCAAACAGAACACTTTGTGGGCAAATAACAGATGGTAAGTCACTGGAACCTTCATTATCGATCATTGACTACAAAATAAAACTAGACCGAGCACTGCCTCTTATTCTGCTTTTGAACACGTTATCTGCCACTGGATTATCGCCCTTACCGCGGTGGATAAATGTGGATAAAGCATCCGTCTCTCTCGCACTTACATACTAGTCAGAAAGAGACAGAAGTTTTAACCACGTTAACAGGCCTGCTGCCAACCCTGGCTACATATTCAATAGATTTTAGGGCTATGAATAAGGCCTTAAAATTGTCGAAAGAATGCCAGTACAGTTGATTATCTGAAGCGAATTCAAACTTCGTAGATAAATATTTTTAAAAGGATTTCACTTCTTGTAACAAAAAAAAAGTATCTACTGTTTTTTTATGTATTTCTATTCATATCTATATTCAGTTTGCCAATTATAAGATGAAGATAGCAAATATGTTATTCCAAAAAGTCCGGTTATTATTTAGCGCTTTTTTTATAGCTCAACGCAACAATACGGGAGCAAAATTCCGAACATGAGAAATTGTCTATGCCTGAATCGTTCTGCGATTAACGTGGGCATTTCCCGTGACCACCACCGCCTGAATTGTTCAAATAAAAACTACTTTTCGAGTCTATGGTTGCCGGACAATGTGTTCATAGTTTGAAATGTCGGTTACCAAATGCAAATTTACGTTTACCATCAAGATTGTAGCCTGTGTACTTTAACATCATAATAATAAAGTACAATTTCCCTTAGCGTAGTATTATGAAGTTTGTAAGAATTGTTGTATTCAGGACCTTCAATGACAGGTTGTAATCTTAGGGTGGGGTTACTTTTATTGTGTTTCTTGATGCGTATCGAGCGTCTTATTTTAAAAGCGTTAAAGGCGATTATCGAGTGATGCGTAACGCAATAAGCGCGTCAATTCAACCTGAGGGAAATTCTTACTGGAATGCCAAGTTTCTTTTTACTGTTTTGTCAATAGTTACCTAGTTTTGTTATGTATTTTTGAAGAATATCATACACAATCGCAGAAAAAAGTTATCACTCCCACCCATTCAAATAAACTGAGGAATTTTCAATCATATAACGCTCACTAATATAACTCTTGACTGCCTTATCAATTAATTACATTTTACCCACTTGGCAAAATGTTCATCCAGAATCATTAGATTTATTTTTTTGACATATACTTATTAGATAAATAACACCCTATATACAAAATGTCCCCTTTAAAATGATCGCCAGTGAATCGTAAGAAAAAAGTTAAAAAGACAGTCGATATTTCCATTTAAAATACTTTAATCATAACTCCAACGTGCAAACATTTGATCAGATATATACATACATATATGTGAGACAAACTCTAGAACTCATGCTTAGAATAAATTGCACAAAGTCATCGACCGCCAAATTACGTCTGGTCTGACCACTGACCATAATCAAAATGAAGCTTAGAGATACACGAACCGATTATTATAAAGACGTGCATTCAGGGTGAAGAACTAGAAGCTATTTATTTTCATCTTAATTTAGCAATTTTTTACCTGATATTACTATTACAATTTTATAAGTATCTTAAGTAGTTTTTTTTAATTAAAAGTCAAAGAGAATTCTCACATGTTTTTTTTTACATTAATTATTATACTATACGAATTGTAACACTAGTTCAAAGTGAACAAACCTTTTTACATTCCAAATTGAATTTTATCTAGATGTTTAATATAGCTCTATTTGAATTGTAGGTACTTTCGCTTTTAAGCGTGTTACACAAATTAGGGGGAGTGCACATTAGCGCGATAAATCAAAACGCAATTTAGTTACTGGAGCAGCGTAATTACGCAGTTTACTAACGAGTTGAGTAATGTGTCGAGTAGCTGGAGGTTCCGTAGGGATTTCAAATATTTTTTACGAAAAATCTTAATATATATTCTTTTATACATTCACTGTTATCAACTGGCAATTGTAGGCTATTTGAACACGCCAGGCGTGTCGCTAGCAATGAATGTGTTAATTTGCTCAATTGATATATTATTTATTCGCTTTTTCCTGCGACTCCGTCCGCGTAGACGTCATTTGTCGCTTCCTCCTCGGGAACTCACAAACTTTTTGGACTTCTTCTTTCTTCAGGAGTCTGCGTGCCAATTCATTCAAAGATCCAAGATCCAAATCCATTCAGCCAAAGTTCATTCAAACCTCAGAAACTTTCACATTTATATTATTAGGATTAACAGGAAAGTGATATTAACAAATAACAATTTTTTACGAATTGAAAATAATTAAAAAGAAGCGCATTCATTATATCTTGATGTAGTAGATTTTGACGTGTTAAAGTGCCCGTGCCCGTTTTTTTTATCTTTTTATCCGTATATTTTTCTGGTAAAAGTACCGTGCAACAACAACCTAAAACCTTACAGTCATACGGTACCCCAACTCAGTACAGACCCTTGCATCATATCTCATTATGTTAATAACATTTGCAAAAACATATCAATTACTGAATTTAACGATGCATCGCACAAGGCGAGGTTTGCATCAGATAGCTGCAGCGCGGTCGGGGAACACAATCTTACCCAGCGTAACTTGACCTGCGAGCTCGTAAGGAATTATAGATGTACGTGTCTACGGTCTGGACATAGAGGAACGTCGAGTGAACTAATAGTAGATGGCACACATATACCCTACTTTTTTACGGTATGGGGAAGGCCGGTAAGCACGCTTGCCATCTGATGGTAATCAATCAATCAATCAATCAATAATAGTGAATATGCATGAATTATTTTACGCATTTCTTGACGAAATATGAAAATACCGTAAAAGAGATGGCAAAAAGTGACATTAAAATTAAAATCGGCCCAAAAAATACGGATAATATAAGCATTTAAAAACTGCTAATTAGACAGAGATTCCTTCTATTTTCTTAAAAATCTGTCCTTCACTTCTACGCTATCCTTTCATGTAAAACTGTAGATAATTCCCATAAGTTTAGTGTAAGTGTAATAAGTATATATACATACTTTTTACTTTATAATGCCTCCTGCTGTATGTCTGTCTGTAATCCTAGATAGACAATAACCGTTACGACACTTACGATATAATCTTTCTTTAAGCCACATTCTATTGCCACGACACAACCACAAATAAGTTCATATTACCAGCAAATAACAAATACTACCTATAAAAAGCCCTAAAATATGTTTATTGTGTATTAAACGATAAGGTATATAAAATATAAATGAAGTATAATAAATAAAAGAATATAAATAAAGTATACTAAAATATTATAAACAATAAAGTAGGTATGTGAAAAGTTAAACAAATTAAAAACAAATTAAAAAAATTCGTTATTAAAAACTACTGGCTTAAATTTATAATAAAAAAATCACAATAATGCCACAAGCATTTATTTTATGAAAACTTCAGCCAGTTACAAATTACAGTTTAAACGATATAGCTCTTAGTAGGACAGACGGACGAACAGTCCTATTGGTAGTATCCGTACAGAACCCTAAAAACAAATGCGGCGCGAAGTGTGAACGCGCCTTACATAGACGATAGAATTACGGTACCACAGATAACCAAGGACAATGTCACGGCTGCATCCTGTCCAGTCGTTAATCTGTGGTCGGACTAAAGAGGATTACAGTACCTATACGAAGACTTGTTAATGTATTGTCATAACGAAATACGTTTTTTGAATTTGGAATGTTAGTTCGTTGACTTCCATAATGATTCATTTATCTATGTACTCTTGTATAACTTTTTTTGAGCTAATTATTATTTTATCAGTATCCTTTCCGGCTGTGTATTCCAAAACCGCCTTGATTTGGGTAACAATATGAATCGTTACAAATAATGACACAGATTTTAAACCTATAGGTACTCTTCTCAATATAAGTAAAGATCTTGGCAGCATAAAAATCCATAAGTAGTCCTTTTCAACACTTCATACAAAACATTTAAAATATTTAAACATGCATCGATCCCAGTGATTAGATGAAAACAAGGTATTGTCTTTGGATTCCCATGTGCCAGTGTCAGTTTTTAGAATTTTCATGGAAGCGAAGAATAACCTTAGGGGTCGTGTAAAACGTGTCACCTAACGGGACATTGACTGACTACCAGTTGATATGTTCCTAGTACATTGAACAGTTAAGTTCGAGAGTTTAACTAGTGACGCGTTAAAATAATGGTTTAATTTAACTACAAAATGTTTATGGTAGTTGGAATGTCGGAAAACAAAGTTTCCTCTACCTTTTTTGGAAAGAATACCCAGATAATCTATACTAATATTATAAGTGCGAAAGTAACTCTGTCTGTCGGTCTGTCTGTTACCTTTTCACGCTTAAACCGCTGAACCGATTTAGATAAAATTGGTATAAAGATAGTTTGAGTCCCAGGGAAGGACATAGGATACTTTTTATCCCGGAAATCATCCTTTAAGAGGGTTAAAAGGGAGGTGGAAGTTTGTATGGGGAATCAATCATTTTTTAAGTAAGGGTTTATACGATTTATGGAGATAGTATGAGTCCCGGGGAAGGACATAGGATACTTTTTATTCCGGAAAATTGGAGTCCCCGAGGGAGCAGCGATAAACGACTTCTACGCTGACGGTTTTGAGGGCAAAAGCTAGTACTTAATAAAATCGTTGATCGCAATCCCACTCTGAATGTGTTCCCTACCATATAGACGAAAATGGAATGCTTTTAAACTATCATCATCAATCCAATGCTAATGGCCTCTCCCATTGGCCACCACGCAGCCAGATCTTGCAGTTTTCTGCACACTAATGACAATGCATTTATTAAAATCCGTCCAATAGTTTAAGAGCTAGAGTGGAACATCTAGTTTTCGGACACAAATATATAGACTTTTAACCATTACCCTTATTTTTTTCGCCCAGTTAGGTAAAAAAAACGTATAAGCTATGAAACGTGACTACAACCACCTCTTCGATTCCCCGCGTGTCGCTCACGGCCAATCTTGTTACAGTCACGCGTGGCCGTGACGCAAGGCATCACTTCAGGGTTGGAATCTCTAGCTGTCTCTTAAACAACACAATTTTCATTTCGTTATCGAATTATTAACCGCCTTCAAAAAAAAAGTGTACATAGTTAAGGACTAAAATTAATAAACGGCAACTTTTCCATTACGTCCATATTGCGTCACGAAAATTAGTCATACGTTTTATATACTGTCCTCATACGCCAATATAGGTGGTATCTCAAATCCGGTGGTATCTCAAAGCAACTATGGTTGTCCTTGCTTCAAGAGTGTCTGAGATACCTCCATTGGTCTTATGAGACGCAATACAAGAGTTTTTAATTTTAGGCTTTAACTACACTTTTTTTAAACCGCCCTAGAACGTTGTCCCGTCAAATTACTTGAAAAAGTCGTTGATGTCAAAGGCGTACTATAGGGTCGAGGACTATCTAACGGACAAAAATGCTTGGCCTAAACCAGAAAATTAACTAATGTTTAATGTTCAATAGCTTACCTACTACTCGTACATACCTCATAAAAATCATATTTATAAACGCTGTATCTTGTCTAGGGGACACGGTTTATGTAGGAAGACATGTCAAAACTGTTTTGTGTGATATATATATGTATATATAAATTTTCTCGTAGTCATTCTGACATGTTTTCCTGCAAAACTACGCAGATATTTAATATTATTTTTACAGTTTGATATAATGCTAGAATAAGTAGTGACATTGTTATATTTTTATTAAAAAAAATGACTAACTGTTGAGTTTCTTGCGGCGCTTCTTCTCAGCAGTGGTCTCCTCTTGGGAAGCGCTGGTAGATTTTGACGTGTAAATATATTTTATCTTTATTAACATTTTAGTGCGTGCACGCAACGCCTCCTTGACCCTTCCTTAACCATTTCAATTCGTCAATTTTATTTTTCAATAGCTCTTTTATCTTGAATTTTTAATCTAGTAGGTATATTTCGCTAAATTTGCACGAGCTGATGTCTTGTATTAAAAACCTAAAGGCCAAATAAAATGTTAAAAACGAAAACACAAATAACTTGTCAAAACAATATACATTTATTGTGTAGGTTGGTATTGCCAATTAATTTCCTAACTTATTTATATTTACTTTTTATTTACGTTGTATTTTTTACCTATTTAGTAGTTTCAAATATGTAGTTAACAGGCACATGTAGAATTACAGCAGTTAATGTTATTGTGTATTTACTCAAATGCATTTTAAAACTATAATTACATACCTATTTCAACACATCTTTGTATTTTTGTAAAAAAAAGAAACTATTTATGTAGCGAATGCAGTCGACCTCTTTGTTATTTGTTACCTACTGTTACGTAATATGAGAAAAATGCATTTATTTTTGTACAGGGACGATTTTAACTTATTAATATATCTGGGGCACAATACTTGTCTCGTTCGAGTATTTTTGTAACCAAGTATCTAAACTAATTTAGTTTATTTGATGGGAGAATTATGCACATCTCAAAATAAATATTGTTCAATATTATTATTATTAGTTAATGTCTTAGATATTCGTGAGACTACATTTTACTAAGTTAGTTACATACGTATTCAATTTAGTCTAAAAATGTTTAAAAAGTTGGTTGTAGATTGGCGGTAGGTAGGTCGTCTTTAGATAATTTCAGCAATCGTCAAACTATCGAGGCTATTCATTAATTAAACGGAACGCACGAAATTTAAAATTGGAATTGCTAAAACCATTTCGAATCTAGCGTAGTTCTTTTTTCAAATCATAAACGGCCAGTATCACGCTCCTCATACTAATGCTGGCGCATCCACATTTCGCACATTGCACAACCTGGGCCCACGCGGTTACGTAACTGTTTTAAAATTAGAATAGAATAGACTAACGGACTAATGACGCGATCGCGTTGGATCCTGTCACGTCGAATGTCATAAGTAGTTAAAACTATGGCAAAACGGAGCATTGTAGAAACATCATTAAACGTTAAAATATTTTATTGATAGAAATAAATTATTATTCCATGATTAATTATTAACTACGTGATGTAACTTGCTATGCGACTAATTGAATTACAACACGAAATATTTTATAAATATACTATTTTATGTAATTTCATCAGACTTGCAAGTCAATTACGTGTTTTTGTCTGTTCTATGGTCGAGTTCAAAAATATGTACACACTTTTGCACTTTATTCCAATGGGATAAGGCGCAAAAGTGTTTACATATCGTTGAACTCGACTGTAAATATTTTGCAAAGTTGCAACACGTTGATGTTTTTCGTATAATACGGTTAACTTGTCGTAAAAAAAAAAATTATTTCGCATAAAAAAAAAATTGGTGCTACAATATTTGAATTGCTTTCAATATATTCGCTACACAATAGAATATTACAAAACATCGCAATAGGCTTCTAGAACTCAAAATAATCCTGTTTAATAAGTAAAATTAAACAAAATCTTTGTTTCTGTTCGTGTGATAAGTTAATTTAAACAAGGTACGCAATCCGGTGCCAGTTTTACCATAATTTAGTGATTTTCTTCAAGCAGTTTTATGAGTATATACAGATTATACTCGGGCAAAGGGCGGGTCGCTATGCTTAAAAAAAGGTACCATAAACTAAAGCCTTACGAAAGCGATAATAAACAACACTAAGGCATCGCCACATAATCGTGACGTACAAGCCGTCGGTCGCCGAGTTCAAGCTGAGGCCAGCGAACGTCACGACATAACACGTTCCCTGCCCGCGACACTCCCCGCGTGCTCATATTACATACAATTTCCTAGTTCCTAGCATTGAAGGCTTTCAATGCCGAGTTACTCAGTTTCTATACTAAGTGTATTAGAAAAGTTGAGTTTTTGGTTCTGAGCGTCCTAAATGGTCATATAATGGGCTAAAGGAACTTGTAATTATAGTAAAAAATATTTGCCAAGCTTTCCGCCCGCGACTTCGTCTGCGGAGAGTCAGTCCTTTCGTAAGTTAAAATATAGCCTATGTCCACCATGAAAGTCCATTCAAAATGTTGGTGAAAGAATTTTTGAAATCGGACGTGTAGTTCCGGAGGTAATCTCCTTACATACAAACAAAAACACAATTTACAAACTTTTTCACCTCTTTATAATATTAGCACAGTATTATAGATAGCGATGCTGATCTAATTCTTTAGCTTTAAAAACAAAAGTAAAAATCGTGTATGCAGTTCTCGATGCAAATATGAAATTTGCGTCATTTTTCAAACATAATGTCATTCATGTTACAAGTTAAATTATTTACCTAGAACTCGTACCTATACCTACAACTTCTTGTGCCTGACATTAGTGTATTTTTCATTATAAATAAAATAAAATTAGAAAGTTTACGGAAAAAACAAGGAAAAACCATATAATAATATAAATTCAGAGCCAAAAACTTGTATCACAATATTTTTCCTTGGTTATTATTGTTTGTTATAATTATTTTTATAAAACAATACCTACCAAAAACATTGTCATCTCTCTATGAGGTCAACGACCCCACGCACGCGGTTATACGATTCCTTCTGATTTGGGCAGGGAGCTATGCTATCCTAAGACAAAAGGGCACATGTACCTATCTCAAGCCGAGCCAACCTATTTGGTTAGTAATTAGATCGAGATTATGCAACACATGTGATTTTCTTAAATTAGGTCACCGACACACGTCGGTAATTAGTTCGTTGAAAGTAAATTAGGTAGGTGTGTCAGTTATTAGGAACGCGAAATAAGGGAAAGATAAATAAGATAACTAAATAACGTATGTTGGGAAACACCAGATTTAAATAACGTGTCAAGGTTATAAACATAAATACGTCCAAAGTCTCAGAAATATGTAACCACGATCTTATGTCGCCGTAATAAGGTCGTAGTTACATATTTTTGACACTCTGAACGTACGTATTTATAACCTTGACTGTACCTATCAATGGTAATCAGAAAACCATGGGGGAATAAAGATTAAAGCATAGCTTACAAGTCATGTTTACTAACTAGGTACTCGTCATGAGTTCATTATAATGTTTTTTTTATTTGAGCTTTTGCATTCAATAAAATTATGACACAAATTAAAGAAATATATAGATCTACTTAATAAAACACACCACACCCATTTCTTTATTAAAATTTTTGAGACTTTTTGCTTTGACTACGGAACCCCAAAAGTAAAGTTTTTTAAGACATCTCATGAATCTCAGTATGCCTTTAAAACGTTCAGTACCTCTGACTCGCTTAGCGTATTCAAGTTAACCACTATGCCTAGTTAGTGGCAATAGAGGTGTTAAGCCTCTTGGAAGCTGTATAGACTGAGTGCCATAGACAAAGCGTTTGCACAAAAGATCCCACGGGGTCAGTGTATCGGATAGTAACATATTTAGAAAAAAGTCAAGGTTATGTAATCTGCCCTGAAAGCTAGTGTCTGACCACAGTGTTATTTTTTAGGCATGCTTTCGCACCAAACATGTTGTATGTTACATACATAACGGTAACGATGAAAATATCGGGTCGAGTATGCAACTGCCCATACGAATCTACGGTCACTTCGAAATAAACTTCAGAAATCTCGGACACGCTGTTCAACCGTTAAAACGTCAGTTCACAAGTTTATTTTTTAATCATTTCGCAACGTCCGAGATGTATAAACTAATCATAACACGCGCGCGTTATCGTTCGTTGAGGCGAACGCGTGCGTTTACGTTACTAGCCAGTCTCGAAACCTGACTGACGGCGCCCATACGTGCGTCGCTAGTTTGCACTGCAATATTGTTACCGGAAAATATTCTTAATCATGAAAAACTAAGTCATAATATCGTAAGGCAGAATTCTCTTAAAGGCAGTCACAATACGAAACTGTAACGGTATTTTTTTAATGATTACAAAAGTCGTGGAATCGCTATACGAGTAAATTCAAATATGGAACTATAATCGATTCAAGCGAAACGTTAATTATTTTTTATGGTTTTCACTCGAACAAAACGGCAGCGGCTTCCAAATTCAAAAAATTTCAGTGCAACAATGTGATACAACCGGCCTGTGATTTCAAAGACTGTTTAAACATAGATTAAATAAAAATGATTGACCATGTCAAAGTGAATGATAGAGTGAACGGGGCGATGAGGGATATAGTGGTGGACTCTTTCGTTTGCCGGGTGCAGTACCTGAACGATTTGGACCCTTTTATGGAGTACAATGTGAGAGAGCCGCCGAGACCTTTATACCACACGTTCAACACTACAATACCGCTGTCGTACCAGATAGCGGCTGTACACAGGCTCCTGCAGGCGCCACATCGGGTAAGTTTAAAAAAGATGTCTGTTGTTCTACTTTCAAATTCGAAGTTTAAAAAGTTCAAAGTTCGAGATTACCATGTTTTTTCTCGATCTAATCTAGTACAAGGCTTCGAATTTTATTAGACTTTGGAATAAACAAGCCTTATAGGTTCATTTAAGTTAAGTAAAGTACACAGGGTGTAAACTCAAAATAGACTATACGAATAAGTTAAGTTATTTATGTATTTGATAAAAATGCGAATCTTAATCTCTTAATGTCGGTGTACATATTTTGCTTTTCTTGACAGATTTCAGTAAAAATTATACAGGATTGCAGACGGATATTTTTCTCCTTACTTTTATTTCACGCCAAAACTGACGCTTTTACGTGCTTTTACACAGAGTTATTATTGGAAAGACTATTGGAGAGACATAGGCTACTTTTTTGTTATGTATTTGAAAATCTCTTTTTGTCTGTTTATCGGTCCATGTCTTTAGATGAACCTAAATCAATTAGCTTTGCTTTATTTTAAAACTTTTTTCCAAATTTTATTAAGATTCATACAAATCGCTAGCCCGATCAGGAGTGATGAGCTTGAACTTTTTTTACTTTTTGATCTGGCGTTGGGGAAACAGTTTTCAAAATAATATTTTAGACTAAGTCATTCCATTGTTAGTACAGTGTCTGGCTTGAAATATCAGTATTAGCATTCCATGTCACCACAAGACAATCGTTCGAGTCGGTCGAACGATCGTTGTTTGATAATTATTATAAGTACGGATTATATAATATCAAATATTTATATCTGTGTAAAATTACAGTGTATTAATATAGGGAAGGGTTTTACCCCTCGCTACCTTCTTCTAACGGACACGTCTAGACAGAGCAATCGTGCGGAGTTCGCGGGGTGAGAGAAGAGGAGCGGTAGCGACCCCAAGCTGCCATACACTCGCTTGGGACACGCCGTTCAGGAGTGGCGCATTTTAGGGACACATCTTTTTGTTTCGTTAGTTATAATGGTTAATATTACTTGTGCTATGAGAGACTGTGTTATTACTAGTACCCTACATACAATTACTATAATAATATAGCTATCGCGGTAAACTCTCTTCGTAATTAAATATCCGCCTCTGTCTCTATTCCACATCGTTGTAACCATAGCATTATCGTATTGTGTTGTGAACGGTATGATAGCGAATAGTAGCTCTTATTAACATGACATGAAAGGTGACCGTTTCGTAAACAAAACTATAACGATTCGCTTCAGGCCGCAAATTTGGACAGGCGGAGCGTGCAGCGGGGCGTTGTAGTTTTGAGTACACTGGTCGCTGACTATGTAAGACTACTATACTTCCAGTAAGACTTTTTGGGAATGTCTTGTGATTGCAAATGTCTATGGCCCTCGGAGTCCACTTACCACCAGATGGTCGGCGTTCGTTCGCCTTCTCCGCTTAAAAATAATTCCAATATTCAACTGTGTTCAGCTTGATAGCTGTAACCGATCAGAAAAGCATTACGCTGAGTTGGTACCATTTCGTGACCTCTAAAGGTGGACATTCACGGTCAGTTAAACTGATCAGTTGAACTGACGTACATCCAAAAACTGACCGTGAATGTGAAATCTTAAGTTAAAATTATACGAACTCAAGGTCAAGGTCTGGATGTACGTCAGTTAACTGATCAGTTTAACTGACCGTGAATGTCCACCTTTATCGTTTTGTGTGTATTTCTCTGTCCCTTTTTGTATATCTGTCACGAATAAATATTTTTTCTTTCTTTCTTTCTTTCAAAAACGGGTCCCGACAGGCCAAAATAGTACGGAACGGTAAAAATAAACATCATGAACTTGACTAGACTTGGCAATTCGCTGGTTTCCACTGGGCCACGTGTTGTCTGAACGCTGAATCAGTTGATGAGACATCATAGGTGGGCACAATGTTCCCGGAATAGATGGATACTGGAGGAGCTCGATTACGAATCGAAAACACCTCCACTTGCACATTGTATTTTCCCGCTTTTCAATCATACCGTCTTTATCTGTGCAAACTAGTTAGAGAAGGAGATCCGAGGGATAAAGAAGTTGCGGACAACATGTGTTTAGAGTCCTGGGGGCATCAGGACTGGCTCCTGTACTACATTGTCGTAAACAGGCCGGTTAGGGATACAGTACCGGTGCACGGGTGGGCCACGTTACTTTGTTCAAGTCAAGTCTTGGGCCTTGGGGCTAAGTAAGATGGTAATTCGAAGAACTTGACGAGGAACTGGAGGTTGTTACGTTGGAGTTTAACGCTATTGAAAATTGATTTAAACGTCGAGATTTAAAAATATTTTTACATTGTAATTTTAAGTGAAAAATTAATTTAACGTTCGCGAGCTTCGAAATAAGTATAACCTGGTAAAAAGGAATATCAAAAACAAATAAGGAATTGCAAAGATAAAACTATAACTTTAGCTCCTTCATTAGTGTACTTTAAACCTTCAATAGTATTTTTATTAACCTTGTTATGCAAAATAATACATAGATTAAATAATCATCCAACACTTCCAGTGCCACGGACTCAATATCGAAGCATTTGTGTATAAAAAACAGGGAGTTGGGCGCCTAAAGATCTGGTGATATATCGATTAGCATTATGCGTAACACGTTGTCTAATCAATCAATTAGTCATATATGTAAATATTTCTTTTACCTGTTTGCATTATTTTGATGCATCATAATAATAATTGTGATTAATCACCTGAAGATTGTCGACTTTTATTCGAACTGGTTTATCTTAGATTTTTATCTTTAATATTAAATAATTCTCATAAAAGAAGTTGTATGTCGAAGAAAAGAAGGAAGTTTTAGACGCGTTTGTTTATATGTAGAATTTTTATAATGGTTGAGCCTTATGTTTAACGGGAAAAAAAAAAAAAATTTTGGTAGCCATTCGGTCGCATTTTCGTAAAAAATAACTTTTTCACTTCTCATGCTCGCAAAGTTGTTCTTTATGTCGAGAGAAGGCTACATAAAATGGATTTTTATGCTCTTGTGCGTAAATTAATTTCTTTTTTTAAGACTAAGGCAATTAGGCCCTACAGCCACATACACAATATTTATGAGATTTAGATTATATCTTAATTTAATTACGACATTTATGTATTACTATCAAATTACAAATTTACGATTAATACGGGCGTGCATTTACGTAAAAAACATATAACGCAAATATTTATAATAACCCAAACCAAACCCAAACCCTCTCATTGTGAGTGGAGGCCTGTGCCCAGCAGTGGGACGTATATAGGCTGGATTATTATTTTTATTATTATTATTTATAATAACTTGGCATTACGACTCAGACCATAGTCGAACGTCACATCGTTGGAAATTAAAAAATATAAGAAAAATTGTGTGGCGGAAAAGCTAATTATTCGTCAAACAAAACTAGAAACTAGCTTGTATATCCTTGTTTTATTTCCTTCAATCGAAGTGAAACGCAGAGTGTAAAACTCGAGTATAAAACCTTGTTTTACTTGCAAGTTCTTCGCTATCTGGCACGGTAGGTAAGCCAGGAGAAAAATCCTGATAACCTACATCTACATTTTGTTCGCGCACATTAGAGTAGTCCTTTCAGACCCGGCCAGCACGATCGTGCGGGATGTTCAAAATTCAAAATAGATTTTATTGACCAATCAATAAAATTCAATGTTATCTGTCACTTGATACTAAGCTGGGCTGAAGGGTTAACTTTGTTTGTTTTTTTTCAGATTAGAGTAAACGATAGAATTTGCACTCTTTTTAGCCTAAAACGACGTCAATTTTTTTCTGTATTATCTCTGTTATTCTAAGAAATGTATGCAAGTTTGACAGTTATTCGTCTCATTTGAAATATAAGGAGGTATAAATAAAGCTGAGGTCATGCCAATAAAACATGATGATGTGATGACAGTCACTGATGTCATATAATCCTGTGCCGTTCGCCTTCGAAGCCGCTAATCTGTTATACCTATTCGGCAGTTTGTTGGCGCTTTGTATACGAAAATAGCTTTAAGAGATAATAAACCGTGTATTGTAGGCATAGCGTTATTCATGGTCATCACTAATTATGTACTTTTGTACAGGGGTAGATAAATAGTAAAATACGTTCGGTTTAAAGAAATAAAACAAATGAAAGAAAGAAAACATTTTCAAAACAATGTCAACAACACGCCAAAAATTAAAGAAAAGAAACGACATATACAACTTTCGTGAGATTAAAACAAGAAAATACATTTACTAACAAGATGAGCAGCCTATTTATCTTCCTAATTATCGCCTCTCTTCTGTTGGTATATAAGCTCTGTTTTCACTACCTTGAAAACCCCTTTTAAAAGCTCATAAGTTCCCAGTTAGCGAACAATTACTAATGCTCCATTAGAACACCTGCCCTTTTCTAATTCGCTGACGTAGAAAGTGACGGCACGCAACTTAAGGTGACATTAATTTTACTAACTGTTTATGCAACTGGGCAAAAGTATAACATAGGAGAGCTGTTGTTATGTGACAAGACTGACAAGACATACCAATGCTTGGTTTTAAGAAGTCGTTAATTTTTTTGGGAATGTACGAGTAAACCTGCAAATCGACCCTTTGCGATCATCGACATTGATACATGCAAATGCAGTTTGTTTGCTAAAAAACGTTAGCTTAGCTGTTACAAGGGTTAAGGTCAGTCACCTGTACAATTCGGCAGGTTTATGACCAAACATCGGATATTCGGACGCTGTTTTACAGGCGAGTTCAAGAATATGTTCACACTTTTGCTCCTTATTTCTGTTGAAATAAGGAGCAAAAGTGTGAACATTTCTTTGAATTCGACTGTACCTAAAGTTCAAGTGTAATGATCATGTTTGTTTAAAATAATGGATCCCTTAATGTCATCACAGCAAAGCAAGATGGAAGAAAACAGTAGGGTATATGCATGTTTTTTTTTGCTTTATTAAAATTGTCATTCATGTAACAAACAGTAGAGAAAAACAATTTTTCGATTAACTATAAAAATAACCAAGATATAACCATTAAAGATTTGTCTCTCGCTTTATAGCGAAATAGAAATCAACATGAAGTTTATATGGCTGTAGTGCCCGCCGACGTCACAGTACATGTCGGATATCTTTAATTAGTAGTTATGTTTTTATTTTAATTTGACTTTTTGCCATGTCTTTTACGGTATTTTCATATCTTGTTAAGAAATGCGATAATAAATGTCCACGCATGTTCCCAATTGGAATAGAGCTCCTGTTCAATCGGCGACACCGTGTCGCCAACAATGTTTGAACTTATTTAGTAACTCAAGCAAATATCTGAAAGTTTATTTTTAAAACGCGGAAGACGTCCTCAGCGTTCAGATGTGTTGAAATAGGCGACCAATAAAAATGAGCATGCTTAGAACCATGTCATTCTTAACATCATTGACAAACTCGAGTCGGATATTGTATGATCAGTTTATCGTTTACCGCGACAAGGGACTGAATCGGTCAACATTTTCTTAAGGGTACCGGGCTTTAATTGTTCCGTCCGTAACCAGTTGGTTTCCTTTGGTTTATTTGTCCACGCTCGGGTACGCAGAAAGAGAGGTACCTATGTTAAACTGAGAATTGTAAGATGGCTGATAGTGTAAAAAACCGGTCAAGCGCGAGTCGGACTCGCGCACTGAGGGTTCCGTACATATTTGGCTAGTTTTTAGTATTTGTTGTTATTTTATAGGGTTTGTTCTATAATCATACCAAATTTCTTACGTTTACAACAAGAATAATAATACGATAAAAAAACGTTTCTTGTATAAGGACCCCCTTTATTATTTAACTTTCTTAATTTGTTTATTATTTGTTCACACACATATTCTGAAAAACAAATCAACCCGCTATGTATTACGGTCCAAAAGGTACAGCTCTTTATAGTTATATAGGACAGACGGACGAACGGACAGCATAGGCTTACTATAGGGTCCCGTTTGACATCCGTTGGGTACGGAACCCTAAAAACCAGGGCGGCCAGCATATGTTGCCCGCGACTTGTTTGTCGGATCTCCCTTTCTAACTTGTCTGTAATGATAAAGACGCACTGAACGACAAGCGAGAAAATACAAGGTGCGCTAGCTATGCTCTTTTCTATGATATTGTTTATG
This sequence comes from Tortrix viridana, assembly GCA_963241965.1. NCBI lineage: Eukaryota > Metazoa > Arthropoda > Insecta > Lepidoptera > Tortricidae > Tortrix > Tortrix viridana. The sequence continues at coordinate 4,737,492 of OY725171.1, read as the reverse complement.
TTAGTACCTACTGGAGTCCTAGTGAAAAGGGGCATAGGGTATAAGTCAACTTAACTCGTAAAAAAAAGGCTATAAATCATTATACAGGGTACACTAGACTTACACCTTTTTTCACGTAAAGTTTAAAAGACTTTTTCACTAGGACCCCAGTTTGACTTTTTTTTGTTTATGCACAGTTTTTGCTAAACCAAACTCGGAGGGTCTGCGTTAAGTGGAGATCAGCTGTTTTATGTACCATATTGTTGCATTATCATTGGGCTTAGGTACCGGGGTGTCCCATAAGTCGCACGTCACAGAGACACCGGAGGTAGACCAGCCTAAGACGGACCGAACCTGTCAGCTGTCACTTTCTGACCGGTATGTTAGTGTGAGAAACTGATGTTTTATCCATCAAGAATCAAGATAAAAGTGACCATAATAGTGGGGCTGGCCCGCTAGCATGCATGCAAGAGATAACATTTTACAGGTGCCAGGGAAATGAATACATCTATTCCATATTCTAACGTAAGACTTAACGCTTAAGGTTTAAAATAATAGTGTCCTGTTTTGATAAAATCGCTATAAAATTGTGAAAATCGCTAAGTAATAAAAGGTAATAAAAGTCAGGATGAGACACTTTTGTTTTAAACCTTAATCGTTAAGGCTTACGTTTGAATATGGAATAGATGTATTCATTTCCATAGCACCTGTGAAATTTCATTTGGTGCATGCATATTAAGCCCTGGAGAGATAAATTCCGGGTATCGAACTCGGCAACTGCGTTTGCGCTGTATAATAACCTTACGAATATTATGTCGCCGTCACACGTAACACCTGAGCGAGTATTATTTGGAACAGATAATATTAGACGAATGCCGCGATGCGTAACAAGAGATTACTAATGTTTAGAGACAGAATAATAGAACGATGTTTACCTAAAGTTTTTACAGTCCCAAGAAACGTTACGTTCATGTGGAGGCGGCTTTGAAAAAGCAATTAAAATTTAATGTATTTAATACAGTCGTTATCGCGTTTCGTTACGTTCGGGTTAATTTATTAATTTAAAAAAAACAAATAAACAACGCCTCGATCCGTTTGACGACTAATATAATAATGGAAGTCGTTCATAACGATTTTCAAATGATTGGATGATTGAATTTAAATCCTACCCGAACTGCTAAATACTCGACATACGAGTATCAACGGAATATAGACCGTAACCTTTAATGAGCTCCCGATATTTAAACGTAGTTATGCGCCTGATCATGGATACGGGTAGACACGTGATATTATGTCAAATTTAGTTAAACGTGAATAATTAAAAACGGTTAAATGTTAAATAATACTGTCTGTACGAATTAAAACTGTTACAAAAGAGTGTCTAAACGTTGAAAGTATTTAAAAACATCCGGTCAAGTGAGAGTCGGTCTCGCGCACTGGGGGTTCCGCATCGCTCAACTTACACTTGGCCGGTTTTAATTATTTTTTGTTTTTATTTAGGGTTTGTTTAGTGCAATCACACCAAATTTACGGTACGGAACCCTAAAAAAGAATACGGAATCGTATTTATGGGTCTCTGACAGTAAAATGAGTACGAGTGCGATAGCTAGGTATCTAGACAGCCAAGACTATTAAGAAAAATGTCATTCATTCAATCAAAACCATTCACCGTGACTTATCTGTGGCACAGACTGTGCAACGGTGATTCTGTCCCAACTTCCCGAATAACTCGGTTTCGGCAATAAGGGGCCTATTCACGTCGCTCCAGATTTCGGCACTGGCACGCGGCCAAGTCGACACGTGTGATGCACTCGTGTCTCGACGCGAGTTTAAAAAAGTACTCAAATTTCCGTTTGACATTAATATAATGCTCTGTTTACAAAAGTTCCGGTACAAAATATTATTTAGTATAGGTGAAAAACTTAAGTAAAGGTATGTTGTATGTAGTAGTACAGTGTCTGTATAGACGCCTTGACGTTCCAAATTTGAAAAATGACATTAGTTCCGTATAAGTTTTGTACACTACTAATAACAGGTCCTTTACTTAAATTGTTCACTTAAATATACAGTACAACACGACGCGGTCAGCCTAGTTGGTAGGTGACTCTGCCTACGAAGCTAGCGGTCCCGGGTTCGTATCCCGGTATGGGCAAATATTGTGTTATGAGCGCGAGTAACCTAATTTTGTTCCTGACTCATAAATGTTTTCTGGGTATTTATTTATATGCATAAATATGTCTATCGGTTGTGTCAATGTATGAAAAATTAAGTAGTGAAGGACGTCGTGGACTGAAAACACTATCTAACGTCTTGATAGGCTTGTGTAGAAATTTAAAATTGAATAATTCTTGTCTGTTATGGATGGGGATCTAACCGGAATAAACCGATGATGAAGTTGGCTCCTTGCTATACCGTTCGGTTAGCTCTGCAATATGATTAATCTTCCTGATGTAGCAGATAAAGTAATAATAGCCTGAAGTATTTTCTTACTCAGTTGTACTTAGAATTCGGATGAATCACTATAATACTAAATCTTATCATAATCTTACCATTCTGTTTACATTTATACCTTGTAACAATAGCGCCATCTATTGGAAGTTTTCGGGACAGATAACGAATGAAAACTTTAGCTCGCTGCTTTCGTATCTTGGTGAATAAAATACCGTGAGACGAACACAGATGGCGCTTAACAACAATTTTGTAGTCTTTGTAATCTTAGATTAGGCGAGGTAATCTTTGGCAAAAATTATTATTTTAGAAAAATCTTTAAGGGTGATTTATTTTTTTAGTTTAAGTGTAGAAAATAGCATGTTTTATGTTGGAAGTCTGGTCCGGATCGCTACCATCATCTTATGTTTTTTGACCTACCGTCAAGCAGAGTTCGCGGGGCGATAAGACAACCAATAACTAGCATAGATGCGTCCCTTCTTGATTCTCAGGGTTGGCAAAAAATTTGCAGTCCCGTCCATAGCCGTGATGAGTTTAACATTTAAACCTATTTAAACATTTAGACCATTTATACCTGACAGGCCTCACCCAGACTTGCCCCTCTGCCGAGGTATGAGCTCAAATGATCTTGCACGTTTATAAAAACTACCCATGTAGTATTTTATTTCGCATTATCAAAATCGTCTTCGGAGAGTAAGAAGCTCCAAAAAATACCTTGTTGTGCTATGTTAGCGTGCAGCAACAATCAAAACGAATCGAATTCAAAGAAAGATGGCGTAACATTCATTTTATTATTTTTCACCATGAATTTTGATAAACAAGTGTTTTTGTGTATTATTTCTTGCACGCCAATATATCGATTTCCTGATCGATATTACAAACAACATGCAATCTGGAGATGTAGATGCTACTTACCCTCGTGTGACTGGTGAGCTCGTTTGCCTGTTCCAGACCATAAATAAAACGGAAGTTGTGATGGAAGTATCCATATAAGGTTGCTCTCTATATTATTTTTTTCGCAGTTGGACGACGCGACGCTGCAGGTGTTCAAGGATGGCGACTACGGCCCCTACCTCGACCTGGACTCCACTCTGCGAGAGCAGGACGAAGAGCTGGAAGGGCTGCAAGACAGGTACCTTATCTTCTCTTATCCAAATTAGCTATTTGGGGTACAAGCGTATAGGAGGGTGGGACATCATTGCCTGTTTCTATGAGAAAAAGGAGTTTTAAATGTGTGTCTCGTTCGCCCTCTGATAACATATTAGGCATGTCTAAGACTGATCTAGATGCCAAAGATATAAGTTTATTATATCCCTAAAATATAGGCAGTAAACCACTGTTCCCCCCACCGATCCACTGTACCCCACCCACCCCTAAGTATCCTGTAGGATGTTTTGTGTAGCCTTCTCACACATTCAGTTGGCGGAATTCTTATCGTGTAAGGTATTAAGATAAATGGGTTAGAGCTCTATTTTACCCCCTAAATAAATATATATCTTAATGTCGCATCCCGTATTCAAACTGCGGATAGATAAGGTTACCTATATCTACTTAATTGGCTATTAGACTGACTGGTCAAATCAGCAACTTTTATTGAAACGTCAAAACGATCCGGTAGTATGAAGTTAGTATAATGTGACGTCACAATTTTCAATGTTCCTTTATAAAGTTTTTGTTGAATTAAAAATCGTTTAAATTCCAAACACAAACTATAGCTATGTTTTTCCGTGTTATTTACGAAAGCTTGATTTAGTGGTAGTGTAAAAATAATTTATTTTGACATTAGTCAAATAGCCAATTAAATACCACATTTATGTGGCAGGTGTCAAATTTTTACTGGAGCTATCTTTATCTATCCGCAGTTTGAATATAGGGACCGGACTAAAGAAGCTTCAATACTATGTTTGTATCTAAAAAAAAGTCCCTTGTCACTTAGTATTTATGCTACTATAGATCAATTTACCACTTGAAAGTATGATAGTCCTAATACGAGAAACAACGGGCCTTGAACATAGACACCCCAGTTATAAATTCGATTAGATTCATATGCGTACGAGTCCGGCCATGCACTTCCTCTTCCCCCCCCCTTGAAGTTAAACAGCGTAACCCACCATCCAAAGGGATTTTTGAATATGTCAACAGAAAAAAAATAGTTTGAAGAAAAAATTCTTAATTGCGTCGGGTTGTCAAATCGTACACGGTATATTACTAATGGTATTTGGCGATTTGACAACCCGACCGAATTGAGAATGTTAGCAAGTGGCTCAACAATCCCGTGGTGTGACTGAACATAAAACGTAAAACTACTTTGGTTGAGAAAAATATCTGTACACCGGTAAAATTGGTAATAATGCTATAATAGCATTATGACAATAATTGTCAGAATATTTTTTATACTGTCGGTAAAAATGTTTTTCTTTTTGCTGTAAATTTGTAAATACGATCAGAAGTCGCGTAAAAACATTTATTGTTACCTACTAATGCACTTCCTTCTGCGATCTGAGGGACGATCGGGTCGTCTGTGAAACCAGCGACTAAATGAATGTGCAGGCAGTTGAATGTCATTTACCCACCTTGACGGACGACGTAAATTCGCCGGCTATTCAGTAGAACTGAAAGACGATGCGTTAACAGAATAATATAGCAGGACAGGGCTGTCAGTGGCGAATATCGCGTCGAGACGAATGGTTTCGCTTTGTATTTTATTCTTCATTTCATTCGTTGCCACGCGACACCCACCACTGACAGCAGTGACAGCACTGCCATGTTCGCTTAGGGGTCTCGTTGAGACGTGCGTCTGTGTGAGTGCGACGTTTCGAACGTTTGTTCGTAGTTTCTTTACTGCTTTAGCTATTTTAGGCCATCTGGTCTTGACTGAGATGCCCGTCTCAAGACGCGTTAGAAATGGCATTTGTCTATGGGCCGTAATTATAAACTCAACTTGACTGAGATGCTCGGCTCAAGATGAGTCAAACATGACAGTTTTCTATGGCTTGACAATCACTTTGACCTCACCTCACCTCTTAACTAATAACGCTACCTGCACTATTGTTGCACGGCCCGCTCCATAAGGCCGTGCGGGTGCGAAAGAGATAGCATGATTCTGATGATTTATGACCTGACTCGCCACTTAGTTTTGCGGATACTACGAGGGCCGGTCCGAAAGTGTTTAGCTGTGTCGACATTTATTGAAATATATTAATAATGTTGATACTTGATAATATTTAAGGCAAATTCCAATGTAAACATTGTACCCAAAAATCATAGATATAAATTACTTCGTTTTTTTTTACGTTTTTTTATCATGTGTCGTGTTAACGTTATGAAAAATCTGCAACCCACGTATTCCTGCACTAGATTTTTGCTATATGAATATGGTCTCAAAAATACTATCAATTTAATTTTTCCAATATAAATATAACATAACGTGTTGTTTATCAGTCCTATTTTAAACCAACGTATCCTTAAACATTCGATATTAGAATATGGAGTCAACATCCCCTGAAGGCATGTCTAAATTAGAGTCCCAGGAAGATTCAGTGACGTTCAATGATCACATTTTGTGAGTAGTATTTAGTGAGGTTTTTAATACAGAAAAAGCTAACTTTACCACCAAAAATTAAAATTTCATAGAAAACAATTGTCTGTGAAAATTGAATTTCAAAAAATATTTTTGGCAAAGTTGTTCGTGATAAAAATTGTTAAGAATGGAATACTGGCACAGTTAAAAACTTTCGGACCGGTCCTCGTATAAACATAAAGTCATTTAGTTACAGGTGTCTCGAGATGAGGAACTCACTCAAGATAACAATATTAATACGGCCATAAGCTTTGCTTACAGAGGTTAGTCCCACCACTAGAGGATCCCCGTTCGGAATAATAATACAGGGTTATTTCTTAGTCAGTGCGCAAATTTTCTGGGTTAAATCAGTAGGTCATACTGACCAACTTTCACTATGGGACCAACCACGAAATCGCAAAAAAAAACGACGCTCCCATACAAAACATCGTCAGCTGACTAGCCAAAATGTACCCCCAAAATTTGCGCACTGACTAAGAAATAACCCTATATAAAAACATGGTAAATTCAACCAAATTGATTTCCGGGCCACTAAAACTAATAAAGTAATATATCAAAAATGAATAGTTCCCCAGAAATCCATTTGGTTCACCATACAAATACAGTTCGGTTTTAATTATGAGGCATGACAACAGCGTCTTAAAAACTGTCAAGATATATGGAAATGTCATACGTGACCGACGCTACCAAACGGCACCTCACTTCATACATACATGGTCTGAACACATCCAATCAATGCCCACAGACCACAGCACATTCAGTACATTTCAAAACTCCAAACATTTAATGCTAGTGGCTCGGAGACTGCTCAATATTGTTTTATTATGATTGACGTACTGCGAATGTGCCGAGTCCTTACATCCGCATAAAAACTTACATAACAATCAACACAGACATATCAGGTTAGCCATGGACGCGATTTAGAAATATACAACCGCACTCATAGATGTCAATTAACTTTTAAGTTTGATTCAAGTTGCTGTTATCACTTTATTTGCTATAGCAATAGAGAAAGACGCAGCAACTTTAATCAAACTTAAAAATTAATTGACGTCTCTGAGTGCGGCAGATAAACTAAAAATGGAGATCAAGGAGGGAGGCCTTTGCCCATCAGTGGGACACCAAAATAGACTATTAAAAAAAAAACTACTAAAAATGACAGTCGCGAACAACGCCGCGGAAACCCAACAATATGTGTCAGTTACAATTCATACCGATGTATGAAAATCAGGGGACGTCAGGGGAGTAGCATCAACAGAACAAATCCGCCGTCTAAAATGATAAAGGCAGTACAATATTATGCAGGACATATGCGCATACTGCCTTTTGGCTTTGGTCGGCGGAATAATTCAGTACGAAATTGACTCGCACACGTCTCGGTCGCTGTATAAACTTTGCATCTACTTTGTTGCAAATAAATTGCCAATTGCATTCGTCATCTATTTAACCGACTTCAATAAAAGGAGGTTCTCTGTGTACAGAGTGAACAATCCAAATGGATCAGTGATGGGAAATCTAAAACTAAAATATAAGAAATAGGATTGTTCTTTGGAACCATGGCTTGGCATGGCATGCCATGGCCGAATTGCAAACCTTAAAGTGGCAGTGGGCGGGGCACATTTCTCGTAGAACCGATGGCCGTTGGAGCGGAAAGGTTCTAGAGTGGCGACCGCGAACCGGGAGACGAAGTGTCGGCAGGCCATCCACAAGGTGGACCGACGATCTGATAAAGGTCGCGGGAAACCACTGGATGACAGCAGCAGAGGACCGATCGTTGTGGAAAACCTTGGGGAAGGCCTTTGTCCAGCAGTGGACGTCTTGCGGCTGATGATGATGACCATGGCTTCGATGTTATATCAAGAAAAATTGCTTTCAAACCTTTTGCTTTAGTTAGTCTAAGATACAAACATTTTTAAAAAGCTCTCATATATACAACCAGGACTCAAACCCGGTGAAACCACTGTAAACATCTCAATTTGTTTTATTATAGTACCTAGTTGATAGTGTTATATTAGTGTTTATTATAATAGTTGGTTCCATAGCAAAATATAGTCATAAGGAATATATTTTGCTATGGAACCTTATTTAAATAACATTCAGAAATGGTTATCGACAGGTGCTAGGAGAATGAATTCATCTATTCCATATTCTAACGTAAAACTTAACGTTTAAGGTTTAAAATAAAAGTGTCTCGTCCTGACTTTTACTAACTTTTATTACTAAGCGACTATTGCGATTTTTACATTTTAATAGCGAGTGTATCAAGACGGGACACTTTTATTTTAAACCTTAAGCGTTAAGTCTTACGTTAGCTTACGGAATAGATGTGTTCATTTCCCTAGCATATGTCAAATTTTATCTCGTGCATGCATGCTAATTTGATTGCACACAGGTATGCAAAGGCAGGTTATTAAGGTTTAGCTTAGCTTAACTTATCATAACTATAGCCCAAACCCTCTCGTTGTGAGTGGAGGCCTGTGCCCAACAATGGGACTATAGGCTGGATTATTATTAATTATTATGTATGAAGCATGCCACGGGTCGCGGAGGCGATGGGGCGATTTCTATGCAATTGTTTGGCCTATAGGCCCTTTCGAATACACTTGGCCTCTGCACTATTTTTACACACCGCTGTTCGAATGTGTGTGAGTAAACACTCACGACGTTATTTTTTCACCGTAAAAACTGCATTACGCGTATATTTATTAAACGTGTATATTTCATTATTTTATAACTTCCCCACTTAATTCCTTCACTACCTCCTCGCCCCCTCCCTCATCCCGCTACCCTCTTTTCCAGGCACAAGCTAGGGAGTGAAAGAGATTGGTTTTAATGTACAGGTTGATTCTTAACGAAATATGAAAATGCCGTAAAAGAGATGACAGAAAGTGAAATTAAAATTAAAATCGGGCAAAAAATACGGATGATAGAAGCATTTGTAACTACTTATCAAATTAGAGAGATCCGACATGGAATGTGACGTCAGCGTCCATTACGGCCATATAAACTCCATGTTAAATTATGTTTCGCTAGAAAGAGATAGAAACAAATATTTGATGGCTTATCTTGGTTATTTTTATAGTAATAATTTTTCTCTACTGTTTATTACATGAATGAATGCAAAAAGGCATGCATATTCCCTATTCAATGACATTAAAAACAACTGAATCTGACCCCCCATTAGAACTGTGTCACAATGAATCACAAAACAATTTGATTGACTCTTCTAACAATTTGATTTAAATAACGCCGCTGTGACATCGTTCTATGGTGGGTAACGGTTCCATTTCGACGATAGTAACTGGCAGATATAATGCTTAGAGACATTCTCTAACATTCAGTCACACAGTTAACACCACCACCTTTTTTAGGGTTCCGTAGTCAAACTAGGAACCCTTATAGTTTTTCCATGTCCGTACGGTACGGCTGTCTGTCTGTCTGTCCGCAGCTTAGCTCAGAGACTCTTAGTAGGCACTAGAAAGCATGAATATACATATTAGTCACGCCGACAAAGGGGTAAAATAAAATCTTGAATTTTTTTTTAAGGTAACTACCTTTTTTAGGGTGGGGATGGTTTTTTTTCGTCTACTTCATAGTGTGGGGTGTCGTTGGATAGGTTTTTAAAAAATATTGTGGGTTTGTGAAAACCATTTTTCGATTAAGGGATCCGTTTGTGAAATATTAAGCTTTAAAGTGTTAATTTTTGTTAGAGTCAAGTGTCAACTTTTATTGCGAAGTTGGATTTTATAACTCCTTAGAAGTACTTAAATATTGTGACGGGCAACTACGGAACCCTACACTGCGCGTGGCCCGACACGCTCGCTACTCAATAAACTAAATACAATATTATAAACACACTGTAACTTTGTCTATTTAAGGAAATCTCTGGAAGGTAGAGGAAAGCTGCCTTATTCTCAATTGCCCAATGACTTCATTCAAAAAACAAAGTTTAAAACAATTTCATAAACCTTGTACCTTATATCCCATAGTATTTCTGAAACAATCAACTTTCGTGTACAGTGTCGTCGTCCACTTTACTTGTACCAAATCTTATTAGCCATTGATGGTTTTCCTTTGCAATATTTCATAAGCTTTTCTCTTGTCAGTATACCCTATATTCTTTAAGGTTCAAAATGCTATCTTGTAGTTCATGGCAATGAAGGCAAACAAACATTCTTCATATTTGAATTTACAATTAGAACTCGTCGAAGTTATGGAAATGTTTAAAAAATAATGAACTGACTCTAAATTATTAGAATCTAATCCTTATAATTGAATCCAAACTAATAATATAAATGCGAAAGTAAATGTTTGTTTGTTGGTTACCTTTCGACGACAAAACGTCCGAAAGGATCGTAATGAAAGTCAAGGAAGATTGTATCCTAGGGAAGGACATAGAGTACTTGATTTTTCCTGAAAATGAGACAGTTCCCGAGGAAATAGCGAATAACGACTTCTACGTCGACGAAGTCTCTAGCAAAAGCTAGTAGCAAAAACTTTAGTAAAGGGCCTGTTGTATAAAACTTATATGTAACTTACGACATTTTTCAAATTTGACGCCTTGAGCCTTGACGTTGAAAATACATACTTATTATTTATACTACATATTTATTATTTATTTATACAACAGGTCCTTTACTTAAGTTTTTCACCTATATTGGGCTAATGAGAGTGTAGACTAATCCTGCCGCCAAATCTAATAAAAATCTGTGGATTTGTGTTTTCTGCTCTCCAGGACGGCTAGCACGAGCGGTCCGCGACTTGTTTGTCGCTCGGACCTCCCTTTCCAACTTGTCCGTAACGATAGATACGCACTGAGCGACAAGCGGGAAAATACAAGATGTGCTAGCCGCACTGGTACGTCCCGGTGCGCTACAGGTTTCAATAGGGTGACATCGCTTCTTTTTTTATTGGGAATTCGTTTCACACCACGTTTGGTTGAACACCGAATAACAACTGACAGTCAAATTGTTTTCGTAAATGTTATAACTATACCACTCAAAAGTTTGCACTAATCTGTTCAAAAATTTGAAAATAAAGTAATGTTTGTTTGATTAGTCATTTGTTAAAAAAATATATAAAAATTGTTTTTTCATTATGATCCCCATATTCTCACTAAAGGGTTTGAATTGGGGGTCCAAAGCTTATGTGTATGATAAGGATAAATTCAAAGTATGTAAGCAGTTGCAGTTTGTATTGTAAGTAGTTTTATATGATTTTTGTTCAAAACATAAAGGTGGTCATACAAACTAGGGTATGCCTGCGCAGTTTTGCCTGAAAAATTGAACTGTACAGACAGGCTAAAAGGATCGTATGAGACATTCGACTGTGCAGCTTTCAGTGTTAGTTTTTCTATGCAGTTCAACTGTACAGGCAAAACTGCGCAGGCATATCTACCCTAGTTTGTATGACCAATTTTGACCATGTCTACATACAAACTGAATGTTGATAGTTTTAAATTCCGGATTAAAAAGCACACAGAATGTGACATAGTAAATGAAAAACTGGTTTGATATAACACATTAATATTTCAGATAATGTATTTGTGTAAGATTGAATGTGTTATTATAATCTATCTGTACATAAACACACACACGTAAGCAATCCAAGGTTAAAGTGATTTAGCTATATATGGTCGATTCTTGGTATAAATAGAAAGTCTGGAAAAGCGAAACCGTGGGTGCATCTATGATGTTTTTTTACGCGTTGAAGGCGAATCTTGCGCAAAAACTGGGTCTTTACTGCACAATGAACTTGCACTGAATGCACAGGCTGATCACAAAACTGTAGTTTATACATTGGTAACACGCTTATTTTGAATTTTCATTTCTCATATTTAGCTCTTTTAATTTCCTGACAAAAATTCCAAAAACGTTCCAAAAAATTAGTTAACATTCTTGCTTGACTGCCTGCGTAGAGTGCGATCATTAACCCAACTTGCGAAATCTTGACATGATAAAAACTGTAACATAAATCCCGTTTTTATCCCGATGGCAAGAGGTCAACCTACCCGACTGAGAGCTGCCCCGTCCCTATCAGTTATCACTCGACCGTGCTAGGAAGAACACACTAAATTTCGAAATTGAAAAAGACTTCATAATTATTACATGCTGTATATTTAATAGAAAATGGCACTCGTACCTCTAGGAGTCATAGACGATGCGCTTCTTAGTGAAACAACACGCGAGTTGTCTTTGTCAGAGCTGCAAGAGCTGTGTTTCGCGTGTTTTGTTTTAGTGGCCAATGTGACCGGTGATATGACTGACGATGATGAGGACAAGTAAGTTATCTGTGGTTCATTAGGTGTTTTTTGCACCACGTAAAATCAATTTAACGGGAATAACCCTTTGGACTTTGACGCAAAAGTTGAAGATCAGGGGTCGTAGCCAAGATGCATTTTTAAACCAATCGTGTCACTGGTAGATTACCTGACTCTTCGTATCACGTGATCTACCAGTGACGCGAACTTTATCCTGATCCGAATCAATCACGAATCATGGTCAGGATCAGGAAATATTGAAAAGTTAGTCAGTAACAGATTATCGAAGTTAGCTGTATCTTTAGCCTTAGTTTAAATATTCCTTGCTAGAAGTTGAGTTGGTCTGGTGAGTCCGTCATTTGTAGCTTGAACCGCGCGCTCATAGGCATTATGCAGTGTTAAGCATGGAGTCGATTTTTAAATGTCACTGATAATTAGTACCTAACATTAAGAACCGCGCAAGTGCGAGTCGGAGTCGCGCACTGAGGGTTCCGTACACATTTGGCTGGTTTTTAGTATTTGTTGTTATTCTACCTATAGAATAAACCCTAGTTTGTTCTATAATCATACCAAATTTGACGCTTGTATGTTTTACCGTTTTTACGGTACAACAAAAATAAAAATACCTACGTTGAAAAACACAATTCTTGTATGGCCCCCTTTATTATTTCACTTTATTTTTTATTTGTTAATAAATCCGCCGTATTAACACATATTCTGAAAAAAAAACAGCGAAATCTATTATGGTTCAAAAGATACAGCTCTTTATAGTTAGGACAGACAGACGGACGAACGGACAGCGTAGGCATATTAATAGGGTCCCGTTGGGCGCCCTGCGGGTAAGGAACCATAAAAATCAAGTCACGCGGTAATCACGTTTACGACTAATTATTTGATATCATAGGCGTGAGCTTCAGTCATCGGTGGAATTCGAAAATACGAACTAGAAATCAGTAAAAAACGGTCACTTCGGTGATTTTGATTAGCCGGATGAGATTTAAAAATCGACCCGCTGGTTTGATACGTCCAAGATTGAGGCCCGTAATTACACGCAGTTTATATGCACTGACGACGGGTCAAGATTCAATGGCTGGCGAAATGTACGACGTCATTTCCTAGGAGAATAACCATACGGCAAATAAATACAAGTGAAGTTAATTAGAAGCTTGTAAGAAGAGTATAATTAACTGATAACACGGTAGATACAGCAACTAAGATGTAAGTTGAACCACAAAACCTTGCTGTTGTACATTTAGTTGATGTAACTAATAAGTACCTATATTTTATTAAATTTATGTCAACTAAGTGAACATCTTTCTTGATTCGCTCGCATTTTTTTCAATGTGTTGACGTTTGCAATGTTACAAATAAATCTATTTCATTGTCAGTCCGAAGTGCGCTATTCGATACATTATTTTTAGTGGTGATTACAACCGACGACATTTAACTAAAAAAAAATATTTCAAAATTCCAAATCCAAGGTGATTTTTGAAAAATTTTAATTTATTTTTACCACGGATTTTTTTTACCACGTATTTAACTACTACTTCAACATTTTGGAATACCATTAACTTTTACCGTGTTTTTACGCCTTATTTAACCACGAATAAACTGGTTAAGTTATTTGAGATATATATTACGCTACATTTACATTTGTTTTAAGAAAATCAAGTTTAAAACACTGATACGGTTTACTCACGTTTTAACCAGGAAACGGAAACATGTTTCTGACTCGATAGGAGTCAATCATCAGGGGAGTGTGGTAGCGGTGTGTATGTATGTTTAAAGTACTTTCCCTTCGTGTGGGACACCCTGTAGAAACCCTAACGTACTAAAATAATTAGTTGATTTCAACTAAACTAAAAGTGTATTGTCCACAGTCGAAAGAACGCCATCATACTCCGAACGCAGCTATCGGTCAGGGTGCACGCCATTATCGGTAAGTTTTTATTATACTTATCTAAATATACATCACACACGTTTAAAATGATGGTTAGTTTAAAGTGTGAACACACAGCTCGGACGAGCGTTTTTCTGTTACGGTTTGGCCACAACTTTGAGCGGCGGCGGCGAGCGAATTTTCTCTTCATTCCACGGTGATGTTCACCGTACAGCGATTAATTGGCATTACACGCAGTGTATTAGGAAATCGCTTGCCGCGCCGCCGGCCGCGCAAAGTCGTGGCCACATGGCCATTTGGCATTACGACCAATGTGGTTACATGACCACATTGGTCGTAATGCACGCATTCTCCGATTGGCCTTCTCACAGAGCACACAATGTAACAACAAAACAATTGCTCCCGACCCGCGCTGTGTGTTAAGCAAGTAAAATTTTATGTTATATTAATGTATGGTATATTTATGAAATATACGTAAATAATAATGAAAACTTCGTCACTCGTTTGTCTCGTTTACGAGTGGGTGGGAGTACTGGTACCTATTCGATATCATAGGTGTAAGAAGTTCAGTCACCAATGAGATTCAACAATGCAAACTTCTATGTTATTCTGTTAACGCATCGTCGTTCAGTTCTACTTAGTCGATGAATAGCCGGCGAATTTACGTCGTCAGCCAAGGTGGGTAAATGACATTCAATTGCCTGCACGTTCATGCTGGTTTCACCGGCAAATTCGCCGGCTATTCATCGACTGAGTAGAACTGAACGACGATGTGTTGACAGAATAACATAGCTTCTAGGGTCGTGGTCGCCGGTCCCCATCGCCAACATAAAATCACGCTGATGACCGAGCCGGGAAGAGACTATGGAATCTCCGCTATACCACGTAGACCCACTGAGTTTTGTCTCATTAATTTGGCCTCGATAAGCAGATGATGCAAAAAAAGTATAGATGGTACAAAAGATCGAATTCCGTTGCTCGCTCAATTCTGTGGTAGGTTAGGTTAGAATCTAGGCACTGAAATACGACCTTAGACTTTTAATAAGCTAAAGCAAATAAATAAAGGGGGTATTTTGTGTCCCAGATTCGACCTGCAGGGTTCTATGGCGGTAGGGTTATATGCTACCACGGAATTGAGTGAGTCTCGGAGTTTGATGAGTTTGGTGAGTCCAAACTTGACGGACTTACAACAGCTATTGAGCTCGATGTTACTAGTTATCGTATCGTTATAACTGTTATAAGCATGCGAAGTTTAAAATCGATACGACTATCGGAACTAAGTTAAAATCGAATTCCTAGATTTATTTACGTACTTAGCTAGCTGCGTTAGTTATAAATGCGTATTATATTAAATACCGCATTAGGTAATATAAGTTTATCAAATATGAAGCTAGAACAGAATCGGACAAAGAACTATTTTATTCATGTTATGTAAACTGGGTTGTTGTGGTTAACTTGAAGGTAGATATGAAAATGTATCTAACTACCCGAAATATGAATAAAACAGTCTTGTCACACATGCTAAGGTGTTAAGGTGTTTGCATTGCATCAGTCCCTTAACATGGTGTCAGGTGTGAAGTTGGATTAGGCGTTTGATGTATTTTATAAAGTTACTTTAAAAGGGTAAGTAACCCAGCTGTCGTAACTCTTAGGGTCATTCTCACGAGTTTCAGCCGCCGTCACAACCGTGGTCGCATTATTGACGGCTTCGGCCTTCCCTGTAGATTCGAATATCATTTGCGGCTATTCTGTAGAATGCAGAGCCGCCGCTTACAATTCTTATCAATAGCTTTCCTTGGAAAATCGTCAATTTTGTAGCTACGGCTGTGACGGGCAGTGAAAAGGACCAATCAGATTCCTCTAGTTTCTGTGTGCTATGCGTTAGTGTGGGTACTGTACAAGGTACTTTTCGCACCGCTCCGCTCGTCTCCGCCTCAATGGAAAAGCAGCCTAACTCGGCATAAGAACTTGAACGTTTCGGTTTCCATAACTACGGCGTTTTGATTGTTACCAAGCCAATAACTTGTTTTCAGTACCGGCATCTCCGGCATACAATATGTTAAAGAAGTATGTTTAATTGAATATTTATTGGTGTTCGTTTATTCTAAAGTTTTTTAATTGAGTATATGTATTTTAAAACAAGCTGATGCTGCGTTGATTGAACTGCGTCAAAATCGACCGGTCGGCATTGATGTAAGCAAAATAATACAGATAGATAACGGCGCACGGCATATGTACCATTTAATACCTTCTACTAATTATTATATGTATTATGTGCTTATAATACGGAGGGTGTAACAACTACCCCGTTCAATGTGAACGGATTTTTTGTTACATTCTGTACAACAATAAAATATACTCGTATGAGATTTGTCAACAATAATATTTTAGGGACAAGCTTTTTTACCCATCTTTGACTTTTTAGTCATCTGTTTTTGGTAACCAAACTAACGAGTCCAATCTCAGTGGGACCACATTAAGTACAGTGAAGATCCTGATATCTTACACTAATTGTTATAGATACATATACTGTGTGTTTTTTTAATCGTCTACAAAATTTCGGGGGTTAAATCAGTAAGTCATACTGATCAACTTTCACTATGGGACCAACCCCGAAATCGCGAAAAAGAAATTGACCGTGCCATACATTTTGGCTAGTCAGCTGAAGATGTTTTGTATGGGATGGTCAAATTTTTTTTCGCGATTTCGGGGTTGGTCCCATAGTGAAAGTTGGTCAGTATGACTTACTGATTTAAGCCCCAAAATTTTGTAGACGAATAAAAAAACGCCCAGTATAAGTTTGTAGGTACGGGATGTTAGTCATATTCGATCACGCCTAAAACGCTGAACGGTATTGAGGGACATTAGGCACAGATATTCATCATCTTGGAATGTCACAGGATACTTCATGTCCCGGGTAATTTCATAGTTCCCGGGGGAAAGCGTTAAACGACTCCTGCGCCGAGTCGCGGGCAAAAGATAGAAAGACGACAAAATTTGTTTTCTGCAGAGAGGCTGCTACACTCCCAAGGTCGGGAGCTGCGACGAGCTCTGTTCACTCTCAAGCAGATCCTCCAGTCAGATAAGGATCTGGTCCACGAATTCGTGGCCAATAAGGGTCTGGACTGCCTGATGCAGGTCAGCAGCATGGCGGACCATAACTACCTGGATTATATACTTCGGGCGCTTGGACAGGTCAGTAAACTTACTTCTATCCACTTGAAAGTCCGTCAGTAGGATCCAAAGCAAACAACAACCATTATTTATTGACAGTGCTTATAACGTACAACCCTTAAGATAAAAAAAAAAAAACGAATAAACAGATGAACCCCCGATATAATTGGGAGCCCTACTTTCGGAGCTCACTCTTAAATGGTCCAACGGTTTATTACCAAACTTAGCTAAGAACACTTCCGATCAAGTCACCTTTCTAACAAAAAAAAAACAAAATCAGATCATCCTTTTGGGAGCCACAAATACACAGATACACACGTTAAACTTATAACATATCGACAGTGGATAGGTAATAATCCTTATTGACAGCGCCATAAGCGCCATATTGACATATGGCGCTTAAGCATTTTTGCTTTTCCAGACATATGGCGCTTAAGCATTTTTACCTTTCCACTGTCGATATCTTTTATTTTGTAAATTTCAGGGGACAATCTCACACAAATTGACCTAGTTAGTATCCTAGTTTGTTTTGCGTCGGAGATTAAAAATACACTCCTGCTCCTATGCGATTGAACTGTCTAGTGGATATAAAGATTTCATGACGAATTCTCTGCCGGCCACTCATATAAGCATTATCCTGACTATCATCCAGTGCCTAGAACGCGTATGTGCGTTAATAAAAGTACATGAGCATCATCTGTGACGTAACCCTAACGTAACCACCACCACTTAAATTTTTTTAAATCCCCACGGATCCCTATTAAAGCCTGTTCTAGATCCTACGTTAAGTTAGCAAACGGGTTACGTTAGGGTGGGATATTATACCTTAACGTCCAATTTTATTACTTATGAAGAGCTTGGTTACGAATCGGACTCTATCTGTCATCTACTGACTACTTGTATTATATTAACACAAAAACTACTTGTATTCAAAGCTAGGGTGAATAGGGCTCTTCTGGGTGAGCTCACTTTATCGTCGACTAAATCTTCGGCCTCCAAGGGCAAGAGTTAGTCAAGAGCAAACCTATTATCAATAAAAAACATCATATTTGTTTTTTTTTTTCAGATACTTCTATACGTAGATGGCATGCACGGCGTAATGGCCAACAAACACTGCATCCAATGGCTCTACTCATTAATTTCGAGCAAGTTCCGACACGTCGTCAAAACCGCCCTCAAACTCCTACTAGTCTTCGTCGAATATACCGACAAAAACTGCCTCCTCCTCATAGATGCGATCAACGCTATAGACTCCTCAAACGGGCGGCAACCCTGGTACAACGTGATGAAGATCCTCCAAGACTTCGACGCTTCTGATACGGAACTTCTCATATACGCTACTACGCTGATAAATAGATGCTTAAACAGTGTTCCTGATAGGGATATGTATTACGACCAGGTAGATTCCCTGCAGGATCAAGGGATGGATAATATAGTTCAGCTGTATATGTCGAAGCAAGGAACGGATTTGGATCTGCTGAGGCAGCTACAGATTTTTGAGGCGGTACTGTTGTATGAGGACGGGGATGAGAGCGGGACGGCGCTTAAGTAAGTATAAATAAATATGTGACAATCTCACACAAATTGACCAAGTCCCAAACTAAGCTCTAGGTTTGTATTGGTACCAGGCAACGATATATTACATACTTATATAGAGAAATACATACTTAAATATATAGAAAACATCCATGACTCAGGCACAAATACTCGCGCTCATCATACAAATATTTGACCATACCGGGATTCGAACCCGGGACCGCTAGCTTCGTAGGCAGGGTCACTGTCAACTAGGCTAACCGCGTCGTCTATAATATAGTTTCAGAGCATTTTATAACTTATGAAAGTCCCAATCTATCGGTTTTAATTCTTTTTAACCGCCGGTTAATGGATTTTGAAAAGCGAGGTACCTATCAAGACAATTTAACCATCGATCTTTTTCTGATACTGTAGTAGTATGCCTACCTAACCGCGGGGTATGTGTTTTTATTTCCATTTCGAGTTGAAAATACTAATCAAACGGTTTCCCATTATATTTCAAATTCCAATTCCCCAGTTATGATGCAGAGATCAACACCCATATTTTACTAAATGAATCGAGTTTTAAAGGTTGTTTTTTGTGTTGCATCAACACTAAAGTTAATTTTTGTGGAGCGAATTTGCAACACGACTAGGAACAAAAAAAAACAAAATGGCATATGAGAAAGAAATAATGCCAAAACTTTTTTAAGGCATATTCTATAGGTATCGATGCACCTTTTCACTTATTACACGACTGGCCAAAAAAAGGAGTGTAATGTTTTTTAAGATTAGAAAATGTGAGCTCACTTCAAGCCTGCACTTTAATGGTTTTCCGTAGTGACGGGCATTTACCCCATCTTCCCATCGAGTAGATAGGTATGTAGCGGAGTAGATACCCAATTGTCAGGTAAACACTTGGGTTAATTTGGTATATACAGGGTGTATCCACAGGTAACCACCAAAAAATTGGCCATTTACTCAGGGACATACCTATCCCATACCTTTACTCAGATAAATATCCGACACCACCAATCTCTACTTTTTCGGGAATTACGTTTAATTAGATTTATATTCAATTCCGTTCGAAGAATACTGCATACATTGAGAGTGGATGTCTCTTTCCAGTGTAATTAAAAAACGTTTCTCTTTTTTAGACAATTAGACGAGTCGGTGATTAACTCGGTCCACCGACGAAGTCTTAACTTAAACTCTCCCGAACGCCGAAAGTCGAAAAAGCAACAAATGAAAGAAAAAGGTAAAATAGAGTTGAAATTGTTAAAAGATTTTCCGTGTTCATGCTTTGTTTGTTTTAGATGGATGCATGAATGTTAGACGTTTATTATTTCCTCTTTAAATTAAGTGATAGTGACCTTGCTTAAGAGACCTCTTACAAAGTCTAAGCTGACAACGTCGCATTTTTAGTTTGTCTTAATTATTTAAGTAAAACAAAAAGAATTTCAATCGATTTTACTAATAAAATTGAAATTTCACCTCGAATTAAATTAACAGACATGCCAATAACATTGATATAATTTATTATTTCGATCGCAAATTGAATTGTTTGCCTCCCGAATGCCTTAACATAGTCCTGGTTGCTGCCGATCATTGTTGTTATAGCTTTGATTTGAGCTTCACCATTTTCAAAATAACTACATTCCATTACAGAATTCAGTTACTTATTTTTTATATTTCAATCCTTATAAAGTTTGTGAGCTTCTTGGTATAAATATTTGGTGTGTGTCAATTATCGATATACACTGGCCCGCAAAACAAAGTATCACATTTTTAAATTTGCAATAACTAAAAATGGCTATTTTATTGTTTTATCTTTTTCTTTAAGTTGAAAATGTTACTGTTTATTTTAGTTATAGTTGAAAAGAAAGCTGATAAAATTTGCTATAAAACGTTTTTTATTTTAAATCTCTAACGTCTATAGTTTAGAAAAAAATGAAATTTTAAAAGTGTGATACTTAGTTTTGCGGGCCATTGTATATTGGATATCATTCTCATTATAATCATGGGATAATTACAACCAGACTGAACTTGACTTCTTTCTCAGAGGTTAAAGATGATTCCTGTATACTGGCAGTTAAAGAGACTACCAACCCGTCCCGGCTTTGTTCGTTTGTAATTTATCAATCTAAACATCTAAGGGTATCTAAATATTTCTCGAGAAATCGGGAAATGGATGGAATGGGATTGATAATGGCGAAACCTCATCAAAATCCATACTATAGTTCCAAAGCTTCAACCGCTTACAGAAAGACAGATGCGGCACGCGATATTATTTTATACTATCTATAAGTTTAGACCCGCCTTCTTTTCCCCGCTATATGTTTCACGATTAATGTGTTGTGCGTGTTACTGTGTGCTTACATCGTCGCATTTTACTAACAACAGCCAAACCTGTCATCTCTCACGTGGAACCGGAGTCGAAACCCCTGAACAGTCTCCGACCCTCATTCTTACCTTCGATTCTCGACAACAAAGAGAACAAAGAACTTACAATAGCCTTGCGGAGAAGAAGAGCTAGGTTCGCAAGGCAAGCGCACCACATAACACAGCAACAGGAGATGCTAAATTCTAGTGGTATCTACAACGGACTCTTCAATGGCAATGGGGATTACATCGGGAACGGGAACTATTCCAATAACTATTGCAATGGCAACGGGAAAACCTACAACGGCGTGAACGGCCATCAGACGGAAGAAGAGAGGCCCCTCATAAACAATATGTGTGAAACTATAAAGAACGGTTTGTCCATTTGCTAACAACGGTGAACTTATCTGATCTTGGGACACATTTGGTATTTTATTTTCAAATAGTATCAATTCCAGTATCAGACAAGTCTATCTTACATTTTCACCTGCTTTTTTCCGTTTTTGCCGTTTGATTCTGCTTATTGTGTAGGAACAGTTTAAAAGCTTTTGTGTTCCCTATTCCCTATTGTCCCTTATTTATAATGTAAAATATAATACATTGCCTTATTTATGTATGGAGCCATTTCAGTAAGTCTTAAAACAACACTTTCTCATTTAAAACTTCTCTAGTACCTAGGTCTTTTAAATTTTATGCTAAAACAAATCTTTACGACTTTTGCTCAAAACTTGCACAAACTCTTGTTTACCCCAAAACCCGTCAAAATTTTCAGGAAACCAAAGATATACGGCTGGTCTGAAACAAAGAATACAAAATGGCACCCTGGGCCATAGTGTCACTCCTGCTGATGCTTTGACGGTAATGCGTCAGAAAATTGATCTACCAACTGATACCCTGGATGACAGAGGGCTCTTGCTCAACCGAGAGCACAGCATCAAGGATCTGGCGCAAAGACTGACTAGCCCAGTGAGCCCAACAACTGAAGAGAAGCCTCTGAGGGTATCTGATATGGCAGGGATTGTGTCAAAAGCCAAAGAAGAATTAGCTAAATCTCAATCTAAAGGTAATTTTGACATTCTTTGAAGGGATGGTATTTAATCAATTGAGTTTTAATTTATTATTAAAGTTAAGGAAAGCAATGGTTTAAATTTTGTTGCTTATCTCAACCGTGTTGTATAAAGATGGTAATTTGCGTAGAGTTAAAGGCATAATTCTGGATTCCTTAATTGTTAGTTTGGTAAATTAACTCTTGGCTAATGGCTTGGCTTTATTCTCCCGATAAATCGTATACAGATGCTATATTAGGTATTCCTTATCAAATCAATATTTACGTGTTTACTTTCGCAGAAGTAATAAAAAGCCCTACAATAGAAAAAACTCAAAAGCTTCACGAGATCAAAATATCAGAGAACGACCTGCATTGGGAGGAGCTAAAGAAAGGATGTCTTGACCGAGAGTTCCACCTCTGTGATCTGGACTTTTCAGACCTCCGAAACGACACTGACGACGAGATGTCGTCGCCGGCTATTAATGCGCCTGGCGTACCGCCTCCTCCTCCCCCCGCTATGTTCCAAATAGGAGTCCCCCCTCCTCCACCAGGTTCCTTCTTCCCGCGAAATGTTCCAGCGCCTCCACCAAAGCCTTTGCTCTCGGAACTCTCAAACGACTCCGATAGCTCCACTATAAAGAAGAATAAGAAAACCGTGAAGCTATTCTGGAGAGAGGTTCAGGAGAACCCTGCGCCGACTATCAAAGCGAAGATTGGAGGGTTCATATGGGATGACCTGCCAGATGTAAAGCTTGACACCGCTATGCTTGAACACCTGTTCGAATCTAGAACTAACGACTTGATTATCAAGGTTTGGTTTTGCAATTAAAACCTTTTTGTTAATTTATACTCTCGTCCATTTAAATCTAATCCTATTTTTTTCTTTTTTCCATATTGTTTCCGCGTTTTGGATTGGCGTGTGCAGGAGGTGTGTATTCTCTTATTTTATTTTAAAACACTTTATCCTTGATATTTAAGACAAAGGTTTCGTGCGCGTTTTATTCTCTGGTGTTACCAATTACCACTTTGCTAGCAATTTCCAGAACTAGCTACGATCCGTTTTTGTTTTTCTTTGTACTTACCAATACTTATCAGAAAATACTTATAGCTTAGTCTTATTTTACGCAACCCACGAGGAACTTCTCTCGTAGAGTTTAGACTAAATCAATCCGATTTAAATGGTTTTCAATTAAAATGTAAAAGGTGATTATAACTATATTTCTTCCAGAAGCTAATGGAACCAAAGAGAAACCTGATACTAGACACCAAACGCTCAAACGCCATCAACATTGCTATGAAGAAATTGCCAACGCCACAAACTATAAAGGCCGCCATAATGAAAATGGACGCCACTGTCATCGGCAGAGAGGGCATAGAGAAGCTGCTGACAATGTTGCCAACTGAAGAAGAGAAAGTTAAAATTCAAGAAGCACAAGTAAGGACTCTTTACAGTCCGAAAACTAAATAAACCAAATGTTCAAATATCTTCCGGTGTACAAATTAAGACCAGCTTCTTATCAGAGCTTATAATTCTCGATCAGCTCAAGCTATTTTCGAGGACCTCCTCGTGACGAGCCCGAAAATTATATTCTGAATCATTGTTATCTAACTTTGTTACTATACCCTAAAGCCAATCCTCACGTAACCTACATACAAGTACATATTAACTATTAAAGTTTAAATCAGATCTTAACGCGACAAAAATCTATAGAAAGGTAGACATATCCACCTCGTTATTAATCCGACGTTTTGGTTGGGTTGTACCAGCCGTCGTCTCAGTCTTTCTTACTCTGAAACTTTAATATTAGTTGTACATGCAACTGTTTAAAAAATATATATTAACGACCATGTTACAGTACGCCAACCCTGATCTTCCCCTGGGCAGCGCAGAGCAGTTCCTTTTGACCCTGGCGTCTATCAACGAACTCTCCTCCAGACTCAAGCTTTGGGTCTTCAAACTGGATTTCGATAACCTAGAGGTAAGTCTTTTTCGTAAACACTGCTAGAACACTGCTGCTAGAAATCGGTGGTATATGCTTACATATGGTTGGCAGTTTAGAGAGAACCAAGGTAGGGACAGGCACAGACACGTTATCCTGCCTTATTGATGAACTTCTCCAAAAGAATGAGAAATAATATCAGAGGTCTTTATTGACCAAATTGACCAAACTATTTGAATTCCAAAACAAATTATAGTGTAGGATAGCACAGAATAATCTCCAAATGACAAAACGCATCAGCCAGCACGCTTACATATGGTGGCACTACATTTGGAAGTATTTGCCAAATCTTACATTATCTCTCATAATTAACATACCGAATGAACGAGATGCGATGAAAATGTTTGACAGATTAGCCAAATGAAGTGAAACTATGAACATTTGAACAAGTTATATTAAAATGAACGACATCTTGTTGCAGAAAGAAGTAGCAGAACCTTTAATGGACCTAAAGCAAGGTATAGAGTTACTCCAGATAAACAACACCTTCAAGGTGATCTTAGCGACTCTGCGTTCTGTAGGATGTTTCCTTAACGGCAGTCAGGTCAAGGGATTCAGGCTAGAATACCTGTCTAAAGTGATGGAAGTGAAAGATACGGTCCATAAGCATCCTCTATTGTACCATATCTGTGAGATGATCATTGGCAAGTTCCCAGAGAGCACCGATTTCTTCAGTGAGGTGAGTTTTTTTTTATTGGAGGAATTTTCGCCAGGCCTTCATGTATTATGCAGCCAAATTAAGTAAATGTGGAAACTTGCAATTGTCGGCATGTGTGTGTGGTTTTTTTGTGACTTTTGCCAATAGGAGTGGTTTATCTGGTGAAAAAGCACATGTTTAATGAATTTGTAAGAGGCCTTGTCGCCTGAGAGTTGTTAGTCGGCGAATTATCAACATTAGGATATTAACATATTTTGCATTTGCACAAAGAAATCAAAAAAAAAATGGTTTGTTTAACTAAAAGATTTGTAACTAACTTCAGGTGGGTCCCGTGATCCGAGCATCAAAGGTAGACTTCGACGTTCTCGAAAGCAACTTGTCCAGACTCGAGGCAGATTGCAAGGCATCCTGGGATCACATGAAAAGAGTGGCTAAACACGATAGCTCTCAGATCTTCAAGACTAAGATCAACGAATTCCTCACTGATGCCGCTGAGAGGATCATATTGCTCAGCATCATTAAGAAACGTGTTATGAACAGGTAATGATTGTGGATTGATTTAATTGCTAAGCCACCTTTGACCCTTTTTGCTTGTCACGCGAGTTTCGTCAGGGTCTCTACGAACCTGACAGTGGCAAATGACGATTAAGTGACGATTTTGTGCACATTGCGTAACTTATATGAAGTTAAGGATTAAAGACCTCGTCGGCTTCGCAATGTAAACCAAATTGTCAACCTTCAACTGTCTCTGTTAGGAGTATAAAGTGCGGGTCAGATGGCTAGACAATTTATCACCGTGTATCTTTTAGTGGACTCTTTATGTGTAATGTAATATGAAAAAAACAGCAGTACCTTACGCGAAGCGATTGTTATTCATTGTGTTGGCTCTGCGTGCGCAGCGCGACTGTTACCTATATATATTTTTTTTAAAGATAAGTGTAAAACGATGAAAATATGTTACTCTTAACGCAGCCGGTTGATGCTCATCTCGCCTGGCAAAAATAACTTGACCCGTCTATTATATTATCCTTCTTTAAAAACTTCTAGTTCTTTAACGCATCTTCATCTTTCCTGGAGTCAATCTAATATAGGCTTGTAAACAGCGCAGGTATTCTCTTAGGAAACGTCACTTACTTTGCCACTGTCTCCTGACAATCTTAATTTGGCCCCCGATCTCAAAGACATTATGCCGCGTCAGATACCCACGACCTTGGTTGAGCTGCCAAGTACGACCAAGGCTGAGACATGATTTGTCCGGTCAAGTTAGTTTTGTTCGTCCCTGGACCGAGTTGTTTCCTTGTTCCAGATATTCCAAGTTCCTCTTGTTCCTCGGAGTTCCACCGGCAGATATCTCCAAAACAAAACCTTCGGATTTCCTGAAGGTGATTGCGGAGTTTGCTTTGGAGTACAGGACGTCCAGGGAGAGGGTACTGCAGCAACTGGAGAAGAAAGCTAACCACCGCGAGAGGAATAAGACCAGGGGCAAGATGATTATTGATGTAAGTAGACATTTACAGCTGTTGGTTCTCCTGATTAAATAAATAAATAAAGAAGGACTTCACCCTTTTACTCACTCCGTGTTCGAATGCAATCTGTCGTCATATGCTGATATACTCGTAAAACGTATGGAGCATACACATAGCATACAGCACTTACAGTCAGTTGGGCGTCCGTGGAAAAAAATAATGTCGTTTATCGCTAACGGAGAGTTTAAAATAATAAACCGATTAATTGGGAGAAAAATCTGAATGTATATGTTCAACAAAGTCATTTTGAACATAAAAATTAATCCTAAAGAGGTACATTTGCCGAGGGAGAAATCTCAAGATACCCGGTTCCGATAAAGGAAGAGCCAGGATAAGCCATTTTTGTTGTAGAATTTAAAATCTCCTCAATCGTCTGAAACTGAATATTTTCAGGCCGTTACAAATGCTACGTTACCCTTATATTGGTTTTTACAGGTGGCGAATTACTCGGCAAAGAACGGTGACCACACAGCCGACAGCGCGCTCAAGGAACTGCTGAAGACCGATCCAGACACCGACAGTCTCACTGAGAGCCGACGCAAGCTGGTCACTCCTCGACGGATCCTTGTTAAGTAAGACTCATTTCGCTACATCAATATGAGATCAAAAATCACTAATACGCTGAGTGTCTTGCCGTCTGGGGCGTCCAAGGTGTTAACACAGACTACATCGACATCAAATACTCTTATAGAAAACGAATATCCACATATCCATTTTACCACACTTTCTATGTACCTACAATGACAAAACACAGAACTACAGGTACATTATTAGGTAAGTAAAGATAAAAAGATAAAAGATATTTATTCAGTAAGTAGGCCGCACGGGCACTTTTACACGTCAAAATCTACCAGCGCTTCCCAAGAGGAGACCACTGCTGAGAAGAAGCGCCGCAAGAAACTCAAGAGTTAGTCATTTTTTAAATGAAAATATAACAATGTCACTACTTATTCTAGCATTATATAAAACTGTAAAAATAATATTAAATATCTGCGTAGTTTTGCAGGAAAACATGTCAGAATGACTACGAGAAAATTTATATATATATCACACAAAACAGTTTTGACATGTCTTCCTACATAAACCGTGTCCCCTAGACAAGATACAGCGTTTACATGATTTTTATGAGGTATGTACGAGTAGTAGGTAAGCTATTGACCATTAAACATTAGTTAATTTTCTGGTTTAGGCCAAGCATTTTTGTCCGTTAGATAGTCCTCGACCCTATAGTACGCCTTTGACATCAACGACTTTTTCAAGTAATTTTTAAGTGCTGGAAGGGGTAACTCTAAAACTACGTCGGGTAATTTATTATAAAAATGAATGCATTGACCTACAAATGATTTATATACTTTACGGAAGTAAGTAGTAGTTTAGTCGGTAAGTAGGTAGGTATATTAGTCACACCACGGGATTGTTGAACCACTTGCTAACATTCTTAATTCGGTCGGGTTGTCAAATCGTCAAATTCTAATAGTAATATACGGTAGGTATAATTATTACTATTTGACACCCCGACCAAATTAAGAATATTAGCAAGTGGCTCAACAATCTCATGGTGTGACTATACCTACTTACCTATTTTATAAAACTAATTTTTGGCACTGTGTTATAAATCCTAGCCTTTTTTTGTACCTTTAAGCACCTGTACCAAATCATGTAGTTCTGTGTTGGTAAATAAAATTTTCATTTATTTATTTATATTATTCTTTATTGCCACTATTTGGGACTTGAGGTAAAACAACAATCAACAAAAGTTTGAGTTTTAGTTGTCAAATCATCGTCACCTTCGTTTTCTGTGTTGAAGATGGGTAGTAATAGACACTGCCTATCATACTATTCAGAAAATACCAATGGACTCTTAGTGACTATTTCTTTTCTCAGTGGAGATGTATCAGCTGACGACGAGATAATCGAGAGCCTCGTCCGCTCAGCGACGTCCAAGCGCCGCCCTGTCACCCGCGAGAGGAGGAAGAATCGACTCTCGGACAAGAAAAACTGTAAGCATACTCCATTTAATACACCAATTCCTCCTTACGATGGCACTACACTTGGCAGTATATGCCAAACATTGATCTTACATCTCTCTCATTTGGCATAACGAATGAAAGAGATGCAACGAAAATGTTTGTCAAATAGCCAAGGGAACTGCCACAATTATAGCAATACACAATTTATATGGCGCGCGGATATAGCAATAATAGACTCTTGGTCAACGGCGTAAGCGCTTTGACGCTCGCCATATTTGTCTTGTTAAACTTTACTTGTCTTAATTACGTGAACAGATGCCAAACCTAAAAGTTTAAATTGTCAGAAAAAAGCTTTGACTTCAAACGGAGACAAGCAATTTTAATATAAGTATTTATAAAAATTCACTGCGTCTATTTTTTTATAGTTGTTTTAGTGCAGACAAGTTTTACAATCTTATTAAGTATAGTCAATGTGGGTAATTCCATCTACGGGGCAATACCGTACACAGGCATTTGTGCCCATTCGTAGGTAATATAATGCCGTCACGCCGTCGTCATCTCTTTTAACAACAGAACTAAAGTTCCCCTGCTTTATCGACAAATTTAACAACGGTGTGCTGTTCTTAAGAATGGGCACAAACGCCTGTGTACGGTATTGCCCTGCAGACGGAATTACCCACATTGACTTTAAATAAGACAAGTCCATCAATATGTGGCGCTGTTGCGAAGATTATGCCGGTAGCACACCTCCGCCGCGAAACCGCGAAACTGTGGTCGGTCGTGATATTTAATACGAAATTGAACTTTATTTCGTTGCCAGAGTTTCGCTACTACAGTTCCGCGGCGGAGGTGTGCTACCGGCGTTATTATGGACGACTTGAGCGAATGAATTGTTGATGTATATAATCGTTTTCACATTTTACAAGAAGTTCATAAATAGGCTGCTTTAATCCCCAGCATTCCTAGAACATTGTTTCCCAAAGTACAGGTCGTAAATATTGATATAAAACTAATTAGCATCATTAGAAGACGGACGCAACACGTCGGCTGGGCGGGCTGTGTCGTTTAGCCAGTAGTCTGACTATTCATTTTATGAACTCTGGGAACTAAAGCTTCCTTCGGCGAATGACATATTGAGTAGGTCCATTTAGTCCAGCCAATCCCTAGTCTTTGGTTAAGATAAGATAAGATAGATAACTTCTATATTAAAAAAAAAACGTATACTACGTTACAGACATAAACAGGGGTACCCAAACTAGGCCCAGTCTGTATCTTGGCCAACCAGTTGATTTTTAAAAGTACAGAATTTTTGCACTATCGCTTAAATTATAAGTATAGTGTTCTCTTAATAAAGGTACAGGTCCAAGTGACAAGAGGGAGTTTATTCTAAATTTATCTTTATCTAAATCTAAATGTATTCTAAAATACTTTCAGTGGAGTCATAGTCCATAGAGTTAATAGCCAACTAGTGACTAAGTATTTGTTTAAACTCTGCAGCGGAGCGGTTTCTTATACTTATTAGCTTATTACCTACTAGCGACCCGTCCTCTCTTCGCTCCGGGTACTATTGGGTATATAAACCTTGGTGAAAAATTATCTAACTGATGGTGAAAACCGCATTAAAATCCGTTGCGTAGTTTGAAAGATCTAAGCGTACATACAGAGGAGCAGACGGCGGGAAGCGACTTTGTTTTATACTATGTAGTGATATTGCTTCACAACTGAGTTGTAAACCGATGCTCTCACAAAAAAACCGAAACGTCTAAGGGTAATTAGTGTAAGTTGTCGAAGATTGACAAAGAGAATCTTAATGATGGTCGAGTAGAGTGCATTTTTAGGGCGTCCTCGGCACGAGAACCGTTGTAACCGTAGGCTATGGTCTATTTTATGCTATACGCGGCGTCTCGTCGCGTTGTACGCTGCGTCACAATGCTTACTATAGAGATGTTAGATGTTAGCATTAGCGTTTCCGTTAGCGGCGTCGGGGTCGACGTTTTGTGACGGCGTCTAGGGCATGTACTGCACTATTGAAGTCATTGAGACTATTTATTGTAATATGGAATCGAAGTATGTCAATATTTTTTTTTATCCTCAGTGAACAGGACACTCGACGGGCATTAGTCTGGAGCAGAATTAGACCGAGAATACTCTGAGGTAGGTTGCACACTTAAAAATTAAAGCCACGGTTTCACTAGGGGTCGGCAAACTGCGGGTCGCGTGCCGCATGCGGCTCTTTGAACTGTCAGTGGCGGCTCCTCAAGTTCCCCTCAAAAAGTTTTTTGTCCTAATATTAAAATTTGGTATACAGTGAAAAACCTGAAACAGGAAATTGCGGCTCTTTGAGCTTCCGAAAAATCGATATATTTCCGGCATCAGCTATGTCCACACCAGTGCGCTTTCATGTTCAACTTGCGCTCTCAACTTTCGATTCGACTCGCGTCAAGCGCATGCAATACGAGGGTGACACTGAATCTTCAATAAAATCCAACGTTTTGACTTTATCTTCCGCCATTTTATTTGCAAAATGTTGCACGTCAACCCAACGGTGACGGATCAGCGGGAGCTACGGGCATGCGCTGCTGTCAAACCAGTTTGGGCGCATGCGTTATTGCATGCGCTGTGAATGCAGAGACACGCGTCAGAGGAAAACGCAGGATGAACGAGAAAGCGCACTGGTGTAGACATAGCTATCTGGCTCGTTGTCTAAATAGTTTGCCGACCCCTGCACTAGGGGACAAATATCCCGCGACAAGGTGTCACTAACATGTCAGACAAAGTCGAGCGTCTTTGGTTGACATAGGTATCTGGTGACATCGCACAACACGTGTCAGCAGCAAAGACGGTGTTGCCAGACATGTCTATGCGAAGTCAGGCAACGTTGCGCTGTTTCACCCGATGTCTCTGGCGACACGTGTCGTGGGACATTTGTAATCGGCTAGTGAATCCGCGGCTTAACGATGACTTTAGAAGTATCTAAGGGCCGTATTAATAAAGTCATCTTGACTGTGATGCCCGTCTCAAGATGTGTCAAATATTACAGTTATCTAGGCTTGCGGTAATCTGTGGTTTGACGTTCACTTTGACGTATCTTGAAACGAGCATCTCAGCCGAGATTAGAATAAGGGCGTGAACGCACTGGTCGGGCGACGGCGACGCGACAGTACAACAGCGCGACTGTTGGGCGATCACTTGTACTGAAATCGCCGTCGCGTCGCTCATCGCTCCACCAGTGCGGTCTGGGCCTAAGCCGTAAGAGCCCTTCACACACGAGGCGAATTCTTACTTTTTTGGGAAATCACCGGATTAAAACGCCTGTGTAAAAAGGCCCTAACTTGTAAGTTCCTATCTTAACCCGAAATAAATGAAATACGTTTTATGGCAAGAATCAGGTTACATTGCTTGTGTGCTTGACACCGGCTAGGATGTTTCAATAAGCAATTCATTATATTTTGGTTTATGAAGACGGTTTTATTTTTTGTTATAAAAATGTATGATGTCAGTACATTACTAGACGTCAGTCAGAGCCAATTACTCTTTTTTTTTTGGACGGGCCTAGTTGTAGTTAGCCTCTGACGGCTTTGACTACTACTTGAGTCTAATTGGGACTCAATTATAGAAAGATTATTACGGCATTTTGTTCATACACCCAAATGTTTGCACTAATGTGCCATTAAAGAACCCGTCTCTGTTTAATTCGCCAAGATATAAAATGACAGCACGTGATTTAAGGCGACATTTAATGTAAAGAACGATTGTGCAACTGAGTGGCTAGCATCTTGTATTTTCTCGCTTTGTGCTCAGCGCGTCTCTATCGTTGTAGACTAGTTAGAAGGGCAGATCCGAGCGACAAACTAGTCGAGGGCCACTTGTGCTAGCCGTCCTGGACAATGAAGATTATTCTTAATTATTATATTTTTACAGGATGATGGTGCTAAGTGAGCATATGAAGATGAACGGTGAAAGAAACTGTAGTGAAACTGTATTTCTAATTTTATTTATTTTAACAAAACATCCTTTTGAATCTCATTTCGACTCAATTCTTATGTTTAAGCATTTTTTGCGTTTATTTTTATTTTATTAAACGTCTCAGTCGTCATTCGGAAAGAGCTGTTTAAATTTATAAGTAAGTATGATTTTTGTGTAGGTGTATTTTTAAATAAATATGCATTTCACAATAATTGAGACTCGTTAAAAATCTTGAAAAAGCTTACTGGCATAAAGAACTAAATATTTGTTAGACGAATAAGTATTATGGCTACGATTACGTAATAAATTAGTCAATTTAAAATCAATGTCCATTAATAACTTTTCAAATTAGCTGTCCCTGTCTATTGTAAGCCAGGAGTCAGGGAAAGAACATCACAAATTTGTTTTTTAAATGTAAGCCTTTGAAAGGCAAATTAGTGAGATTAGGCTGATTAGGATTTTAATTTAATTGTTTGTCTCTCTCCAATCGTTCGGGGGAGATGCGACGAATAATTTTACAGAACTTATTTTGACGTTCCTACGATATAACAATGATATTTCTAAAATCATTACTTTCTGTATGCAAACTCAAAAAGCAACGGACAAATCAGGTTTATTTTTTAGTAAACTTCTTGTAGGATACCTAATGCCTGAGTCATAAGGTCATATCATATTAAATATTTAAGAAAGGGTAGAAAAATTAAAACTCGCAAGAACTGGCACATTTAGATATTGTAGGTACTAAAGCATACTGTAGTGTCGTTAAAAAATTATGTTTCACATCTCTTTCACGTTTTTAAGTTGGTCCTTGGGCCCGGGGTTCTCTGACTCACTCGCCGCGTGCGACACCCGACGGACGCCGGTGTATTGTCGTTACATTTCGCGCTCTGTGAGAAGGCCTATCGGAGAATGCGTGTGTATTACGACCAATGTAACGGCAACACGCCCGCGTCCTTCGCCCGGCGCACGCGGCGGTCAGAGAACCCAGTGCCTCGCACATTTATCTAGATTCACTTTTTCTTATTCTGTCGTCCTAAAAGGCGATATCTCAAATTCGATAGCCAAAGCAGATTCAGTTCTCTCCTTTTAGTAATAATGTGGCAATTGCTACTGCAGTTTTGTTTGAGATATCACAGTTTAGCTTAGCAGGGGATGTATTGTTATCTGCATTTTTTAGTTTATATTTCTTTGCTCCACTGTCCTTTGTATGGTGTTTGAATTATATGAAAATATCAAAGATGTGCCTAGGATGGTATGTAAAGGTAAATACCTAATAGATTAACGTTTTGTAATTTTTGAAAATACTTTCATAGCAATTTGGGTGTGTATCTAAGATTTCGTATTTTTTTTAAGTTAGGGCTCGATTTTTACTAAATGAAAGAAAATATAACTTAATAGCAATTGTAGCTCATTTTCTAACACGTCAATTCCTATCTTCGCTCACTGTATTTTAAAAGTTAGGTACTGTATGCGAAAATTATGTGTAACACTATAAGTTACTTACGAATTGATGTGACAATTTGTGTGTCTTTTCCTTGTAACAATGTAAATATATAGATGTACATATATAATTTCAAATTTAATTTAATGTTCGTTTTGTACCATGACATAACACCCTTATTTGCGGAGATCGCAAAATATCAGTGAATGTATGGATGTAATTATAATTTTAATTATGTACAAGACTCGCTAAAGGTGCGATGAAATTTAATTTCAGTGAACTATTACTTAGGGCCGTATTAATAAACTCATCTCAACTGTGATCCCCGTCACAAGATGCGTCAAGACTGACAGTTTTCTATGGATTGACGTTTACTTTGACGTATCTTGAGACGGGATCACAGTTGAGATTAGTTTATTAATACGACCCTTAGTACACAACCGATATTAGGGCCGTATTAATAAACTCATCTCAACTCTGATCCCCGTCTCAAGATACGTCAAAGTAAACGTCAATCCATAGAAAACTGTCACTTTTGACACATCTTGTGACGGGGATCACAGTTGAGATGAGTTTATTAATACGGCCCTTAGTGTAGGAAATACGTAGTTCAATTATTAATTTAGAGAACGCTGTAATTTTCTCTCAAATATTTAATGTAACTTGCACAGCTTGGTCGTTCTCAATATTAAAAAATATATACTGAAATAAAAACAAGGAAATTATTTTCCCAATACCAGGAGTTTAATAGTGCTTTAAACGCGTTCTTAATACTCACCCTCAATGTGTGTATGGTCTCTAAAAAACGTTCTCTGTCGTACAAATATATCGCAATGCAAATTCCTATAGTAATAAAGATGTGTTGCGATATATTATTTGGCCACTTTCGCTGATCCTATCTATTTGATGCAGACTGTACCTACTAAGACTTGTATCTTCTCCAACTTTAACTACCTACCAACGACTTATTAGATTAAGCTGCATTTTTATAAAATCCATCAAAATGTATCGGAATTACTTACTTACCCACGGCCCCCACGGGTTTCAAAGCTGTTAAGTGAATGCAGGTTCTGATTTCAAATAAATAAACATTCTATAAGGTATCTCTGTATTTCATTGTTTTTCCTTATCTTAAACACTTTCAACGCAGCGACGCAGCTGGCTGGTTCATCATAATTCATCTTCATCAGCCGAAAGACGTCCACTCTGCTGGGCATAGGCCTTCCCCAAGGATCTCCCCGACGGTCGGTTTTGTGATACTCGCATCAGGATACTCCCTTGCTTTTTTCAAAGATGTTCCACTAGCTTGTTTATATTGTGGTATCAGGATTCTCTAATACAGGGTGTCCCATAAGTCGCACGTCACAGTGACACCGCAGGCAGTCCAGGCTAAGGCGGACCGAACTAGCCTAACATGACTTTCAGTAAAGCATGTATTCAAGATATGCCAGTTTAAAGTTCAAGTTTAACTTTAAACTGGAAATATCTTGAAAACTATGTATGAGATTTTACTGAGATCATGTTAGGCCGATTCGGTGAGGGGATGACGCGTAACGCATTTCCTCCCGTCAAAAAAATGCCTGGTTGGGTCCATCTTGTACAAGAAAGACGGTCCCCAGTAAAGTACCCAAAAGAAATCGGTCCTATTTATTGAAACTCATTCTCTTTTGTCTTGCCTGTTATGTCAGCCTAATGATTAAAATTTTACTCTTAATCGACTTCAAAAAAGGAGGAGGTTGTCAATTTGGTTCTATTTCTATCGTTTTTTTTAACCTCAGATCTCTGTCGTTTATAAACCAATTTGGAAAAGTATATTTTTATTTGAAAGGTTAGGTACCTATACTTTCCTGATTGATCCCATTGTTCCTTCAAAAATCGAGGGAACTTCCCAAAAGTTATAGCGACACATACAGAGATACTAGTATCCTGTAACCTGTAAGACCGTAACAATTTGCATTCTAAAAGCACGTTTCGGTGAAGGGAACTGATGACGAAGACCAGAGATGACCACCGGAACTCCTTAGTCGTAAGTGATTCACGGGCAGCGAAGAGATTTCTTTATTAAGAATATAAAGCTTGAAAATCCATGTGGTGAAGTGCAACTGATGGTAAAGTACCGGGAGAACTCTTCAATGATTAACGGCCTTGCATCTAGGACAGCGAAAATATTTTTTAACACAGAATAAAAAAACCGACTTCAAAAACCCACTGAAAAGGGTTAAATAATGACCGGCCTTCTAGGAATTGCCTATTTGGTGCCTAATAGGTAGGT
Organism: Tortrix viridana; assembly: GCA_963241965.1. Taxonomy (NCBI): domain Eukaryota; kingdom Metazoa; phylum Arthropoda; class Insecta; order Lepidoptera; family Tortricidae; genus Tortrix; species Tortrix viridana. Next base: position 4,701,374 of record OY725171.1, on the reverse strand, counting down.
ACATTAAATATATCCAAGCCGGTGTCCAAGTAGGTAAGTATACTTACATTAATAGGCAATTCCTAGGAGGCCGGTTATTATTTTTCAGTGGATTTTTGAATTATGGTTTTATCGATCTTCGGTAGGGAAATTGTAGGACGACGTGTGATAATTATGATATAAGGAAAAAAAGCAAATTTAATAAACTAATTTATTGGACGGATATAAACGTTTATACAAAATAAATGCATCGCGTAAAATTCAAATAATTGACAATTTAAATGATTATAAAAATAATAATTAACCTTATAGTAAAAATATATAACTCAGTGCTACATACTGAAATTCCAGGCTATTAATAGAATTCGGCTTTCTTCGTTTTTCCAAGAAACGAAAAGGACAAAATATAATGTCACCGCTAGAGCGACTACGACAGCAATAAGTAGACGGCCAAAACCTATTTATAACTTAGACGGATTGTACATGATGTACGGTGTATCGATTTTCGAAAACTGATAAGTTAACGCTACGCATCTAGGCTAGGCTCCCAGGCAGGGACCGGAACCGCTTACCATTAAAGGGTTTTTCGATAGGGTATTTGATAGACTTGTTTTTACAATCCCAATACCCTATCATCTGTTACCCTTTTTAAACTTAATCGAACGGTTTCAACCTGTTTTAATCTCTGTGCGCAAGTGTTACGCGGCAGCAGCTAGACAGAGATCGCCCGAATGCTAAAAAAATAGACGCCATCAAAAGGGTAATAATATAGGTAATAATAGCTAATGCTTAGTGCTTAAATCCGTGGATGGCGTGAATAAGTTGCAAAATCCAGATGTAAACCATGAAAAATTGTATTTAGAACAGATTCCGTGAGGTTTAACACTCTCACCGCCACACATATATTAGAATTCTCTAGTACAGCAAGCCATACGGTCGGCCGGCGTCCGCACCTTTTTCTATCAGCAGGCCGTGCGGTCCGCTACAACCTCGCAATTACATACAATTTTTCTAGTGCGCGGCCTGCTGTTATAGAAAAGTAGGTATATAGGTGGCGTGCCTTACTTGAAAAGTTACGACCCGCCGGCGGACCGCATGGCGGTGAGTGTTAAATTACTTCTTGCTTTTTTGACGAGTTATCTTATTCACGACATCCACGGAAATATTAAACTACCAAAACCCCAATGAACCTGGTAAGCTCTATGGAAGCGGTTAACTAGTTCAAAGGGGTTCACCTAACGTTAAGGTAAAACAATCATAGGGTAACCACATTGATTGGTTAACAAAATGATAGGGCTACCCTATCAATAGGGTTAATTAAATGAAGGGGTTTTCCGGTCCCTGCTCCCAGGTCGATTCAAAAGAGATCATTAAGAATGCATTGAATTGGGTTATTCAAAGTATACATGCAAGTTTTTTTACGGTTTCAACTAACCATAGTATAAAGGGTGGTTCTCATGTAATCATAAGTTTTGTTCATTCCCTTCATGGCAGCTCATGTGAATCAACCTGTATAAATGTATTATATGGTACTTAATAATGTACTATATACTGGTGCTAATTCACTTGGTAGAGAAGTGTTTAATATTCTAGCACAGTCTATATTGATTTAATTGTGTAAAAAATAACTAATAATAATGTCGCAAAACATAAATCTACATAACTAATCTTAAACTATCAGATCTTGAAGGACGGAGTACAATTTATATGTATAGGCACAAAATGGCAACATTTTCAGTTAATCTTAATAATTATAATTTAAATGTGTTTTTTTTTTTAATAATAAAAGAACATAGGTAATGGATTCAAATAAGGATCAATAACTATGCTCAACAAGAATATTGTGAACTCTACTGTAATTAAAGGAAACTTGTATTATTGATTAATTGATTTGCATGTACAATATGGGACTGGATGCTACAAAGGCGTGAACACAATGTGTATACATGATCAGATAAAAATATTTCAATTACTAAAAACGACTTAACTACATATTTATAAAGATAGGATTACAGAGTAACATAATTTTTAACATCTACATAAGAATGTCTCCTATTTCATCACTTTTTGGTAAGTTATCAATAAAAAATCATCTTTATATAAAGTTCATCAACTACCTACTTATCTGTAGTAAAAAAACGGCATTGTGATCCATAAACATATTCCTCACATTTAATAATCTACCTAAATAGTCAATTAACTACAATAGATCAAATAAAACTGTAATTATAAGTAAATTGATTGATATCCAAGTACAAAACCTAATCTAACTCTACATATTGCAATATTTTTAAGGTCTGTCACGCATAGGACACTTTCTGTTCGTAGGCTTCATCCTCCCTCCAATACCCTTGAACCACAGCGTGATGGACCGGCAAAGTGTGATGTCTAAGCTTACAGCACTTTGCACCAAACCGAAACATCAATATGATAACTAGTATAATGAACAGAGAAAGCACAGCAACCGCTGGATACAACATTAAAAATGCCATGTTTATATATCGCTTTCTCGCTTATGCAGTTCTAAGTACTCCTGAGATGAAGTGAGAGGTTGCCGGGAGACAGACGGTGGTACGTCACCGCGGTGGTGCTCCTCGTGATACTCGGTGGTGTACGGTGGAACGTACTGATCTGGTTGATAGTTGCTTTCTAATTCGGTGAAGTCGAGAGGCGGCTGCTTGTGAGGTGTTGCGGACCAAATGGACACAATCCAGCGGTTTCCTAAATAAATGCAGATGATATGTTAACATGTTAGGCAACTGTGAAATCTTCAAATTTCTGTTCTGCCGTGCTAGCCATATTGGCAGTATGTTCTAATTTAGAACATACTGCTAATATCATTAGCATGGCAGTGTTCAAAATGGCTTTAAATTAGAGATGGGCCGAATACGGACTTTGCCGAATACGAATATTCGGCCGAACATTCGGTTCAGCTCTTACCGAACCAAATATTCGGCCGAATCACTAGAAGCAGGTTTTGACTCGTCCGCGCTCAGCACTCCGCGCGTGTTTCGGACCTTCGCGCTCGCGCCATTTGTTTGACTTGTCGACCTTTAGTGGGTAACTGAGAAAGGTGATTACTGATTAATAAAACTTACTCATTTAAAACAACTCTGGTTTTTCTTACTTAAGCTACGGTTTTTTTACAAAGTAATTGTATTTATATTTAGACGCATATTTATTTATCTCTTTTTGGTAGTTGCTTAGAATGCTGAAATAATAAGTCAATCCAACGAATTATGAAACAACCTACGCTCGTTATTTTTTGTTTATTCGGTAAACATCCGGCAATGTAACCGAACTATTCGGCCGAATACGAACATTGAAAAACTTGCCGAATATGCCGAATACCGAATATTTACCGAATATTCGGCCCATCTCTACTTTAAATGGTTCTTGACTCTGAATGTCTTGCTTAATAAAGATTAAAACTACAAGTTTGACTAATTATTGAAAGGATAAGTTGATAAATTGAGATATAATCTAAACTACCAGTGATTCTGTCTGTAATTAATTTTTTAACATCTTTGTGTTAAAAACAATACAATAGTATTGTTTTTAACACAATTTTGTGTATAACATCATAATCTGAGACTAGAACTTGTTTGTTCTTTCATCCAGCAAATGAAGGGTTAAAGAAATTTGTATTTAGAACAGATTGCATAAGGTTCAAATTACTTCACTATTTTTTGATGAGTTATCAACTTATTTACAGTGGTTTAATCATCTGTCAGGAAGAAAGCTTTAGGAGATGTATCATTGCTATGTATCAAGGGCAAACCACTATAAAGCAAAAGTTTGATGTGAATGCTAAAAAAAAAATAACCTGCTTATACATAAACAAACTAAAAACAGTTTACAGCACATTTAGATTTTGATACTAGGTAACTTAATTAAGTTAAAGTATCCTTTGACATTTTCTCTCAAAATCAAGCAATGAAGAAAGAAATAGTTTATTTTAAACATACTTTAGATGGATGTTTATATAAAAGGAGGGTAACTACATTTTTTCAGACAGAGTACAAGATAACTGCAAAAATGCTCTGCTAAACCACTAGAAAAGGAATCGGTCAAATTGCCGATCATTCCGTATAAAATCATTCAAAAATTCCCACTCACCTGTGTGTCTATCCAGCCAGTACCCAGAATAACGCGAGCAGCAGCACACCACGTTAAGAATGATTATAGATCCCAAAACGATGGTACAGATGGCAATAGCTATATAAAACGGCGTGAAATCTCCCACCTTCGACAATATAGGGTTAATGGCTTTGTAAGTTCCGTTCCCTGCAAAGTAATTGGGAAGATCAGAAGCCGACATGGTCTTTACAACAAACCTGTTGAAGAAACAAAATTACGTCAGCATTATACAGTTGGTGCTTGCATCTAATAATAATATTTTTTTGTCTTAGAGCCATGTAAACGATTTAACTTTTATTTTGGGTCACGCATCATAGAATAAATACAAAATTAATGTAGCCCCACCCTAGCTTCTAGGGCGTGGTGATGCTAACAAATAGTAGAGATGTAAGTAACAGTTATACTGACCTGACCTAAAAGTCGGTTGCAGTAAAGTTCACTAATTACTAAGTTTATAAAACTTATAAAAAGTACACATAAAGTACGTAAAAGTGAAATCGCCACAAAATAAGACGTTATCACCGTTAGCGGCGTTAGCACATAACATACCCTTATATAATCTGTGGCGTTAGCGTCTGGGGGACAGGGCGATACACAGAATAAGCACCCTGCATAGAAACCGGACTATAAAAAACAGCAAAAGACATATATTTAATCTTTTTCTATTTATGGCATTCATAACGAGTTAGAAAGAGATGTCTTTGTAGGTATTCTTTCGTTTTCCTTCGTAAGTCTTTTGCTGTTTCTTATAGTCCAGTTTCTATGCAGGGTATTTATTCTGTGGGGGGATATTACTCTAGCATTACACACTCGTCTGGCGACATATGCCGCGACTTTATGCACCTTTGCGTATATGAATTATGTGAATGTATACCAGGCATTATTTTTCGACATAATGTTGGCTTAATAACACCCTTTTCCTTCAAAAGGCATACTGAACTGAGTAGCGCGACAGCGCGCGAGAGTGTGATCGCTGTGTCTCGCCTCACCCCTCCTACTTCGCGCCCTTTGACTCGCGTCTGAAAAATCGGCAACCGATTAGCTATGTCCACACCAGTGCGCTTTCATGTTCAACTTGCGCTTTCCTGTGACGCATGCCTCTGCAACCACAGCGCATGCAATACGCATGCGCTCAAACTGGTTTGATATCAACGCATATCCGTAGCGCACGCTGATCCGTCACCGTTGGGTTGACATGCAACATTTTGCAAATGAAATAGCGGAAGATAAAGGCAAAACATTGGATATTTTTGAAGATTCAGTGTCACCCTAGTATTACATGCGCTTGAGGCAAGACGAATTCCAAGTTGAACATGAAAGCGCATTGGTGTGGACATAGCTATTGAGCGCAGACAAGGCGAGGAGAGGCAATGCGAGGTGACGCGCGGGCTCCAACCACACTCTCGTGCTCGCGCCATCTCACCTTGCCTCGACGAGTGCGAGTGTGTAAGCTAGCGTTACGTTATAAAAATTATCACGCGATACTCGAGTATCACGATAATATTGATAATGTAACATGCCATGTCGCAGTATAATTTTATTATGGCATCAGTTTTTAATTATCGTGTTAAGGCCGGCCCCATACCTACCGATTCCTCCGAAAATAATTTAAATTGGAAGGTTAGAATGCAATACAAAATGTACAGTCACCACACGGGATTGTTGAGCCACTATAGAACCCTCTCACAGAAAGTCGACGGAAAATTTTGACGTAATTTCTTTTGAGTGACTTGACGTTGTCATTATGACAGGGTTCTATGGTGGCTCAACAATCCCGTGTGGTGACTGTACCACTCGTCACATAATTACCGATCAAGATTCTGGCCAAATCGTAGGTGTGCGGCCGCTCTTATATCGCGTGATAATATTGATAATGTAATATGCCCATATGTCGAAATCACAGATACATTATTATTTTAGATATCAAAATGTATGATATTTGTCCTATGTTTTTGTCTCATTCTGTGGTCTCATTCGTTTAGTTCAGTTTACATTCATTCACTCATCAGAACCGGAGAGGCGATCGCGTTCACTTATCGCGAATATTTTTCATTCAGATTGATATTGCGAGTTTTTTTTACCGATGTTTTATGTTAGATAATGTTTATAACCAGTTTAATTCCTTCAAAATACGGATAGTTGTGACAGCGAGTGCTATTAAACCTATATGCCATGCTTATAAAATATATTTATGGCCGAATTGTTGTATCGTCGCGCATCAATAATATGTTTTTTGTCGTGTCAGGACTTTAGATTGCGATGTTTTCTAATAATGTGATCATGAACAATTACCACTGGCGTAAGTGGTTCCTGCTGCTGATCCTCGCGGTGTACCGCAAGTTGGATCCTGTCGATGGTAAATGTTTTTTTATCGTTGTTTTACGTGCGAGTGTGTTCTTTATATATAGCGGTAGGTAGGTGTATTTATAGATAGGCCACTGGGAGGCTAGACTTGACGGTCAATTGCAATTATTTACAAGCTTGGAAGCCCTACGTTTTGTGTAGTTACGTTTTTACTTACTACGCATGGCAGTATCCGGTGCGTAGTGTTCGATTACGTCCACGTTCTCTCATATAAATTAAGTCTCGATCTAAACTAACTTGACGTAAAACAGGCCAATACTTAAATAGGTCAAAATCCATACAAACACATGTTCATGATAACGTTCTGGGAGATGGGACCATTATTTGTTTTGAATAAATAAATAAATTAGTAATGTTGTCATAAGGTGTCCTATTCGTTTACAATGTTACAATCACATTATTCAGTTTAAACATTATTATGTTTACTATAAAAATGATCTTGACCTTGATTTTATTATGTAATAATAATTAATATTTTAAGTTTTGTTTTGTTTTGTTATTGACATGTAACTTGCCATCTACTTAAATCTGTTATTATGCCTTGTATTTGCACATAACTAAGATAAATTACAAGGTAGCCTAAGGTAAGGTTCTTGTAAATGTTTAGCCACACAATTTGTATGGACATTTTCAATCTCACAATACTCTTAAATACAAAGAAAACAATTAAAAGTCAGGAACTGTAGGATTTTGAATTTTAGTTTACGAAATGTATAGCACATACAAGTTAGTAAAAGACTGCAGATACACACTCATAATTGCAGTGAAACCTGTGTACTTTGTAGGAGATAAAATATTAGTTATAATATATCATTAAAACGTAAAAATGTAACATTCTGTTTCACAAAAAGTGGCCGATCCATGGGGGTAGTTATGTAGGTCATGACCACCCCTCTTGGCAATCGTAGATATGAGGTTAATTACAACCAGAACCAACCATTAAAGACCAGATGAACACTACTACATTTTTATGATTTTACAGGAGAGCAAAAAAACGGTTTGGCATTTCATGCAGGAGCATAGGTATTATGAACCATTTTATTCAAAAAAAGATTTTTGATTTTTTTTGTAGTTACTTCATCTTGTTTTTACACCGCGAATTAAACCACATTTTTATCTGACTCGCACTTGACCGAATTTCGGCGTTCAGTAGTTAGGTGACCACCCCCTGATCTGAAGGCTAGATCCGCGCCTGTTCACAAAAACATTTTACTTTATACATAAATGAGAACTATTTGTTTATAATTTTTTATGTGTCAACTATTTTATATAACACTTTTTAAACTTAATTAGAAAAAAGAGGTTATATCAGTGTTCGGCCACTCTTTATTCAACCCATGCCCTTATTTCTCTCTGGTATAAACAAAAAAAAATAGCCTATATTAGAAAAGTATAAAGTAGAATCCTAGAAGTGAAAGAATTTTAAAAATCAGTTCAAGAGTTCCAGAGATTTCCCACAACAACTAACACACTAAGCCATCACCATTAATTTGTACTTTATATAGTACGCTAGGACCTAGGTTAACACATTCACTGCCTGCAACCCATATATATGTTTTCATGCCTCTCACCCAGTGTCTTGACCTAAACAAAAGGATAGTAGTGATTGCGATAAAATGTACAAATTTTATATGTTTATTCCCTATCAGGATTAAAATGTTACTGCGACACAGAGAGTTCCACATGTCACAACAAGACCTGCGTGACAGATGGGTACTGTTTCGCCTCCACCACGCTGAAAGAGGGGGTCACCACATACGAATACCGGTGAGTGTCAAAATTATACATAAACAGGACTATGTTCTTTTTCAAAATTATTTTGAGTTTCTTTAATGAGCCAACACCAAAAACTAGTTTGGTATGTTGAAGACAGTCAAAGGTACATATTTCGGAAATTTCAAATCATAAAAGAACCGATTGGCAATAAAAATCAACACATTAAGTTAATATTGATGACGAGGTGGCGTCAGGTACAATTTTAACCTATTTTATCGAATGGTTGGTCTGTGTAGTGAGGTGTACTTAAGCTGTCTGGCCAATGCCTTTCCCCCCGACAACCCGTTAATGTGCAGGAGTCAAGCAAATTATTGCTGTAAAACTACTCTCTGCAATTCCGATGAGGTTTCCAGAGAGATTATAGCAAAAACACTCCATGCTGCACCCTCGGGTAAGCACCTGCGGCCGTGTGATATCTTCTTGGGAAATGCCGATTTTGAGTTTGTTTTGATGTACTATTAGAATCAATTGCATTGCCATTTCCTATAAGTTTTGTGTTGAGATGCCAATATCCTAACAAATGCCGCTTCAGATTAGAATATGTACCTGTCTACTAAGCGCAGAACGCGCCGGCCAGTACCTAGTTTGAATGATGTGCCGTTTCTAACAAACACTATTTTCCGAGTGTGCCATGGTTTTTGCTTTAACCTTACTAAAAATGATGTCTGGTGCTTCGCTACGCAGCTGTATCGAGCGTAAATCTCTGATACCCATCGAGCACCCGTTCGGTTGTTCCACAACGAAGGCTAAAAATGAATCCGTGGTGATAGAGTGTTGTGATGCTCATGACATGTGCAATTACAATCGGAAGCCGAAGCTCCAGCCGAAGCAGCCAGGTAGGAGAGCTGTGCCGCTAACCGCACGCTTGCGTCGGCCGGACCAGACGTAACGCCGAGCCAGTAACCACACTAGCGTCGCCGCGTCGATGCTACGGGGACGCTCTGCTCAGAAACTCGCGTTTTTAAAGGAGGGGCTGTCGACTACAGTTTGACAAAACTGTACGGTTTTCCATGGATTTTTTGTATCAGTCTATGGATACTTTTGCGTAATTCCCTCAATTCCTAGAGCGTATCTACTATGGTGCAGCCGATCTAATGAAACATGTCTGTCCGAGCGGCGCCTCCCCGTAGCCGCGCTGCGAGAATGCATGGCTAATAGAGTTTTTATTTTATTTTGTTTCTGTTCTAATTACACTAAATTTCTTTTCCTGTTAGCGACCGGCATTGATCACCCGTTAGATGTTGTTCTAATATTGTTGATTTGAATAGATGTTGGCACCAGGAGTCGATATTCCCTCCGGGGGACAGGCCTATATGGTGTCGGGAGGGCGAGCACGACGGCATATTTTGCTGTGCCACGGATCTCTGTAACCGCGCCTTCGTGCCAGGTAGGCGATCGCGAGGCTCTTGTACTGTGTTGTCCATGTCCCGAACTGAATGTTCTATCATTGGGAGCAAACTGCGATCTATAAGGAATCTTAATTCGCATGACAAATGATGTTCAGGGTTGGGATTCTCTTAAACATCTCAGAGTTGAATTCGTCTGCGTATTATTAACTGGCGAGCTTAAGGTGTCCCGCGTCCTCGTATCGTATAAGTAAGAGTTGGGTACCTCTCTACTTTGATTGCATGTTTTATCGTCGAAAGAGCTATGCCAAAGTTGGTAGGTCTCTGACTACCTTTATGTCTATGAGCACGCAGGACATTTAAATTCTACGGTTAATTCCGTCGCCGAGATCACAGGCGATTTGTTTAAGAGAATCAACGCCCAGTATATTAATCGATGCATTTGAAAGCTAGGCATGGAGGGTACCCACGCCGCGCTCGGAACCGCAACTTCATAGGGATGTTCCAACGTACGTAAATCATTATACCAACCAGGGTTTTAACGAAAGTGATCATTCGCCGGACTATCTACTAGCATGGATTTATTTTTAAAATACTAATCGCATGCCATTGTTTTATCCTTTTATTTAACAAATGTGCTTTTTGATGTGACGAGCTCCAGCCTACCTGGAGTTCATTGGTATTAACGACGTAAACAAAGTTGTTAAGCCGTCTGCAAATAGACTAATATCAAGAGTAGTAAACCCGCTGTTTCTAAATTCACTGTTATTTACACTATTATAACGTTAATTCGCTGAATTACGTATTCTTGAAGATCAAGGGTTTCTCGTGCATGTCACAAAGGCTTGTTTTTTTGTTTGTGTTCGCTTTGCATTATGTGTTTGGAACCTAGACCTTGTATATCAAATACATTGCACGCTTGTTTGTATCACAATAATAATGTTTTTTTTTTCTAGGTGTTAAAGGTAATACTTTTTTATATTGTTATTAATTGTTATGTTGCGTAATGTCAAGCAGAGTGTGGAACTACAAAACGTACGTTAAGAGTAGAATCGCAGGTAATACTGAATGTTGGATGTTTTCTTGTTCCATAGAGTATTGCTTAAGAAAATTATGTTTGTTTTGGTGTATAGTTAGGTGAAGGTAGCCTTTTTGTCTGACCTGCGGGCATATGGACGTGTTGAATATATGTCGCTTTCTGCCCAGCGTATTGTATGTCTTGTGCGAGAGTGACGAATGCTTTATATGTGACGTTCTCAATATAAAGGGGCCTTATGGAGGAAGGCAGTTACGCTCTTCTTATTCTTGTAACTATACGAATACTATGGTAACAGTTCTAAAAACGGCCTGACCGCCTGCCTCCATAAGGTCCGTTTATATTGAGAACGTCACATATACATTCATCCGCCACGAATCGGGGTTTGCTATAGGTATTTGTACGTAGGTGTCTTGAACCGTTAGCGACGATAATCATTTTTTTATTTATTCAGAGGACTATATTCATAAGAATATTGTCTTGAATATTGTCTTAATTTGCGATTGTCTATTAGCCCTCAGTATTAAGTGATGACTTTTGTACTTTGTCGCTTTAACGTCTGGTTTGAATTGTTTTACGAAAGTCGAAAAATGGTAGCGGCAAAGTAAAATAATTGCCATCTACTTAAAATGCTAACTATATAGTTAGATAATGGTTCATAATGTTTGCATGTAGCTGTTTTGTAGTCCGTCACTCTGACTTGTTCAAAATAAGCTGCTATTGGAGGGAATTAACCTCTTTTTTTAAATAAAATCTCTATCTCTACCACTAACGAAGAATTGTTTCTAATTTGAACATGGCAGTGGTAGAGGGCAATTTGTTTAGGAACCGTCTTTTGAGTTATGTGAATTTACTCTAAACGGTATCCGTTTATTTGACCAAAAGTACAGTTCGCCATCAAATATATCTGTACATATCAGAGTGGTCAAAAACATCTGAACATGCACTCTAACGCCTTGACAATAGAGTCGTGTTCAGATATTTGTGAGCACCTTCTTTGCTGCAATATATATGATGGCGACATACGTTTGGCAAATGTTTCATTTTACAAATTTCACTTACTTTACAAAACATATATACGCTTAAACCGCTACATATAAAATAGGTTACTGGGCTTATTTATTATATAGGTTAGGTTAGATTTGTTACCACTCTAAATAATAAAATCCTGCCATAGGAAGTACCTATTTGCGAAATGAAAATTTGTAAAACGACACAGTTTGCAAAATGAAAACATCATATAATATTGACCATGGGTCACGGGATGGTAATGAATGCACCGCTCCTTGACCTCTGCTGCCTATGAAATTTAATCTTTCGAATGCCACAATCAGCAAGTCGATTTTTTTTATGCTGACGCCCAACTGTCATTGAGTAACTACTCACTGACAGTTGGGCATATGTCATGTGTAGAACTCCTCACTACATTATGTACACCGTTTTGACATATGATATGACGTCCAGGCTCCTACGGTAGGTTGATCATTCATTTCGCAGTGCATCACTCAAAGGAGTGCATACTGTCAAGATAGAACACTGTTGTCGTACTGTTGACATTTTACCAACTGCATATTGCTTTGTTTACTATGGCGTCTCTTGACTGGTATCAAATATCGAATGGTCACCTGACCTGTCGTCACTTGAAATATAGGGCCTAGAGAGCCAGCGTCTGGGGCATATACAAATTGCAGACGACCGTAGTATTCAAAAGGTTAAAACATCAGTAAAGGTTGCAAATCTAAATGGTATTTGATGCCATTTTGAGCATTGTTGACGCGTGGTAAAGTTCACTTTGGGTCCACTGGGTCCGTCGGAGACGAGACGGGGCACTTAATGCTAATGGGCACCAAGTTGCGACTAGATGTAATGATTCCGGTGTATTATCGGTCAAGTCTACAAGTCGTTGCCTCGCTGTAAACTTTGATAAATTTGCACTACCAAGGACTTTATTTACTGCGTAAAACTAGTTTACCGTTTTTCCCACTAAAACTTAAATTTATCCGGGACAAAAGTGCCCTATGTGCCAGGACATGCTTAATTTGTTCAGTCAAGTCGTTTGTGCGTAGCTTAAAGTCAAACTTTAACACTTATATTGTCAAAATCAGCAAAATACGAGTATGTTGTTAAAATTAAATTGTATTGACTTGTATAATTGTTCAGAATACTAGAGGACGCCCGCGACTTTGGACGCGTAGTACATATTAACTTCCTACCACACCTCCTATTTCTTCCCGTTTGGGGTTGATTTTTGAAAAATCATTTCTTAGTGCTCCTCTAGGGTATCCAAGGAATTTTACCTCCAAATTTCAAGTCCCTGGGTTAAGCGGTTGACCGCCGCCTGCATTATCTGCGTTAAATATGTTTCACTCTTAAAACAGTTAAAGTTTTGTCAAAATGTATGGAAAGGTCGTGTCGTTAAACATATTTAACGCAGATGGTGTAAGCGTCACTCAATCACGGAAAAGTTTTATAGTTATTAGTTAAAGATTTTGCAACAGGATTATTCATATATAAGTCTCAATTACATTTTCTGTTAAACGCAATATTACAGATATCCTGTTTGATTTTTACAATCATATTATTGCACGTTTTACCATTCATCAATTAATCGTGGGATAATAAGCATGTATTTGTTCTCATTTTACATTTGCATACTTAATTAAAATGTTCCGAGTGTTGTTTTTAATAAATAACGTCTTAAAACAATTTTGAGAAGAACGTTTAAATGTCTACCTGCCTATTTGCGACTCTTTTTTGAATATTTCTTGAAAAAATATTCTATATATACTAGCGGTAAGATATTTCAATCTTGGCTAAGTTACTAACACCTACTAAACATCGCATTACTTCTTGTGTAAGTTTATAATTTATACTAGTATGGCTCAGTACCTACTGACTTTATCTTGCCGCTGGAATCGTAGCTAACCTTAATAATAAGGGCCTGTTTCACAATTGACAAATAAATTTATCTGCCAGTTAAAGTTAGCCCTCCTATCTATTTTCAAGGGTAAGAAATTAAAGCGCTAAATTTATCTGTCAGATCGACGGTCCCTACGTAAAGTAACTTAACTGAATATGTAAAATTTTACCACATACGGGATTGTGCGTAGGGACCGTCGAGATATGCTTTACTTCACGTTGTGAAAGAGGTGGTTAATAACTTAACCAAAAGAACAACTGTACCCTCAAATAACCAGTTCCATTTCTAAAAGAAACCACCACTCCTACCGCGGCTGCTTGGCAAGTTGTACCATGGATAATTGGCCTGATGGTCCTCGGGATATGTGGCGCCATCAGTTTCTGGTGGGCCAAGAGGTCAAGAAAACTGACGAAGCGAGGGTCGAGACACTTCTTCGCGGCGGCTGAGGAATCGTTGGAGATCAGACACCCGATTTTGGGCACGGCAACTATCAGGGACATGATTGAGCTCACTACTTCTGGCTCAGGTTCTGGTGAGTATTTAAAAAAGCATTTACTTTACGTGTGTATGTTTAATTTAAGTCTAGCAAGTAATTTTATTTTTTTAAAGCCGTGGTCGTCTAATGGTTTGACCTGCCGACTCTTAAGCAGAGGGTCGTGGGTTCGAACCCGGGCTCGCACCTCGTAAGTCTTTCGGAATTTATGTGCGAAATATAATTTGTAAATTTACCATGAGCTTTTCGGTGAAGGAAAACATCGTGAGGAAACCGTGTGTGCGAAGTTCCCAATCCGCACTGGGCCCGCGTGGGAACTATAGCCCGAACCCTCTCATTGTGAGTGGAGGCCTGTGCCCAGCAGTGGGACGTATATAGGCTGGATTATTATTATTATTATTAATAGTCAATTTTTAATTAGTTTTAGTTGTTAGAATGGGCTGAAATTTGGAATATATACATTAAACTTGATGATATGCAATTACATGTGTAAGAGTTAATCTATAGGTGAGTCGAAATGTGGCAACAGGATTTCTGCTGCATTATGCATTCGTTAAGTAACTTTCGCCGGCAACTAACGTTGAAATCGATACATAGCGCAAAGTGATTAAGCTAAGCGTACAAAATGCATTAGACTCCCCAGCAAACAAATGATAAAGTAATGAAATATCAATAAAAACGTTACTAGCATCGAGTTAGGGTGCGACCACACCGCTGCTTAAAATACGGTGACGGTACGGGATCGCAGTGAGAGAGAGTGAGATCCGGTGAGGACGGTATGCGTTAGAAACGTGGCGTATACGTCACGTCACTGCGTCACCGTATTTTGAGCAGCGGTGTGGTCGCTCTCTTATTGAGCTCCGCACGGCGTCAAGACAACTATCGAACCTTAACGTGGTTAATGTCTGTTTTTGGTGGTTTAAATTGCGAGGGGGTGAGTCCCATAAAGTTCCATAATTAGAAAATAAGCTACATTAACGCGAAATTAGTTTAGATGATCGATTGATAGACATATGAGTCATAGTTGTATCGTGTATCGTTATCTAGAACAAGTTTTACGTTTTATGTGTACACTTTTTCACCTTGTTCCATTGTAATAAGGTCCAAAAGTGTATTCATTTTTGTCCTCGACTGTACAAGACCTTAGTCGCTTTGGATCGATCTTGACTACGCTCCAGGATTATATGACATCCTGATGAGAAGGGTTTCATTGCCTTATAAATTGCAACCCTTTTTCCATGGTCAACTCTCCGTCTATAACGTTTTTTCTTCGGCGGATTCTACTAAGGCTTAATTTTATGACAAATTTTACGGTTAGTTGTTTATTTATTAGTAACGCGTTACGAGTAGTTTGTGTCCTCCGAATAATTTATCTGCGGTTTTCGCGGTCGCTTCATTCTTTATTAATAATCTTATTATTGAGTTCGAAAATAGCTTATTGTTGGTTTTTTCCTCAAACTGAGAAGACGTCGACCACTAAGTAGTTTTTAAATAAATACATAACTGAATTCTGATTAAATAGAATTAAGTGTCAACTAGCTTTTGCTCTTAACAATGCCTGCGCAGAAGTCGTTTATCATTTTTTTCTCTCGAAAAATATAAAAATATTCCATGTGGAAATCCGGGAAGGCGGGATATAACTACTACAAAATTTTATTCAAATCCGTTCCGACGTTAGGTATAATTTAAACGCAAATATCCATTGAAAGATGAATGGGAACATTTATCTTTAAGCCGCTTAGATCATTAAATTTTTAAGCGGTTCGACGACATAATTATCGAGTCCCATCACAAGATAAGCCACGGATTCACTTGGCAACAATTGCTTCGCAACATGTCAGGCGAAGTCGAGCGACATCGCGCGACACGTGCCGGTACCGTGCGTTGTTGCCAGACACGTCCGAAGTCCCGCTGCGATCTCCGGCAGCGCTGTCCCACAACTTTGAAACATTTGTGACGTTCTCAATATAAAGGGACCTTATGGAGGAAGGCAGTTACGCTCTTCTTGTTCTTGTAACTATACGAATACTATAGTAACAGTTCTAAAAACGGCGTAACCGCCTGCTACCATAAGGTCCCTTTATATTGAGAACGTCACATTTGTCCCCTAGTAAATCCCATGTTTAACTTTCTGTTTTTTGTTGTATGTTTCCCTTAACGTCAACGTCGTCCCCAGGGCTCCCGCTCCTGGTGCAGCGCTCCATCGCGCGCCAGATCCAACTGGTGGACATCATTGGCAAGGGTCGCTTCGGGGAGGTGTGGAGGGGCCAGTGGCGCGGCGAGAACGTCGCCGTCAAGATATTCTCCTCGCGGGAGGAGTGCTCCTGGTTTCGTGAGGCCGAGATTTACCAGACCGTCATGCTGCGCCACGAGAACATACTTGGGTTCATTGCTGCTGATAACAAAGGTACGGTCAAAAGACCTAGAAGACTGAATATAGCAGTTCGAATCAGTTTTTCCTGACCACTTAACAGCCCAGCTTGCAAAGGAGTGAAGTGTAATTAAAAATTTATTGTAATGTGATCCTTATGGGTACTGTCAATAAAACACTGTTGTTATTTTACCAACCGTATTGTCGCATTGCTTGGGTTGTCTTTGACTCGACTGAAAACATGTGCATAACAAATAATAAATTGGACCCATGATTCATGTCAGGACACTAATGAGCATCGAATAATCTTAAAGGCGTGTCATGCTAGTCACTAGTCTGGTTTCTTTTTTATTACACTTACATTTAAAAAGCTGATCATGACGTCCCCCTTGGATAAATTTTAAATTGTTTTTTTTTGTTCAGACAACGGTACATGGACCCAGCTGTGGCTGATAACCGACTACCACGAGAACGGATCCTTGTTCGATTTTCTGACCGCCCGCACCATTGATTCCAATACCCTCGTCAAGATGGCGCTGTCGGTCGCCACGGGACTCGCTCATTTACACATGGACATCGTTGGAACTAAAGGTTAGATCAACCATATATATTTCTGACAAAAAAATAAACGAGAAAAGCTTTTGATGCACATTAATTATTCGTTTGCTTATCGGAACCGAACTAATGAGTCCAAAGTTGTTGTTGGGTATGTTAAGTACGAAGATACTGTCGCTACCATCTGACTCAATCACAGATCAGCACTCGGACGTCATGCATGATACTCGTATCTTTATAGAGTTTGTGTGTATACCAGACAGAGATTATCAGTCAATTACGGGAACTGCTACAAAATGGCAATGACTTATTGTTATTAACATTTTGTATCTGTGTATCTGTCTGTGGCATCGTAGCTCCTAAACGGACGGACCGATTTTGATTTAGTTTATTTTTGTTAGAAAGGTTAAGTTAAGTTATGAGCTCTGTAAATACTGCCCTCCTAAGCTAAAAAGTGGTATATCAAATTCAATAGCCAAAGCAGATTCAGTCCTCCGCTGTCAGTAATAAGGTTGCAATTGCTCCAGGAGTTTTGTCTGAGATAGCGCCATTTTGCTTAGCAGGGCAGAATAGGGGTCACAATATTATCGGTGGTTTTTTAACTCGGTAATGTTACTATTGGTAACCTTTTAATAAAATCAAAATCTAATGGATTTAGTTCAGTCTTTATGTTTTGATATTGCTATGCTATTTTATTTGCAACTTTCGACTCGCACCGGGACCGCAAGTGAAAGGTGTGCTAATTTCGTTCCCCTTTAATTGGGCGCACAATCTGGCGCTCTGCACACCACTGCACGCTCCCATTGCCGCCGCGAGGCTGAGTTAAAGTTTGCCAATTGGGAATATGCATGTTTTCATCGCATTTCATATTACATAGACGGATTTCAAATCAACCACCTCGCGAGAGAGCGGTTTGAACATAGTGACCGGACATTAATCTCCCTCTCACCAGGCAAGCCGGCGATCGCCCACCGCGACCTGAAATCGAAGAACATTCTCGTGAAAAGCAATTTGACATGTGTCATCGGCGACTTGGGACTGGCGGTGCGGCACAACGTGTCGAGCGACTCAGTGGACGTGCCCTCGACCAACCGAGTCGGCACAAAGCGGTACATGGCGCCTGAGGTAAGCATCGAATGTCCTGTATTCAAACCGCGTATTGACGACGCGGTTAGCCTAGTTGGTAGTGGACCCTGCCTACGAAGCTAGCGGTCCCGGGTTTGAATCCCGGTATTGGCAAATATTTGTGTGATGAGCGCGAGTATTACATTCGGCATAACAACATGGCGTTTAAAAGTCAAAAACAAAACAGACTTCAAAGAGTACCGCGCCACTCGTTTGAGCGACATTATTATCCAATGTCACGCCACCGACCACGTAAGCTGACATTCACCCCAAGAGAGAAATGCTCAGGCTATCACTGTTGATTTTACTATCATACTTATCACCAAGATACGACAAGCGCCATTAGGTAGATATAAACATACACACAATCTAATCTAGCATCTCATTACCCTGATAAAGTTATACGGCGTTGCTTTAGCCTTTCATTTACGTTTGTATGCGTTTCCATATACGAATAGATGACTGTCAGAACTCGCATTCAATCACACACAGGCATAGTGTTGTATTTGTTCCAAATCACTATTGTGTTGGCGTTACCACCACACATAAAGGCTGCATTTCTAAAGTGTTTCAAGTTAAACCTCACTCGCGTGTCATTTATGTCAATGCTAAATTTCTTCTTGTTTGCGGGTGGTAAGACTTTGGATCGTTATTGGTCGTTTCAAAAGAATTGCGATGAATGGAATGAAAACTTATTATATAATTGTGTTAGTGCCGTCCTTTTAAACGTTCGAATTTCAAACCGAAAATATGTATTTATTAACATTTTGAACGCCATTGACGGAAATATCCGTCATTATTGACAACGCAAAATAAACCTGAGTATGAATTATGTATGTATGTATGTTTGACATTAGCTCTAGTTTTTATTTGACATTGCGTTGAAAAGGTTAACACACTTATATTATAGGTCGAACGTTTAACTGAGTAGGTTCCTGCGGTAGTGGAGCGGCGCGGGAGGGGATACATGTGACGTAACAGAACTGTCTCGCTATACAGAGGTGAATAGTATTGAAAATATATCTTACGATATTTACAACTGTGTACCTAAATTTAATTGGTATAACTGCGTATGACAAAATAAACTGACAAAATGAGTTACAATATGATTTAATATAAATGTTTTGAACTGAAAATTTGAACTTTAAATCCAATTAAATGAATCTGTATCCATATCGCTACTCGAATCGGTCTCTGTAGAGGTATGATTTGAATCGTTTTCATTATCTGATATTCCGTGTCGTAAATATATAATAAATTAATCCATTATCTCGTCGCTAAGATGGTAATTTTTATAGTACTTATGTACTTGGTTTTATGGGCATTAATGTCATCTTTATGCTTAGTAGAATTGGGATCTGATTTCTTGCCTTAAAATGTTTGTACACTTTATAAACAATTTGTTTAGTTTGAGCCCTAATCGGAGGACTCATCTTCGGTTGTAAAATCTCGTGTGCGTTTTGTTCAAAGCGGTCAGTCCAAATAACTCGTGTTGGCGACAGCGATGCCGGCGCCGACTGAAGTCTCGCGTCATTTGACGCAACGAAAACACACCCCTCCCGCACCGCTCCACTACCGCAGGAACCTCCAACCTTAAGCGCTAGACCTGTAGCTTCACTTCTAACTTCTAACAAACAATGTAATCAAGTCTTAGATGTCCATTTTAACCTACTTCTAATTATCGGATTGACTTGAAATTTTGCATACTTATGTAATTCCGATGACAATAGAATAATATATTACCAGCGAGCTGGTATACTGATGGTGATGGGATGGCTATAGGAACTCATCAATAGCCAATAGTAGATCCGTCGAGTTTGGACATATTTTACTTAACTTTTTTTTACAAAGTTTTTCTTTCGTTCACCCGTTTGATCCTTTCGTTTCAGCTCTTGTGAGTAATGAGGGGTGTCCTCTTTAGCGTAACTTACATATTGTATTTCTTTTGTTACATTGTATACTGTCATTTTTGTTTACGCTGAATAAATGAAGTGAAATGAAATGAAAATAAATAATACCATCATCTAATCTGCTTGCCAAGCGGTGTTCTCATTGTTATGGTTCGGCATAGCATAGTGGCATGCCGTCTTATGTCCTAGCCCTATATCAAACCGCGGATAGATAAGGTTAATCCAAGTTAAAATTTGACATTGGCCACATACAAAATGTGTCATATTTAAATTTGACATTGGCCACATACAAAATGTGTCATATTTAAGTTTGACATTGGCCACATACAAAATGTGTCATATTTAAATTTGACATTGGCCACATACAAAATGTGTCATATTTAAATTTGACATTGGCTACATACAAAATGTGTCATATTTAAATTTGACATTAGCCACATACAAAATGTGTCATATTTAAATTTGACATTGGCCACATACAAAATGTGTCTTATTTAAATTTGACATTGGCCACATACAAAATGTGTCATATTTAAATTTGACATTGGCCACATACAAAATGTGTCATATTTAAATTTGACATTGGCCATATACAAAATATGTCATAATTAAATTTGACATTGGCCACATACAAAATGTGTCATATTATAATTTGACATTGGCCACATGTAAAATGTTTCACATTATAATTTGACATTTGACATTGGCCATATACAAAATGTGTCAAATTTAAATTTGACATTGGACACATACAAAATGTGTCAAATTTAAATTTGACATTGGACACGTACAAAATGTGTCAAATTTAAATTTGGAAGTACCTGATCTATCCACGGTTTGAATATGGGGACCGGACGTTAGTCGTCAGGATTGGCACCGGTTTGAACATTCTAGTTGCTAATGGCTAGGGTCCATAGAGTTTAGTAACCATCGGGCGGCCTGGTGATCTCCATGCATATCTTTAGCTCTGACTCACAGCTCTGGTGGAAAACCGCTCTCTTATTTACCGATGAAACGGCTTCAATAAAAAAACCCAAAGGGTGCCAAGGGTTCATTGGAACCCTATTACTGAGCCTCCGCTGTCCGTCTGTCTATCTGTCAGCGGGCTGTATCTCCTGAACCGTAGTAGGTAGACAGTTGAAATTTTCACAGCGTGTTTCTATTGACGCTATAACGACAAACAATAACAATAAAATAAAATGAATGATTAAAGGGAGCCCCCATAGTATGGTATAGTTTTAAATCTTGTACGATGGTACGGAACCCTTTTGTGTGAGAGTCCGACTCGCACTTAGCCGGTTCTTAGACTTAGATGCCCGTTTTAAAACGCGTTGTATGACTGGGTATTTCCTTTGACGTATCTTGATTTCAGTCAAGATGATTTTTATTAAAACGACTCTTGTCCCGTTAGTTTTATGATTGTACGTATTAGACAGCTAAATTATGTAACCTTTATTTTTTTCCAATCCTCATCGTCGTAACAGCCGAAAGAC
This sequence comes from Tortrix viridana, assembly GCA_963241965.1. Lineage (NCBI taxonomy): Eukaryota > Metazoa > Arthropoda > Insecta > Lepidoptera > Tortricidae > Tortrix > Tortrix viridana. The sequence goes on along the minus strand of OY725171.1, from coordinate 4,679,866 downwards.
AACCACTGCCGGATATAGCTTAGGCTGAGACCTGATAAAAGTCACAAGAACTTTAAATTACTTTAAGACTTTTCAGAAAGCACGACATTTAACAAACAAATAATTATCTGCAGATATTTTCTTATGCTTAGTCATGTTAGATAGATATACAAACTAATAATATACAAATATCCGAACGCCCGCCGCGTTTCGTGTATGATATTAATATGGTTTCTATGAAGGACTATTTTTAGCGCATCGATTTTGGTGCCTTATTAATCTTATTGTTTCCCGCCCCCGCTGTCGCCTTGTTGTAAATATATAATGAACTAGCTTTCCCTTCGCGACTTTGTCTGCGGAATCAGTACTTTCGTAAGTTAAAATATAGCCTATGCCCACCCTGAAAGTCCATTCTAAATGTTGGTGAAAGAATGTTTAAATTCGGACGTGTAGTTCCGGAGATTATCCCTTACATACTAAAGAAAAACAAATTTACAAACTTTACCTCTTTATAATATTAAACCTCCCTTGGATATAATAAAATAAATAAGCAGAAAAAAAACACGATAATATATCCAAAGTTTCATATACAAATATAGCGATGTGGCCAATCAGACCGTGCAAATGTTTATCTGTTAAAAATAAGGTTTGCAAAGAGAATGTAATAATGTACAACTGACTTCAAAAAAGGAGGAGGTTCTCGATTAGACGGTATTTTTTGTGTGTGTATGTGACGCAATATCTTCGCTAATTGTGGACCGATTTCATTTATTTGTTCAATCGTATGACATAACTTTTAAAATAGGCACGTGCAGAAAGCTACACAATTCAAGTTAAAGAAAGGCACGAAGAATAAAATTGAATATAATAGGAAATAAAAACAATGTCAATTATCAAATGTCAACGTTCAGGGGCCTGGAGACACGCGACTGCACTGGGTTTAAGTGCAGCAGGTCCTCCGGGGGTCCCGAGTATGAGGGCAGAGGGCATCGGTGGACAATGTGCTCCATGGTTTGGTTTTCACCGCAATCGCAGAAAGCCAAATCCTTCCACCCCCACTTGTACAGGAAGTAATTGCAGCGACCGTGACCCGTTCTTATTCTGTTCAAGCGGCACCATAGTTTTCGGGGAAGGTCGGATCCCGGGAGCAGAGTTGTGGGGTCCATAGATTGCGCGCTCGTCCCTGCATTAGCGATAGTACACTGATTTTTCCAGCTCTCAGAGACACGAAATCCATGGAGGTTCCGGGAAGTCACATATGGAGGTTTTTGCGGGATTGAAGGCGCGCAGGCGGCGGGCGGCAGATTTCATTGATTCTTTCTTTATTGAATAATAAATAATAATAAACAACGGATCTCCTGTAAATTGGAGTCGGTCCATTGTTATTTTTCAACATTTAATTATAATATCCTCAGGTACTAGACGAGACTATGGACACGCGCCAATTCGACCCGTACAAGCGCTCCGACGTGTATTCCTTCGGGCTAGTTGTCTGGGAGATGACGCGCCGATGCGGCGTCATGCCCGACGAGTACCAACCACCTTACTACGATTGTGTGCCGCCCGACCCCGCCTTGGAGGATATGCGACGCGTCGTGTGCGTCGAGCGGCGTCGGCCGAACGTGCCGAACCGTTGGCACTCGGATCCAGTAAGTAATTTTTATTAAGACAAGCTTTCTGTTGGCGAATGTACCTTTATTTCCGCGGGCGTCAGGTGGCCTAGCCAAGACGCATTACGCTAACTTAACAATCACTACATATTATAAACTAGTTTTTGCCCGCGACTCCGTCCGCGTAGAAGTCGTTTATCGCTGCTCCCTCGGGAACTGTCCATGTTTTCGGGATGAAAAGTAGCATATGTGCCATTCCAGACTATAATCTACCTCTGTGCCAAATTTCATCCAGATCCAAACATCCATCCATCCAAACTTTCACATCAATACATAGTATAAAATGAAGTCGCCCTCCGCGTCTGTTTGTACCTATGTATGCTTAGATCTTTAAAACTACGCAACGAATTTTGATGCGGTTTTCACCATCAGTTAGATAATCACGGAAGGTTTATGTATATAATAGAGCCCGGAGCGTAGCGAGGGCGGGTCGCTATAGGCTATATTTTAACTTAGGTAACCGAAGCGAAGCGAGGGCGGAGGTCGCTAGTTTATAATATTAGTAGGATTAAAGTCCCCGCCGCGCTGAGTCTGTGTTTGCCCCGGATAATCTGGGAAACTACTGTACGGATCTTCATACGGCCTTTTGAATGAACATTGTTTGCTTCACAATCCTCTTAAGCACGATTCTGCCTTGCTCACCGAGAGTTACGTACTTATTTGAACTTTATATACACAAAATAAGTGATTTTTCCTACGTATTTTGGTAAATTTTGTCTGGAGAATTTATTTATAAGGGATTTATTATTTTTGTTTTAAATACTCTGAAAGCACTCGCTAATCTAAGAAAGCATGAGCGAATCAACTAGCTCGAGCGAAATATTTCTGTGGCTCCAGTGTAAAGGCCATGAATCTGACGTTAAAGTTATAAGTTTAGAAGGTTATGTAAGTGTAGTATACTCTGCATACGATTTATGTCCATATTTAAGAGCTAAATCGACTTTACCTTTGTGTGATGTCTGTGTGTGATGAGCGCGAGTATTTGTTCCTGAGTCATGGATGTTTTCTATGTATTTAAGTATGTATTTCTCTATATAAGTATGTTTATCGTTGACTAGTACACATAGTACAAGCCTAGAGCTTAGTTTGGGACTAGGTCAATTTGTGTAAGATTGTCCCCTGATATTTATTTATTTTATTGTGTCACGTACTTGACGAATCATATGACACCCAATTTACGACTATTATCCCTTTTCTACACCACGTCAAATACAAAAGTCGTCGCTCACACGCCAATGACAGCCGAAAACCAGAGCCAATTTCAACCTTACGTCATATATACTCGGGTCTATTTTTCGCTGTCAACCGTGACGGATGCATCCGTCGTTGGCGTAGAACCGGTGGTGCGGATATATCCGTCAATAGCGTTGACAATGTTAAAATCGGTCCGATAGTTTAGAAGATAGAGTGGAACCTGGAGCATGCTATTTTTGATCACATATATAAACTGTCAAACTCATTACCCATTTTTAACCCCCGACGCACAAAAGAAAGGGGTGTTATAAGTTTAACGTGTCTATCTGTGTATCTGTCTGTGGTATCGTAGCTCCCAAACGGATGGACCGATTTTCGTTTAGTTTTTTTGTGTCATAGATAATTTTATCCCGAGTGTTCTTTGCCATGTTTCATGAAAATCTGTTCAGCCGTTTGAAGATCAGCTCTTTTCTAGTTGATGAGGGGATATGACTAACTTTCTTATGCCCGATCGATTCCAAATTTGGTACCGTGTTACTTCAATGATATTGAAACCAATTTTTTGTGTCGGGGGGGGGGGTTTTTAAATTTTACTTTTTAACACTTCTTGGCTCAATATCCAAATTTCTATAAATTGTATACAGATGGTAGTAAGACAGAATTACATGTTCGAAGTGCAGTATTATGATCCACAGACAAAATTTGTACAGAGCTTTAGGTTACATGATATGTGTTATTGGACTAAGGGCAGTCGACTTCAAATCAGCCCTCGTATTAGGGTAGTCTATATCGTGGTGGTTAAGTGTGGATAAGGCATCCGTCACTCTCGCACTGGCGTACTGGCGTACTGGTCCAGATAGTGACAGATGTTTTGTCGACATTTACTCTCATCGATAAACCCGACCACAATAGGCCCGCAGAACATCACGCTGTGCGACAGTAGGCTCGTTCTATTTACGATTCAAGTTGGCTATTATACAAAAAAATATTGTATTATAAATACTCAATCTGACCGTTCCTTTCAGATATTATCTTCGATTTCCAAGGTGATGAAAGAGTGCTGGTACCAAAACCCGGCCGCGCGTCTCACAGCCCTACGTATCAAGAAGACCCTCGCGAACATAGGTTCCGGTGATCACATAAAAATGTGATCATTCCAGCCCGATCTCATATTACTATAGTCGATCACCGATGGAAGTCGGGAGGTACGAAGGATGCATCCCTGCTAAGGCTGTGACTACGGCGTTCGGCAATCTTCGGTAAAGTTCGGAAATGCGAAATGCATATGCGAGTTGTGACGGAAAAATACGACGGCTAGGCGAAGCTACAGTTTATGGTAATGATTTTTTTTTGACACTCGTACAAAACTATTGTTTGTTTAAAATCTACCTAAGATGGGATTTATTCGTGAAAATTGCATATATTGTCAATGTTACGGAAAATACATTTTCATAATGTACGTCTTGCGACCTTGGAATCTACTGTCGATCTTGTGACTCCAAATAAAGGTTAGGTTAGATTTTGTTACGAGTAAGTGTCAACTCTTTTTTATCTATGTAAATTGATTTGGAATCAAATTCAATTTCAAAAATCGTCTAATATTTAATCATAATATAATTTATTACGTACGGAAACTGTCCAATCAAGTGTATTTTAAGTAAAATTATATAAGGTTAACATGACAGTTTAAAAATTTACCCATAAGGGTGTATTTCTTCTGGTGTATTTGTACGTCTATTACATTTTGCAGTTTCATAGTCAATGCCAGATTTCGGGATTTATGGTTAGGAGTAATGGTGTCTTTGTGTAGTAGCAGAGCCTTAGCGAATTCTTCGTACTTTACGAGCATATATTTCTAGTTAGTATGCTGTGGGTGTCAGTAGACAGGATTATTTTAAATTCAGTAACAAAATTTTGGAGATTAAATCAGTAAGTAATACTGACCAACTTTCATTAAGGGACCAACCCCGAAATCACAAAAAAAAATCCATCCTCCCATACAAAACATCGTCAGCTGACTAGCCAAAATGTATGGGAGGGTCGATTTTATTTTTCGCGATTTCGGTGTTGGACCCATAGTGAAAGTTGGTCAGTATGACTAACTGATTTAATCTCCAAAATGTTGTTACTGCATTTAAAATAACCCTGTATATCTCTAGAGGCGGTTCCTAATACTCAATCAATTCCTTGTATACAACAACGCGTCGCGGTATCAAAATGTTCGTTACTTTTGGACCTTAACAGCATTAAAATAGAGTCGAAAGTGACGAGGGTTTTCGTACCGCGAATAGATAGATTTCAACGTGCCACCTTAATAGACTTGTCACTTGAGGGCCGTTTTTTTCTAATCGCCAGATAAAGTTATCACCAGTGATCGTAGATTACATGTAGCATTTTTGGTGCAGTGCTAGGGTTGGCAGTAGTGCCAAATATAATTTTTTTTGAAAATAATCAAATAATATTGAAATTAAAGTAATTTAGAACTAAGTAATAATGTAGAGATGGTTGGTAAATAAATAACAATTTCACAAAAAAAAAACCGATTCAAGTCTCGTCTTGAAGACCGCCTGTTGTCTTTACTTTTAAGTTTTATGTGGTGCAGGTTAAGGTGTGCAGTATAGAGTGTTTGTATTATATTGTATTTTATTGCTTGTTGTACATTAAATACTTTAAACAAATTGAAAATACAGAAAATATAGAACATGTATAGCCCAATATGAGGAATTTTGGGTTGCAATAATAAATAGTATACAAAATTATTATAACTGATTAAGTAAAAAGTCTAGTGTTTCATTTTCAACAACAACATAATATTACATTATTTTAAACGTCAATAATATTAAACACCTAGACAACCCTAGGTCACTGTCATATGTCATTGTGACGTCATTGCACCGGTTTTGCTACAAAATCTACGATCACTGGTTATCACTTTACTTTTCTTTCTCATCTGATAGATAAGGACGGAGTTAAAATGTATCTAACAGATAGATCTGGAAATTGAAAAATCTGTTGACACCGTATTGAAAAGATAGATACTGACGATTGAGGATAGCATGTTTAACTGTAGATTAAATATTGGAAACGTGAACGGCTAGTTTATTAGATCGGCTGGAACTTGGATTTACTTTGGATATAGCTTAATCGCACGCAAGTTTGTCACCATGAGCTTATCGTAGATATTGTCTATTCTACCGCCCAAACAAAAAGGCAGTAAGCGCATGGACGTCACATTCTTATACTGCCTTTTTAAATTGGCAGTATTATGGCGTGACGATTACGTATTATTTTAGCTGGTTTCGGCAATCGTGTGGTTTAAATAACTAGTAATTCTTATAAAAAAGTATTCTTGCGTGCGTCTAAGATCTTTACCCCGCCTTCCTCGGCGTTCTTGCTTAGCGCACCATATATATGTTAGAGTAAGACATATATAACATACTCTAATCTATATCTGTCATGTGCAAGAGAGACCGCGGCGGCCTCTTCCGGCAATGCCGAAATCTCCTGACCCTACCTCTTAGATTATATATTACGTATTAAGAATTAACAATATCAGAACGGAGCATTTAAATACGTTATACGGACTTCATGTAGTGATATTATTTTGTTACCAACATCGTAGTTTTTATTTGTTGAACGACAGTTTGGTGTCGTGAATATTTTAAAAATATGCATGTTTCTTTTTAAATATTTTCTGTGATATTTGACGTCGCAGCTAGCGTGTGCGGTTTTGTGAAAATTATCCGTGCGTACGATTGGTTGCTTTCGCTGATCAGTAGCATCCATAACCACCCACTTCTAAGTAAGTGAAGGTGTTCTTCAAAGCGCGTCTAATTCCTCTGTATTTAGCCTATACCATTCACATGATCCATCCGTCCATCGTGCCCTTTGTCGGCCAACGTTTCTGCGTCCAGTCCGATGACACTTTCTGCCGATCAAATCAAAACAGCAGTATGCGCCTATGGACTCCGTACTCTTATACTGCCTATTTATTATGTCTAGTGGCTATGTTTATTCGTCATCGTATGCCACGAGTTCAAGCCACAACGGCCATGTACCAATGACTTTTTCTAACTGAAGTATTACCCGACACTCTTACGGTGAAGGAAAATATCGCGAGGAATCCTTCATATTCCAACAGCTGAGTGTGTAATAATTAATTGCACAAAAGGTTCTACAGGGTCGTAGTGTATCCGAAATGCCCGTCACTATAAAGACATCTTTCTGCGCCACTTGTCTTTGACGTGGCTTGCTAATTCATTTTTTTTTACGAGTTCAACTTCTAATGTCATAATTTCGTACGTGCTCTCTGAAGAAAATCCCTAATAAACAGAAGATGATTATGATTCTTAAGACAACATTCTTTCTAGGATTTCGTTCGTTGTGCTCGTTCCTTTAGTATGAAACTGACTTGTTTTGAGTTGACTATGTTTGCGAAAGCTTCCAATCGTTGTGTGTATGTAAATGGGCCTCATTTTTCTACTATTTATACCTTGCTTATAAAGGCTCAGTTCTATCTGCAAGAGAACTGCGAGAAATGTCCGACAGTCTGGCAGTCTCCACTTGCTGCTTGCAACATACTGTCGGATATATGTCGCGGAAGATTTCTATCAGGTGGAATGCGGCTTTACGGCCTGGCCACGACTTTGAATGGCGGCCGCGGCGAGCAAATTATCTTCATTGCCCGGTCGAAACGCTCACCAAATAGCGGTTAATTGACATTACACGCAATGTATTAGATACACGCCGCGCTCGCGTCGACCAGGCCCATAGAACCGTATACTGCTGGCTATAAATTGCAGAAACAAGTGGCACGTTCTTAACCTTTATCTATATTACAAATTATTGCCGCGTTATGCCCGAGTGGGAGGGCGTCGCGGACCGATCCCAGGTGACGATCGCCTGATGTACGTATACTTGTAAGCCAGTCCGGTTGGCGCTCGACCCACTCTTGTAGCCTGTGATAAACTCGCTTCAGGACGTACTAGTTTATAACAATTTTAATACATTCCTTAAGACAATAGACTTTGCAATCTTCACATTGAGGAGATGATCAGATGAGTATAAAAACGATCCCCTCTCAGCTTAACACAGTAGACCCCGGTGCCTTGCGCATGAACAATACTCGACGCGCCACCATACATTGTAGAGTAACTTTTTGGACGCAGCGTTTGCATCTTCGGCGCGTCGGGAGCGGTATGCTCGGACGAATACGTTGCGTATCCGGAGTCGGATGTGTTAAACAATTACTTATAAGCGAAGTAAGTGCTACTTACGCTGATCTGGCAAAAGTATTAAAATCGAAACAGTGTGCCCCAGTGTTTTTAATCTATTAATTTATATTCGCCGCCGCCTAACCTCCAAATGTATGTAATTTTTACGCACCAGGTGTGTCATCGGCAACGAACTTGTCAATATTCGTACACGTCCTAAGTGAGTTTATTACATTTAAATTGTTGAAATGACAAATTACTCCTGTAAGCTTGTTTGAATTTGTTTTTAGATATTATATTCTATATCCGTATCCTAATATGACGTTCCAGTTCTAGATGTCTATACGTAATTATTTTCACACACTTTTTTTTTTTAAATATATGAGTACCGGACCAAACTCCAGAAACACGGTGTTAATTAAGTATTCTGGGATAATATAGCTGCTAATATATACCAGGAATATAAAAAAAAACTACTTACAACATATAAGGGTATAGCCATAAACTATGTTTAAAATTGGAATGTTTAAAAAAAATGCGTTCTTACTTTTGTTGTCTTTATTTCTGGTAAGGCAATACTAACTTATTATGTAACTTGATTTACTTAAGTAATGGAGAGCACGCTTTACTTATTATTTTGACTTGCTTAGCACTAGGGGAGAATTTTGATGGAGCCATTTATTTCTAAAACCGAAACCGATAATCCATACATTAGTAAAAATTACGATAACATGATACATTAATGGTAAAATTTAACTAAGACACAATTTACCATTCGAATACCGAAAATAAAACGTATAAAAATGATCTCATCCGCGGATTTTTTTATAATAAGATATTAAGATCAATTAATTATTGTAGTTTAGTCTCCATGGCATCTGGAACTGGACCGTTCGTGTGTTTGATAGTCTATGAACGTTTATTTCAAGTTAGCGTAGTATAGATGAAAAACTTAAGTAAAGGACCTGTTGTATGTTGTAGTAAAGTACGCCTTCACGTCAATAATTTGAAAAATGACGTAAGTTCCATGCAACAGGTCCCTTACTTAAGCTTTTCACCCATAAACAGGTAGCTAAGAGAGATCGAAAATAATTAGTTTAAACAAAGTATCTATTTTCATACTTATTCCAAATAGATTACGTAATAATTTGGAATTCGTATTAACAGCCGCATTTCACCAACCGTATGGGTAAGCCCGCTCTTTCGCGAGTCTGTATGATTGCACGTTTACAACAAATCGATAAGGGTTTCTAGACAACCACCGATCAACGCGCAGCATTCATGCCGAACACGTTTTGTTGCGTGTATGCACGCTGGTGCGATTCCATTCAAACATCAGTCTTGAAATATTGCGACGTAAACTATTTTTGTCCTTACATATGTATGTTACGAAACATATTCTAACCTAAAATTTGACAGTTATGTCAAACTTTGTATTTTAAATTATTAAGATCGTTCAAGAGACAAAATTTTGATAATATTCCTAATTGGTTTTTGAAATAGAATTAGTCGTGAAATATTGATTTCGAGGTTGAACCTTGTTTCACGTTGAACAAGTAAGGTTGCATAGAGAAGTATACCCGTGCGGTTGGTGCCACACGGTCGCGATGCGCACCCCTACACGATCTAATATTCGCGTAAGTTTATTAGTGATTACATAGATTTCGTACATTATTCTTAACTTGTACATTTGTAGTATCGGAAATAATTTATATGCTGTTTTATTTTTTTATCGATGCCGTACAAACGGCTGTTTAAAGTCGGAAAGGTTCTTCTGTCTTTACTCGTTTCACATGTCATCGTTTGTAAATATGAATACCTACAATGTAGTGGATGGAGGAACCTTGTAGGTAGTGTTCCTGCCTGCAAAGCGCCAGGTCTCGGGTTCAATACTCGGTAAAGGCAAATATTTGTGTGATGTGTATTAGTCTCCGAGTCTTGGATGTTCTCCATATATTTATTTATTTATATATAGACATGTATGTATATAGTTGTGTAATTCCTATATTACTGGGTTTGGGAATATATCATTTTTTTATTAGTTTGTCCCCTGAAATGTATTTACTTTGTACTAAGCTGTTTTAACCGGTCAAATAGCCTTGTTTCCTCAAAAAAAAAATTTAAATTTCGACAGTTATTAAAAAAATATCTGTAAATATGTATCTTGGGCGTTTCAATTTGGGCCACTGCTTGAATCGTGTATGAAGAGCGAACCTTTTCGAATAAAAAACCTATTTTGTATACAAAGTAATCTAAAGAGTTAATTTAAATTGAAAATATATTAATCTTAAATCGTGTTCCAATTTGAAATTGACTTGTATAATTTCGTATAGGTTCACTTACGTAAAAATAGTTCGTTATATGAGATTTTTTAAGTTAACTATGTTAAGGGTACATTGTTTGTCGTGTAAGTGTCGCAGTCCGTGTCGGACGGCAAAAGAATGAGAGACTGATCAAGAGTAAACGTATTTGTGTCGTCACTTAAGCCAGCAATCTTATGTATACAGTTTTGCTCAGAAAATATGTCGTACAACCAAACGACACGTGTAACCTAAATTATATTAAACCCTGTGGCCAAAATCTCAAAAATACCATACGACCTTTATCAAGACAGAAAAAGCGCCTAGAATTTTAAGCACTCTTCGCTTCAGTATGTATACTGTACAGTCAGCGTCAAATAAGTGCTGCCAAAATGGCCAAACATATCGCAACTCATCCTTATTCCTATAGTAATAAAGATGGTTGCGATATATTTGGCCACTTTCGCTGCTCCTATTTGATGCTGACTGTAATTTGGGTGACTTACCGTTTGGGTAAAGCAGGGATAACACCACCCTTATCTTGACCCTAACGAGAGGGACGCCGCAATACGTTAGATACGTATGGAGATATCTCCATCATATTCCAACGTATTGCGGCGTTCCTCTCGAAAGTGCCTAATTTAGGGTTGTGTAATCGGCGCCTAAGACTGTTTTTTTTAAGGTAAACTTAAGAAACTCGCAGAGCAAACTAAGGGTGTATACAGACGAGCATTCTTCGTTTGTATCGCTCTTCTTCACAGATGTAGATTCGACGATACCCGGTGCATTTGCTAGTTACTTGCATTTTTTGAAATGAGCTACCGAGTTTTGTGAAAATATACCCTTTTTGTTCGAATATAGGAAAAAAGTTCAAATAGTCTTCTTCATGAAATACCAGACAAATCTAACCTAGGTTTGAGAATCTGATATATCGGCTTCGTGATTTGTATGATGTGATGTGTGTTATGCTGCAAACAACGACTAAGTCAATTATAGATTGGCAACCTATTTTGGGTTTGATTCCAACCTAGTCTTTTTTGCAGTATATTGGCGACATATTGTATTAAATTTAGTGACGATAGCGGTTAAACGTCTAGGGTAGTAGAGGAACGTTTTAATTCAACATTTTTCAATGAGAAAGCTATTAACTAAGTATAACAAAATATTATTTTTTTAATACAATTTACTTTATCTCGGCCCGTCCTTTGCGTTATTTTCGTCCATTTTTCACATTTTTAATCTTTTTATACTAATTTAGCATTGATACCTGATAATAGTCATGAGCTATCAACATTGGACATATTTTTAAGCACATCTGACATTTGTAAAGTTTTTATATGTGGTCGTTCAAATCAAAAGGACCCTTATGGCGGCGGGCGCTTATGCTGTTATAGTCTTCATTGCCTTGTCATTAATATAACAGCCGTGTGAAAAAGGCGTAACCGCCTGCTAAGTTAAGGTCCCTTTTGATTTTGACGACCACATTTACCTACAGTTTGGCAAAACAGTGTTTGACGGGACTGGAGGCATCATAATATTTTTAACTATTAGGTCAAAATTGAATAATGTCCCAAACTCTATTTCGCCAAGCTGATACTGCAAAAATATACCTTAATACGTAAGCAATAAAACTGCCTGGATATCCTTATTCGGATATAGCACATAGATTTACGGCCGCACTCAGAGACGTCTATTAACTTTTAAGTTTCATTTAAGTTGCTGCTGTTACTTTCTTTGCTATAGCAATAGTATAAGACGCAGCAACTTCAATGAAACGTCGGCGTCTCTGAGTGCGGCAGTTGGTATTTATGATAAAACTTTTAAAGTCAGTGTAGTGCCTTCCCTAAGCCTCTGCTAAAACTATACATAGATTTTAGTTTAAAAATAGATATAGTTAACACAGGCCTACAAAAAAGTAGGTTTGGTGCAGCTTTGTTTTTAGAGTTTATAAAAAAGTACATCTATCATAGATTATAAGTATTTTATCTTGGTAGCTGGATCTACCTTTAACGTACCTGCCTTAATTATCAGAAACAGCAAAATTTACTAGAATTGGTACAAATAAAACCTGTAAGATTATAATATCTGATCTAAAATCCTAGGCACCAACATGTTTGTAGGCCTGTGGTATTTACCCTAAATGTCACGAGAGATATTGAAATTAGCTAATAAGTTCACCACCCAATTATAATTAATGGGACAAAAAAAGAGGGATTTTTTACATGTACTATCGCAAAATGGAACCTTGACTTACCAATCTTTTTTCACATAATCAAAAAATTACGGTGATTATATTGAGTTGAAATGTCGTCACGTTTCAATACAATTGTTACACAAAGTGACGTCACGAGCCCCCACTCCCGAACTTTGACGCGCTTTATCTTTGTAATTTTTTGTTTGATTGACATAAGAAAAAAGTACGTGTCCATTATTTTTTCCAGGCATCATCATCATCAAATTTTGTGCAGGTAAACTTGTGCCAACCTAAAAAAGTTGTTTCCGTTTACACTATCAATTTTCTCCGGTTATTTGACTGAAATGATGAATGATTTGCAGTCAGCTGTATACCACAGATAATTATTGATTATCGGAATCGAAAAAAGATCCTTAGTATTTATGTAATATTTTTAATGATGCATGGTAACAGAATGGTAGCTCCATACAAATAGTCACAGAGTGTTCTGCGTAAAATTTGATATTGACCCTAGACACGTCACGTGATGACTGGGTCAGGCTTCCATTTTGCCGATAGCACGTATCTAGTACAGACTTGTTACAAGTTTTATAAAGGACTCCCGTACTAGAGGGTTTTATATTTAGTATTAACAAGTAAAGTTATAATAGTAAAACCCGACTACAAACATAGTTATCCGTTATGCAAGGCTGCAAAGTTGTTATTTGGCGCGAGAGCCAGTATTCAATCCCGAAGTAGCGTAAGATTCTAAAATTGAACCACTCGCTAGGCTCGTGGTTCAAAAATAGAATCCTGAGCGTAACGAGGGATTCAAGGCCTCTACACCCACACAATTTTTCACCTTACCATAGCGAGGAAAACACTTGGTGTTGGAAAAATAATTGCACGAGCAAAACATCAGCTGTGGCCGTGCTCGCGCAGCGCCCCCTCCGCGCACAGCACCATTACTTTCCACGCTAGCGGTTAAAGTTGACTTTTGCGCGCAGATTGACCGACAAAGAAAGCCTTTCCGTGCTGGTGCAATGAGGTGGAAACATTATTGTTATCACTTATCACGCAGCCTCTCATGCTGTTTTCATCTGTTGCAAAGTAACAGTAACACATAACAGCTTTCATTTGTCTTCAAACTTGGTAGATTCGTGAAAAAAGAAATATTTTTCGCTATTCGTCCGCCATTTTAGATTTAATATGACGTCACATAGCCAGTGACACGCGAAAACTAAGACGAAGCTAAAGACACGTCATTTGTCAACATATAGTAGATAGTATAGGAACTAGGAGGGAACAGATGAACATACTAACAAACTTAGACTGCTATAATCATAACCCTCCTTTTTGCTTCGCCGTAGTCGGGTAATTAGTGACAGACCTTACAGTACGTTGTAACGTTGCTTCTATAATGTATTCGTAACGTTGCGCTAGTTGAAACTTTTAACTATTATTAAGACTTTGTACCTTGTAAATAACTAAAAGCAATACACATACGCTCATGTCAAGCTTTTTACAATCGTTACAAATTTTTTAAATTAAATTGCCTACTTATTTTGTAGCAAAATATCTTTTTTTCTAGTTGAATATATATGTGGTCGTCCAAATCGAAAGGGCCGATATGGCGGCGGGCGCTTACGCTGTTATAGTTTTCATTGCCTTGTAATTAGTATAACAGCCGTGTGAAAAAAGGCGTTACCGCCTGCAGCGATAAGGTCCCTTTCTATTTTGACTACCACATTTTTATGGCTTTGGACTGGAAAATATTGGGCTCTGCTGAGTCCGATGGTGTACCTTTTGCAATGTGTTTAGTACAAAATAATGCAAATAACATTCGTTTTACGCATCAGCTTTTCCTTAGCGCTAGCGTTATTTTCACGAAGCTGCTTTTTAAAAGCCATATTGCTTTACTGAGAGAGAATTTATAACGCTTCAAGCCTTTAAAGTTAACAATGGTAATATTTGTGCATTAAATTAAAGAAATCGTTTTCAACAGACTGAAACTTAGTTGAGAACTACTATCAAAACAACCTTTTTCTTGTCAGGGGTTTAAAGAAATAGCCAACTCGCGCTTGGCTGCTTTTAAATAGGTAATGAAAAGAAATAAAACAATACTTTTGTGTTGTTTCATTATCTTTGATGCTAGCGACAAAATCTGTTTTTTCTTCACACATTCAGTTTAAAATCTAACTCAAAATGACGGTTCGTATAGAAACATGAACACATTTTTGCCTTAATTGTATTAATATAGATATACATAAAACGTAGACTATGATTTGTAAAGTAGTATTTATACTAATCTATGTGCTATGTCCCGACGTTATTTTTGCATAGATAATATATCTAATTCCGCTTGCGTTATGATCCTTACAAGAAACAATTATGTCTATAACGTGTTTTTCCTTGAAATAATACCCGAAATAACAACAAAAAATTGTTACCTAAACTCGAATCATCAAGTAAAGATTTTGAGCTGTGAACATCTTTATTTACACCTATAGGGTGATTCTTCCACCCTGTCCAGTCCACCCTATATTATTATTACTATAAAAATTAGGTGGGCAGGGTGGAAGATGGTAATAGTTATTTTTCACGCAGCATACATACCGAACATGTTTTGCACGCATACCGACCCGGAAAAGAGCGGGAAAAGTAACGTTCAAAATTCAAAATTATTTATTGTACGCTATCGGGTTTATTTTTCTTTAGGACCTTAAGATGAAGGATTTACTGTTAGCATAGGTTTAAGTAAGTACGTAAAGATAATACAGTATCACATCGACCGCCGCCTGGCGGCTTTAAAACAATGTTGAAGTTTTTTTTGTAATACAGAATCCTGATGTTACAAATAAAACTGCACAAAAGAGTAAATATTAGGATACAATGTAATCGTGGTAAGAGCTGGCAAATATCGCCCACATTGTTAAAGGTAAATGTATAATTGGTGACATAGAACCATAAGGGCCTGCGCAAACCGGCGGAGCGCAGCGCAGATCACTTTAAATTTATCAATGTATATTATTTTCTATTTTAATTACAATAAGGTATAAATTTAGAGCCGCAGCCGCAGAGTAGAAATCCCCCGTGATGCTCCGAGGTTGGTCTCAGAGCATTCAAATTTATACCTTATTGTAATTAAAATAGGAAAGAATATACATTGATAAATTTAAAGTGATATGCGCTGCGCTCCGCCGGTTTGCGCAGGCCCTAACCCGCCATAGAACTGTTATAAATAAATAGGGAATATACATGAAATGTTTTTACCCTATTTCTTTACAAAATATGAAAATAAGAGATGGCAAAAAGTGAAATTAGAATTGGCCATAAAATACGGATAATATAAGTATTTAAAAACAACTAATTGGACAGAGAGGTCCGACATGAACTGTGACGTCAGCGTACACTACGGCCGTATAAACTCTGTGTTAAATTCTGTTTTGCTAGAAAGAGATAGAAACAAATCTTTAATAGCTTATATCTTGCTTATTTTTATAGTTATTCGAAAAATATTTTTTGACTAATGTTTGTTACATTAATTCATTAATGTTCCCTATTTGTTTGACTTCTAATTAAAGGTTTGATTTATAACGTTGCTGTGACACCGTTCCATGATGGGTCAGGGTATGGAGGACCAAATTACTTGTTATGCACAATATAAATAATAGTCGAATTCATAGAACTTGTTTTGATGCCATGTTCATTGTGTGAACCAACGCAAACAATTTTGGTCCTTGCCTAAGTACATACCGACTAGCGGCAAAGCAAGTTATCTTGGTACAATTAAAAAATAAAAACTATTTTTAGGTTATAAGACCTGATTGACTGAATGACTTATTTTTCGGCTAGCGTAGTGACTTGTCGGTAAACTTTTGCGCAGTTTTATTTGATACCGACAATGAGTACGTGAGTGGAGGTTACATTTTTTTGATCTACAATTTTATGGCATAAATGAAGGGGTTAAGTCATAATTTACCTCGCAACGTCTTCAGTAGGTACATACCCCCTTCATCCACGCACGTCTTGTACTTATTGCCGTTTTCCGTTGTGGTTTTGCAACACTGTCGCTTGGCGCGAATCTTGGCGGGTCCAAATGTACTTTGTAAAAAAAATATGTTAATTTATGGTGTTGTGTGCCTAATAAAATAATAAATCCACAATTGAGTCGATTTGCCATTACTGGCAATATTTGCGTTAGAAAAAGTCCACAATAGGTTTTTTTTTTAATATGTTATTTAAAAATATTCAGGCGCTTGGTTGGTTGGTTGGTCTTGGTTTTTGTTGAATTTATCCGATTTGTTAGAACAATAAATAAAAATCTCTATAGTTCGTTGCCGATAGTTGATTAAAAAATAACATTTTTTTATCTATCAGAATTGAACCTGAACAGGGATAACCCAGATCTCACAATTTTACTACTAATCAATATTTGGCCATATCGGGTTCGATGGATTACGAAACATATTTCTTCCGCCAACGTAAGCTACAAAAATATGTTAACATCTTAAGTTCCGGAAATATGTTTACGGGACTGTTTATGTTGATGGAACTTTGGATGCTACCATAATGTTTGCAGTTGCACAGCAAGCAACAGTGTTGGGAAAACTGGATTGCTGTTACACTTACTGTATTTGTAATGTCGTTTATAATTATTATTTAAGAGATGAAAAAATATTTAACATTCTTTAGACTTAATGGTAAAGTTCAAATTTTAAAACAATGTACAATGATCAAACTATTTGTTTGAAATTTGACGAGCAATACCAAGAGTACAAGGATTTACTTAAAACTGCAATAAGTAAGGCTCAGGAGGCCATCGGCCTGCGGCATATCACCGTTCATGTAATAGGTACGATTATTTATTCCAAATACGTGTAAAATGGTAATTAGTGTACGGATGTACCAGCATAAGTTTTATTCATTGGTTATGGAGTGGACTAATTAATTTAATATAATAAATAAAACAAGTGTTTTTATAAGTTGACAGTTTTATTTCTCTACTACCCTGTACCCGCAGCTACTCCCGCTGCTTGGCATACGAAACATTTAATATTTATTGATGGTAGGTATCCTGATTATCTAATTAATTTATAAAATTGCAACCCTTGATTTTTACTGTGGCCAGCTCTGTCCGGCTCTTTCTAGAAAATACCATCTCGCGCAGTGTTAGCGTGAAAAAAGAACGAGAAATTATCAAAAACGTCAATTAAAAATCACCCCTAAAAGAGCTTGCACACGACTTCCGAGCACCATGTTTGTTTTATTTTTAATTTTTGCATATCTCTACATAGTATAAAACTAAGTCGCTTTCCGCGTCTGTAAGTCCGCTAACTCCTAAGCCACGCAACGGATTTTGATGCGATTTTTACCATGATAATTTTTCATGGAAGGTTTATGTGTATAAAAGTACCCGGAGTGACGCGAGGGCGGGTCGCTAGTATACATATACCGGGTGTTTTTTTATTCGTCTAAAAATTTTTGAGGGTTAATTCAGTAAGTCATACTGATCAACTTTCACTATGGGACCAACCCCGAAATCGCGAAAAAAAAATTGACTATCCCATACATTTAGGCTAGTCAGCTGACGATGTTTTGTATGGGAGGGTCAAATTTTTTTCACGATTTCGATCACGACGAATAAAAAAACACCCAGTATAATTAAAAACCTTGTATTATACGCACTTGTGGATTAGGTACATATTTTGTTTAACTCTGCGCGGAAGAACATTGCAACTAAAGTCAAACTTTAAAAGCCCAAGAAATCCGTCCGGGATGTTGAAATTTAAAATAGAGATGGCAGCCTCCGACGGATTTTCTTGGGTTTTTTAATTATTTTATCCTTTTTCAATTAGGTAGGTACGTTTTAACCGTGGGTTTATTTCAAAAAATTTAATTTTGCTTTTTATTCCAACTTTTTAGAGAGCATAGGGTATTATGTACATTGTACCTACTTACATATCGATATAGGGTGCATTGGGGTTATTCCGTGTGCGGGGCAATTCCGTAAAACAGGTTATGCCCATTCATAATGGCGTCATGCCACCATCTCTTTTAAGAACAGAACTAAAAAGTTCCATGGGCATAAACGCCTGTTTTACGGAATAACCCCAATGCACTATAGTGTATTTAATAGTAATAATATATAAGTACTAGCGTAACACCTATTTAAGAACCCTCACTAATCAACCACAAACCCATTACTGAAAACCGCATCAAAATCGGACTAGTAGTTTTGGTTTTGCACAAACAAATATTTACTGCAGCGCCCTCTGGTGAGTTGTCACCGTAACACCTATCTAAGAACATGCACCAATCAAAAACCCGAACCCATCACTGAAAACAGCATCAAAATCGGACTAGTAGTTTTGGAGTCTCCGTACCATCGCGGGTAAAAAGGGTACGTAATAATGTTCAAAAAGTTTAAAATAAACCTATGTGCGTCACAGAGTTATAAACTGTCTTTGTACTACATTTCAAACAAACAAAAACACATTATCGCGTTTATAATATTAGTAAGGATATGGGTGCCTGGCAAAAAAGTCGAGCAAAAAAATGAGGGCGCCGTTCGGAATGAAATTGGCAACATGATCCAAGGTTTACTCTAAGCTGTGCTGGTTGCCATTTGAAAATATTGTAGTACCAGCTGTCACACACTCACGACTTTTTTTCCCTTAATTTTTATTTCTCTAAGGCTCGATTCGCACGAGCGCTTTTTTAACGCTCAACGCTTGCGTTCCGCGATCCTATTGGTAGGATTCTCAAGGTCAACGAATGGGATCGACGAAAACAGCCGTTGAGCGTTAAAAAAGCGCTCGTGCGAATCGGGCCTAAAGGTGGAATCTGAGTCAAATATAAAAACAATCTGTCATTGTGATAACTGTCAAGTCAGATGTCGGTCGTCAGCTGTCAAAGGTTCGAAATTACGAAAAAAATCACTGATTTCTCAATCCTTAGTTTACATTTCAAGCAGTAAGCTGAAAGTTATGTAAAATTGTCAGAGGTCGTTATTGTATTTATTGTTCCATTCTTTTGCTGTAATTTGTTCGTCTTATATGTAACCGGTGAGTACAACTTATATTGGTTAGAGAGAACTTGATTGCATCTGCATATTTAAACCTAGATTTTAAAGTGAAAACGGCAATGTTTACATGTTGTAATGATGTCATTATTGTTGTTAAATATTAAATTATTTTCTGAATAATTATTATCATATTTACTTTCACTAATTATGCAATAACCTAGCTAGACGTGATATCATAAGGCCTTGGACGTCTATCTGGCTACTCTAACCGCCTACATGCACATGCGTGACATACTTCCTTTATTTATTTGAAGGGGCTTCTAAATTCTGCTATTTGTAGCCTGCAAAAATAGCAGTTTTTTCTGTGTATGCCAAAACAATGTAAGGGACATTGCAGGCTATAAATTGCAGAAAAATGTACATTTATATAATAAGTTCTCCTTGGACCATCAGTTTAACATAGGATCTCTTTAAAAATAAAAATAAAACGGGTTATACTATTGCTTCACAGTATTAAACTCATAATGATCTAATTATTAAAATCTGCTAGTAAGCATTAAAAGCTCACTTACTTAATTAATTGTTTATTTCATTAAAAGAAATGATATGAAAGTAGAGTTGATGAAGATTCAAGTCCTTGGAGTCTTCACTTATTTTTTTTTTTCGTCATTTAATCAAAGCTTGAGTTCTTTTAAACTTCTTGAATGAGTCTTCTATAGAGACTGGAGTCATCTGTAGATATGTGAGTCCTTTCTACAGATTTGACTGTTTTGTTTACACTAATGAGTTTTTGAAATAATGTTAATTTTTTTAAGAAAATAAAATGGAGAGTATTATTATTTTTATTTTACAACCTTTATTTAATTACACATTTGTATATTCATGTATATTTGGTTATAATAATTTTTACGCAAGATTTTTTTTTACTCACCTTTAAACAGAAACTTCGAAAGAGAGTCTATTCAGTCTATCCAGTTTTCTAAAACTGGAGTTAAACTGGAGTCTTTTCAAAAGCTTGAGTTGTGACTTCAGGACTCGATTAAGACTCGAAAAAGCACTCTACTCATGACTTAAAAGACTGAAGTTTTTTAAGCACAGAGTCTCGTAAATATGAGTCGAGTTCCATTGAGCCAGTGAGCCATTACTCTAAAATATACCTATTCTGCTACAAATGCCTAATAACAGAGATAATCTTGCTTCTAATTTCGTTTTATAGTAGGACATAAATATGTATGATATGTAAATAATATTATTAATAAACTAAAAAATTGCAGACAATGTCTCATATTAACGACTTAATCGGAATGGCATGGGGGATAAGGTTAGTAGCTGAAGCGGGTGCAAAGGTTCAGAAGGATAATGCTAAATTAATATGGAACAACTCCAGCCTCAAGGCTCTAGTACAAAGCTGTCCAACTAACGCTGTATCTTACTTGAAACCCAACCCCGACAATGGTAAGGAGTTCTTCGACCGTGCCTTGGTGGTCGCGCAGGGTATGAAACAATACACAGTAATGAAAATGCCCAATTTCAATCCTGAACCGCAGAGCAAAGGTCAAATGGATCCGCATATGAGTGAAGAAATCGAAGAGCTGAACAGGGAGTTTAACAGGACTTTTGAGAGCTTGGAAAAGTACCAGTTGAATAATGAGCCGATGAATTATAGGCTTGAAGCACCTTTAGAAAAAGTTTTGGAGATGCCCTTCCCACGAAAAGTTGAGTGTGAGGTAAAAATGCCAGAAGTAGCTGCAAAAGTGCATACCGTTCAGAGTAGTACCGTGAGCACTACATCGGTTCCAAAGCCAGTTGTGAAGAAAAAGATAAGGGTCTCGGTAAGTTTGAACTGGAATGAATTTAATACTATTACAACTTGGTTTAACTTCTTCTTTTTCTTAACCTCGTTTAGCGCAACTGTCCTATTGGAAGACATTTCCATTCTGCTTAACTCTGGTGTCAAATGGAGTCAATATTTACCAGATACAGAAATCAAGGCGTTGTTTTCCAGCTAAGCGACAATTCCAAAGCCCGTGTCGTGCCTTCATCCCGCCTCGGCCGAATGTTCTCTTTCGGTTCTCTAGCCGCGGGTCTAGGAGTCGGCACAGTGGCTCAGTATGCGCGCAACACTTTACAGTCCGTGGCAGGTAAAACCGGTGACCCCGCCAATGCGTTCCTCTCGCCGGCCAATGCTGAGAGGATTGTGGACACCCTTTGTAAAGTTAGAGGTAAGGATAGTACATACACCTACGGTAATAGATAAGTAGACAAAGAACTGGAAATAAATTAAAAAGTTCTGGTTTCTAAAGCTAAAACGTAAAACGGAATGACTTTGATAATTTGATAAATCATCGGCGATTGGGCGATTTATCTACATCTGTTTCCGCCGCTCAAAGTCGTAGACAGATTGTTAGTATCAATAAATAATAGGTAGACAATGTAACCTTTTTTTAAATGTATCAACAATTTAATGTTTACATTTTTCGTTTGAAAATTATATTGAACCTTTCGGTGAAGGACACAAAGAAAGAAAGATTGGGTCGCTTCGTCGGCAATCGAGCTACTTGCTTAGTTAGAGCGAGTGAACTAAAAGATATACCTACTGATATATTTGAATCTGCATAAGAATGTATGTGTTACACTTGTTTGTTAGCCTTTCCACTATATACTAGGTACTATCAATATGATACAAACCTTGCGACGACGTTCAGTAATTTAAATAATGAATTTTTATATGCCTTGCTTGCTTGCTATTTTGTAATACATTGCGTGTTACGTCAATTAACCGCTGCGCAGTGATCGTCTGGACCGTATAATGAAGAGGGAATTCGCTCCCCGCCGGTAAAGCCGACTTAAAGTCGTGGCCACGCCGTAAGAGTTTGGAATTACGAAATGCAACTGTCACAGCGTTCATCCTAGATTGACCGAACCGAACTAAATTCATATTTCATTTGCTACCTACAAATCTCTAATTTCAGGTGCTGCTTTGAAGCTAGGCCAGCTCCTAAGTATCCAGGATGAGACTGTGATCTCGCCAGAGTTGCAGCGTATCTTCGAGCGCGTGCGTCAGTCTGCTGACTTCATGCCAGCGTGGCAAGTGCAGCGCGTAATGTCGGAGCAACTCGGGCCCCAGTGGCGCGACTTGCTGCAAGCTTTCGAGGAGAAACCCTTCGCTGCTGCTTCTATAGGTACTCCGTAAATAACCGAGTTTAAGGTATTCAATAATGACAGGTAATGCGCTAAACGCCAACGCTCCAATTAGGGAGAAACAACTTCGAGAGAGAGGCCAAACGAAGAATTCAGCTACGCTCGGCAGCATTTGGGAGGGTTCGCCGAGTTTTTACATCGTCTATTCCTCAAAACCTCAAGAAAGCTTTCAAACAATGCGTCTTACCAGTGATCACCTACGGGGCCGAAACGTGGACGCTCACGGCTCGACTGGTCCACCAGTTCAAAGTCGCTCAGCGCGCTATGGAAAGGGCTATGCTTGGAGTCTCACTGAAGGATCGCATTAGGCATGATTTGACCGACAGAGAACCAAAGTAACCGACATAGCCCGCCGAATTAGCAAGCTGAAGTGGCAGTGGGCCGTCATGTGGGCCGCAGAACCGACGACCGTTGGAGCCGTCGTGTTCTTGAGTGGAGACCGCGTCTCGGCAAACGTCGTATGTGACGCCCTGTGGCAATATGGAACGATGATATGCGCAGATTGGCCGATGTAGGTTGGATGAGAGAAGCTGAAGATCGGGAGCAGTGGCGTGCAAGGCCTTTGTCCAGCAGTGGACTAGTACGGGCTGATAATGATGAATGTGCTAAAGCTGCGCTACCTAGTAGGGATCCATGATAAGACCACAGGCAGATCCTAGGTGATTCTCTTAAACATGTCATTTTTTAATTCGGGTTTAGGTTGTCCCGTCAGATCATAATTATTATTTTAGTTCGCGTATTTTTAATCTATACGCCAGTTCTTTCACTAAAGCGGTAGGTAGCTTACTCTGCATTACGTGTTTAACTTTAGTTTGTCGGTTAATTATTTCGTGGACTAATTGAAAAGTGAGTTGCTTAAGAGAACGATACTCCAGAGCATTATTAGCACGCTATTAGGTAACCTGCTCTTGTAATTAACTACGTAATAAAATCTTGAAGTGTTGTGTAATGTTTAAGATATTGTCGACATGTTTCCAGGTCAAGTGCACTTGGCGGTGCTTCACAATGGCACGGAAGTGGCGATGAAGGTCCAGTACCCGGGAGTCGCCAAGGGAATCAACAGCGACATCGACAATCTCGTTGGAGTCATGAAGGTTTTCAAAAAATCAGGGATACCTTTGCAAATATTGACCTGACGGCTTATTGCCTAACGCACTCGCGATCGCGATCGCTTTCATATTTGACAGTTGAAGTCAAATCTGCCTACAAAATGAAAGCAAATGTGTCCGTTTCAAGTCGATCGCGATCGCGAGTGCGTTAGGCAATAAGCCCTCTGGTCCTACTAAGCTTGTGCTAAATTATATAGAAAAATAAATACTTTCACGAAATCGGCGTCAATATTAATGGCCGCGGGTGTGAATAACTAGTACGGTTTGACACATACCTAACCTCAAATTGTAATTGAATGTGATTTTATTTGAAAAAGGGCTATAAGTCGTTTTTTTTATCTTAAACTTATTAAGAGTTTTATGATGGATTCACGTTTCACAGTGCCAGGGGCGGAGCACGGCCGGGGCACGGGCAAATACATACACCGCACTCGAGGAGGCATTTTGCGGGCACGTCAGTTAGTAAGGTTTACAAATAAATTAATTAATTTAAGAGTATTCAAGTATTTATACTTAGTACTTAGAATTTGTACCTACCTGGTATTTATTCATACTAGGTTCAGCGTGATGTCATGTGATAAGATAACATTAAAATACAATCAATATACATAAAATGTCTAGACAGTTGACTGCCCAAAACTTATAAATAATATTAATAATAATATTCGCATAATGTGCCTAGGTAAGTTTAGTTTACGTAGTAAGAAGCAGATTGTTTCAGTTTATGTTTAGTACTTGTTTAAATAACTGTATAGTATTAATAACTTTTTTGTGCTTATAACGATTTCATAAAGACCCAACTCTACAGTGAAAATATTACCGTAAATCTTGAATATACGTTCGGCTCCTATACCACTTTAACGTACAGTATAATTAGCAAGGTGTAATACTAATGTACTAGGTATTACAATACAATAACTCTTTATTGAACACCACATGCAGCAAGAACAACCCAAATAAAAAATATAAATATACCAGGTAGCTACAAATACTAAGAAGTATTTATAATACTTCTCCCCAACATCTCGTAAATTAATTGTCTTTTTTGTAAACCTTACTAACTGACGTGCCCGCAAAATGCCCCCTCGAGTGCCATGTATTCAAATAATCTAACTATACTTTTGTATGTGTTCCGGCCCGGTGTAACGTGAATCCATCTTTAGGTAACTATGTTTTTATTTACTTTAGGTATGGAACATGTTCCCAAAAGGCATGTTTGTGGACAACATAGTGGAGGTAGCGAAGAAGGAGCTGTCCTGGGAAGTGGATTACATACGGGAGGCCCAGTGTACCAAGAAGTTCAAACAGCTGCTAGCCCCGTACCCGGAGTACTTCGTGCCAGATGTCATTGGTACGTATTTGGGTGTACAGTGCCAACAAGTCGATATGGGGTCAGTTTTGTTGGGATATCCGTGAGCCTGGCATTTATCTGTTTGAGTCCTGGGATACCATCAAAGTATAGCGATTAGTAAAATTTAACATTTAAAAATGTCTAATCAAAAAATATGTACTCTCGTCATACAAATCGAATCGAAATCGAAAACCGGACTTAGGGGAGCTAGCATTTTCGAAAATCTACAAAATGTATGTATGGAATTAACCTAAGCGGCTGACGCGACTGGTCGTTAGCTCTGATCCTACACATTTTCTTTCTTTGTCCCCTGATATTTATTTATTTATTATTCTTGGATGGTAACATTATTTTCTTCCACAGACGAACTTTGCGCTCGAGAGGTGATAACCACAGAGTTGATAGACGCCGTGCCACTAGACAAGTTATTCGACGCGCCTTACGAGACTCGCTACGATATAGCCTACAAGATAATGCAGCTGTGCCTCAGGGAGATGTTCGTTCTAAGGTGCATGCAGACCGATCCGAACTGGGCTAACTTCTTCTACAACCCTAATACCAAACAGGTGCGTATGTAATGTTTCAGGCCGATTACTTCTTATGAAACAAAATACTGGTATTTTATAGTGGAACCGGTATCGTGACCTTGAACCTAGAACCGGTATTGCGGTATCGGTACCTTAATATCGGTATCGTAATTACCGTTTAGAATTCCGGTAAAAATACTGGTACTCAGTAATATTTACGTAAAGTGTGTGTAGGAGTGAGCAGAAGATTTATGTGCGCACAAAATACTCGCACACGCGTGCCTTATAAGCACCGGTATGTTTTCTTAACCGGGTACTCTACACCGAAGTGAAGAGAACCGGATAAATACCGGTATTGCACCGGTATTTTTGGTACCGTTTCTCGGATTCGGATCGGCCACTCCGGGTTCTATTATATACACCTTCCGTGAATAATTATCTAACTGATGGTGAAAACCGCATCAAAATCCATTGCGTAGTTTTAAAGATCTAAGCATACATAGGGACAGACAGACGCGGGGGCGACTTCATTTTATACTATGTATTGATATACACTTATAGGTGGTCCTTTTGGACTTCGGGGCAACACGTGAATACTCGAAAGAGTTCATGGACCAGTACATAGAGATCATCAAGGCGGCATCGGATGCCGACAGACCCGCCATCTTGCGGATGTCCAAGGAAATGAAGTTCCTCACCGGATATGAATCCAAGGTATGCCAATGATTATTCTTCTTTTTCCCCCGTTTTTAGGACACGCTGTAGAACCTGTCCATCCAGTTCCCTAAGGTCGGGGTCAATAAAATGGCCAGAGATGTCAACAAATTAGTAATGTTTGACACATAACCTCAAAGTTTCATCAAGCGTGTTTTTAATAGTTATTTAATCTAAAAATTTATATGAAAGTAATAATCAAGGGTATAAATCATTGTAAAGACCTTTCTCGATCTTGAAAAGTACATGATTATGGTAGAATAATGGTAAATTGGTTAGTTTCGTCTTGTTTACACCTTTGGCCATTTCTATTGCAGCAGTGTAAGATAACAGAAAAGATTCGCATAAAGGCATTCCTTTTTACTTCTCGGGGTTAGCAACGCATGCCGTAATACCACAGGACTGCAAAGTAATAGTCGAAGCATTCTATATTCTATTAATAACCTGATAAAATTTAAAATTCTTATAACTATTACTTTGCAGTTAGCCGCCTTCTTTGGTTTTATAGCAGCAATCTTGGTATTGCTAATGTCCTTGAGCCTCGCTATAAAAATTATCTCATAGATGGCAGAGTCAACTTAGCGAAATATTTAGCCACACGAGAGCTAATGTTAAGTTTTCATCTGAGTAAGAGCTACACACCGGAGCTTCGGTCATCCTATACGATCCTTCAGTACACAATGAGATGCATGCGTTCAAATTAAATTGGATCGGATGAGCGGAACGCTTCATGTGTGCAGAAGCTCTAATCCATACGTTTTTTTCCATGCAAATATTATCATTATATTCCGAGAAGAAAAATTAAAATTCAACCAAAATGTAGAATAGAGTTTGTAAAGAGAATGGAGCATTAACTAATTTTTACCAAAAAACTGCTGCTTATTGTGGTAGCTACTTGAGAATATTAATACTCCTATACAATTAATTAAATTTAATTCCTCCGTTCTAACCTTTCAGTTGATGGAAGAAACTCACGTAGACACAGTTATGATAATGGGTGAGGTATTCACTAGTAAATCCGGCGAGTTTGACTTTGGCACGCAACGGACGACCAAGCGGATCCAGTCTCTAGTACCCACCATCCTGAGCCATCGGCTCTGCCCACCACCAGAAGAAATATACTCCCTGCACAGGAAACTCTCCGGCGTCTTCCTTCTTTGCTCAAAAATGAAGATCAAAATGAACTGTAGAGATATGTTCCAGGAGATCTATGAGAAATACAAGAAGAATAGCTTACAAACGTAAGGTTTGGTCTAGTTAGGGGGTTTTGGCATGTCTTATCTTTGTACTCTATGTATTTAAGTATGTATTTTTCTGTATAAGTATGTTTATCGTTGCCTAGTACCCATAGTACAAGCCTAGACATTGATTTAGTATATACTAAATACACAATCAGCAGGAAAGAGTGGCACGACAAAACTTATGCCGAATTGACTTTGGCATAAGTTTTGCTCTTAGTCTTGTTCCGACCGTAGACAGTGTCAGTTGTCAATAATGGTTAAATTTTCGATAAAATATGCGTAAATAACAGCATTAAAACAGAAAAAAGGATGGAATGTCTTATTTTACATTAGTTCTATTTATAACTAAACAGATTCTAGTTAAACTAATAATGCTTTCATGATTTTTAGTCATTTATTTTGTACGTACAAATTATGACTTATCATATCCGCTTTTGACGTAAAATATTGGTAAATATTACGACAATGACCACTTAAATAAAAAGTTTTCAATATTTTGAAACGTAAGTTTGCAAATTTGACACTTGACACCTTTAGTACATTGAGTTCTATTTTGCATGAAAAATTGTTCGCATTACAAGGAAAAATTAGCGATATTAGCATGTATCTGAATATACCCCTCAATGTCATTTTCAGCCAGTTTATACAAGATGTTCGTTCGGGATTGTGCATCTAGTATATACTAAATCAATGAGCCTAGAGCTTAGTTTGGGACTAGGTCAATTTGTGTGATTGTCTCTTGATATTTATTTATTTAAAATAAATATTGGTTATGTATGAACTTGACCTTGATTCACGTTACAAGGTTATGTTTAGTTACAAGTTCAAGGTCAGGTTATTGTATAACTATTTTTTTAACGTTACCTGTCGAAGATTATTGTTTACAACCTCGTGATAGTGTTATGAAAAATTAAATAAACATGGAATTTACATATTTTTCAAGAAGATTAAGGGTGCGTGTCAACTCGAGCAAAGCTGAGCGGATGAGAGTAAGCAATCAGATTGTTCGAAATAGATATGACGTGTTCGTTCCGCTCTGCTCTAGTGGTATTTTCTAAACCGTAGTTTTCCCCCTTATTATTACGCCCACAATACTAGACTTAATATATGGTTTGACCTTATCTGTCATTGTGACATTTGAATATGAAAAAAAAAAGCAACATACAGTCGAATTGAGAACCTCCTCCTTTTTTGAAGTCGGTTAAAAAGGGACATAGCATAAAATAGGTGTATTGTTCGTTTATTAATGAGGGGGTTTGACTTTAGTGACCTCTTGCGACCCTTTATGTGAATAAAAATTAACCATTTACAATTTACAAATAAAATTCTTCAATGTTGATACAGATGTATTGAATATTGCAACGACATCTTGTGAAAAGGTTCGCATCTTGCTTTCTTAGTTAGCATTAGTAACCATATAAGCTAGCACGATAAATACAGGTTATGCGACAAAATACGATGTCGTTTGATTATTCACTACATATGTACCAAAAGATATTATTAATAATAATATATGCTCGCACAAAAGAACACAGTCAAATCAAAGTATTGCCTTGCATCAAATCAATTTATTTATTGAGGTTGTAGGATGCCTAACCTCAAAGACAATACGGCTGAAGTCTCGGAAATGTATCCACACGACTCTTTGTCAAGCAATCGACTTGTTCCTTAGAGGTACCTAACCAAGTATAAAAACTGGCTGAAATATTTTCCCATAGCTAGCCAGTTATGAAACGATTATCAACGAGGAACACACGAATGAATCAAGAGCGTGTAAAAATAATGTGCGTCCTTTGTCCGCTACCATTGTGTTCTCTTTAAATGTAATATGGCATACGAGTATCTCGAATGTGGAGAGGATGTGTTGTGTAATCGAGCTAAGTGCGAGTTATAGTACAAATCGATTCACATGGCACGAATGGATCGAACAAGCGAATGAAAGTTTACATGTGTGTAAAATAAATACACGTTTTCTGTTTGAAATTCGAACAACGTTTAAAGGGACGGCACTCACAATCATAACTGACGTTAGTTTCATTCGTTCCATTCGTGCCAGCTCTTGTGAATCGACCTGTAAGTCACGGCAACTCAGATATTGGACACTAGTCTCAACATTAAATGTCACTAGGTTCTAAACTCTCATTAGAATAATAGAAAATGATTTCCCACCACAGTTGCTCTTCTAAATAGTACTAAATATGTTTGAAATAGCATGATTTTTTTTGTCAGGTTCATGTTAAACTGTACTTTATTTGAAAAGCGATAAGCTTGATTTTAGGACGGCTAGCACGAGTGGTCCGCGACTTGTTTGTCGCTCGGATCTCCCTTTCTAACTCGTGTGTAACGATAGAGACGAACCGAGCGACAAGCGAGAAAATACAAGATGTGCTAGCCGCTCAGATCTTGTATGTTGGGAAATACTTTTTAATTATCCTAATAACGTTTCCTATTATCCTAGTAGCGTTTTTAAGTCGAAGATATATAACTATATATCTTCGATAGATATATATTATTTTTGTATTTACTTGAGGCTAAGAGCCTCTCAAAATGGAGAGTAATGTCTTGTCCTACGAAATAAACTAACATTTCTCGAGTCTTTGTTTTAGTGAAAATTAACAGAAAATGTAAGCAAATCTCGTGTAATGTGTTTGAGCAATGCAGCTGAAATATAAACACACATACGTCACCTGTAGGATCAAGTGACGTAACCGCCAAAGGTTCATTTGGCGGTTACGTTAATTGACCGTACAGGTGACGATATTTACAATTGCTACGACTTATTGAAATAAGACCTTTCATTAACGGTTAGTTTACTTATTTTTCATAAATATGTATTTAGCACAATAGCTAAAGTATGCTTTATCATTCATTGTGGCATTTGAAGATAGTGATAAAACGTACTTTAACTAAAATAGGTTTATGTATACATTTGTGGATAAGGGAGTAAGACAAGACCAAATTAGAAAATTTTTGTGTTTGGGTAAATTAGGGTGTCTCTTTGTTTTGCAGATCTCTCATTTCATCGAATGTGTCGTTTCACCGAATTAAGTTTCATCGAAAGCTTTCTGCTGAAACCTTATTGTTTTCAGGTTATCTTAAGCATGAGTTACGTAGGTTAGGTTAGACCTGTAACCACCAAAAAATTATAACTCCTGCACGTGATGCCTGTCGATGAAATGAAAATTCGGCATTATATAAAAAGAGTGTCGGTGTTTTAAAGGTAAACCGTATTATTATTAGTTTTATATTTATGTTATATTTATTTTAATTCTAGGGTAATTGACATACATAAGGTAACGACTTGTCTAGACCCCTCAGAAATACAGAGAATAAGCGGAGCAAAAAACTAACTACCTCTGAATTAAAAAAGGTATTTACTAATTCGTAAGTTAGTATTGCTAAAAATATAGAATAGCTTTAACCGTAAACAGTGTTCTGTTTCGTATTTTGTTTTGTTGTGTTGTTATTTATAAAGTGGAACTAACGTATTTTCATTTTATAATTTACTCCTTATTCAATCCCTTCTAAGGTTTCTTTTCGATCACAATAGATCAACTCTGGTCGCAGTGACGCTAGGTTGTTCAGCCTTGAATAGCCGCTCCCTGAATAATAATATTAAATTTTCGATTCCGGGAAATTTACGGGTGGAAGGGCCTTATGGTCTGGCCACGACTTAGTGCGGCAGCGGCGATGCTCTCTTCATTGCATGGTCGTGACGCAATGTATTAAGGTGTCAGTTGGTAGCCGAATGCACGCAGCAGCAGCAGACAACGTGTCATCGCGACACTACTGGTTTCTATGTATTTCTATGAAATTCCCTCTGTAGCTAGCGACGCGTCGCTTTCATAGAAACACATAAAAACCAGTAGTGTCGCGGCGACACGTCGTCTACAACTGCTGCGTGCAGTCGGCTACCAACTCACACCTTTAGAATATTCGCTCGTCGCGCAAACTCGTGACCAAATACTTATGCAGGATCCATTATGTCCGTTTCCCATTCAAGTCGCGGATAGATTTAGTTATACTTTAAATAAAACTTACGGCCGCAACTCGGAGACGTCTATTAATGTTTAAGTTTGATTTAATTTACTGCTGTCACTTTCTTTGCGAGAATAAGACAACACGTCACTTTGACAAGCATTAAATACAGACACATTTTGTATTTGTACGTGGCAAATGTAACATTTTCATCAAATGTAAAACTTTTAAAATGACAAATTTTATTTGTGTTTTTTTTTATGTATGGTCATAAGGAAAAGTTACAAAAAGATAAATTGTAACGGACAATATCTCTAAAAACCTTAGTGCTTTGTATAAAAGTAAATATGGTTAAAGATGTTAAAAATGGCCCCCTCTTCCTCCCCTGAGAGTCCCTACACTCGACTGCCGAACACCCTGTATAGGCCATTGTGTGCTAATTTTCCTTATAAAATAATAATAGAAATGAAACTCGGATTCTATTGATATAGTTTACTGCAGGTCAAAAGGCATGGGGACATAAAAGCAGTCGTACAAATCCGCCTTGCGGCGTTCAAACGCTATATAAGTACCTTTAGTTATAATTTTACTTATTTTATGAACATCAATTTTGTATACAGCACAATGGGGTATATTGAAAAGTCGATTTTGATTCCAAATAGCCCGAATGCTTTAACGTTGTGATCACAGCAACACACACACACACACACGTACACTATCACGAACATTAAATCCGTGCGTCAAAAATTAATACAAATGAAGGTAATGGGCGCTGAATAGGTAGGTTACCTTTAATGCATTTATTTAATGCACCCAGAGTTCATAAGTTGTAAGTTACATAATGTACCGACTTGGCCCCGCTCGGCGGGGCTTCTATTGCTGAGCAGCCATAACTAATCTAACCTGAAAATGCGATTGGTTAGACTTATGTTCACGATACATATATTTATATGATTGGCTTTATTTAGGTGCATTATATCTGCTACACTAATAGTGTTGTAATCTGACCCGTTTAATGCTTTCACTTCCCTTTCCCCAGGCCTTTTCTCAGGTGCATCTTTTGTTTCATGCGACGCTCGCGCATTAAGTAAAAAGCAGGAAAACGCTTATAAGCGTTGCCGGCAGTGAATGCGTTAATGGAAATTTATAGGTAATAATGGTATTGGTTTGTCATAGTTCTGTGTGATTTACTGGTCCAGTACGCGATACCTGATCAAGACATATCTGTTTTCACATGAAATGGAATGTTTTGGATTATGTCCTATGAGTATTATTGTATGAGTGCCGACCTTTACCTATATATTGGCAGAAGACTGGAAAAACGAAGACGCGGTTTGGAATGTACATACTTACTGCCAACATTATACTCTTAACCAATCTTTATGCAATGTTGTGGTGGTAGCTACTAGAAAATATTGTAGTTCCACCTTGTCCTCTTTTGTCAAGTTAGGTAAAGGTTTAGGAAATTTTTGAGTTCTATAAATTTACAAAGAATCAAAATCGAATTTCAATATCAAGTGAACCTTACGAAAATACTACGATTAAAATACATAAAAGCATGTTAATCATATGACGATAAAATCGCTAAATTACCTATATACAAATCTGCAACTTAATATACACTTGCATTTTCGCTTTTTTCGCAATAAGTTACGTTTTTAACCGCCTGTTTCACAATCGTCAAGTAAA
Source organism: Tortrix viridana (assembly GCA_963241965.1). NCBI lineage: Eukaryota > Metazoa > Arthropoda > Insecta > Lepidoptera > Tortricidae > Tortrix > Tortrix viridana. Next base: position 4,646,500 of record OY725171.1, on the reverse strand, counting down.
GCATATCTGTCAAATAAATTTAGCTCTTACTCTTTCTTACACTTGAAAATAGACAAGGAGAGGGCTATCTTTGTTTGACAAATGAATTTACTTGTCGATTGTGAAACAGGTCCTAAACGTAACAAACAACATACCTATTTATCATTTTGAGTCAATTTAACCGTATCGATAAAAATTTAAATATTATGTTCTTTAAATAATTATAATTATTAAAGTTAGAAGCTAAGTATAACTTAACAATTGCAATTGATCATTGGTTTGACTTGAGTTTTTTAGCGGTTTCAATTGGAAAAAAAGATGACAACTCGTTTAAGAACGTCGTCTGCTACACTAATGCTGAAATAAATGGTCGTTGCTTAGACTTGACGCTTAAATGTATCAACATATACCTATTAACAATTTCTATATTTGTCTCAAATACGATTGTACGCATTACAACGCGTTTTCAACCGTTGTGAGATCACACGGCAGATATTGATATAAATAAAGATAAATTGCCGCAATGACCGATCATCACGAATTGGCTATATTTTTGTTGTGTTCGTAAATGTCAGAACAAGGTTTGTATGATTTTTTTTAAATTGCCTCCGTGCAAAGCCGTGCGGGTCGCTAGTATTTGACAAAACGGACGGTAGTTCATTATAATTACATTAGACCAAGCACATACCTTTTATCTCACCCTAAGTTAAGATTAAAAGTGAAGAGAGAAGAAAGTCCATTGTCGCTTAGACAATATTGTTGTCACCTTATTTTCGTTCAAAATAAAATACTTTCTACGTAGATGACCGGTGGGTCATTGAATACCATTTGCTGATGAGGCCCTAAAGAAAAACGGACGTTGTGACGGTACTCAACAGAAAAAAAGCTACTTAATCAATAAAAAATAATAAACTTAAGTACTAACAATTTCGTATCGTCTCTCTATCGTTATAAATCTCGCGTAATACAAGTTGATAAGTTTGCAATTCGTTTTTCTAAGAACCACGAGAGAGGCCAACGAACTAATAAATTTCACGGACTTGTACGTTATGATGGGTAGTCAGCGTGAAAATAACTAAATAGGTTAAGATTTTACGTGTTAACCTTTATATCGTTGTTAACAGCGTAATCCACACAGGCGAGTGCAGACGATTAATTCGCATAGCGTCTTTCATTACGTGATTAAAACGCTAACTTACGGTAACATATAAAGCTTGACACATACATATTACGAACTTAATGCTAGATATCATTTAAAACAAATTAGGTTGTATATGTATAGATTCATTTGCTTAGAATTAAAAAGAGTTATGATTCAATCATACGATCCGGTGGATTGGGGCAAAATTATTTGCTACATTTATTTTAGGATTAGTAACGAGGTAACATTTGGCAGAATTTTTGCATATGTTACCTAGTATTAGTAAGCAAACGTGTACGAACAGGTAACAGTTCGTATACAAGAACCGAAACGTGCGAGTCCTAATTGTTGTGTACAGTCAGCATCAAATATATTGTAACAGCCAAAGTGAACAAATAATTCGTAACACCATATATTTATGGTGTGACGAACTATTTGGCCACTTTGGCTGATACGATATGTGATGCTGACTGTACAATGACTCGTCCCAAAACTCTCTCTCTCTCTGACTCTGAGTGTAGGTACATGTTTCTTAAAAAGTTACCCTCGCTACCAACTCGACTCGCTACACATTTCTTAAACGACTGTTTATTTTCGTTTAAAAATTGACTTTTCGAGGTAATGTGTAAATTACAATAAGTACGTTGTCAGCTGGCTGGACCAATTTCAAACTAAATACGAACGGCTGGATTGGATGATTGACCCATAACGGTACAATTATTGTCTGAAGAAAAGTCCCACTACACTTATCGATGCCCAAGCTCTTTGTCCCTTTCTGTAGCTCAAAAATATTATCCGCTAGAACGAGAATACCAAATGCACGCGGTTTTTATTAAAATGCGTTAAGCATGGATATGTGGAGCGAGACGGAAATATAATTTAGAACCACTGTGCTGTATACAAGACCATATACTACTATTAAAAGTGATACAATATGACTTAAGTGTAAACATATGAGTACTAATCGACTCCCTATCATTCTAGTAGGTACTTTCCTTTATTATAGAGATGTGCCAAGTGTTTACATTTAAAATATCTAATAGGTAGGCTAAATTTAACCTAATGAGCGCCTAGAACTTCTAATCGTGTTCATATTGTATAGGAATTAGGCTGCCTTTCCATTGAGGCGGAGACGAGCGGAGCGGTGCGAAAAGGACCAATCAGATTCCTCTTATTTCTGTGTGCTATGCGATAGTGTGGGTACTGTACAGTTCGCCATCAAATATATCTGTACATATCAGAGTGGTCAAAAATATCTGAACAAGCACTCTAACGCCTTAACAATAGAGTCGTGTTCAGATATTTATAATAATAATAAATAATAATAAATATCAGGGGACAATCTCACACAAATTGACCTAGTCCCAAACTAAGCTCTAGGCTTGTACTATGGGTACCAGGCAACCTATTTGTGAGCACCTTGTTCGCTGCAATATATATGATGGCGACTGTACAAGGTGATTGGTTCTTTTCGCACCAATCCGCTCGTCTCCGCCTCAATGGAAACTATGGGAAGGCAGCCTTAAGAAGGCTGGCACAGAACGTAATGCGCTTCGTTTACATTTAAGCTCTTACAACTGTTTCATTGACAACTCCAGAGTCAAGTCGCGTTTTTATTTTTAACTAAGTACATACCAATAGTGAACGTAGAGGTAGCTTGTGCTCTTATTTTTATCGTTTTATGTCATCCAACATTAATTTTTAATTTAGAGTTTTCCCGTAGGTTCTTACACCCACGTGTATTTGTTTTTTATATCTGAGTCAAAATGTCTGGTCTAACTTTAGATGAGTTTAATTTTGCGTATCTGTAAAAAATACTATATACGTATCACATAATAAGCTTTTGATAATCGATTCTTAATAATAATTAACGCTTTTTAAATATATAATTATTTTGTCATCAATATAAACATTTAAATTGTTTTTAGAGTATTATTATGAGTTTCAGTTAAAAATAATAGTAGGGCTGGCAGCTTTGCTTTGTTTCATTTAGGCTTCTTATATAGCTCTAGCGTTACATTCTTGACGCACTAGTATTCATACCGATAGGGGCAATTGTTGCTTTTGATTTCATCGATCAAAAAAACCAAAAAACATCGATCAGGTAGACTGACTTTATAGTAGTAAGAAGGTGACAACAACACTAAGGTAATTTTCGTCTCTTAGCTAAATATGCTTCGAACGATTTGACCAACTCGAGCTAAATTATACCTCCAGAGTAAAAAAAATATATACATTTACGTGTTACAAAATAACCCGTAATAAATCAAAGCCAAAAATAATGCAACCCTAGTAAACTGTCATCTCATAAAGTCATGCTAGGGTTTTCATACATTGTCAATGGACTCTTTACAAGGGACCACTTAACCCTCTTTTTGCTTTACGGGTATTTTTGTAACACCCTGTGTAGTAAATACTTGGCACGACCTCCGCATACCAACACTACAGTGCCCTATCAGAACCTCAGTTTCTTCTAAAGAAAGCGACACTTATCGTCACCTGCAGGATCAATTAACGTAACCGCCAAATAAACCTTTGGCGGTTACGTCACTTGATCCTACAGGTGACGTTATATAATATTAGCATAATGTATAGTTATATATCACAAACAATGGTTAGTTTGTAGTACAAGTCGACAGCGCCATTCGTTCCGACACCCAAATTGAATGAGTAACAAGATCGGCGCTTAAGCCAACTCGCCTTTGGCTTTAGACGAATTATAAGGTACCACCAAACACGGAATAACGTTAGACTAAACACGAACAACTAATACATGTATAATTAATTATAACTAGGATGCAGCAACAAAAGTCGATTTGTATTTTAGACATTTAGGTCAAAAGGTTAAAATGCTCATTAAATTGTTGCCGACTGTACCAGTGTGACTTAAACACTATACGTAAACGATCACAATATTTTTTTTTACTGCAATGAAATCGAAATCATTAGAACTATTTACGAATTTAATATACTTAGCTGTACTATTAAATATTCAAGTTTCATTCATTCATGATGATATCGTCGCAGTAAAGTACCTGCGTATCACACACAGCCCATTATATTATTTCGTAGATGTTTATCGATTTCTTAAGAAAACTAGTCCAAAAAATTTTTCAAAATTAGGTAATTGACTCGCAATATATGAACTCATTATCAAACAAGATGTGAAAGTAAGTAAATGCGTTTTAATAAAGAATTTAATGTCCAGACGTTCAAAATTCTACAAAAGACCTGGCAATTTCTAAAATAAGTTACACTACTGCAGCGAACGCCGTTGTAGTGCATCGCCATTTTCTACAATGATTTTATCAATTTATATCAGTCCCATAAAAAAGTAAGAAAAAGTGTTCGATGAATTGAGAACCTCCGTTTTTGAAGTCGGTTAAAAAGTTTCCATATCACTGTTAGCATCTACTAACAGTAGACGCGTCCACTGAAAGAACGATCTGTCCTTTATGACTATCAATCGAGGATTAGGCTTGCAAAATTGCAGAAGTTTGATTGCTGTTATCTTCTGTGCAAGAACGGGAAGCCTCGTTCTGCTTTTTCTTTTTAGATTAAAACAATCAAGGCAGCAATCAACTTCTGCAATATTTATTGCTAGTCGAACCCTTGCTACCGCTACAGCACTTGCGCAGGTTAGAAATTAAATAGCGATGAGAATGTCGTTGCTTGAGGTATCGACTCGACCTACATCACTAGCATGGTCTTTAAAGTCAGAGTTATCCTGCCCAATACAATGTCTAGATATTACAATCGGAAGTTACATATTATATAAAATTATTAAAATATAATACCTATACATACATCTTGAACTAAACCTACCCATAAATTATAACACATCTTCCATTTAACAAAAATTTACAGCATTCAAACTTGCATTTCGATAGTTACCCCCTTACTAATAAACGTTGAGTAACGGTTGAGTAGTTATACAATGCTTTGTCCTTATCTGTCATTGTGACATTTGAATTCGACAGATAAGGACAAAGCATTGTATAACTACTCAGCTGTTACTCTACGTTTATTAGTAAGGGGGTTAATAAATATGGAGTGCATAAGACATTGAAATAATTAAAAAAAAATACAAAAGCTTTGTAAGCAGACTTAAAGGAGTCTTAGGTACACTGTTACAATTTTTGGTGGCATAAAATTTGACAGGTGCTGGGGAAATGAATACATCTATTCCATATTCTGACGTAAGACTAAACGCTTAAGGTTTAATATAAAAGATTCTCATCCTGACTTTTATTACCTTTTATTATTTTTTCACTTTTTTATTGCGATTTTATCAAGATGGGACACTTTTATTTTAAACCTTAAGCGTTAAGTCTTACGTTAAAATATGGAAAAGATGTAGGTATTCATTTCCTTAGCACCTATTCAATTTTATCTCATGCACGCATGCCAGGGGGCCTGGGGGGAAACTGAATATCGACCACTGCAGTATGTGCAATCTCATTACTAACTTGTTCTTGATTATTCTACACGTAACATATAATATATCTTAAAGTATTTGGACCATCCATTTAGGAGAAAGGCCTTCAAAGAGAGGTCTTAATTGCAATATATGGGAACCAGTTCCCGTGAGCATTTAGAATAGGATTCGGCCACGGGTAAAGCCAGCTGGACTCGCATAAGAGCGAGAGAGAGTGAGAGAGAAGTACAGACCCGAAGGTCCGTTTAACAACTCACGAAGTGTACATGCCATTATTTTTCAATAAAATTGAATATTTTTTAAATCGGGTTTGATGAGGGATTGCAAACTCTTAACCTCCTAAGTAGGCGAGTTCTCGATTCGAACTGGTTTTCAAAACCCGGATCGCCTCGCGATCTTAGGGCCGTAGTAATAAACTGATCTTGGCTGAGACACGACGCCCGTTACACGACGCGTTAAAAATGACAGTTTTCAATGGATCAACGTTTACTTTGACGTGTCTTGAGACGGGTGTCACAGTCGAGATGAGTTTACTGCTCAGTGAGTGAAAAGGTCATGTTATGGTAGTTTGACAGGGGAATTTTGTCAAAAAATAACTTTGTAACCGAATGCTGTATGCAAACAAAGCATAGGCGATAAAAAAAGAAAATATATTTCTTGTAAATGATTTGCATTTTGTATACGCTAGTAGTCACCTGGAGCCCTAGCCTAGCGTGGCTCACGAGATCTACCAGTGATGCGATTGGTGTAAAAGTGACACGAATAGAAACGGTAGTTATTGTAAAGGTGTCAGTTGGTAGCCGACTGCACGCAGCAGCAGACGACGTGTCGCCGCGACACTACTGGTTTCTATGTGTTTGTATGAGAGCGACGTATTGCCAACTGACACTTTAGTGCATCTTGGCTAGAAAAGAAGTAAAGAATTCGTGAATGTATACAATCACGGCCTGAATACATAGCAGTTATTCTAACTTTGTAATATTGAATAAGCATATTGTGAAACCAATCGTTATTTATATTTGAGTTAATAAATAATCACACAATAGCAATGTTGGAATAAAATCTATTGTGAATTAAAATTACTATCGACTCTTCAGATGCACCTTCACATTTCGTTGCACGTTCGTGATTGCGCAATCGAGCAAAAAATGCATGATACCGAGCTAAATGTTCGCTTATGAACATTTTGCATATCTTAGTATTAGTAGATACTTCGAGTTTGATCAAAGAACGTATTCGCGTCCGAGTCGTATAACGCTCGGCTAAGCCGCATCTCTCTCTCTCTCTCTCTCTCTCTCTCTAAAAAAAAGAAGATTTGATTATGCTTCATTGCCCATTAATCGCTCTTGCTTAATAAAGATGTTCTTTCGGTCTATCCACGGTTGTGTGCGTGTTTCAACGGGACGTGTGCATTCTAACATGAATAACAGATTTTTTTGTATTTTTTCATTTTTTCACTATATAACAAATATAGATCTGGGACTGTGCCGGCCAATTAAAAATTTGTTAACATAATTACTTGCAATGAGATTAGCGGCTCCTTAGGTATAGGTGTTTCACTCGAGCAACAGGACTAGAGATGTGCTCTCAAGAATTCTCGAGAACGCCGCGCCTCTAATAGGGAGATTCCCACGAATTCTTGAAAACGGCACATCTCTTACTACGACAATCGATTGCCACGGTTCCGAAAGCATCGACTTCGTTTAAGTAAGCGTCAAAAAGTTCGTTAGTGGAAGAATATGTTAAAAAAAATTTGGTATTGCTATTTTGTGATACGGTTTCTCCCATAAAATTTTACAAGTGTACAAGTGAACAAAATACAACCTTTTCTATTTTATTATGTTGGTAATTGTTAAATTTTAAGGGATAGGAGTCAGGTCTCAAAGTATGAAGCGTAGAGGTCTAAAGAAAATATTCATTCGCAGTTACAACTTATGTTCGCAGAGCATACGGAAATTCAAAATTTAAACAGTTCTTCGTAACGCCTTTTTGCGCCATCGAGCCTGTGAAGTTTTACCGGCCAAATATTTCAAGAAAAGAGGGAATAGAAGTCGATATACTCAATAAAATGTCGATTGTCCTTTTCTTGTGTTTGGGAGCGGACGACCGCCATTAGACAGGTGTCTCAAGTCCATCCAGGGAGGAAAGCGATTTTAAGCAAAGAGTTTAATATTTTATACTTTTAAGTAATTTTAAACGAGAGTTAATCACAAATTTGATATAATTAATCTCTTTCCTTTAATAACAGACTCTCGGTCCCAGAAAAGAAGGTAGTGACACCCTGTATGTTATTCCTAAACCTACAACTAAGTGCTGAACCTCGACCGATCAGTCGACGGACCAGTCCAACGATTTTTACAACCGCGAGTTGGTCAACAAATGCACGATAAATCTCTATAAATACGACTAGATTAAAATATGAATACATGATTATATGGTTTACCTTTTGAATGTTCACTGTTAATTGGACTTAGGCACTTGTCCCGCCGAGAAACGAAAACCGTTTAGTTTCGTTCGAGAATTATCATTAAATTACCTTCAGTATATTTGAATCGCTTTGCGCTCGTGTAAGGGAGACGCACATCCTAGCCATCTCAGCTAACATGTGACCTGACGAAAACCGTGATGTGTGCATCAATTAATTCGTAGTGCATCGATTTACCTATAGCCTATAGCCCTTGCGATAAAAAAGCGCATTTATTATTTAAGCCGTAATGTTCATACGACCTTATCAATAATCAAAGAGTTGGATTTGCTATTATTTTTCAGTTCCAGATATACTCTTACGACAGCCATTAACGGCCAAGTATCGCTACGCCGTAGCCCGTAGCATCATGTTCAGCTACGAAACTGCTACGACTATTACGCCCGCCTGGTGGATCTTTGTTAATGAGTTAGGAGGGCAGCAAACGTCCTTCCCAACAAAAGCTCTGTATAGTTGGTTCCAAATAAGCTGACGAAATTCCACTTCATTAGCAACAACAATAGGATTATATGCACCCAGGTAATTTTTTTGTAAACACTTGCAATGGGCGGGCTTCTAACTATCTTGATACTTTCTATTTTCTTATTTTTAGCAAATTTAGATATTACTCAATTGTTTTTTTTTTTTTAATTTTGAGGTGTTTAGTTCAGTATTAATCAAAATTTAATAAATGTTGGGAGTGACTCGGACACGGAGACAAGCTCTAAATCTGAATAACATGTTATTAACCTTTCAGTAATATCTCTTATCATTATATATTTAATGATTTTATTAATAAATAACATAACATAATATTGTATTTTATGGCTGCGACTTGAAAAACAAACTAAGCTAAAATAAATGTATCCATAATAATTGAAAAGTATCAAGATACGGTGGTTGTTGTAGCGTAGTGCAAAACAAGATAACGCCAAAACACCTCACTTCAAAATACAATAGTTTTATGAGGCTCTAGTATATTATCCCTGTCGGTTACGCTCAAGTGGAATCTCGTCAGCTTATCTGGAACGAACTATGCCCTTTTATTCAGGATCAAATTTCGTCGCATGAATGCCAATTGGCAAAATCCCGAATTTTCCCGACGAAAATCCGACTTTAACCGAGCTATACGCATAACGCAGGCTAGGCTTTAATACTAGATAGATACTGACTAATCTTCTAGTAACTACGAACACCTACACTAGCTTGTTTGCAATTATTAGCTATTTGTCGGCAGTGGGACTGCTGGCTGCGAAAATGCCTAACTCAATTATGGGAATTCATACCCTTTGTAAATAACTGAAGAAGATATCACCAGACGGTTTCATGCTTAACTACGTTCACAGTTAGAAAGTTTTACAGTTTAGTCTACACAGACATTCAGAATGACGTCAAGAACCAAGAGGAATTGTTTAAGACGGAAAACAGAACACATGTTGAGAAATCAGTGACTATTGGTCACCGGAAATACAGGGAAACCGCATTTTAATTGCGGACTCACTACAATATTATTTCTATTAATAAATAAATATATTAATATATTAATACTACATTGTGCTCGGTTTAATATTAAATCGAGTTTAATAGAAAGGAACCCGCGAAAGATTCCCAAGAAAACAGGAATGTATATAATAAATACGTATATGTCAAGTTAAACTATTCCACTATTTCATTTCAACAATATTACTTATATGGCGGCGATCCGCTCTAGTATGATTACAATAAAGTATATATTACTTTCTGTACAGTCATGAGGCACCTAAGAATGCGCGTATAAACATAAAATCTTATGATGTACATAAGTAATTATATAAATGGAGTTCTATTTATACTCATAATTATAAATAAACGGTTGACCAGCTCGCGGTACGCCTATACCTTCTAATGGGCATTTATTTAGTTATTAGATAGTGTACAGTTACACCTAACAGTAACAAGTATATAAACGTATGTACAACTCTGCCGGAAAAGGACGCCACCTCCCACTCTTACACGGGGCGTGGCCTCCCCCCTTATCAGACCGGTTCTCATTAGCTGAAGAAATACACCATCTGCATATCTGTAAACCCATATTTAGGGAGTGTACTAACAAACCTTATTAATCATATCTTCACATCTCCTTATCAGTTGAAAAAACAAAATTTACAGAGTCATTTAGATTGAGAAACGGTCTTTCTGCAGAGGCAAGTGCTGTCAACATTTTAAGCATTGGATTCCTTCAAGTCGGTGAGCCTAGCGAGCTGGGCCGGCTCGAGTTCGTCGGGTATGGAGGCGCGGCCGGCGCGGGGAGCCGCGGGGGGGGATTGCGGGGCGGCTGGGGGGGATTGGGGAGCGGTAGGGGGAGCGGTGGACTCGCCTTCTGAGCTCGATGTTTTTGGGGCTTCTGGTACGCAGACGGCGGTCTGCTCTGAGATGGAAGACTCCTCGTCTTCGGGCTCGGGGTCGGGTGGTGGAAATGGCTGCTCCGGCTCCTCGACCATCGGGGTGGCGGCGGTGATGACGATCTGCGCCACGCCTAGCCCGGAGTCCTCGGGCTCTTCAACTTTGGGCATGACAGGCTTCGGCGCCGGTGGCACCTCTTCCTCGTCCTAGAATAATAATGACACTCAAATCCAATGTCCAGTCCGTGCAATATCGAGGCCATAGCTGAGAGGAATTCCGAAGGAGAGGAGTGTGGCAAGTTTTTACAGAATCAGAAACACTTTTGGGTATCAGCACGTATAATTGTGGACCGGGACAACTAACACATTTCGAATAACAATTTGAGTTTTGTTAAATCTAACTCAATCATTCCCATTTACAAACTCCACATCTGCAGTGAATATAGTCGAACACAAGCAATCACTACCTTAGAAAGAGATACAGATATAATTGCTTCTCTCGCCGGTCCACTGAACATGTAGAGGAGGCAGAGGATTCCAGAAGTGTGGGCAAAGTATTGCCATTTTCGAGAATTCTCGAGAACGGCACATATCTAATAGAGAATCTCTCTAGAATCCATACTAACGGCACCTCTCTAGTTAGGACATTCAACAGGTATTTTAAACATTATAGTCTTAGTTATGGCCTCTGGTAAACGAAACATTAAATAGGTATTATACTTATTAGGCTAGACTAGCTAGCTATTAAATCATGCAAAATTTAGTAATCATGCTGGTTCATGCGTGAGTTCCGGGATTTTACGGGAACCTGTTACATACTTGTGTCATGTTTCTGTTATGTAATCTTCTGATGTGTAAATAATCCTTTAATAACTAAAGTAGCACCTGCAATGCAAAGCTGACGTAAAGCAAAGGTAAGCGACAAGCAGCCTCGTAAGTGGTAAGGGTATATTTGTCAATTATTAGTCGAAAATAATTAATCTTGCTCACTTTAGCATAAAGCATGTGAGAGGCTAGTGTTATAATGGCGCCAGGGTGCTTAGACTTCTATAACAGTTACGCCCTTAGATATTATTAAGAAGGGCATAGTGGTCACAATGAGAGGTGAGCCTTACCGAGGAAGAAATTTGTCATAATACTTAGATGAGCCGAGCCAATCCAATGGAAAAGAGAGTCCGTTGCTTGCCGTATTTTCGCACCCTAATTGTATTGTACAATCGAATATCTTTTTCCTATGTAACAGTTTTTTTGTTTTAGTGTTTTGGTTAGGTTACGTTGTGATAAATTAATTGTTAAGTATATATTAGTTCTGAGCATCTGAATTTGTTTCTATGCAGATCTTCGACTCATTGAACAAGAAAACACCCAGCTCTTACCGCGGATTTTATAACTATAAATAAAATAGCATAAGGATCGTGTGAATCGCCCTCGGAAGTTGTGCTAGGCGTACAACGACAAGAGCGCCCGCGCCGCACACAAGCGGATAAATGACGTATGTCTTGCAACAAATAGGAATGCACAGAAGAATGACAAACTAAAATTGAAATTATTTTATTTTATTTGCGTAATAAAGGGACAATCATTACTGAATTGAGTCTGTTTATAGGCTAGATGTGGCAGAACTATAGTATATAGTCAAAGAACAACGTGGTTGGGTACCATTGACGACGCAAAAGTGTTCTAAGAAAAGCATAACACATCGGTCCTCATCAGAATGACAGAAGATTAAACAATCTCCATCTTATAACCCCATGTTTCCTTCAACACATGACTGAGAGAAACACACTGATAGATAATGATAGGTTGATAGGTATATCCTTCTACCAGCCTTCCTAGAACACCGTACATACGAGTATATATAAGTAAGTTTCACCTCTCAATGTTAAATCTAAGCCCCGTTCTGGAATGTCATTCTATTGAGAAACACCGCAACGGCTACCATAACTCAATCCGTGTGTATGTATGCATTTCACAGCAGTAGGTACCTACTGTTTCGTAATGAGCTATCACTGTGTTAACCCGCGCCCCGCTCCAAACATAGTTTCGCTATAGTTTTTTGGCATTTCAAATTGAGGTGAAAATTGTTAATTAAAAAAAATGTTAATGAGAAAGGATGAAACGAATATATACAGCGCTTTTTAGTTTTGGATAAGAAATGTACAATTGGCTATTTGACTGACTGGTCAAATAAGCAACTTTTATTGAAACGTCAAAACGATCCGATAGTATGAAGTTAGTATGAATGACGTCACAATTATCAGTGTTCCTTTATAAAGTTTTTGTTGATTTAAAAATCGTTTAAATTCAAAAATAAAAGAAGCTAGGTTGTTCCGTGTTATTTTCGAAAGCTTGATTTAGTGGTACGAGTAGTGTAAAAATAATTTTGACATTAGTCAAATAGCCAATTGCTGGTTTTTTTGTTTTAGAGAATTCGTTTGAATTTAAAAACTTAACTACTTTTTCAATTTGTTTTAGTTATGATTGCGGTCAAGTTTGCTGACGGTGTGTTTCTCAAGGGAATAACATTTCAGTTAAGCATTGACCAAGCACACCTAGTCACAACATATAGTGTACGAACAATTGTCTGGGACTCAAACCTCGCTCCAATTTTCACCGACAACCTCATCGACTGATGCATGAAAGAGAATTCAAAACGATTACTTTACACAATATAAAACTTAACACATGTAAACTAGGCATTAATTACTCGAAAGTTAGTCGAGTCAGAGCATGCGTCATAATAATGTCACTTAATATATTTTATCTGTTTTAAGCCTCTTTTACCTTAATCTTTAAGCTTATAAAATTTTATATTGCCGATATAATTTTTTTAATGGACCTCTTTAATAAAGTTTCAATTCACCTTTTCCCAAATTGGTGACATATTTTTCGACTTTTATATTTCTTGTAAGACCGTATTTGGCTTAAGCTAATAGCCGCAGCCTGCAGTGAAGTTAAAGTTTTAATAAACCGTTTCTAACCAATGTCCAATCTGAATGTTTGTATCGAATGTTTCCTTATTTATTTTGACGCGTCACATGGGAGAATGCATTCAAGGTAAACCTAAAAATAAAACAATAGTTAAAAGTGGTTTACCAAAATGAGTCTATAGCCGACAAGAAGGAATGTTATATTTTCAGTCCTTCTTATACATATTAGATTTTAGTTGTCTTAGGGCCGTATTAATAAACTCATCTCAACTATGATCCCCGTCACAAGATGCGTCAAAAATGACAGTTTTCTATATATTGACGTTTACTTTGACGTATCTTGAGACGAGGATCAGAGTTGAGATGAGTTTATTAATACGGCCCTTAGTACCAATTTCCCCATACGATGTTAAATGTTAATCGACTGTTAGTTCGTACATTTTGACAGCTGTTAACACTCTAATCGTCTGTTAAGTGGTTGGTGAAATCATACATTAAGGTTTTATTAAATATCTTAGTTTAGATATCTTTATCTTTAATGTAAAAGTTTAGCTTGCGTTGAACTTGCTTTAGCAAAACTGGTGATATTCAAAGTCACACAAGCGCCGAAACATGTGTACGTCAATTGTTCTATGTAAATTTTAGTAATTTTAGCCTCATACCCAAAGAACGCATCCCTCAAGTGATTTTCCTATTAAATTTATTTACCTAGACAAATCTACACTTCATCCACGTTTCTAAAAAGCCTTGTCTGACTACACCGCGAACTTACCAACAATGGTGACGGCCGGGGCGACCGATCCGTCTTCCTCCGGTTCAAACTGACTTCCATACTGCTCAACTTGATTCCTAGTCAGCTCCAAGTTAAAGCTGAAGTCTGGCTGACTGTCCATGGAGTCTCCTAGGTCCAGTTCGGCGTCGGCAGGCGGCGGTGGCGGCGGGATCGCCGGTGGCGGCGCGTCTTTAATATTGTTGTTGTCTCCCAAAATCACTAGCAGCGTCCAAGGAGCAGTCATACAATGAGGATTGCGAGTTGCGACAACTTAACAATAGATGGCGACATACAATTCTTCCGCCCTCATCAATAGGTGGCGCCATATCGGCTAGTTAACGTTAAAATCGCGAAGGGACCGAAATGCGATTTGAATTGTAAGAGTTATTTTCTGCCACTTTGGCGTATGTTAAACAACTTTAATTTGATAATTGCGAAACTATTAATCGCCTATCCTTGTGATCAGTTCACGAATTTAATACCTAAACTAGGGCAAAGTTTATTAAGTCATTTATATTCATAAATACTAATGATCTTCAAAACAGACATCTAAGACAGAACATAGCTGCATAGAAAAGGCGATCGGAAACTATGATATATGAATATCGATGCATTACACCATGCACAAACAAGGTATTTGGATCATACACAGATTTAGGTTCAACATTGTCCCTTCTGTTCCTAAAAGTTACGTGGGAGTTTTTAACTCATATAATTTCGATACAGGCCAAAACTACACCAGACTCCCATTACGCGGATATATCCTAACCCGAAAATTTGGTTTCAAAGTCCTTAACTTTCTGGAACAGGAGAGACAACTAGACAATTTAGGGATAAGTTCGCCTTTGTACTTTAAATTTACGATGTCAATGTATTATTTATTTATACTTTTTGTGCAATAAAGAGTTTACATACATACATACATACAACTTTTGTTTCTGTGGCTGTGTATGACCCGTTTACCTTGTTTAGCTTTAGTGCCAACCGATCACTCGTGATAGACACGTCAATTTCGTATCATTTCATTCGTAAATATCTACCAATAAATTATTTTTTTACAAAATTCTTTAATAGTTCACCAATAGAATCCACCTAAAAACAAACCGTGAAAACATAGTCGTCTCTTTCTTACACATGTAGGTGTCGAATGTCACTCTCTTTCATATTTTGTTTTGCCATTTAGGTACCAAAAAAGAGGGGAGTTATATCTGACTGGCTTCGTAGCCACATGTCAAGGATTTAAAAAAGATACTCAATATTTATTATGAACCACTTAAAATCACCATTACCGTCGCTAATTGAATCGGAAAGGTTAAAGCTTTTAAAACTGGATCGCTGGGTATTTTATGTGCCGGAGACCGATACAGCGCGCCGAAGAAAATGCAATTAATTAGTTATGGCCCTGAGTGCATTGTGGGATATATAAAATAAATATATATCAGGGACAATCTCACACAAATTGACCTGGTCCCAAGCTCTTAGGCTTGTACTATGGGTACTAGACAACGATAAACATACTTATATAGAGAAATACATACTTAAATACATAGAAAATATCCATGATTCAGGAACAAATACTCGCGCTCATCACACAAATATTTGCCCATAGCGGGATTCGAACCCGGGACCGCTAGCTTCGTAGGCACTACCAACTAGGTTAAAAGCGTCGTCAATTTTCTTATTGGACCGGGATTGTCGGATATTTGATAATTCTGAGTAAATGGATTCTGGCGCAACAAGTTTTAAAGAGAGCATGCAACTTGGGTTGTTAGCCATTTCTCACAGTGACGTGTCGTTCTCGAGGGCCCGTCTAGAAGGTTGATTTTAGAAAGTTCTCGTTAAAAGCACGTTTTCCCTAATGGGAAATACTCGGATATTTAAAATTTACTTGTTGTTTGTCCTTCGTCGTCGGCTTAAAGTACTTGTAGTGTTACAACATTTATATTAAGTAATGATTTTAAAGCCAGTAGTTTAAAAAACTCTCCAATAACAAAAGTTTCTGAATAATTTCATCAAATATTTTACTTTCATATCAATAATCAGATTTGATATTTGAAAAAAAAAATCTTATAATTTAAATTGGTCAGATTATTTAGTCTTTATTAAAAACTTATGTTGGTAAAAAAACTCAAGAGGGAAAATATTAAATATGCATGAGTTTTTTTTTTTTTTTTTCACCGTCCATGGCAATGTTTTATGAAAAATACCGAAGTTGTACTGTCAATGTGGTAAAAGGATATTCCGACCAAAATATTTGCACAATTAACACTACTCAGGATTTTCTTGGTGAAAATTAAAAACTATTGGGAAAACCCGGTACGCGAGACTTGAAGTCTCTACGCAAAATGCTATCAAAATTCTAACCCCCATCAAGACATTTGATACTTGAAATGTCCCGTAAACCGCTATAGGACTCATGTTTTCCTTTCTGAAATGTTTTACCGTTAGGTACAATATAACACAAGTTGACGGACAATTACGTAGGCACTGAACAAGATGCAACTTATGTACTACTCTGTCAAGAAAGTACCGGGAAAAGATCAATAATACACAAACTGTTTGTTAATCATCCAAATTTATTTTATCACCTTCAAAGTATGCTCCTTCAGAAACGATACACTTACGCCAACGAATAATCCAATCATCAAAACATTTTTTAAACGCTGTTTCCGGAATTGAATTCAGTTCTCGGCGCGAATTCTCCTTTATGTCTTCTACCGATTGAAAACGGGTGCCACGAAGTGGTAATTTGAGTTTAGGAAAAAGAAAGAAGTCGGCAGGAGCCATATCTGGTGAATATGGTGGTTGCTCGATGGTATTTGTTGAGTGTTTGGTCAAAAATTCTTTCACAATGATGGCCTTGTGCGAAGGCGCATTATCGTGGTGCAAAATCTTGGGACTAGCCGAGCGGTAACATGTTTCATACCCAAATGATTAGTTAAAATAGTACGGATCGACTCGTGAGATACAGAAAGTTCGGCGGCTATCTCTCTCAAAGTTGAATGAGGATTTTCAGTCACTATTTCCTTCACTTTTGCGATGTTAACTTCAGTTGCAGACGTTGATGGCCTACCAGAGCGAGGCAAATCTTCCATCACATCTCGACCGCTTTTGAACGCTTTGTACCACTCATAAACACGTGTTTTTGATAAAGTCGAATCACCGTAAGCCTTCTGTAACATTTTCAGTGACTCCGAACACGAAATTCCATTGGCGATGCAAAATTTAAGACAAACTCTTTGTTCAATGTTTTTGTCCATTATGAAATTCGCAATACACACTAGATATGATATAACTAAAAACAGCACTGTATTTAATATAAATAACAGATGCAACTCAAACTCCGCGCCAAAATAGAAAACAGTTGTGCCAATCTAACAACAACAAAAAAAACAAAAATTTGAATTTGGAACCATAAACAAATCATCCATTCCCGATACTTTGTTGACTGAATGTATTTCACACCCTATTACCTAAATGTATTATTTGCAATACATTGGAATGTTAGACCTCCCTTTGCATAAACGAAAATAAAGGAAACTAATACTAAGCAGTGTCTTGAATTAGATTGGATATAGCGGGAAAATACTCTTACTAAAGATTATTGCTTCCCAGTTCTAAAAGTCGATATCCAGAAATAAAATCAATGAGTTTACTTAAAAATACTCCATCATTTGACAAAACACTTATAACAAAAATAACAACTTTTTTCGCTAATGAGTAATAACGAACGGATATTGGAGCGTACTAACAATTTTCCTTATATATAGCCCAAATTTTAAAATAACATAGTGTTTACACATATTATATTGTATTTTTTTTAATAATAACATCGATTAGGTACTGTTATTAGAAGAAAGAACATGCAAGCATGCAAACTTTTACGTGACCCGGTTTTTCGACGCATTAGGAGATGACGCGATCGTATCTCGCTCATACGTAATAAATGTGAGCGAGAATAGGTTGTTTCGCTCGCATCATCTCCTGATGTGACGTTATACACTAGCGAGAGAAAAACGTGCGTACAGTAAAGCAGATAAGAAAAATGGGAAGGTAAGAGAGAGAAGGCTGGAGTAGCTATGAGTATCAAATGCCTTGCGCAGTTAAGACCAGCTTTTGTGCTTACATATTTCCTAGCATAATTACAGTACACATATTAGGCGCATTCGAGCTTACGTCAAGGGCTTATTGTGATTTATATCCAACTCGTCTGTATATTCATTGCCTACCTTGGATTATTTTATCTATTACAAGAAAACCATAGCAAATATCTCTATAAATCTTTACACGTTATCGCGTAAAGCTTAACCAACATATACAATAAAGGAAAATATACGCGTACTATGCATACTACATACGCATATTGAAAATTTGCAATTGATTTGTAATTATTTAATGTAACAGTGATAAAGTTCATATATTTTATACCTATGCCATAGATTTGTGTAAATTTTTAACTGTCTATTTTTAACTGTTAATTTATAACTATTTACATATGCACTAATTGAGCGAGGAGTCCTTAGCCTTTTTATCTCCTTACTAAAGATACACCGTTCTTGAGAATGATCGACACATTTTGAGAACGGCACATCTCTTGTCACACAACGGAAATGGGGATAAAATGCGTAACGTTTCCGTCGTATGTACGTTCTCCAAAGCGCCAACGGGATATAAATACTCTTCCCTTTACCACGTCCCATCTTTGTTACCTGCTGGCAACCACCATGCCAATTTAATTGGGGAAAAAACAACAATACCCAACCAGCCATAAAGCTACGCTCTAGGTGTCAACTGCACAACGTTGGCCGCTATGGAATACAATACTTTTCAAATACAGGTTGCAAACTGTGCGAACGGGGACAACTTCGATTGACTCGAGTTATATGTGATACCCTGAGTTTCACTGCTAGTATTATTTATAATTTAAACCGCTATGAAAGAAAATAAGAATCTTTTTGAGCCAATAGTTGCAAAGCCGATTCAACTTTAATTGTAATTAAGGTGCTGCTGTAATTTTTAAGAAGGTTTACCCTGAATAAGTTCAAATTACATTTTATGAGTAAAATTACACATCGTATTGACAATACCCAAACACGTTAACACATAAGCAAGCTAGCACAGACAAGATGCAATCTGCAAGATTTTACGACTGTACTAATCTCCCAAGCCATATTGTAACTAGGAGTTAATAATATTTGATATGTAATAATTTTTTCATATACACGATAGGTATAATTGAAAACCTCATCAGAGTGTGTACTATTATTTGGCCTAAGATGTTTGCTTTAAATTCGCATTATTTTATATGTAGGTACTCTTTAATACAGGTACCTACCTATATTCCTTTTCTAAAACTCTCTTATCTTATTTATTTTATCGCTTCTGCCGTAGATTACTGCAATCTGGAGATCCGCCAAGAAAATGGTGACCCTAGACTCAGAACAGATGGCAATCGATATACAGTGGCTGTTTGAAGTTAAATGGAGTCTTCCATAACAGAAAGAATTATCTTATCGAGCGTAACCTGATTGAGCTCGTTGTTTTCCTTTTACGAAATATAAATCAAAACAATTTACGCACTCATATCTGATCCATTTACGTCGACTCGGTTGGATACCCTCGAAGTTGTCCAGATTCGCAGGGGTGGTGTTTTAAGACCGATAGGTGAATGGGGTGGACTTACTGTCTTCATTGAAGCCTGCATCAGTGGGTGAGATGGGAGGCGAAGCAAACACTGGTGCGGCGGCGTCATTGATATCCCATTCATCGTCGCCTCCACTCAATGGCTCTCCATTCTATAAAACGATGACTTATTGTAACTTTTATACACAACGCGGGGCATACAAGTATGCAGGCCATTGACAATAAACGGTAACCCCTATGTTAGTACGATAGGAACAGCGGCGGGCTTAGCATGCATACACGAGATAAAATTTGACAGGTGCTAGGGAAATAAATACATATATTCCATTATTCTATCGTAAGACTTAACGCTTAAGGTTTAAAATAAAAGTGTCCTGTCTTGATAAAATTGCTACAAAAAAGTGAAAATCACTTAGTAAGGAAATAAAAGTCAGGACGAGACACTTTTATTTTAAACTTCAAGCGTTAAGTCTTACGTCATATATTGAATAGATGTATTCATTTCCCTAGCACCTGTCAAATTTTATCTCGTGCATGCATGTTAAACCCGCAGGCAGATCCCTGTCGCATGCGTTGCAACCATGCACAACATTATAAGCTCTTTTTTTCAAGGATACTCCTTCAATCTGACATCATTGCCACATAAGAAGAACATACTTATTCCAAAAGTCGTGTCTGTTACGACCGCTCTAATTTGTGGAATATTAACGTAATGATTCCCACTAATGTTACTATTGCATTGCTTTGCTAACTAATCTAATAAGCAAAGGTATTTCCAAAGAAATGTTCTACTTTCTCGTTGATTCTATAGCCAAGGCTGTTGTTCTCGCCATAGTACTTGTAAAGGTATATCAAGAACGGCGTAACCGCCACCCGTGAGATGTTCCTGTTGTCACTTACCTCATCGCACTCTTCCACGATAAGCGAAGGGAAGTTCCCCATGACGCCGTTGGCTTCCCCGCGCCACCAGCCGTCGTCCGCGGTGTGAGCATCGCGCGATACTATGCGGATGATCTGTACAAACGGGGCTCAAGTTACTCCAGGAAGAAAATAAATCGTTTGATACTGTTGTTGGTCACTGTGCTTGCTTGTGCAGCAACTAGTTACCGCAAGGGATCATCGGTTAAGTTTGACATCTTTTTAGGGTTCCGTACCTCAAATGAAAAAAAAACGGAACCCTTATATGATCACTTTGTTGTCCGTCTGTCTGTCTGTCTGTCTGTCTGTCTGTCTGTCTGTCTGTCTGTCTGTCTGTCTGTATGTGTGTCTGTCAAGACCCTTTTTCTCAGGAACGCGTGAAGGTATCTAGTTGAAATTAATATCAAATACTATGGTCTGCAATCCCTTGGATCAGTGAAAAAATCAAACATCTACGTCAACGCAATCAAAAGATACGGCCGTTTATGCCGCA
Source organism: Tortrix viridana (assembly GCA_963241965.1). Lineage (NCBI taxonomy): Eukaryota > Metazoa > Arthropoda > Insecta > Lepidoptera > Tortricidae > Tortrix > Tortrix viridana. The sequence goes on along the minus strand of OY725171.1, from coordinate 4,625,341 downwards.
TATTTAAGGAAATCTCAAGGGAATCCAAACCTATAGGGTACTTCCCGTTGACTTAGAATCATTAAATTTGGCAATAAGCAATGTCAATGGCACAAGTAAAGGGAAAAATTTGAAAACCGTTAATTTGTAGTTACATCACATGAAAACAAAGTCCAATATAAACTGACACTCACTAAGTACGCAAGTACATATTGATTGCGTGTCAGTTTATACTGGACTTGTTTATTTTGTATTCCCGTGATTTACCTACAACTTGCAAGCTTGTGCGGAACCCTCGGTGCGCGAGTCCGACTCGCACTTGACCGGCTTTTTTTAAAAACACCCTTAGCACTTTTAGACACTTTTAAGTCTGTGAAGTAGGTATAATTTGTATAGTACTCAAATTCACAGTTAATCCGTCGTGTTAAATTACAGCCCTGTTTTTATCGTGAGTGGCATCATCAATTCAAAATTTGACGCGATGATAACCTAGCCGATGGATGCGAGTAGCACAAAACACACCGTCGTGGACATCATTGGGGAAAGCCCATGTCCAGCAGTGGATGTCTTTCGGCTGATATGATGATGATCCTCAACCTCACGCCATTTGTCGTGACCTCTTGGAATCCATGTCACCTACTAATCATACGGCATTATAAATGGCATTTCTCCTCAGACTATCGAAGTCTCGCTAAATGGCGCCGTGAATGCTCTTTTACTCTATTATTCAGCTTCGCTAATGGTACAAGCGCTGACGAGAAAAATCACCTTGCAATTAATGTATACAGTTTCATAGCAGCTTAATTGCCTTGAATAATTATGAGTTACTGGAACAGCTTGCTGTGCGATTTTTAATTAGGTCAGCTTTAACCAGAATTTGTTAGCTGTTAATTTAAATAACAGCATAAGTCGCGTTCACGTTCAGCTCATAGTTTGCGAGTAATTGAGTTTGTGTCACAGAGTTAGTTAGTTCGTTTTTTTTACCTTATCTGCTACTATTTCGCAGCTAATCGCAAATAAAGTGGGTTATTCACTGTGAAATGTCATTTTGCTTCAGCCAATCGTTTATTAAGCACCGCACTGATAAACCTAGACTAGAGTTGGTGTGGCGTCCTGCAAAAATTTATAGTAAATGTCAAATCTTTAGTCCAAATTTTGGACTGTTTGAACTGAAGTGCTAAACCCGAGCACCACGGGCCGGGGCGTTACGCTGCGCAGCCCGCGAAAAAGAGTCTGGATCACGACTAAAAATCACCCCGTATATTATGTAAGTATCACGCAAAATAGGCCCCAAATGAAGTCGTCAAGTTGCAGAAAACCAGTCCGCTACAACGTATAACCTAAATAGGCTATTTACATAAGTACTAAGTAATATTGCAGTTATGGACTCACTTGCCCTTCTTCCAAGTTAAGTTCATCGGGCGCATCGGCATCGTAGTCGTACAGCGCGAAGCAGTAGCCAAGAGTCGGCAGCTCCGACTTGGCCGCCTCAGCCTCGGCCCTGGCCAGCTCCTCGTTCAGCGCCTCGACCTTCGGTTCGTCAGCCTTCGCCACCGGCGCGGAGATCACCGAGATCTGGTCCGGGCTCTGCACCACGTCCGCGTCTTCCCCTTCCACCGTGTAATCCACCGATGAGAAGGAAATCTGTGTCACCAGACCAGGATTGGTTGAGACCTAGCAAAGAAAACGGAATGAGTTCTACGCGGCCCGTAGAACGTAGCCTTTAAAGGGAAACAGAAAACTGCAAAAGTGCATAGAATAGTGACTATAGTGAGGCTTCCTTTCAATGGATGAGAGCCATTTGCCATTCGAAGAGTATTGGAAAAAGGATGCCTTTTATAAGTTGAATTTTTCGAGACGCTCTTTGACAATTTATAAACTTTTTTATATTGACGAGGACGAAATAAAATTGGAATTGTGTAGTAATAACATAGAATAACGGTTTAAATAAAAAAATAAAACACAATCATAATCATAATTATCTACTAAAAAATCGGTAAAATATTTTATAGATAAAATCTTTCTTTTGTCACAATATTCTACAACGAAAATACGTATCAGAAATCATCCTTCTATTCAAAATAAAAATAATAGAACAAATATTTTGAACAAAATCAGAAGGGGTAACAAATACAATACAGAATTAAATCAACATCGAATCACAGTTACTGATACACTGGACATACACTTAACGATATCGGTTTACAAAGGGGAGAGGATTTACCGCAACAAAGGATAGGGCACTCGCATTACATCGGTTTATGTCGAACAGCACGATGAATCTCCGCTTAGTACAGGGATGAAAAAAGCTTTTATTAATTGAAGTGCTATGCAAACAAACCCGTTAAACTCGAGCGGTTTTTGTCAACATGTGCATGACAATCAACTCTTTTGAAATCACCCCTTACATAATACAGTAGACGCTATAGGTCATAGACAGCGGTCGGAATAGGTAGAGCTAATTTACCTAAACTTGACGCGTGTTCATTCATGCGTGAGTGAGATTGGAACACATTATTGAATGAACATACATCAAGTTTAGGTAAATTAGCTCTACCTATTCCGACCACTGGTCATAGACAGTTTTCTATGGGCAAGCGTATATTGCGTAGAGCATTGCTACTCGGCAGGGGCACGCATGGGTTATAATTATAAGTTATATATGTAGGTAGTATTAGCATTTCTGTATGTGTGTAGATTAAAGAATTTAGATAGCAGTCGTGATTCAAGCCTGTTTTATTGACGTATCCTAATATAAATAAATAATTAACAATATATACGTTATGAACCAAGTGCAGGCATTTTTCATAATGCCCGGGCAATTTGATAATAATAACTCAAATATGAGATGGCAATTTAATAAAAATACTAACCTTAGCTAACCAGACAATGTGACAAACAATGAAGTTTAGATAATAATTAATAATTACTACTAACTTGACCCCGTATAGGTTACCATTACTCATAATGCCCGGGCATTATAAATAATGCCCACATTAATCACTTGGTCCATGACATATACATAAGCGCGGGAACTTACGTACTTTGGCGGGATATTGACCGCGAGTACAAAGCGAGGTACACACGGGAAGACTGAAGAAATTTGTGGTGCGTGTTAAAGTTGTGTGTTAATATTATGTCGAATGCAGTCAACCGTGAATCATTAAAGTGTTAAAAGAGTGTTTACCTGGTCGCGCTCCACGTCGAGATAGTTATGAGGCACGTAGCCCTCCTCGCCGCGGTAGTTGCGCGCGCGCAGCCAGCCATCCCCATCCCCTTCCCCCACCACTTCCAGCTGTTCACTCTCTATGATCGACAGTTCGTCCGGATTCTGAGCCTATGGAAAACGCAAGAGTTATTCAAAACTACTCTAGATAGCGAAGTGTTAGATGGTTCTTTTGATTGCTGTCGAGTTATAAACGGACTTTGAGCGGTGGCGGCGGCGGCGAGCGAATCCTCTCTTCATCGCACGGTCGAGACGCTCACCGCATTGGTTTACATTGGCGTGATTGGTTTACACGCGATGTATTAGAAAATTCACTCGCCGCTCAGCCGGTCGCGCGAAGTCGTGGTCACTGGTCAGGCCCTTACTGCCGCAGTCCTCTGAGTGCGGCAGTAAGGGCGTCAATTAAGTTTTAAGTTTCATTAAAGTTGCTGCGTCTTATTCTATTGCTATAGCAAAGAAAGTGACAGCAGCTACTTTAGTGAAACTTAAAACTTAATTGACGTCTCTGAGTGCGGCAGTAAGTGGTCCCGTCCGAGCATTATTAACATGTTGGTAGTATTGTCAAAGCGGATAAGATCACCATTGCTATGAAGAAGCGCCGCAAGTAACCCTACCTAGTAGAAGGACATTAAAAATACAGTACTGTTTACAAGAAAAAGAAAAAGAGGATACAGATTTTTAGGTACCTACTTTTAATACATTGCCCCACTTTTCCCATAGCCTAAAATTACCTTAGAATAAAACAATTTGTCCGACTTTATTGCGTGTAATTTTCTAGTTTTAAATCCCGAGCTATCGAAACGTAACTTATACTTTTTTCCCATGGAAAGCATCCATTAAAAATGCTAATTTATAAAGAACTCTATTATAAATTATGTACAGTAATTTTCTTCGCAAGTAAACTGTAAAGTAGACTTTTATAGTGGCACCTCTCGCCACGGCTAATGAAAACTATGTTCAGCAGCGCAGTCAGCAAAATAGCATTTATAAATGTAAGCTCCTTGGAAATATAATGAAATATATCCTTCGACCTTGCATGTTTGATAAGCTCGTAGAAGTTTACTGCAAGATGCAATTTATTTAGCGATATAAAAACTAACATCAAACGGCCGCACTCAGAGACGTCAATTAAGTTTGATTAAAATTGCTGCTGTCACTTTCTTTGCTATAGCAATAGAATAAGACGCAGCAACTTAAATCAAACTTAAAAAATAATTGACGTCTCTGAGTGCGGCAGAAAGTGCTTTTTAATGATTACTAGACTTTGGAGAGAAGAGGTTAGTTTCATTGTCTACTCCGCGACACTGGTTCTAATTTGCGGCCTCAGGCTACATTACAGGTGTAAGAAATTGCTGCGAGAAATATCCGACAGAGCTGTTCGATAGTGCCTTATAGGTAGTGTGTACTTATAGGTAGATTACACTGTTTACATTGTCGGGAGATTTCTCGCAGCAATTTCTTGCAGGTTTATTTGCGGCTTCTGTCTTTCCAAACCTAAAACATGGCTTTTATTATTTATGAAACCAGAACAATCATACAAAAAATTACAAGACTTTTCTACAAAAGGCATTTTAATGACACGCTTTGTTATCCACTGATGACTAATTCGCTTTGTTTGTTATGTTTGTGTGTTGTTAGATAAAACTCCAACGAGCCATTGATAAGTTTTTTGGGCCACCTTCCACCTGCATCATCATACCAGCTCTATTTAAGATCGGAGTATGAACCTAGGTACTTTTGTATTGTCACGTAAATTGTATAGGTCTTATGCAGAATTTCAAGTCAACCCGACGATCAGAAATAGGGTAAAATCAAGTTCCTAGATTTATTTAAAAACTTAGTTACATAGGGATACACGTTAAAGGCGTAAACATGTAAAATATAAGTCGCTCGGCTTAATAAGTATAGTCTTTTCATTTTGACACATTTTTGATTAAGCGGTAGACATTATGAAAAACTAGGTCTATCCGTTTTCAACCAACCAACCAATTTTCCTTTAAAATGGTTGTGAGAAAATGTCCTCAGTAACAGTTAAGACGTATTTGACTACAAAATCCATCGTAAGAGCATTGAGAGGCCGACGAGCCGATTGGGAGCTGAAAAGGACTCGAGAGTCTTTCAACGCTATTTTCTGTTGAATGGATATTTTGCTAAAGTTAAGACTGAAATTCTGGAGTTATATTTTTTTTGAATATTTTTCAGACAAAAATTTTGCTTCGTCTTACATGTTAGAGGAGTTAGTTTTCTGTGATTAAAAGTTTACTGAACACGGGATTAACGTTTGTCTTAGACGTACCAATTTCACCGTACGATGTTAAATGTTAATCAACTATTAGTTCATGAATACATTTTGACAGCTGTTAACACTAATCGACTATGGGGCTGTTCATTTATTACGTAAGAAAATTTGGGGGAGGGTACAAGTCTTATATTTTCTTACATGGGGGTAGGAGCGGGTCTAGATTGGTCTTACGTAAGATCACAAAAGCAAGGAAAAATTAAAGCCTTTTCATATTTTTGCTACTTTTTCTTTGAAATTTTGGTAAGTTTAAAAAGGGGGAGGGGGTTCATACAAGGCTTATTTTTTCTTACTTACGGGGAGGGGGTTCAGAAATTGGTTAAAATTGTCTTACGTAATAAATTAACAGTGTTAAGTGGTTGGTGAAATCCGAGACAACAGATGTAAACACTTAGGTACCCCCTTATTCATAAACGCACAACAAAACAATTCAATGTCACAACAAAAGATAAGGACAAACCATACTTCAAGCATACTTTAGTTATTGTGCGATTATGAATAAGAGGGGACTCGTATTTACTTAACTACCAAAACATTACAATAATGCCTTTAACCTGTTTTTCTCTGCAGCTGACTGTACTATCGACAAAATGGAACCCTGACTCACCATAGAACCGTGTTACAGTATCGTTATAAATCAAATCGTTAGAAGGATCAAACGAATCGTTTTATAACGTAATTGTGACACAGTTCTATGGCGGGTTAGGGATCATTTTGCCGATTTTAAAATAAATTTGGGTAAACTAAAAGTGCCCGAGGTATAAGAAGCAATATTGCGTTGAACAACATTTAAAAAATAGGGAAATATCCGAAGGGTTCTTTATTTTAAATGAGTTTGTAACTTGTTTATGCTTGTTTATGGCCGTGTGTGTGTACAAATTTTCTAAAGGTAATTTTGTTGAGTAATAAATATTATTGAATTAGGTAATAGAAAAAGTTCTTTGTAATTAGAGTGCTAGTTACTACAGAAAGTAGATTTTACAGTAAAAAGTCATTAATCAAAAAGTACAAGTTACATAGTAAATTTATTATAGCTTTGGTAGTCTAATTGTTTATTTAGTTTTTATTGCAAATATCCTTACTTAACAGTTTGTTTCTTGATTTTTGAAGTGAAACTTCTTTGGCGGGATTCGATAATATTCGATAAATTCGATAAATGGACGAGAATTGAGAGTAAAATTTTAAAGACGTGTAATGTTTAGGCACATTTCGTTACATGAGAGAGAAGAAAGATATGACGTAGAGAAAGCAAGACAGAGAGCTATACATATATTCCGACGCCATATTTTATGCATTTCCGAGATTATACGTTCAAACACGAACGCAAATTGCATTATGACCTGCTGATTAATTTCCACGAACACTCAAAAATAATTTGCTAGTAAGAGATTGTTTTTTCAGTAATTTCTTTCGACTCGGTTGCTATGGAAACGTCTCATGGTGGTTCAACAATTAAAGTATGCAATGGCACTTACTGTGTACGAGTAGAGCGCAGTGCATTTGTAGAGGGGCGCGGCGGGAGCACCCGGCGGCTCGGGCTCCGCCTCGGGCTCGCCCCAATTCACCTGAGTGGGGTCATCCCATCCAACTGCCAGCTGTTCGATTTGCAAGCGTTCTTCCTCCAACGCAGCTGTGAGAAAAACCATCCGTTATTTCCTATCTTCATAGGTAACCGACCATTTCGTATTCTTTCAACTAAATGTAGCTAAAGTGGGCACTTCAAATTGACTGACGCATGACCTTATTGTTTTATAACATGCAAATGGAATTCACTTTCCGATTGACTTCAATTTTTGGTTAGCCGCATCTACTTAAAGAGAACAACGGGGGACGCGGCCAACATAAAATATAAATACTTTACATGAGAATCTCAATGCGTTGATAAATCTGATCATCAAGACGGAATGCGTCTATGTAACTTAGTAATGAAGGATAAGAAAGTAGAAGAAAAACTAGCGAAAGACTTCAAAATTCGAAAGTTGCTAGCCAACTTACGTGCCTTTGGAGCCTTTTGTTCGAAGGCGCAAAGCTAAAGGATAAGTCTAACAATCTATGCATGTTGTGACACATTTTATGAAAACGTGTTAATTATTCACTTTTAAATAATTATGTTTAATCCTTATTCGTATGCAACTGCAATAAATCTTCAAATACTGACCGTCCACTTCCTCCTCGTGATCGTCTTCGTGCTGAGATCCTGAGGTGGTGCGCTGGTGTCCTGACGCAGCGGCGACTTGGACTTCTCCCTCAGTGTTATCACTATCGTAGAACGAGTCTGAACTAGGTTGGTCCTGGACAAATATGCATAATTCAGTATTCATCACTCCTTTGTAATTGAGTAAAACTCTATATAAAGTTGATAATAACATTAGGTCGCTAGTGTGTCAAATTATTATAAAGACAATACCAGTTGAAACGTTATTAGTGTCTAAAGTCATACAGGCCTAGAATATAAAACGATCAACATATTTAGGAGCTAAAATTGCACTCACCGCAGCTCCTGAGGCATCAGTCCTCACGCTAAGAAGGCTGCTGCTTCGTGGAAGTGCCTCCTGGACAGCTAGCAGGTCGATATCCTTCAGCCACTCCTCGACTGGGGCGCCTCCGGCCCTGAGGCACTCCAAGCGAGCCTCGTACTTGGCCTTTGAGGTCTCTGAACGACGGATGTTGGAGCGAAGCTCATCCATGCGCACTTCCAGCTCGGGGCCGTTCGGGTCGTTGGGGTCCGTCTGATAATGAAGATATTTTTAAACTTGAGACGGATGGACCCTATACAAGCTCCTTCCACCCACTTTGCGTGAGTATCTTAGATTATTCCTGAAGCTCCAATCTTGAAACTCAGGTACAGGTCTAAAGATTTGTTTTTCTCGACGGAAAATATACTTTATTTACACGATATAAAAGTCAAATCTGTTCAATTAAGAAAAATGTAAATCTGATCATTTTCTGCAACACAAGTGAAAAGCAAAGAATCTTGCTGAATAGTTATTAGCATGAATAGATCAAGCGTCTCTTGGCTTTACGGAGTGCTATCGAGCTTTTAATAGGCTTGCCCTGCAAGTAATTATATTAGAATTATATAATAAATAAAAATGATAGGACACATGACCTCTAGGTCATTTTAGGTCAATTTCAGGTCGACTTCAGGGTTAATTATTTAATAGACGCCAACATCAATTTGACTGGAGTAGGAAGGATTGCTTTGTAATTGGCTTCATTAGTTCCTATCGATCAGTTTTTAATTGTCTTGCGCTGTAAGTAATATCAGATTTATGCAAAAAATATACGACACATGAACGCTAGGTCATCCTACATCATATTTAGGTTATTTTCAGGTTGATATTACCGTCATCCTCGTCTGATGGAGAAGCATAATAATATTTTTTCTAATTGAGATGGAATCTGATGCAGAACCTTACATATCTATAGACTTGTACGTGTAAAAATGACTTAATTTTGTTTCAAAATTTTCCTACTACTTTAGCAGAAAGAATAAATTCATGAAACTTCTTTTTCAAGTTTATATCTATCTCTTATTAATTGACTTTCATTAGTCTATCGATCAGTTTTAAATGTTTTGCCCTTTAGGTAATATATTTGATTCTAGCAAAATTATAGGACACATAAATACTAGGGGTCGTATTAAAAAACTCATCTTGACTAAGATGCCTGTCTCAAGACCCTTCAAAAGTGACAGTTTTCTACGGGTTGACGTTTATTTGACATCTCTTGAGACGGACATCTCGGTCTAAAAGAGTTTATTAATACGGCCCTAGGTCATCCTTCGTCGGGTTGAGGTTGGGTTTAGGTTTAAACTATTAAGAGCCACGTGCACGAAAAATATAAACCTAGGTTTAGTCTTACGTTTAGATTTAAGACTAAAATATATTATAGATTTTGTCACGTCTAAGCTGAACTTGATCAAGATTTGTCTTTTTGCTGCAAAGGGCCCTAAATACACGTCAGTATCATTTTGGTTGAAGTAAAAATAATTTTAAATGAATACTTTTTGGAATTCATTACTTAATTGTTTATAACCGACTTCAAAAAATTATGATGCTCTTTATCTAATAATTGTATCAATCAGATTTTTATCTGCCCTGTAAATTGATATACTAGATTCTTGCGCAAATGATAGAATACATTAATTTAAAAGACGCTGACTTTAATCTGTTGCACTGCACCTACTGTACTAGATGCTTTGGAGTGAGCTACTTGTCAGATACCTAAGTCATTTAAGGAGTCTTTGGGGAGTCGATTTATCTCACTCATCGATGATTATTGAGTAAAAATAAAAATTAAGCCACGCAATGATCTCGTTTACAAGTGGATGACTCAAATAAATGAATTTCACCTAATCAGTAAAAATCGGCGATTCCGGTGAGCTTTAGTCAGCGGGTGAGATTCAAAAATATATCTCCTAATGTCACGCACACATGCCACGGTGTTTGTGCGATATCGAATGTCAATTGTGATTGTCATCTATTGGCTATGCGAACGTCTATAGATACACAATGTCATTACATCAATCACACGGCTCCTCCAATCCTCTAGGTACAGTTCGCCATCAAATATATCTGTACATATCAGAGTGGTCAAAATATCTGAACATGCACTCTAACGCCTTGGCAATAGAGTCGTGTTCAGATATTTGTGAGCACCTTGTTTGCTGCAATATATATGATGGCGACTGTACTAGAATCAAATCCGACCACGTAAATTATATTTGAATAAGTTAGCTCCAAACTACCTAGGTTCTGACAACAGCGAGCCGGGAACGTAGGCAATCCCCAACGTAATTTTGCATTTGATAACTTCAAATATCATGCATTAAAATTGCATGTATATTTATTGCTTAATTTGCTACCCACAATGTTGACGACTGTAACACTGCAACAAAGTAAAAGGTAGTATGTGCTCGCTCACGGACCTCATAAACTGCCTTTTTCGATTTGTGAGATGTATTTTTCGATATTTTTATTTTCTTGTATAAAAATGTCCGATTGCCTTCTTTACTGGTATATCTATTTTCTTGTATAAAAATTTCCGAACGCCTTCTTTCCCTACAGACATATTTCCTGTTATATTTATTTTCTTGTATAAACATTTCCAATCGCTTTTCTTCCCTATACACATATTAACTGTTAAATTTTATTTTCTTGTATAAAAATTTCCGAGCGCCTTCGAACAAAGGATAACTCTTATTTATTGATACCCACCACCGTTAAGACACTATTTGTAAGTTTTATAACATTTTAACATAGACCATTCCTTTTATTAACTCATCTAAATTAGGTATATTCTAAGTTTACTATCTGCTTTGTTCGCAGAGGTGCAGGTATTTTGTACTTATAAATTAAGAAGACTAACTGAATAAACATTCAGTCCTGCCCTGGTGACTTCTCTCTCTACAAGTATCCCTACCGTGACAGTATGTCTGTCTGCTGATGTGAGTATAACTGACCTTTTGCCCGGCATCGCGCATGCCTTGGTAAAGATGCAACTTGCGCGTAGCGTCTCGCACTAGCGCGGTCTCGCGCACGACGCGAGTAGCCCAGCGACGAGATTCCTGCGCAAGAGTCTGCGCAGTAGGCTCGTGATCCATAGTCACCACGTCTACTGGGTCGTTGTCGCATGGCTCGTAGTCGTACTGCAAATAAAATCTACTTAGTGCGTGTTCAGCCGTGACCGCAACCATTTGGGTAATTCTCATATCGTTTCAACCGCCCGTCACAGCCGTGGCTACAAAATCGACGATTTTCTAAGGAAAAGTTATTCATAAGAATTGTAAGCGGCGGCTCTGCATTCTACAGAATAGCCGCAAATGACATTCGAATATACAAGGAAGCCCGAAGCCGTCAATAATGCGACCACGGTTGTGACGGCGGCTGAAACGCTCGTGAGAATGACCCATTTAATAGAGTTCGGTATATGAGGAAATTAGAAACTGGCGCCAGTCCATTGTTATTGTAATGCCATGTTATGAGGAGGGACAAGAATCTTGAAAAGGAGAGTTAATAGTATGAGTATAATTATGTAATAATAATAAATAAATAAATAATAATAAATAAATAAATAATAATAAATATCAGGGGACAATCTCACACCAATTGACCTAGTCCCAAACTAAGCTCTAGGCTTGTACTATGGGTACTAGACAACGATAAACATACTTATATAGAGAAATACATACTTAAATATATAGAAAACATCCATGACTCAGGAACAAATAAACGCGCTCATCACACAAATATTTGTCCATACCGGGATTCGAACCCAGGACCGCTAGCTTCGTAGGCAGGGTCACTACCAACTAGGCTAACTGCGTCGTCAAAAAACCTAGGCAAAAATGTAAAAGAAACAGGAACTAAGTAGAAAATAATGTCGAAAAAACGAGGGAATAATGAGACGACGGCTGATATGGACGCGTGGAACAAAAACTTGCAATATCAGAGGACAATCTCACACAAATCGACCTAGTCCTAAACTAAGCTCTAGGCTTGTACTACGGGTGCTAGACAGCGATTTACATACTTACATAGAGATACATACTTAAATATATAGGAAAATATCAACTCACAAACAAATATTCACGATCATCGCACAGATATTGAGCCTGGAACCGCTGCTAGCTTCGTAGGCAGGGTCACCACCATTTAGGTAAATCGCGTCATCAACTAGATGTGAAATACGATGATAATAGCTAGCTATCTCACCTGGATATGCTGCTTCAGCACCGGATAGTACAAGTAGACGCACTGGAGGTTGTAATCTCTGGTCAGTTGCTGGGCCTGGTCCCGAATCTTCCCGAACGAGTGCTGGGTGGCCGAGCAAGTCAGCAACTCGGTGCGTCCCATCAGAGTTAGGAACTCTGAAACCTTCTCATAGACGGCCGATTCCATACTCTGCATGCAGGTCTGAAGCTCAACTAAGAAGTAGCGGTTCTGTGGACAAAAAATAACTTGAGCTTGTTTTTGGGGTTGTTCACTTTGGTTATAATTTCCCAAATTGTCCTTTATAAAATATAATAATAATAATAATAATCCAGTCTATATACGTCCCACTGCTGGGCACAGGCCTCCACTCACAATGAGAGGGTTTGGGCTATAGATCCCACGCGGGCCCAGTGTGGATTGGGAACTTCGCACACACCGTCAAATTGCTTTGCAGGTGTGTGCTGGTTTCCTCACGATGTTTTCCTTCACCGAAATTATATTATTATAATTTAGGACAGTTAATGACTGAATAGGGAATATGCATGATTTTTTACGCATTTCTTAACAAAATATGAAAATACCGTGAAAGAGATGGCAAAAAGTGAAATTAAAATTAAAATCAGTCAAAAAATACACAAAATATAAGTATTTAAAAACTACCAATTGACTGCACTACGGCCATATAAACTCCATGTTTAATTATGTTTTGCTAGAAAGAGATAGGAGCAAATATTTAATGACTTATATATTGGTTTTTTATAGTTGTTCGAAAAATAATTTCTCTCTACTGTTTGTTCATGAATGACTTTTTATTAAAGCAAAAAGAAAAAATCATCCATATTCCTTATTAAACAAAGCGTTATTTTTTCCTTTGTGTAACGAAAGTTATCTAAATGATTGTATGACTAATTTTCGTTACAAAAGGGAGAAAATAACGGTTTTAACTGTACCCGGCTCAAAGTCCTTCCACTCATGCTTATGGCCTTGGATGGAAAATGGATGGATGCTACGTACCTGGTGGGCATTGGCGGCGGCAATGCTGAGAAGGTAGTCGTTGCGGGCTCCAGTGGACTTCTCCTCGAGCTGGTCGCGTCGCGAGGACACCTTGGCGCTGTTCTTTTGCAGCGACGTGATGGATTGAAAGAATGAGCCCTTCTTCTTCTTCAACCTACGTAATAATAAAAGGCTCATAACGAAATTACTTGACTTTTAGTAACAAAAATAATAATAAATAAATATCAGGGGACAATCTCACACCAATTGACCTAGTCCCAAACTAAGCTCTAGGCTTGTACTATGGGTACCAGGCAACGATATACATACTTATGCAGAGAAATACATAATTAATATAGAAAACATCCATGACTCAGGAACAAATACTCGCACTCATCACAAAAATATTTCTCCATACCGGGATTCGAACCCGGGACCGCTAGCTTCGTAGGTAGATTTCTTATTTGAATATTTTTATCCTACGTGAGAAAATTATAACTGCGGGCTTGAACGCTCTTCTGGTTGTTGACATGTGTGTGTGTTGTGTATTCACAGCCCAACAACCTTCAACACGTCGCCAACACTGTTCTATTGAATCATATACACGGTGGGCGGAACACTATTTGGCCCCACGCTCGCCCTTGTAAGGACCGAGCCCTTGCAGACACGGATGGCACCAATTCCCACGAGATTCGCGGTCCGGCAATGGTGACCAACAGCCCGTGGGAACCCACCTTAATAACAGCAATTTAGAACAATGTAAAAGACAGCTGTGACGTTTCTTTTGATCTGAACGACCATGGCAGACCTGAACTGTTGACCCACTCTATATACGAAGAAATCAATACGATTTCAAACAAGTCTTAAAGGAAACCAGTTAGTTAAGCTGGTCCGAATTAATTGCTATTTAGATGATGTTCATTCACTCTATTAGAGATCAGAACCTGCGAGGGTCTGCTCCAAGAGGAAACGGCCTCAAAGCCTAATAAGAATTCGTATATATAAGTTTTTTTTTTTTTTCATAAATGCGAATTTGTTTTCGTTTCAGCTTATGTCAGGAAAAAAAAACAAGGTTTGAAATTTATTGAGGCAACAACACACAAGAAGAGATGCGTCGTTTTAAAGTCAGAAACCCAAGGCAGATATTTGGGAAACAAGGGACATTTGGGGAAATTTCGTTTAAAGGCAGGACATATTTAATCACCAGGTTTGTGGATTTACGGATGTCACTCAGGCTGTAAGGACGCGACAGAAAACCTGCAGACGTTAAATCTGACAAAACTGGACGGGTCGAACAAGCGCTCAAAAACCCTATTTCGTGGATTGAAACTTTAGCACATAAAGACACTGCCATCCAAAAGAAAAAGGCATATCAAGAGTAAGAGGTCTGCGCATGCGCATACTGCCTTTTGGCTCCGCTCTCAGAGCAGTGGTACTAACTTTTCCTCGATGTCTTTGGCTTTGTCCCGCACATCATGGGCTGTGTGTTCTTCGTCGAAATATAGCTTCTTGGTCTTGTCCACGTCGGTGACGGTCAGCTGCAGCTCCTTGTGCGCTTGCGCAAGAGAGTCCGTGCACTGTCACACAAACATACAATTAGAGTGCATATCCATCAAAGCTGTAGATATTCCACCAAAAGGTTTTCTTTATTTTTGCTTCTCGCGTAGAGGAGCTAGCCTAGTGGTGGAATATTCTAATTCAACGCTCTTTGTTCTCAGACAGATTTGGTGGAATCGCACCCTAAAATAGGTATAACTATGTCATTACAAGAAAAAGTTACGTTCATATTGAATTTTCAAATAAATATTATACTCGTATTTCCAGATATTTCAAGGCATTAGCATCCCTTTGATAAACACAAAATCAAATTAATATCGGGTGTCTATTATTTAGCAGAATAAAATAAATGGCATTATTATATTATCTGTGCAATTTTGTCCTCAAACCTCAAACTAACCTCGTAGCAAATCTTAAAACTACGAGTAGCTACGGCGTAGCGGCCCGTAGCTTCATTAAGAATTCTCTGTAGCGTTCAAAACATTTTGCCTACACGTTGCGACTCGTTTGTCATTCAGTCTTTATCGCGTCTTAAGAAAACCACCGGTGCGGGCTACATTAAAAAAAATCAGAGGGCCTAGGTTTTTAAATTTAACCTGTTTTTAATGACAGGTCGTTTGAAAAAAGCTGTGGTTAATGGAACGAAAGAAACTAATGCCACCTTTAAGCGTGTGAGTGCTGACAGTTCTTCGAATTTCAAAACGAAAACCAGTATTTTCACATTTAAATGAAATACAAACAAAAATATTAAAATTGGAACGAACGCTAATATCATCTATGATTGCGTGAGTGCATCCTTTAAACGTTATTCGAATTTCAAACCGAAAGCCTGTATTTATTTTACACACATGTACACTTTCATTCGTTGTTCGATTCGTACCAGCTCTTGTAAATCGACCTGTACAGTACTTCCAGCTTCTTAATACGAGTAGCTATCGGAAAGCTTCGTTTTTCAATGACACACTAGTGACAAATATATTGTCAGTTGCGAGTGCAAGTATGATAGCGATAGCTAGCCGAATGCTATTAAGAAGATAGGAGTATTGTACAGGTCGAATCACAACAGCGAGCAAGAATGGATCGAACAAGTGTATGAAAATTTGCATGTAAAATAAACACAGGTTTTCGGTTTGAAATCCGAATAACGTTAAGGAACGGCACTCACACAATCATAGATGACATTAGTTTCGTTCGCTCCTTTAGTGAATCTACCTGTTTAAATAATAACGATGGCTTGAAGATATTATAATGCAAAACAGCTTCTTAGTAGTTAATATAATGAGAAAAGGGACGGAGCGTGCGGGCGCTCCATGACGAGTTTTTATAGCTGTGAAGTTAGTCGCGCGACGCGGGCCTCGCGAGCGGCGTGAATCGCGGCTATCTTCGGCCCTCTGGTGGCTGGCGTTAACACTACCTGTATATCGAACTGACCTTTTTGGCGACAATGAGCTTGTGCTGCCGCAGCATCTTGGCTTCGTCGGCTATCTGTTGCTGGAACACCTCTACCGCCGCGAGGCGCGCGCGCGCTAGTTTCTCGTTCTCTTCTAGAACGGTGCGCCACACGTTCCACATGTTCCTGTGTTAGGGTGACCATGGGTTCGATAAATAAATAATACAGAAGAAACGCATACAAAGTGACTTAGTCTCAAAATAATCTCTAGGTTTGTGCCAGGGCCGTAACTACCGCCGTATCAGCCGTATCAGAAATACAGGGCTCCCGGGCTACAGGGGCCTCGAACGTATGTAAACAAATAACCGCACTCAGATAGAAAAGCCTCCCAACAAATTTGGATACAAGGCCCGTCTAGCCTTGTAAGTCCTGTGTTTTTTAAAGCAGTAGTCCTAACTACCAAATGTACTATACCAAGTACATACCTACTAACAAAAATAAACCTAAAGGTGAGGTACATTCGGCAGTTATTCGTGCTGTGTTCTTAAAATGTCAGATCTGAACTACTATCATTGATTTGTACTTAGTACGCGGGGACTTACGAGGCTAGGGCAAACTACGCCACTGGTTTGTGTTATGGGTACTAGACAACCGATAAAGATATATTGAAATAAATACTTATACGTATAGAAATAAATACTCATTACACAAATATTTGCCTTTACAGGGAATTGAAACCGGGACCGCTAGCTTCGTAGGCGGGCCTCTACCAACTAGGCTTACCGCGCCGTCAAATGGTATGGTAATTAATAAGAAAATATAGTTCATGTTAGCTCGACCGTATCGCAACTTGGATGGAACGCAGCCTCTAGCACTAGCCAAGTTGCAATCTATGAAAGCTAACGACTATTAAATCAGCCACATAGTTAGGAATCAACATTAACCAGGGAGCGCTAACATTAGGACCTACAAAGCGCGACGGCAGCAGCGGCGGCAATGGAAATGAAAATGAAAACATTTATTCTGTAAGCATTCTCCTTGTCGCGCGAGAAGAAGCGCCGCAAGAAACTCAACAGGTCAACAGTCAGTTGTTTTTTTTAAATAAATCTTCAATCACAGTGAGCGGCAAAAACAAATTAATAGAGATGATAAAGCATGCCTGCGATGGGCGATTTCTGAAACAAAAGTTTCCTTACATATTTAGAAGGAAATGATTTTGAAAGTAATATTACAGTTAAATTCCATGTAACGTTTCCGTTAGTTATAACATCCGTGGAGGAGACTGTGATTGATAAATTCGACACCGACTAGAAAGACTCGTGCAGCTATAGATGGCTGTGATGCTCAGGAAGCGAACTCGCTTTTTGAAGATTTTAGATTTTGTATTTCATGAAAACCTTTTTTTTTATTTTAATAATTCCGCCATCGTTTTGCTTTGTATATTTCAGAAAAATATAAAAAAAATAATTGTAGGTCAGTCTGTCTGAAAGATTTTATTTTGCCGCCTCAAAGCGATAATGCTCATGAATCTCATGATTCTGTTATATTGCATGAAATTTTCACTTAAATTTCATGCAATATTCTTTTGAAACTTACAAGCCGCCCATCACTAGCCTCAATTTGCAATTTGATTATTACGAATTAACTTCGGATTCTTGACTTGCGTTTCGAAAGCATAGACCACGTTCGAATTGAACAACGTGAATAGAATGAACAATTAGTCAAAATAAATTAAAAAATAAATGTTTTATGGTCACTACGCAATTATGATTATTGAACTCGAAATATGTTTTTTTTATCCTGGGGCCTTCTACGCTTTCTCCTACTATATGTCCTGTATTAAAAAGAATATATCCTTCGCGGCGCAAGATCGCTTATACATTCATCAAACAAATAAATAATAACAAAATAGGAGTTTACGTGACGGCTGCGTAATGCCAATTACGCAGAGTCGCGTACAATACTTTATCAACACTCATATTGTAAATAAATCCTCTATGATAAAAAAATATACATTATATAGGTAATTATGTTGTTGGCATTTCATCTTGATTGATGCTTGGTAAGGATTCGAATAAATTCGAAATTAAAAAGTCATAACGGCATCAGCAGCGAACACGTAAAGTGAACTTTATATTACAATCACTATTATATTTGACACCGCGACTGTAACACCACTGACTGACGTAATGCTAGTTGTAGAGGTTTTACGATATTGGTGTAGATAAAATACTTTATTGAGCAAAAACAAGTTGTCACAAGTATTCACAGTAAGTAATTAACGCAATGTTGTTATAACAGAGGTAATTAACGTTAGTACCAGTGCTAGTATAATCATATACTTGTAACAGCTTAATTATGTGTTTAATTCACTATGATATAACAGCGAACATAAAAATTAGCTTTAATCGCTTTAACCTTTTGAAAGTCACACTCGTCTGCAACTTTACATGTCCCGGACACCGCCGTCATGAAGTATATGAAGTCGCCGTCGGGCACGTAAATTTGGCATATGCCAACACAAATATACGGAGCGCAGAACTCGCTGACAGTGGACAGTTTCAGCCAGTGTCTTGAACGCATAAAGCTAGGCAAAAAGAGTTTGTAATAGTGACATACAATATTCTCAAGTGGCAACCGCCATATTAAACCACAGCTTTTGGGTGTAAATTAGATCATGTTGCCAATTTCACTCCTAACAACGCCCTCATGTTTCCTAAACAGTTTTTATCTATGTCTTTTGACAGTTTACGCGAGCTACGTGTAAAAAAAAACAACAAATACGGCACCAGCGGGTAGATTTGGGGAAAAGGACGGAAGCGAATGCGTTAATGTGTGTATACGTACCATTTTTCTTCAGCACCGTCGACTTTGATGTCGGGGATGTTGGGTATCTTCTTGCTGAGATATCCTGATGATATTTTAAGCAAGGCCTGGGGACAAACAAATATCAGTTTAAATCAAGAGTCAGAGAACTTTTAAAAATATCATATAAAGTATATTGGATTCGGACTAGTTTTTGAGACATTTAAATTTTTGTGATAAAACTTGTTACGAAAACTCAGGTGCAACAAATGCATTGCAAGTGGCAAGTCAACATGGGTTGCATACTAAATAAAGTTCATAAAACTAACTTTAGCCTCGCACCCGATTCTACTTTATCTTACAAACGGAACCCACGGTGTGTGACTCCGACTCACACTTGGCCAGTTTTTGACTTTGCAAAACGATGTCAACTTCTAATGAAAATAATCCCTATTTGCAATGAAACTAACAACACCTTGGAAATCTACGTATTCCTTAACCATCTGTATGAGTAGTATTACTCTCTCACTCGTGAAAGCCTCATGTTATATGCAGCATGCAATCATGCAATCATGTGCACGGGAACTGACATATCGCATTGAGAATTCACGATGACACCTAGAAAATTAGTGAAACCTTTAAGTCAGGAGTAAATGTTAAATTTTACGTCTCAAACACTTCTAAAAATTACTAAAACTGACCTTAAATCAGGGTCCGTTGCCGCTATTATGACTACCGGTTATCATTGCAGTTCACTATTTATAGGTATCGCTAAAAAAACTTTTTTACCTGTTAACATTCCTAGCGGGTAATGACAGCTCTATTGATTGACATAAATTTATTAGACATAATGTGTCATTTGCCATAATCATCATTTGACATAAAGGATTCTTATAAAATAAACTTAACCTAATGAGCTCTGTTGGATAGCAGGCGCTTAATTTGCGAAATAATTTCAGAAAAAATTGCGAAAGGATTTTGAAATAAAATGCAACAGCTTAACGTGCGTGTAGCTTCTATTAGCGACCGTTATCTTATAAAATTCGAGGATAGGGGTATGTGAGGAACATTAGTGTGACGTAGCATATGACGATATGTGGATGTTTCGCGTAGGCTGCTTACAGATGTCGCTAGGAGTCTGAACATGCCCCCGGCCTTGAAAGCATTGACTTTCAAAAATTTTGAATGGCGTAATTAATTATTCTGGCTGATCAACGGGCAGATTTTGGTGAATGCGCGCCTCACGATTCCGGATGCGGTTTTAATATCTGCAACCCTCGATACGCCGTCCTTTCCGGGAATAGTTTTGACAACCCGCCCTAGGTGCCACTTCAAAGGAGGGAGGTTGTCGTCCTTTATGACTACGAGGGAGTCCGGTTGCAGATCTTCGGTGCTGGTCCTCCATTTAGACCGCTCCTGTAGTTCGGAGATGTACTCCTTGGCCCAACGCTCCCAAAAATGTTGGCGTATCTTTTCCACCATCTGGTACCGGTCGAGTCGATGCGAGGTGACGTCTCGGAGGTCTTCACTAGCGGGTGACGTTAAGGATCGGCCAACCAAGAAGTGTGCGGGGCTCAGTGGAGTATAATCCTGCGGATCCGAAGACATGGGGGACAAGGGACGTGAATTTAGGACAGCCTCAATTTGCGTTAACACAGTACTAAATTCCTCAGAGGTGAGGTGAGCATTACCTACCACGCGACGTAGGTGGTGCTTACATGATTTTACCCCAGCCTCCCACAAACCACCAAAATGAGCCGCATAAGGTACAATAAACCTAAACTTAATTTGTTGACTGGTTGCGTAATCAACAATCTCCGTACTGCATCTAGATAAAAAGCTGCCGAAATCGTTCATTAGACCCACAAAGTTTCTGCCGTTGTCCGAGAAGATCTCTGAAGGCTTGCCGCGACGCGACATAAATCGTTTAAGGGCTAGGAGGTATGCGTCAGTGGTGAGATCGCTCACGAGCTCCAGGTGGATAGCTCGCGTCACAAAGCAGACAAACAAACAAATATAGGCCTTAACCGTTTGCGCGCCTCTGCCTTTGCGGTTCAATATAAGAATTGGCCCAGCGTAATCAACTCCACATTTAAGAAAAGGGTAAGTAGGAGTTATCCTTTCAGCGGGAAGGTTACCCATTAGCGGCGCGAGGGTTTTCCCTCTTAATCGTTTACACACAACACAATCATGCACCACTTTACGTGCAAGGTTTCTACCGCCGATTGGCCACCACATGTTGTGCAAGTTAAATAGTAGTGTCTGAGGCGGAGCGTGTAACAGTTTATTGTGTTCGCTGCGAAATAATAATATTGTAAAATAATGTTTGCTGGTGATCAAAATTGGGTGTTTTTTCTCAAATGAAAAGTGTGGAGAATTCTTAATACGACCACCAACACGAACTATTTTATCGTCGCCCATAAATAAACTTAATTTACTTAAATTGTGTTTAGATTTTAACGACTGTTTATTAGCCAACAACTTATATACATCTGAAAAGGATTCCAGTTGCGACAGTCTGGCTAATAATGTTATTGATTCCCTAAGCTCTTCTACGCTGATACTGCCCGTACGCTTATTGGTTTTATTGCGTGAATTATAAATAAATCGTAACATGTACGCAGTGGCATGTATCATGCGAGAAAACTGAGAGAACCTTTTGAAAGGAAACAAAGTTTCGTCAATTGTCGAAGTAAGCGCAAAATTCACATTGGGTTTAACCTCTGGCAAAGTATGCACGTCACTATTACTAGGAACCTGGGATAAACTTGCGCAATCAAATTCACTATTATGTAAAAAACTCGGCCCCGTCCACCAGATACTCGAATCAACCAAATTCTCCAAGTCGACGCCGCGCGATACTAAGTCAGCGGGTTTTGTTTTCCGCTAACATGTCGCCATGGAAGGTCTTTGGTTAGTTCGTGTATCTCGGCTACACGATTTTGCACAAAAGTTTTAAGCATATTGGGAGGCATGCGTAACCATCCCAATACGATCGTCGAGTCCGTCCAAAATACAATGTCGTTAAACTGACAGTGCAAACTTTTAACAACCTTGTCGTACAACCTAGCTCCTAAAAGTGCTCCCATCAATTCCAAACGTGGAATACTTAAGGGTTTTAAAGGTGCAACTTTCCCTTTGGAACATAACAGGCGTACTGATATTTGGAGGTCATCGTTTACCGTGCGAATATAAATGCAAGTGCCGTAAGCCTCCTGAGAAGCATCGACAAATATATGTAGTTCTATGCATGCATAGTTACTACTAGTGCCCATTACGTAACGCGGTATACGAATGGTATTTAAAACAGCTGATAGTGACTTTGCAAACTGGTTCCAAGAGCGCGTGACGTCACAGGGAACTTCGTCGTCCCAGTTTAATTTTATTAACCACAGACGTTGTAATAAAACCTTTGCCAGCATTATCGTTGGACTCAGTAAACCTAGAGGGTCGAAAATTAGTGACACATGAGACAAGATGGTGCGTTTAGTGATCTTGTCATTATTAAGGAAATCAACTTGCGAGTAAAAGTTAAATATATCATCATTATTGTTCCATCCTATACCTAATGTTTTAGAGCTGCAGTTGTTGTCGAGCGTCAGTTGTTTTTGTGCGTCAAGCGAGTCGCCCGTGTTGGAACCTAATGATGACTCATTAAAATTGAATATCCACTTTCTTAGCGGAAAACAACCTAACTGCAGGGTTTGTGCGGTCTCTTTGCAAACGCGTAATAGTTCTTGCCTATCATCTGACCCAGTGATCATATCATCGACGTAAAAATCTTCCATAATGATTCGTTGGACATCAGGATCAGTACATTCAGTGGCTAACTGTTTTAGGCACCGTACGCTTAAAAACGGCGCGGACGCGGTTCCGTATGTGACAGTGTTTAGCCGGTACACGCTGAGTGGCAGAGCGGGGCTATCGCGCCAGAGAATTAATTGAAGGTCACGTTGCTGGTCCGTGACTAAACACTGCCGATACATCTTCTCGACGTCGGCGCAGGCTACGAACCGGTGCTGCCTGAAACGTAACAAAATCGAGAAGAGGTCGCCTTGTATCGCTGGACCTACCATTTGAAGGTCGTTTAATGACTTGCCCGAGGTGGATGCGGCACTGGCGTCATAAACGACACGTAATTTAGTGGTGGTGCTATGTTCGCGAAAGACACCGTGATGTGGCAAGAAATAGTGTGGTGAACCGTAAGATGGAATTTTGGTCATGTGTCCCAAATCTTCATATTCATGAATGAAGTCGCTGTACATTTTTTTATAGCTTTCTGAACGCTCTAAGCGTTTTTCAAGCGTCAGAAAACGACGTTCTGCTTGACAATAGGTATCTCCCAACAGTTCGGGTGAGTGTTTTAATGGCAGACTAACACAGAACCTTCCCTCGCTATTGCGCGTAGTAGTGCGAACAAAGTGTTCCTCGCAAGCCTTCTCTTCGTCTGTAAACACGTCCCGAACCGCGGGCAACTCCTCGATCTCCCAAAACTGTCGTAACAACGTGTCAATAGATTGCGTGAAATTACACTGGATGTGACCGTCAATGCGTGCGTTTATATTAACAGGACCCGAAATTATCCAGCCTAATTTTGTATTTAATAAGTAAGGTCCGTTACGTAACCTTATCTTACCCTGAGTAAGTAGATCCCAAAACTTGTCGGCGCCTATTAAGATGTCGATGTTTTGGAAATCTAGAAAATGCGGATCGGCCAATTGTACATTATCTGGAATACAGAAATTTGCGCGATTTTCATGTACAATTGGCATAGTAGAAGTTATTTGCGGTAAAACAAAACAATTTAATTTGGTGGTGTAGGTGTTAATGCGAGATTTAATCGTTACATTACAGGTTTGCGTGCACTGTGTAACTGAGTTACCTACTCCGCGAATTTCGTGAGTGGACTGTATCAATGGCGTGTCTAATAATTCGGTTAATGATTTTGTAATGAAACATCTTTGACTGCCATTGTCGAGTAATACGCGAGCGGTGTGACAAGTATCATTTTTATCAGCAACATCAACGAGGGCAGTCGACAATAAGACCGGTTTAAATGAGTATCGCTGTGCCTGTGCGGATTGCATAGCAATCTGGGTATGGGCATTGAACGACATAGCAGCGGAGGACGTCGCGGGGACGGGAGGTCCGGCGGGGGCGGAACTGGAATAGTTGTCGCTAGGAGGATGAATTAGCGAATTGTGCTTCTTATTGCACCTTCGGCACGGCCCGAACACACATGTCTCAACTGTATGACCCGCGCGCAAGCAATTCTCGCACAGATTGTTATCTTTAACTATTTTTAATTTAGACTCGTAATCAATCTCAAGAAACTTGACACAGGAGTAAAGTGGATGATTCATTTTGCACATCGAACACATAAACTTCGGTACAGCGTGTGATTTTTGCGGTTTATTGGTGGAAACGTTACAGTGCACTTTGTGATTGAATTTAGAAGTGGGTTGTTTTTTGTTAACTTCGTGTGTATCGCGCGTAGTGTGTGACGCCTGTAATGTTTCTAACATGTCCGCTCGGCTCTTTAAGAACTGCATCAGATCATCCAATTTAAGCCTGATTTGAGAATCGTGACAAGTAAAACTTCCTTTAAACTGTTCCCACTCACGTTCAGTAGTCTTATCAAGCTTCGAGACGATAATAAAAATAATTAAAGTGTCCCAAGACGACGTGGGTTCACCTAAAACCTTTAAGGCGCGTAGATTCTTATGTGTAGTGTCAATTAACTTTCTAATAAACATATGCGATTCCTTAATGAGTGGTTCCATCGAGAATAATGCCTTGACGTGATTGTGAACTAGCAGTCGGTTGTTGTTGTAACGATTAAGAAGAAGCTCCCAAGCTACTGCGTAGTTGCTCGCTGTAAGTTCGAGCGAGTCTATCACTAGTACAGCACTATCTTTTAGCGAAGACTTTAGGTAGTGGAACTTTTGAACGTCACAAAGGTCTGTGGAATTGTGAACTAGTGATAGGAAAGTGTCCCTAAACTCGAGCCAATTTTCATATGAACCGTCAAAGGTAGGCATAGGTATAGTCGGCAATTTAATTGATTTTAATTTGCTGTGTGGACTCGTGGAACTCTGAGCTGTCTCATCACTGTTAAGCATAGTCTCGGCCAAAGCAAGTGCACCGTAGTAACCGTCTTCAAACAGCTCTCGTTGCGTCAGCTGATCTTCGAGGTTGGAATCGATCACATTCGATTCGATTTGACTTTGAATATCGTTAAATTCGGTGTACAAGCTTGCGGCACCCTGAACACGTAATTTTAAGTCTATGCGGCATTGAGCGTTTAAATTAGGATCTTCACTACAATTATTTAAGTAGCTTGTGAACTTTGTTAGCCTAGACTTAAGAATTCCGCGCTTTCTAACCAGATCGCGTAGTAACGGCTCATTATCTTCGACACAAATAGATCGGTAAGGAGATTTATCGCGTGGTTTTTCTAATGGCATTTTGGCAGTCAGTAAAAGGTGGGGTACTCACGTATGAACCTGGTAGCGGCTGTGAACGGAACACACTGGACAACTGATTGCGGTAAATCACTGAAATTAAAATAAGTACGGTGTTAAGCAAACGAAGACTAGGATTTTGGAGCAGGAAGGCTGGCCGTCCGTACCGAGACCTGTGCGTATACTCCCGAGCTGAGACGTCCAGGTCTTCTCCGAGATCCGTACTCCCAAATTAGCGTGTCCTTGGGTGTCTTCAGAGAGCAGCAACCGCGCCCATCAGCCAACACGTAAAGCGAATGCGAGCTTTTTCTTATCCAAAGGTACCGATTTTTGTAGAGATTGGCGAAGAAGGACCAATATGTTGGATAGCAGGCGCTTAATTTGCGAAATAATTTCAGAAAAAATTGCGAAAGGATTTTGAAATAAAATGCAACAGCTTAACGTGCGTGTAGCTTCTATTAGCGACCGTTATCTTATAAAATTCGAGGATAGGGGTATGTGAGGAACATTAGTGTGACGTAGCATATGACGATATGTGGATGTTTCGCGTAGGCTGCTTACAGATGTCGCTAGGAGTCTGAACAAGCTCCATGCAATGATCTTTTAAATAACCTTGAAATGTTTAAGGTTTTAGAAAAAAAAAAGTTTTCGAGAAAATGAAAATTATGGCAAATGAAATGATTATGGCAAATATGGCAAAAGAAGGGATTCCGTAATTGCATTGTATATTACCGGTGATATCTGTCAGTGTAGTTTTATCTATGGAATTTTATTAGTTAAGGTATTAAATACCGATACTTAAATTTGTAAAACAGTACATATTGTTGCTGAGGCGAGAAAATATGCAATTGAAGGACGAGTTATATAGAGTATACGAGTCCATTTATTACCCTTTCCGCTGAGACACAGGAGTTTTTCGCAACTACTGCGAGGAAGTAAAAAAAAAGCTATTCAAGTAAAAAGAAAAATTATTCGTATCACATATATATATGAAACAGGTGATGGATAGTTTAACAAAGGCAAGCTTCAAAATCCTGACTCGACACGACAGGTAGGAGGGTAATTGTAGGTACAAAAGATCCTGAAACGTCGATAACTCATGATTTAAAGACAAATTCAAACGACTCTAAGGTACTATTGTTGTTAACAACCTACTTATAAACCACATTTATTGGCAAGTAAATATACTGAAATACATATACTGAAATATTGTTAGCCATTGAAGAATTTCTAGGGTTAGATATCTTTCATCGCATCATATTCAATGGTAAAATATTTTTCTGCTGTAGTAAAACTGGGTAAAAATGTAATTAAAATATACCGTTCCGTTTCGTTCGGGAAGCTACGCGATATCTTCTCGTCCAAGTCCAATCTCTCAAGTCGAAAGTCTTCGACCAGTGTGTGTTGCCAGTGATGACTTACGGTACTGAGACGTGGGCGCTGGCGATGGGCGTCATAAGAAAGCTCAAGGTCACTCAAAGGGCAATGGAGAGGGATATGCTCGGAATATCTCTGCGTGATCGAATCAGGAATGAGATTCGCACGAGAACCTAAGTCACCGACATTAGCCGTAAGAATAGCTAAACTTAAGTGGCTGTGGGTGGGGCACATCGCTCGCAGAACAGATGGCCGTTAGAGCCGAAGAGTTCTTGAGTGGCGTCCGCGTACCTGAAGACGCAGCGTGGGCAGACCAACGAGGTGGACCGACGACGAGGGAAACCGATGGATGCAAGCGGCGCAGGACCGGTCCTTGTGGCAAACCTATGGCCTATGTCCAGCAGTGGACGTCTTTCGGCTGAAATGATGATGATGGTGACACCATTTCGTCCCAAAACGTGTTTAAAATCTTGATTTACAAACCTATCAACTTATTAATAGTAATATATAGTTGAATCAAAATTATACGATTTCTATTTATTAATTAACCCACTTTTAAACTAAACTATTTTTTATTAAATTCTCTAGATTCCCCGCTAAGCGGGCCGGCAGTTATTTCCTGAGTGAGATTGCAATTCTGCAGTTATTTTCCGGTGAGAATTTGCCGATAAATAGTATAGAAGCTTTGTCAGATGCCGCCTACCGCTCCTATAAAACCATTTACAGCAGTTCTACAGTAGTTATACAGTGGTTAACTTTATTCTACTTTATTTAAACTATCTTGATTTTGAAATCAATTACGATACGACTGCCTTTACTGTCAATGATTTAAGACAAAGTGAAATCGAGCCTGGTGACCTAGCCGAGAAGTTATTTTGCTACTGTTATTTTGCTATTTGCCAAATGTTATTTTGCTACTGCCGTCATTTTTGGAACAAAGCAGTATTCAACGACATTTGTACACCCATACTACCTTTTAATTTAAACGGAACTCCAAGCAACTTCACGTCATCCATCGCAAAGACATCAAACCTTACCCGCTGGGAAATAGATACTGTCACTTCAGACGGTTAGTATATAAGTTCAAAAGACGTAGATAATACAGCCGAGCCCTTATTTCGTGAAAGACTTGTGCTACCGACGCCGCCGGATAATCCACGGGTCGCAGGACCAAAGGGATGCCCTAAAAGCGCGGGAACAGGACGCAAGGGAAGCGTAGGGCTTTAAATGCTAAAAGACATCAAGGTGGCTGTTAGCTGTTAGATAAGGATAAAAGATATTTATTCAGTAAGTAGGCCGCACGGGCACTTTTACACGTCAAAATCTACCCATCTCCCAAGAGGAGACCACTGCTGAGAAGCGCCTCAAGAAACTCAACAGTTAGTCATTTTTTAAACAGTTAACATATGACTCGTTATGACAATGATACTACGTTATATATATATATATATATATATATATACTATCTCCTACATAATATATGTAGGAGAGGGCTATCTTTATTTGACAAATGAATTTACTTGTCGATTGTAAAACAGGCCCTTATATTTATAACATATTTAAAAACAACCGGCTATCTATTACAGTTCAAAAGATATACCCTCTTATTCATAATCGCACAATAACTAAAGTACCTATGCTTGAAGTGTGGTTTGTCCTTATCTTTTGTTGTGACATTTGAATCTGACAGAAAGTGACAAAGCATACTATTACTAAAATAGGTTTTTGTGCGTTTATTAATAAGGGGGATAGCTTTCTAAAGTTAGGACCGACGGACGCACAGCGTAGGCTTGTAATAGAGTCCCTTTCGGCACCCCAAAAATTCCGAACAACACGGAAGCATCTCGCTTTACACAAAAGGCCCCATAACGTCGAAGTGTACCTAAAAGGACCCCTACCAAATAGATTAAAAAAGCACCTCCACGGTTGGGTGAGGTTGAACTTCAAGCAATTATCGTCTGTTTCCACATGGAAGAGCAAAGCAAAGGACTAATTTAGACATATCAATTGCCCGCGGGCTGCGTCCCCGTCACCCAGCGAGACCCATCTCCTGTCTAGACAGACGGTGGGGCGAATGTTATTAAAACTCTCCCTACGCGTTGAAGCCTAAAGGGTTCGTGTGGCCTGGGTCAATCTAATTAAATAATAATGTACACAAACTAATTTTGCTAAGATTTTTAACATTTCGCTGAATGAAATTAGACAGGGTGATGGCACCAGTAATGGACAAGGACCAATGATGGACACATGATTCTTATTTTGAAGAAGATAAGGGTTATTCATTTGTTTTGCAACAGTAAATTTTTAACCGTATGATCTTATGATCAAGGTTTAAGTGTCCATTATTGGTGCCTGTCAGCTTAAAGTGTCCAACACTGGCACCATCACCCAACATAAGTTTGTATTTTTAAAATGTTGACAAGATTTTCGCTTTGCCCTTTGCGCTTTGATCTAGTAACTTATTATTTTTAGATGGATGGAGTTCAAAAAGTTGCGTATGCAAATAAATTTTCTATGAAACATTCCGTTGTGCGACCAATTTCATTATTTCGAAAGCTGTTATGCTATAACTATTTTATAAATATTGTTTATTTTAATTGCTATGACTAATATCGAAAATGAAGTTTTTAATCGAAAAGTTACCTTCAGAATTATAAAAATCGCCATTTTGATCAATTCGGTATTATAAATGACCCTTCAGTATTATGTAGTATTGTAAAAGCAATGTAATAATAAAAAAAAAAAAAACCAGCCTATATAAGTCCCACTGCTGGGCACAGGCCGCCACTCACAATGAGAGGGTTTGGGCTATAGTTCCCACGCGGACTCAGTGCGGATTGGGAACTTCGCACACACCGTCAAATTGCTTTGCAGGTGTGTGCAGGTTTCCTCACGAAAACGTTTCTTCGGTGAAGGAAAAGCACTGTATTAAAATATTATTTGACAAAATATAAATTTTATTTGAAAAATGTAAGGACATTTGTTCAATAAACGACAGTATTAAAATGTATGAATTATAAATTGTATAATTTAATTCATTTTCACCTAGTTGTACAATCGTTCATTAGCATCCTATTAGCACCAATGTCCCATTGAAATATCTGTCACTTTCTAATTCGCTATGGTAGAAAGAGACAGCACGCAACATTCAATTTAACGCATGTTGGGTATAAATCAAGTAATTCAATACATTAATTAATTTGTAATAGGTTCTAGGACGCATCATCACATTACACTGTGTATGGTCGAATTAATGGCCCGTTTGTTTACATATTATTGGATTGGCATAGGTTATGATTGTTGACTCGGCGTCTTGACTGAATACGTGCAAACAACACGTGATACGTCAATAATGAAAGTTAAATCAACTAACTTGCTGTTGTTACTGTCAGTTTATGTCGGTAAGCTTTAATTTCAGCTCATTAAATTTAAGTCAAATTAGAGAAAATCTTTCAATCTTTCATTTATTACGTATTTCTTAGTAGATATTTTAACATGGTTTTATTAGATTCGCTTGTAAAATACTCACACTCATTTATTTATACGGGTCGAAACCGAATTTTCATCCATTTTATGTACAAAAAAAAACGATCCATACCTGGGGTTCGAACCCGCAGTCTTTCCGGATAGGCCAACGCTCTAACCATCGGTATATTCAGACGGCGGCGGCAATCACGAACCTGGTCAGGTCAGGTCATAATATTAAGACTGACTGGAGTTAGTATTTAACAACACTCTCACGCAGGATAGTACTGTTAGTTTTACATTATTAATAATTAACAAATGTTTAATAAACCTATAATAATCGTAACTAACACTATTTATTATCCCCAAAACTGACAACCTAGCAAACGTCACTTTGCCGCCCAATTAGTGACTTTAGTGACTGATTTAAGTGAACAAATTTGCATGGTCTGGCCCTGCCGGTCTCCTATAAAATTTACGTAGGTACCCAAAGGAAATTTCACTTCGCAGACAATGCAATATCGGCTGTCATTGATGCCCAAGGCGAAGCGTGAACGGACAGTATTACATTAATGCAGTCAACCGATTCGCTTGTTCCTGAAATCTTGCGGCCGATTCCAGATGCCTTTCACTGCACAAAGTTTTCAATATCCGCTTCAATGTCGCCAGTGTTAAACTTATTTCTATAATAAACTGTACATAACACAAAAGTATTGCTAAATTTGTCATATTATATTTAAATTGGTTACCTATCTATCTATCTGTACATACATAAAGTAAAGCTATAAATCTATTTATTTGAACGCGCATCACGTGAAAATGGCTGAACGGATTTAGATGAAATTTGGTATGGAGATAGGTTGAGTCCCGGGAAAGGATATAGGCTGTATATAATAGTACTCGGAGCGAAGCGAGTCGCTAGTTAAGAATAAGGACGTATTCGCATAAGCGTTTCACTATGAGCCAACAGAGACTGGGATACACCTGGTTTTGACAACAAATGGATATTCTGAAACCTTTTGGAGAAATACTTCTCCCGAATAACTTAGTTAATAAATAATAACATATTTTAATTACACTTTAATTCATTCATTATTATCATTACCATTTTTTAGGTATTTACTGCCAATATCAAAATGTAAAAAATATACGATGACCAAAATTACTAATTATAAGAAGAAGAAGAAGAAGAACATTTATTTTTGACAAATACCAGAAAAGTACAGAAAAATACACACAGAAAGAATGTAGTCACGAAATGGTCCCACCCAACTCAGCGTAATGCCGGCAACAAAGTCAGCGCTGGTCTTCCGTTGGAACCATCAGGTAAAACCATAAAACTACTAGGGAAACTAACGAAACCAGTGTCTTGAAAAAATATTTTTCTTAACGACGGCTGATTAAAACTAAGTATCTGACGGTTAAACTCTCAATTGTAATGTGACGGTAAAGCAGAGAGCTATAATATCTGCCAGATATTTTTAATTGGAGTTCCAAACGTTTTTAATTGAATTACCTACTTAAGAGTTGGAAAACTTATCCTGAGTAACTAGTGGAATTCAAAGTACTTAAGCATTTAAATTTTTAAATGAAAAATCACTTAGATGGAAGGGAGGCGACGTAAAACTTCAGGGGAGCACATCTGTGATGGACTAAAAAGTTTATTTTTGAGCTGTATAACTTTATTCGTAGCGTATAATGTAAAATAGTTTGAAAAAAAAAACAATATTAGGGTATATTGGAAACATATCCCATATGCTGAAGTAAATTGGGGAGTTGTGCTAAATAGCATTCTTTTTCAATTAAGTCGTCGAAGTATTGACCGTACAGAAGCTGCCACGTGCTCGTACAGAGGTGGCTCTAAAAATAACTTCCTTCGAGCTAACACCTTTGTAAATCTGCCTTATTTAGATCTCTGTTTTTTTTTTTGTTTTACGTGGGGGGTCTGAAGCCGCCACTGCGCTCGTGGACGCCACTGTGAGGCAGAACCAGGTACGTCGTCGTCCATGGTAATCCAATTTTGACACAATTCCCCGTGAGAAAAAATACACTAAAATGTCTACGCCGGTCTTCAAATTGGCTATTTGACTGACTGATCAAATCAGCAACTTTTATTGAAACGTCAAAACGATCCGGTAGTATGAAGTTAGTATGAAAATAGTTAAATGTGACGTCACAACTTACAGTGTTCCTGTATACAGTTTTTGTTGATTAAAAATCGTTTAAATTCCAAAAAAAAAACGATAGCTAATTATTAAATATTCAAAAACCCCTGATAAAATACATGCATAATTATTTAATGTTCAAAAACCCCTGATAAAATACACTCATAATTATTTAATGTTCAAAAACCCCTGATAAAATACACGCATAATTATTAAATATTCAAAAAACCCCTGATAAAATACACGCATAATTATTTAATGTTCAAAAACTCCTGATAAAATACACGCATTTATTTAATGTTCAAAAACCCCTGATAAAATACACGCATAATTATTTAATGTTCAAAAACCCCTGATAAAATTAGGACCCCTACTTTCAGAGCTCATAACTCTTAAACGACCCAAAGAATTTTCACCAAACGTATTAAACGTAAGAACACTCGATCTAGTCACTTTTCAAGACAAAAAACCTAAATCAAAATTCATCCGATTGAGAGCTATGATGCCACAGATACACAGATACACACGTTAATCTTACAACACCCCTCGGTTTTGCATCGGGGATTAAAAAGATGGATATAATATAACAGATGCTGAGCTCAGGTTGGCTTAACAAAGTTTTACCGCTGCATGCACCATCTGCGGTAAATATATTTAAGTCTTAAATCAGTTTAAGATGTGCCAAAATGTATGGAAATGTCAGAGGTTAGTGTGGACACGGGATGAGTTCCAGCTTACCTCGGAGTAGCTCTTCTCGATGGCGGATCGCTTGATGGTGTAGGTGCGCAGGTCTTCCAGCAGGTCGCACTCATGCTGGTTTTTGGCGTGCAGCTTCGCGATCTGCTCGGTGTGTAAGTTCTTCAGGAACTTGGTGTAGTTGCTCTGTGAACAAGAGAACGGTTAGCCAAGAGTTTAATTCCAGATACATTTAATTGTAGTCTGCTATACTATCCGCAGCGCCAAGTGGCGAGTCAGGTCATAAATCATCGGAATCGTGCTATCTCTTTCGCACCTGCACGGCCTTATGGAGCGGGATTCGCAACCGTAGTGCAGGTAGTAATACGCATACAAAAGGAATATCGATAAAGTAATGACACGAGGAAAATGAATATGTTTTTTTTTATTTCAGTATCGTTTCATTATGCTAAATATTAAATAAATTAATAAGTTATTATTATTAATAAGTTAATAAGTTATTAATATAAAAGTAAAAGTATCAAATTTATACCAGGTGACAATAAAATAATTGTTATACAAAAAAAAAAACTAAACAAAGAAAGTCAGTAAGCTATTCATATTTGTCTTCACTGTCACTATCTTCTTGTAGATTAATAACAAGGCGGTGGGTGTCTATTATATTTGCTTTGGCCAGGTCTTAGTTCTGGAGATTTTCAGCGTGGCGAACACATTTAATCCAGTCTTCTGTTGTCACGTGGATGATGGCGTCATTCAACAACTTCTCAACATCTGCCATTTTAAAGGTGGTATTTTTTGAACTTCTACTTTGACTTGAGCCCATTAACTCTATCGGATTATACTGACAGTGATATGGTGGAAGTCGAATTAGTTCGTGACCGTATTCATTTACAAGTTGGTCCACTGCGTTAATTATTATACAGCTAAAAACGAATTAAACAATGATGTAAGATTTACATCGATGTTTACATCAATATTTTATCGACATGGTACCACCCCTACGTTAACTGACTTTTATTGGCCGACTCGCCAATTGTTGCGGCGGATAGTATAGTGTTGTCAATCAACGACGGCACGCCCCGTTAGTCTAAGTAATTGACGTTGCATAGTTGCATCAATGTATGAAATACTAGCATTTGCCCCCGACTCCGTCCGCGTAGAACTCGTTTATCGCTGCTTCCTCGGGAACTGTCCATTTTTAGGGGTGCGGCGGAAAGTATAGTGTTGTCAATCAACGACGGCACGCCCTGTTAGTCTAAGTAATTGACGTTGCATAGTTGCATCAATGTATGAAATACTAGCATTTCATACATTGATGCAACTATACACACACCAACACAAATAATAATAATGATTATAAATTAACTAAATGACACCATACAGGCATTTCACATCCACCCATCGCACAATCAAACATTCAAAACAAAACAATACAATACAAAACAGAAGCACAGAAGTACAGAGGCACACAACATTGCGGTGGCAAAAGGCCGCAGCCTATGCCACGATTTTTATAATCGCAGCCATTGATTTAATATTCGCAGCGCTGATTTTCAGCCTGCGCCTTGACTAACTGCCGTGTCGCCGATAGACGTCATCTTTAATCTTTATACAAAGTCGTGGGCACTAATCGGCTTCCCATTTCCACGAACTATTTAATTAATTATTTATAATTTATTATTAAACTTTGTTTTCAACGATAATTTTTATTTAGCCTGGGAAGCTTCGATTTCGCGGCTTAGTACGAATGTGACGCTTGGCAACACAGGGGTTACTTTCTTTTGTTTGAGTCAACCAGAAAGATACTTAATGAAATTTAAAAGGAAAATTATCACGACTAGCTAGACTTCGTTAGTCTTTTAGTAAGTACCACGGTTAACTGGTATTACACGGAATGTAGGAAATGGGTTGCTGCGTCGCCGGTCTAAGTCGCGGTCAGGTCGTAAGTATTCACCTATAACGCGTTTAGGATTAATTCAGTAATGGACAGCGCTGCGGCGCCGGCGCAATCTATTTGGAAAGTTGCCACGTTATCAATTTAATAGCATTACCGACGGACCATGTGATGCCTGGACGCGGAAATCGAGTTAAATTCACAACAACATGGCCACAAATTCTTGATCGAAACTTAAAATCTACCGTCTGGTAGTGTTTGTTGTTTCGCAGACACCAATATCATCGAATGTGTCGTTTCACCGAATTTCATTTCAAAGCTAATTTCTGCTGAAATCTTATTGTTTTCAGGTTATCTTAAGCGTGGGTTACGTAGGTTAGGTTAGATTAGACCTGTGACCACCAAAAAATTATAACTCCTGCACGTGGAAATATCTGTCGATGAAATGAAAATTCGGTGAAGTAAAACATTCTATGAAATGAGTGTCGGTGATTCAAGGGCAAACCCGATTTTACGTAATGCGTAATTATGTCAGTTAAGTTATTAACCAGGGGTCGCAATAGGTAGTGCTTTTACCTAAACTTCATGCATGATCAATATGATCATCATTATGTTCATTCAATAATGTATTCCCATCGCACTCACACCTGAAAAATGGTTCAAGTTTAGACAAATTAACACTAACTATCCTGACCTCCGGTTATCAATTTTTTTTTAAAATAAATTGAGACATGAGCACGTGGCAACTGAAAATTAAGTGAATTAAATTTTATTAACAACTAGTGCCCCGCCCTCGCTTTGCTTCGGGTTTTATTATATACATAAACCTTACGTGAAAAATTATGTAATTGATGGTGAAAACCGCATTAAAATCCGTTGCGTAGTTTGAAAGATCTAAGCGTACATACATACAAAGGGACAGACGGCGGGAAGCGACTTTGTTTTATACTATGTAGTGATAAACTATATAGTATAAATCATTTCACTTTATTTAATATTCAGTTGACTGACCTTTATATGTGCGAAGTAGGGCATAAGAATTGGCAGAACGATTGCGTTCCCACGTTCTACTTTCATTTTTAGGGTTCCGTTCCTAGATGGTGCCTAACGGGACCATATTACTAAGCCTATGCTGTCCGTCCGTACTAACTTTAAAGAGCTGTATCTTTTGAACAGTAAATGATACCCCGTAGATGTTTTTGCAGAATAGGTATGTGATATACCGGCGAATTTCCTAACAAATAATAAATAAGTCAAAACGTTTTTACTCAACGTTCAAGGTTCTATCGTAAAAACGGTGACACATACAACCGTCAAATTTGGTATGATTATAGAATAAACCCTTTAGAAAAACGACAAATACTAAAAACCGGCCAAATGTGTACGGAACCCTCAGTCCGACTCGTATGTGAGCGGTTTTTTTTACTACCCGATTAGCCTAGTGGTAAGTAGAGACCCTGCCTACGAAGCTAGCTTTCCCGAATTTCATTCCCGGTAAAGGCAAATATTTATGTAATGAGCGCGAGTAATTAGTCCTGCGTCTGCGACGGTTCTATGTAAATTGAAATAAATTGAACGATTCTGAAACTATTTGCGACAAGCAACGCAGAATATGTTTCTTTTGAAAAGTGTTTGTATATTTGTGGTCATAGCTTTTTTGGATCTCATAATTAAAAATGAAAATTATATCTTTGCGGACTTTGCTTTATTATTTAAATTAAAAGATCCATC
The DNA here is from genome assembly GCA_963241965.1 of Tortrix viridana. Lineage (NCBI taxonomy): Eukaryota > Metazoa > Arthropoda > Insecta > Lepidoptera > Tortricidae > Tortrix > Tortrix viridana. The sequence goes on along the minus strand of OY725171.1, from coordinate 4,588,584 downwards.
AAGATTTAAGCTTAAATTCAGCTTCGTAGTGTCAAAATTATGAACAGTCAGACTCAAATCCATATTTAGGACTTAGAGCCACTTCTGCAGGAGAATCGAGGTTTAGTCTTAAAATCAAGATTAAAGACTGACAGTTCCATACATTTTAACACAACTAAACTGAGCTTTAGCTAATCTAGGTTTATCTTTTTGCTGCAAGTGGCTTTAAACAGCTAATTCGTCAAAAAATTAAGTAAATAAAAAAATAAGTCTGTTTCTAACACACGCAACAGTAACTTTAGGTACCTAAACAAATAAAAAAGAATATTTCATTACATTTTAGCATTTACATTAAAATCCATTTAAAAAATAATAGATCTCAAATGAACACTTACTGCCGCACTCAGAGACGTCAATTAATTTTTAAGTTTGATTAAAGTTGCTGCGTCTTACTCTATTGCTATAGAGAAAGTGGCAGCAGCAACTTTAATCAAACTTAAAAGTTAATTGACGTCTCTGAGCGCGGCCGTAAAACATTAATAATTATTTGTAGGCACTCGTAATGAGAAGGGCGAGAGCACAGCTTGGCTGGATTTAAACCCACCCGTGGTCAGCCATGGAGGGCTATAGGTTATAGATGTACAGTCAGCATCAAATAGATACGAGCAGCGAACGTGGCCAAATATATCGCAACACGTCTTTATTACTATTGGAATAAGGATGTGTTGCGATATATTCGGCCATTTTGATTGCTCCTCTTTGACGCTGACTGTACATACGTTCGAAAACTAAAGTTCCCCATCTCTGGCTATAACATGAAGTTTTATAAATATCAAGTCGCGTTTGCCAGACGGACGATACTAGGTTTGAATCCCCCTTATTCCGAAGCAGCGAGAATACTAACTAGACTTCACCTCCCACGACTATGGTAATGGCCCAACACTAACCCAGCTGGATTGCTCTCTGTATACTGATACGAGAGCGAGTGAGCTATACAGCCGATTGCTAACGTTGAGACGTTTTTTTATGCTGGCACTTTACTAGGCAATAATTGACAAATACAGCGAACCTAGACATACAGGCATTTTACTTAGACCCACAGTTTCTACTTCTCCCACTTTTGACATACAGAATCAAAGAAATGTTAAACCAATGACGACGCGGTTAGCCTAGTTCACAGTAGCACAGTCACTACCCTACCTACGTAGCTAGCGGTCCCAGGTTCGAATCCCGGTATGGGCAAATATTTGTGTGATGAGCGCGAGCATTTATTCCTGAGTACGTATACTACTATATACGTATGAATATAGTTGCCTAGTACCCATAGTACACGCCTAGAGCTTAGTTTTGGACTAGGTTAATTTGTGTGAGATTGTCCCCTGATATTTATTTAAATCAACAGCCACAAGCCCACAAGTGAGGTGCCGTCGTTACAGAATCATGAACTGCATAGACTGATCCTTTCAGGCTAGTAATTGAAAAAGTTTCCTTGCATGGATTACCATATCAAAGATGGTTGTGTGAATCAGGTTGCACTCGATTAAAATATAGAACCACGGACACACTTTCACTAAACTTTTAAATGCCTTGCATTTTTACACAATTACGGCGAAGCAAAGGAAGTGTAATGATTTTACACAACATATCTAAAACATACATACATGGTGTATGTATGTATTAAATATGTTCCCGTCTAGCGTCTCTCCTAATGAACCGATTTTGACAAATGAGGCGTCAATTCGCCTTTATTGTGCGTTGGTTATAGGCTAATTTTATTATAAATTAAACATGGCGGCTGGAAATTAAAAAATGGAGTTACATTATTTTTTTACTAATTACGTATGTGTAAGCAATTTTTATTACTTGTAATGTTCTATTTAACAACACGTTAAACTAATAAATTATAACAATAGTTATTTTGTTATCAAAAAAATCAACTTAATTGGTTCCATCAGTAATATGCTGTATTAACTTCTATAGTTGTTCATAAAATATTAAAAAAATGATTGGGTTTTCTTATTTTTACGGAGCTCATAAAAAACATCATATAATCTGCTATAAAATAGTCGATAACTACGATTAATTTCGCGCCGTTAGGCCGTTACACTGTTTCTATTTCCCTCAGGCAGGGAGGGCAAGATGTAACTACCCACATCTTGTATTTTCTCGCTTATCAGTGCGTCTTTATCATTCGCAAATCACAAATCGAAATATTAACTTAATAACACACGACTTAAAGGTAAGATTGGGTTCAAATATGACAATAAACGAAATTATTTTTAAATTTCGAATTTTTATTTGACGGTGTTCGAATAGTTTGCGGCCAGTAGGTATCTTTATTTTTTTAATAAAACGTCTGGCATTGTACAGGTTGCAGCCCAAATCTAACACTTGTTTTGCATTGCTGCTGAATTTAATTCGAGTTCTAAGCTGAATGCATTCTCATACAGCCCGCGTCTCAAAGCAGCTTGGGTGGTAGTACTTACTGGCTTAACGTGTATTGTAATGTACTTAATACTTTCTTCAGCATTTTTTTTGTTATTAATATTTGATGATAAACTATTTATCATTTTTAAATGTCTATTAAACGAGCATGTTTTTTATGTAATGTATTTGTAAAAGCACACCAACAAACAACGAGGGTGTTCTTTGAAAATATACTTACATACGAGTAAAACGGGGTGTTGAATAATTTAGTTATTCCATGTGCAATGTGCATCGAACAGAATTATATTTTGAGATGACATCTTATGCTCTCCGGATTTATTGGAATGGAAAAAGCCTCACATATGACACGAAATATGTAAAAAAAAGCATCAGATCGGAATTGGAAATAGTTTGAGAGAATTCAGTTAAAGAATTACATTTTCCAATGTAAAATATGTTCTTCGATGCAAAGCTACATTCGACGGGTCTCTGATTCAACCTCGTATATGAAAATTTATGAAATTGGAATATCTACTTTAGGACGTGTACCTAAAGTGGATATTCGGATTTCGTAAAATTTCATATCGAAGTTGAGTCAGAGACCCGTCGAATATGTTGGTATTCATAATTTTGTAGAGACGTTGGTGTAATTTTACGTTTATAATTGGAGCTTAACTTTTTTTAAGGTAGAGCTATTTTTTTTAATGACGCGCCCTTCAATCGAACACTATATTTAGGTGGAGAGCCGCGTCACTTCAACATATGCCAATTCCCAATTTTAAAACCACGGGTAGATTAGGTTAGTTCATGTTAAAATTGGACAGATGCACGTGGCATCTTAAGCGACTCGCGGGGGTGTCGAGACGAATGGCGTGAAAGAGGGAAGCCTTTGCCCTGCAATGGACCAAAACACTCATCTATACACTGTCCAACACTACGTCTATCTACGTCCATCTATTATGGTCTCATAAGCTTTTAACAATTATAGGTAACCTCCGGTTATGACAACAGAAACGGTGACATAGTCGCAAATGTCAATAAAACTTTCTTAAAGCTTAAAGCATATTTGGCTATCACGAGCATGTGTGAGCATGTATCCATACTAGCCGTAGCACAGCACCGTATCGTATCATAACATCGCATCATAATGCCGTATCATTTTGGCTTGCTGTAGTTTGGACGCTACGTAGCGATAAAGCCAATAAATCAATTAATAACAGTATTGACGCCCACGCTTCACGACGCGTTAAAGATTGCAAGTCGGTTGCGACCGTTTATTTTTAACGGCTTGCATACACTGTTGCAAGGCTAAAGCAATTTAAGTGTATATGCGTGAAGCTAACAGTGCTTACTCCCTTGCCAGCCACACCTTGTAATAGCAACTTCACGAGTCGGTTTTCTAGAAGACAGATTTTTATATACGTCGCGGGAGTTTTCGCGGTAGAAGAAAACCTTTTCCTAACTTGGGGTTTATAAAAATAATAATAAAAATAGTTGGCTGTATCCCTGACATTCGTGAATCGATCGAAATAATAGATGACGTTTTATTATTTTAAGATAACGTTTACGATATATCGCACCCCCAGTACAATCAAAGTTATTGCAATTTAAAAAGTCGATTTTGAAATTTTCAACATAAAACATTGTTGTACTTGGGGTGCGATATATGCCTTACTGAATGCGTAGTAATTACTCATTTCATCCCTAAATATTCCTAACTCGGTAACAGCGATCACACATCTAAGCGGACGAAGAAATCTTTTACGTTCACACGTTTGCGTCGAAAACAACCCGTAAAAACGGTTGAATTTATTTTAACTCGACGGCGACATACATAAAGACCTCCGTATTCTAGAAAACCGGGTTTACAGTGACTTAAAAGAGCTGTAGATACGAGTATGTACCGACAAAGCAGGTAGCAGGACTTAATAATCCAGCCCATATACGTCCCGCTGCTGGGCACAGGCCTCCACTCACAACGAGAGGGTTTGGGCTATAGTTCCCACGCGGGCCCAGTGCGGATCGGGAACTTCGCACACACCGTCAAATTGCTTTGCAGGTGTGTGCAGGTTTCCTCACGATGTTTTCCTTCACCGAAAAGCTCATGGTAAATTTTACAAATTATATTTCGCACGTAAATTCCGAAAAACTTAGAGGTACGTGCCCGGGTTTGAACCCACGACCCTCTCCTTATAGCAGGACTTATTTGGTTTCTAATAGTTCATGCAAATACGAGTAAGTAAGTGAGCCCTCTGTGCTAGAGTCCGACTCGCGCAGGGCCTGAGGGCCTAGTGTAAGTTTTGCAACGTTTTTTACGTCTCTATCGCGTTTGCGTTTAGTCTTAATTAGTATGGAAGTGTGACAGCGCCCCTTGCGGCGCGTATTCGAAATATTTGACAGTTCCATACGAAGTGAAACTTCTACGCAAACGCGATCGAGACGTTAAAAACGTTGCAAAACTTACACTAGGCCCATAGTTTTCAAAAGCTGCGTTTCTTTTAAAGAACGTTTTTTGTTTCCTGTTTCATGCTGTTGGGTTCTAAATTATGTATAACAATAATTTGTAATATTAATTTTAGATTTCTGTTTTTAGTGTCTATTACGTATGTCTGCCACAACACAACGGCATATTTAAGAAATTACTAATGCTATCGATTTTAAATTTGCAAATATTTTTTTAATGTGATTAATAAACCATTTAGATTTTTTATATCTTTCGACTTTTGTATGTTTGAACAAAATTAAAAAAAAAAATGTAATTGCAATGCAAAATCCAAGTAAATAGTTACAAAGTATTTAGAATGGTCAATACCTTTTACTTTAAAAACTGCGTTAATATTTTGTGCGTAGGAATATTCCAATTGGGATACCCGTCATGTTTATTTTACGTCATAATAGTGTTTGAGGGTGAATTTCAGGGCGTTTAAACCGCCGTCATTAGTGTCACCAAATATATCGACGAAATCAATGACACCTCCTGATGTAAACAGAAGCAGAACCGGGGATGTAGTTTCTATCAGCATTTGGTGCTTGGTGACACTAATGACGGCGGTTGAAAATTTTCATCCCGGAAATTTTATTTAAAAGTTCCCTAGGGAATAATTTAAAAGTTTTATTTAAAAGTTCCCGCGTATAAGCGATAAACGACTTATACGCGGACGGAGTCTAGTCGCGGGCAAAAGCTAGTTTATAATAATTGTTTTGCGATCACGCCTAAAATCTACTAGAATTAAACCATTACTTGAAAGAAAACTACTACTTCATACGCCTAAATTAATAAAACTACAAAAGTGCTGTCACTAATAAACACGCTTTGTAGCATCTCCAGGTGCTACGACGATGTCAAGTGCTACGAATCTGTAGCGCGTAGTCGAGTGCAATGTAGCACCATGTAGCAATTTGATATTTTTTTGAAACCACATCGTTATTATTATAATTATATTGTTATTGTTATGGGAGCTGCTCTTGACAGCGCACGCGGCCGTATACTTAGCAACATGGTTTCAATCAAAGTGAAACAGAATCCCAGGCTAAAAGGTCAGGTGGAAAAACTCCTATGGATCTTTAAAATATGTTTTTATTTTTTATAATCGTAGTCGTGGTTCTTGTGGGAAAAATATAAAGTTTAAATGGAATAGAATAATTAAAAACACAAAATAAACTATCGAACAAAATTCGCAACAAATAAACCGCAGAATACAAAATCAGTGCATAAAAAAAATCTATGAAATCTAAACACAGATATGCAGAATTAACTAACTTTGATCTCGCTCTAAATACCGAAGTTCAAACAGACATATTGACAATTTTAATCTGCAATTAAAACATCGACTGAAAATTAACTTATAGACGCTTAGCAAATTCGAGCACCGCTTATAAATTTTAAATGGATTTCAGGTGTATCTGAAATGGGGGCACTGGTATTAAGGTAGTCCAAGGTATGCGTGGGTTATGTTTGGAAGGTTTGGATTCGTTGCAGCTATTGATTCATCACTTCCTCGATACCCAATGTTCTGCAGTAAACTATGCTGACTATACATTAATTAAAAAAACCCATCACCCAAACAATCCCAATAATTCCAAGACGCTTTCGATAGTCTTCCCTCTTTTGTTAAAATTACTTATTTCGAGGTACAGATTACACCGTTCGAGCGCAGGCACTTTATTTGGTAATTCACACACGAATCGCATTTACAAAACTGCGATACACCCAAAATGTATTATAATATTAATTATTTTATTTATTTTCAGTGACTTGAACATAAAATGTTTCCAAAATCACCAACGCTAACATTGCGCAATTATATAACACCAAAAATATATATCAAATCAATACATACAGCGTGTTCAAGAAATACGTTTTCTATAAATGTTTTCAGTTAATTTTTTATTTATTTAGTGGCCTACCTTTCTCGGTGGAGGCTGCATGGTGGTAGCCGGATCGATGGCGGCACACAGAGGCGTGTGGAGCCGGTCCGGGCCGCGTCACGATAGCCCTCGGAGGCCCAACACGCCGCGCCTGCGCGCTGCCCCCCACGCACCCGCCATAGACACCCCCCGCTCTTTTAGGGCTGCGCTACCCCGTGTCAAAGTTGACAGCAATATTTATGTTGCCAGCGCGTTGATTATAAGACTTCGTGACTTAAATATTGGCCACCTTACCACTTTTAACATTACGCTTCCAGTCTTGTTTTGATTTAAATTTTTATGAATATAAATTAGTATAATTATGACTTTATGTCTATAAATATCGTTTGTACTGAAAAGACAGGGTTCGGTGAAACTTTGGGAGCAAATGTAAAAAATATAAACACACAAACATAAGATTGAAGATGTAATGAATCGTGATTCTCTTAAAAACCGTAACATTTTCATATTGGTCACGGTGTACTATTAAGAGCTAACATTAATGATCGAGTACAGTCACGGAATTGTTGAGCCACTTGCTAACATTAATGATCGAGTACAGTCACGGGATTGTTGAGCCACTTGCTAACATTAATGATCGAGTACAGTCACGGGATTGTTGAGCCACTTGCTAACATTAATGATCGAGTACAGTCACGGGATTGTTGAGCCACTTGCTAACATTAATGATCGAGTACAGTCACGGGATTGTTGAGCCACTTGCTAACATTAATGATCGAGTACAGTCACGGGATTGTTGAGCCACTTGCTAACATTAATGATCGAGTATAGTCACGGGAGTGTTGAGCCACTTGCTAACATTAATGATCGAGTACAGTCACGGGATTGTTGAGCCACTTGCTAACATTAATGATCGAGTACAGTCACGGGATTGTTGAGCCACTTGCTAACATTAATGATCGAGTACAGTCACGGGATTGTTGAGCCACTTGCTAACATTAATGATCGAGTACAGTCACGGGATTGTTGAGCCACTTGCTAACATTAATGATCGAGTACAGTCACGGGATTGTTGAGCCACTTGCTAACATTAATGATCGAGTACAGTCACGGGATTGTTGAGCCACTTGCTAACATTAATGATCGAGTACAGTCACGGGATTGTTGAGCCACTTGCTAACATTAATGATCGAGTACAGTCACGGGATTGTTGAGCCACTTGCTAACATTAATGATCGAGTACAGTCACGGGATTGTTGAGCCACTTGCTAACATTAATGATCGAGTACAGTCACGGGATTGTTGAGCTATTTGCTAACATTAATGATCGAGTACAGTCACGGGATTGTTGAGCCACTTGCTAACATTCTTAATTCGGTCGGGTTGTCAAACCGTATGGTATTTCACGATTTATTTTATTTGACTGTACAGTTTCCCCGCGGGGTTATATTAGACATGTAATAATTTTAAGACCCTTTTCATTCGACTGAGGAAAGGCAAAAGAAGCGTAACAATTTTAACAGCAGGTAATATGTCCATGTAATCAAAAACTTGATGTTCCACTTTAGCTCCTAAACTTATTGGGCCAATTTTAATAAATAAGGTATAATATTATTCTTTCAGAATTGTGTCCTAAAGTAAGTATGTAATAATATTAATTATTACGCGCAACATACTAGTCACCCGGCGAGTTATAGAGTTCCACAAACTTTTAAATTAAATATATAACATAAAGCGCGATAAATACCGCGTACAGGAAGACGCAGGGTGGGTAGACCTGCAACCAGCCTACGACGTGGATAAGGTCGCGGGAAACCGAGGGATGCAAGCGGCGCAGGACCGGTCCTTGTGGCAAACCTTGGGGGAGGCCTATGTCCAGCAGTGGACGTCTTTCGGCTGAGATGATGATGGTGATACTAATTATGAATTTCGACATGTCAGATCCTCACTCCAGGAAAGATACGGTTTTAAAAACATTAATTTATAATAGCCTGATTTTTTTACTCCATTTTTATAAGATATTCTAAGACACTATATTCATGAATCCAACAAACTTTCCACCCGGAAGTAGGTATATAAATATACAGTTAGAAAAAATCCTTTTTCTTTTAAATTAAAAATCGTAATTGTAATTTTTGTGTCTAAGCATAATAATATTTTTGTCTGTAATGAATAGAAGGTGAAATCTAACAAAATATTTACACGGAAAGCCACTAAATCAGCAAAATACACGGCTCCGGTTATATATACCCTTAAATGATAGAAAAAGTTAGTAATAAGTAGTGCTTTGATAAAAATGACATAAAACTATTTATAAGTGTTAAAATACACTGATCAATTTGTATTTTTTTATATAGATTTATTATTTACCACCATAAAATCCACCTTCCGGTATTATTTTGTGTATGATTTGCTTGCAACGTTTATATTTATTGTAATCAACAAGGAATGAAGAAAACTATAGCCAATTACGATTTTTAAATACAGAAATATGCAAAATGAAAACAATATTCTATCTAATCGAATATAAATGAGACATCCTTAATTATTTTTTGTGCGATTCATCTTGAATATTATAGATCAAATATTAAGTAAGCAATATGAAAAAAAAAATGTTTATAATTATTTTTATCAAAATTTTCAGATTTTTTTTAAATTTATATATTTTTTTAAATTACTTATTGACTCATATTTAGTTGGATTATGTTTTTACCTAATTACTAGAATTATAATATATCCGATACACAAGAAAAATCAGCTATTATAAATTATTTCCGTTTCACCATACTAGCGACCGTAACTTTCCTGGAGTACCTCTAAATAAAGAATGAAGAGTATAATTATAATAATATTATAAGTATTTACTTTTCTTGATGACGCCTTTGGTAGTGACCCTGCCTACGAAGCTAGCGGTCCCGGGTTCGTATCCCGGTATGGGAAAATATTTGTGTGATGAGCGCGAGTATTTGTTCCTGAGTCATGGATGTTTTCTATGTATTGAAGTATGTATTTCTCTATATAAGTATGTTTATCGTTGTCTAGTACCCATAGTACCTACAAGCCTAGAGCTTAGTTTGAGACTAGGTCAATTTGTATGTGATTGTCCCATGATATTTATTTATTTTATAATTTATTTTGTACATTCCAGATAATTCTTGCATACTATTGACATAAAATATATGCCTTTATATTATGACTCCTACAATACAAGAGAGCTTAGCTTCGCTTTGTGACACCCCCATATATCCAATTTTATTGCAAATTGCAACCGTCGGACGGAAGTAATAAAACATATTTTTAAATGGCTTGAATTTTTAAAGCCTTTGACGCTTCGTCCTATTATATCCTCCGTGTGATCCTTTTGCTATAATATTATTAACAAAGGTACTTTATCGCTGCGCGCACGACGCCGTCTCCGTCTCCCTGTCTGATACTATTTATTATTTATTCGTATGGCAATTATTATGTACAATCGAGGACAGAAAGATGTTTACACTTTTTCACCTTATTCCATTGTAATAAGGTCCAAAAGTGTATTCATATTTCTGTCGTCGACTGTACACATTATTGGAAAATAGATGTCATAGGCAAATATCCAAGTTTCTTAGCTATTTGGCGACGTCGGGGGTAAAAAGGATGAAGTAAAAATAGATAAAACAGGTAAAGAATTTAAGTGTGGCTGCCCCGGCGCACTCCGCGCTTTAGGCGGGATTCACAAGTACAGTCAAAATCATAAATATATTAAACATTCCCAAGATTACATAAATATCTACACACCCCTATGCCACTGATAATAAGGTCTATGTATATACAGGGTGACCTCGAATTGGTAATACAAATTCAAAGTACTACAGAGAGCTTCCCTAAACCAATCGCTTCTACGAGGTCTCACGCTTAATTTTAAAACATAAGTACTTTTTTTTAAGTTTTCTAATTATCCCATTTTTTTTTGCTTAAATTGGTTACCCTACCATTACCTTTAAAATGAAAGAGGTTTAAAGTATTTCAAATGAACACTTTCCTCTTTGGTTCGTTATCTGACACATCATTTATGATAATAGCGTATCTTGATTAGTAAATTGTCACTTGTCTTGTCAAAGAAAGTAAGAATTTTCGTATTTAATTAAGATAGTAATTAAACAAAATGCCCCGAGCTTATCCTTATACGAATATTCAGCGAATGGATATGTTATCTTTTTATTTTACGTCACGAAGTACCGTACGAACTCAAGCATTGTTTCATGAACGACACCCTGACTGCCCAACTCCTACTCGTGTTCTAATAAACTCCATTGTCCAAAACTTAAGAGATTTTGGACAGTTTACTGTCCCAGTGCACGCTCAAGCTCCGGGCCGGCGGCCGCGGTACTCGCAGACGTTTCGGAGACGAGTTCTCGATTATTTTAGCCACCACCCAGAGGCGAGCTCAAGGGACGCTGCCGCAAGATTCGGAACGAGCCAATGGTTTATTTGGCGATTACTGAATGCTGAAGGAAAGTATCCGTTTAAATTCCAAAGGGTGCAGGATATCATATTAGCCGATTATCCTAGAAGAGTGCAATTTTGTCGTTGGCTGCTGCAAAATCTACACTTGAACATTTTATGGACCGACGAGGCAACATTTACAAGAGTAGGCATGTTCAACGTTCACAATGAACACTGGTGGTCTGATCGTGAAGCAAATCCTCACGTAACTCGCAGGGACTCCTACCAGACACGTTTCTCGGTAAATGTTTGGGCAGGAATACTGAACGACTGTTTGATTGGTCCTCATTTCATTGACGGAAATTTAAATGGACCGAAATATGAAGAATTCCTGAGAAATGTGTTACCGGTATTGCTACGAGAGGTGCCGCAGCAAAATTTGGAGGCTCTGTATTACCAGCAGGATGGGGCACCAGCTCATTTTTCCCTGCGTGTGCGAAGCTACTTGGACCAAGAGTTCCCTGGGAGATGGATTGGACGCTGTGGCCCAGTCGCTTGGGCTCCTAGAAGCCCTGATCTCACACCTCTCGACTTCTTTTTGTGGGGCGAAATAAAAAGGAGAGTGTACGCACGGGAAACAGATACTGTGGGTGAACTTCGCCAAAAGATAGTTGAGGCATTTAATAATGTAAAAACCAATGAATTTGTTCTCCACAGATTGAAAGACAATAATAGGCGACGGGCAGAGTTATGTATCCAAGAAGGCGGGGGTCATTTTGAGCACATTTTAAAAGTTGTTTAAGTTTTACAATTTTGTATTTTGTACTGTACGTTATTCAACAATAAATTATTTTTAATAATTCACTCATTATTCAGTTATTCACTTTATCAGATAATTTATTAGGGTACCTACTTAAAACTAAAGGGTTGGATGGATATCAGCACCTAGTTTATTAATAACATCGAGTGATAGATACAGGAATGGAAATTGAGACACATTTTGTTCCTTGTCGCTTTGGGTGGCAGTGCGTCACGTTGAATGTCCACTGTCATTATCTCCGTCGTTGTTGTGACAGAGTACAAAATGGTGCGAGAATCAATTTCCTTGTCTGTACGACAGATATGCATGACGTCATGTAGGTTAACCACACTTGGGATTTTAAATTATTTTTATTATTTTGTTTTGTTAGAAAATTAACGATAATTAAGGAAAGCTAACTTTAACAACTGAGTTAATGCAATACACTATTAGTGATTAACTGAATCATAATCAAGTATTTTGTATTACCAATTCGAGGTCACCCTGTATATTTGGCGCGATGGCAGATATTAGTGCTTTTGACTGTACATCGGCTTGTATGGGAGTGAATTTTGTATGCTGGGTGGCGTGCGATTGAATACAAATTATGCTATAGAAAGGGAAGCACAGAGTAAGCACGTTCGACCTACCTTTAGGTTGTTTTGTTGGAAAAAGCGCCTACGGAGTAGTACCATGGAATATTAGCGCTATCGACAAAATCCTTTGTTGAGCCACCATAGAAGTCAAGTCAAGAGAAAGAAATGACGGCAAAATTACTCAATGCAATGTACAAGTTGACCACTATACTACCGTGAGAAGTAAAAAAGCCGAAAGTTCATAATGCACGTTAAATCCAATAGCGACACTGCGAAAAAAAAAATCGATGTAATTCTTTTTAAACGCCATAACGTCACTATTCAAATGATTTCTTGTACTTTAATGTCACTGTTTGGACAGTGTAACGTGCATCCACCTTTATATAGTTCTATCCTATTCTAGCGGCATGTGGGGGTGGAGACTCCTTGAATACTTAATATAATTTTTAACGAGCTATCGCAGACTGAATATTTAAATTAAAAATTCTAAATCTGGTACTCGACTATTTCCTCCTCCGTTTAAAACAATTTAAAAGGCATTTCATAAGCTGTGGTAAAAGGACTTATATTGTAGGCAAGTTTGTGAGTAAGGATGTACAGTCAAGGTTACAAAATGTGTATACGTTTAGAACCTTGTTATTTTAATCGCTGTGACATTCATATTGTGGCTGTTTAAATATGACATTAGATAGACAAGGTACTAAAATGTACGTATGTATGTGGTATTTATGACACTTGACTGTATGTATCTATGTCTGTTTTTGAGACCTGTAGACTAAGCGGTTTGGTGGATATTTAAATGCAATGTATCAGTGGATTGATCTTTTACCAAAGGAGCGTCAAAAAATTGACGCTGGCATTATGACGGGGTTCTATAGTAGCTTGTGCAATAAAAGGTCTCTGATAGCAGAGCAAATTTGTGATTTTTTTCTATGATATAGTAGCTCTAGGATATAGTAGCTTGCTGCAAATTTCATTGAAATCGTTAGAGCCGTTTTCGAGAACGTCAGTACAAATATTATATACGCAAAAATACGCACAAATATATATATATATATATATATATTTTTTTTTGATACGGTGGTACAGTCAGCATCAAATATTTACATAGGATAAACGAAAGTGGCCAAATATATTTGGCTATTTTGACTGCTCCTATATATTTGATGCTGACTGTACTGGCGCATCTTTAGCTTGGTTCGAGAAAACCAGCGAGCCTAACATGCATCACAAGGATAAAGTGACAGCACGAATTAAAAGTTGCTCGAGTAATTAAATATCATAAATATCATGCTTAGAGCCTGTGCACACCAGCGTTTTTAGCCCTTATACAGGCTCTTAATAAAGAACGATTAATGTAATTACTCTAGCAATACCGGATAAAATCGCTTAGTAATAAAAGATAATAAAAGTCTGGACGAGACACTTTTATTTTAAAGCTTAAATGTTAAGTTTTACGTTAGAATATGGAATAGATGTATTCATTTCCCTAGCAGCGTGCATGCTAAGCCCGCAGACGGGTTTTCATCGACGTCAACAAAGGAAACGTGATAATATGGCGTACCTATTTGTATTATACATATATTACCTCTTTCATCTTATTTAATAAGACGAGTCTTATTGCTAGCTACACAACAGAGGTAGTATCCACAACTATACGAGTAGATATGCGAAAGAAAAACGATTATTGGAAAATTATTTAGAAGGATTTTATTAGTCAAACCTAAATAACGACACTTCTAAATGTAATCTTTACTTCTGTAGGGAACATACACACTCACGTCGATTTTTATACAACGTGTTACAAAATAACCCGTAAAAAATCAAAGCCAAAATTAACGCAACCCTAATAAGTTGTCATCTCATCTCACAAAGTCATGCTAAGGTTAAGCTTCCTATGTATACCAGCCCTCCCTCCCATGTCTCCGCCCCCGTCCATTTCAGTTTCAGTATCACTTCAACACCCAGATTACCACTCGCCATCCGGTTGCCTCTCCGATGAAATTAGAAGTGCTATTGCTGTAACTAGTCCTTATCCATAACTACAAAGTTTGTGGAGACAAAACACGGCCGACTAAATAGTCTGCAGTCTGCGCGAGGCCTTACTGTAAACTGCTTAAACTTTTGCACGCCATTGACGCTATAGCCGTCATGGTTGACAGCGTAAAATAGACCTAAGTGTATTTGAGGAAGGTTGACATTAGCTATGGTGTGGTGAACCGCGGTCAAAAGGTTAATTAAGTGTCACTTACCAGTACTTTAGGCCGCTTCCTCACGGTACCGTACTTCCGTTCGTAGTAACTCTCTCTTTTGCTGTCCATTGTACTCAACTACGTTATCGCCTACAGATTCACTTGCGATACACGTGTGATTCTTGGGTAATCGTTATTATCTGATAAAAACCGATAAGTGCTTAGGTTACCGATTTATCAATAACAATAATGATTATGTCTCAAACCAAACACTGTGAAACAGTAGTTATAAAAACAATGAATAATATTTTAAGTGTAAAGAGGTCGAGGTAACTGTGCTCAGAAAATGACACGGTAAGAGCGTTTACGCACAGCGTCCGATCCGAATCCGATAAATGTTCGGTCCGAAGTAGGAGTAGTACCTACTAATAAGCTATTTGAGAGATTGCGCACTAGATCTCAATTCTGTCGTCCGATTTCTCATACAAATAGTAATATTTCGGACCGATATTCTCGGATACGGATCGAACGCGTTGCGTAAACGCTCTAAATCTTTGCTAATTAGCAAACCTTGCCTTTCGTACACCTGTCTCTTTTTACCTATCGATAATTATATTTATATTTGTTGAAAATGAATAGAATTGACGCAAACGATCCGTCGCGTCAGCCGCTTATATCAATTCCATACATTTTGTTGGTAATTTGCAAAAATATTGTACATAGTCAAGCGACGTGACGAGCTCAATTAAGGAAACAATCGAATTTCATTTTTGTGTAACGAAAATTAACCATATGAATGTATGACTAATTTTCGTTACACAAAAATGAAATTCGTTTGTTCCTTAATTGAGCTCGCTTAACTATGTCCTATATTTTTGCAAATCACCCTTGTCGATTTTCGAAAAAGCAGTAGCGATAACATTAAAACATTTGAGGTAAGATTGTCTAAATACTTATTACCGTTTCAATATAAATAAGACACAATTAATATAGCGCGCGTCAAAGCGCTTACGCCGTTGACCAAGAGTGTATTATTGCTTAATCCGCGCGCCTTAATAATTGTGTCCTACTGTACACGATTGCAGTACGGATTGTACAGGCACAGAGGTCATATATTTCTATGACCGATGAAACCATCTAAGTATACTAGTTAGGGCAAAAAAGTGAACCTACTGTAACGGTTTTTGGCAAATACCTACCTAAATTAATTGTTTATTGGCATGACTATTTGAAGTTGGCCAACCTGTCGCGAATAGAACTACCCTGGGGGGTAGTTCTAAAAGTTGGTAGGAGAAATCTTATAAAATGGCTGGCATCCGCCTCGGAACGACACAATCGTACTTCATTAGGCTAGGGGAAGTTATGCCCGATTTTTGTACGTGAATACATTTTTGATTTTATTTAAGTCAATTGTTTTATTTTTTTATATAAATATTAGTCTACGGATAATATCAAGCCAGTAGTTTTATATCTTCAGAAGCGGAATCGAAGACCAACTGCCCACAAAAGGTAGTACGTAACAGTGTTACTTTATCATCAAAATGTTGGCTTGTTTTTGATAAACCTAACCTTACCTACTCGAACGCAGGTAGAAAATTGTAACAATTACCTTTTGAATTTTAAACCGTGACAATTTTAAAACACGAGGCACAACACAATACACGCAATTCACACCCATTGCTCTCCGGAGTCACAGGCACCCCTTGTGGGCACTATACACCAGCTGCTACTCGTATGATATACACGCATTTCACACCCATTGCTCTCCGGAGTCACAGGCACCCCTTGTGGGCACTATACACCAGCTTCTACTCGTATAATATACACGCATTTCACACCCATTGCTCTCCGGAGTCACAGGCACCCCTTGTGGGCACTATACACCAGCTGCTACTCGTATGATATACACGCATTTCACACCCATTGCTCTCCGGAGTCACAGGCACCCCTTGTGGGCACTATACACCAGCTTCTACTCGTATAATATACACGCATTTCACACCCATTGCTCTCCGGAGTCACAGGCACCCCTTGTGGGCACTATACACCAGCTTCTACTCGTATGATATACACGCATTTCACACCCATTGCTCTCCGGAGTCACAGGCACCCCTTGTGGGCACTATACACCAGCTTCTACTCGTATGATATACACGCATTTCACACCCATTGCTCTCCGGAGTCACAGGCACCCCTTGTGGGCACTATACACCAGCTTCTACTCGTATGATATACACGCATTTCACACCCATTGCTCTCCGGAGTCACAGGCACCCCTTGTGGGCACTATACACCAGCTTCTACTCGTATAATATACACGCATTTCACACCCATTGCTCTCCGGAGTCACAGGCACCCCTTGTGGGCACTATACACCAGCTGCTACTCGTATGATATACACGCATTTCACACCCATTGCTCTCCGGAGTCACAGGCACCCCTTGTGGGCACTATACACCAGCTTCTACTCGTATGATATACACGCATTTCACACCCATTGCTCTCCGGAGTCACAGGCACCCCTTGTGGGCACTATACACCAGCTTCTACTCGTATGATATACACGCATTTCACACCCATTGCTCTCCGGAGTCACAGGCACCCCTTGTGGGCACTATACACCAGCTTCTACTCGTATGATATACACGCATTTCACACCCATTGCTCTCCGGAGTCACAGGCACCCCTTGTGGGCACTATACACCAGCTTCTACTCGTATGATATACACGCATTTCACACCCATTGCTCTCCGGAGTCACAGGCACCCCTTGTGGGCACTATACACCAGCTTCTACTCGTATGATATACACGCATTTCACACCCATTGCTCTCCGGAGTCACAGGCACCCCTTGTGGGCACTATACACCAGCTTTTACTCGTATAATATACACGCATTTCACACCCATTGCTCTCCGGAGTCACAGGCACCCCTTGTGGGCACTATACACCAGCTGCTACTCGTATGATATACACGCATTTCACACCCATTGCTCTCCGGAGTCACAGGTACCCCTTGTTGGCACTATACACCAGCTTCTACTCGTATGATATACACGCATTTCACACCCATTGCTCTCCGGAGTCACAGGCACCCCTTGTGGGCACTATACACCAGCTTCTACTCGTATGATATACACGCATTTCACACCCATTGCTCTCCGGAGTCACAGGCACCCCTTGTGGGCACTATACACCAGCTTCTACTCGTATGATATACACGCATTTCACACCCATTGCTCTCCAGAGTCACAGGCACCCCTTGTGGGCACTATACACCAGCTTCTACTCGTATAATATACACGCATTTCACACCCATTGCTCTCCGGAGTCACAGGCACCCCTTGTGGGCACTATACACCAGCTGCTACTCGTATGATATACACGCATTTCACACCCATTGCTCTCCGGAGTCACAGGCACCCCTTGTGGGCACTATACACCAGCTTCTACTCGTATGATATACACGCATTTCACACCCATTGCTCTCCGGAGTCACAGGCACCCCTTGTGGGCACTATACACCAGCTTCTACTCGTATGATATACACGCATTTCACACCCATTGCTCTCCGGAGTCACAGGCACCCCTTGTGGGCACTATACACCAGCTTCTACTCGTATAATATACACGCATTTCACACCCATTGCTCTCCGGAGTCACAGGCACCCCTTGTGGGCACTATACACCAGCTGCTACTCGTATGATATACACGCATTTCACACCCATTGCTCTCCGGAGTCACAGGTACCCCTTGTGGGCACTATACACCAGCTTCTACTCGTATAATATACACGCATTTCACACCCATTGCTCTCCGGAGTCACAGGCACCCCTTGTGGGCACTATATACCAGCTGCTACTCGTATGATATACACGCATTTCACACCCATTGCTCTCCGGAGTCACAGACACCCCTTGTGGGCACAATACACCAGCTTCTACTCGTATGATATACACGCATTTCACTCCCATTGCTCTCCGGAGTCACAGGCACCCCTTGTGGGCACTATACACCAGCTTCTACTCGTATGATATACACGCATTTCACACCCATTGCTCTCCGGAGTCACAGGCACCCCTTGTGGGCACTATACACCAGCTTCTACTCGTATGATATACACGCATTTCACACCCATTGCTCTCCGGAGTCACAGGCACCCCTTGTGGGCACTATACACCAGCTTCTACTCGTATGATATACACGCATTTCACACCCATTGCTCTCCGGAGTCACAGGCACCCCTTGTGGGCACTATACACCAGCTTCTACTCGTATAATATACACGCATTTCACACCCATTGCTCTCCGGAGTCACAGGCACCCCTTGTGGGCACTATACACCAGCTGCTACTCGTATGATATACACGCATTTCACACCCATTGCTCTCCGGAGTCACAGGTACCCCTTGTTGGCACTATACACCAGCTTCTACTCGTATGATATACACGCATTTCACACCCATTGCTCTCCGGAGTCACAGGCACCCCTTGTGGGCACTATACACCAGCTTCTACTCGTATAATATACACGCATTTCACACCCATTGCTCTCCGGAGTCACAGGCACCCCTTGTGGGCACTATACACCAGCTGCTACTCGTATGATATACACGCATTTCACACCCATTGCTCTCCGGAGTCACAGGCACCCCTTGTGGGCACTATACACCAGCTTCTACTCGTATAATATACACGCATTTCACACCCATTGCTCTCCGGAGTCACAGGCACCCCTTGTGGGCACTATACACCAGCTGCTACTCGTATGATATACACGCATTTCACACCCATTGCTCTCCGGAGTCACAGACACCCCTTGTGGGCACTATACACCAGCTTCTACTCGTATGATATACACGCATTTCACACCCATTGCTCTCCGGAGTCACAGGCACCCCTTGTGGGCACTATACACCAGCTTCTACTCGTATGATATACACGCATTTCACACCCATTGCTCTCCGGAGTCACAGGCACCCCTTGTGGGCACTATACACTAGCTTTTACTCGTATGATATACACGCATTTCACACCCATTGCTCTCCGGAGTCACAGGCACCCCTTGTGGGCACTATACACCAGCTTCTACTCGTATAATATACACGCATTTCACACCCATTGCTCTCCGGAGTCACAGGCACCCCTTGTGGGCACTATACACCAGCTTCTACTCGTATGATATACACGCATTTCACACCCATTGCTCTCCGGAGTCACAGGCACCCCTTGTGGGCACTATACACCAGCTTCTACTCGTATAATATACACGCATTTCACACCCATTGCTCTCCGGAGTCACAGGCACCCCTTGTGGGCACTATACACCAGCTGCTACTCGTATGATATACACGCATTTCACACCCATTGCTCTCCGGAGTCACAGGCACCCCTTGTGGGCACTATACACCAGCTTCTACTCGTATGATATACACGCATTTCACACCCATTGCTCTCCGGAGTCACAGGCACCCCTTGTGGGCACTATACACCAGCTTCTACTCGTATTATATACACGCATTTCACACCCATTGCTCTCCGGAGTCACAGGCACCCCTTGTGGGCACTATACACCAGCTTCTACTCGTATGATATACACGCATTTCACACCCATTGCTCTCCGGAGTCACAGGCACCCCTTGTGGGCACTATACACCAGCTTCTACTCGTATGATATACACGCATTTCACACCCATTGCTCTCCGGAGTCACAGGCACCCCTTGTGGGCACTATACACCAGCTTCTACTCGTATGATATACACGCATTTCACACCCATTGCTCTCCGGAGTCACAGGCACCCCTTGTGGGCACTATACACCAGCTTCTACTCGTATGATATACACGCATTTCACACCCATTGCTCTCCGGAGTCACAGGCACCCCTTGTGGGCACTATACACCAGCTTCTACTCGTATGATATACACGCATTTCACACCCATCGCTCTCCGGAGTCACAGGCACCCCTTGTGGGCACTATACACCAGCTTCTACTCGTATGATATACACGCATTTCACACCCATCGCTCTCCGGAGTCACAGGCACCCCTTGTGGGCACTATACACCAGCTTCTACTCGTATGATATACACGCATTTCACACCCATTGCTCTCCGGAGTCACAGGCACCCCTTGTGGGCACTATACACCTTGCCTCTAGGATTACAAGGTTTCGTATTTTTTTTCCTAAATCCTGATATCACTAACGACATTCACTTAAAAAAAAAATGTAGATGATTGCTGCAATGCATGTGGTCGTTGCGTCGGGCCGACTCCCGGTAATGTTATCACTGCATTGTACTTATTCATTGTGGTTGATGCCGTAGTGTTACAATATGTGAGTTTACATTGTGATAGTCATGTACCCACATGATCCAAAATAAATAAAATGATTTTAAATGGTTCGAAATACAATTTAGTCAGTAGTAGACAACTAAATAAAAAGTTGTCAATTGTGCAGTATACTACGAAAGATAAGTGATTACCCTCTTATTCATAATCGCACACTAAAGTATGCTTGAAGGTGCTTAAGGTGGCCTTATCTTTCATTGCGACATTTGAATATGACAGAAAGTGATTAGGCATACTTTCACTAAAATAAGTTTGTTGTGCGTTTATGAATAAGGGGGTTAGTCTAGAAGATCTTGTGATGGCTAACGTAATTAGTGTTGTGTAATCCTTTCTCACTTCACCTGTTATTTTTTTTTTAATTTGCTGCCTTCAACTTCAACTTCCTAGAAGTATTTACAAATATGATACATACCGGTTTTAAGTTACAGGCGCAAGGAGAAATATGGATATCATTACCGATGGACCTCCAGAGGGCCAAGTACCTTCGAAGAGCCCTTTGCTGCAAAGTTTGGACCGACCAAGCCCAACTACAAGCAAAATAAATCGACAGAGTCTTATGTCTAAAAGAATTTTAACTACTCCAAGACGGAGCCGCGAACGAAGCCGGTCAAGCAGACGTGAACGTAGACGACGCTCAACAGCTTTGCTTACAGTGGTCAGCCGTTGATGGCCCATTATTACGTGGTTTAGGAAATGTACCGTATATCCCGTTAGGCAAGGCTCAGGTTATCATTGATGTACAAGGTGTTGTGGAAAGAGATGTCAATGTTCTCGTTGTAGACGATTATTTGATAAATTGCCCAGTGCTATTAGGACACACCTTTACTGAACGACCAAGTGTACACATTATAAAAACCGCGACATGTTTAAAATTTGAAAAGGTAAATTTATGTAATAATACTAAAATAGCACTGAAATTGGAAAACAATGTAACTATTGATGTAGGCGAAATGAAAGCAGTAAGAGTTAACGCAGATGAACTGTTTAATGGGAATGTGTACGTTGGTGGTTCAGTAAGGGGACGTATGGGTAACGAATACTATATTTTACCCGGTGAATACGAAATTCACCTAGGTACTTGTCTATTACTGGTGCAAAACTTGGGTACTAAGTCAATAAATCTGACTAAAGACTCACTGATTACTCGAGGTAGATATTTAGGTGTAGATAAAAGAGTTCTGAATGTGATAACTGAACATAATAAAACTGAGTTTGATAAACCATTTATGCGCTGTGGTGAGTCTCTTTCTCCCGATGAGAAAGAAAGTGTAAAAGGTTTATTGGATAAATACCCAACTTGTTTCTCTTCTGGGATGCATGATTTAGGCTACACTACTGAAGCTGAAATGGTCATACAGTTAACAGACTCTACTCCAGTTGTATATCGACCCTATAGGATGTCACATTCAGAACGGCAACTTGTGAAGAGTATGATAGATGAAATGGTTGAGAGCGGGATAGTTCGCGAGTCAGAGTCACCGTATGCTAGTCCTATTGTTTTAGTGGATAGAAAAACTGGTGGGAAACGACTCTGTGTAGACTATCGCACTCTCAATAAAAAAACAAAACGTGATCATTACCCCCTCCCTCGAATAGAGGACCTACTGGATCAGCTGTCGGGTCAAACGGTATTCACAACGCTTGACCTTGCGTCAGGTTATCACCAAATACCGATTGCGGAGGAGTCGAGGGAGAAAACTGCGTTTGTCACTCCGGATGGGCAATATGAGTACAATCGTGTGCCCTTCGGACTGGCAAACGCACCGGCAGTATTTCAAAGGGTAATGCACAAGGTGCTCGCAAAGGTCAAGTATGTGATCATTTACATGGACGACATCTTGATACCGGCGGCATCATTTGAGGAAGGTTTAACTCGTCTAGAAGAGGTACTAGTCTTATTGCGACAAAGTGGCCTCACCCTAAAGATGCAAAAATGTAATTTCTTTCAAACAAGTATAGTTTTTAGGATTTGAGATCAGCAAAGAGGGCATCAAGCCAGGTTTACAAAAAGTTCAAGCAGTTTCAATGTTTCCTACCCCAGCTAACCAACATAACCGCACCATTCTCTCTGCTTAGCGCTATGTCTCATGGGAAAAGTCCTGATAAATGGGACGACTTTGTTCAGGATGTACAGATGGGTATTAATTCTACTGTACATGAAGTGACGAAGAAAACCCCCACTGAATTGTTATTTGGTAGAAAAATTACTAATCCCTCACAAGGTGCTATGAATAACGTTATAGAGTATATGGGAAGTGGCATGGTAGACAAGAGCTTAGGAGAAATCAGGAATGAGGCTAAAATTTTGATTGACAGGGACCAAGAGCGAAGCAAGGAAAGGTTTGATAGGCGTAGGAAAAACGGTAGACGGTATAAAGAAGGAGACCTAGTTAGGGTAATCAGAGCCATAGTTGGAGGTACAGGACAGTCAAAGAAACTCGAAGCCAAATGTCAAGGGCCATATCGGATCAAAAAGTTATTACCTAATGACCGTTTTGTGATCGAGGATACCCCGTTAACTAAGAAAGGTAGGCGTTACGAAGGAATTGTATCCATCGATAAAATATTCCCATGGCTAAGTTTTGATAACAATCCTACTGATGCTGTATCTAGCGATGGTGAATACTCAGAGGAATAGGTGGTAGGCATTGTTCGGGAGCACGGAAATGACATGTTCATATTAAAATGTAATAATTATATTTTTGTGATTAAATACTTGACAGCAGATGTTGATTCTATACCTAATTGGAGCATGATCTGTGAGGATCATGACTTGACGGAGCATGATTTATCATAATCATGACTGAACATGACTCAAGAGTTCATGTCTTGATACACGTAGACGTGTCATGGAATGTTATAGGTCGAATATGTCTATAACATCTTAGTTAAGTTATAACATAAGAAAAGTTATTTAATATGTATTAAGTTTATCATACTTTACTTTCTCTTGCTATTATTTAACAAATTGAGTTGTATAACAGTCAAGTGCACAAATGAAACCAAGTCTATAGCTAAATATCTTTTGTTTTTTTTTATTGGTCTATCTTAACCTTCTTGGAAATAATTTGGTTAAGTATGTTTGTCTACTTAATATAACGTATTTTTAATGTTTTTATTTTTAGTACTTGCATACTACAAAACGAGAGGACTCGTTTCAAGTCGGATGGCCGAATGTAACGGTTTTTGGCAAATACCTACCTAAATTAATTGTTTATTGGCATGACTATTTGAAGTTGGCCAACCTGTCGCGAATAGAACTACCCTGGGGGGTAGTTCTAAAAGTTGGTAGGAGAAATCTTATAAAATGGCTGGCATCCGCCTCGGAACGACACAATCGTACTTCATTAGGCTAGGGGAAGTTATGCCCGATTTTTGTACGAGAATACATTTTTGATTTTATTTAAGTCAATGCTTTTATTTTTTTATATAAATATTAGTCTACGGATAATATCAAGCCAGTAGGTTTATACTACCTGCCACTGAAACTATAATTTCTCAAAACTGAGATATTGTGGATTGGAACGTTTGTGCATAACTACATGAACTACATCCAATTAAAGACACTTAGCACGATTAATTAGTTTAATTCTATTTTTAATAAGAAAATAAAGAAGTTCGATTACTAATAACTTTACCACACGCTGTACAAAGGAAAAAAAAAATTATACTTCGATGGTCCCTACAACCAACAACGATGACGCTCGCATCACAAACTGGTTGAAGTTGCCGTGCAAAATCCACTTTTGACTTAAGTACAGTCTTTACTATTTATACACCATTTTATTTTTTATTCCACCATCTTAAAACTGAATTCACAATAGAAATTGAGCGCAATAAAAAGGAATAATTTTCGCGTCCAAAACCGTCTCGATCAGAATCAGCGTGTAAAATTTAATACAAATATCTTTATTTTGCATGAAATGTACTTAGTACAAAAGATGGCCAATACTAAGTGTGCAATGTTTGTGAATTTAGCTTAACGCCATCTAACTAGTGAGTCAGGACCGAGAAACCACCACAACGCTGCGATAGTGCCGGCCCAACCACAAGGCGAACGGTACAGCCCGTTCAGGTCCCAGATCCTAGAGGGCGCCTGTGTGGTAAAGAAATATAGGTTGAATGGCCACTTCTACGGAATAAGTTAAATCGAGTTTGTCCTAAATCTGGATTGAACACATTTCCGTACATTTTCACAGAACTAAACTGAGAATTAGCCTGACTCTAGACGTAACTTTTTCCTGCAAGTCGCCCTAAGATACTTTATGTAATAACTTGTTCTTGTTGTATTAGAGGTAAGAAAGATGGGGCTGTAAGTGGATCTCGCTCCATTCTAAACTTTACCTCCGCCCAGCATTGCTGCCCCCTAACGTTATATTATAATATAATAATACCTCTTTCTTATGGCCACTTGAACGAAAAAGTTAAATTGAGTTTGTAAAAATAAATCAGGATTTAAGATTGATATCTCCATACATTTGGACACAATTTGCCTGTGCTAGAGGCTAAAACTAGATGTAACTTTTCTGCAAGTGTGAAGTGGCCCTTAAACCTATAACACTAATTTGAGCTCCAATTTATCTAATCCTCAGATAAAATTGTCTGACAAAGTCACTTTCCCTTTCTCTGGCATAATAGATGAAAAAGATAGAACTAGAATTGATCCGTTGAAAACTTATTATCTGAAGATGGATAAATCAGCCCCAAGTTTCAATGTAAGTGTGAAAAACTAATATGTGGGGTTCCCCGTTTTACGTATATGGGAGGTACCAAAAAAAATTATTTTCCATGATTTTTTTTTAAACTTTGTCGACGTAATAAAATGAATAACCGTGCCAAATTACAGCATTGTTGTACAGTCAACAACAAAAGTAGATACACACTTTTATACCTAGTTAGACACTAGACACGATAGCAATGTCAAACAAGATTGTCAAGTATGTAAATGCGATAAAGTACAAATGTATCTACTTTTGACGTTGACTATACCAAGAGTCTGAGACAATCCGCGGATAGACGGACAGACGGACCGACAGACGGATATGGCGAAACTATAAAGATTCCTTGTTGACTACGGAACCCTAAAAAGGTTTTAATCATCGCTTTCTGCGACAGGGTTATAGTGGATCAACAATTAGGTACTTGTTGATGTATCTAAAGCGGTACCTACGAGCTCAGTTATTATCGTCAGGCGAAATCAGGGAATTCAGGGACGAAACGGGTAACGAGTTTTCTTTTTCAATTAAAATTCTGCACTTAGACATTCTAGCTTGGGCAGATGCCAGCAGCGCTATAATATCCAGGGTATACGCAAGTTGAGGACTTACCCCAATGAAAATCATAGACATCTATACTGAACTTTAATTGACTTATAACAATACACAATAGTGTTATTAGTCTAGACATACATTTGACATATTATGGAATACAACAAGTTCACTACTAGGCAAAGATAATGTGGCCGGGGCTATTCGGGCGCGACGGGACAAGTTTGGGTACGACGGATGCTCATAAAAAACTGAGTGTAAATGATTCAGCTTTAGTTCGTCCCATTGTAAGCTAGATAGCGCTTGTTATGACAGAGATCGAACCAGTTTTACAGTTTCGGTAAAGCGAGTCGACACGTTCGACACTGTCGATTCAACCCGGAATAGCCCCGCGGGAAAGGTATCAGGAACTAAAAACATTGGAAGAAAAAAATTAAAAGGAAAGATTAATTGATCTAAAAAGTTTATTAATGAATGAGGCGACTATGTGCACATTGAAAACACTTGTTATATTACAAGTACTCTATTTACAACCGCCCGGCCTCCGCCGACTGCCTAACATTACCATCCACTTAAAATTACTGTACAGAAGTAATTTGTACAAGTTAGTTTAACTTACATTACCACTAACATGCTAAGTTTAATTTAATTTAAAACAATGGAAATATTGATCATAATACTTATACAGATAATGGTATAAGAAGTGAATCTCCTAAAGTTAAATACTTATAAACTGATTAGGTGTATCGGCTACAATATAAATAATATATGTATTGATTGGTATATCCTAATGACTGGTACGCGACGGTCAGCCATGGCTTTACATCTAGTGCCGCTAGCGGCGGCTGCGCGCCCCCTAGCGGCCCGCGTGGCGGCTTACGATGTACTCCATTAAATAGCGCTGATTAACACTGAGAGCTAAGGAACCACCAATATCGAAGCCGGCCTGCGCCGAGCGGGCGCCGGCGCCTGCCCTCGCGGCTCGCGGCGCCTCGCGCGCCTCTACACTTAACACATTAACGTATCAACAACACTACACAGACACCCTACCAACGTCACTTATTTATGACTAACTTACAATTCCATACAACACTTTTATAATATTCAACACCCAAAATAAAAATACTCAATATAAAATCATGCGCTCAAAGCACGAAATCTAAATAACGCCATTTATTAAATCGCCACAAATCAAGACGCCCCCTCCTAAAATATTTAAATAGTTCATAATCCGTACATTGATTTTCATAAAAAAATATTATTTTGAAACGCTCACAATTAATTCACGAAACATAATTAAATGATGTTCCGCATTTCAAAAACATTCGTAACTTTAATTTCTAATTTTAAAATATAAATTAAAACAAATCACAGTAACAAGGTAATGATCTATATAAATATAATTTCCGTATGTGATGTCGTATTGCTAACGTGGAGTTTGTGCGCGAAAGACAAGAAGAGTTGAAACCAGCTCATGGCATCTCATCACCCGTCTGTTCGTAGTTACTTGCTCTGACCGTGCAGCCATCAGGGATGGAGGCCCGCCTTGGGGTGTGATGTGTGATGGACACCCTCCCAAGCGCCGGCGCTGCACTATTCCTACACCGCGTCCCTGTCAGATTCGTCGGAGCACCTACATCGAACACGAACGCTCCCCTACATCTATTTCAGGTGAATCACATGCCAGTACCGGCGCTAGACCGAAACATTACCAAAGACATTAAATGCTTTCCGAGCTCATAATTAAACATTGAAAGAATTGTTTTCGCTAACGCGGCATTTTTTCTAACCCTAAAATAAACACCTATGACGAGATTTTCGTTTCAACGCGTTAACATATTATGAAAGGACCAACGCGAGGGCAAAATTTGCGAATTAAGATTGTCAATAGTTGGTATTTGCCAACAATTTATAAACAGTGCAGGTGAATAGGTAATTAGATTGGAATACGAAGCGGACAGATTTTAGAGTTAAAATAACGGTACTATTTAGAGAAAACCGCACCGCGAGTCACCAGCTAATGAAGTGTTTAGAGTAGATTAAAGTTATCACTATCACAATTATAAGTTGTTGTGGACTATACAATACTTAGACGAGTCACTCACACATTTAACGTTTATCGCCGCTGACGTGTTTTTGGGCTGCTCTGCTGCGTTACGCGTGAGCAGACTTTATTGAATCGCGTATAATAATACAAAGACTATTCGAAACATATCGATGAGAATAGACTCCCTTGCTGCTCTCGCGACACATTTCAAACAATAGGGTCAGGAGGTCCATTCTAATCGGCCGTCTCACTCGTATCCTTTCCGTTTGTGAGAAAGAACTAGCTAGCGTCGGCCCCAGCGACGACGTACGTGCGAACAGCGAAACTGCAATCATCGTACCGGGTGCGGTTACGAATCTAGAATAAAATGGCCGACATTGACCAGATTATTCGACGGAAGACATCCTTAGCGTGATTTTGCCTGCAGTTTCGTATTCAAGTATTATATTATTAAACACCAATGTCACGAAACAAACATCTAATTCGCTCTATGTACACGGACTAGTGAGTCTATGAGACGTACGCCTCGTCCCAAACACGAGTAGGTACAAGTCCTTTAAAACCGGTGGTTTAGTAATTCTGACATTATTCGACTTAACGATTTAACCGACTATCTTCTGTAATCATTATGTTCTCTAAACTTTTGCAATAGCGACTATGGCATTCTAAATATCGGAACGTCGGAATTGGAGGTTTGTCTGATGTAATTAAAACGGTCTAACGTTTATTTTATGTCACTTATTTTACAAGCTCAGTAAAATTGAGATCTCCTCAAAACATTTTCTTATTTACAATTATATTATATTCGATATTTTGATTTATAATTGATATTTAACGATACTATTATAGTTCTAACGATACCCGAGAACCGCGCGCATCGCCTATGATTAAGTACTTACTACAAATATTCATATAATTTTGTTATGAAAAACTTTTTACAAAAACTCTCAAAATGTCTGTGTCGATTAAGCTCTAGTTAGGGGTTACGTTTGGTAGTTAGTCATAGGCGACAGCCCAGATCTATATAAATCCTACGCCTAACGAACGCTTACATTAACGTCTCGCATTCATTCAAAGCTTTTATCCCGTGCGAAATTACAATTATAACCACAGCCAATAGGCTCAAATAAGCAATGATTTGATTTTGATTATATCAAAATTTAAAACAATTACCAATAGAAATTACATCGAAATAAATACTATACAAAGGAAAAAAAAATATTGTGGACTAAACAATATCAATATATATGTATATACAAGATTCTGTAATGACGCAATTGCTTTCGAAATAAATATAAAACTGTTAATTGTTTATATTAATAAACAATAATTTATATATATATACGGCTTTCATAAATTGAAGATAAAATAAACATATACTTAAGACAGTAGTAGTTTCCACTGTGACAAACGGACCAACAAAGCGACCAAACGGACATGTACATAAACAACTCTATACAAAATCCAGGGCGATCATATTTTTTGTTAGCGCGACCCTGCCTCGATGTAATTTCTACAGCTCGCTTCTCTATTCTATATTGACGCAACGGAATCAAAGAAGAGTTCAAATATTTGTGAATACTTTTGCGCCTTATCCCATTGAAATAAGGTGCAAGTGTACATATTTTTGAAATCTACTGTACAAAAACGCAATACGCACTGAATTCAAACATGAATAAAACATATCTGCGTTGAGATTTATTTAAACGGACGCTATGCTGGCGATCTGACACTATTACACGTTAAAAATAAAACCGACAGGTTGCATTATTCTAACTATGTACTTACACAAGTTACTACGACTGCTCCTACACGCTTAGATTGCACCTATCATAATTATTATAAATATTCTCTTTTAATTTATTAATGGTAACATAATTGTCGAAATCAGCGAGGGATGACAGAGCGTGCCGATAGTTAATAAACCCAAAAGCCAACGGTCTGATGACACGGTGTAATTTTTTATATCTGGAACTATCCTTAAACCCTTTCGAACAGGAGTTTTAACAATTTTATACATCGTGTGCGCTATATACATTTTACCACGTTTTTAAATATTAATTGCTAAACTGTCTACAATAATATTTGATGACAAATATGAGTGTGATGTTAAGATATTGTATCGAGTTTTACGAGAGCTATATAGCAGTGTTTAAAAAGTATAACAGGTGAGACGCAAATCAATAAAAATGACGTTTTCGCAATGCTGCAAACTATATTTGAAAAGGACCTCTCATCCGTATGTCAACATCTCTTAAAATATCAATTAACATATTACGTATAGCAAACAAATCATCTACATATATATACAGTTAGGTGCAAAAGTGAGTCAATAATAGCATCTTAGTAGAACGTGAATAAGTTGATGACAATCAAAGGTATTTTTAAATGCTTAATACAGAATAGTACTCCTTGAAATTTGCTACACATCCGCTTATCAAATAATTTAACTGTCATTTACAGTTTTTAAGTAATTTTAACGCAAAAACTGTTGAATTTAACTTTTTTTATTTTTCTAATAATTTTAATTCTCTCTATGGCATCCCACAATAAGGATCTGGCAACCTTAATGAAATCCAGCCTCTTTAAAATTACTAGGAAATTATTTAAATCAGCCTTATTTTTGGAGGTAGTTATTGGCGACATCGTTCGGTGCATAGGTTCACTTATGCACCGAGGCAAATAGCCGAATAAACTGGTTGTTAGTTCACTATTGCAGCGGACTAAAATTCTGCAATAACTACAAAACTACGTCCGTGATTCAAGCAATTGATACCTCATTTTAAAGGGGATGGAATTCCCTATTTTAAATAGTTTCCTTATTTGGGGTTGCCATAGAGAAAATTAAAATTAATAGAAAAATAAATAAAGTAAAATTTTACAGTTTTTGGTTCAAAATTACTAATAAACTATAAATGACGAATTTCAAGGAGTACTATTATCTATTAAGCATGTAATAATATCTTTGATTGTCATAAATTTATTAACATTCTACTAAGGTGCTAATATTTACTCAGTTTTGCACCAAACTGTATATATATATATATATATATATATATATACTGCTTCGTTTAACGTCACATTTGTTATTGGAGGAGAAAAAACCATGGCGAGTGAAGAGACCGCACTAAATGAATTATAGTCATTTAAAAATGGATTTGATTAAATTCTAAAAAGTAAAAGTAAAAATGTTTATTAATTTAAACCTCGTGCTGGAATCGAACCAGCGATTCAGCACGGCAGGCAGGCAGTAAGTCAAAAGTAAAAACACAACCGATACTCCTTATCGATAATAAAATACACGTTCCACGTGTAAGTTACGATGCAACTAAACTTGGCGTGAATCTCAAGAACGGAATCTCAGTCGCGAATCATAAACAATTTCTTAATTAAACGCAAAACACAATTTCTTTCAGATTTGCTAAAATACTAGCAGTTATAAGTGTGTGCTATCAGCACAAATCAAATATAAATATGGAGCATCAAGAAAAAAAAATATGACAAAATATCGAATTCAAGACCGAACACGCATCACGAAATTGGAAACGTTGCGTATGCCATCAAATTTGTTATCTATAAACTGCTAGAAAAATGATTGCAAAGACAACGGCCGTAAGTAACAAATATTTATCGTATCCAATCCTACTGATTAATAAACTACAGGTGCCACGCGTTGTTTAATCAAGGAGCGAACAGTCTACGAATAACACATAGGCCCTTACAAAATAATGGTGTTCATGCCTGCAAACTCCTCGGAACCATGTGGAGTATAAAACAGCATTAATAGGAAATACTAAAAAGATCAGTCCTAACACCCAAAAGTCGATGCTATTACTGATTTTGAAATGAATTTTGCAATGTAAGAAGGGTAACTGCCGCACTCAGAGATGTCAATTAATTTTCAAGTTTCATTAAAGTTGCTGCGTCTTATTCTATTGATATAGCAAATAAAGTGACAGCAGCTACTTGAACGATACTTAAAAATTTATTGACGTCTCTGAGTGCGACAGTAAATCTAAATTTCACGAATGAACCATCAAAACTAATGTAAAGTGCATGGACCTCTAGAGGTACTACGGTATACTGAAAGCTTCATGATTCAAAAAAAATCTACTAATTCGATGCCAGTGAAAAATTTATAAAATAACGTTTCTATACAGATGGAGTCACCAGTGTTGGACATTTTAAGCTGACACCAATAATAGCCACAATTCAAAGTTCATACGGTTATAAATTGATTGTTGCAAATCAAATGAATAACCTTATCTTCGTTAAGATAAGAATCATGTGTCCATCATTGGTCCTTGTCCATTACTGGTGCCATCACCCTACCTCAAAAGTTGGAATGGTATTTGTATAAATTAATTTTCGCAAAAGAAAATGCAATGCCTGTCATGAAGATCTTGTAACGCTAAAAATAATTATAAAAATATAAAAAATATAGGTCTTCATTTGTGACTACAGCTAACCAACCTTATCCCCCAATAAACACATACGACTCCGAAAGATTTATTGTAACGGTTTTGGAAGCGCAGTGTTCAGCAAAGGTCCACGCGCGATGTCTTTGAAGAAAGCGACATCTCGCTCTGGCCTATAGGTATCTTTTCGAGGGTGAGCAGTGGGCCTAAATTCAGTTTTCCGCTCGGAGATTCGCATATGATACGATAGCATTGTACAAACGACACAGAACACGAAACGGCAAAATGAAAGCGACCTATCTCAAAACATCGACGTCAGTTCAGTTGCAGAAGTCTGTAATAACTATTATAACATGTACACGTCTCGGTACCTCACATATTTACAACGGAAACACAATTCACTTACTCTTAATGACATTACTTAATGATAGACATACCCTTAGCCTAGCACACAAGTGTACGGTCACACAAAGTTGACTATGCGATGAGTATTGCCGAATATTGCACAAACCTGTGTTAAAATAGTTTGAAACCGAACAAACATATCAATTTAGTTCAATTTTCAATTAATAATATACAGTTGTCAAGATGATATCCAAATAGAATATAGCTTCGAGCTTAGAAAATTAAAATTTTAGAGACACATCGCGAGTTAAAATGCCCATAGTTTAGCGGCCAGCACGTCACAGAGTGCAAGATGTTCTATAATACACATAATTTAAACCATATAATCATAATAACTATTGGTAACGTTGTGGCAGATTTTATTAACTTGTTACTAAAATCAGCCGTACCGCATACAATATGGTTTAAAGAACGTTAATAACGAATGTTATTAATTAAAGGCTCTAATCGATGTACACTTCACCCGTTTTATTGAGACGCGACTTGCGCCCGCTTGGCACTCAATTAACCGAAGTAGATGTATTGCCGTGATTTTCTCGCCCCACGACGCGGCATTACACCTAAAAGTCGTACTTATAATCATTCACTCACTATTGTCAAAGTACTACAGTCAGCGTTAAATAATGACGTTATTTTTAAATGTGTCGTTTTCAAGCAAAAGGTATCGCTTTGTCGGTTGCCAATAAGAGCCTGATACCCGACTACTGGTATAGAGATACAAATAAAAATCAGCTTTATTGACCACCGACAAAATGGTACCTTTTACTTGAAAATGACACAAATCAAGACTATTATAGTGTTATAGCATCCCACTTCACAATTTTACGTTGTACCAAAGCGTTAATGTTCGTTAAGTTAATGTGCCGAAAGGCAGTAACTGCAGTAAATAGACTTTCTGATTTATATACAAATCCAATAAGTTCAAGCGGGACCGTTCCGCTACACAGTCCGTGTCCCCTCCTCTGCCACCTCGCAGAACAATCGCCCATTAATTGTTGAACAGTAGGGGGTTCTTTAATATGTAAATAACGTAACAAGCGCATTGGTGTATTATTATCAGATGCGTCCTTTTGTCCCTGTGGTTCACTAGAATCGACCGATGATACCGAATCACCAGGGAAACGTATCGGGGGATTCTGGTGGTCTACACGCTGTTGTGGCGTGGTCAGCCAGTCAAGGTTGTGTATACTGAAGTAACTTTGCGATAGTGAGCCAACGATTTGAAATTAATTACATCGCGTTTGAAATAATGCCCGTCTTCGAGGAGTAACTTCTTATTCTTTGGTGAATACAGAGCCAAGGGGCTAAGACTACACCCTGTCCAGGAGCTAGTTGCTAGTCGATAGGATTGCTATGGTCTGACAACTTGAACAGCGCGAGAAAGTCGCACAACTCTTGTTTAGTTACCCACGTCGTACAACCCACAAAATGTAAGTACACTGGGAGACCATTGCAAGCTAATTCCCTGCACAAGTTGACCAATTGCACAGAATCTAAAGAGTAATTCGAAGCGGATCGATTCAATCGGCAAACCTGGTTTGACTTGACGTGAGTGGAATTAAAATGTTTCGGATTTTGTCTAATTACGTTGATTAAAACCAATGAACCGAGTTCGAAAACGGGTTGATCCAAATTAATTGATTTCGCAGGATGTAGGTACTATTACGAATGTGTAATTATATCTTTTCAGCTCCGAACAGCTAGAGTACCTTGTCCGACCCAATTATAGAGAATTTCTACCATTTCCATTGTTTCCCACACGATAATTAGGCGCTTAAGTTGCGAAAACCACTTTACGAAAAAATCCATTCGCATTTTATTATGGTTTATGACTTTTAGCATGCATACTGGGCTAAATGTGGCAATCCGTGTCGCGGCCGGCAAATCAATTGAGTTATTAGCATCACTATAAAGGAGCGGTCTATACAAACGCGAGGCCTAAATGATTCAGCTATAGACATGTTCCCATTTCTGTAAGATACATTACTGTGCATTGGACTCCCAGGTTATAAGCTATTTGTATCGGCGGGGCAACTAGCGACCCGGGCTAAACTAACATTAAATTAGTATTACCACCATCAAATATATCGGAGCCGACACGCTCTAAAATATCTAAAATCGCTCTAAGATATGAGTTCAGATATTTTTGGGCACTTTTCCTGTCACATATTTGGTGGCAACGGTACATGTGAGAAATGCTATACAAATAATGAATAGGCTGGCGGTGAAATTCTCTAACCACTGGGTGATTGTTCAAATTACAAGTTTAAGATACAAAATTTATTTACAAAGGTTAAAATGTCATAATAATGGATTTGATATAAATGATTCGGTATGTTTCAAAACGACCCATGAGATAGTTTATTATGATTTTTTGTTAGCCTGTTTTGGTGTTCCACTGATTATTGATTAATACAAATTAATAAATACGTTTTTTGTTTTAAATATCAGTACATAGATTAAAAAAGTTAAAAATACCATCGGTATCCGGATATAAAATTTTTTTGGATCGGTGTTTTGTTACCATACCAAAATTAAAAGTAAAACGGAACACGCCTCTGCCCTTGGCGCGAGACATTTAATGTAATGATTGAAAGTGTTATAAAAACCGTGTACTGTTAAAAATTTGGTTCCCTGCTTATGTTTTGTAAAGATCAAAATAAACTATGTTTTTATTTTTAAATGTATCCTTTCAATCCTACCTTTATGTTTTTAGCAGATGCCAAGAATCGTGATGAGTGAAATCGATCTGTCTACTTGCTCTTTTTGCCGTCGGTGCTACGTGCCAGTGCGAGCGAGGCAGCAACAAAGACCATAAACTTCGTTTTCAAAAGCAACACGAGTTTTCTGCTCACTAATGATAATGACTTTTAGGCCGTTGTTTCATTAAAAGACGCACGGATTAAAGCACCTACGAAACTTTGTACGAGTCAGATATTTTTATTTTCAGTGTAATTCGTACCGAACCTTAGTTAATTTTGTGCTGCTATAAAACACGGGAACATAAACAGCTCTGAATCTGTTATATTTCGTTTTGTATGTAGAATATAAAGTGAGAAGTCAATCACATCCAGCCATTACAATGATACTACCTACACGCACGAACACAGCGGCAACCAAACATAAAAACCGTGTGATGCGTATTTGTGATCTCGAAGGAAAATTTTGAATAAGAAATAACTTGTTTCAATATAAAAATTACACATACGACAAAATTAATGAGATTCCATAAGAGGCACAAAGTAAAACAGTAACATTAACAAAAATATATAAGCTATATTACTATATTTAGATTTACTTGTGCATCACTCAATGCACTTTACTATTATAAATCTTAGAGTAACTTTAAGTTAACCATTGAGCTTTCCATTTATACAAATAAATAATTATAAAGAAGTAATATTTAAAAATATACAGACACTTATATTTAATTTTCTATACAGAAATACGTTTCACGCCGCCGAGTGTCTATGTTGCACAGTTCACTTAACGCGCTCTCTTTTTGTATCACCTCACTTCGCAGTGTTTTTTCACAGTGAGGGACAGAGGCTGATTGTCCGGGTCCGCGGCGGGGGGCGCGGGTGGCGCGGGGGGCGCGGGGGGCGCGGGGGGCGCGGGGGGCGCGGGGGGCGCGGGAGGCGCGGGCGGCGCGGGGGGCGCGGCCCTCGCGGGCGCGGCGGACGGGCCGGCGGCCGCCACGTCCTTCATGACGTACCCCTGCGAGCTGCGAGCCAGTTTTAACCGGATCGGGGTCACTTTAGCAGTCCGCACCTTCCTCACCCCTGACGCTTCAGAGTACGAGGGCAAGTCCAAAGCGAGCGGGTCCGGCGCCGTGGGATCGTACAGGAACGGGTCGATCGCCGGCTCCGCTACGGTCGCCGCGGCCGGCGCCGGCGCCGCCGCTTCCTCCTCCTTCGACCGCTTGATTTTTATTATCAACTTGGCACTATCACTCTCACTATTCACCACTTGCAATCTCTTATCCTTCTCAGCTTTCTTGTCCTTCTTGCGCTTCCGCTTCTCGCTCTTACTAGGCTTGACCTTCTTCTTCTTGTCATCCTCTTCGAAGTCCGCCATGACCATGCGGCGATATTTCATGCTTTCGCGGCGCATGTCCTCGAAGGACGGTTTTGGGATGCTGTGGAGACGCTTCTTGGGCGGGCGGAATTGGAAGCCGGAGGGTTCCTCTACCTGTTGCACGGTGTTAGCACCGAGCTTGATCTTGAGCTTCGGCGCGACGGGAGAGGTCGCGGTTGTGGCTCGCTTCGGGACGCGGCCGCGGCGTTTCGACGTCGACGGCTGGGCGGCGGTGCTCAAGCTGGCCGTCTTGGTATCTTCAGAAGGCTCGACATCGACGTTCATGCTCACTTCTAAATGACGCAACTCCCGCGAAAGCCCGCTAGTAGTCTTCCTTTTCTTCTTCTCTACTGGAGTATCGTTTACTTTGTAGTCTTCTCTAGTGGGTATGCTTGTCATGGACGCGACGGCTTTGGGTATGGTTATAATAGCGCGAGCGATGGGAGTAGGGGCGGCAGGAACGGGCGCGGCGGCCGCGCTTACACCCGGGTCATCCATGTTCATATCCTGCGTCCAGTACTGTCGAAGCAGCTCCTTCTTCCGCATACGACGAAGGTTAGTTGATCCAGTCATCATGGAGGACGGCCCGCTAGTAGCGTTTAGTCCTACGTTCACGTCTACTGGAGGCGGCGGTTGTGGTACCACCGGCGTTACCGAACTTGAATAGTTCGCGTCCAGGAATGGTCCTTTGATCTTGACTTTGAGTTGGTTCCTCGAGTCTGATAGAGAGACTTTCGGGAGCTGGGGCGTGTAGGTTTCTTTAGGTGGCTGGGCAGGCGGCGCGGCTGCAGGAGAGCCAAGGCGCGGCTTGCTCGCCATGAGAGCAGAGTGAAGCTGCTTTTCTACTTCTTCGTCGATCTCTCCTAGTTGTTGGTCAGCCGTGCCGCTGGCGAAAGCGAGGAGATGACTGTGGAACGCGTCGGCGACGGGAGGCGCGGCGCCCTCAAACGAAGGGTTGTATGTTCGCATGTCCACAGGCCCAGGCAGCACTGGGTGCACTTGAGAGAACCCTGGTCCCTGCTCCGCAGACTTCCCCCGCGGAGACCGCTCAGGGTCAGGCGGCTCCGGCGTCGGCGGTTTCGTATCCTTCGCTTCAATGCCCAGTTTCTTCGGAGGCTGCGGACTCGCCGCCCTAGGCGACTGCGATGAGTCCTTATACGAGTGCTCAGACTTTCTATCATCTCGCAAATCAATGGATTTACGTCTGTCTCGAAGCGCCTTCAAATCAACTCCGTCATTAGCTATTTCTTCGTCAAAGTCGTACACCGTTCCAACGAGCTTGCTCTGTATAGAATTGCCCATGTAGTCGTAACCGTGGGGCCCCTGCCCGCGGCTCTTAGACCGCCCGCGGCCTCTCTGGCTTCTGTTACTTCGGTTACTCGCCCGCTTGCCTTTCGAAGGCTCACTCTGCTTAGGCGATATGCCAGCGGGACTCTTACCTGGCGATTTCCCTGAGAACTTCTGAGACTTCGGAGCTTTTGGAGGAATCGGTGACTTGGATTCTTGTGGATGCAGACTGAGGGTCGTTTCGTTGCTGTCCGTTGACATCTTTGTAGGAGCTTTGTTGCTTGACTCGGTGAACGATAGAGAGTCAACACTGGGGCTCGAGACGACATGTATGGAGAATTTGTCGCTGTTGCTTACATCGGGGTCGTCGTGCGGAGAGTCGATAGGTTTGGGAGTCGGCGGCGCGATCATGGCCGTGGTAAGCGCGATGTTTTGCGAGGATGAAGTGAACGCGGCACACAGCGTGGGGAATGAAGGTTTCGGTAGGGGTTGTATCAGAGGAGAGGCGGAATAGGGCAAGCCGGGAGGAGCGTACAGACCCGGCCCTGGGGATGGTAAAGTCAGCTGCGCGGAAGCGCAAGCCCCGCTACCGAACAATGGTAAAGAGCCCATCGAACTAAGATATGGAGACGCGTCGGGTGGATACGACGAATACTGGTTCAACGGCATGGAAGGCTCAACGGAGCAAGCGTACGCCGGCATCGGCGGGTAGCGATCGATCTCAGGCATCATATGACTTGGATGTGTAATATGCGGGTTGCAACTATTATGGGACATATGGGACTTCATATCTTGCGTTTTCCGCGAACACATTGATCCTTCAGACGTCGTGCTAGAAGCGGAAGAACGCCTAGAAATTATCTTGTTCTCCCTCCATTTTTCTTGGCTCACGTATGGTGACGAGATCGTAGCGCAATCGGAGTGTATCTGGGAGTTGTTGTTGTCATAATTCTGACTGTCCAAGGTCATGTCTGGGTCGTTACTGTGCACGGAATGATCAACAACTGACAGGGATTGTGAATCATCGCTTTGCTTGGATAATGATATTGAGTCACCGATTTCCGAAACTGATTGTACGTCAGACTGCATTGTGGCAGGTTCTTTCATTTCATCCCTGAAGTGTTGTTCGTATTTGCCGTCGTTTGATGGCTCGGCATCGTGGCTTGGCATGTCTCGCCATTTATCGTTACTCGTCATGGGTATAGGCTGACAGTCTTTGACAACGCCTTTGCGCGAAAGCTCTGCAACGGACTGCGGCCTGTGATTGACTTGGTGTGGGACACTCGAAGGTGTTTCGGTCTCACGGATGTCAGTAGCTGCGTTCTTATTTGGCGGCGGAGTTTCACCACGTTTATTGGGACTCGTCGGTCCATCGTCTTCTCTGGAATCTTTCTCATCGTTAGCACTCTCATCTTGACCGGAATTCTCTGCAGGCGGCTTCTTATGACTCAATTGCATTCTTAGCCGGTCGACTAAGTTGCGCGTCTCTTGCACACCCTGTTCTTTAGAGTCCTCCTTGAAGAAAAACTCTGGATACGACGTGAAGGGTTTTATCATTTCGTCGTTGTTGAAATTGTCATCAACGGCTAGCATTTCGAAGTCAAATGGCTCATTGTCTTTAGGCTGCGGCGAGAACAAAGAACGGCAGGGGTTCACAGAAGGTATTTTAGCGCTCTTCGATATCTCAACTCCCTGAACATGGCTCGCATCTTGTACTTTGAACTTCTTTTCCTCCAACGTGGATCTTTTCCTCAAATTCCTCGGTACTGGATTTTCCACGTCTATCGGATCCGTATTCGTTCGAGCATCCATAGGAGTCTTTGGTGACTTGATCATTGTATTTTCATTCAAGTTGGCTTGGATTTTCGCAATCATTTTGTTGCTGTTTTTGTCTGCTGAATCTGTGTCTTCAGTCATATATTTTTCGTGGCTGCCTAGTTTTTCTACGGGCGGCGGTTGTACGGCGGGGCTTTGAGCCTTATCTAGCCAGTGCTTCTCATTATCGGTATACTTGTCATTTTCGTTGAAATCATTTTTGGGAGCCGGACTCTTCTTCTTATTGGTCTCGGCAGGTTTCTCCAAAGCATCTGTTTTCTTGGCAGGCGATACGCCGCTGATTGCACGGCTATGTTCCTCATGCCTGCTCAGTATTTTCTTCTTGGCAGGTTCGCGCGGAGGCTCGTGCACTGTTATTAATTCCTTCGGGACCTCCTTGACACTCATACGCCTGTTGACGATGCTCTTTTGTTTTGCGTCTACACTCTTTCTAGGACTAGTCTTGATTGAGTCTACATCAGGTGGTTTGATGTTGTCCTTGTCATCCACAGAGACGCGTGGCCTAGCCTTCGCTGGCGACGCCTTGACTGGCTTCGATTCGACAATCGGTTCATCGTTGATCTCGGTCTTTACCTCCTCGTCCGCTTTCCGCTGCGGAGATGGAAACTCACGGGACTGGCTGCCCTCTTTGGGCGTCTTATTGGAACCGGAGGCGTATCCGTTGTCGTCTTTAGATGGTTTTCTATGCCGGGCATCAGGCTTGTTAGGCATATTTCCGCTTGTAGTAATGCTTCTGGTCCTAGCACGCGCGGCGGCCCGCACGTCGGCGGTTCTGCCTGGTTCCTCTCCTTTAGGAGCCGGTGATGGTACCCTACACTCGGACCCCCGTTCGGAAGTTTTAAGCTTCTTGTCGAGGGCCTTGCGAGGGGACGCATCCGTCGAGAGGCTCTTGCCTTTCCTTCGCCGGCGGGGTCGCTTAGGCGATGGGCTGCTAGAACCGGAAAATCGTGAACCCTGAGAGCTTTCAGAGTCACTCGAGGCACTCGTCGAAGACAATGGTCTTGACACCCTGTCGAGAAAGGGCAAGTCCACAGTCGGCCTAGAGCCAGGAGGTGAAAACATGGATTGGGTGCGCATCACGGGTTTGATCTCCCTCGCTTTAGCCGTTGGCTTGATACCAGGCTTTTCCGGTTCATCGTCAGAGCTTGACGAAGAAGAGTAACTACTGCTGCTCGAGTTTGATGACGAGCTAGAACTGTCATCCTGCGTAGTCTTCGAAGTTTCACCCTCATCTTTTACCGGAGTGACCTTGGCAGAGTCAGGCTTATCAGCTTCCTTCTTCTTATCAGTGTCCGACGTATCTGCGACCGGTGCTTTCGTGCCGAGACCACTCTTAATATGCGCGGCTGCTTTCTTGGCCGCCTGCCTTTGAGGAACATAAGCAATCGTCTCCTTTTCATTATCCTTTGAAGACTTCTTTCGGCCAACCTTCGCGGCAATGTCCTTCGGGACCTCTTTACCCTTGGATTTAATGGGTATTTTTGGTTTTGATTTATTTTCGTCGCTACTCCCAGGTTTTTCGTTACCAGACTCTTCTTTCTTCGTGGCATTAGTAGAGCGCATATTTTCTGAAGCTTTCTTTGCAGCCTGTCGCTGTGGCACAATGAGATCAGTGGGATTGTCCTTACTTTGTTTTGCAAGTTTGATATTTTCCTTGTTCTTGGCTTCATCATCAGAATCATTACTTTTAATTGGAGTCCTCTTATCTTTGTTAGAGGGTTTTCTACCCCTCTTCTTTGGAGCAGGTTTGTCTACTTTAGTAGGACTCTTCTTTTCTGATTGGCTAGGAATGAACTCTTTCATTGCCCCCTTCGTCCTAGGCAATGGTTGTTGAGAGTCAGTGTCAGGTGATCTGACAGATTTTGATTTGTTAGCTTTGGTTTTGATATCGGCTTTGCCGGAAGATTCCTCACTGCTGTCGGAGTATATGTTATCAGGGAACTTGCTGTTTTGTTGCCTGGTTGTCCTGATAGGTATCAGATCCTCACTGTCAGTACCAGAGGCGCCTGATTTAACAGCATCGGCCATTTCCTTTTCGAGATGCTGAAGCGTCTTGCTACGCGAGCGGTCCTTCTTCATTCTGGATTGTAGAGCTTCATCCTCGCTGCTGCTTTCGACGAGTGCTTTAGATTGCGGTACTTTCTTCTTCTTCCTCTCGATTTTCTTGGGTGATTTTTTGCCAATGCCTTTGCCTTTAGGGGAGACCTTTTTCTTTGGTGAGACGGAAGGTTTCTTGACGTCGTCGTCAGTGCTAGAGCCGATGGCGCGGCCGCGGTAGCGGGTGGACCGCTCCGGCGCACTCTCCTCGCTAGAAAGTCCGCTGTACATACTGCCGCTTCGCCGCGACCCGTTTACGTAATGCTTCTTATACGGATTCGAAGACTTTGAGCGCCTGACCATGCCGTTGCGATCTTTCTTCTTTTCATCGCTGGAGCTTGGTGGGGCGATGCGAGCCAACAATTCGTCAAAGTCGTTCTTATGGTCGGGAGCGTTAGCGTGAGAATAGAGCCTATCATAGATCGAGGGGCCGTGGTTGGCTTCAATGATAGCGGATAGGTCGGGGCCGGAGATGGAGGGATCGGCTGTGAGGACCGCGACCTGTTTGTGGAACGTTTGTTCCCGCATACGGAAGAACGAGCGGGAAAGTTTCTCGCGACGGCTGACCATGTAGCAAAGATTACGGACGCGTTCAAGGTCCTGCCTGAGCTGAACGAACATCTTCATCTTGTCGAGATCAGCTTGTTCTTGACGATGGGTTAGTAGCTCGCTGTCGTCTGATTTGGGTGGGAGAAGCGGCCGATTGCGGCCGGCGCGCCGCTTCATCTTCCAGTAGTTGTATATGTAGTTGATAGCGTCTTGGTCGACGTCGAGCAAATGGGAGCTGACGTCTTTGACGCTGACGTGGCGGTCGAACTCGCCCTCGATTTCGGCCAAGCGCGCGGCGCGGGCCTGGTTCTTCTCCTCCGACGTCATGTCCTTGCGCCGCTTGCGCTTGACCTCTTCCTCCTCCGAGCCGGAGCCCGGACACTTCTCCTTCTTCGAGTTAACGCTATGCTTCTGACAGTACGAACGCAGCTTCACACCGTCATCAGCATTCTCGTCCTCTATTATTGCACGCATTTCTAGTCCATGTTTAAATGCGCACGTCACGTGATAGGCAGTTTTGCAAGTCTTAACGGAGCACTGTATGCAGGCGCCTTTGCGCTCGCGGCACAGAACACACACAAGAGACCAGCGTGAGGCCGGTATTGAGGAAATTTTGGTGATGGGTTCCATCTTTTCCGCACAACCAATAGACACTTCTGGGATCCAAAGAACGCAGGAGACGTGGGCCCACTTGTGGCCGGTGGGCGTGCACTTCATCGCGCCGCCGAGGTTGGGGCACAGAACGCACGTCGGCCGTACTCCACCGCCGCAAGGCCGGCACAGCCATTGGCCTGAAATAGTAGCAATAACACTCATTATCTGTTTCTGGGAAACATTCTGAACACAATAATGACGAGGACATAGTTAAAGATAGGCAATCCAAATAAATATTGTTTAGCCAAATTCGTCCACACAGAATTAAATCTTGCATTAGAATTCATTTATTTATCTTCTATAGTTGTCTGCCAAGTCAGCCAAGAGTATCTCAGCCATTCAAAACACTGTTAAAATCATGTCGTTATA
The DNA here is from genome assembly GCA_963241965.1 of Tortrix viridana. Lineage (NCBI taxonomy): Eukaryota > Metazoa > Arthropoda > Insecta > Lepidoptera > Tortricidae > Tortrix > Tortrix viridana. The sequence continues at coordinate 4,544,442 of OY725171.1, read as the reverse complement.
CATATAAAAGACACCTTCAATCCTGTGGTTGGCAGATGTTGTTGATCAATTGTGGTGAACTAAACTGGACCAAACAATAAAGACCCCAAGGTCACAAGCATTACCGTCAGGGATGACTGTGATGCCGTAGCAGGCCTGGTGGACGCAGATGTTGCATGAGTCGCAGAAGACCATCTCGTTGCCATCCTCCGAGTCGGGAGAGCGGCAGACGTCGCAGATTACGTTCTCGTCGTACTCTATCCCGAGGCCCTCTTCTGACTTCATGATGGCTTGAATTTTGTCCCACGTCCGAACCTGAGGAGGGGTGAAGTTGAGTATGATGCTTAAACTTTCGCGTAAGGTCTAGTCCAGGAAACGTAATAAGAAGATTTCTAATGAGTGCGAAACGTCGGGCCATGAGGTAGGTCTGTCTCTGAACAAAAAGCAGATATTGAGGTAGGTCTGTCTCTGAACAAAAAGCAGATATTATGTCCTTTTGCTAAACAACTATTTTAGAAATGCCAAAGGTTGTGGTAAACTTAATTTTCTGATAACGCATACTCAAAGCTGACCTACCCCGGACTATGATTATTTAACGTTATATTATATTTAAAGACAATTAATTCTGAAACAAAATACAAGTCAACATTTAAGATAAATTCCAGTAGGTTCAACTGAATCTAGACTGAATCGCAACCGCGCAGTTAGCAAGCGGAGCGCAAGTTATTATTGTAGCAGATAAAACTGAACGCCGACTGCAAACGAACTGCAGTTCAAACGCAGACCGTTAGGCCACCTAGACTCATAAGTAGAACGATGAGATACCTCCGGTGTCGGTTCAGGGAGTTCCGGGAACGTAAACTCTGCCATGAGCCCATTTTGAAAACACATCTATGCGGTTACTGTGAAACGTTGGAACTATTAAAGGAAAATGGAACTATGAGAAGTATTAATCATATAGCGAAGAGACTGAGCAAACAGGGTGGAAAGTATGAAAGCCACATGGACGGCCACTACATTAAACATTTAAAGGTCTAATTTAACTCAAATATGACTTTATTTCATTGTTTCAAATAATAAATAGAGCATACATGGATTTTTAGCCATTCGCAGGCGTAAATCTGAAATCGACCTAACCTACTTGTATTTAGCACTTGTATTGAAAATTTGAAATAAGACTTTATTTTATAAAATCTTGCGTTATTAGACCAAAACTAGCTATTTTCAATATAAAAGGTAGTTCCCCTTCGTGTGGCATTCGTTCTTTCAACTCTGCGGCCTTTTAGATATTCAAGTAAGGCAAAATCGAAAGGTAAACGTTCATAGTTTAGTGTAGTCTGTATTGATAAAGAGTTGAGTTGAGTTGAGTAGGTAAAAAAACGTCTCGCAATTTAACTGAATTATGTGATTTAGATAGGAATGCGTCGCATTAGGAAAAGACGCGATTATATTATGTAGCTTGCCTAGTACACTTTGCCTATATCAATGTTTATTTTAATAAAGAACTTAATTTGAAAGCAACTTCGCCAAATTTCGCTGAGCTCAAAAGATATGTTGTTTAACCGAATCATAGTTTAAACCGAATGAAGAAAATACTTTCCACTACCTGTCTTCTGTGAATTGAGTAAAGCACTTTTTACTACTTTCATACAAAATAATAGAAAAACTTTATCGGAAAGTAGTGCAAAAGTTGCGTTGTTTATGGCTATTCCGAACTTTTTTTTAACAATAATACAAACAATAATATAAATTATAACAAAGGAGTTCAAGCACTAATAACATATGAAACAAAATATTGTAATGTCAAACATTTAAAAACACAAAATCTAAACATGTATGCGTTGAGAGCGAACGAACGAACGAGAAACTCGTTTTCTTGGCGCAAACGGAAACAAAGCGTGTTCCAGAGTGTTCTTTCGTTTTGTCTAAACGCACTATCACAAGATGCAATGCATTGGCTGGCATTGCATTACGGCTGGGCGCAAAACGTGATCATATGAGGACTCTCAAAACGTTCGCAGGATGAAACTCGCCGAGCCCCAAAGCACCCTCGTATAAGTGTACAAGAAAATAATGCATTTTAAAACCCCTATTATAAAATAAAAACAGACCGGCCAACCGGTCGTCAAGCAAAAACGGCGCGCCGCCACTGAAACAATTTTCAAGTCTACCGACGCAGCTTTTTCTTCATCCGATTAGATTTTCTAGAAACTTATAACAAGCCCCAAGTTATATTTATATCGACTTATTAACTTACGAGCTTTACAAGAAGATTGGTCATTACATCAGCCGTCAATCAGTATTATCATACTGATATAATATTATTATAAAAAGGCATGATAATCACCATCCAATATTTCTTTCGATAAAGGCGTTAGAATTTGGATGAAAATCGGTCAAGTACTTTACGATTGGTGGTCAATTTCGGTAAGTCATATTTGACGGCAACTGTATAGGGAAAACACAAGCGTCCATAATTATCTGGCTACCACTGTATGACTATAAAAGTTTAACACTTACCCCCTTACTAATAAACGTTGAGTAACGGCTGAGTAGTTATACAATGCTTTGTCCTTATCTGTCATTGTGACATTTGAATTCGACAGATAAGGACAAAGCATTGTATAACTACTCAGCCGTTACTCAACGTTTATTAGTAAGGGGGTTAAAATTTAACACTATTTAAAAATTATTACAGAGAAAATCGTGACAGAATCGTGGCGAACCGTTAACGACTGAAACGCGAATGTAAGACTTGATTCTAACGCTTCCTCAATAAATACTATAAATCGACGAGTCACGTACACTTCCGCGATTGTTGACTGAAACCTGCAAATCAATAAGGTTCAAAATAAAAAAATAAGTATAACATTCAATGGAAAATAAACTTTAACGGTATCGAATGTCGTTCCGACTCGAGACTTTCAGCGCAGTGTTATCTGATTTATTCAACGGACAGTGCAACCGTTCGAACCCATCTTATTTTCATTCATGATTTTAATTTCAAATACTCTACAGGTCAGACGCAGAGACGATCGGATGAAAGATTTTGTAATGATAGTATTGGAAACTTGGTTGTGTTTACCTACAAGGAAAGGTTTATTTGTCTGATCACATGTTGAATAGCAATAATTTAATGGTATTTATGCATTGTAAAAAAAGCCGTGGTAGCGTAACGGTTTGACCTGCCGACTCTAGCAGAGGGTCGTGGGTTCGACCCCGGGCTCACACCTCTAAGTTTTTCGGAATTTATGTGCGAAATATAATTTGTAAATTTACTATGAGCTTTTCGGTGAAGGAAAACATCGTGAGGAAACCTGCACACACCTGCAAAGCAATTTGACGGTGTGTGCAAAGTTCCCAATCCGCACCGAGCCCGCGTGGTAACTATAACCCAAACCCTCTCGTTGTGAGTGGAGGCCTGTGCCCAGCAGTGGGACGTATATAGGCTGGATTGTTATTATTATATTGTATGCATCGTAAATGTAATTATCCCTACATATATTGAAAAGTTTTGCGAAAGTTTCCTTATACCCACATCTTCATAGTTAAACAGCTGAATATGTGAAACAGTACGGAAAGAGCTTAAGCCCCGGAGAAGGACATTGGATACTTATTATCCAGGAACATTTGACAGTTCCCGGGGACAAGATAAACAAGATCTACGCAGACGAAGTTACGAGCTAATTACAATCCTTACTATTATAATATTATGAGTGCGCAGGATGTTCGTTGTCTTCACGATTCAACGCTTTAATAAATCGATGCGAAATAGTTTATAGACCGACTAGCGACCCGCCCTCGCTACGCTCCGGGTACTATTATATAAATAAACCTTCCGTGAAAATTATCTAGCTGATGGTGAAAACCGCATTAAAATCCGTTGCTTAGTTTGAAAGATCGAAGCGTACATACATACAAAGGGACAAACAGCGGGAAGCGACTTTGTTTTATACTATGTAGTGATGATGGACATAGTGTACTTCGCCATAAAAACTTTGTCTTTATAAATATCATTGACTAATAAACCGTAGTTGACATTTTATGTCCAGTTCGAAGTTCATTATGACGAGGTACTAAGGGTGTTCAACATTTCCTTTCGAGTCCTATCATTGAATAGGGCTAGCGAAAAATAATCAAGTACAAAAAAGAACGTAGCGCTGGATGCTATATTAACGTTCCAGCTCAGTATGTTGACACCCTTGAAACCATCGCTAATCTTTTACTTCGAATATTTGGAAAGCGACGGAATTATAGGCAAAAGTAAAAAGAACAATAAAACCTTGTAATTCGCGGTAATTAATAAAGTTTAAAAACTAAAACCCGACTACAAAAAAAAAGTAGCCTATAAACATCGCACAATAAAGACGAATCGATAGACAACTCATTTGTCAAAATCGGTTCATTAGGAACGACGCCAGAGTGGAACATACTACATACATAGGTACATAGAGTGTCAAAATCATTACCTTTCCTTTGCTTCGCCGTAGTCGTAGCTAGAGCTACGGAGGGAATTTCATAGAAATACATAGAACCCATTAGTGTCGCGACGACACGCCGTCTGTTGCTGCTGCGTGCAGTCGGCTACTAACTGACATATTTAGAATTAATTACTCTTTTTATCACGCAGTTGTGAATAAGAAATATAATAATTTCTGTCCCGGGACGGAAAAATAAGACAAAATTAGCAGTGCCAGAGCGAAACCCGTACAACGCGCAAAGGAGAAAGATAATGAGCAAGTAAGAAAATTCACTGAAGTTATTAAATTGCTTCTTTATAGCGAAAATTGTATTTCGCTCTATTCAGATTAAAATATTTAATTTTCTTACTTTATATATTTTGCAATATCGCATCGAAAGTATAAGCTGCCATTTCTAAAGACGATTGATGTTTGATGGCGCTTATTAATATTACAAATCGTCTTCAAGAAGGTAATATACAAGTTTATCTATATAAATAAAAATTAATTATCGAATGTACATAATATGTAAGCGCTAAGTGAAGACTTGAGAACGGCTCGACCGATTTGGCCGAATTTTTTGTTTTGTTTCGTAATTGTCAGGCCAAGGTATGAATGAAAGATTTTGGATAATTGCCCCTGTGGAAGGCGGGGCGGGTCGCTAGTAATAATATTTAAAAAAATACGCCCGCCGCAGTAGTCTGGCTGAAACACCTGGACATTGACGTTTGATCCATGCAGGATGATTGCCATACGCAATGATGATGAATATAAAAAAAAACACAAAACCTCAATTTTTTTGAAGTTGTTAAATGAGAACGATCGGTGAACGCTCGGTACAATCTTCAGCAACACTTAGTACTACATTAAAAAGCTACTTTCATTTCAAATGCTAGAGCAATTGTCTGGAGTTTGAAGAGGGGCTTTAAACCTGATTGTTCTACGAAATAATTAGCGCGGATTAAACAATACGTTTCTAATAATTAGCATTACGTAGTAGGCACTACTATATAGTTCGAGCCAGATAATACGATAGATAAAAACAAAAAAAAATTACTTTCTCAAAAATTCATATTTCGAAAGTAATAAAACAGTAACAGTTAGACTATTGGTTCCCAGAATAAAGCAAGCGAGCTAGCACCAGCGATCCGGGCCGCAGCAGGCGGTTCTGGGCTAGACTTGCATGGGATCCGATCGAGCGAGCGAACTGACCAACTAATAATGAGGATGATGATACATAATCGAATCTGGGGATCTAGCCTAGATGCATTAGGTACGCTAACTTAACGATTTTCGACAAAATGTAATAGCTAACTGTCAGTCGCGTCACTCGCTTATGTCAATATTTTATAGATTTTTTTAAATGGTCAAGTTAGCGTAATGCATCCTGGCTAGGCCTCCTGATTGGATATCAGAGCACAGTCGAAACAAAATGTCTAATAATAAATTTTTAATGCAGCATTTTTGTGACGTAGTGATTCACTAACAAAGGATTTCGCAAAATTCCCGCGTAAAATAAATTATGTTTTGTAGACAAAATGCATATAAAGCGTGGCGCATAATTTTGCAATATTCTTGTAATTTTATTATACATATTTTTTAAATCCGTATTTCTTAGAAAGTAATCCATTTTAGTTTTACAATTGTCGCGTATAGTCAATAAAATTTTAGTTTCGGTAAAACGGTACCGGGTATATTTTACAGAAATGTTACAAAGTTATCTTTAAATCTCTACCTTAGTTACAAATAGCAGAAAGTACTCGCCCTAGGCTTAAGTTACTAATAATATTAATTAATAAATCTCTTCAAATCAAATAATTAGTAGTTAAACGGGACTTTAAGACAGACAAATAATTAGTTCATAATGCCATATAGTAATTGAAAAGCACCTCAAAATCAAACACCAATAACATTTAAAGACGATATTTGATCGCCTTAGTAGCCAATTAATAAACCAATACAAACACAATATTCTTCTACCAGTTATTCGCACACATCTAAACAAATCGCAAACATAACTTTCAAACGGAGCGAACCACCTGTAGCTTCTGCCAACCTCAGTTCCTTAGCGTATCATTCGCTTTTCGATCTCTGATTGTTTACTTCGGCATACCTAAGGTTTTTTTTTTAAACTAAATAGCCTAATTAATTTTTACGACTTCCCAGCTCTACACGTCAGAATTCGAATTCAAAGTTAAAACATAAAATTCGAACTAACGAACCTAACCACTAATTTTATCACCAACGTAAACAGCCGCTCGAACCACAGAACTAATTCTTATATGTATACCTAGAAGTCGTCATGAGCTTGAAATTACGCTTTTACCTAGCAACGCCGTAGCAGTCATCACGGGACCGTTCGTGCTGCGCTATCACGGTTTATTTTAATACTGACCCATATTGCTAAGTAAATAAGGAGAAGCTGTCGATCAATAGCTACCTATGCCCAGGCCATCCTAGCAGCAGCACTAGGGCCCTAGGAAATGCCCGGCCGACCTATATAACTTAGCCCCCGGGAATCGATACAGCTCCAAAATAAACCCCTTTGTTTGCACTGAACGCAACTGCGCGTCTCGCCGATGTATTGCACTGATTTTATGCACTAGCAAATGTTATTCGATTTATGATGTTAAAATGGTTTAGAAATAAGATATATAGTGAAATATATAATTTTAACAAACTCGTATAATCATCACATTGCATACGTGTAAGCATATAGAAGAACAATTGGGTTATATTCAATTTGTAAAATTTTATTCGAAAGAATAAACCAATTTAAAGTACTTATTTCGTTAATTCCGCATAATTTATATTATTTTTGTTAGCCAGCCAGCGTTATAATATTTTTTAATTCGCTAATAAGTAATTCTAGTTTATCAATGAATTCAAATTCGTCATAAATTAAACTTTCGTTACAATTAACTGATTAATTAAATCATCATTATAAAAAAAGATAAAAAAGATAAAAGATATTTATTCAGTAAGTAGGCCGCACGGGCACTTTTACACTTCAAAATCTACCAGCGCTTCCCAAGAGGAGACCACTGCTGAGAAGAAGCGCCGCAAGAAACTCAACAGTTAGTCATTTTTTTAATAAAAATATAACAATGTCACTACTTATTCTAGTATTATATAAAACTGTAAAAATAATATTTAATATCTGCGTAGTTTTGCAGGAAAACATGTCAGAATGACTACGAGAAAATTTATATATATATATATATATATATATATATCACACAAAACAGTTTTGACATGTCTTCCTACATAAACCGTGTCCCCTAGACAAGATACAGCGTTTACATGATTTTTATGATAAAATCTAATATTAAAATATTCAGTAAACCCATTTTTCCAGATGGTTTTCGGATTTCATTTGTTGTTGTAGGGGTATACAAATTGTAATTTTACGTGCGCGCCGATTTTGTCATCTTGATCTTTACACTCAAAGACCGCTCCGTTCAAATAAGTAAGTAAGTTCGTACGAGCAAATTGTAACGTGGCGCATACGTCACCAATATTGTGCAGTACGGTGTAGATCGAAAAAATCTCAATTTAATTTGGTACACATTTCCGTTATTGCTTTCCCCTTTGAACCTTTGAACGCCACTACACTATGCAATGCACTCGTACGTGTCCCAGACGCGAATAGAGATAACCGATTTGTATAGAGCGTGTCGGTCCGTGCTCGTAGGGTTCCGTCACCATTACTACCTACAAATACAAAAAAAAACAATCTCCAAAAATCATAAATATTAGCTAATTTTCTATTCAAAGTTATATTAGCCGATTTTCGGTAGGTATAAACATTTTAGTCGTCTGTAAATCAAGAACCAATAAAGTCTAGTCGTGATAGTTTTCCTTTTAAATTAGTTATATGTGCTTTAAGATATTTTCTAGATTTTTAGTACTTGTAGTTTTGCCTGTAGGGTGGGGCACTCAACTCTAAATTACCACTTTAAAGCTTAATATTTCGCAAACGGATCCCTGTATCGAAAAAGGCTCTTAACATGCCCTCACTATTTTAAAACCTATCCTTTGACACCCCACACAATGAAATAGACGAGTAACAGAAAATCCATTTTACGTGGAGGCACGCGAAATTTTTTTTTCAAGACTTGATTTTACAATTTGCCGGCGTGATTCTCACTATGCGAAATTACAGTTTTGTAGTACCAAGAGTCTCTGAGATAAGCCGGACAGACGGACATGGCGAAACTCTATAGTTTCCCTATGGGTTCCTTGTTGACTACGGAACCCTAAAAAGGCTTTAGACTAATAAAGAGGCAATTTAGGCATTTAAAGGATAAAAGACCGCTTTACCATTGATTGTTTATTAAGTAGGTAATTTAATACTATAAAAAAATTATATATTATATAAAAAAAATCAGAATGTTTAGACGGTTTCAAAGTATTAACTTCAAATTGTCCAAAACACGACTAAAAAACTTCGTCGCTCACTCCGTCTCAAATCTCACATATAAATTATAACTTGACCCGTGCACTCGTAGGCGTTAGAGCCCCGTGAGGTATCTGTGATCTTGGCTGAGCTGCGTCAAAGTGCGGCTAAAGTCAAAACACCGAAGCATGCAGTTTATACTAATGAAGAGTTAAGTAAGTTATACCCGCCGGCGGAATCAGAGACGAAGCAAGTGACAAAGTTTTCCTAGAGATAAGTACAGTCGAGAATAAAGCTTTTGCACCTTAATATAATGAAAGAAGATGCAAAAGGTTGTACATATCTTTGTTTTCCGCTTTACATGGCTTTCACAAGAATAAATACGGTTAATTTTTTGCGAACATTGGTACTTAGATATTTAACAGAAAAATAAGACTAATCAAAGCAATTCTATATGCTGTTTAGATGCTCCTATTTGTTCTGGAGTAGTGGAGTATCCTAATTAGACTTAGGGCTGCTTTCACTATCTGCGTTAAATATCTTGAAGTCTTAAACATATTTAACGACATGACATTCCCATACATTTTGAGACAAACATATTTAACGCAAGTGGCGGTTAATGGATTAAAACTGAGAGATTTTTTAATGATGTTAAAGTTATGTTGAATTATGGGGGTGAAAAGATAAGATTGCTTGAAAGCAGGGGGTTAGAAAATTACAAGATTACTTGAAAGGGGGGCGTCACCTCACGAGAGACTAACTATAAATTCCCGTCTCTGGTGACCATCTAAAAATGTGGTTGAATCTTAATACTCGTATAGCGAGTGCTAGAACAATCGTCATTCGCATCAAGTATATACAGATTATCGCCGTTTAGACTTCTGGTAATTCCGTTTATATAAATCATTTAAATGTATTAACATCAAATATTTTAATAAAGTTGCATTCGCGTTTTTAATCATTTCACTTAGTCAGTGTTCTAAGATATATTTCAAGAAAAAATAACAAAATTTTATTTAAAAATTTGACAAGATGTGTCTAAGAGTTCGATCGTCACCGAACTTCTTGAAGACATCATGACGAGTGTTAACCGGTACCACGTCTAAGGAGATAAGTAGCTTTCCTACGCTTTAACCCATACAACGATTGTAATAAGGTCATGTCCATGAAGTCAACTTTATATAACGACAATTAGAAACAAAATAATAATTTTCTTGGAGTTAGTGCATATGTGACGGGATTAATTAAGAACAATAGTCAAATATTAAACAATTTACATTTCGGAACCAGTTGGTATTAGTTTATTTCTGAGAAATTATAAAAAAATGTGCGTTTATTAATAGACGGTAATACAATTCGATATTATCAATTTCTTTGTGCGAGATGTCATTATTCGGCCATCCGCTGCGACAAACTTAGATCTACATTCAGTCAACAAAGTATCGGGAATGGATGATTTGTTTATGGTTCCAAATTCAAATTTTTGTTTTTTTTGTTGTTGTTAGATTGGCACAACTGTTTTCTATTTTGGCGCGGAGTTTGAGTTGCATCTGTTATTTATATTAAATACAGTGCTGTTTTTAGTGTGTATTGTATCTAGTGTGTATCTAGTGTGTATTGCGAATTTCATAATGGACAAAAACATTGAACAAAGAGTTTGTCTTAAATTTTGCATCGCCAATGGAATTTCGTGTTCGGAGTCACTGAAAATGTTACAGAAGGCTTACGGTGATTCGACTTTATCAAAAACACGAGTTTATGAGTGGTACAAAGCGTTCAAAAGCGGTCGAGATGTGATGGAAGATTTGCCTCGCTCTGGTAGGCCATCAACGTCTGCAACTGAAGTTAACATCGCAAAAGTGAAGGAAATAGTGACTGAAAATCCTCATTCAACTTTGAGAGAGATAGCCGCCGAACTTTCTGTATCTCACGAGTCGATCCGTACTATTTTAACTAATCATTTGGGTATGAAACATGTTACCGCTCGGCTAGTCCCAAAAGACCTGAATTTTCTCCAAAAACTCAATCGCATGAGAGTCGCTGAGGACATGCTAGAACGAGTCAATTCCGACCCAACATTCATGAAACGCATTGTTACTGGTGACGAGACGTGGGTTTACGAGTTTGACATGCAAACTAGTCAACAAGCTTCGGAGTGGCGCTTCGTGGCACCCGTTTTCAATCGGTAGAAGACATAAAGGAGAATTCGCGCCGAGAACTGAATTCAATTCCGGAAACAGCGTTTAAAAAATGTTTTGATGATTGGATTATTCGTTGGCGTAAGTGTATCGTTTCTGAAGGAGCATACTTTGAAGGTGATAAAATAAATTTGGATGATTAACAAACAGTTTGTGTATTATTGATCTTTTCCCGGTACTTTCTTGACAGAGTAGTATATGAAAGAACACCGCGCGTGAGGTACGGGAAAAAATATCGGTAAATTTTATACAAAAATTCCTATGTAAAGTTATTGAAAAGTTTAGTAAAAAATTCTGAAGGTCTGTTTTATAAAAAAAACATTAATCTGTCCTGAAGTAGAATACGACTGAAGTTGATGGATTTATGTTGACAATAGGACAAGTTATGAATGTTATGATGTGATGAATAAAAAATACATCAAAAGTCTAGTATTTTTTTCCGGTCTGAATACCGAAAAACAGAGAACTTGGATAAAAAACTTATGTAACAGAAAAATAATTTAAATATTAACACCAGATCAGTTTCTTGGGGTAAGTTCATTATTTGAACATTTTTAGAACGCTGTTTTAGGGCTCCGTGCCATAATGGTAAAATGGCCCTTATGGTGAGACTTCGTTGTCTGTCTGTCCGTCCGTCTGTCTGTTTGTATGTCACAGCAGTTTTTCTCAACAACTACAGATGCTATCAACTTGAAATTTGGCCTAGTTGTATAACTTGCTTGCCCGGGCATGCTTTTAGTAAAAAAAAAAAAAAAAAAAATAGAAAAGGGGTCTAGAATGGGCGGTTGGAAGTGATTTAATTATAGCAAATGGGGTGTCATATGAAAGGGCTTAATCTGCACATTTCAAAACTAACTTCAGCAGTCTTGTTTTCTATAATTTCTGTGCGTGTATTTTAATGCGGTGTGCGGCATAATATTCGCGACCTAGAGAACACCTGCAAAGAGTTCATTTCAGAGTGACTGAGTATACTTAATCTTAGACTTTCCTTAAAGTTTCCGTAAATATTAATATTATTTTAGGGGACCGTATACAAACTTGGAACTATTATAGTTTTGCAACGTCGCGTCACAGCCAGAAATAATTAAAAATATTTGAAACTTGGTAAATACAAGAAAAAATACTGTTATTTAGAAATAGAGAAAATAAATAAATATGAGGAGACCATCTCACACAAATTGATCTAGTCCCAAACTAAGCTCTAGTGCTTGTACTATGGGTACTAACTAGGCAACGATATACATACTTATATAGAGAAATACATACTTAAATATATAGAAAACATCAGACTCAGGAACAAATACTCGCGCCCAAAATATTTGCCCATACCGGGATTCGAACAAGGGACCACTAGCTTCGTAGGCACGGTCACTACCAACTAGGCTAACCGCGTGTAACTTTGTTTAATTATTAATTAAAATATTTTTCTTAATAGTTTCTGGATCGACGTTGCTTAAATTAGTAGTTAATCACACTAAGAATACTTCAAATCTGTTATAATTATGTAATAATAAATAATGGTCTACAAAACCTAAAATAATAAAATTATTTTATTAAATTTTGCAGCACCCAATTTATAAAATAAATAAATAATAAATATCAGGGGACAATTTCACGCAAATTATGTCAGTAAATATTTTCACTAGTATTTTTCTGCTTTCGAAAATAATTATAACATAACGTTATAACGAAATAATTTCAGTTTAAACAACTTTTTCAACTTTAAATTAAAATTAAAATAAATCATTGAAATACAATTCACTTTAAAAAACAAAGTTGAAACATATTGTTATTTAAAACAAATGCACTATATTCAAGTTCGGTGATGCACTGCTTTTAATAAAGTTCAAAGATATTGATTGAATTCGACAGCGCCGAGAAAGCGTCAACAGTTAACGGCGCCGCGGTAGGGACTGAGGCGACGGATTGGAAAACCGTGATATCGTTGTGAAACACTCCCTAGATACTCGGCGTGGGCAGGCCTAGAGAAGCAGGAAAAAGTACAACCTTGAAGATTCACATCGCACATCGTATCTCAGATGTGTTTAAGATTAAATTTCGACCTATAGAGTTTTTAACTTCCTGCAGAGTATACCTCCCTAACGATCCAACACAATACAAATTTGTATCTTATTGCTATCAGTTTAAGATCCAATTTCGAGCTGAAGAATATTTCAAGTTGGAACGTTCTTTTATCGGAGGCGGGCGTTGTACACTTCTCACCTGTTGCTATTTGAAGATCACTTTTGTTCCTTGTTGACGTCACGTTTGAATTTGCCAACTAGTAAAAGCGACTGTTCAAAAATGATCATCACGTAACTTTTGACCAAACGATCGACTTTGCTAATATGTACCCACAAATTTTCGGAGATTTAATTGTGTTTAGCAGGATCTTCTGTTGTAAGTTAATGGTGAAACATAAATGTGACTTATTGAGTTAATAATATTGAAACAGTTGTTTTTTGTAAAAGGAAATCAGTAATAATCAAAACTATCACATAACAAATTATCTAAATTTCGACCAAATTGCCTATAAATGCTCAGGCGCTTACAACGTTTCAGGCCATCCGTTGTGAAAGAGATAAATAGCGTGACTAGAAAGAGCCCCCCCTGTGTGATCCCTTTAAGTGTGAAAAAGGAAGAGCGATTAAAAAGAGACGGCAACACTGGGAACTTTCTAGATGCGTGTGAAAGATATTATATAGTTAGAAAAAAGATATCAATTACGTAGGACGTTCATGTGGCAAAATTATCAAGTAAATATATTTGGTAGGTAAATTATTATTTATTATTAAATGATTTCCAAAATATGTTGTGCTATTCTTTTGAAAACCGAACAAACGAAAAACTTAATTTATGCCCTACAATATAAAAAAGTTGTAACTTCTCTACCTAGGAATAAAGTAAGCTTAAATCTTGGAAAAAAAAAGTAAGAAAAAAAATTGAGGGCGCTATTCAAAGTGAAATTGGCAACATGTTCGAATGTTAACCCACAAACTGTTGCTTAATGTAGTAGTTTTCACTTGAACTGTGGTAGTTTCACCATTTATACCAAATTGATTTGCAAGAAGGTAACTGCGTAATTTGAAAGAAGATATATTATTTTGATCAGATAATATTTTCGATGGAAACTTTTTAAGGATATTTTAAAGAGGTGTACAATAAAGCGGAATATTGCTCAACGTTTACTGTTATCTCCATTAAGTTACTTTTGTTATGAACTTAAAAAAGTATTGTAAACAACTTTATCAAACCTTATTTATTATTTTATTCAGAATGGCTAAATATGAACTATTAATTAGCCCCTTTTATAAAATAAAGTAGTACTTATTTTAAAAAACACGGACTATTTTATCCCACTTGAAGCCCACACAATATAAATTACGCAAGATTGAAATAGCACGAGCAAATGGTGTTAGTGTGTGTATATGCACTAAAGCTATGTGCGAGGAGCACGGCACACATAAACCTGTTGTTACAAACCTCGCACAGTTGAGGTTTACTTCGCGCAAAACAGGAACCCTGGCAAACCAGCACTAAAAATAACTACTATTGAGGAAATCCAATAACTACAGCGCATTTCCGCCTCGGGATGACTTCGCGAGCGCTTAGAAAATGTTTTAAATGTTATTAAGTTAAGGACTTTAACGAACGGTGTTCCGTGTTCGGAAGGTTATTCGTTGAATAAGATTACTAATAATTCTTGATTGTATTGCCTGTAATATTAAACATAATATGTAACAAGTTTGACATTTGTAGGACATGAATGCATGATTAAGGAGAGGATTGTGATGCGCTGCCGTCTTATGCGTAGTTGCGTAGGTAGTTTTCCGTAGAATTATTGATTCAGGCGATTGCGTTTTTGACCTTTTTGGTCTTTACACCTTAAATTAGGTATTATTCATTGATCGATTACTCGACAACAACTAAAGTGGGGATTTTTAAATTTCACAGAAACTACATAAGTATATAAAAATTTAATATTATTTTATGTTTAGTTGATCATTATATAAAAGCCAAAAGCCGCGTATTTTATTAGTTTTTAAAATACATTTATATAAGATTGTAATGAAAAAAGGGAAACGATATATTTTTTATAATTAAAACTTTAATGTTTTAATTAATCATTCATGGATTTAGATTGATAATTGAATCACTCATATATTTCACCGCAAACGGCGAAAAAAATTTGATCACAAATCGTTACCTTTTCAATATTTTATTTTATTTTAGGCTTTTGTAACAAATGCCTATGTTCCGTTAAAACTTTTTTATATTTTTTACACATTGATTTAAGCGAAATCATTGTGACAGAGTGGTCAGACAGGGTAACAGTGATGTCATACTTTTATGCGTTGTGCATATTACTAGCAATGATTACGCTTAAATAAATATAAATTAGAACGCAATTCAATGGTAACTTGACAACAGTATAGTTATTTTGAATCAAAGTAATGACATTCAATTATTAAAACGCTTTGCTTTCGCGGGGACAAGTCATTGTCTGTAAAAAGAAAGACCTAACTAACATCGTGCTTACTTCGTGAATACGGCTCATTTTCTTGTAAGTTTATAAATTGAAACTGTAATTTAAACAAGCAAGAGAAAATAAAGACTCAAAAATATCAACAATATTTTCAAAATCTTAAAAATCTAACTAGCTTCCCTAAAGGAATTCTGTATACAAAATTGCAACCTAAAAATTGTACGCGGTAATTCAGTAACGCCACCACCGAGTCTGAAAGGGAACATAATTTTACAAAATGGATTGCCGATAAAATCGGTACAGCGAAATCGTTCCGGCCTAGCTTTACATGCATGTATGTAAGCCAGTATAAATACATTTTAACATACGATCACACGCAAGCGGCGTGATGTGTGGGGTATTCATTTTGTTCCGGATCCTTGGTGTTGGTGTGATGACACACACATTTACCTGTTTACCACTACAAACAAAGACCGCGTACCTCAAGTGTACGTATTACATGCAAGATGTGCATTGGACGCAGAGCTTTTCTTATACCCAACAAAGGATATTTTCTAAAGATCAGGCGGACTGTTGCCTAGTAACCTGGACAATGGCGTCTAGTCCGTGTCCTTCTTAAGTAGCTTAGAGGACCGGAGTTTCAATATCATCTCACAATCTCACCCTTTTGTGTAATGTAAAGTAATATCAGGCACCACACCGGCGTCATCACCTTTAATCTTAAAAGACGGATAGTTTAATATTTAATATATTCATCGTGACATATTACGTTGTCTCAAGCACGCTCGGATATGAGAGCGAGAATGTTTATTATATTGCCATAGCAAAGAAAGTGACAGCAGCAACTTTAATCAAACTTAAAATTAAATTGACGCGCGTCTGAGTGCGGCCGTAAGAGCCTCATTTACTTTACTCCCTAGGAGTAAAATGAACGTATGAAAACCCATTTTTCTTCAATTCTCATGAAATTTTGTGAGCAGGTTCGATAATTATATGGATTTTTTTGTCGATTCAGTTTTTCAACATTTTTCAAAAGAGCGGAGATATGGGATGGGATGGGAGCTGTAGACCTGGCGACAAACTTAACTTTGCCGTTGAACAACTGTTATCCCCATACATCGACATAGGTCGCAGTCAGTTCACCAACACCGCAAACAAGATGGTAAATCGTAAAAAAAAAAACCCATATCTCCGCCATTTTTGAAAATTTTTTAAAAACTGAATCGACAATAAAAAGCCATATAATTATGGAACCTGTTCACAAAATTTCACGAGAATTGAAGAAAAATGGGTTTTCATACGTTCATTTTACTCCTAGGGAGTAAAGTAAACGAGCCTGATACGGGCGCACTCAGATACTTTATCTACTATTGACGCCACAGAATAAAAACTGATACGCTCTTTCTTGACGGAGTATATAGTGCCAGGCGGGGGCTTCCTAAACTATCGATTGAGCGTAAGAATTTTGGCTGATTTAATGAAACTAAAGTCTTAAATTAAATTTAATATTTCGTTACGAGTATACAGGGTGGGAAGTATGAACACTACATGGAGGGTAACTGGCTTGAACAATGAAGGAGACTTCTTGCATTACTAAAAAAATATATAGCATTCAAGGTATTTAAAAATGGTTTTTTCCCTAAACAATAATAAATAATATAGATAATATGACTTTATTATTTTTCAAATCATAAAAAATAATTACTATTAAAAATAAATTATTTTATAAAACCTTATACTCGTATAAATACAGCATAATATTATTAAACAAAGCGTTCTGTCCGGACCACGCTGTTTTATAGTAGTTTATGTGACTGCTGCATAATGAGAGGCATTAAATCACGAGTGTGTGTTTATGAAACGAGCCGAGAGGCGAGTTTCATAATAGCATCACACGAGTGTTTTAATGCCTAATTATGTACAGTTACATACACTATTTTATCTACATACATATTATAAGCTCTCTATGATGTGTTCAGGAACCGCATGTTACGACCGGCATAGCCGGCATTGATCAATTATTAGAACGTCAAAAATGGCGGCAACCGTAGCTTTTTTTTTAATTCAGACACAATCTAGAGTCGGCCTCTACTATCATATCGTTCGATATCAAATTATCAAGTAACATACGAGATTTGTCAAAATTGTATGCAATTGACATTTCATTTCGAATTAAATGTCATCTCGAGTGATAGTAGAATTGAGGTCAAATAAAATTGTTTTGTTTTTCAAAGATGTTCGAAATTTGAAACTCATAACTTTATTAAATCTTATATCGTTATAAGAACATTATGTTACTGCTACAGATAAGAAAATTATCATAGTAAAATTTATTGTTGTAATGCTGGTCATTGCCTACGGATTCTGAACGCATTATAGAGGACTTATGATATGTGTGTAGATAAAATATGTAACGTAATTGTGCTTCATAGGGCATTCGTTTCCATCCTGTATAATAATGTAGAAAAGAAGTCAAATGCAACATACATTCCCTCTCACAGAAGCACTGTAACATGTGTATCAATTTCATTCGTAATCAAAACGCAACATTACCGGTTACCGAAGTACTAAGACTACTCAATTAACAACACGGGCTGACGTGTTCGCCCCCTCACCTGCCCACCCCACGAACATCAATACGCGACCGTGCAAACCGAAACGGGCCTTACATTCCTGGCATTTACGCTGTTATCGCCACGGCTATCATACGAATAGTGTAGCAAATGTAATTGAAACCGCGTAAGCGAGATACGTTAAGGTTTTGATTTGGATGGCTAGTACTAGACTGCACCGTGCGGTGGGAGAGCAATGCATCTAACTAACTAAAAGCCTGTTCTTACGGTGTCACTCATCATTAAATTACTGTAACGTGCAAATAAGTGTGTGGGGCTTTAGAAGGGTCATAGTTAGTACGCTATATTATTACAGGAAGATTTAAATTACGAAAATTATCATATTGAACAAAACGACACACACTTTTGGAGTGAAACGGTTACACCGAAAAAAATGAACGTTTTATTTCTTATTTCGTCTTAAAAAAAGAAAATGTAGTTTTTGAATGACGAGTTGATTTGACGTCAATTATCCATAATCTGAAAAATATTAATCTTTATAAATTTCATTATGGAAAACTGGAAAATACACTGCACAATTTCACCCTTGTTTCACGGAGATAAGGTATCATACACGTTGATAAACACGATTTTTCCGAAAGCCGAAAGCTCATCGACAGCTAAACACCCGTTTCATAGATCTTCAGTGAAGATTCTTCACCACGACCGGTCCTGTGCTGCTCGCATCCAGCGGGTCCCCGCGCCCTTCAATCGATCGGCACATTAAGAACACTGTCTACACCAAAATAGCCTATGCACAAATGTAGCCACCGTAAGAGCAGTGCATCGTATAGAATCTATACTATGGATATTGAAGTTACCGGCTTTGAATGTCATTTATATTTTATACCTGTCCGCTACTGTAATTTATGTATCTATATAAATAAAAATCAATTGCCGAATGTATGTAAACGCATCACTTGAGAACGGCTCGACCGATTTGGCAGATTTTTTTTTGTCGTGTTCGTAATTGTCAGGACAAGGTTTGTAAGATTTTTTTTGGGTAATTGCACCCGTCATCATCGTCATCATCATCATCATTTCGTTTTCCTTGTCCCAATCATTTGGGGTCACCAAAAATAACGGACAGACTTTGAGATTCTTTCGACCTAGATAAAACGTCCCGCCTTTGCGATCCACTATTGAATCTCCTTCTTAGTCGTTTCCACATGACTGAGGGTCTTGTATGTGTATAAGTCTAGAAGCCACAATGAGACAAGCTTGATAAGTAACTGACGGATAACAGGTTACCAGGGTTAGACGAAATTAAATAGTGGCCGATATCGGTAATCGTATCGACTCGACTATTATCGTTTGCCAAGTCGGAATTTTTGTACAAATTCGGGAATATTATTGTTGCAATTGTCATTTTCACAATGAGGGGGTTTTCCAAATGATATTTCTAAAAAAAGACTAACATGTCAAGGTCATATGACCTATGCCGCGTTTCAAAACAATAATTTCGTCCGAAATAAGCTCAACATTAAGCTTTCAGCACACCAAACGCGTGTCAGGCGCGTCGCGCTTTGAACGCGGGCCCGCGCATGTTGTAAAACAACAAATCAAATTGAACCCAGCACACCAAAAAGTAACGCGTGCCTGCGCAGGGCACGCGTTCGAGCTGCTTCGCGCACGCGACGCGCCGCAGTCGCTGCAGACAACTCGGGCAGCGCGTCGCGTGGCGTGCGCGAAGCAGGCGCGTCGCAGGCGCATCGCGCGCGCTGGCACGCGTCGCATCAGCGCGGCGTCGGCGCGGGTACTAGTGGTTGTATTTTTTTACAAACGCGTGGTGGGGGTACGCGCGCGCCGCGCAGCATGTCTCACCGAACGCAGCCACGAGGCGTGCGCAGCGCTGGCACGCGTTAGAAACGCGTTGAAGCTGCCGCCTGCCTGCGGTGTGCCGGGTGCTGCGTCGCTCACGCCACGCAACGCGACGCGACGCGCCTGACACGCGTTTGGTGTGCCGAAAGCTTTATTGTTTCGGAACGCGGCACATGTCGTATGTTATGACTTAATAGTTAAAAGTGTATTTCTAGCTCGAAGATTATAGTTTTCAACTGACTTCAAAAAAAGGAGGTTTTTTTTTTATTTCAATTCGTATGTTTATTGTGTGAATTGATTTTAAAACACTGTACTGCAGGAGAAGTATTTCCGGATCACTCGCCAGGAGACGAGCGCTCAATTTCTACTGCTTATCTTTCTACATACTAAAGGAAATTCCGTATTTTTGAATCGCTGGACTGAAAGCTTGCCCACGCTTTGATGTTTATTCTATCGCTTGCCCCCAGAGATCAGTGGTTGAGATCACTCGTCTCCTGGCGCGCGATATAACACCACTCCTGAGAGCGCGCCTAGGGCGCTTGCGATGTTTAGCCCTTTTTAAGTACGATCTCCACGGACCGGACGGCGCGGCAATGGATTTTACAATCTTTAAACGAAATTAAACTGTCTATACAATAATTAAAGTATTATATTTCCATGCCCGCTTGACAGCGTGACGTGGAATCTGCCCGCTGTCAAGAAGCTGTGTAAGCAGCCATTATAAATCTACAAAGGTATACAACCTCAACAAACCAAAGCCTTATATTTTTTATATCGATACGAACAGCACTACCCGACCATGGCAACACTTGTGCAAAATGAATTGTCAAGCTTGTCTCACGAAATATGGTTTTGACTTTAGTGAGGGTCGAACTCGCGCACCGAGGGTTCCGTATTTAAGATTGAGCACAAGAATCGGGATCAATGAGCTGTTAAGTTTTTACTTTATTTTAGGCAACAAGGTCCATTCTGGCATGCCTACATTTTAACAGTAAGTTTTTAGCTAATTTCTCAAAATGTATTTATTTGAATAATTTAATTTACTTTTTACCGTGAAATATAAATAACCATCAATAAAATAAAAAAAATTATACTTAGAATTCACTTTGTCTGTGGGTGAGCACGTGTGAGCAGGTAGGTAGTACAAATAAATGACAGTCGCAACTGTCATTCAATCTCATCCACACAACCACCTACAAGTGTATGCGTCAATTTTGTGCGGCAATCCTGTTTTGACATCACTACTTCTTAAAACATCCCTGAACTCAACAATTACCTTGGGATACATGGGAATACTAAATAAGTTGCAAATAATGAATATACGTCGTTACCTAATCAATAAACTTTTAAAGGCCTTTCTATTTCCATTCTCGGTCATCAGTTGGCATTGGCTGTGTCAAACGACTTGTATTAAGATCGCGGAAGTTGTAACTAGATTTAAGTACGACTGTAAGGGAGAGTAAGAAGAATTATATGAGGAAAACAGAATCATTTTTATAGTACTGTTATATCCTAAAAAGCCGTGGTTGCCTAATGGTTTGACCTGCCGACTCTTAAGTAGAGGGTCGTGGGTTCGAACCCGGGCTCGCACCTCTAAGTTTTTCGGAATTTATGTGCGAAATATAATTTGTAAATTTACCATGAGCTTTTCGGTGAAGGAAAACATCGTGAGGAAACCTGCACACACCTGCAAAGCAATTTGACGGTGTGTGTGAAGTTCCCAATCCGCACTGGGCCCGCGTGGGAACTATAGCCCAAACCCTCTCATTGTGAGTGGAGGCCTGTGTCCAGCAGTGGGACGTATATAGGCTGGATTATTATTATAATATCCTAATCTCCGATATAGACCGTGTTCTACCAGTCTAACTGCTGACTGACCTCTTCCTGCTCGATAACTTTCATCTGGTCTTCATTGACAGCGCCAGCGTTAACCCTGGCGCGTTCGCCATTCAGCAACTGCAGCCAGGCAGTACCCGTGCAATTAAGGTCGTACGAGGCGAAGGTCTGCTGAAAACTATTTACTAACCTCTAGCTCTTCGATGACCTTCTCTAGCTGGTCTTCATTGACGGCGCTAGCGCCGGCCCTGGCGCGTTCTCCATTCAGCAGCTTCAGCCAGGCAGTGTCCGTGCCGTCGAGGTCGTAGGAGCAGGCCGCCTCGGCGCGCGCCGGCGTGGGGCTGAGCAGGTGCTTGTCCGGCATGTACGCGCCATCGCGGTTCAGGTGTATATACTTGTCTTTCGGCCTGTGGGACGAAGTATGTGTGTTTATATGGAAATTACGTATTACTGTCGTATTATTTAACTTAAGTCAGTGTCGATTCGTAGAATGTTGCCATGCCCAATGTAATAGGGATGATTTAGGAATAATTCGAACATGTGACCAACCAAAAACAGTTTTCAATTAAAAACGTGTACACATATACGAGGGGCGGCTGAAAAGTTCTAAGCCTAAGGTAGAAAAAAAATATTCAGAATTTTTTTACTATTTTTATTTTTCGATATATTCTCCCTCTAATTCAATGCATTTATTACATTTTTTAAATAATGCTTTAAGACCGTTAAAAAAAAAAAAAATATTTTGGCTGTCGAAATGTTCCTGTACAGCCGCCTTCATTTCTTCATCACTGCCAAATCGCTTTCCCCTTAAATCTTTCTTCAAATTGCTGAATAGAAAATAATCGCTAGAGTCCAGATCTGGACTGTAGGGTGGATGATCAATTTCTTCGAAGCCAGTTTCCTTCAGAGCAAGCTTGGCAACACGAGCGGTGTGAACGGGAGCGTTGTCTTGCAAAAACAAAACGCCTTTGCTCAGTTTGCCCCTTCGTTTCTCGACTATGGCTTGTCGCACCTTTCTTAATAGCTCGACATAATAAACTGCATTTATAGTAGAGCCTTTCGCCAAATAGTCTATTAAAAGAATGCCATCGCAATCCCAAAATACGGTGGCCATTAGCTTAGACGCCGATCTTTGAACCTTGAATTTCTTCGGTGGCCTTTCACCCTTTTCGATCCACTGCATAGATTCAGACTTCGACTCTGGGTCATACTGTCTGATCCATGTTTCATCAACAGTTACTTTACGGGTACAAACTTCATCTAAACCATCTTCATACAATTCTAAAAATGTCTGACAAGTTTGAACACGACGTTCTTTATCGAAAGCTGTGAGCATTTTCGGCACCCAACGAGCACAAACTTTTGTCATATGCAAATGTTGATGCAAAATCTCTCCAACTCTTTCCTTACTAATACCTAAGGCCTCAGCTATTTGCCAAACCTTAATTCTCCTATCCTCTAATACTAACTTCTTGACTTTTTCAGTATTTTCTTCAGTCACAACCGATATTGGCCTCCCTGAGCGAGGATCGTCTTCGATCGACTCCCGTCCAAGTTTAAAAAGTCGACTCCATTTTTTAACAGTGGCATGAGAAGGGCCAGATGCACCGTAAATACTAGCCATTTATTCAAAAATACTTTTCGGCGATTTGTCACTTTTCGTGAGGAACTTAATGACTGCACGGTGCTCAATTTTCGTGATATTAGTTGATAATTCACACATGATGACCTTTAACGTCGGATATCTCGAGATGTAATAAAAGAAACACGACATTTTTTTCTTTTATTTATTTACTTTTTAAATGGTCTTTTTAGTGGCCAGTACCGCTAACCCATATGCAACCTCAAAGTACCTTAGGCTTAGAACTTTTCAGCCGCCCCTCGTACGTTCAGTCTTTTGTTTAGAAAATAAAAAATAACCTGTATAAAAAATTGTTCGAGTCGTAATATAACTAACTGCGTATGATATAAGACATATTTTAAATGAATATAAATTTAGATAAACACGTAACTGATTGTTTTAAAAACGGCGCCTATTTAGAATAAATACAGACAAGTAACAACTAGAGTAACAGACCAATTACTGAGCATATGTATATCATGCCTGTGTATTAATTTGAACCTTACGGGTCGAGTTGGAAATCAAACTCAGATACTCAGATATACATAGCAACATTGCATTGCCCTCCCTCAGAGTAATCCGTTAGCTCCATCCAAGACTAGCCGTGAAAACTAAGAGATAACATTATTAGAACAGAAAATCCGATAACTTCCTAGAATAGTTCATGGCGTCAATGAAAATCAATAAACCAAACGAGTAGGCGTTAAATTCAAGCACATTTGTTAGAAGACATTGTATTATTATATATTAAGCACTAGCTCTTACAAAAAGGCAATTATTATATCCAGTGCTTTTCAATTAGCGACCCCTTTGCAAATAAACAAAATCCGGCGACCCCCAGGTCCTTAATTACAACCGTGCAAGACCTACAACTACACTCGTTACTGTTACTTTGCTGCAACCCTTCCTTTTATTTCAATCTAGCTAGCGACCGCGACCCCCCGAGTAGCGACCAACCGGTTGAAAAGCGCCGATTTAATCTATCTAACAATAATGATTGAGCATATCTTCAAATTTTATATTAGCTTAATCAACTTTTTCAAGAGTATCTTATTTTTAAGTAAACTATTTTTTTTTTTTACTAAAAGTGCAAATTATTCGGGTCAACCAACTTTTTGATGTACCTCGTTGCCATGGTTACGTCTCTTGGGTCACTCTTTAAAACTATAAAAAAGGATATGTGTAAATCTACATTATACGACTTTTTGTGCCAATTACAAGCCCATTCTTTTGTGGGCTTTCTTCTAATGTTTAGTATATGTACTGTTGTCTCCTGGCTTACGGGACAGAATAACAACAACAAAAAGTTGATCGACACATTTATACAAAACACTATTGTGAAAAATACTGGTGAACCAATACTGGTGATTGTGGTCCACTCTAAAGAGCCCCTTTTTGGGAAATCAGTGCGGCTAGCTAAATAAAGTAAAATTTTACAGTTTTTGGCTCAAGAAGTAGATCATTTGTTAGGCAGTTTTGTACCAAATTTCAAGGAGTACTATTTTGTATTAAGCATTTAAAAAATACCTTTGATTGTCATCAACTTATTCGCGTTCTACTAAGATGCTATTATTGACTCACTTATGCACCTAACTGTAAGTCGTAACTGAGGTAACAATGTTCCAGTGTTCTACAATGGAGCAAGTTTCCTAAGAATCCTGAAGGCTGAAATACCCAGTAACGAGCGATATTTACGCAGCGCCTGATACCTTTAAACTACAAAACTTCTACGCCAACAAGCCCTAAACCTACGCAGAATCTACTTTACATTTTATATTGCAGCTAATATTACCTTATTTTCCAATTTTCCAATAAATAATAAACTAGTCGCACAACAAGATCGCGGAATATTCCGAGAACGCTAGGACGTTCAGATTGATCCAGCTTCCACGATACCTCCCTCGATGCAGTGGGAGTGAAGGATCAAAGATAAAAGGGGTGGTGGAGGCAATTATTAAAACTACCCAGCCACCCGTTTTACACGGTTGCATTATATTTGCAACCTTTGAACGCCCACCGGATTTTAATTAGATTTTGATTGACTTCACACGTTTGTTTGCCGGTGCACCTAGTTCGAATCTTGAATATTTTTAACCAGATTCCGTAACAGGAATAAGCGAGGTAAACATAAATAGCAGCAAAAAATATATTTTGTTCCTTTTGTTAATTCGAATCAATTTATTTAAATTTTTATGCACCAGTACCCGTTTGTAAAATATACTAATTAAATACACCCGCCTGTAGCGCATTGAATGCTGTAGACAGGGAGGCGGTCAGCCTGCAACGAATTTCGCTCCGCTGAGTTATCTATGGGCCTAACAGCCCGAAAATAAATTAAATTGATTTGATTTGATTACACATCTGCGTTCGTGTAATCATCGTTTTTTAGCCACTTTAGTAATGTCTAAGTGATTTAATAAATATAATACAAGTTTGGTGGTAAAAGTAACGCGAATGAGATCGGTAAGTCAACCTGTGACTTAAGAAAACCTAGAAGGACGCCGGTATAAAATTGATTTGTGCTGTTTTTCATCTTACTAAAAGTGCAAAGTGTACTTATAAAAAAACTAGTAAGTAGGTAGACTCAACTCACGAGCTTGACTGGAAAATATTTCATATAGTAGAAATGTAGCTTGGGAACATACACGCTACACAATAAGCAGTGCATCTGTGTACTGAAGTTTGTCTAAGTTTGCGTATTTCAATAGTACATTTTTATTAATTTGTGAAAATATGGTTACTAACGACTTTGCACGGCGCGGCGAGCGATTTCCAAATACATTGCGTGTAATGACAATTAACCGCTTTGCGGCGAGCTTCTCGACCGCGCAATGAAGAGAGAATTTGCTTGCCGAAGTCGACCATTCTATTGAGTACATACATTAAGTAAAACTAAATTGTACCAATTATGTACATCAAAAGATGGTAAAATGTTTCGATCAAAATTGTAGTCCATAAGAATTTCAACGGTATTCCTGTATTTCACTTGTTTTTTTTTAACAAAGGCTGTAAATATTCAACATTTTTATGTTGCGATTAATTAAAAAATATCTGTTCGTAGCTGCGTAGCGGAGCTGTAAGAGGTTTAGAGAAACGATAGAGCGCTTTATTAACTTTACAAAACGAATAAAAACACTGACATTTTTCCAATAAGCGAAGTGTTTCGCTGCCGCTCCCGGTATATTCTGAATTTAGTACTAAACATTTTATGCCAGAAAACCTTTTTCCATAAAATTGTTCGTTGGACATTGTCTAACAAAATGTAATAGTTTAATAATATTAATAAATATCAGGAACAATCTCACACAAATTGACCTAGTCCCAAACTAAGCTCTAGGTATTAAGGGTACTAGACAACGATAAACATACTTGACACAGGAACAAATACTCATGCTCATCACACAAATATTTACCAGGATTCGAACCCGGGACCGCTAGCTTCGTAGGCAGGGTCACTACCAACTAGGCTAACCGCGTCGTCTAATTAACGAGGATAATACGCCCAGCTGCATAGACGTTCATTAAATTAAATATGGCCTTAAATCTCGTGCTGCCCCCCCCTTTTTACCTTTGCAAATTAGAAAGTGACAGGTGTACTAACGGGACATTAGTGTCGATAAATGTTTGCGCAACTGGGTGTCGATAAAAATATCAGGTGTAGTATAGAGGAGCCCCGCCATATTTTTATTTATTAACTAATTT
Organism: Tortrix viridana; assembly: GCA_963241965.1. NCBI lineage: Eukaryota > Metazoa > Arthropoda > Insecta > Lepidoptera > Tortricidae > Tortrix > Tortrix viridana. Next base: position 4,517,328 of record OY725171.1, on the reverse strand, counting down.
TATTCACACATCTTACCTAAACCTGACCAAGGAGGGGGGAGTGCCCTTATTTAAAAAAAAAAACATAATTGACCCCTTTACAGAACGACGACTTTTGACATTTCACTGCTATCTATACACCCTATGAGAAGTCAGTTTGGGTGTCAGAATCCTTTCTACCTACTCTTCTTTACAATCTTGGTTTTACGAATACGACACTCAAGTAACTTGCCTTAAGACGACTTTTTTATGTATTTTACCCTAGATCGTACTCTCTTAAACAGAGGTTTCCAAACCACGATCCTCAGACCAACACATGACCGCTAGCCCGTTCGGTTTTGTAGTATTAATGTCCCTTAAGTGAAACAGGAGAAGCCTGCAAGCAAGTTTTGCGCGTTTCCGTGGTAATATCGGCTATTCTTCCCTTTAACAATCACTCTGCAGATGGTGTACTAAGTGACGTATCCGCACAACATCTCAATTTGCGGCCATTTAGATCGGTGTCAGTGGAACTACTCTTGACAGCCAAAGTCTTGAAAAGAGGTCGTATACATTATAAACCTATTGCAAATTGCTGTATTACACAAATAGTGCAACCAGTATTAAAATTCGCTTGTGCTTCTCTCTCGCTTGCTCCCATGCTGTTAGGTGTCTTAATCGATTTTGTTGGGACCTGGAAGTATTTTAAGACTTGTTGCACGGGATGCATCCTACGCCCTTTTTACTAAGCGCGGCAAAAAGATACAAAACCTTTTCTTAATCCCTAGCGGTTCCAGAACCCTGTTGCTATTGCTACACGCAAACGTCACTAACTAGCGACATAGCCCGTGGTAACTTCCTCATCGCAGTAATTCACGATAACTATATATATTAGAATTGGAAACACGTTTCTTGCTTGGTTTTTAGAGTATCCAATAAGTATCACTTAAATATTGCGATGCCTATGCGTAGGCGACGAGTAATTTTTTTACCTTACTTTTTAACTTATAAAAAAAATAACTTTAGACTTTTAAAATCTGCGTAACGCCACTTACCACGAAAATTAACCGAGTGCTGAACTCCTTTTGAAATAAAAAAAAGGTAAAGCAGGAAAGTACTTACAGTTTGAACCGTTTGAAGTCCGGCGGTTTCGGGTTCTCGGTAATCCGGACCTTGGGCGCGGGTAGCGAGTCCGGATTGACCGGAACCTGCACCCCCCGTTCCCAATCCTGCTTCCAAGTGTCCGTGATCACCCAGTACTCCGACGTCGTCAGCGGCTCAGAGTCCGGTAGCTTCATCGCGCTTATCAGGTCCTTCCTGAAAAACGTTAGACACCGTTTTAGTATAGTAGTGGAGATTCACACGGGATAAGGATCTTGACGATGTCGAAGTTGTTCTCCATAGTTAAAAGGACGGTGTTAACATCATATGCGACTTTATGTAGATATAACATTTAATGTGTTTAGTTTTTGAAACAAGAAAAATAAGGTAATAAACATTTAACCCCTTATAAGCGCACTACAAACCTATTTTAGTAAAAGTATGCTTTGTCACTTTCTGTCAGATTCAAATGTCATAAGGACAAACCATACTTCAAGCATACTTTAGTTGTTGTGCGTTTATGAATAAGAGGGTTAGTCCCTCACAGCGCTGCGCCGCGCCAGCCTCCGACTCTGATGTTTAGCGAAACAATAGGACTTTTGACGACACGCTTTGCTTATTTGGTATTGACCCTTTTTACAAAGCAAAAATTCCCAGACTGGATGCCAACAACGTTGTCTATGTATATAAGTACTTTTATAAAGGTATGATATCGTTGTCTGGTACTTATTAGGTGCCCAGAGCTTGGGACTAGTCTTGTGTAAGAATTGTACCCTGATATTTATTTAACAGCACATCTGTTCACTTCTGAAGACAGTGTTATACAATTTCTATTGGATATGTGACCCACTATATTAATAAAAATAAAAATAAATTTTTTAAATGAAGCGTTCTTTTGACTTGTTGCGTCTCAAGTTAAAAACAACGTACCACATCGTAGCATTGCGCCCCCATGACCGCACCCTCAAACACCCTTTAATAAAACCCTTTACTACAAACGCAGCTTTGAAGAGCATCAAAAGCTAGGATTCCTATGATATGAACGTACGGTTGAGATAAAAAATAAAAACAACTTGAAAAACCCGCACTTTCAACTGGATCAAACGGGAGAATAGTCAACATTCATTCCAATATTGCAAAAGCAGACAAATAATAAGTGATGCATAGTTATAGGTTATAGACTTGGGGGCTGCCCGGCTGTGGGCTTTGATTGTAGGTTGTAAAGTCAATAATCAATGATTCAATACAAATTCACATACGGTGCCAATGTGGAATTGAACGTCCGATGCGATTGCAATCTGTTTGTATATATATGTTTACACATTACACAGAGTAGACTCAACTGGAGTAATTTACCGTAGTAGACTCTTAATAAACAACACATCCTTGTTTTCTATCAGGACAATTGGCACATACTCAATAACTTTATAATAGGTAAGATGATTGTAAAGGTATAATACGGTGTGCTTTACGGTCCATTCTTTAAGTTCAAAATAATATAACTACATGTTCAAGAAATTACGGATTTTTGAAGCAATTTTACTTACGAATGGAAGAGGTTTATTATAATGAACAAAATTATAACACCTGCTCTTGACTACAACAAATATCCAATTAATTGATTATATTTTAGTAAAAGTCACTTTTTACGTACATTTCTAACAAAAATTCGTTAATAAAGTATCCATTTCAAAACAATTTTCAATCCATGGTAGTACTGAAAAGGTAATTGTCAGTGAAACAAAAACAATTCAAAGTACAATAAAATAATAACAAAGTAACAATTACAGAATCAACAAATGGGTATAGAAAATGAGGTAAGAGGGTGCAAAGCGGGCGGCAAAAGCTGACACAATAAATTCGCATGGCAGTAAGTGTTTAAAATTGCTTTTTCTAAGTTAAATTTATTTTTACCAAGTTTGATAGAATTGTGTAACAATTACGTAGCGCAACTCTAGTTAAGACTGATCATAATTTTACGTAAGCTTTTTGAATGCTGCGATTGGCTGCAATGTTGCGTGCCCCGGATGCCAGGACGTCATATGAAAACGCGCAATGTATGGAGCGTAGGACAATTCACCCATAGTTAGGCCTCCGAACATCCGCTTTCATATATTGCCGATGGCGTTTGAAATACTGAAAAGATACGCTACTTTTTAACGTTCGTGAAATTCAAGAGAAACATTTGTAATATCACAATCGGAAGCACTATCATTTTGAAAAATATCTTAATTTCTAACCGACAGAAAATTGGCCGAGGTGTTAAATAAATAGGTACTTATTTTTGGGTGAAAACTTGTTTGTTTTTGATTTACTTCAATATGTTTAATTTAAAATTTACTTCAATGTCTTATCAGTTTTTTATATGTAAGGCTTAATGAAGTTCTAAGTAAAATTAATTTAGTTTATTATAAACTATACACTATAAATATAAATGTTTACAATAAAATTATAGTTAATAAAATACATTTTAAAATATCTTGTACTAATTGTTACAAAGGTGCATCTTAACTTACTTATTATTAACTTATCATAAATTATGCAAAGGAATGAACAATATTTACAAAACATTGCAATTAGAACTGTAATAATAATAGAGAATGTCTAGCTAAGATTATTTTATAAATTTATCTCTTTCACTCTTCTGTTATTACACAGTTGAAAGAAAGGAACAGACAGGGTTTCTGAAGGTGTTCCCTGGCAATGATTGAAATAACTATCGGAGTTGTCTTTTGGTCTTCACACTTGGATTGAACTTACAAATTAGTCTCAATTAAACTTTACATATTCGCTTATGCTGTGTTGGTAAAAATACAGCTTCTACTGAAAGTTTAACTTGAAATTCACATCCGCATTGCATACATATTATCTTGCATGGCAGCACTTAAAATTACAGCAGTATTCAACAAATTCAAAGGTTCAAATTTGATGCACACTGCAGACATTTCTTCATCACTTGTTTTTTTTTTTGTTATTTGTCATTCAATGAATATTCTTTGTATTATGTTGACTATAATTCATCATAAAAATTATTTAATCTTGCTATAAAACTGTTGTACCAGATGAACATATTTAATTTACCATTTTTTGTTTCATTTAAGCTGCATTTGATTTAAAGTTAGTTATTTAATGTACCTATATGATGCATGTTTGTGTGGAATGTTTAAATGCAATAGAATTAAATATACTTTAAAGTGTGCCTTTAAACCAAACACAGACAAAAAAATTATCAACATCAGTATTTAGGTGTTTAGGCTGTTTTATTGTATTTTGTATTGTATTTGTACTAACAAATGTTCATATATTACAAATAAATAGAAAATATTTACAAATATAATGTTTTAACGGGAAAAAAATGTAAAATATAATGACTCAAAAACATTTTACTCAAAGATTAAACATCAAACTGCTCTGTGAGTTAAAGGTACAGTCGAGGACAGAAAGATGTATACACTTTTAGACCTTATTGCAATGGAATAAGGTGATAAAATGTAAACATCTTTCTGTCCTCGACTGTACATTTACAAACACATATATACAATTTTAAAGAGTTTACAAATTCTGTTACTGTTGTTGCTGTTATATTTGGCTGAACAAATTTGTGATAATTCAGTTTAAATAGAACAGAGACTGTTTAAATTCAGTTCCCAATGTTCATATTCTATTTTTAAACCTAACTATAAAACGACTCCAACTACATTTCAACTTGTCCCATATTCACTAGCAACTCCAGTGTGTAGCATCATAGACTAGTACATTTCAAATAATTGACACTAAACTATTCATAACATTTCATTCCCTTAACTGTTATGAATCTTTTAAAACCCTTTCTGCATTTCTACAGTAGATGTTGTATATTTAAAAAGTTATGTTTCCTCATTCTGTAACTGAGGCTGTGTTGTGTAATTTTTAAGCATCCTATCATTCAATCTAATTTAATTTCATTTATTAAAATAATATAGTAGTATAATATAATATGTATAATATGTATGTATATGTATAAATTGGCAAAAACAGTTTCATAGTTGCCTATATCCATTTTTTGTGTCAATATTGGTCATCTAGTATATTGGAAGAGTGTAGATATTCTCTCCTTATCTATTGCCAAAGTAACAATTGTTGTGGTTGGCAGAGCTGATGGCTGAAGCAAGAAGGCTATATGTGCATATGAACTTCATACACTTAATGCCTTTTTTTAGGGCAGCAGCATAAGGCAACAAAAAACAAAAAAGGGCTTATTGATTGTTGTTATTAATAATAATTGATTTGTTTCGTAAGAACATCTGTAACATTGAAATGTAGTTGGACCACAAATGTGTTACACAAGAACAAACTAGGTAACTTATAAATTGTGCTATTAGTGCAAATCAAACTGACATGCTAATTAAAGAGATCACTTCTGATTCCTTAATGCAATTATTAACTTTTTGCACTTACTGCCGCACTCGAGAGACATCAATTAATTTTCAAGTGTCATTAAAGTTGCTGCTGTCACTTTCTTTGCTATAGCAATAGAATAAGACGCAGCAACTTTAATGAAACTTAAAAATGAATTGACGTCTCTGAGTGTGGCAGTTAGCCAACAATCTATGTTTATTTGCTTCTTAAAATTGGTGAATAGGGCAACAAAGCAGCGATGCAGAACACAATTTGTATATGAAGCCAAGCAACTTTACCTTGATTCATATCGTAGTAGTATCTTACATTGCAAAAGCTTTTAAATTGCTGCAGCTTATTTTTGTTACTTTATGTTGTTCATTATAAATCTTAACTTTAAATTCTTTGAACATTAAACATACACAATTGTGGTATTCATAACTGTAAATTTCTTTAGCACATGAAAGACATGCAGTCATTCAAAGTGGAAGCAACTTAAACTAAAACTGACATTTTGACAGACTATAATGCCGCAGGTATATGTCTTGCACTTGTTCCTTCACATACTTTAAATATATATATCACACCCTTCATTATTATTAACAGGTTCCTTGTCCCATGTATGTATGCATAATATGAGGGGTATAGAATCAAAGTCCGCTAAATCCATACCAAATCAAATCGATCTAGCGACTTTGATTCTGTACCCCTCATATATATAAACACATTTTAATTTGTTGTCCAACACAACCAAAAATAGGTAATACAGAAACAAATTTATTTTAAATGAATTTAGATGTTAATCAATAAAATTGCAGCCTTGTATAAGAGGAACCTGTTAAATACAAAGGATGTTCTTCATAACAACTGTACATGTATCGAGCATAAATCTACAGTGCCAATGTGAAGGAAACATAATAACATGTAAATTTACATACATCATAATCAACAAAATACTATATAGAAGGTGTGTAAAGGGTATAGCTAGCTATAAGAGAGATCACAAACCTGAAAAGTTCAGCCGGTGCCTCAGAGGCACTTCGGTTATATATGGATGACATCTTGAGGTCACTAACGGGGCGCAGCTGCCAGAGCGCGTCCTCGGGCTCCGCCCGGCGGCGCTTCGACGCGCCGGCCTCTTCCGCGGGGCGCACCCCTGAAGCGCGCTTTGTGCCTCTCAACGACATCGTTCTTCCAACATTCACAACCTACATGTTCACGAGCTCCTTGCTGCTTTACACTTGGAGCGCGGGAGTAGCGTCGTATAGAATGTCACATCGTTCTCTACTTGATGGCATTTTAGTGTAACAAACAAGGACAAGTGCAACCTGCAAGATGAAACATCACATCTATATCCATTCTAAACACTATAATTTTTCACTTAGCAGACCAAATGTAGCTTCTGCATACATGAATGACAGTTTTGACAGTTCACATTTCTCTTGCACAATGCATCAAACAACAAAACAATGCTACTTTGCAATGATGTTCTCGTATCCCGATTGACGGAAATACGATATAGGGTAGATTTACGCGATAATTTAACACCCCAATGGGTTTGGATAGGTAACAAGCTTGCGCGATGTAATGAGACAAATCATTCTATACCAATTATAGTTAGTCGTGTCTATGCCTCGGGGTATTGCGAGGGACATTTGTCGAGAGATATTATAGTGTCTGGCACTGTGATATTGTTGCACCGGGCACAATTCACGTGAGAATCGGGTGAAACCGAACAACAATCCCGTTTGACGTTTCACATTGCACGGCCGATGTATGGCGGGGCTGCGGACTCGCTATGAGCGCTCGGTAAACACTGGCCGCAGACCGCCGCCGACAGACTCCTTAAATCATGCGCACTACGTCCCGACATGTCAAACACACTCCCACAACGCAACAACAAATTCCCTCAACGCCATTCTGAACTTATTAACCGTAAATATTTATCCCACGGCCAGTCTCCATTAGATAGTCTACATAACAAAATTGACAACATAGATAGCAGCACTGTTTTGTAGCCCAATTGACGTGACTGGTCCTACGCATCATATTGTTCGACATGACTCTATATGAATATCTATGATGCATGGTGCAAATCGATATTGTATACTTCATATCAACTTAATAATGTTATAATAACGTGTTTTAATTTACGTACATTTTCTGTAACAGACATTTGGCGCCATTGATCCAAAAACCTCTTAGGTCACGTGACTATGTACGAATCACCAACGCAAGCCAAGTAAAATGGCCAAAACGCACATCGAGTTCATCTAATGTCATTGGTTTTGAAAGGAACTTGCCGCATAACTTATACATTGAGACAAGGTTTTCACTGCGTTATAACAGAAAACAAACCAAACACGAGCACATATTCAATAAACATCGGGTTTGTCAGCAAATAGCACAAATTTTAGCGAGAGTATATTACAACATGAACTTAGAGCAAGAGATATCAATAAGAAGTTACGGAAATTAGCCACTAGTTGGCGCTAATGCGTTAAAAAAAAAGTAAAATGTTGCCATTGTGAATAAAACGCCATTTCGTTCAGAAACATAAGCAAATGTAAGTAAATTCATTATGTATTGAATTATAAATATTATTTCTAAATATTTTAATTCAAACTTTCAATTGATGTTGCACTTGCTTAGTTGATATTTTAAAGTTAAATTGTAAAAATCATGAACTAATATTTTTGTATACCATGGCAATAGCTTGATAAAATTCAAACGGTACTTTAAAGCCTGGCATTCATTATACGATAAGCTGGTGAGGTACTTGGATTGGGATCGTTGAAAGCTAAAACTTTATTTTATTGTTGTAACTAGGATAACTCTTATCCTGCTTTAAACGTATGTGTGTTATAAAAATACGTTATCTGTTTTTTATTTCACTGCAATATTACCGGAACCAAATCAGTGCACTGATTAAAAATTAGTCAGTATTTAACATGACGTCACACAGCCACGCGTATTATCATAGGTACGCTTACAAGCTAAACCGGTACATTTACCGATTTCTTTACAGCATGTAAGTTTTCTTTTCGTTTGGAAAAGTCTTGTTTCATTTATGTTTTTACCAGCTTTCGTTTCGCCCGAGACTTTGTCTGCATTTATTGTTATGGGTGCACAATATTTTCGCGATGCTAATACAAATAAGATCGTTCTAAGTCCGTACCCGTAGCTTAGTTAATTTATGAGACAAATCATTGAGTATATACACCAGGAGTACAAGATATTTTCTTAGAGTTTCTTACGCTCCGAAAACGATTTTGATAATGTGAAATAATCGACTAAAATGGGTCGTTTTTATTAGGGTTCCGTAGCCAAAATGACAAAAAAGGAACCCTTATGATTTCGTCGTGTCCATCCGTCCGTCTGTCCATGTGTCATAGGCATTTTACTCAAAAACTACAAGGTGTATATTGATGAAATTTGGAGTATAGGTGTCAAGACACCTATACTCCAAATTTATAAGCTGCTACTTAATTTGGCAGTTAAATAACAAAAATAAATATTTCTAGGGGGGTACTCCATACATGTAATAGAAGCTGAAATTTGTTTTCAGCAATCATCATCGTGTGGCACATATTTCGACAGTTCTTTTAAAAACACATTTAGGCTTTTCAGCAATTTTTGTTTGATTAAGTGAATATTTTCGGTAATATTCGCACCGAAAATTGCATAAATTGAAAATGAAAATGAAAATTTATTCTTAAAAATATTAGGTAACAATTACATATTGCTTGTGATTCCACTCTAGGCGAGGCCTGTCCTGTGGAATCCAGGGCGCATGTTGACAGATCACAATATTATTAGGATATGTTATATTAATCTATTTCTATATCTATAGTTAACAAATATTTATGATAAAAGGTTAAGAACAGGCGTAACTTAATTATAACAAAAAAAGAAAAAAGAAAAAAAAAGCGAAATTGTGTCCCAAAATATGAAAAAAATTTCAAAAGTATCGCTTCAACCAAAATTGCTTTTAAAATGATCGGGTATACCGTTATTGAGATATGGCCGAAAAACTGCACTTCTCAACAAAAGTACGTAAGTGCCATGAAGATACGCTCTTTTGCTGGTTCACTTTACCAGATTGTTTTTTGTATTTGTAGTAATGGCAACGGAACCCTACACTGATCATGGCCCGACATGCCCGGTTTTTTATAAATATGCACGATCATTTGATCTTAAGTAAGGTCCGTCCTGTTTTAAATGGTGTAAGAGACAAATAAATAAAATAAGAATAACAGTAAAATAAACTTAACAACTAACATACATTGATAGAAAAAATAAAAATTATAATCAAAAATACTATACTTTCGCAGTTATATTATTATTATGGATAAGGCAGAAACATGGTTATTTCATTTAATGCTTTCAAACATATTTAATCCAACATTTTAATCGAACATGCTTGTCAGTGAATGTACAACTTTATTGCACCGGCCACCCGATCGATGACGTCATGCGTGTGTCGACGCTTCCTTATTTATGTGTGCGTTGAGCGCAAACATATATAGATAATATTGTTACCGTTGATTCATCGTGAACTCAGATCGTGAAAGTACAGTGCCACAAACTTAACTGTGCGGGCGGATAAAACTGGAACTAACTGAACCCTTACTAACTTCGTGGAATTCAGTTAGTATGTGCGCCATTTCACCGGAATGTGTAACTTTGCTGTTGTATAATCTGCAGAAGGTGTAGTGTAGGTATATCAAACGAGTTCACTAATTAATAATTCAATACAATGCTATTTTAACGCATTTGATTGTTTTTGCCGAACATTCAGGCATTGCATTTTGTAAACTATGTACTTATTTATACTCGTACGACACAATATGAGGATATTATGAATGTTCACGACTCCACGTACAGCAATAAAAAAGTAACACGAATAATTTTGTTTATTTAGGCCACCAATCAAAAGACCTAACGGCGCTGGGCACTTATGACTTTCTAAATATACTACGCGAATGCGAATTATCTACCAATGATATGACTGACTAAAAATCTAAATTACGGAAGCTCCTACCTAGAAGCCAAGATATCTAACTCCCAAACGTTAACAATACGATAACAATAAGGGTATAGACAATGTGGAATAAATGCGCTCGGGTATACCCCGGTGTCCCATAAGTCGCACGTCACAGTGGCACAGGTAGACCAGCCTAAGACGGACCGAACCAGAACCGTGCGACTTTTACTAAGGTCTTATTATAGGAGTCGTTTTCAAAAAAAAATTACATAGTTAAAGGCTTGATGACAACAAAATCACGATCGCGTCCTTTATGTAATGAAAGTTAGTCATACAAACTATATGTGACGTTCTCAATATAAAGGGACCTTATGGAGGCCGGCGGTTACGCCGTTTTTAGAACTGTTACCATAGTATTCGTATAGTTACAAGAATAAGAAGAGCGTAACTGCCTTCCACCATAAGGTCCCTTTATATTGTGAACGTCACATTATGGGTAACCTTCGTTACAGAAAGAAACAATTAACTGCCGCACTCAGAGACGCCAATTAATTTTTAAGTGTCATTAAAGTTGCTGCTGTCACTTTCTTTGTTATAACAATAGAATAAGACGCAGCAACCTTAATGAAACTTTAAACTTAATTGACGTCTCTGAGTGCGGCAGTCTGTTTTGTTTTAATTGAAGCCCTTAACTATGTTTTTTTTTTTTGAAAACGACCCTTGGCTGGTTATGTCCGTCTTAGACTGGTCTAACTCCGGTGTCATTGTGACGTTCGACTTATGGGACATCCTACTTCGGTCTATTGTTTTAGCCAATCTTGCTTTTTATATCGTAAAGACGTAATATGTGGGGGCTACACGGTTTCAAACAACGGTTTTTTTTTTTTTTTTTTTGAAACAACGGTTTGAAACAGGCGGTTTAAAACCGTGTAGACAGTGGTTTTAAACCAAATTTCGCATGACCTTAAACGCCCTTGGCAGATCCAAGTCTGTCCGACTGCCGGCCTTCCAAACTATGGAGATGGAGAAAACGTATGATGGAGATAATGTACGAACATCTAGCTGTTAAGTCTGTGTCCTAATTCTTAGACCATTTATACAGGACTGGCCTTACCCAGACTTTCCCCTCTGCCGAGGTATAAGATCAAATGATCTTGCACTTTAAAAAAAAATTATTTAGTCGATTGAAATAATCGACTAAATAATTTATCAAAATCGTCTTCAGGGAGAAAGAAGCTCCAAGAAAATACCTTGTTGTGCTATGTATGCGAGCAGCAAAAATCAAAACCATCAAGTTCGAAGATAGATGGCGTAACATTATACATTTTATTATTTTTCACCATGGGAGTGTTTAATGTAAACATTTTGGATACTTCTCGTTTGATTTTTAAAAAGTTATTGATGTCATTTTACTAATTAGGTAACGTACTTTCGATATCAGTTTAAAGTTTTTTGAAATCTGTAATAGTTACGGAATAATCGCCTGGTCACACTTAACGATTACACCTGGTAGAAGCAAGAAACAACCAATTTTTGATTATGTGGTCAGTCAGAACAAAAACTAGGTATATGTCCGTACGTTTCGTTTTTTAAAATATTGATTAGTTATAAGGAGATTATTACCGAAATTACTTTTGTATGAAAACAACGGGAATAAATCGAAATTCATTAATAATATTGAAAAAACGAAACGTACGGACAGACATGGTTTTTGTTCCGACTGACCAAATATCAAAAATTGGTCGAATTCGGTTAATGTTTAGGGGGTGGAAAACGTTATCGCCGTTTGTATGAAAAGACTAGATTTTGCAGTTGGTTCACAGTCCTCTTAACTATGTAAAATTTTTTGAAATTCCCCGGTTATCACCACGGCCTAGATTGACCGAATTATAATTTACTCCACGACGAATGAAGAGTTCGGGAAACGACGCTGTAATGTTGCCAGACTAATGAAAAATTCGGGAAAGTCCCGGAATTCTATGCCACCTTGGTCCGGGTCTCATGGTAACTGATAAAATTTCATTAGTAATTCGCGGTATGCTATTAACAATATATTGTTCCGCCTCATTCGTGTAAAAATAAAATGATTTGATTACTTAATAAAAATTTACCATTACAAATAAATAAAAAAAAATACTTGTACTATGGGTGCTAAACAACGATAAACATACTTATATAGAGAAATGCATACTTAAATACATAGAAAACATATATGACTCGGGAACAAGTACCCACGTTCTTCACATTGCCCATACCGGGATTCGAACCCGGGACCGCTAGCTTCGTAGGCAGGGTTACTACCAACTAGGCTAACCGTGTTGTCAATGAATGACTGTACCTTACGTACAGATTTTTAAATATTTTTTTAACTTTCATTTTCTTTATTGGTGATAAAAGCAGACAGACTTAGAACAGAATATACAGAATAAGACTTAACTGATAGTTATACGATAATAATGAAAATAATGAAGGCTTAAGGCATTATTAAGGCGTGACAGCACTGTAGAAAAAAAAATTCGTTATCTGTGTTTTCTCGCTATAAATTGTAATGTTTAACCGACTTCAAAAAAAAGGGAGGTATGTATGTTTATCCGCGCTTATCTCGCGTTTGGCAGAACCGATTATGATGCGGTTTTCAGAAAAGTATTTACTACATCCTTGAGAAGGTTTTTAGTGATATAGGTATCACAAAAAAGCAAAAAAAAAATGTTTAACAAAAAATACAACCGTCTCTATATAACCCACTTTTTACCCACGAGTTAAATTTTATCTTATGAATATTGTGATTGGTTGTGTCGTGTCGTTCTCACAGCTTTTTGACGGCTCTTCGGAACAGTAACCAGCAAAATTGAATATTTCGTCCCAATAGTCACGAGAGCGACTACAGAACTGATTGAGGTCACCTTTATCGCGGTGGGTAATCGTGGATATAGCATCCGTCACTGTCGCACTTACATACTAGTCAGAAAGTGACAGATGTTTTATCCACATCTATCCCCGCTATAATCACGCCATAATAGTCCCAACGAGCTGTGAACACAGACTCCGCTCCGTTTCGAAACTTTGCTACACCTCAGAGTATACTGACTCTTTCTTTTTATTTAAATGTAAAGAATACTTGGCGAAAACATATCGGGTACCTCCCGAGTACTTCCAAAGGCTGGGGAATCCGTACATAAATAACCTCTGCATTAAAATGTTGCCATAAATTATACTTATGTTCCGATCTTCATGTAAACTATTTATTTCAATACACAGAAAACAAGTTCCAAGACCTTTCAAAAACTAAACATGAGAATACGTATTATATTGTTACAATGTAAAAAAGTGATTCCCCGTTAAGACAAATCTTTATCTTTAAAGTCGTTAACACTTAATGAAACGGCAACTCTTGTACTAGCGGTACAGTCTTTCTGTAGGGCTGTACATTGCCAGAGTAAAATATTACAAATCCTTATAAATATCTGAGCCTGATACGGACCAATCACTTCAACCTGAAGAGGTGCGCGAAGTTATAGTGCGCGTGATTTTCAAATTGATAATATTTTTGATTTCTCTACACAATGCAATCAATTTTCTTACGCTGGAATAAGGAAGAAGCGTTTAATATTGATTTATTCGTAGTGATTATTTTATTAAGCAGTATGCACTTGCGTTTAGAAACTAAGTTCACGCAAATGTTTAAAGGGTTAGCGGTGGTCCTGATTTTGAAGACTCTGGTTGAATTAACCAATTTAAATATGTTGAAAGCTATAATAGAAAGAGTTGTAAGCAGCGGTCCGGTGGCTGGTTTTGTGGTTTTCCAACCAGAAATAAGGAGCGGCTTACAGCGTTTGGGGAGAATTGTACATTTAAAAAAAAGAAGACCTGTGGACGCCGTGTTATTGTGCTCTATTGAAAAGGCTGCAGCGTTCATGGCCGAGAGGAGGATCGGTGCACTCATAACTTTGGAACGGAACATGGACCTTGAAGGGTTAATTGAAACTGGGGTACGATTAAACGCTGATGTTGCAGCCGAGCTGTTGATGAGTATATTTACTCCAAACACTCCGTTACATGACGGGGCCGTGATCATAAGGGGTGGTAAAATAGTCGCTGCTAGCGCCTACCTTCCTTTAACTCAGAACCTGCTCTCTAATAAATATGGTACCAGGCATCGAGCGGCGTTGGGAGTTAGCGAGACAAGTGACTCCATTACCATCGTGGTCTCGGAAGAATCGGGGGAGATAAGTGTGGCCTTTCAGGGGATGTTACTGGACAATTTGACTGTGGAAAAGTGTTTACAATTTGTCAGAAAGGAAATGTCGTGGATGTGAACTTTAAGTAACAAAAGCACTGAGGTAGCGGGGAGCGAAAGCGGCGCGTTGCTCGAATCGCCATCGCTACGAGTTTCTCAGTGCGACACCTTACGTCTAAGTTACAAGAATACAGTTTTTGCAACGCTCTTCGCCGCGCCGCTACCACCTCTTGTGTTTGTAGCTTTATGTGTAATGGCGGCTGTACACTCTCGCCGATACGCTCCGAGGTAGGCTTGCCGCCCTTTTCTAACTTATTATATGTTTGAGAAGGATGGCAAGCCTGCCTTGGAGTGTCTCGGCGAGAGTGTACAGACGCCATAAGAAGGTTGGAAAAAGAGGGCGATGTTTGGATTAAAAGAGTGCTGTGATGGTTGCTACTATAATACATGAAGGTTCTTACGTCAAACCAAGTAACACGTTTACGTAAGTGTCACAGTTGTATTTAAAAATATTTTGAACAGTGTTCACAGCTGCTTGCATACTGTACTCGTATGCATATACAATGCGTTTCTCCCCGGTATAGTATAAGTCAACGCACGTAAAAAGAACTTTCTGAAGTTGCTACATTCGCTGCGCAGTAGCAAAATATCGGTATCACCGGAAAGAAGGGAGGGGCGGGTGGCTTTGCGGCCAACTTCAGAAAGTTATTTTTACGCGCGTTAACTTAAGCGCGTCACACACGGAGCTATAATATATATTTTGGTATATTAATATATATTATAGCAAGGCATCTTACAATATATTTTCTTATAGTTTAGGTATATTTTCCGTACTAGTTGACAGACTCCACACACGCATCGTAATATACCGACCTATAATATATATATTATAGTTCCGTGTGTGACGCGCTTTATACGGGGAAGTCCGAATCCGAATAGATAAATTAAGATGTCTATCATTAAAGGCTTACTACACCTTCCTAAATTAGTCGCAAACGAGAGGGACGCCGCAATACGTATGGAGATATATCTCCATCTCATTCAATGTATTGCGGTGTCCTCGTTAGTAGCTAAATTTAGGAAGGCGTAATAAGCCTTTTAGAGATATCGTTAAGATTTTGTAAAAACAAATTTGGCATGGTGTTTTTGTCAAGCGCGAGTTGTGAATACGATGAATTAATTTTGTTAATATTTATAATGTATTTAAAGTTTGATGTTAGGATAATTTCGTTGTATGGGAGGAAAATAATCTGAACACGGCTCATTAGCTTAGTTTTATTTATAAAATATTAATAAGTATTTTATAAAATTTCGGAATTTCCCCTTACCGTGTCAACTTAATCTGAAAACAGCAAAGAATACTTGACATTCTTTAGATACTTTTATTATAATATAAATATTAATTTTAACTAATTTGACTAATATAATAATATCTAATAAGTAACTAAATAAAAATATTACCTCAGCTTAGTGTTTTTTCCTGACGCTTAATTATTTTCGAAATATAATTGAAAACACCCCGATTATTTGCATCCAAGATACCAGTTAAGAAACCTAGCTATTTTTGAATTATTTAAAAAATTTGGTACGACTTAAACTTCAATCCATCTTACATTAAAATGAAACAACTATGTAAGTTATAACAAATTCTATATTCAATTATTACTGATATTATTTAATATTACTTTCAACAGGCATATATTAAAGATATAAACAATTTATTTAATTCTAAAAGTACAAAACTACAGCTAGTGTGTCGATTGGTTCACCATAAAGTATAGGTATAGATAATTTTTAGATAAATTATAGAGAAATGTGTTTAGAGCTGCCGCACATTGGGCTACTAGTCGCGGCCACAGCGTAGCCACTTGTGGCCGCCACAAGCTGCGGACGAGTTTTTTCATACATTTTGTACAGCATCGGCGCACACCGAGCGTTCGAGTGGACGCGTTTGAGCCACAAGCTGCAGTAGTCGCCCGCGCTCGCTACTAGCGGCCGCGTTTTGTCGCTCGCCTGGCGCGAACTCGGCTACAGTCGCCGGCTTCTCCAATGAACAATAGCCAATAGTGGCCGCCACTTAGCCACCGGTGGCCGCGATTGGTGGCTGCGTCTAGTAGCTTAGCCGAACCACTAGTGGTCGCGTTTTAGTGGCGGCCACTAGTGGCTCAATGTGCGGCCGCCCTTACGCAATCATACAATGTAAGATTAAATGGTGGGGCGCGGCTTTGGGGATTGAAACCACTGTAGATGACTTTAGGGGTTTTATAAAACTGCATGTTACGAGTTAGCAAAATTATGGTAGCCGCATAAGTTTTCAATACCTTGTCTGCTCCGTACAATTCGATCTCTAGACAAAAGAGTCGTCTAGATATATTTTTGACTGACACATGTTCAAAATGATCAGTACCTACAGTACTTCCAGTTTCTAATTAGCTGTCCTGTCATGTTAGGCTGGTCTACCTCCGGTGTCTGTGACATCGGCTTATGGGACACTGTATAACAAAACTGAGCAAAGTAATAAGAATAGATATGTTATGAAAACTAATTATAATAAAAATACCCTTTCAGACTTTAGATCATACATCCACTTTGAATACCACACTGGAATGGGAGTTTACAAGATAGAAAAAAGGTAGAAAAACTAGTGTCAGTAGAAAAATGCCTTTTTGGATATTTAGTCTTTTACCAGGACATTTTGACCCGTGACGCTTTTAATAAAAATAAGCCGACAATATGAGTGATACAATAATCACAAACGCAAATAGCTGAATCACTTCAGGACGGCTAGCACAAGTTGTGCGCGACAAGTTTGTCCCCCGGAAAGCCCTGTCTAACTAGCCTGTTACTATAGACGCACTGAGCGACAAAAGAGAAAATACAAGTTGAGCTAGGCGCACATTTGCAAACGTGATGAATGAACAAGTACGAATAATACCCCTTCTAGACGGTCGGGTGGTTGGGCCAACCGAGAGGGATGCAGCTATTTGTAGGAACGAGATGTAAATATTACTATCTCATTCTGACAGATAGCTGCGTCCTTCTCGGTTGGCCCAACCACCCGACCGTCTAGAAGGGGTTTAAACGGTAATAGCAACAGGTTGGTTACCACGGAGACCTTCCGAGGCTTCGGACGCTCCACGCCTTTTACTCGTCATTGAAGACCGTATCGTGAAACGGAGCTACTGTAGCTTCGAATTTAGATAATTAAAGACTTTACACGAGTAGGACCTTGTATCTGTGTAATTTGTTTTAAACAAATCGTCGCCACACACTCGACAAATGTGCTGGTCGGCACACACTCGTAGGTGCATCTTAAAAGTGATTTAGCTATATTGTTATACGAATGGAATGCTGTCGGAGATTCAAATTGGAACAAAAAAACTTAAATCTAGTTTGAACTATTATGTTTTTAACAGACGTGTTAGTATGCATTTGTTTATATGTTAATATACCTAAATCAGTTTTCAGGGATGTATTACACCGTTTAATATCACCTATAAGCGCGTATAAACTACGTGTATGTGTCTCACGTTGGTTGGTAAGACTACAACTGTACCGTGGAGACACATACCGTTGCATAATTCTTACGTACTCAACGGTCAACTTAATTTGTCTCGGTCAAATAACATCCCCTCATTGATCGGATACCTTTAAATTTAAATAAGGCGCAACTTGAAATTTATAAGTAAATTAATTATACTAAAGACCCGAAATTGAGTCGTTTTTATGGAAATCTCGAAGATAGGCACTGAAACATGCTAACACAATAATCACTGGCAACAATTACAACATGGCTCGCTTCAAAGCGCTTCCGCCGTGTATGAAGCAAGCCGCATTCGGGAATGAGGCGTTTCGAAGTCATAATCGTAAGTTGTTTTGTTGTTAAATTCCTTTATCATGAGCGACCTTATTCGTTATCAGAGGATAAATACATAGTAACAATGTTGTATTTCATCAACCAATTTAACATACTGTTTAATGTTAATCGGCTGTTAGTCTATAATTTTGGCAGCCGTCAGTTATGTAATCGACGTATTTAATCGTTAGTGAACTTCAACATACACATATTTTCACGGCGGTGTTCAAACTAAACGTGCTACATTAAAATATAAAAAGCATTATATTAAGAAAATAATGTATAAAAATCACAGAGATTACCAATTCAATAAAAAAAAAATTCGTTATACATTTTTTTTTACATTAGTTTCGACGGGTAATTCAGACGGTTGTTTAGGGCCTTTATTTAATATTGCCTAAGCGATATTGCGTATTAGCTATGTCTACACCTTTGCGCTTTCATGTTCAACTTGCGCTTTTCTCTGACGCATGCCTCTGCAACCACAGCGCATGCCATAACGCATGCGCTCAAACTGGTTTGACAGCAGCGCAAGCCCGTAGCGCACGCTGATCCGTCACCGTTGGGTTGATACGTACGCTGCATGCGTCAAGCGCACAGGTGTAGACAATAAGCTGCATGCGTCTTAAAGCAATCAATATTGAATGCGCTTTACGCAAGACGAATCGAAATTTGAAAGCGCAAGTTGAACATGAAAGCGCACAGGTGTGGACATAGCTTGGGAGACGAAGGACACTTCGACAGGCAGGCCTACCACAAAGTGGACTGACGATCTGATAAAGGTCGCGGGAAACCGCTTGGATCACAGCAGAAGAGGATCGATCGTTGTGGAAAACTTTGGGGAAGGCCTTTGTCCAGCACTGGACGTCTTGCGGCTGATGATGACGATGATATTGCGTATTACGATACGATACGAATGTATTCTAGTACAATCACAGGTGCCCTTCCTAACAACCCACCGCTTAGGTAACGCGCCTACTTTCTGCTTCCCTTTCTATCACATAATTCGTATCTATTCATTTACACACAACCCCGCCCACAAGCTACTGTGGAGTGCGGCGGCTTTACTGTCACTTTAATAAGTGCTACCATAACGTACCAAAATAACGCGCGATATCGTTTAGTCAATATAAAATAATATTAGGCCCATACCCATAACGCCAAGGGCATTGTCTTTAGATCTCACTCGCACGCATACGCGTCTCTTTCTACTTCAGTGCTTAATCGCATGCGCTGTTCTTGCATAGTTCTGGCCTCTTCGTTTTAAGTAGAAGAATCTAGATTCGCGTGTTCTTAAACGTTGATATGCAATCTGCACCATTCCAACAGTTCAGTTAGCCGCATAAATAAATTAGCGTCCCATGTTCCATAAATATGTATACACGACCTTAATCTCCAGATAAAAGTCGTGTGTACATATATTTGAAACTTAGAATGCTACCTTACACATCTTTACAGCTGAGTGTACTATTAATGGAATGGTCCAGATTAATGCATGTTACACGTACCTTAAGCACGAACCCAAAGTAACGCATCAGAGTAAACTGGTTGCGTAAGACTGCTATTGGCTTTAGACCGTGCTCGATTAACACAACCACTATACGCAGACCCCTTAGGCTGCCTTTCCATTGAGGCGGAGACGAGCGGAGCGCTGTGAAAAGGACCAATCAGATTCCTCTAGTTTCTGTGTGCTATGCGTTAGTGTGGGTACTGAACAGTCGCCATCATATATATTGCAGCAAACAAGGTGCTCACTAAATATCTGAACACGACTCTATTTTCAAGTTAGAGTATACGTTAGAGTGTATGTTCAGATATTTTTGACCACTCTGATATGTACAGATATATTTGATGGCGAACTGTACAAGTGATTGGTCCTTTTCGCACCGCTCCGCTCGTCTCCGTTTCAATGGAAAGGCAGCCTTAAATTTGATTCGTGCTACGGGTACTATTGCTTGTTTAAAATCAAAGACAATACCCTCGTCATAAAAATACTAACGAGTCAAGTACGATTCACACAGTATAGAACGTCAATATGTACCTAACGAAAACTCCGCAAAACCATTCGAGGCTTAATACAATGCTACTGCTGCTATGCGTATTTGCATGGAGTCGGCTTCAGAAGAGTGTTTTCTACATAAAGTAATTTTTCCAATTATGTCGTATTAGCCATAATTAAAGCTAAACCTAAACGTTACTGCGGTTAAACGGGGTTTTGTTACAAGTAGCTTCTACTTTGACCGTGCATTCTAACACAAACAGTGACATATGTACGCACTTTATCACTACACTCAAATCGCATCGATAAATCCCTTTAAAACCCGGCTAAGTACTAACTCCCTTACTAATAAACGTTGAGTAACGCCTGAGTAGTTATACAATGCTTTGTCCTTATCTGTCGAATTCAAATGTCACAATGACAGATAAGGACAAAGCATTGTATAACTACTCAGCCGTTACTCAACGTTTATTAGTAAGGGGGTAAGTGACGGATAATATTGAATTTTAGTAATTAACTTACTATAGGATTCATATTCATTTGTTTTTATGGTTCTATTTCATTTGTTTTTGAATGGTCAATAAAATCCATTTTAAATGAACCTGCACGATCGTTGGCCGGGTATTGCTACCAGGACGACCATTCCGAACGATACACTATCCCTTTCACCCTTTAATTGTTGTTAAATAGTGATAAAGGGAAGGAGCTAACGTATTCGAAATTCTATTTTCATAGTAGCCCCCGTCCTGGCTGGCTATTGCTATAGAGAGAGGTACTTGCATCTGACAGTATATATATTATGTCAGTCGTGTTATAAAAATACGAAGATAGATCACCAATAGTTATTAAAGAACGGACAGTACAGTCGAGTTCAAATATATGTAAACACTTTTGCGCCTTATCCCATTGAAATAAGGTGCAAGTGTACATATTTTTGAACTCTGTACCTACCAGAATTAATATATTGTCCAACATCAGCACACGTCCTTATGCATCTAGTGAAGACGTCAGATAATTTTGAGCTCAACATTATATTATTCCTGGTGGTGCTGTACAGTCAAAGTCATAAATATGTGTACACGTGTAGTACCTTGTCACTTAAATCGCTGTGGCATTCATATATGGCAGATTAATGCCTGGGCCACACCAGATGCGTTGCGTAGACGTGCACGTGCGCGTTCCACTGCGTTGTACAGTACGAATCCTCACATGAGGACGCAGCTATACAACGCAGTGGAACGCGAACGCGCACGTGCACGTCTACGCAACGCATCCGGTGTGGCCCAGGCTTTAAACATGACATTAATCAGCCAAGGTACTAAAATTTACACATATTTATGGTCCGCCGCGCTCCGTGTGAACCGTACTTATAGTCGAGATTCCTAGATCTTACAGATCACAAAGTCTTATCAAAACACACGTGTACAATACTTTGTGCCAAGTATGATCTACAAATCCCAACCTTAACCTACAAACGCTATCTAAACTATATTTACAGCCAACTTCGTTATTATTGGAAAAAATCTTATATAAAAACTCGTTGGAAGTTGACTGTTAAGGCCTGATGACGCTGGGGCGGAGTAGCTTTTAAATTTAAATTCAATTCAGTACAGCACTCCCAGCTACATATAATTCGGCTGGCTATCGCTATCACATTTGCACTCGCAACTGACGGTATATATTATCAAACCGCGATTAGAAAGGGATTCGAGAGTACCGTTAGCACAACAGTACTTATAAATGATTAAATATAATCATAAGTCAATCTTTGATATCTTCATAAGTGCAGACACTTATTGATAATAGAATCAATAGATTTACAGAGTACGCTTTGCATATTTGGACTCTGTTCTCGGTAAATGTTGTCATTTGTTTTATAAAAAATATTACTATCATATCTGTCAAATCTGTCACTAATTCACATCATTTTCGCGTTATAAAATTGCCGAAGCTGTTACAAAATAGTACGTATGTATAAAAGTATTAAGTAATATAATTTGAAGTTTTTTCCATACTTTATAACTTCATTGTACTAAAATAACAATTTCATTTATCTGCACACTCTACCACTGACAATGTCATATCGTGCATTAGTTCCAAAATGACATATGAGCTCAATCCCTTTCTAAACGCGGTTTGATAATATCTCTCATGTTAGACAAACGAAGATCGCCGATAACTATAAAGTTACTGGTAGTACTGTACTTTTGACCGGTTTTAAATTACAGTTCAACAAGTTTGTGCGTGAGCTTGCAGCTCACTCCCACACACAAACGATAAGTAAAGTTAGCCCTTTCCCTTTCTTACACTTGAAAATAGACAAGGAGAGGGCTAATTTTAACTGGCGTGTTACAGGCTCTAAGTCTTATTGTAATATAAAATGTATCGAAAAAACTGACCACACGCCTGTATTAAATTCATGTAAACTTTAAAGTCTAAAATAACTTTTAGTGAACAAAACTTCTTTTTAATAACCTTATTGCAATATATTAATTATAATTACGTAAATCTACGATAGCCCAGCGTCATAAGGCTTAATTTGCTTTGGCATGCATTGATTCCACAATCGCAATCGCTGCGACCAATAGAACTGGCCTAAATGGCACTGACTGGTTGAAAACGAGTACTTTCTAGGTACTTTACATACATCCTGCAAAATTATTATGGGAAAAAGAACTTTCAAAAATGCCTAAATTAATTCATTTTGATTTATAAGACATAATAATCCTCTTATCTCACAGACGCCCCTTTCGTTATATCTCATCAATTAATTCATAATATATTCTATTTTTATTAAAAAAAAGTACTCAATTTCAACCATTTGAACAAAAAATTCCACACAAATTTCATTTGAGTGATAACATCTCACCGTTACAAATTACAGAAGATCGTTATTAACTAACTACAATATATCTTTTATGTATTAATTATTAATATTTACATTATTATAAGTTATCTTTGTTAATAGCTATTTCGTTACTATAATCTATTATTATGTTAGATATACATTTTTAAGTATACAAATATATTCTATAATTATTTGGGGACAGCCTGCATCTTTCACATGCCCATACCTTATTGTATAATGTTTAGAATACTTGCGTAATATTAAAAAAAAAACTTATTGAACAAAATTCCCATATATACTGATCTGAATCACATTTAACTATCAGCATGGATTAGCATTTTGTCTATCCTCCTAAGCCAACCATACAATGAAATTTGCCAATGGAATATGAACCTATTCCGAATAGGACAGTCTATTTTATAATTTAATTGTCAGTCATAAAAACAAAAGAAATTCCACTCTATCTCCTTTGCTATGGATCTTTATTCCAATGGCCATATTATGTACATTATATTGTACAAGGGGCTATAGAAAATGGCTATTTTGAATGAAGATGCGTACGATTGGTGATCAATGCATGCGTACGCAGCTTCATACAAAACAGCCATTTTCTATAGACAAAATGCAAATCTGTCCTGTTAGATGTGATTCAGGCCAAGTGTTAACCGTGTTTAAACCGTTTAATTTATATTTGAATTTTGATTTAAATTCCATATAACAATCCATCAAGACCGTGCGCGTACGTCCCGCTCGATGTCAGATAATGAGGGGAGGAGGGGAGTAGGTGTCGCGAGGGTTGCCAACTATTCAATGGGCAAATATAGTATTTTCTAGCCCAAGGTATAAATAATATAGTACAATGAAAGATAGTAAAATACATCAAAGAAAAACCTTTTAAAAGTTTAAGGTGTGATCGTTGATTAAATATAAGGTACATACCATAATTTAAAGTATGTACATACAATCAGTATCAGTCAGGTACAGTTGCTGCTGTCACTTTCTTTGCTAAAGAAATAGAACAAGACGCAACTTTAATCAAACTTAAAAATTCATTGACGTGTCTGAGTGCGGCAGTAACTGACACTTCAACTACATTGGTGCAAAAATATATGATAGAGTGGAACCACACATAAGACTAGTTTATAGAGATCCTTAAAATGACTGCTGCAAAATGTAAGCCATGTAGCTTATCAATGTCTATTGGAAAAATTGGAATGGGCCAACTGAAAACGCATTTGTAAGAACTGGCAGAGATATTGTATTATTGCGTACTACTTACTATAATATCTTCAACATTTTGGCT
This sequence comes from Tortrix viridana, assembly GCA_963241965.1. Classification (NCBI taxonomy): domain Eukaryota; kingdom Metazoa; phylum Arthropoda; class Insecta; order Lepidoptera; family Tortricidae; genus Tortrix; species Tortrix viridana. The sequence goes on along the minus strand of OY725171.1, from coordinate 4,492,662 downwards.
CTGTGTACAAGCAGCACCAAATAGATAGGAACAGTCAATATGACCAAATATATCGCAACACATCTTTATTACTATAGGAATAAGAATGTGTTGCGATATATTTTGCCATTTTGACTGCTCCTATCTATTTGATGCTGACTGTACACAGAGCCAAAATATAGTACCATCTAAATATATAAAACAGTACGAGTACCATCACTGAGTGAATGACTGACAGGCAACGTACAGCCTAAACCGTAAGACCTAGAAACCTGAAATTTGGAGTTAATATTCTTCAGGTACCCAAGACGAGCACTAAGGAAGGAATTTTCAAAATTCAACCTATAAAGGTGTGAAACGGGGGGTTCAAAGTTCTATGGAGAAATTATATCGAATGGACTTTTTACTTCGAAACTTTGCACAAGTGCTCAGAAAAACAAATAAACGAACACGTGTTTCTTGCTTTTTGAAAAATCAACCTCCAAGGGGATAAAATTGGGATGAATACGTTTAAAAATCAATGTGGTTGTCATTTTAAAGGTTTTTATGGACGGTTCATACGAAAATTATTATGAAAATAGCACCCCAGTTAAGAAAAGAGCTACTTCGTGGTTTTTGAAAAGCCAACCTTGAGGGGTGTGATAGGGGTGAAAAATACAAAAAATCGATATGGATGTCATTTTCGAGGATTTTTTGGGTATTTGTAATCTACTGTCCGAGGGAGTAGAGTCGATAATCTATTAAACCTTACAAGGTATTTATAATCTGCTTTTACTACATACTCGTTATCATAATTTGCGGTTAACCACTCAATGGTATATTATCTTCTTTAAGTGGATAAGCTCAGTTCAAAAAATAAAGACTATACTATATAATTGGCAACCCTAAGTCGCACCCTTTCCCGCTAAAGCCCGCTGCAAACGTTCAGTTTTAACCATCAAACTGCACAGTATAACTGACGTTTCTTGTACCCACAGACGCTGAGTTAAGCTCACTCCAGACGTTGTTTTAACTGTACATTTAAACTGTGCAGTTATATCTGACATTGACGCTATAGCTGAACCGACAACAGAAGTGTTTTTTGCAGATTAAACTGCGCAGTTCTAACTGTACAGGGGCCTTAACAAGATGCATCGTTACATTATGTATCTGTATGTATAACATTGACACGCTGAAAATCTGTCGCGTCGGCCGCTTATTTCAATTCCATATATTTTGTTGCCAACGTTAGCGTTCTGAGTCTTGTCTAGGTCCTGTTTTATCAAATAGAAATTCGATTGACAGTTTCACTTTACGCAAAACACGCAACGATTGAACTGCGCAGTTCAACTGTAGTTAAAACTGAACGTCTGAAGCGGGCTTAACGTCTAGATGCAAAGTCTCCGTAAACATCTGTTTCTCAAAAGGACGCACGAACACGTAGGAATTCCTTTTTCTAATTTTGCTACGTATGCATGTTGTGCTTTTCTCGAGTTATATTTATCTGTTGTCCCTTTCAAAATACGCGCGCGAGATAGAGAGAAACATCGATATTCTACAGAAAATACTATAAAATATAATTTCATTTATCCGCCAATATAATTAAAACGATCACTCCCGGAGAGTTCTGATAAAGAACTTAATCTCATTGAATACATTAAAATTAAGCTAGAAAATATTTTGGAAAGATTCTTAAAGAGACAATCGTTGCTTGTTAACAATAACAACATATACAGATCGTTTGGAAGTTAACATTGAATAAGCAATCAGAAACAACCTTTAAAGGAAACTATATTGTCGGAGTCACATGTACGGGATTTGGCAAAGATTCGTGTTGACGTCTTTCTTAAACGTTAGGTAAATCAGAGACGCGAATATTCGACGAATGCCGCAAGTGTGGGCCCGGCATTATATTTCTGTATATAGGTTAAACAACTTATTTTCAATATCGACTGCAGAATTGTGAAAAAAAAAAACTTTAAAATACACCAGCGATATCAAGCACGCCATCTTTGGGTGAATCAACTTTTAAGGTACTCCCCATTTTTCGATATGTTTCACAATTTTTATTTTTTTAGAAAAACTATTTATTTGCTAAGGTCATGGCTTACACATTTATAAAATCAGACATATAGGCTAACATTTAAAAAATGTTGTTCTAAAATGGTACAATTTTAAATAATAATATAGTTGGTAACGCAGCGGACGATGTTGTCCCCAGGTTTTGTATGAAAAATGTGCATTTTCCCCTGAGTTACCAGGGTTTTCCGAAAATTAAGAAATATTTGAGGTATCTAACATGTGGGATCTGTAAATTTGATGGTCTGATTTCAATATTCATAAATTATTATTAATCATAAGTCACCAGGAAAGTTTTAGTGCCGCAAAAGAAAAGGAGTACCTTAAAAGTTGATTCACCCCTTTACTAATTCTAATAAATAATGTATTATTTCTAAAATAATGCTAAAATGGATTTTTCCTTTTCACATACCGCTAATCTTTCATGATTTTTGTAAGCGTTGCAACCAGACAAGAACCTGGTATGCATACTTCAGGTACAATTATAATATTGAAGTTAACTACTTTATTGTGTTTTTAGTTCACAATCACGATCTATGATCAAACTTAATCCCCACAAAATCTCCATCACTTTCTCTCGCATACAACTACAATTCGCAAGAGGAAGACATTTATATTTTTAAATTAAGACACAACGAATCGCCTGCTTTTGTTTCTATATGAGAGCGAAATTTAGATCAGGAATTACGAACTAATTTATAGTTTTTTTATACTATTTCCACCTGAAGGTATCAAAGAGAAATCTAAACCCAATAATAATTAATATACAATAAAGCAAAGTATTTAAAGATGATATTAAAGGGCAGTTTCTTTTCTAAGGCCGCGGTATATTCGGCTCGCAGTCGACACCAGCCGCTTAGACAGAAACAATTATATTTGGTGTTACAACTCACCCATTTTGAAGTTTATAAATAATACCATCACGAACTGTACACAAATAACCTGTTCTAAACACTATCTACAGTCGCATTTTTATTTAAAAGTAACCTAATGCAGCTTTTTTCTAGTTTTCATGAATCACTTACTATATAACCATGAGAATTATTCTTATTTATGACAATAAACAAATTTTAGTAATACATTTACAGGTACCGGTTTTATAATGCTTTCCAATTGAGTGAGCTCTGGTTTAACCTTCTGACCGCCGTAGTCTGATATATAAGACACCACACCATAGCTAATGTCAACCTTCCTCAAATACACTTAGGTCTATTTTACGCTGTCAACCATGACGGCTATAGCAGTCATATTAGAAGGCAGGAATAGTAATATAATATTTTACTTCTCATATGACATTTCCTTTTTGATTTACTTTATTCCGAATCATGTTGCTCCACAAAAATTAACTTCGTTGTGGATGGACCATAAAATAAACATATGTGGTCGTCCAAATCGAAAGGGACCTTATCGCGGCAGGCGGTTACACCATTTTTCACACGGCTGTTATACTAATGACAAGGCAATGAAAACTATAACAGCGTAAGCGCCCGCCGCCATACCGACCCTTTCGATTTGGACGCCCACATATAAACATGGTAAGAAAGAAAAAAGCATTCATATAAATAAAAATGCAACTGTCGTAGGTGTTCTTTTTCAGTTGTAACATTAAATAATGAATATGGTCTCCTGATTTTTTAATAGGAAGTCCACGAATGAGTTGATTGGGGCGATTGATTGTAATGACATTTGCCCGTTAGGTGGCCACGAGAGGTTCGGTCCGAACACCACCGCCAAGTTGCTGCTGGTCATTTTGTTCAGGCAGCTCCTGTCTTGTACCTGCAATACAACATAACGTTAGAGGTCGTTATGAACTGTGTTACGCCGAAAATACCCGCTAGTTCGAGCTTTGCATATGATATACTCGCTTCTCGTATCAACCCCAAGCTGTGATGTGTTCGCAAGTAGATGGGTAGACGTGTGTGAATGTTTGAAGTTCTGCGAGAAGATGGATATACGGCCTTCTTCTGTGATATCTTAATTACCTCTTTTGTTCTTATGTGTATTCTTTGTATAACACTGTATCTAAGTTTCATGGTGCTTTGGTTTTACTGTTATGCTGTGAAATTTGGGTCATACACAGAGTTAGGTTCAAAATTGTCCCTTCTGTTCCTAAAAGTTAACGACGTGGGAGTTTTTAACTCATATAATTTCGATACAGGCCAAAACTACACCAGACTCCCATTACGCAGATATATCCTAACCCGAAAAATTTGGTTTCGTCCTTAACTTTCTGGAACAGGAAAGACAACTTTTGTTTCTGTGACTGTGTATCACCCATTTGAATTTGAAATAAATAAATGAACTAGGCAGCGGAAGGGGCACAGATATAACTATATTCCTAACCCTGTTTGGAACTCGGCAGGTTTTGTGAGTGGGGTTAAGGCAATAGCAACTAAACCTAAAACAGTTAAAAACTTGCAAAAAAAATAATCTCAATTTATTTCGACCAAAATTGCAGCACATTCACTTTTTTAGCCAAAATCTACAAATGGGTGATTCCACGAGCGTTTTAACCGCCGTCAGTCCATTGATCACATTAACGCCGTTGACGGAAATATCCGTCATGGTTGACCACGCAAAATAAACCTGAGTATGTATGAATTAAGGTTGACATTAGCTCTAGTTCAGCTGTCATTGATACATGATGTTGTGTGCCTGTCAACTCTAGTGCTATACCACCAGTCACCACGTAAAACCCTTTAACCTTTTCAACGCCATTGACGGAAATATCCGTCATGGTTGACAACGCAAAATAAACCTGAGTATGTATGAATTAAGGTTGACATTAGCTCTAGTTCAGCTGTCAATAAATGATGTTGTGTGCCTGTCAACTCTGGTGCCGATACAGGGTGGCCGCTTTTTACAACATTCGAATTTCCCTGACTTTTCCCGGTTTTCCAGGCACTTTTTCGGTATTTTCCCTGATCATCCAAGCAAAAATAAAATAAATGTCTCATAAATTATATTTTATAATAAATATTTTTTTGATTTTGATGCATTTCGAGGATTTTTACATTTTAATCAAGACTCGTAACATATATTTTTTGTCAAAATGCACCGATATTTTTTATTTAGTAAATTTATTGAAATTAATTTATAGTTTTTCGTAGTTTAGAATTAGTAGATGTTACAACGATAACTTATTTCATAGGAGTTGTTATTACACTGATTTTTGATTTTTGTACTTAGTGACTTTTTTATCTCAATAAACGAAATGCAAGTTATTAGTTTTAGTAAGTAATGTATTTTTCCCTGACCTTTTGCAATTTTCCCTGACATTTCCCTGATTTTTCCCTGACCAGCGAATTTCCCTGACTTTTCTCGGTTTTCCAGAAAGTGGCCACCCTGCGATACCTATACCAACTGTCATCACGTCAAACCCTTTAACATTTTCAACGCCATTGACGGAAATATCCGTCATGGTTGACAACGCCAAAATAAACCTGAGTATGTATGAATTAAGGTTGACATTAGCTCTAGTTTTTATTTGACATGGCGTTGAAAATGTCAAAGTAAAAAAAAAAAATTCTAACTTACCTTCCATAGGAACTGTATAATGTATTTCAAAAGTTTGTAATTGTCTGGAGGGAGCCATTCTAGGATCAAAATTTTCACGTATCTCGGCTTATCCTTGTTTGGAAACACTGGAAATGAGATATTAAAATATTTGTAATGTGTAGTGATTAACATAACGTACATAGCATTTTAGTATGTATATCGTTGTCTAGTACAGTCGAGGACAGAAAGATGTACACTTTTTCACCTTGTACAGTCAAGGACTTTAATTGATATGCCGCCATAGAACCATGTCATGATGACAGCGATAAATTACAAGAAAGAAATTACGTAAAATTTCCTTCTTGTGACTTATCGCTGTCATTATGACAGGGTTCTATGGCGGCATATCAATTAAAGTCCTTGACTGTACCATTGTAATAAGGTCCAAAAGAGTATACATCTTTCTGTCCTCGACTGTACCTACCCATAGTTCTAGTGTTAACCCAGAGCTTAAATTCAAACGAGGCCAATTTGTATAACCTAAGGCCCACCATACAACGAAATTTGCCAATGAAATATGAACCTATACTGAATAGAATAGAGTCTATTTTCTAATTTATTAATTTAATTTAATTGTCAGTCATAAAAACAAAAGAAATTCCACTCTATCTCCTTTGCAATGGATCTTTATTCCAATGGCCGTATTATGTACATTCTATTGTACAAGAGGCCTTAGAAGAGATTATCCTCAGATATTAATTTTTGTACTTACGCTGAAATTTAAGGATCTGCTCATACAGATCGAACGTAAGCAGCGGCTCCTCCAAGTCCCTTAAGAACGTTTTCAGCAGCACCGCGGCGTTGTGCGGATCGTTCTTAAACGAGATCGGCTCGCCTCTGTTGCAGGCGCGCTGCAGCTCTTTAATCACCGATATGTTCGCCGATCGTCGGAATATGCCTTCAGTTTCTAGTGCTGGAATCAAAGTAAATATTAAATTCGGGGTCAATAGGCCAAAGATGTAAAAAAAAAACGAAACTAACCAATTTGCCATTACCCTACTTATTAAACGAAGAACATTTGTTTATATTTGTATCACGTATCAATATCGTATCACGTTATTGAAAACAGCTCTAACGATTTCGATAAAATTTGCAATATAGGGATTTACGGGTGCGAAAAGTCGATCTAGCTTGGTCTCATATCTGGGAAAATCTGTTTTCGTCGTATTTTCACGCAAAAAGGGTTTCCCGCGCAATATGATTCGTAATTTAGCGGCCGCCGCCGCCGTCTGAGTAGTCTAAAGCGGTGGTTAAAGCGTTGGCCTACTACGCCGACTGCGGGTTCGATACCTATCAAACTTTTTATTTTATTTTAAATAATTTATTTATTTAAAAGACACGCCAACAGCACGCATAATAATAACAATATAATGACAATATTATTCATTATAATGTAAGCCTATTAATAATTATCAAGCTTACCATCGGGCATTGATAAAAATTCAACACATTGCCTCACAACTGGTGGTATGGCGTCCACCATATTGGAATTATTGTCCTTAATAAACTGTAGAGACACTCCAAATTGCTGAGTCGGTGGGGGCGAGAGACCTACTTTTCCGTCTTCTTTAACCTGATCTGATGTGGTGGGTTTCTTTTGCGGGAGCTGTCGGGCAATCTCGGCCGCCTTCGGGTTTTTAGACAGTAACAGCTGATCGTATCTGCGGAAAGTTCTTTATTTAAATATTTTTTAAGGAAACTAGTTACAGTGCAAGTGTTTGCTTTCACACTCGCACCTAACGGTATATTTGTCACTCGAGTTTGATAAAAAGACAAAGATGAAAGAAAGCCATTATACTATGTAGCAAGAAAATAAAGCACCATACCTAAAAATATTATTTCTTAATATTTTTTAAAGTTACACACGTAGTCAACGAATTACGTTAACGCATTTACTGCCGGCAACGCATATAAGCGTTCTCCTGATTTTTCCCTAATGCCTTGAACGCGGCATGCGCGTTGTTACTGTATGCGAGCTACCTATAAAACAAAAGAAGCATCTAGGGAACGACCTAGGCAAAAGACGGCGACAAACGCGTTAAGAATAATCAAATCAAAGTATATTGTATATTGCCACCCGGAACAACAATACAGTAAGCGCGTATCGACTTCATACTCTTATAAAATTTTTTCGCACGGCTGTATAAATGTATACTCACTCTACAACTTGATGTGGTATGCTCAATTTCTCCAAATCCATGTGAGGCGAGAGCTCATGAAGATAGTTGAAGTACATGACTTTCCTCCCGAATTTAACACTAATCGCCGGTTTCAACATCTGGAACACTATCCTGATAAAATTCGTTGGGTGTACCAGGTATAACGCCTTTAGGTTCTTCTTATATTTCCTGTCGAAAGCTTTATAGGCCTTCCATAGCCAAGAAGTCGGCGGTTTGTTGTACCTTGACAGGCCATAGTGAAGGTAGACAAGACTGTAGTCTTGCTCCACGTATTTGTCCAGGGTGTACATTAAATATCTGTGAACAATGTGGACCAGTTTAAACATGTTAGTTTTTTAAGTCTTATTAGAGTGCAATAACTCTTATAAGGGTGATTCCACGAGCGTTTTAACCGCCGTCAGTCCCTTGATCGTATTAAAGTCAAAATTTCTGTAGCTTTGGATGTAATTTTCGGTTATTTCGTGGAAGACAGGGCACTCTATAAAATAACCGAAAATGGCTTCCAAAGCTACAGAAATTTCGACTTGAATGCGATCAAGGGACTGACGGCGGTTGAAACACTCGTGGAATCACCCATAAAGTCTTTCGGATTTGGGTACTGTTAATGAAGTTGACCGTGTGGTCATTTAAGACCAGTGTAACGAGACCTGCTCATACCTCAGCAGCTTGTCCGGCAGCAGGTCCTTGTTCGGTGGTAGCCGGCAGGCCGATACCACGATGATGCGCCTTCCGATCTCGTCATCGCCCACCACCTCGATCAAACCGCTTTCATGCAACTCGGCGAAACTGTCGTCGAGCGACGTCGCCGCAATCTAGGCAACATAAGAAAAATTGTTGTTGTAATAAAAATCCACCATTATAAACATAATAAAGTGCTAAAAGGTTTCATGCAAATTTAACGGCACCTCTGTGTAGATTTCTTCCAGTTTTGTAGCCAGTTCCTCTTCAAAGTTCTCCTCGATGGTGCCATCACTGCCCGACCGCGGCAGCAGGTCGTCGGGCATGTCCAACAACTCGGAAGGCAGGGGGGCTGCGAACACACAACCAGCTGGTACAGCAGAACACAATACGGTATTTGACTGACTGGTCAAATCAGCAACTTTTATTGAAACGTCAAAACAATCCGTTAGTGTGAAGTTAGCATGAAAATACTGGCATGTGACGTAACAATTTTCAGTGTTCAAACTGCTTCATTGATTTAGATAAATTTAGCCCTTTCATTTACACTTGAAAGTAGACATGGAGGGCTAACTTTAACTGCTAGATAAATTTACTAGACGAAACAGGCACTTATTTAAAAAATGGTTTATTTGACACCGAGGAGGCTTAATCCGGCATCTCACAAAATACAAAAAAAAAGAATCTATAAAATTACCAATTCGGGAATTTCAAATAAAAAACACACAATTCACTTTTTCTTCAGATTTGGGAAAAAAAATGCACATTGGTTGGGACCACCATTCTGAACAAGAAAAATAGAATTCCTGATATGTCCCCAAAAAGATGTATGGAAGTGTCCGTTTTGTTACCAAGAAATGTATTGGGTTTAGGTAACAAAGCGGACAATTCTATACATATTTTTGGGGACATAATCAGGAATTCTATTTTTCTTGTTCAGAATGGTGGTCCCAACCAACGTGCAATTTTTTTTTTAATCTGAAGAAAAAGTGAATTGTGTGCTATTTTTCCTCTCTACGACTATGGGAGCCATTTATCTAAGTACTAAATCCAGGCCTAAGCAGTGAACAGCCGCCAGTAACTTCGCCGTGACGTGACTAGATTGCACAATAATACATAAACGGTTCAAACAGGAAATTGAATATGTAGTTACTAGTACTCGCACGCCAACATCCGCTCGGGACTATCGTCTCGTCTCCGTCTAGCTGCAGTTCAATGCCACTGACTTAGTATTACATGTAACTCAAACACGATAGACGTGTCGCCGGTATTGAAAAGCTCATCCCATACTGATATCCATAGACCATACTAATATCTAATAGGGTGAGGCACGAATACTGCTACAATAATATATTATTTTCGACGACGCGGTCAGCCTAGCTCGTAGTGACCCTACGAAAAAAATTCAAGAAAAAAAGTCTGGTTCGGTCCGTCTTAGGCTGGTGTACAGTCGAGGACAGAAAGATGTCTACACTTTTCCACCTTATTCCATTGTAATAAGGTCCAAAAGTGTATACATCTTTCTGTCCTCGACTGTACCTCCGGTGTCACTATGACGTGCGACCGGTGCGACTTGTGGGACACCCTGTATACTGCATTAATTTCAAGTCCTTTAACCTTTTCAACGCAAATTACAACTAAAAACAAGAACTAATGTCAACCTTATCTCATAGCTTCTCAGGTCTATATTTAATGATAGATCGCCCGGCGTCGTGTCCTGCTGGAAGCTCTTCTGGAAGGACGGGTTAAAGCCCTGCCGGAAGGTTACCGCTAGTCCTGCCCGCAGCACGTAGTTTGTATGAAACATAGTCTGGTCCTTCCAGCAGTACCATGACCTTGAACTTTAAAAGAGTACCAGCCAGAAATCGTACACACTTGGTCGGTGTTTATTATAATAAAACTTGAGTATTTATAATAATAAATGTTTTATTAAATCAGTAATGCCAGTGTACTCTCATCACACCACATATAAACTATACACAATTGTAAGTCGTCAATTTAAAGTTCCTATGTCAATACATAGGAACTTTAAATTGACGACTTTGGTAATATTCTAGCTTAGCAGTTTTTATTTAGGTATAGCCTAGTAGGTACATATCTATTTAAAAATTGCACATGCACATTAATAATACTAATACACAACACTTTAAGCTTGAGCTTGTGGCTTTTATAAAGCCCTAGCGGAATACAAGGCATTATAATTATCCCCAAAATGTTGACGACTCCATGCGTCGAAACAAGTAGCGCGAGCGCGGACGCGCTGCCCCCGGTATATCATGCGCCATCGCGGCCCAACTGAAGAGCAACCATGCTAAGTAAATATTATCTATTGTCCGTGAAAGGGACAGGAATACTCTATTTTTTCGTACAAATTTCAACTTTTTACCACAACTAAATAAGGAACTGTGACGTAAAAAAGTTGCGTCCTTCCGGAAGTACTTAAAGTCCTGCTAGCAGGACTCCGGGCGATCTATCATTAACTGTCAACCATGACGGAAATATCCGTCGTAGGCGTTTAAAAGGCTAAGTTCTGATAATATAGTATAATAGATCATAATAGTCTTTCATTAAATTGTGTCGATTATTAAATGGATGTTCGCTTTTCGATACAATTTATTGATTCAATGTTTTGGAACACTACAACTAAAATACCTACAATTTCCCACTAAACCCTACTAATATTATAAATGCGCAATAACTCTGTCTGTCTGTTACCTCTTCACGGTTAAACCGCTAAACCGATTTAGATGAAATTTGGTATGGATATTGTTTGAGTCCCAGGGAAGGACATAGGATAGTTTTTATCCCGGAATTTTTTTATGCGGAGGACGGAGATGCGAGCAAAAGCTAGTTATCAATAAATATGTTAACAGGAAATATGCATTTCTTAACAAAATATGAAAATACTGTTAAAGAGATTGCAAAAAGTAAAATTAAAATACGGATAATATAAGCATTTAAAACTACTAATAAGACAGGGAGATCCGACATGAACTGTGACGTCAGCGTGCATTACAGCCATATAAACTCCATGTTAAATTCTGTTTTGCTAGAAAGAGATAGAAACAAACCTTTAATGGCTTATATCTTGGTTATTTTTATAGTTATTCGAAAAATATTTTTTCACTTCTCATGCTCTAAACGTTCATCTTTATGTCGTGCGTAGGCGACATAAAGTCGCTTCTTATGCTCTAGTGCATAAAGTAAAATCTTCGTCGAAGACCTAGGCAATCGGTCCAACAGCCACACGAACAATTTTAACTTCATAGAATAACCTCTTTATTTTATTTCGTTTCGTTAAGTATTCTAAGACCAAGGCAAGGATACCAACAGCCAAAGTACACAATAAAGCATCATGAAGTAGACTTATAATTTTTATTTTGTCGCATTTATTATTATTATTATTATTTTTATCCATAAAACCCATTTAACACTTTTTGTACAATCTACTATTTATCCACTGTTTGTTACACGAATTACTTTTTATTAAAGCAAAAAAAAATCAAGCATAATAGGGATTATGCTTGATTTTTGCTTGACGAGCAAGGAAAATTAAAAATTAACCCAGAATAGGGATTCTAGGTTACTTTTTCATTTTCCTTGTTTGTGTACTTTTAAGTGTTTATTATCCTGCTTGTGTGTGGTATACAAAGCTACAGAAATTTCGACTTGAACCGTCTGACGGCGGTTGAAACGCTCGCGGAATCACCCAAGGGCGACATACACTCGCAGTTCGCCGGCCGCTCTTGGTCTGTCAGTTAACGTATTGTAGAACATTTCTCGTACGGTTTTATACAATTTCTTCGTAGATTAGCTACCAGGCCGCCTGACACACTTGGAACTCACCGCACACTGATTGTACGGCTGTCCTTATCCATTTTTACAAAGTTTGTGGAGACAAAACACAATCTGCCGACTAAATAGTCTGCAGTCTGCGCGGGGTTGACAATTTTTAATTTAAATTATTGAAAAAAAAAAACGAAAATATGCGACGATGCCCGTACTGCTTACGTAAGAGCGTTTAAGGACAATATTGGTTGTAATGAAGTTTTAGTCATATATATCCATACCTACACTGTACAGTTGACCTTCTATAAATATCATACTCTTGCAACTAATAGTATATTTCTAATTAGTGTTTAATAGAAATACGGCGGAAGCCATTGACTATCAATTAGTTAGAAATAAAATAATGTTATTTTTTTGTTAACAAACAATGACTATATGAGATATATTTAATTTCCTAAGATGACAATATGTGTAGTATTGTGTAGTCATCTTTGACACATTAAACACTATTATGTAGGTACAGTTGTGTACAAGACATTGGTAATGGGTCTAACTTACTGGCAAGACTTAAGAAGTAAAGGATTAAGTAACATTTGACTTATAAAAGTTATATGAATCTGAACACAGTTTATTTAGAGACTATGTTAGTGCCTCAATTAGATAGGACCCAGCGAAAAGGAAATTGGCAATAGTGATAAAAAGCATGAATCACGTAAAACACCAAGCTGAATATACAGACATAAGGGAACAAAATTAATTACACCGTAGATAAGATAAGAGTTTACCATAGATAAGAGTTTAATTAATGAAGATAATGCTTATTGCGAACGTAAGTAGAGAGGTTTCCAATGTTATTTATCTGACATAAATTCTAGTTTTTTTTCTAATCTTACAAGTGTGTTCAATTAACCATAGTGCTTAATTATAATTTTTATTTAGGCAAACTAGTTTTGATGCGGTTATTTTAAATTTGCCTGTACTGAAAGCATATTGAGTCTTAAATTACATCCTGCAAAGCACTGAATCTACTTTTTTATTTGGCAGATTCCAGAAGATTCCAGAATTACATTTGATAGAAAAGAGGATTTAACTGATAAGCAAATATGACCACAATGCTCTGACTTCTACTGCAAGTTAGATGCAGTAGTTTTAAAAAAAAGTTTAACAGACGAAAATGTTTCATATTGTATACCTACAATATTTGTTACTTTGAAAACAAATTAATTTAACCACTTTAACTATTATTTAATTATCAAAGTAAACTTAATAATTTAAATCACCTTTAGCACTCACAGGGGTAAAATTTAATTTTTAATCTCATCTGATACTGTTTCTGAATTATGTAACTGTTAATATTTGTATGTTAATAAATTATTCTTATTCTTTATTCTTACATGAAAGCGAAATAGACTTCTTTAAATATGTTCATATTTAAAAACACATTTGAAATAAGTCATTAGGCGTCTGAGCTAAATAAAAAAAAACTAATTAAAACTTAATTACGCACTAACAGCCTGATATTGTATTACCATTCTACAGGGAAGGTGTCCCGGTGTTTCCAAATTTTGGAGGAAAGGTACTTACTTATTTTGAGAATTGAATAGTTGTAATATTAAATATATTGAATAGTAGACACTAAAACCAAGAATTAATTTAGTTAACTGTACTTGCTGAACAAATTTTGGGAAAGGGCAATTTAGAATGAAAGTTAGCGGCTAGGAAAAAACTTGATTACTAATTGTTGCAAAGTCACTATGTGCTGCTACTAAATGCACTAAGCTACTGCTACTAAGAATAAAATGTTCAATAATGTTTTTTTAAATTTAGAGTGACCAAAAAATATTTAAGTGGTTTGAAAACTTTTTAATTTTACTAACTGCACTTTTTAATTAAATTGTAATGTTACATTAAGAAATATTGTAAGTGTAAACATGAAAGTGAATTGAATTGTGGTCAACTATATTCACTGCTATGAAAAAAAACAAGGTAAGTGTAAAATTACAAGTACCCCAAAAATTTAAAAAAATAATTATGTACAGAATTAAATGTAGAAATGTACAACTGTAATCAACACCCTTCCCTAACTAGAATGCAGCCATGGCTTTAAATATGGAACACGACCTGGTAAAACGTAAAGTAAAAATAATAAAAAAAAAAATCAGCACTTAGGTGTTAAAGTATTTAACCCGTCGTATGCTTAAAACACGGATCGATGCTCAAAAGATCATGGCCCATAATCCTACCCGGTCAAAAAATGTTTGCATCCAAAAATCAAATTGGTGGTAAATTATACAGTTGTAACCCACATTTTATTTTAAGTAAATAGATTATAAAAAATCCATGGAGGTAATATGTAACAGTGCAAAGAAGATTGGCTATTAATATATCGTTGATTACTAGTTAGGTATATGAAATCCCTACTTAATGTGGGTAGTTCAGTCTTCGTAGTTTGTCGTTGCGATCTGTGTGTTGTTTTTCGATTCGATTTTTATATTCTGGTGAATCCAACAAGATATTGCCGAAAGAGTATCGAGGGTAACTACTGCTCTTGTATACACGGCCGCCGCACCATAGGAAGTTGTGCCCATATGCAAGCGTTGTTTATTGTGTGTACTATTTATCCTGGGCCAGACATCAAGAAAGTATAGATACACCTGCAGCCTTTTTGGACGACGTAACTTTAGATTTAGACATTGATGAAGTTGAATAAAACTTAAAAAAAACGTTTTTTTATTTCTTCTTTTATAATTACTAATGAGACATATTATATGTCACATATACCATTATAAAGTATACATATTTATCTTTAATTCCCGCCCTATTTCATTTATGTACTCCCTGGTTAGGGTTTTCATACTAGGTGGATCGTGACCTTTGGATATCTTTTTGTATTATTTTTTTGTGGTCTTTATCATAATCTGAAGAGACTAGAACTTGGTATTTTTTTCATCTTCCGCATAAGACGGGTTATGTAACGAAAGTTATCTCTTTTTGCTATAGGTAAACTGACATAATGAATTCCCTAAAGCTAGGCCCGCGTTGTAGCACCACTGTTACAGTTATACAGGGAAGGTGTCCCGGTATTTCCATATTTTGGAGGAAAGTTACTTACTTATTTTCAGAGTTGAATAGATGTCCTTGTTGAATTTTAAATTCAGTTGATACTAGAAAATAAATTTAAATGTCCTAGGCAATTATGACACCCCACAATACTGAACGGACTTATGAAGCATCTCAAGACAAAAAGGCAATGGAATAATGAGCATTCTGCCACTGAAATTGATAATCGATACAATGTTGATTCAAAAATGATATATTTTTAATTTGGGGTAGGTAGTTGAAATTAAATATGTAACAATTGGGTCTGTTTTGTACAGAAATAAAAAAGTTGAGCACTCGAATACTATATAGGTACAGATTCTGATGGTGGTGGATTAATAGCTATGCTTCATCTAACAAGAGATGTATACTATTGGAAAAAATGGAACCAGCCAGCTGGTTGCTAGCCTGCGCAGGATCTCTACCCTACTTACCCAGGCTTATGACCTACCTATGTGTAAAATATCCCTTAAAATTATAATGCCACCCAGACCCTTCCGACCTTGCCTGACTCACAATAGAACCGTGTCACAATGATATTACGAAACAAATTGTTAGAAGTGTCAAACAAATTCTTTAATAATGTCATTGTGACACAGTTCTTGGGACCAATGCCAAATGTACGAACTTAATGATCAGACTATAAAATGATTCACTCCTAATCTCGCAAGCTTCCCAAACCCAATGTTTGTTTATTATTACGAAAAATATGACGGAAGCGTGACCTTCAGACTTACCTACACCGTCCGTGGAGATTGGCTGCGAGAGCTCCGTATCGTCGAACTCCAGCCTCGGCTCGTAGTCGTGGTACTCCGACAGGCTCGTAAAACTTTCATCCGGGTCTCCGCTATTCCCGTGCAAAACTGCGTACGTTGCAAACAAAACAATGTTTACATTAATCAAAATATCCACCTACGCATCGATCAATACATACCCTGAAAAGCTCGCACGGGACCCATTTTTGGCTGGTATTCTGACTCCATCGCGTCGGATCACTCGAATCGCACGCAAAACCCAGCGTTATTTAATCCTGATAAGTAACTATGGCTAAGGCAAACAAGAACTTTCATTAGGTACGACACCTCAACTCAACGACTGCAGCACACAGGCCCAACGGAAAACGAATAAAGGAAATGCATCGCGATATTTGCTACTTTATTTAAATGTAGGTAGTCAGTAATATAAACGATCAGTAAAGTAAATATTAACGCCCGATTGCCCACTGACTGTATTCACTATACCTACAAGCGAGTTTTTTTTCGTATTCTTTATTTACGTCAAACGTAGGGAAGTTCTTCCTTGAAAAGGAAATGAATAAGTACCTTTTAAATGGCAACACTAGATATGTATATAGACCGTACATTTACAGCCCGATAAATAAAGGTGACTAGTGCTGCGTTGAACTTACTCAAACCGTTTAAATTTTTCATGTGTCGCCTGTCAGTTTGAGTAGCGGTGGTGTGAAGCTCCTTTATCGCGCTAATTTTGTTGATTAAGGCCAGGCGCATACTATCGCATTGCAGTGTATTGATGTGCACATACTATCGACTAAACAGTCGATCCGCGACTATCACGAGTGTCACTGGCTCGACTGTTCAGTTTCGTATTAGCATTTGAAGCGGTGCCACGTCTCTTGTCGCCGTGGCGGGAACTATTACGGACGACATGGAGGAGTTTATTAGAAGCATAGAAAAAAGGCCTGCGCTTTACTTAAAGAGCCTTAAAGAGTATTCAGACATAAATTTGAAAAAAAAAACTATGGGAGGAAGTATGCAGGGAAGTTGTATCTGGCTGGTTGGAACTAGACGAAGAAAATAAAAGAAAACTTTCTTATTAATTGACATTGTTTGGAGCACCTTGACCCGAGAGTTGCCGAAAGAAGACTAAAATATCGACGATCGACTGCATCGATTGTATGTGCACCTCCATCGTCTAAATTGTTTAGTTGTGTGGAATTCATGAGAAGTACACAACTCGACTAAACAGTGTAAAAGTCGATAGTATGCGTGGGGCCTAATTCTTTAGCGTAGATAGGCGTCAATACGCTGACCATTAGTGTGGCCCTAGCATAACAGACGATCGGACATGTACACTCCGAATTTGCTCCGAACCACAGCCTTGGTACGGTCCGTGTCATGTTCATGTACGATCGTGTAGACGGCGGTCGGATCGTACCTGTGGATCGTACAGTCAACATCAAAATTAGATACCCTCTTTTGTACCATGTCGCTATACAGCCACGTTAGCAATGTCAAACAAGATTGTCAAATATGTTAATGCGATAAAGTAAAAAGTGAGTATTTACTTTTGATGTTAACTCTACATCGGACATGTCTGAATTAATAATATGAATTCAGATTCTTAAAATTCATATTATTAATTCAGAAAGCACGGAATTGCATACAATTTATCTATCATCCACACACAATCTGATTTTTTCAGATTATGAATTTCTCAGATTGATCTGACAGAACACACCTCTTTCCATACATTATCTATGGACGATCACACACACTCTGGATTCAGATTATGAATTCAGATTCTTAAAATTCATAAGCTATGTCCACACCAGTGCGCTTTCATGTTCATCTTGCGCTTTCAAATTTCTATTCGTCCTGCGTCAAGCGCATACAATACGAGGGTGTCACTGAATCTTCAATAAAATCCAATATTTTGACTGTATCTTCCGCCATTTTATTTACAAAATGTTGACGTCTACCCAACGGTGACGGATCAGCGTGCGCTACGGGCATGCGCTGCTGTGAAACCAGTTTGAGGGTGAATATTAGGGCGTTTCAACCGCCTCATTACCATTCGCAATATATTGACGAAATCAATGACACCTACCAGCAACTTCTGATGTAAACAGAAGCAGAACCGGGGGTAGTTTATAATAGTATCAGAAGTTGCTGGTAGGTGTCATTGATTTCGTCAATATATTGCGAATGGTAATGAGGCGGTTGAAACGCCCGAATATTTCACCCTTGAGCGCATGCGTTATTTATTGCATGCGCTGTGTTTGCAGAGGCGTGCGTCAGAGGAAAACGCAAGATGAACGTGAAGGCGCACTGGTGTAGACATAGCTATAGCTATACTGTGTAAGGCCGGCCTTACTCTGTGCCTTTACTAACTGTGGTGAATTTCATGCGTGCGTGCGTGTACTGTCGTACCGTACCTATGCTGTATATGCATCATATGCATGTTGTGATTGTTTCATCGAGGTAGATTGTTTACTCTTGCTCTGTAGTCCTGACTTACTTGTATTTGATATTCGATAGAAGTTCATTAATACAAAAACATTATATTTAGTTAATGTACAATGCTTGGGTATTCAAATGTCGGTATTCCTGACAAATCGTGGCAGCCACCTGTCGCAGTCATAGAAACATCGTAAGTTTATTGAATATTAGAAACTGTTTTTACAGTGAAAACTAGACAATAGAGTAATAAAATCTCTTCTTTGTAGAATGGGTAGTGTGGTCATCGAAATGTATTGGAAGCAGTCGCCTCTTACGTGTCGTAACTTCATGGAATTAGTCAGAAGAGGTTATTACAACAATACGAAGTTTCACAGAGTGATTCGAGACTTCATGATACAGGGTGGAGATCCAACAGGGACTGGAAAAGGAGGTCAATCCATCTACGGACCAACGTTTGACGATGAAATAACCTCAGATTTAAAACACACAGGTGCTGGAATTTTGTCTATGGCAAATGCTGGTCCGGACACTAATGGTTCTCAATTTTTTATTACACTGGCACCTACGCAGTGGCTTGATGGTAAGCACACCATATTTGGTAGGGTGCAGACGGGGATGTCTGTAGTAAAGCGAATTGGGTTAGTTGAATGTGACAAGAATGACTGTCCCGTTGATGATGTACGGATTGAGCGAGCATTCATACCAAAGTAACAGACATAATAGCTATGTAAGTAATCATCAACCCTATTACAAAAATGTAATGAAGAGAATGTGACAGGTGACTGATGATTTTTCAGTGTTCAGTCGAGTTTAAAGATAGCTATGTAAACTCTTTCATGTCTTATCCATTAAAATAAGGTGCAAACGTGTACATATTTTTGAACTTTCCTGTACAGTCAAGGGCATTAATATCTATACAGCTATCGCGTCAAATATATAGAAAGAAAGAAAGAAAGAAAGAAAGAAAGACATTTATTCACTACACAGAAGACACAAATATACAAAGATAAAATAAAGCAACAAAACAGGAAAAAAATAAACGCGGTGTGTCCTATATTTATGCCCTTGACTGTACATTGCAACTTTGCAATTGTTTGCTTGGGCTAATGCCTCCATCATGACTGCATCTGAGATGTAATGTACACCAAATTATTATCATCCTGTCACTGGTGTCGTTAGTCAGGTTCATGGGCTTGGTCACACAAGCTATATAAAAAAAATCATAGCAAAACACATATAAATTTACAACTGTAATGTAATTTGAACATGGGAGCAGTGATTGTCAAGTGGATAGTTTGAACAAAGGTCAATGTAATATTGATGCATGTAACATGACTAATCCGTTTGTAATTATCAAGTGCCACCTAAATGCTACATAATTAGCAATTAATGTGATTATCATATAATTGATCAAAACTGTTGAACCTTAATTTAATTAAATTCTTGTTCTTAAAAACATCAATGATCTACATTTCACAAAATAAATGTCTTATAGTATGTAATAATTATGTAGGAATTCTTGGGGCTCCTGCCTGCTAGTGATTTTTTTTGCTACATCACTTAGCTAACAATACCGCAATATCTCCAGAGAATAATGTTAAACTTTGTATGTCCTTGAATTAGCTTTTTATTACCTATCATCTAGCGCGCATTGTAAGCTCGCCTTTGTACATTTTATTTTGTGAGTATTAATTGTAAATCTATTATCTGTGCAATAAAGAGTTTACATACATACATACATTGTATTGTTAGCTGTGACAATTTGATAACTAGTTAGGTGGGTGTGATCTGTATTTATTAATGCAACGGAATTGGAATATCAGTGTATTTTATTTTAATTTAAAGTATTATTCTATTACAAAAAATTATACAAAAGGATTTATTAAATATTTGGTACCAATCTGTCCTTAAGGGTCCCACAGACAGAATAATTAAATTAACTGAATATTGACCAGGCGAATATTGGCACTCATTATTGGCAGACGGACTGTCAATCTGTGGGTCCCTTTAGGCATACAAGAGGTTTTTTTTTTTTTTTTTCTGGACCTGCACGAATGCAACGCCATTTGTCAAGTTTTGAGGTTTTTTTTTAAGTTTTATTCACAAGTTACAAAAATTAGGGAAACTAACACGGAAAAGAGGTTTTATTAAAGTATCAGACATTAGATTATTTATTAATGGTGCAGCCACACTGCCCTCCTAAGGAAAAAGCTCACTCAACAGAGCCCTTAGCCAAGATGCCCATCGCTAACTAGCGTTTCTATTCGTTTCGTTTTTAATCGCGTCACTGGTAGATCACGTGACTCTCCGTATGACGTGATTTACCAGTGACGCGATTGGTTTAAAAACTAAACGAATAGAAACGCTAGTTAGCGATGGGCATCTTGGCTAAGGGCTCAGGTATTCATTTTTATTCATTTTGGTTAACATCACCCCTAGTATTATGGTCGTTTATCGCGTGGATAAAGCATCCGTCACTCTCGCATTTAAACACTGCCAATACTGCAGGCCTATTACGGTCGTGTTTGTCATGTAGATAAACGGTTAAAACACCTGTCACTTTCTGACCAGGGGCATGACTGAACTTCAAAATTCGAACTTCGGATCGCCCCGTCTCTTTCTTGCGAATTAGCTACGCGTCGAGAGCAAAAGGGATAGCAATAGACGAAGTTCGAAGTTCAGAGTAATACCCCAGTATGTATGTGCGAGACTGCCAGATACTTTATCCACACTCCACACTTATCCACCGCGATAAAGGCGACCTTAACCATTCGCTTGCTTTATGTAACTAGTTACCAGTGACAGCCCTTATTTGCTTATCAATAAAGTCAATACACAATTCGAACAAACAAGTGGATACGGGTGCAGGTCAGAAAAGCGCCAGATGTTTTATCCACGTTTATCCCCATCGATAAGCACTGGCATAAATAGGTGTAGGTGACTTAACGGATATGTGTTAATGTTGCTGTTGGTTGCATAATAAATGCAATATTGTCGTAATATAATGAAGCTGTATTTTTTTTTAGTTGCAACGACAAACAATGTTTGAAACTTCTTCTAATCTTATCTTCTATTGAAAATAGATTCAAGAGATAAAATGTGTTTTATTTATCCCTTTAAAATCAGAATCAGCTAATACATGATAATTTGTTTATATTCTTGTTTAAAAAAAAAAGTAGATTGGCCCTAAATTATTTTTGACGCTGGTAACAACTGGGAACTTTTATTCCTGGTAACAGCCGAGCCCTTTGTGCATGGCAAAAAAAATTAGGTTTAGTACGAATATTTGCATCATCGTGTTGGAGTTGATGCGTAATGAACAAATTAATGACATAAAAAAGAAAATCTGACGGGCCAAGTGTGGACTTTTGCTAAATCTGACGATTACCTATATGCTTAGACCATTTATACCAGGACGGGCCTTACCCAGACTCCCCTCTGCCAAAGTATAAGATCAAACGAACGTCAATTAATTTTTAAGTTTCATTAAAGTTGCTGTGTCTTATTTTATTGCTATAGCAAAGAAAGTGACAGCAGCTACTTTAACGAAACTTAAAACTTAATTAACGTCTCTGAGTGCGACCCTTTGTCAATAGCTATGTCTACACCTGTGCGCTTTCAACTTCAACTTGCGCTTACAACTTTCGTTCTGCGTCAAGCGCATTTAATACGAGGGTGATACTGAATCTTCAATAAAATCCAATGTTTTGACTTTATCTTCCGCCATTTTATTTGCAAAATGTTGCACGTCAACCCAACGGTAACGGATCAACGTGCACTACGGGCATGCGCTGCAGTCAAACCAGTTTGAGCGCCGGCGTTATTGACGCGCTATGATTGTAGAGGCATGCGTCAGAGGAAAACGCAAGATGAACTTGAAAGCGCACTGGTGTAGACATAGTAAGTAAGTAAGTAATACTTTATTGACAAGAAAATACAATTCTCTTAAAAGTATTATCCGGTGGACACCAAACTAGGCTGAGCCTGTATCTTGGGCATCCTCGAGTGGAGTTCTATATAACCTTATAGGACCTTAACACATGGAAGTTAAAACCTAATCGTCACAGTACTACGTGCACACGAGTACCTATAGTTATGTACAATTACACGTTAGAAAAAACAAATAAAATATGTGAATGGAAGCATGCAGTGCGCCAGAAGCTTTTCCGTGTCTTCATAAGATTGCGTTTTGAGCCAACATTTGAGATTTTTTTTAGTTTAAATATAGTCAAATTTTGTATCACACAGACCTTATTGACAGCATTATACACCAGGGTGTGCGAGAAAGCGGGAGAGCGACGGGCAAAAAAGGATTTTACAGTTGGTAGCAGAATATTTTTTCGCCGTCTTCTATTTAATTGTGCGTGACTCGGAATCGAATGTGTCCTGCGATGTGTGCGTATCACTGCTTTCATTATGAAAAGCTGTCTCACTCTCAGTAGGCCCGCCTCTTTGTACAGCAAGTCGGTTGGGTGGCGAAAACATAGCTAATTTTGTGTGTTTGCGTGCGTGATTTGAAGTAGTGTTTATGCTTTTTAGTGGCGTAAGCGCGTTGGAATAAGAGCGATGTTTGAGTGTTACCTCGTCTCCCTCAAA
Organism: Tortrix viridana; assembly: GCA_963241965.1. Lineage (NCBI taxonomy): Eukaryota > Metazoa > Arthropoda > Insecta > Lepidoptera > Tortricidae > Tortrix > Tortrix viridana. The sequence goes on along the minus strand of OY725171.1, from coordinate 4,469,525 downwards.
ACACGACAGACTTTTGTGGATAGAAAATTGCGCGTAAGGCATCTCCTGGTATATATACTCGACGCCTATATGGTTGATTACTTGAGTGATCTTTTTAAAACGTGTAGTTTGACCTGGCATCACTAGACAAACAAAAAAATTTAAAACACCGGCAACACAAATAAAAAAAAAAGAATATGAAATTATGAATATTGCAACACCGCGTGTCGAGCGGTAATGTGAAATTTGCCGTTTTTATTAGTTTAATATTTCTATCAAGTTCATAATGGTGTATGGTTTTACTTTATTGGAAATGTTTTAAAAAACCCGGCATAGTTGAACGTTCTCAGTTGATAAGTGTTAAATTATGTATGTGAAGATCTATCTTATGCTCCATTCTGACACGTTCTAGAGACGCCATGTTTGTCACGTTTTTGCCAGTTGTGAATTTATTTGGGCAAAAATTGAATTTGCAGTAGCTTTGCCGCATGAGTTAAACAAGTGTTAAAAAAAACAATTCATCATGAGTCGTGACGTCTTCTCGACGAACAAGGAAAAACGGGCCCGAACATCCTCTGGCGAATCTAACAATGTAAGTTGTCACTGTACAGATTCCCGCTCTAGCGACATAGTCGTTAAATTTTTCGATCATACCGACTTCTGGCCTCACGCGTTGATGTGTATTTATATCTTTACTAGTGACGCTTTGCATGGCGATTGATCGCAATTTGTTGTTGGGATAAACCAATGCCATATATGTTTTTGTAGTTTTTTTGGGGATAAAGTGGTTGATTTTCAAGTTTTTGCGTATGCGACATCCTTGTCTTGTCAAAGTCCATGCTTGGTTAGTTTCGCTGTGCTCTTGAAGCTCTGGCGTTGTGAAAGTTCAAACTGTTCAGGCTGTGATTCCTGGCCTAAATCAACTATGGAGGTTTGTTCTCATAATTTGATTGGATAAGGTTAAGTTTATACTAAAAATACTTGGAGGTATTGGTACATTTCCTAAATTATGTTTCTTTTTATTTTCCCGTATTTACAATTTCCTAAGGACAATATCTCTGCCTGTATCAGTATTTTGTAAAAAATTACATTATCCATACCTTGGTAATGTATTCCAACTGTCTACTCCTTGTATGCTTGCATGGATTCATGCCACTGTTTCATACATCTTTTTGTATTTCTTTTAATATTTGATACAATTTTTCATTTGATATGGTTGGAAACAAAAAAACTCCAATACCAAGCTCAGTGGCATGCCATGGGAGAGGCCTTTGTTCAACAGTAGATGAAAGTGGGCTGATGATGATCATGACAATTTTTTGTATTCAATCTAATTCTATAGAGAATGGAACTTGATATTATTTATCTTCCCATGTATCCACGAAGGAAAAGTATTAGTTTAAAAAAAAATTGCGGAGTCTGAAATAACCATTACTAAACAGTCTTCAGGATATTGTTAAACTGTATTAGTCAAAATTTAATAGAATAGAATCCAGGGATTATCTTTTAAATTTGTGTCAATGAAAGCTGTGGATTATTATGTGACTTTCAGATTTAATTTATATATTAATATGACCAGATTATTCAATAATGAACCCTTCATATTGGATTGGTGCTCAAATTTTGGATATGTTTATGTAATTTATTTTATTGGATTCATATGTAACACGGTAATATCTAACTGGCAGCCAACATAATTTCTGTTACCTTCAACTGACCATGTTGTTTTAAAATTCAACATTGCATTGATATTTGATTCTGGTCATATTATTTTAATTATAAAAGCACAGTTGCTTTTTTTGTCACTGCCTTGTTTTCTATGATTCATGCTAAAACATGAAATATCATGTTGAAGGAAATAATAATTTCCTTAGAACTAGTTCTGGTTTTTTATTTAAAATTTTAATTATCTATGTTCAAGTGTCTTTTTTATATCTACTTGGAGTGATGATGATGCTCTCCGAATATATCTCGGGATGTTAACACTCCTACTTTGGGATGTATTGCTTTGGGAGGGCTTCCAGTTCCGGGATTAGTTTGTATGTTGCACCAGTATTGAATACAAATCAATCTCGGGATTGGAAGCCCTAATTGCAAGCCATATTTAAGATCTTTGTGACCATAGTTGGGCCACCCTTAGAGAATACCTGGCCACTGTTACAGGTTTAATATGAATAAGACAAAACACATGCCCCTTATTTAGTTAGGAGTTCTGAATGACTTCGTCTAACAGCACTGCTAAAAAACTTGCATATTCTCATTCATGTGTCTATTTTGTTAGAGACTAGGTAGAGGGGCTTTAACAGGCATCAAAACAAGTTACAGGCCAGTTACCCCGGAGTAACCTTGATCCTCATAAAAAATATTTCCCATACCTACAACTGCAGGTTTATGCAAACATGATTCATAATATCATTGCATATGAAATTCTATTAGGTTCACAAACTGAATGCATTATGTATTGCCATTATATAATACTGAAGTAGGTCAAAGAGTATTGTTCGTGATACTACATGCATAATCAACCATATGAGCCTGATGGCAAATACTGTAACTATAACAATAACATATTGAGAAAATATTGCTATTTTAGGATATCATTGTATATTTTATACCAAGAGAACTCTGTGGTATATGAATTTTGAGTAGTAGGCAGTGATGCAGGCAACTTATTTTTTTAATGTGTTTAATGCATAAGAATATTTGCTAGTTTTGAACTTTTAGTAATTGTTTCAGTAGTCCATCAGTCTAATTTGTAGTAGATACTTATAAATTGTTCCTGTAATAAACAAGTAATTATAAAAATAATAGATAATATCAGGGGACAATCTCGCACAAATTGACCTAGTCCCACTAAGCTCTAGGCTTGTACTATGGGTATTAAGCAACAATGTACATACTTATATAGACAAATACATACTTAAATATATAGAAAACATCCATGACTCAGGAACAAATACTCGCAGTCATCACACAAGTATTTGCCCATACCGGGATTCAAACTCGGGACCACTAGCTTCATAGGCAGGGTCACTACTAACTAGGCTAACCATGTCATAATTGAAAGTACTTTTCACCTACAAATTGGTGACATTGGCTTTGAGTCTGAAATTCAGACTCTGAATACAGCAATAATTGGATAATAGGCTTATAATTTATAAAAATACTGACACAGACACCAAATTGCTGTTGTGTTTCAAGGAAATAATAATTATTTTTCCTTATTATTCCTTATTAGAATCAGCATGCAAGATGCACTGCATTTATTTGTGAAACATAATTGCAAGCGACTGTACAAATCTCTGTGTGCTCAACAGATGTGTAGATATTATTATCATGTTAAACTTATCAGTTCTTATATGACAAAATTGTGAGCAAAGAGACTTAAGTGAGATTTGTAACATTATTTATCTAAATTGTATTAATTGCTATGTTACAAATGTTTATTTTCAAATACTTACTTTGCTTAATTGATTGTGTTGAAATTTGGCATACATGTGTAATTTTGGTGAGAATGCAATAATATGGCACCAGAGAACTGGTCTGATGATGTTAGAAGGTGGCTACAAAATACACATGGTACTTTAGCCTCAATAGGATAATGGAGGTTCTCTTTCCACTCCACCATGCAAGGTCTAGTAAGAATCTAAAATTAAATTAAACTGACTAGATTTTGAAATAAGCACAGTCCTGATCATCTATTTTAATCATGCTTAATTTTAAAAAATATTTTATAATGCTAAATATCCTTCATACTACAGGAAAGAGTAATGTGGGAATTAATTTTTCATTATCTTACTACAGAAAGAAAATAGTCTACAAAAAAATTAATTTTCAACAAAACCTAAGAAGGATGAGGTTGTAATTTTTCTGTCTGATGATTTTATCAGATTCAGGAATCTCAAAATAGAATATACCAGGTCAATCTGATCAATCTCCCGCTGGGTTACTCCACTATCTTGATTATTCTACAAGTAGGAGCCAATGAACTGTACCTGTGGAGGCACCCACACCCTTCCTCCACCCCTTTCATCTTAAATTATGTACCTACATTAAAACATCTTTTTATGGCACCGAGAAAGTTTCTAAAGGAAATATGAAAGAAAAAATAACTGGGTACAGGTAGTTCAGTGAACATTAACTAATGTTTTCAGTATATTTCAGTAAGTTCGGTAATGGTATTGAGTACGGTCAACAACCATAATATAATTGTTCAGCCACCACAGAACCCTATCATAATAACAATAAAAATACAATACAAATGCAACAATCACAGAATGTAGTTTTGAATGAGATGAAGATCTCTGGGTGTGATAGTGCTAGGCCCAAATAAAATCCGGTCAAGTGCGAGTCGAACTCTAGCACCGAGGGTTCCGTATTTAAGTCTGAACTTCAAAAATATACCTTTTTATGTACTTTAATTCATATTCAATAAGAGTTGCCTAATTTTAACACAATTTTTCAAAGTTTTTTTAGTTATTTTTCATAAACTGTAAATTTTGAACACTTCCATTACATCTTTCAATAGTTTTGTGCCCGTTAACTGGGGGTATAGTCGGGGGGTTTTCGTTTTTTTTTTGTTTTTTATCCTGGAAAATTGAGAAGTTGCCGAGGGAATAGCGATAAGTTACAGCTAGTATCTTATAACGACCTGTCTAGAGTCTAGACGTAGGGAGGTCGCGTTTCAGCTGCATAGGGAGCATAGGTACTTTCCTTAAAATGACGTCATTGGCTTGAAACATAATGAGCAACTTCAATAGATTATTCCGAACCGTCTGGAAAAGGCTGCGTAGCATTTGCGTCATTAATAATTTATACACAGTGTCATGTAATTGGTATACTGGAGCAAATTTTTCTTACTCAGTAATCGATGGAAATTACATGTAAATTAGAGTTACATGAAACAAACGACATTAGTATTTTTTTTTATTTAGATTTAATTTTTTTACCAAAATGGTTGTCACCCTACGTTTGATTAACTATGGCTTTAACAGACTGTCCGAAGGAGGGTTACGTTTTTCGAGCGTATGTATGTAAGTACATAATATGTCTGTTTCTTTGGCACGCTCTGAAGCCTAAAAGGCTTGACCTGACCTCAAGAAATACTTTTTGTTATTAATTAAATAATTCGGGAATGAAGTAATTACTACAACACAAGCGTAGTAACTTTTATTACCTGATTGCGGCGAAGCCCAAAAAGAGCGTTATGTGTTTGACCTATATGTATGTATGTATGTATGTCCGTTCCTATGTCCGCTCGTAACTACTCACGCCGGTAGCACACCTCCGCCGCGAAACTAGTAGCGAAACTGGCAACGAAATAAAGTTCAAATTCGTGTTAAATACTCAACTGATTTTGATAAAATATACGTCATTGGATTCTGAATATCGGCGACGCCGCTCACATCGCCGCGAAATCGATGCAGCGAAACCGCCTACCGAATGGCGGTAGATGTGAGCGGCGTCGCCGATATTCCGCGAGAAAGAGATAGAAGCATGGCCAATTTAACGCGGTAGAACAGGCAGTTTCGCTAATGTTTCGCCCGTCATATAAAGGACAAACGGTGGCGGAACGTCAGCGGTTTCGCTGCATCGATTTCGCGGCGGAGATGTCCTACCGGTCTAAAACATACAAGCGTCGGTATGATAATAGAACAAACCCTATAGATTAACAACAAATACTAAAAACCAGCTAAATGTGTACGGAACCCTCAGTGCGCGAATCCGGCTCGCACTTGCCCGGTTTCTTTCTTTCTTTCTTTCAGCATTTAGAGCATTCAAAATTTCACATCAGATAAAAGTAACATAGCCTAACAGTCCGCCAGTTTAGTTTATCGTATTAGAACATAAGTCTAATAGTTTCAGTTACGATTTCATACAATTTCTTCATATATTTAGATCGGCAGGCCGCCTGACTGCCCATCATCATCATCATCATCATCAGCCTATAGTAGTCCACTGCTGGACATAGGCCTCCCCCAATGAGCGCCATAGCGCCCTGTCTTCAGCTTGCCGCATCCAGCATCTGCCTTCAGTCTTTCGCAGATCGTCATCCCACCTGGCCTGAGGGCGTCCTGACTGCCCGTGGACTGTTAATCTCCCCTATTCTTAAAATTTCCCCTATTTTTATTAAATAAAATCCTCCTTTAACCGTCAAAATTACTCAACATTCTCTAGACCATGACCTTGCAAAAACAAAAGTAAATCATTCCTTATTCATGGCAGTCGTTCGTGAAGAATGTGACGTCACGGGTGTCTGGCCTGCTGCCCGCGACCATAACCAAATGGTTCAGCAGCCCCAGCTCCAACGCGAACGGGTCGGCACCGGCAGCCGACGTGACGGACTCCTCGACGGAAGATGAGGCGCCAGAGAGCCCTATCACCACGCAGCCACCGGCCAAGCGTATGCGGTTCACCTCGGGACCTGGTTACGGGACAGATGTGAGTTTATCATGATCTTTTGCAGTCAGTATGGACCGCTAAAACAATCTCACTCATGGGTGGAATGTTTGAAATGTCAGCAGAGTCAGTATTATAATGATTTTGTTTTAAACGTTAAAGTTAGAAACTAAACTATACGGCTACTGTCTGTACCATCTGTCTGTCCTAACTATACAGAGCTGTAACTTTTGAACCGTAATAAATGGCGGGTTGATTTTTTTTTTTCAGAATATGTGTTATTACGGCGGGTTTACTAACAAATAAAAAATAATAATAAAGTGAAATAATAAAGGGGGTCCCCCATACAAGAAACGTTTTTTTTTCAACGTATTTTAATTTTTGTTGTATTGTAAAGCGTCAAATTTGGTATGATTATAGAACAAAAACTATAGAATAACAACAAATGCTAATAACCAGCCTAATGTGTACGGAACCCTCAGTGCGCTAGTCCGACTCGCACTTGCACAGTTTTTCTTAGTATGGCAAAACAGATTCAGATATTTATTCATAAAATTTCATATTTTACATGTCATTTTTCGAACAAGAGATTCATTTAATATTGGGAACGTGTACTGATGAAACAGAACCCTCGCATTTGTGAATCGTATTCAATACTTATTTATTACTTTTTTCTGTAATGTAGAAGACTTAGCTTAGCTATTGTAAATAAGTGGGTAATTCTCATATCGTTTCAACCGCCCGTCACAGCCGTGGCTACAAAATCGACGATTTTCGAAGGAAAAGCTATTGATAAGAATTGTAAGCGGCGGCTCTGCATTCTACAGAATAGCCGCAAATGACATTCGAATCTACAAGGAAGCCCGAAGCTGTCAATAATGCAACCACGGTTGTAACGGCGGCTGAAACGCTCGTGAGAATGACCCAAATATACTATTAGATCGAAATGCTAATGTACACAATTTATATAGGCAGCCAATCATTTGACGCCAGGCGCTCAACAGCCCTCACACTTATCAATTCTTGATTGCCCATCGATTTCTTCTGTGTGTGTTGCATGTGTAAACGTTGAACGTTGTTTTGTACTTAATATTCTGTGATTGCCTTGAGTAACACCGCGTCTTGTCCACAGGGGAACTGCGTCACGAACAACATGGAGACGATAGAGACGACAACGTCCGTACGCCACGAGACTACCTCCTACACGGTCCAGTCTCCTCCCGGCCGGACGACTTTCCGGCGTGAAACCAACTTCGTTTCCACCCCCATACGGTCACCAGACGAAAGCACCATCGAAAGGACGGAAAAGGACACGACGATGTTCCCGCAACACACGGTATCGACGATAGGCCCCAGTGTAGCCACGAAACGGAAGACCTTGTTTGGCAACCAGTCACAGGAAATCAGTGAAGCGTCCAAAAAGGCTTATGGTGAGTGAATAAGATGATGAAGTAGTAGGGATAGTATGGCGCTCGTCAAAGCGCTTTCGCCGTTGACCAAGTCTACCGTATATATTATGTACGACCTGCTATGCCGATATCGGCGGAGACGAGGCATCTAGGCGGAGTAGCAGGGAAGGAAAGCGCGCTAGCTGTCATCTCCCCTCCCCTCCAACGGCTTGCACCCCGCAAGACGGTCATGCACGAACTTGTTGGTTTTTTATTCTATTTTCTTTTGTATTTCCAATACCTTGTGTTAACTGAGTTTAATAAATCGTAGTTTAGTTTTACTCTTCCTATTTTTTTGTGTATTTTAAACCTAATTAATGATTACCCACCATCATCATCACCGCCACCATCATCGTCATCATCGATCCATCATAACAGGCGAAGGACCACAGCTGGGCATAGGCCTTTCCCAAGGGTCTCCACGACAGTCTGTTTTGTGCTACGCTCATTCATCGGCCGCCCGCGGTCTTCACCACGTCGACCCACCTTGTGGGAGGCCTACCGACACTTCGCTTTCCGGTACACGGCCGCCACTATAGAGCCTTCCCGTCCCAACTTAATATTTATAATAAGTTATTCTTTAATTTTAGGTATAGAAAGCACACTTCATTATTCAGCTATTATGTTAAAGCAGCAAAAAACTAGCAAAAGCAAGTTCATTTATATTTGCTTTAATTGTTAACAAACTGAAACCTAAAGAGTGCTCTAACGTGCCACACCAAATTGCTTTTCTAACCACTGGTAGCTTTTCCTTGTTCAGCATAATGTTCAATCAAACTTTTATGTGTTATGGAAATTAACAATATTGTTTCGTGCTGTGTTAATCGGCTGGGTCCAAACGGCTCACACAATTGAGTTATTTTTAAAGTTCCGAAGTTGACGACGCAAGGAACAGAATAGTTATTTTTCATTTTCCAACTCTGACTTTGACAGTATAAAAAAGGTATAGATATGGGTGAACTCGTATTAACTTGTCCATTTAAGCCAGTTCCCTAGATTCAATTTATAGTTAATTTGGCAATATTCATCACAGTGAACATATCATAACATTAACTTTTTTTATTTTTTGTGACTAATTTTTCATTCTGTTTTGAAATCTTCTTTAGGTTTGAACACCCGACTTTTTTATTTTTGTCAAATTAAGGGTTAAAGATCGCTATCGTCGTTTGACAGTAACTAACAATCTGTCTTTTCAATGTATTCTGACAAGTGGCAAGTTTCTTAAATGTATGAAAAATAAAAGTATCAAGCTTTTTTGTACCAAGAAAACATGGTGTAGTGGTCAAGAACAGGCGCAGTTGTTATGGTTATTGAGATTCAGATAGCTAAACACTACCGAGACTAGCTTACGTTAATAAGCATTAAAAGCTGGTACAGTTGTTTTATCTCATGAATGCGGGTGAGCCATAGTTGTGTGTGTGGCTACACATGCACGTTGTCTCTGTGTGCGTAGCTGTCGCCGCTAAGCGTTGTCGTAGTGTGCGTGTCTATACGCATTACAACTACAAGTATGTCTCACCCGCATTCGTGAGCTAAAACAACTGTAAGCAAAATATTAAACTAACTTATAATCCACAGTTAAAACGTCAAACAACACAACGAGAGATCCGAAGCAGCCCTCATTCAAGCCCGCTTTGCTCGGGTCACCTTTCTACGCCGGACGGACAACGTACGGCGGCGCCGCTTCTTCCTACATCAACCAGCCAAACATAACTCAGCGACAGAACACAACCGTCAAAGAGTCCACCAGTAACACTGATAACACCATCAGTCACTCAGCGAGAAGGGTAATGGAGCTGCTAGAGTCGTACTCTTCACCGTTGACGGAAGCGAAGAGGATACCACAGTTCACCAGGCCAACGAGACAGGAGATGATGAAGAGGTTTTCAGAGAGCTCGTCGTCGTTGCCTTACAGCAAACCTAATTGTAAGTTACACAACAGTGCAACAGAATCGGGTAGTGGTAATGTTGGTACGACTGCCTGAATTATGGGTTCAAATGTACAAAATGCAGCCAAGGTATACTTTTGTCTAAATTTTTTTAGGACAGAAAATGCTGCCGTCAAAATGTACAAAACTCGAGTTTCAAGTAATTATAAACTAGTGTTTTATGCTAGCTAAGCTGCAATGAATGGAATGAACGAAACTAATGTCACTTTTGATCGTGTGACATCCTTTGAAACATGTGCCTGCGTAGCCGGTGTTTATTTTGTACACATAAAAACTTTCAGTCACCCATTCAATACATTCCTGGTAGCTCTTGTGAAATGATCTATTTACACTTCCTGATTTGTGGAGATTAGAAGTTGTTGAATCCGTCAAGAATTACTAGGCTCGCGAAAACTATAATTCTACTTAAATTATACTTTTTGATTTTTGTATATTCTGACAATAATGGGACATTTAAACAGGTAAAGCTGGAATTTTGAAATATAGAATATTTAACTAAATAAACATTATTTTACAGCATACAAAACGCAAGAGCTTCATTTACCCAGTGTGGCGTCCATTTTGAGGCTCAAGCAGCGTTCTAGGCTCAACGACACGACCAACGCCGCGCGGCAAATCATAGCGTCGCACAGTAGCTCCTCGCCGGACTACTTGCCTTACCCATCCTCGTCCAAAAGGTAACATATAAATAAATGATAATTTAATGGCAAGCAAATAATGTAGATTATATGTCAGAGTGGGAGTTTTGCGAGTTAAAATTAAATGTGAAATTATTTTAATAAATATAAAAATTAGAAACACTTGGTAGTGCTACATTTTTTTGCGAATAAGTGCTTGTTATAAAAGGCAGTTTTAATGCAGCAAAGCAATAACAAGGGAAAGTAAAAAGCTACAGATCGAGAGCCATTCGAAACAAGGACCCCCTTAAATTGTCCAATTATAATTGACCAGGGTGCGTTGCGTCATTTTAATGCTCCTTTTTCTTGTTTCAGTGACCAAACGGAGACGGATACTAGTAATAAGTTGACCACGAAAGTAAAATCTAGACTGACGAGGCCCAACCGAGGCGACGCGAAGTCTCTAGACACTGACACGATAGCCCCACTCGAATTACCCAAAGCAGTCCTACAAATCAACCCCAACAACCTACCCAAATTCAGCACGCCCTTACCAACAAAAACGAAAAGCTCAATAGAAACACCGCCACTAACGGTGATCAGATTCGAACCCAAATCGGTCAAACCTGTAGAAACAATAAGTACGCCAGAAACAATTTCTAGTGACAGTATTTATAATTTCGCAAACCCAGTCAGAATAACCCGTGAATCTCCTTATACAAAGTCTACGCCTCCTAAATTCACGTTCGGCAGTCCAGAGAGGAGTATAGATAGTAAACTCGGGAGCGAGAATAAAAGCTCAGCACCTACCATTGTTTTAGATACTAAAAAAGAAGAAAGTATGTCCACGACGACGACCGCCGCTGCGAACTGGAGTTGTCCAGATTGTTGGGTTAGCAACAAATCAGAAGCGGACAAGTGCGTTTGTTGCGGACATGTGAAGGCGGCGAAGGCTGCCGCGAAATCTAAGTGCACCTTCTGCAAAGTAGCCGACAGCCAACCAGACAAAGACAAATGTGTCACCTGCGAAAAGGTTCAAGTAAACAACATTGTCAAACCGCTCAAAGCTGCCACGACGTCCAAATGGCCGTGCAAAGATTGCTGGGTCGACAATAATGAGACGGCGGAGAAATGCGTTTGCTGCGGCGCGAGCAAACCTAAAGGAACTAAAGCAGCTCCCAACACAGTCGCCACAACGAATACTGCAGCTTCAGCGGCAGGGATGTGCCCTAAATGCTTCGGCTTGACTACCTTCGGCAAGTGCAGTAAATGTTCAGACTTAGATAGTAAACCCTCTAATACCCTAGACAATGTCATCAAAGCCCAAGCCAACAAGTGGGAATGCGAAAACTGCTTAGTTAGAAACGACAGCGATAAAACCAAATGCCTCTGCTGCGACGCGGAAAGACCGGGTGCACTCAAACAACCTGAAAAGAAGCAATTCAACTTCGGAACTATTAACACCTCGTTCAAATTTGGCATCGATCCAAAAGTGCAAGAATCTAATTTGGCCAAAGCCGCAGATAAAGCGGCGGAAAAGAAAGACAAAGAAGAAGAGTCTGAAACTAACAATAACGTGGTAGCGAAAGCGCCAACTTTTTCATTCGGGATTCCGGCTAAGACGGCCGAAGATAAAACGGACGCTCCCAAATCGGTGTCAGAAGCTCCCAAACCCGCGTTCACATTTGGTCTACCCAAACAGAATTCCTTAGCGCCAACTCCAGTTCCAACGTTTGGCGTTCCTAACAAATCGGCCGAGACATCTAAAGACAAAGTCGATAGCAAAGAGCTAGAAACTAAAAAGGCTGAGGAGGCTAAGCCAGTTATGTTTGGGGCGTCTACACCTATCAATACCTCAACAACTAGTCAGACGACTGTAATCACCTCGTTCGCTACAGGGAAGAAAGATGCCCCAAGCAACCCGCTCAGTTTGTCGATGACAAATTCAGACGCTCCAAAGTTGAATTTCTCTGCTCCTAAGCCAGAGGGCGGTTTATTCGCGATCCCATCGACCACGCCATCGACGACGGCGTCTTTCACGGCGATCACAACACAGGCACCTGCAGCAAACATGTTCCAAAAGACTGATGCGCCGAAGATGTCTCTATTCCAAGCGCCTAAGAGCGATACTCCGACGACGGCTACAGTATCCCTATTCCAGAAAAGCGACGCACCTGCTTCAGCGCCTCCGCCTGCCGCGACCGCCCCCATCTTTAGCTTTGGCGGCGGACAAACAGCGCAACCAGCAGCTGATAAGCCCAAGTTCAACTTCTCATTTGGCAGCGGAAGTAAAACTGATGTTTTCAAGCCTCCCGCTTTCGGAGCGCCAACCGACACCAATGCCAGCGCCAATAAATTTACTCTAGGAAGCGCGACGGAGAATCTCGCTGTCAACCCACTAGCTACCGGGAACAGCTTGACGGGCAATGGCTTGAATGCCACCATAAGTGGTAACGGTCTCTCGATCAATCCTCTAGCTGCAGGCGCCTCTTTGACGCCAGGGAACGCGTTGCAAGCAAGTACTAACATGTTCAGCGCGGTCCAGAAAGAGTCTAATAACATGTGGTCTCCTTCTAACAGCACAGCGAATCCATTTGGTGCGAACGCGACGTCCAGTAGTGCACCGAAGCCGTTCGCGTTCGGAAGTTCGACACCGTTCAGCTCTAATCCTCCTGCTTTCGGCGCTAGTAATACGCCAGCTTCTTCGACGCCGGCGTTTGGTAGTAATACGCAAGCTTCTTCGACGCCGGCGTTTGGTAGTAATACGCAAGCTTCTTCGACGCCGGCGTTTGGTAGTAATACGCAAGCTTCTTCGACGCCGGCGTTTGGTAGTAATACGCAAGCTTCTTCGACGCCGGCGTTTGGTAGCAATATCCAAGCGACGTCGACGCCAGCGTTTGGTAGTGCAGCACAGCCGACGCCGACGTTCGGTGCGGCGTCACAAGCCGCGCCAGCGCCTACATTCGGCTCTGTTCAGTCGACGCCGGCGCCTAATATCTTCGGAATGCCAAACCAGGGCAGCCAACCATCTTTGTTCGCGACACCGAATCAGAATTCCACCATGTTTGGGTCTCCGCAACAAGCGGCAGGGGGCATGCAGCCGCCAGCGATGGGCATGTTTGGACGACCCAACGTGGGCGCGGCGCCCACTTTTGGGACTCCTAACTCCTCGATACCGACGTTTGAAGCGGCCTCGCTCACACCCGCTCAGGCTCCGGCGTTCAACTTCGTCACCCCACAGCCTACGGGCATGTTTGGATTCGGACAGCAACAACAGGTAAGCATAACTATTATTTAATTTTGTGCTAGAATGTGGTAATCCTAACCCTCAAGGTTGGCAATTAGAATTGCAGTCATATGTTTGTAGTCCTGCGGGCTTAACATGCACGCACGAGGTAAATTTGACAGGTGCTAGGGAAACGAATACGTCTATTCCATATTCTAACGTAAGATTTAACGCTTAAAGTACAAAATGTCTCGTCCTGACTTTTATTTCCTTTTTTTATTTGCTGAAGGGTGTCCTCTTTAGCGTAACTTACATATTGTATTTCTTTTGTTACATTGTATACTGTCATCTTTTGTTTACGCTGAATAAATGAAATGAAAATGAAAAAATTGTATTCATTTCCACTTGTCAAATTTTATCTCATGCAGGCATGCTAAGCCCGCTGAGATTGCAAATGTCTATGGTTCTCAGGCACCACTAACCATCAGGTTGATCCTGCCACTATTTTGCTCCATAGTGATACAATGTACTGTGTTGTTACAGCAGCCGCAGTCGCAAGGATTGGGCGGCGGGCAGACCGGCGTGTACAGCTTCGGCGGCGCGGCGGCGCCTGCGCAAGCCGGCGTACAATTCAGCATGGGCAGCGCGCCGAACGCGGCCGTGCGCCGCATCCGCAAGGCCGCGCGCCGCAGCCAGCAGCGATGAGTGGCGCTGAACCCGCCGACACCAGCGAAAACCGGTCCGAACCCGTTTTATATGCTCCAATCGGCGAACCAACGTGAAACTAGCCAAATAGAAAAGCGCTTGAGAAGCAAGCTCTCAAAATGTTTCGAACTGTAACAACCGATTGACATTTGTTTTTTATTTGTGACCACTGAAAAGTACATGATCAGTTTGCATTTGAGTTTCACGCTGTTATTTGGTTGGCCGATTATTAGCCTAATTTGTTAGGTTAGGTTCTATCGAGATGAAACGGCACAAAAGACTACCAATGTTAAACGCAGTCGACCTTTTGAGTGGTTTCGATTTCGACAGATTTAGCGCTACGGAATATTTCGTTAGCTACTTAGTTTTGTTTGTTGGTTATTTATTGTTGAACTCAAATTCTTTGAATTTACTTAAAGTGGAGCGCTCATATGTACTCTTAAAAATTATAAGGTAATCACTGACAATGCCTAACATTTTTTTTTATTTAGTTGACAATAGTTATAGAAATTGTTGATCAAATTTGCAGTTGTTAAGGCTCCGTATTATGTTCACTACGCACAATATAAGCAACTGAAGTGATCTTAAACCATAACAAAGATATAACAAAGATAGTGAATAAATAGGTATATTTATCATATTCGATAGATTTCTCTCGAGTGATTTAAAACATTGCATAAATTTTCTTGCATCTTTAATTTCAGTCTCCCTATTATTATTTATTTTGAACACGCATTAAATCCGTGAAACTAAAACACTACAGACTTGAAATTTTGCAGCCATAGTAATAAAGCGATTAATAAAATGGTGTTAAATTAAATAAAAAAAAACGCGATGAAGCATAACGTTATACGCAGCCTTAACGTTGTCATAGCCTTTGAAATGTTAGTAATTAAATAAATGAAAGCGATTTTTCAGCGTGACAAAATGCTAAAATTGATTCATAAATGCTAGGCACTGTTTACAGTGTTTTATCGACACTATCTTGAGACACAGTCAAAATGTAGCTTCCATGTGTACAAGATGTAATGTAACAAATATTATTTATAAAAAAAAAATCGAGGGTAGGGAATGAAAGTTAACTAAATGCCTTTTAGAACAGTGTTAGACCCCGCGTGTTCGCGCTACGGTCACTTCGTAAGCTATAGTTTTGCACATAGAAAGTATATCTTATAGCTTTCTGTACTAGGGTAGACGTCGTGGTGTGGGCTGGTAATGTACGAATTTAAATGTATTATCCAAGATTAGTGTAAGTTTTTTTTTTTATTTTATGACTTGACGATGTCGTACACTCCTGGCCGATGCCTCGTTTTTGTACACAGTAGTATACATATTTTAAAGCCGGACTTACGATTCATATGATTATGTTTTGACTGTAGTAAATAAATGTTTGCGTGTACGGGGCGAGTGATTGGTGCATGTGAACGAAACGTGTAAGCGAATCGATGGAGACGGACCTTCAAGGAGGCTTGTGAAGTGCCAAACGACAGCCCCATAGACGCAATCACCGATCTTTGAGCTTAGTTGTAGATGATAGTTGAAATAATGTTATTAACAGATAGACTGGCCGCGCGGGAGCAATCAGAGCGTCTAGCACATCTTTTATTTTCTCGCATGTCGCTCATGGCGTCTCTATCGATGCAGACAGTTAATGGATATCCGAGCGGCAGACAACTCGTGCTAGCCGTTAATAGTGTTTTCGACCGCAGCGCCATGTTGCCTTTACAATTGTACGATATAACCGGATTTTTGTATGTTTGTGTGTGATGTCTTCTTTATCATATAGATATAGGATGACTGCATTAATGTCAAACGATTCGTCTCTGGTCGCGGTATAACTGCGTAATAGATTTACGAATAGAACTGAACTGAACTGTGTTCATCATACGACAAAACTTTAGTGATTACAAATCCAACGTAATGGATGTAAATAATTTGTAAAGAGATTAAACATACAAATCAACTCAAACATTGTCATGAAATATTGAATTTGTCTATACGGCATAAAATACTGGGTATTTAATTACTTAAAATTCCTACATACAGAAATATTTTTAGAGACTAAGTGAATAATTATTGTATAAGTTAAAACTGGCTCCGTTATTTATAAATTAATATTTTATGACTGACACATAGGATAATTTAATGTTAATGATACTCCAGTTGTGACTGGGGCTTCCCACTAAATACTCCTATAGACTCTTCCATACAACAACCATACAACAATTTGAGACGGGTCCTCCAAATATACTGAAGACGAATCGAGTGACTTCGGTGCTTTAGCGGTTTCCTCTCTTCTACTAACAAATGTAATTGTACTGTGCGTTTGGTAAATTTGTTAGTGGAACGGTCTCGTAGATGTGCAGTTTTACTTACCTGCAGCTGTTTTTATATCATATTAACATTGCCTTACGAACAACGCATTAGAACTTGATGTGTGAAGAATTAGATGATTTTAGGCAATTGTTTTGGTTGTATATTTAATTTTTATTGTCGAGTTTACAGCAAATTTCATTATAGTTTCCCTTTACAACAGTGATCGTTTTTATTTCCGTGACAACGGCAAGCGGCCGCATCGGCGTGTTAGTTAGTAACATATTTTCAGCCATTCCGAAATCGTCGGTTATTATGAAAGCTGGACTTTCAACAATGCCTATCTATACGTATATTATCTTTAATAATTGTTAATGTTGAAAAATAATCACAAGTGTAAAACAGCTGATTGAATTTGAATTGTTTTACAAAGTTTATGTATTTCGTGCAGTCTTGTGAGGTGGGTTGGAATATAAAATGAAAGAGTGGGGGGACTTTACTTTATCAATATTATCACGGCGATGTTATCACGACAATACTGATGCCATAATAAAATACTGCGATATGGCATGATACACTATCAATATTATCGTGATACTCTAGTGTCGCGTGATAATATTGATAATGTAATGTCTCTCAATGATTTAACTTTCGGATCGGTCCGAGTGGGCCGGCGCAGGCTCGCCGTGATAGAGGCCGGCCGCCGTCGGAGACCACCTGTGGCTCGTTAGGTGTAAGATGTCGGTTACTCTTCAAGCACAGGGACTCCCCAGAGATACCACCCCGGGAAGATGCACCTCGCGCGAGGAAGGCTACCGTCGTTATAGGCATCTTAGGTTTAGCTAACTTTAAGTTCTAGATGTATCAGCATACTGTAAACGTAACCAGGCAAAACATTGTAACAGCCTCGTGTAAGATTCGTTTGGATCGATATTTTGTATATTTTAAAAATGTTGCATAAGAAAAGGAAATCTTTATAATGATAATAAGTTTGTTTATATAACTGCTCCTAAATGACTGTTACGATATTTTGCTTCTATTTAGTTTTGTATCTGTATATAGTTAGTCGAGTTAAATCATTTCGTGATTTGTAGTCGCATTTGGACCTGAGCAATTATCGTATTTTTTTTAATAGTAGCAAATGAAATCAGAAGGCCTCCAAATGCGCACTACGTGGAGTCATTAAGTAATGTAAAATATGTTATTGTATTTAACTGACCTATCAGTGAGTATTACAATAAACGAGCTATGGAATTTTGGGGAGCAAAACTAAACTTGTATACTTCGCGACTTTATTGACGTTGACGGATTAATCGGTGACAGGTCGTCGATTTATAAATGATTTAGATTTGTTCCTCAAATTAACTGCCATCAAAATGATATCGTCGTTTTTGTGCACCCTCTCAAATAACAAGCGAAATCGTAATACCCGAGTAGACAAATTTACCTTGGCCGCTCGGTTGCACTGCTAAAAGCTAATAATTATAGGTGCCAAAGCTGTACTCATACAAGCTCGTCTTATGTGCTCGCCCGAGCGCTGAAGCTCGTCTCGCCCGAGCAGCAGCGCTTTGAATGGAAAGTACTCCCTTACTCTTATTATGTATATCAAGGCTAGCAGTGTAGTCAATCCACAACGGTGTGCCCCGCCGGTCAAACTGTCGCACAGTTGCGTCAATGTATGAGAAATTGTTGTGGATAAAACACTATTATATCTATATGCTAGATTATGTGATAATATTGTGCCCAGATACTCTAAATAGGTTAGGTTCGCTAGGCAATTGTCTGGTTAGGGAGCTTCAGGTGCCCGAAGGGCACACCGTACAGAGAAAGGTGGGGCACCTTTCTCTGTACGGTGTGCCCTTCGGGCACGGCATTAAAACATTTAAACTTACAGCTGGACCAATCGGGTCATGATCTTTGCCAGGGTCTTTTGCACTGTCTTGCCATATCGTTATCATTTTACGTTAAGGAGCGTCCTCACAGAGCATTTGTAAACGAGCAATAATTTGTAAGCTTTGTACGCTCGGCTCTACGTAAATGAGGTAACTTATAGTAAGCTATTAGTTAGTTTTCTGGTTTAGGCCAAGTATTTTTGTCTGTTAGTTCAATTTCAACACAAATAAAACAAAACTAATTCATTATTCAAAAATTATATTAATATAATGATGTCAGTTGCGGCACACCTTACTCCGATGTCTTATTTTTATGATGAAAAATAATAACGAAACAAAATAAAGAACTACCTATTCAAACTTTAAACTTAAAAAAAATGATGCTATTGTTAAGTGAATCTTACACAAAAATACAATTAAAAATAACTTGGGTCCCTATTTTAAACGAATACTGTGCTAGGGCCACACTAACAGTATGGCCCTAGCATTACAAACAAGTATACTCGAGAACCTTCGTTGCCATGAATCGTGGATTATTCGTGCCTGAAGACTTAGAAAGAGTTCATGAGTGGTTGTACATAATAGCCAGAAGTACGCGGCACTTTACTCAAAAACACTTGCTTATGCCCATTTCCAGGAACATGTCGCTTAAGAGGCTCGATGTTGTATCGCCCTACGCCCGGGCATTTGACGCCTAGCGGAGGACTCCGCAGCCCGTCGTACCGGCTGAGGAAAGGTGCCTTATTCTGTTTAAAGACTGTAGGCGGATTCAAGTTCAAATCGGCCGGGCCGGGCTCATTTGGCGACCGGTTCGCGCTTCCGAGATGTGTCAATGCGTTACGCCCCCCGTACCGTGCGTCCCTGCCCGATTTGTTCATCTCCCCCAAACGAGACTTCGAACACCCATCTAACCACATCCGGGGAGATAACGGCCATGTAGTGGTATAGCATTTAGCTACACCAAAGTGATTCTTAATATTAGTGTCGTCCCTCGGCCCAGTGAAGAGATCGTAAGGCCCCCGTCGTGACACGAGCTTTTTGGATTTCATTTCGATGCTCTCTCTATCAACAATTTTGTACCGGTTCGGGGCCTGGCTCAAGAAGGGCGGCTCTTTAAACCGACGGGGTTCACTATAATCGAAAGTCTGGACATTTGAATGGGGGCCGTGAGGAGCTTTGAAGGGGGTTGGCTTATAATACGTGCCCGGAGGGGGGGTACAGAATTTCACAGGCTTGAAGCGAAGTGCGGTGCCAAAACCCGTGTTATTGCGCTTAGAAAAGTCTGTACTTTGCTCCTTTACGTCGTGAGACGCTGGACCACCTAATGTCGCCCTGCATTGGCGCTCTTGAACAATCGCCTTATTCCTGTAACCCAAGTACTTCACCCAATCCTCCAGCTCGGCTTTGCGTCTCCATGGGTCAAGTTTGGCTGTGTTGTTGTTTTTTTTATTCATGGGCACAGGCTGATAACGGCTAGAGTCGCAGCCTACATCTTTCTCTATGTACAATTCGCTAGTGTTCAAACGAGGTCGCATTTTTTTTTCGTTAAACCTCGGTGCTCTCGTCCCGAAACCAAGAGGCGGCGGTTGTTTTGTATTATCGTTTGCATTTTTCTTTAATTTAACTACCATTTTCAACAAATATAATATGTAAGTGTATGTTTAAAGTCCAAGTTTCTATGTCCAGCAGTGGACATATTTCGGCTGAAATTAAATCGCGGGCTTCATACTAAAGGGGCGTATACGCTAAACCGTTACTTTTCAGGAGAGACAAAAAACCTAATAACTTTTTTGTATATTTAACGATTGAGTTATAAATTTGCATATGACTTTTTAAATACTTCCTGGTTTACGGGAAATAATTGATTTTACGTTAATTATTTTAGAAACCTGTAATTATGTTATTACGCCTCTTTGGCTCGGCGCTAATATGCAAACACCAACTAAAAAATTCTTCAAAAATACATTGGATTTGCAGGCGTATAATATGAAACTTTCCCTAATTGATAATTTAATTTAATTCAAAATTAATCCAGTTCATAAGCTTAAATATGATGACGTTTCAATGTAAAATCGTGTAAGATACCGTTATTTCTATTTTTTTTTAAATTCATACGTCTCTCTGGCTTGACAAAAATAAAAAATATAATTATTTTATTATGAGGTCGTATAATAAAATATACTACGATTGCATAGAAAATAATTCTTAAATAATTGGGCAATCGAAATATCATAATTCTAAAGTAATTTTCTCTCTATAATACCACTCTTTTTAAGTTTTATTTAGCTCATAAGGCTTGACAAAAATAATACTAAACTCCTTTGTTCGAAAGGGGAGTTATAGATTTAAAACTAGAAATTTTTGCCCTGGGTAAAAAAATAGAAAGACGTATCATAATGTACTATAATTTATTCAATAAAACAAAATAAAATCTTTCAAAAATCTGCATCATAGGCCTTCCCCAAGGATCTCCACGACGGCCAGTTTTGTGCTACTCTCATCCATCGGCTTCTTGCGATCATCACCAGATCGTTGGGCCACGTTGTGGAAGGCCTGCACAACACTTCGCCTTCCGGTCCGCTGCTGCTATTCTAGAACCTTTTCGCCCCAACGGCCATCAGTTCTACGAGCAATGTGCCCCGCCCACTCCCAAGGTTCGCAATTCGCTGGGCTATGTCGGTAATTTTGGTTCTCCCGCGGAGTTCCTCATTCTTGATTCGATCTCGCAGAGATACGCCGGGCATAGCCCTTTCTATTGCCCTTTGGGTGACCTTGGGCTTTCTTATGAGGCCCATTATAAAGGACCACGTCTCTGTTCCATAAGTCACACACAACACTGGCAACACACAATGGTCAAAGACTTTTGACTAGTCACTGCGGTAACCGGGACGAGAATATGCTCCGTAGCTTACCGAACGCTGCCCAGCCGAGTTGGATTCGGCGATTGACCTCTTTCTCGAAGTTGGATCTACCTAGCTGGATTACTTGTCCTAGGTAAACATAATGATCAACAACTTCGAGCGTAGAGTTTCCAACTTTTAAAAGAGAGGGTGCAACATGGGTATTTGACATAACTACTAAGTAGTAGCCATTCTATTAAATAATAAATGACATTTGGACTTGGTTTCTTCCCCAGAAAGTGTGTAATTTGGGTCTGCTACAGAATCATGTCGGTCAGAATTGGTTGTCATTTGTTCAGTCTGGTTCAGTTTTAGACAAACCACCAGACTGAACACACATTGGTGCGGTGTGATGCATTACTTGCCGGTGGCTGTACAGATGACAATGGTGTAAAAAGAGGAATAAGTGGCTGTCCAAATTCAACCGAAGGAACCTGTGCCTCTTGGTCGAAATTATTGGTTGCTGCAAAAACTGAAAGAGGCGAGGTATTTGAATAAAATGGCAAGTCGTCAATACAACCTTCATTTGCATTAGAACCTGCGTTTTCCATTTCGGCTACTACTATTTCCTGTTGATGCATTAGCGGTGATTTCCTCAGCATCTCCAACTGGGAAACACTCAATGGCTATGAATGTTCAGAGTACGGAGCCTCATTCTGCTCTTCAAAGGAAGGTGGCGGATTTTCATGATCCAATTGAGGTCCTAAAATATGCTTACAAACGGATTAAGCAGAAAAAAAAGCGTGATGCAGCTGATATTTAGTACAAAATCATGAACCTATGCAGTCAAGCAAGAAAGTGTTATATACCCAAGTGTGTTAAAAATTATAAAAACTATAAACATCATATTTGTTACAACGTTTTTATTTTGCGAGAAAGATAATAGCGGTGGCAAACCACATTCGCGTGTATTATTCATAATATTAGTTAAAAAATAACCTGCTACTTAGAATGGTTCAATAGATATAGGCCCTTAAAGGTAAATAGGACGGACGGACCGACAGACAGACAGATACACAACGTAAGGTCCCGTTGGCACCTTATTACGGAACCCTAAGAGTGATGTCAATCTGTCACGTGCGATGTTTAATTTTGAGGTGCAAGAATCCGAAAGGTCAACGTCACATTCATAATAAATGGCTGATTTTGTAAGTAGGTAGGTATGAACTAATTTCTAAGAACTGCAAGCGAATTAAAAGAAAGAAACTAAAGTCACTGGTCAATCTGTCTGTCAATCCGTATGAGAACCGACCTTAAACCTATATAAAGTGTAAAGCGAATTTCAAATCCAAAATCAAAAGGTAGTTATTTAACACAGCGATTGAGCGATGAGTGAAACGAATTTTGGAATTATAAACAATTAATATTTGATTAAATCACTTACCATTTACTTATTACTAATCTATACGGCCGACCACGGCGAAGTGAGTGACTGTGGCGCTTGTTAAAAATGGGATAGCAACACATCGAGAGCGTCACGCCATAGAGCCGTATACGCAAAAATGTGGGTTTTCGTTTTTAATACCATTTTCATCTATCAATTTGTTACCTTTGTGTGTAATACTTTCTAAAAAATATTGTGATATCATTAGAATCAAGGTTACATGCGTATATGTCTGTATAAAACAACACAAAACGTAAAATAACATCAAAAAGTAACAGTTATACGCCTTTATATCATGACATTTTTCCATAGATAACACTTGATAATTATGGTCGTATGCACATACGTCTCTTTAGCGCGACTTTATTTGATAAAGTACACTACAATTTAAAGCCGTATGCACATACGTCTTTATAGCCCGACACAATTGTATAGATCACACTAAACATATACAGCCGTATGTACATACGTCTATATGGATCGTTGATAATGCGTAACTGTGCTAAAAAAATGCTTTTACGACTGCTGTACGTCTTTTTGGTTTGACAGCGATTTTTCTATTCCAAGTATACGCCTTAAAGTTTTTCATTATTTTAGCGAAAAATATACATCACAAAATTATGATAAAATTAGAGAATGTGTATCAATAATAGCGGAATCGAATAAGACAAAAAAAAGAAAAACCGATTTTTGCATGTACGCCCCTTTAGAATGAAGCCCGCGAAATGATGATGTTTAAAGTAAAATTCTTTTTGTAGTCAACGACACTTCATAGGATTAATCCCAAACGATGATAGTAGTATATATTATCATTTTTGTAACCCCAATTTTGTTTTGGCAGTTGTGTTTATGACAGTGTCACAGTCAAATTATCTAGTAGGAGGGGAGTTTCAAAACAATAGCACACCTTTCACTTTTTCTTCAGATTTGGGAAAAAATTGTACGTTGGTTGGGACCACCATTCTGAACAAGAAAAATAGAATTCCTTATATGTCCCCAAAAAGATATATGGAATTGTCCGTTTTGTTACCTAAATTCAATACATTTCTTGGTAACAAAACGGACAATTCCATACATCTTTTTGGGGACATATCAGGAATTTCTATTTTTCTTGTTCAGAATAGTGGTCCCAACCAACGTGCAATTTTTTTCCCAAATCTGAAGAAAAAGTGTAAGGTGTGCTATTTTTTTGAAACTCCCCAGGAACAAATCATGTTTCTTTTCGAGGGCTCTGACATGGCTCTGAATTAAAAAGTAGTGCATGCATGCTTAGATTAGGGGTAAATTTAATGCAGGTTAATTCTTCGAGCGTTTCAACCGGTCTCATTCCCCTGGTTTATTTTCGGTTCTTGTAGAGTGCGCGTGCGCTGACCAGTGCCGGATTAAGACTACTTGATGCCCTAAGCAATCCACGCCTGATTTGACCAGTCTGCCAAATAGCCAATTGTAAGAAAACAAGGTAATGGAATCTAACTGTATGGAAAAAGTTTGATTTGTGGGTGTTCTTACTAGTACTTGCTCTAACCTTAGTTGGTCTCAAAGAGTATTTTAATCCTTGATGATAGGATATAAAATCTATGGCGTTAATATCACCATCAGGATAAAAAATATTGGAACCTTGCACCTTGTACATATCTTAAAAAAACGTAAGATAACTAAAATGTCTTAATTTTTATTGAAATCGCCGATGTTTTACACGACTATAGCGAAGCAAAAAGGAGGGTCATGACTTTAGCAGTCAAGTTCGTTAATTACCATACTTTCCGTGCAGTGACCAAACTCCATTTTTCCGTAAAGTTTGTAAGGAATGAAGCAAGACAAAAAAACAACAACTTAATAAATAGAATAACATATTTTATTCTTAGTAGAGCACTACAATAAATATATCTCCAATACCATTTAAAATGCCAACACGGTTCATGAATTTAAATAGTTTCAAAAGTGCTTCTTTAACATTACATCAATTCAATTAGACGCAGATAATACCATTTATTGATAACAATATCCACTCAGGAATGCACGTACATTTAATATCGAATAACATTTAATTTTATGAATACAGAAACAAGTGAAAAGGCATCCCCGGCACGTAACTAGAACCTGCGCACTCCGACCGCACCTCGGTTGACGAGAAATCGACTTTGCAGAGGCGGCCATGTTGGTTATACTTACGTGCCGGCGATTGTGAAAGTGTAGTGAAAATACAGAAATTTGTGATTACTCGTTACTATTACATGTAGACAGGTAGTAATCAAGACGTTTTACTTCTTACATTATACTTTAGATAATATTGCATTTATGTACTTTATATCAAATTTTACTATAATATTTTTTGTTCATTACCTTTTATGGATGACTATGACTGTGACATGAAGTCATGTAGATTGTAATCCCAAAATATTTTTCCTGAAAGACGAACGTGCCAAACAATGTTGATTATTACCTACCTAATTTAACATTAAATGCAACATTTACAACAATAATAATTTAAAAATTATTAAGCTCTCCTATTTTCTCGATTTTTTAATTGGTATTCTGTTAACGAGATCTCACTAAAGAATCGTAAATACGTTAAGAATGTTCATTTTATTGGTCAAAAGGTTTCTTCTCTTTGATGTCAAGGTTGAATCAATATATAAAAAAAAAAACAAGCCTTCTTATCGCTTTTTCGTTAAAATATTTTTAATCCTTATTTGCCGAGGTAAACAATTTATTTATGGCTAATGCGTCATAGTTTCAAATAAAACAAAAGCAGACGATAGGAAATAACATTTCCAAGTCGTAATACAGGCTGCTTAATTGATTTAAAAAGTTGACAGTCCTATTATTTTTATTTACACATAAGACAAGTTAGTTTGAACCAATCAAAATTTAAACTAGCAAGCAATAATACCTTAGCCCGAAATACACGACTGATACCCCCTTACTAATAAACGTTGAGTTACCGGTTACTCAACGTTTATTAGTAAGGGCCATAGTGTGTACTTTATAAGAACGTCCTAAAAATATTTAAAAATCTTATAAATCACAATTTGGCTGACCTCCTTATCATTCACAGTAAAATAAGAACTAAATTCTAACACCCAATAAATGCTAAGACATTTAGATGGAATACATTGAAGTAAAAAATACTTTAGGACATAGAAAAATCACTGGTACGCTACCATATTTTTGTCCCTGACTACTGCTGTCCAAGAGATAAAGGGTGTATAAGAGCATGAAAACACGTGCCCTTACTGCCTTGCCTGCCTTACAGATAAGGTCAAAAATGTATAAATTGTCTTTGGATCGTACGTCAGTGAAGTTATTTCAGCCTTCATAAGAACTACAATATATGTAGGACTGATAGCCTTAGATAACGTTATCCTTTTCTCGCCAACGACTCATATATCAGCACCGCAGGTTCAATGCCAACGACTTATATATCCGTCACGGTTGACAGCGCAAAATAGACCTGAGCGTATATGAGGTAAGGTTGACATTAGCTCTAGTTTTTAGCTGTCGCGTCGTGTGAGTGACGTCTTTTGTATTTGACATGGCATTAAAAAGGTTAAACACAGAAGTTTTGTCGCGTATGGTCCCGTTCGCGATTCGTCCCGCTTTCTCACCTCTATTGCTATGTGTAGCTTGCAAAAGCGACAAGTAGAGAAAGCTGGACGAATTGCGAGCAGGACGACTCGCGAACGGGACTATAAGCTAAAGGGACGAGGTGCGACTGCGGGACGAATTGCAAACGGGACTATACGCGACAAAACGAACACAGACAACGTCGACTTCGCAATCAAGAAAAATCGTATTTTGGTGAGATATATTCTAAATACTACGATTTAGTACGCTCAGTAGTTTTTTTAGCGTTTGCAGTGCCTCGATACTCGGAACCGGTTTTTATTCAACCACCGGTAATACCGGTTTTGGCATATACATTAGGCTGAATTGTCTCGTTTGCAGGGCTTGTAACCGGTTACAAATAAACCGGTATTTATTTAGGATCAACCGGTTAGTTATTTAGGTTCCGTTCGAACGAATTGATTTGGGGACGTTATTTCGAAGCGTTCCCTAACCGCTTACCGGCCGGTGGCCGGTTGCGGTGGCGCTGCCAATCAGATCCTGCACACCAATTATGTATTCTTAAGCAAACCACTGCCCTGTATGCGAGAGGTCATTCAATCTAGTCTCCGCTCACATGGAGGACGCGCTCTCTAACAGGTAAATGGATTTCGTTCCCTGTTTGCGCTCCGAGATATTAACCGGTTAGAGCGATGTTCTTGCGAGCGTAACCTTTATTATGGGTTAGGCTCTCAAAGTGTGGCTCTAACCGGTACGGAAAATAAACCGGTTTTCAAGCCCTACTCGTTTTAAATAGATTCTTTATTAAAGTGATCCCAATTGTTTTTTACGTGACGTCAAATTTTCAAGACTGATCCTAAACGGTCTAAGAACTAAACTCAGTCATAGAGTTAACTAAAAGCATTGATAGATAAACGAGTAAAGTGTTGAACCATTTAAGAAAAAAAAATAAACCGAGGAAAACAGTTGACGCGCTCCGATTTTGTGAGTAAATTAATTGAGTACTTACAATTAATTTTCATGCTCTTGAAATTGTTATCACCCCTTTTTGTTATCTTTTAAAGTTAACACCATTTTATTTGACTTAGAAAAAAAAGGTTCTTGTCACGACAAAATTAGCCGATTATGAATCTCTAAAATCAGGAGTGCCATTTGATGTCAGTTAATTTTTTAAATCTTATATATATAACCAAAACAAATTCTGAAACTACCCAATTCGGTTGTACACGGCTACTGTAGGGGAATACGCGGAAGGCCCCTGGCAATGTCCCTGTCGCTGAATAATACTATTAAATACTACGCCCAAAATAATTTATAACGAGGGAAGAAACTTACTAAAACTAGTGTGGAATATTGTGATATTGAGTATTTGGAAACAGATATAACCCTACTAATATTATAAATGCGAAAGTTTGTGTGTGTGTATGTGTGTGTTCGTTTCTTATCGTTTCACGCTGCAACGGCTGGACGGATTTGGATGAAATTTAGAATCGACATAGCCTATTAACACATATGCTACTTTTCATCGCGGAAAATAAAAAAGGCGGATACTCAGTGACATGACTACATTTTATTGCCATGCATAAACTGCTTCAAGCGACGCTATCCAAGGGCCCATATAACAAGTCAGACTATAAAATGAGGTAGCCGCATAATTTTTGTATAAGCTTCCATTCCTTTCCGCCTATTCCCCGACAGCCTTGCTTAGAGATGGGCGGGGGGTAAATACCCAATATTCGGGTAAATACACAATTATCGGGTAAACACACAAATATTATTTATTTATTAAAACTTAAATGCACTATTAGCAACCAACCAACCAATATACAACCACGCGAACGGCATTGCTGGTGGCATTATATAGGTCGGCGCTAAGATAGTTAGCAAAGGAAACAAAGTTACATAATAAATATTAATCGGGTAAATACGTACACACCATGTATTTACCCGATATACCGTATCAATTAGGTATTTACCCGTACAATTCCGCATCTCTCCTCTTCCTTTTATTCCACCAATGTCCATAGTAGCCCGCACTATCCAAGTTCACTGGTCGTGGTGCAGTACCAGCCTGGCCAGGTAGACGAGGTAGTTCCGCTACTGCCCCGTCAGATTGACCATGACGGTGTCGAAATGCTCCTCCGGCAGAGGCGTGCAGTGGGAGGATCGAAAGTCGTGCATGTACTTTGAAATCTGGAAATAATATGTTATTCATTTTATTTTTTACTAGCGGCCCGCCCTGGCTTCGCCCGGGTGCAATTGAAAATACAGCGTCCGTCATCCGGTAAAAAAAACGGACGTCTACCAGCGACCTAAAGTGGCTTCTAAACGGGACACATTTTTCAGCAATTCGTAATCAACAATAGCTGTCTTTTTAGGATTCCGTACCTCAAATGAAAAAAACGGAACCCTTATAGGATCACTTTGTTGTCCGTCTGTTTGTCTGTGTGTCTGTCAAGACCCTTTTTCTCAGGAACGCGTGGAGGTATCAACTTGAAATTAATATCAAATACTTAGGTCTGCAATCCCTTGGATCAGTGAAAAAATTAAGACATCTAAGTCAACGCAATCAAAAGATACGGCTGTTTATGCCACATATTGAAGGGAATCTCAAGGGAATCAAAACTTACAGGGTACTTCCCGTTGACTTAGAATCATGAAATTTTGCAAGAAGCAATGTCTTATAGCACAAGTAAAGGAAAAAATCCGAAAACCGTTAATTTGTAGATACATCACATAAAAAATAGGACCAGCATAAACTGACACTCACGAAGTAATAAAGTGCATACTTATTGCGTGTCAGTTTATACTGGATTTGTTCATGTTGTATTCTCGTGATTTACGCACTATTTACATACCTACAAGTTGGTGCGGAACCCTCGGTGCGCGAGTCCGACTCACACTTGACCGGCTTTTATTTTAATTGCGTTTGCCAGAACAAAACGCTATTATATTGACGGCGTAGTAACACATTGAACTTACCAGCGTCAGTGAAGTTCTGGTGGTCTCGTCCAATTCAGTTCGCTCCAGAGCAGTCCGCTGGCTCTCCGAGAGCGACACGTGTTTCTGCAACGCGTCGAGAGCGCTAGGGGGCAGCTCGGGGTGCCGCGTCTTCACTATGCGCACGAGCAGGTCGTTCCCGCGGTTCGAAGCCAGCTGGCCTTGCCTGTGGGATGAGCGCATTTTGTAGTCTTGGATGTTTTCTATGTAGTATGTATTTCTCTATAAGTATGTCGTCACTACTTTGAAAAAGAACACTTGTATACTGAAAAATCGTTTTGTTTACAGTAGGAGCAAATACATGTCGTAGTTATTGTGATTGGTCAAATAATTTGATGATTGGGAATATGCATGAATATATCGTAAAAGAGATGGCGAAAACTGAAATTAAAATTGAAATCAGTCAAAAATACGGATAATACAAGCATTTAAAATTACTAATTAGACAGAGAGATCCGACATGTGCTGTGACGTCAGCGGGCACTACGGCCAAATAAAATACATGTTAAATTCTCGCAGATCGCAGTTCACAATTTTCCTTTTTTAACATAAGAGGATAGTGGATTGTCGAAAGATGTTATTGACGAAACATTTACGTTGTAACGCACATCACTAGAACCGCTCCATAAGGCTCCTAAGTGCGAGCGAGAGGTCCGATAAAAAGAGCTCAGTTGGTAGCAACCGTACTATAATAAGTGTTTAAAAAAACTCACCTCAAGCATATGATCTCATCCTCAGTCCTGCGGATGAGCCGGACCGGGCCGGGGTACTTTTCAACCAGATCTCCCACGTTCAGGTCCACGTAGGAGCGGATGACTTCCTTGACGAGCAGATTCCAAGATTGCGGCATCTGATTGCACGCGAGGGGCAGGAGGTCGTCGAAGGTGGCGTCGAGGATCTGGTGGAACGTCAGTGGTCAAGTTAAGGAGCTGGTAAAAGGTCTTTTCACCGCAATGTGGTAGCTATTGCTGTCTTAGGGCCGTATCTATAAACTCATCTCAACTATGATCCCCGTCTCAAGACACGTCAAAGTAAACGTCGATCCATGGAAAACTGTCATTTTTGACGCGTCTTGTCAGAAGATCAGTTTATTGACTTATTCAACGCCATGTCAAATACAAAAGACGTTACTAAGCTAAAAACCAGAGCTAATGTCAACCTTATTTCATAGACACTCGGGTGTAGCAGCTCGGGGCAAGCACGCGAGGCACGTCCGAGGCGAGGGCGAGGCACGTGCACACGTCCAAATGCCTCGCGAGGCTCGCTCTGTGTGGACCCGGTTAATGGCGTTGAAAATGCTAATATAGCCCTTACTCTTACTTAGTATGTTAATGGACGATCAAGTTTTCACGGCAATGTGTTGTCGGCAACTATTGCTGTCTTAGTTACATATTGTATGTTATAGCAAGACACCCAGTTGCCAGAATCACGGTGACAAATCAGGTGAAAAATGAACGGTTTTGTTTTGATACTATGTTGTTAAAGGGTTTTAATAAAAATCCAAATATTCAAACCTGGAGTGGGAGGGGAGGCGTGAGCCGCCATCTTAAATAAAAGGTGCTTTCCCAACCACTGATTCGACTCTATGCAAAAAATGTCTATTAGAAGCATTCGTAATTCGTAAGTCTTCTAGGTGAAAACTTACAAGCCGCGAAAAATTACTTAGGTGGGACCCCTGGGTACATTGTACTGGATTTTTAAACAAATTCTGGTCTCTGACAATAAATAACAGTATGCCTTACCAAAGCATTAACTTCTGGGTAGTTGACAGCGGCCCAACTAGCCGAGTACCCTCCAATACTCCATCCGAACAGCGCGATCTGTTGCGGCTCGAACCCAAGCTCGTTGACAGCGAATCGCATCACAGCGTCCATTGCGTTTTGCTCTTGATTCGGATACGGGAGGCCCTGCGGATTGTATGATGCCCCAGTAATGTATGCTGCAGCTTCGCAGCTTGGTAAAAAACAGATTGACTACCAAGACTATTAAAAAATATAATTAGTTAGTGTGATAAAAAAACGCTTCAGTGAGCACCCAAACGATTTACGGTCGCACTCAGAGACGTCAATTAAGTTTGATTAAAGTTGCTGCTGTCACTTTCTTTTCTACTGCAATAGAATAAGACGCAGCAACTTATACAATCAAACTTAAAAATTAATTGCCGAGTGCGGCAGTTAGTCAACTATATTTATAACTAGCTGGAACCTGGCGAGTCGCTGCCTATAAACCTTCGCGCAAGTGCAAGCAATAAGTTGACAAAGTTTTATATCAATCGGATGGACGGTATAGCAGCGCATAAAATACGAACCAACATTGATTTATATTTATAATAACAATGTTAACATTTCTTACCCGACTAACCGCCTATTTCACAATCGTCAAGTAAAGCGTATCTGTCAAATAAATTTTACACTTGAAAATAGACAACTTATTTGACAGATGAATTGACTTGTCGATTGTGACACAGGCCCTAAGTGAAGCTAAAAGAAGGGTGATGATTTTAACAGGCAGGGTGGCCGCTTTTTACAACATTTGAATTTCCCTGACTTTTCCCGGTTTTCCAGGCACTTTTTCGGTATTTTCCCTGATCATCCAAGCAAAAATAAAAAAAAAATTACATAACTTTTTATATTCAATATAAAGGTACACCGCACAGAAAGTATGGATTTTTTTCTACATAATTTTTTCTATGGAAACGAAATCTAGACATTTTTTTTTACATAAAATTTTTTTTACATAGGATTTTGATGCCCTTCGAGGATTTTTACATTTTAATCAAGACTCGTAACATACCTATATTTTTTTATTAAAATGCACCGATGTTTTTATTTTAGTACATTTATATAAATTAATTTATAGTTTTTCGTAGTTTAGAATTAGTAGATGTTACAACGATAACTCATTTCATAGTTGTTATTACACCGAATTTTTTATTTTTGCCATATGGGAGGAACCACATTGCAGTGAACAAATGTATTTTTTAAATAAAGTGTACTTAGTGAATTTTCCTCTTAATAGACGAAATGCAAGTTATAAATTTAGTAAGTAATGTATTTTCCCTGACCTTTAGAAAAATTCCCTGACATTTCCCTTATTTTTCCCTGACCAGCGAATTTCCCTGACTTTTCCCGGTTTTTCAGAAAGTGGCCACCCTGACAGGCTATG
Source organism: Tortrix viridana (assembly GCA_963241965.1). Lineage (NCBI taxonomy): Eukaryota > Metazoa > Arthropoda > Insecta > Lepidoptera > Tortricidae > Tortrix > Tortrix viridana. The sequence goes on along the minus strand of OY725171.1, from coordinate 4,436,981 downwards.
TTGACGACGCGGTTAGCCTTGTTGGTAGTGACCCTGCCTACGAAGCTAACGGTCCTGGGTTCAAATCCCGGTATGGGCAAATATTTGTATGATTGTTGTATGGGCAATAATTTGTTTGCGAGTCTGGATGTTTTCTATGTTAATTTAAGTATGTTTATCGTTGTCTTGTACTATAGTACAAGCCTAGAGCTTAGTTTGGGACTAGGTCAATTTGTGTGAGATCTGACGTTCCACTCTAGGTGGTTATGATCAGTGATCGGAATAGGTAGAGTATATTTACCTAAACTTCACGCATGTTCATTCATGCGTGAGTGAGATGGGAATACATTATTGAATGAACATGCATCAAGATCAAGTTTACGTAAATTATCTCTACCTATTCCGATCACTGGTTATGATTCATCAAAAACATACGAGTCTCATAGGCTATCTATACTATAAAAATTGTAAGGATGTGTCCTGCTAGCCACAAGACCGGTTTTAATTTGCAACTTTTTAATTATTACCAAAGGATGAACACTCACAGTACTTCCTGCGAATCCAGGGTGGTTCCATCCAAGTGCAGAATACCCGGCTTTAGTCGGTGTAGTCATTATCCCAATCTCGTAGAACCCAGAGTTCCCCTCGCAGCATATGACCAGCGTTCTCCCTTTTTCTCCGTTGTCCCGATTGTCCACAAACATGGTATCTAAAAAGTTCCCATCGGCCGTTTCGATCTTGTTGCGTTGGCCATCGAATGATTCCACCAGTTGAGTTCGTCCTTGAAATAGCGCTGATCCTGTTGTATAAATAACGGGTTGTTGAAAGAGATTACAGTACTAACTCCCAAGTAGCTAACTATACTTCATTCGTTTAGCTACTCAAGGTAAAAAAAAACACCGCGTGGGTCTGTTAAAAAAGATACTTATTCAGTAAGTAGGCTGCACGGACACTTTTAGGGTGCCTATCCACCAGAGTTGTGCTATGCTACGTTGCTATGGATGCGTTTGATATTCACCAATCATATTCATTGGTCCACATAGCATAGCACTGGTGGAAACGGGTTCAACTATATATGGAACTAACTTATCAAAAACATTATATTATTTCTGAATATTTGAATTATTTAGAGAATTGTATGAGTAATATGTGTTGACTAATTGTAAATGACATAGTTTTTTTAGTTTTTTAATTTAAGATTGTAATGAATTGGTTTAGCTGTAAGTTACTATTCTATAATAAATAAATAAATGAAAAGATGCGTGCTCTGGATGCGTGCTGTGGATACGCGCTTCGGATGCGTGCTATGGATGGTCGCGAGTGGTGCAGCTCGAGGCTGCGCATCTTCCTCGAACGGCTACATAGCTTAGCAGTAGTGGAAGCGGTCACATAGTTTCATAACGTAGATTTCACATCCTCGCAGCATAGCTGCATAGCACATCTCTGGTGGAACATCACTGCCGAGACGCGCCGCAAACAAAACAAATAGTCAGTCATTCATTAAAAAATATTACCTATTAAAATGAATTACTTATTCTCCTTATTCTATTAGAAAATTAACAAATAGCTTCCTTTTTTCTTTTCTACCATTTTGGTACAGAACCCTAAAAAGCAACTTACGTAGAAGACTCTGGAACAGGCTCAGGGAGCCCGGGTAGATGAGCCGCAGCGCGAACGTGTGCGTGGCGACGTACGCCAGCACCTGCAGGGCGCTGCGCTGGTACAGAGGCAGCTCGTCGTTCGCACAGCGCTCGAACGGGCTCCGGATCCAAGACGAGCTGGAGGCAATGATAAATGTTTGGTATAAAAAAGTCGGCTAAAACGTGTGTTATACTGATGAAACGCGTTTCCAAGATTTTGTAACAATCGGACATGTGAAGCTAAAATAGATTAATTTTTTTTTTTTTAATTTAAGCAATTTAGCATGGGCGGTTTTGTTTGCATCGATATGTAAAAAAGTTTGAAGATAAAAAATATATTTTCCTGTTTGTTCCTGAAATTATATATCTATAATTTATTGTTCATCGTAATTTAAATATATACACATAGTATTTGCACAGTATAAATAAACTTAAAGTATAGACGTGCGTCTGTGTGAGTGCAACGTTTTGAACGTTTGTTCGTCGTTTTTTTACTGCTTTAGCTCTATTTATACTGTGGTATTGGACAGTATAACTTGACGGATCATGTAGATCGAGTCGATACTAAAAACATTCCCTCATTACAATTAAACTTACATATCCGGCAACACTATACCTGTCAAATTAGTTCGACTAAATAAAAATTCTAGTAAACTAATTAGCTTGTTACAAAGACCTTATGGACCCTGTATAACTTCAAATACCTTTTAACTGGAGACAGCTTGTAACTCACAGGCCAGGCTTGAAACTCGAAATCATACTTCCTTATAACCTGGAGATAGGCCTTCTGATCGATCTGAGGAGAGGTCAGTGCATTCAGAAACTCCATGTATTTTGGGCTGTTGAACCTCCCATAAGCCCTGAGGACGTAGGAGAGTGCGATCATGCAACTGATGCCCCCGAGACACTGGAGCAAAGAGTGGGACTCTTCAACGCTGGGGAATCCTCGCTTGTAGAGGTAGAGGCAGAGGAATGGTGATGTGTAGAGGCCTATGTTGAAGAACGTACTGGCCTGAAATAGAAGAGAAATTTAATGATTATGATTAGTAGAATAGTTTGGAAAAAATTAGGGTGCTGTATTGAATTAAATTGGCCACATGAACTAATCTAGTTTTTACCCAAAAGCTACTGTTTGGTGGTGGTGGTAGGGAATTAAAAATATTGTTTAATCTGTAGAATCAAGTTTTTTTTACCAAGCTATGCAATCACTTTTATGTTGTCAGTTTAACATCGTTTGAACAGAGACATTGTTTAACTAGTAAAAACAACAATGGTGATCACTGATCATGATAATCTATAATCAAACCTTTCATAAGTACACATATTTACATTGTATCTTAATATTAATTACTTACCATAGAAATAATATTGTCACCCCATCTTTCCATCCACTCTGGTCGGTAGAGAACCTAAACAAAAACATACATAAATTCATTAAATTTTCACCACAATAATACTAGTATCATAAATGCGAAAGTTTGGATGGATGTTTGTTAATCAATCACGCCAGAACGGCTGAACAGATCTGGATGAAATTTGGCACAGAGATAGATTATAGTCTGGAATAGCACATAGGCTACTTTATTATTTCGAAAAAATTGACAGTTCCCGAGGGAGCAGCGATAAACGACTTCTACGCGGACGGAGTCGCGGGCAAATACTGGTATCCCACAACTATTTGTGACGATTAGGGAGGAATCACAGCAAGCGCCCCGGGAGCTTGCTGTGGTTAGTCCCTATAATGGCCTTAACTAATATGTAGTATGTGGGGATTAGTTAAGCTATTTTTTTTTTAATTGTCAATAGTTAAAAACTAAAATTAAGAAAAGGTAACTTTACGAAAATTAGTCATACATATATTATACTGCCCTCATATGCCAATAATTATAGGCGGTATCTAAAATGCAATAACCGATGCAGATTAAATCCTCATCCATTAGTAATTATGGCTCTACTTGCTACAGGTGTATTATCTGACACCACCATTTATTTATCGTGTAGCAAGTTAATTTTCGTAACTCAATGGAAAAGTTACCGTTTCTTAATTTTTGTCCTTAACTATGTAAACTTTTTTTTATTTATTTCTATTATAAATAAGTGTACATCTTTACTGTCGCATTGTTAAATCATAATATGGTTTGTCTCAATGCAGTTCCGCAACACATAAATGTCTACTTTTACTATGTATGTAAGTACTTCAGAGGTCATACCCTCTGATTATAGAAATATTATATTTCTCTAATCTAAAGTAATACAATACAACATCCTAAGAATAAAGAGTTAATATATACTTGTATACTTGAACACAAATTAACAAATATGAACACTATACCGAGAGCGATAGGCCGGGCGCTGGCAGTGGAATCGGTTCTTCGGAATCGCTCGGTACAAGGTGCTTCGAAATATAAATTATAGCTTAACTAGTAAATAATAATTAGTTAATGCATTAACCAATATTCTTTATCCATGATTCATTATGTGACTGAAGAATTCAGACTCAAGTACCCTCTTTAACTTATTTGGGGTAATTTTGCCTTTTGCTTCTTTTGACAGTTTATTTATCAAATCGGGTATTATGTACTCAGATGTGCGCCTCCCACAATAATTTCTGTACTCGGGTTTCCTTAAAACCTTATTTGTTACCTGTCTAGTAATTTTACTATGCAATATGTTTTTTTTAATTTCAGTTCTAAAATATTGTTCCTTTAACATAATGTATTTAGCTTTTGCATGAACTGGTAAAACTTTACAATAATTAAATAGGTCAAGATCACATCTTATTTTGTTCGTGACTTTATACTGTATAATTATTTTCAACAATCTCGCCTGCAATGTAAATATCCTGGCAAGGTCCACCTAGGCCAGGCTAGGTCAGCAGGTCAGGCTAGGTATCACATGTGCAATTCTACCTGTCCGTCTCATATCATATTATCTTTGAGTCTTTCATCTCTATTTGTCTGCTTATTTCTTACTATGCAATAAATTTTGATGCTGCCATTTGGCTACTGTAAAATTTTATTCAATCTGAGAGTAGGTATCATACCTATTTGAAATATTTGAGTAACAAATACAACCTTTTAACTGTAAAAACCCTTTGCCCTTCTAACTGGGAGAAACCTTTGACTTTAACTGGGAAAGACCTTTGGAGCCCAGGGTAAATGGTATCCACAGGCTTCAAAAAGATACAAAGGACTATAATAGTCCTAGTAATAAGAATGCATTGCGCATAGTAACAGGATAATAATTATCCTGTTACTATACGCAATACATTCTTAGAACAATATTAGCTAAAACTGATAGTCTATAGGCTGATTTCTAATTGCATTAAGGCTCAGTTTCATTGATTGATAGGGCCCACATGTGGGGTGCAGGAGATTTCCATAATGCATGCCTTAGGGGCCGCATTCGGGGAACCGTTTTCATTGGTTAATAAGGCCTTCACGCAGGGTGTGGGAGATTTACGAGTTATGAGTAGATTTATGGTTTCACTAGTCATTACACCGCCAGCGGGGAGTCACTGCACGCTGTATATCGACTGAGTTATCGACCAATTAAACAGAGCCTTTACAATGTAGTTTTATTTCAGTTGCATTGCCATTTCCAAAAAAAAATTAAATAAATTTAACAAATACCATGGACCGAAAAGGACTAGGCATGCTAAATTTATGAATGAAAGATATGATAAAGTGTTAATTTTCAACCACCAACCACATTCATACGGATTATTTTTAAATGTACGTAATTTTCAAGATCTATTATCTTTTTCAAAAGATATTTAAGTGGAAATGTAATAAATATTGGTTTATTCATTCACCTCTCTGGGTCCTTCCCCGTAAATCTTGTACAGCCTCGGAGAAAACATGCACTGCCACGCTAATTTCATAGTGAATTGCAATTTCAGTCGCCGAAAGAAATAAGAAACGCGAATGCTAATGGGTGCTACGCGGCGTAGATAAAAAATTAGGTACCAATTTTATTGAGTATTTATAGGATAATATCTCGTTTAAAAGTGAGTATTAAGTTAGTTGATGAATATGATTAACCAGAACAATAATCTGTTTATTCAACTAGTTTTTTAAAAAACAAAAATTAAATTGGAATTATTACTACAAAATTTTATTGATTGATCGTTTGATCACAGATTATAAGGGTATCGTTTGATTGAAAGCTTTTCAGTCTGTGGCAGAAGTGTTTTTTTTTTCGCTACTTTTTTTTTATATGTGGCTTTTTCACTCCTTGCTGAGTTGGCAATGTGCATAAAGCGCGTCACACACGGAGCTATAAAATATAATTATACGTCGGTATATTACGATATATAAATAAATAAATAAAAAATAAATAAATAAACAAAAAATATTTTCCGTACTAGTTGACAGACTCCACACACGCAGCCATAATATATATAAATATATATATTATAGCTATGCGTGTTGACTCTGACAATTAGTAATATACATACGGCAATATATCGTAAAATGTCTTGCTATAATATATATTAATATACCAAAATATATATTATAGCTCCGTTTGTGACGCGCTTTATGCCAATGTCGAGTTGTTGACATAACGCAAGCGAAGATAATGTTTTTTTTGTATTATGGCTTTCACTCCTTGCTGAGTTGGCAAGGTGTATTATGCCAATGTCGAGTTGTTGACATAACGCGCACGCGAAGAGAATGTTCGGTTGAAGCTTGTGAATAAACCGATTTTTCCCAAGTCTAGCAATCCTTTAAGTATACTCTTCACTGTACGACGATGCCACGATGAATTAGAAAACAATCTGATAGCAACATTTACAGCTTAATAACGTGAGATAAATATGTTTTTTTATCCATATTGATCCCTATTTACTCCTTTTTAGTCTTTAAAGCTTAACATTACCCTAATCCTAACGAGAGAGACGCCGCAATACGTTGGAATGGGATGGATAGTTGGTATTGCGGCGTCCCTCTCGTTAGGGTTATGGTAGGAACACACTGAGTCCAAGTTTTTTTTTATTATCAGAAATGGGTTTGCGTTTGACCTTAGTCTCACCTGATGTTAAGTGACGCCGAGGTCGAAGATGGTACACGCTCACCCAGGAAATGCCTATTCACTATTGCTTATTATATTGGCACAACTCTTCTTACTAAACTTGGTTGATTCAATCAATTCCTTTTTGCTTCATTATCTGTGGCACAGAGCAGTTGCAAACGGCCCGTCAGTCGGTAGCATGCGAAATGAAGTTTTTATAACGTATTAATGTAATATACATTAAATCCGTTGAATAATTTTATTACAATACAAATAGACTAGTCATGAAACATGTTTCAATTAGGGAAAATAGTGTTAACACTCGTAGTGCTTGGTAGTGTTGGAGTAACAAGCAGAATACACAAATTACAACTTACGGTGAGCGTAGTAAACATATTTTTCCATTTAATTAATAACTTGTGGGTGGTTTTAGAGTTACTTGATCTTGTAGTACCGCTTTTTAACGATTACAAGTGTTGAGCATAGTTATCCAATATGTAAGTTAAATTAGACTGAATAAGTATTCTGTTTACGTTTGATTTGATTATTGGCAGATTCCTCTACAATATGTTGGTACGGTACGTAGGTACATTATAATAATTGTACTGATTTGTTCGCTTTATAGAACGGCGTAATGTTTTGTAGATGACCTTTGATGTAAAGGTGCAACATTTAACTTGATCTATCTGAATGTATTTCTATTTTGTGTATAAACAATAATTAACTATAGATATTAAACACCATTTACTTTACACATACAATTGTCTTGCCTTTTTGTGTAGAATTTTTGACCTACCGCAGCCTATCATAATTTTGGACCTGCCCCAATCATAGTCAAACATTGGAAGTCAACATATTTGCCCACTTAAGACTTGCCCAACGGCTCTCATTTCTCAGTCATCGAACCCGCAAATTGATGCAAATGCAGTCACATATTATTTTCTTTCTTGATGCAATTGTGAGTTATAAATAAACAGTCTTAAGCTATTTTAGTGAAGTATGATTACAAACGGTAACAAAAGTTATTTCTAAACCCGTTTCATAGCTTTTGTACAAACAATCAAACAGGAAAGTAAGCTAATAAAACGGGGTACAAAATATAGGGTGGGGAGTCAAAGTTAAATCTTAATGTTATGGAAGAAGTAGCTGCTTGATAATTCAATTAAGACAATGGCAATGGAATATAAATAATTGGCTGTACAGGCTTCAATCAATAATATTGACAGTAAATATTGTCAATAACGCTGTAGCCAATGGCTAAAGATCAATTAGGTAGTAATTTTGACAGTAAATCATATTTTATGACGTAATGACAAGTAAGTTTCTTTGTTTATTGGCAGGATGACGAGCGTCACTATGTGGATCTTACGACGTTTGGGTTCTTTCAAGGAGGGGTTTTGGATGTCAAGATGATCAACTTCAAACTCCCGACCGGTGTTGAGCTTGGAGAGGTATGTTACAATTACTGCCTAGCGTCGAACGATGCCAAACTCGTCGGATCTACTATTGAGGAGTGCCTAGGGAGTCCTGTGGCAGTAGTGTCCGGAGCGTGTGGCGATTGACACTCGCCACAGTTTTCCCACTTGACAAGTACAAGAACAGTACAATGACTGAACTCTGTATTGTATATTAAACTTTACCATCATCCAGCTCCATCATCATACCAGATCGCTGGTACAATGTTATTGCATTTTCATCGAAATTACATAAGTATGCAAAATTTCTAGTCAATCCGACAGTTAGAAGTAGGTTTAAATCGACTTGTTAGATTTTATTATATAGTTACAAGTGAAGTTATGATAAGTGTGTTAATAAGTTTCTAAATAAATACACTTTTGGACAAGCTTTTCTTGCCGACTGTACTTTCTTTGCACAACCATCTGCTTATCAAGACAAATCTAACGAGCCCAAACACGGCGTGGCTAATATGGCGTGGAAGGGTTACCGACGTGACGTTCTCGTTTTCTACTAATGGCACAATAAACAGATGACTAGAATTGTCTGACAAAACACCGAGAAACTGAGTTCAGGTTTGTTAAATAGTAAAGTTTCAGCACCATCTTTTTTCGGCCACGGTTGTCGCTGTCGCTCGAAATAGCGGCCTGAGCGTCTAGCACACCTTGTTTTTTCTCGCTTGTCGTTCAGTGCGTCTCTTATCATTACATGCTATTTAGAGAGGGAGATCCGAGCGCCTGTATCTATTTTTATTTGGTATTGCTTAATATTTAATGTTATCTAATGATAATTCTTTGAATGTACATTGTCGAGTCGGTTAATCAGTCTTTGTTCTACAATTTGTATTTCACTTTTACTACTGCAGCATAGCGAAATATATATTTTGTTAGGTACAGTCAAGGTCATAAATATGTGTACACGTTTAGTACCTTGTCACTTAATTGCTGTGACATTCATATATGGCAGTTTAAACATAACCTGTACACACACTACTTTTTTTTCATTTTAATATAAGTCATGATGTTTATCTAGTGTGCATCGCTACGTTATTCGTAGTTATTACGATTACAGATGCAAAACGATGCAATTGTTACATCCCTGTTACCAAATAAGTTACTTAACTGCATCTTCAGAATATTCGAAAAATACGATAAACTATGTGGTTAGCTTAGTTGGTAGTGACCCTGCCTATGAATCTTGTGGTCCCGGTTTCGATTTTCTGTTATGAATTATTTTATGCTGAGCACGATATTTCTTTCCTGGTGCTTGGATGTTATTAAGTTTATATAAGTACGCGTGTAAGAGAAACAAATCCCCACTGAGTAGTGCCACTTCCTTAATAGATATACTTGATTACTCTGTTTCTATGAAATACGACATGAGTGACAAATATAATTAAATGTGAGTGCCAGTGTGATAATATGTGACGTTCTCAATATAAAGGGACCTTATGGAGGAAGGCAGTTACGGTCTTCTTGTTCTTGTAACTATACAAATACTATGGTAACAGTTCTAAAAACGGCGTAACCGCCTGCCTCCATAAGGTCCCTTTATATTGAGAACGTCACATATTATATTCCATTTGTTGTCTTTTGTCTGGCAGTATGGTTTCACGCTGGACCGTACAGTCAACGACGCAATCAGCCCATACCTCGAGACCCACTCGGATACTTGCTTCCTACGAGCCAGCGTGATCTCGCCGCAGCACCCGGCCATCGTGTTCCTCAGGATGGACTTCAACCACATGAGGTCAGTTGTGTCCCGTTTGCACATCGTATCTACAGATACATGAAGTCAGTGATCGCAGCTGAGGTCACTCCCGCTTGCACTTCATATAGACCCAAGGACACTTGCTTCCAGTGAGCCAGTATGATCTCGCCACAGCTACCGCTACCGGGCATCATGTTCCTTAAGCATAAGCACTTTAATCACATACGTTATTGTACTTATTACGTAATTATTGGGATTTTTTTACTTTAACCTTTTGACCGCCGTAGTCTGATATAAAAGACAGCACACCATAGCTAATGTCAACCTTCCTCAAATGTACTTAGGACTATTTTAAGCTGTCAACCATGATGGCTATAGCCCTCAATGAAATTCAAAAGGTTAAATTGAACACATATTCCCATTAATTTAATAATGCAAAGTTTTCCTTAGGTGAATATTCCCTGCCTTTAACTAGGAATTGTATTTAAATCAAAAACAACCTTAATTCATTATTCTTTATTCAGTAAAGACCTTACGACGTTTGGCAAATTAAAAAAATTGTTCCGCTATTTTCCTTCCTAGATTCCTCTTTGAGTGAAAGCTTCCTCCAGATCTAGCCAGTTTTTAATGTCTTCAGTTTTCGTGGTCAAATTCTGGCCAGCGTCTATCCTATTCTTCAAAATTAGCTTTTTCCTTTGGACGTAATTTACCTTTCCTTTAATACGAGTAGTTAGTAAAGGCGTCTATTTTAAGCTGGCTCTTACTACAACACGCTCGATGGCTTATCTTGACTTAGCTATTCGGCTTGCCAGCCGTAGCCATCTAGCCATAATCTGGTCTATTCTATCCCCCAAAAGAATATGTAACCCTAAAAGGCAGTAAAAGAGTATGACATGAAGTCAACATCCACCTTTCCTTTACAACATTCACATACTACAATTACTATAACATTCACAGTTCTTATCTTAATCTTGACTTAGGTATACAGTTACCTAGCTATAATTACGAATTGTAGGCATTCATTCAAGAGCATAATTGTTTTTGTGGTGGTAGGTATCTTTTCTTACTTAGATTGGAATTTATCGCTAATTTTAAATACAGATGTCTGTGTATTTTTTTACCCACACTGTAAGAGCCTGCAGGAAAAATATAAATCTAGATTAAGTCTTAAGTAGAGTTTAGTTGTGTCGAAATATGTACATGGAAATGTCACTCTTAAATCCAGATTTAAGACTAAATTGCGATTTACCTCTTTCCTGTAAGAGGCCCTAAGAGCCGCTTCAAAAATATAAATCTAGTTCTAGGCGCTAAATCGAACGCCTAGAACTAGATTTATATTTAGAATGTCAAAATGTATGGAACCATCAGACTCAAATTGAGTTCAAAGGCCACTTGCAGCGAAAAAAAAATCTAGATTTAAGCTTAAGTTCAGTTTAGCTGTGGCAAAATCTATGGAAATGTCAGTCTTGAATCCAGATTTAGAACTTAAACTCGATTTAACTTTTTCCCGCAAGTGGCCCTAGAGCATCTAGATTTATCGTAGTAAGTTGCAAGTTTGGCCTTAAAATCAGTCTCAAGAAGACGGAAGTGATGTCGTTCATGGTCGGGAGACACTGACAGTAAGACTTGCAGACGATGTCCTAAAGCAGGTCGGTCTAAATGGGTAGTTTTTATAAACGTGCAAGACCATTTGATCTTATTCTGGGTAAGGCCAGTCTTGGTATAAATGATCTAAGGTTTTTGTTTACACCTCTAGCCATCCTAAGGCCCCTTGTACAATATAATGTACATAATACGGACATTTGAATAAAGATCCATTGCAAAGGAGATAGAGTGGATTTTTTTTTGTTTTTATGACTGACAATTAAATCAGAAAATAGACTATTCTATTCAAAGTAAGCTCATATTCCATTGGTAAATTTCGTTGTATGGTAGGCCTTAGGAGGCTAGCCTGAAAATAAGAGTATTTCTAATCTGCCCTGCTAAGGTAAAAGGCAGTTTTTTTACACAAAACGACTCTAATAATTGCAACCTCATTACTGGGTAATAAGGTTGCAATTGCTACAGTAGTTTTGTGTAAATAACTGCCTTTTACCTTAGCAGGGCAGTAATGGCCATGTATGTATAACGAGTTAACTCCACCGCCACGTCAAAAAGTACTTACCAACAAGTAACAAAACCTTGATGAAGTTTTAATGGTAATTTTATCGATTAATTGTCTGAACGATTGTATTGAACTAATTAATTTGCTGACGTTTTGTTTTAGAATGATTAGTTATTTGTTTTGACTGGTGTTTGTTAATCTTATAGACAATCGAGAATATTATTAGAAGTTGGTTTATAGGTGTTTTTTTAAACTGTAACGAATGAAATGAACGAAATTAATGCCACTTATAATTGTGAGAGTGCCGACTTCATACAGGCTTGTATTTAGCGAACAGTTATATTTCTTTGTTGTTAACATTTCAATCATCATGTATTTAACTTTTCCCATTTATAAATTGAACACTACAGTCAGCTGGTAACGTCAACAAAATGATCGTGCCACAGTAGCTAAACTAGTGACGCATTAGACATTTTGCGTAGGCATAGTTAGGGCATTTAAATTTGCAGTGAAATGGCGTAAAAAGGTTAATTACATAGATCAACCCTCTTATTTATAATGCTTAAAATATACTTTGCGTTTATTATATACGACTGTGACATTTGAACCTTCTTAAATAAATAGGCTCTCATCATTACTGTTTTCTAATCAACTAAAAATATTTTAAACCCGGGATTTAAAACAAAGGGGTAAAATAATAATAAGTTTGACGCTTATGTCTATGTATCGGTGGCATTGTAGTTCCCGAACGGATGGACCGATCGGAGGCGATTTTTAGGGTTCCGTAGCCAAATGGCAAAAACGGAACCCTTATAGTTTCGTCATGTCCGTCCGTCCGCGTGTTACAGGCATTTTACTCAAAAACTACAAGATGTATATTGATGAAATTTAAAGTATAGGTGTCTTGTATAAGCCGCTACTTAGTTTGCTAGTTCAATAACAAAAATAAATATTTCTAGGGCGGCACTCCATACATGTAACAGAAGCTGAATTTTTTTTTCAGCAAACATCAACGTGTGGCACTTATTTCGACAGTTCTTTTAAAAACACTTTAAGGTTTCTAAGCAATTTTTTTGATTAAGTGAATGTTTTCGGAAATAATCGCTCCGATAGTTGCATAAATGTCCCCCCTTTATCTTTTAAACTGTATGTCCAAAAAATATGAAAAATAAATACAAAGGTACTCGTAACGCTTAATAAATACTTTACCAAAATTATTTTCAACATGATCGGATATACCGTTTTCGAGTTATTGCCGAACAACTACGCTTGTCAACAAAAGGACGTAAGTGCCACGAAGACGCGCTCTTTTGTTGTACTTTTTCCATATTGTTTTTTGTATTTGTAGTAATAGCAACGGAACCCTACAGAGCCCTTAGCCAAGATGCCCATCGATAACTAGCGTTTCTATTCGTTTAGTTTTTAAACCAATCGCGTCACTGGTAGATCACGTGACTCTCCGTATGACGTGATCTACCAGTGACGCGATTGGTTTAAAAACTAAACGAATAGAAACGCTAGTTAGCGATGGGCATCTTGGCTAAGGGCTCTGAGCATGGCCCGTCACGCTCTTGCCCGGTTCTTTAAATACAAAGCTAGTTTAACTGATGATTCATAGCTAGGTTTGATCGAAAACGTATGGCCCATTTTAAATTTATCAACTCGGGGTCGTAGTTATGTTTGGGATTTATCAGTTTGATAGTTATATTTGTTACAGATTAAACATAACATGCAGGGGCAACGACCTGGCGGCTTTACATCTATATCAGAACAAGACCCTAATTCCTTCGGACCGCATCAAGCGGCAGTCGCAGTATTGGTTCATCAATAAGAGAGCCGCTGAGGGTGCGTATGTTTTAATCTTAAATTAATAGGGCTGTGAATAGGGCATTTATAAAAACATTTCGCGTGCAACACCCACCGTACGCGTGATAGAAGTGAACCTTAAACACTTCCGTGTCGTCGGAATATATAGTTATCTTTCGTCTCTCTCTTTTTTACACTCAATTCTCGTCCACTTATCGATTATCGAATCGCCGCCCAAGAAGTTACACTTTAAATTAATCGCTAATACTTTATTAAATCCTCTTTTTAGATCCCATTTCCAATTAATATAAAACTTTTTTCATTTATTTTTATTTATAAATAGATGCAGGCAAGCAAGTTATACAACTATGCTAAATTCCAATTTGATAATTTCAGCAGTTGCTAAGAAAAACTGCTGTGACATACAGACAGTCAGACAGACCCCGAAGTCTCACCATACGGGTTCCTTTTTTATCATTTTGGTACGGAATCCTAAAAATGATAAGGATGATAAAAAAAATGATTGTTTCTGTTTCACCATACTAACATAAACTAGTGGAAAAGTTGTATCTATTACCTCCGGGACACCCTGTATTAATTAAGTGTGGAGACATAATTTTATACTTTTGATTTATTTATATTGCAGAGCAGAGAAAAGACGGTCCGGAATGTGGGCCGTCTTGCTCATGCGCAGTACTACCCATCACAAAGGAAACTAAGGATGGCTACGACTATTACAATACCAGTGTAAGTTCCTAGCATTACGTAGTTTTAATACATCACAGGACAAAAATATGGTAGCGACCTCATAATTCTTAGCTTGGCTGGCAGTGGAGTAATTGCCACTTAGTATGTCTATTCTCTGACAGCTTTTTCACCTGATATGGCACGACATTGGCCTTCCGATTTATTTGACCAAAGTGACTAAGCCTAGTTTCTTCTTCCTCTTTTTCCTTCCATATCAGTTCAAAGGTGTCCTATCATCTTTCCTCTTCTACATTCTTCTTTGACCTAAGTGCCTAGAATAAGTAACTCGGGAGATCAAGAGCAGGGGCCCGACCACCCACTTATTGCTTTCAACAAGACAGTGCCCCATCTCATAAAACTGAACGTACTCAAGACTGGTGTCGAACAAATTTGATGGTTTTTATACCTTGGCAAGAATGGAATGCATCTTCACCAGACCTGAATCCATTGGACTTTTCGATATGGGGATATATGCTTAGCAAGATTGGGAGCACACGGGGTATGAATTTAAATTCATTCAAGCATCGGTTGGTCAAGATATGGGATGACATACCCGATAAGGTAGTGCGTGCCGCGTGCAATTCATTCTATAGTATAATGCTTAAAGTTATACAAGCTAAAGCAGAGCGACGTGAGCTAATTAATTAATTTTGTAAATATAGAGTATGCAATAAAAACATGATCAATATTGAAATTTGAAGTTTTCTTTTAATTTTACGGCTATTTTAAACTAGGGCACTTAATCTGGCCAACCCTGTAAATAGCACTTTAAAAAGCAAATCGAACGGCTTTTAAGCGATACGGCTTTTCTAAGTAAAAATATGAAAACCCATTCGAAACCCCTTGAATGGGATAGCGGGCCGGTCCCTGATGAAAAGTGCGTACGTTTTTGAAGCCTGTGTATATTTTTGTCTTTCTATGGTTAAATAAGGTTATTTTATTACGTTATTGTGAATTTGTGTTGCATAAGCTATTTCATTTCTTATTTACGCAGGTGTTTTAATGAGAATTGTTGTTACTTCAGAGCATTGTTCAGTTCTATAAATGGGCGTTCTTCTAATTCTTACATATTTTTTTTGTAAAATGTGGTAAAATTATGCATCTTTGTGGTTCACTCACGCTTGGCCTAAAATTGTATGCCTCAACATAGAACCTTAGACTGTCTCTCTATCTTCCTCGATTTAGGACAACTGTTCTGTGTGCCGACCGTTATATAGGTGTTATGCACAGCTGTATTTTAATTTTAATCTATCATTATTCTCGACTCGAGTAGCATAAGGTCTGATGTGAGGAACCGACCAAATTGACTTATTAACATTACGATACTATGTATTACGTTCTCTTTTTAACAAACTGACAAATATATTTCTATCTCTTTCCGTTAAGTAGATATTTCAATGCATAAGGGCCTATCTGACAACTTTTTATAAATACAGAGAGGCATCAGGATTTATTTCGATTTACATCTTATTGCTCAGAATTTTTAAAACTTTTCGTTCGGTGTATATGATCTTGAACCTTTATGCTCCAAACATTTTTTTCCTTCAGGAGTGATGTTTAAGCACTAAGGCCTTTATGCATCTCTAATGATGAAATAACATAGATATGTATCACTAGATACGTCGTTATGCTTGAAATATTTTTAAATTACCTGTTTTTTACACTAGTTTGTATGTTAGTTTGAGACTTTATGCCTATAATAATGTTAACTTTGTAGTAGACTACGTATAAGCAAGTGAAAATAGAACTTTATGCCTGTGACCAATTCAAAGTTTGTGCGACCGAAAGGCACGACATCGGCCCTTTTCGCCGATACTTCGGCTATTTTCGTACATAAAATTAAGCAGGTAAATGAGCCAAGTAAACATAAACGTTATATTGATAGCGTAACTGAAATAGCGTAGCGTAAATGAAGAACTATTTGCAAATATAATTTAAAAATAATCGTCAATGAAGAATCAATCGCCAGTTCCGGAAAATATGTTTCATAACGCATATTTGGGAGTTTAAGGAAATATGTATAGCCCGAGAGCCATCCTATTTCTCTCTATGAAGATTCAACAATATTATAGATATCAGTAATTTTTTTAATCAAAAAATAGATTAGCTAGTTTATATTAGTATTCCTTGATAATCCACCTACATTTATGACCGCGATGGTAAAATAAAATAAAAATAAAACTATTTAAATTCCGTAAAAATCAGCCAATAAATGGTATAAATATTAATTACTTCACACTTTTTGTTAATGCAACACAATGAGTTCTGAGAAGTATTTAAGGAAACTTCAAAATTACGTTAGATGAGGGAATAAATGCTCACAGTTCAGTTTTGATATAGTTATGTTTCCCTTACTTCTCTTATCATATTTTATACTGAATTAAATAAATAAATTTTATTTTATTTTATTTAAAAAATGCCTACCATCCGATCAAAAATAACGTTAGATTTCAAAATAAAGTTATTTAAACTATTACTTTTTGTTACAATTTGCCTCAAAAAAGCTCATTTTATTATTTTCCTGGAGTAGATTACACGAAGAGTGAAACAATCACCTTCACTCAAAAACATTTATTTCCAGTTACATATATTTTTGGATTTTGGTTGCTGTCATTAAAGTTAGTGTGGATAAATACGTTTTCACCATAAAAATGGTGATACGATATTTGTTAAAAAAATTCACCATGTTTTGGTTGCATTTTTTTTCGGTACCTTCCGGTACGATATTTTGGTGGATTCAAAAATATAGTCTCTTAAAATTACATGCAAAGACCGCATAAAAAAAAATAACTTGATATTGAGTTTTTTCCAAAAAAATCGTAAGTGTCTCGGGCTAGTACAGATCAGACCTATATTACATTCATTTTACTATTTAAGTGTGTTGAGACATAAACAAAAATTTGCAGGCATAGGGTCGCATCAAAACATAAATAGTATTTTTTTTGCATAATAGTGTCATATTAGAAGCATAAAGTCGGAAGTAGCTGTTTTCGTAAAAAAACTTGTTTAAATAATAATCCAAAACTGCTTTAGCATTTTTAGTTGAAAGAAAACAAAGGTACAAATAATCTGCCAAAGACACAAATAGTTTTGTGATTGTAACTTTAATATTTTAATAAATATGAACCAAAACATTTAGAATTTTTATTTCTGCTCTCCTGAAAAGTTAACAAAACACACATCAGACCTTATGCTACTCGAGTCGAGATTTAACTATCTAGTTTTACCATTCATAAAAGCGTTCGTATATACAATCCTCTCCTGCTAGCTTTTATTATTTATTTATTTATTTAATATTTATTGTCAATAAAAATAAAGTACAAATGGCGGACTTATCTACCCGTCAACCAACAGGCCAAACAGAATCATGTCAAGGTTGGTGCTATTTTTAAAGAAACCAATTCTTAAAGTTCTATAAATAAAATGTTAATGTAATTTAATGTAATGGCTTTTGTGAAACTTTAATCATTTTTCATAAAATCTGAGAGGCATAGGTTGAATGAGTACGTTTAATAACGCATTATTATGTTTGGGTAATTTAATTATAATCTATCTTAATAAAATGGCTCACAGACCAGCTTAGGGCCTGTTTCACAAACGACAAGTAAATTCATCTGTCAGTTAAAGACAGCCCTCTCCTTGTCTATTTTCAAGTGTATGAAAGGGAAAGGGCTAAATTTATTTGACAGATATGCTTTAGTTGATGATTGTGAAACAAGCGGTTAGTCAAGTTCCACTATACAATAGCAAATGACTGCGGTAATTGGTCAAAACGTGTGAAATGACATAAAGCGAACACACGACAGTTTACGTCATCAGTTTTCTTTGATTCCTCCAGTTGTTATCGTGCAGAACCCAACTCGTCTATATCAACTGGACGTAGCTTAGGAAAAAGGATCCAACCCACAAAGTAAATGTATTTAAATTTGAATTCTATTGCTGTCAATATTATGTTAAATTCTACAAGTGTGAAATGGTTGAATTGGATCCTTTTCACTTGTATAGTGTTTATGTATAGCAAAGATGCGGCCAACCAAAAACAGAAATACTATAACAGAACACCGAGCAATTACTGTGCAAAAAAACTTTAACAGATTTGAAAAGCTTACACCAAAAATACTTTTTTGTAATGTATATGTCATGGACCAAGTGATTAATGCGGGCATTATTTATTATGAATAATGGCAAGTTATACCTGGTCAAGTTAGTAGTAATAATTCATCACATTGTCTTGTTAGGTTAGGTTAAGGTTATGTTAGTATTTTTATTATATTGCCATCTCATATTTTAGTTATTATCAAATTGCCCGTTTTGCCCGTTGCAAATTGCAAATGTATCACTTGATCCATAAGTTCCATAACATACATGCGTTGTTTGCAGTTTGCGATGTACGTTGCCTCCGTTAAAGAGGAGGGCCTGTATAACCTCTACTTCCATAACTGCCCTCACAACGATAAGGGGACGTCGCCCATGAACTTTCTTGTAAGTACTGTGGAGTTGCTGTTTTTCTGGTATTTATAGTTGGTAATTCTTTGGCCTGCCGACTCTTAAGCAGAGGGTCGTGGGTTCGAATCCGGGCTAGCACCTCTAAGTTTTTCGGAATTTATGTGCGAAATATAATTTGTAAATTTACCATGAGCTTTTCGGTGAAGGAAAACGTCGTGAGGAAACCTGCACACACCTGCAAAGCAATTTGACGGTGTGTGCGAAGTTCCCAATCCGCACTGGGCCCGCGTGGGAACTATAGCCCACACCCTCTCATTGTGAGTGGAGGCCTGTGCCCAGCAGTGGGACGTATATAGGCTGGATTATAATTCTTTGCCAAAATTACTTGGTTACTTCGTGTAAAATTCTACAATAAAAATAATTATACAGTGTAACAATTATAATCTTACTACTATTATAAATGCGAAAGTTTGGATGGATGGATGTTACTCGATCACGCCAGAACGGCTGAACGGATCTGGATGAAATTTGGCACAGAAATAGATTAGTCTGGAATAGCACATAGGCTACTTTTTATCCCGAAAAAATTGACAATTCCCGAGGGAGCAGTGATAAACGACTTCTACGCGGACGGAGTCGCGGGCAAAAAGCTAGTAAGTTTTCCAAAAATAGTCGACATTTTAAATTAACTTTACCATGTGCTAAACCGGACAACCACTTGAATATTACCCTGTATAAAATTCATTCTTCCTTCATTTATTGGCCATACAATTCCCACATTTTATACAAATTACTTTATAGCTCTTGCAATTCACGAAGGCGAGTGGACTTTACTTGTGGTATACACATATCCGTATACAGCGTCGTGTATGTACACGCACACACGGAAACAATATGCGCAAGTGACTTGAGCGCCGGCGCGCGCGCTGCGGATCGCTCCGTCAGACACGCACACTACCGCAATGTGCATGTACACGTTCAACACTAATAAAGCCCACTCGCCTTCGTGAAATGCAAGAGCTATACCCAGTATGACTCGTATATTTTTATATTATCCATCTTTCAGATAGAAATATACGAGAGCAACGACGGCAACTTCCTGTCAGCAGGCGAGATGCCTCTACCAGCGTTATACAGCACGATGTCTCTCATATTCTTGCTGTGCGGCGGTTTCTGGACATTTATCCTGAGAACAAGCAAGCATCCTGTATATAGGATACACATACTGATGTGCGTGTTAGTGTATCTCAAGGCACTGTCGTTGGCGTTCCACGGGATCAATTATTACTTTATAAGGACGAGAGGCGAACATGTTACGGCGTGGGCGATATTGTTCTATATTACGCATTTGTAAGTATATTTACTTGACTATCTTCTAGGAGAATTTTTGACCTGTATCCTATTATCCTTCCTAATGTTAATATAGGATAACACAGTCTGTCCCAAAAGTAATACATAACATTGACACCGGAGGTAGACCAGCCTAACATGACCTCAGTAAAAGTCGCATGGTTTACAAGATATTTGCCAGTTTAAAGTTTAAACTGGCAAAGAACTCTAAACTGGCAAATCTTGAAAACCATGCGATTCATGTTGGGCTGGTACGGTGTGGGGATGACGCGTAACGCATTTCCAATCCGTTAAAAAAAAAACAGAACAAAGAAGGGCTGGTTCGGTGCGTCTTAGGCTGATTTAACTCCGGTGTCAATGTGACGTACCATTTTTGAGAAAAAGTCAGTTGACGCGGTATTTTTTTTCACAAGCTTTTGTTTAGTTTCACTTGTCCCGGAGTCTGTGTAAAATCTTACCTCACCTCCCGGTGTTCGATTGAGCTGAAATTTGGTATACCTACGTAACTGATGATGAGTGTGCAAAAAAGTACAGTCTGCAAGAAAAGCTAGTCCCAAATATGTCATTTTTGACAGGAATGTTTTAAATCTAAATTATCTTGTTTGCAGATTGAAAGGTGCCGTGCTGTTTGTGACGATAGTGTTGGTGGGGACAGGGTGGAACTTCATCAAGCATATCCTGGCCGATCGGGATAAGAAGCTGTTCATGATCGTCATACCGCTTCAGGTGACTGATAGATAACTAGTTGTTTGCTCCACACATGTGGATGTGTAAGGATACCACGAGATAAAATTTGACATGCTGCATTGCGCTGAACATTTTACTGGGAGTATATAAACACGTAATTTTACTTATTACACGAGAAACATTTGTATATACAGGGTGTCTCATTTAAATCGGTCAGTAAGGGAAAGTCTGAAACTATAAGACATACGAAGATCTGTTCTTAGGAACCATGTCATCGATTTTAATAAGAAGAAAAACTGCATTCATACATTTAAAAAAACCTGTACTCAGCTCGGGAATCGAACCCGGTTGTTTTGAAAAAAAAAAAACTTACACTATTTCTATTTAGATATCGATTGTGTAGGTCTTAAGCAGTAAATGGCTCTATGAAACATGATGTCTAAAATGAATAAAATGCATTGTTTTCACATACTTTAATTTATTTTAGTAGGTGTTCGAAGTGACCACCGTTACAATATTCCACAAGTTCAGGCCCGTAAAGTATGTGAAAACAATGCATTTTATTTTATTCATTTTAGACATCATGTTTCATAGAGCCATTTACTGCTTAAGACCTACACAATCGATATCTAAATAGAAATAGTGTAAGTTTATTTTTTTCAAAACAACCGGCTCGATTCCCGAGCTGAGTACAGGTTTTTTTAAATGTATGAATGCAGTTTTTCTTCTTATTAAAATCGATGACATGGTTCCTAAGAACAGATCTTCGCATGTCTTATAGTTTCAGACTTTCCCTTACTGACCGATTTAAATGAGACACCCTGTATATATACTCACGTTCTCGAAAACGATCAGGTTAGGCTCAATCAACTGTTTGGTGTTCCTCGATGCCATGGTTACGTCTTGGGTCACTCTTTAAAATTACGATCTTAAGTACCAATTTCGCCCGTGTGGTGCCCGGGCAAGAATTGCACCACCCCATCTCATCCCGTGGGTGTCGTAGAAGGCGACTAAGGGAATCATACCAGAGGATGGGCAGCAGCGTCCTTCTGAACATTATAACATCAAACTGCGATCGCCAACCCGCCTGCCAAGCGTGGCGATTATGGCAATTTCTCCCCAAGGGGAAAAAAACAAGAATGGATGCACAACACAGGAATCGGCCCCCAGTCCCCGGCGGCCCCGCTATTCCTGGCTATGGTAGCGGTCACGGTAACGGCGGGGCGGGGGGTGCTAAGAATCTCCGGCAGAGAGATGGCTACCACCACCGACGACCCCTGGCCCTGGCAACATATAACACACGCACGTTGAGGACGGACGAGAAGATCGTGGAACTTGAGGAAGAATTGAGCAGGTTACGCTGGGACATAGTGGGTTTATCAGAGGTCCGAAGACAGGGGGAGGACACGATAGCTCTTAAGTCGGGTAACCTGTTCTTTTTCCGGGAGGGCGACCAACAGTCCCAGGGAGGTGTCGGGTTTATCGTCCACAGGTCTCTTGTGAACAACGTTGTCAAGATCGAGAGTGTGTCGTCAAGAGTAGCTTACCTTATACTCAGAATCACCAAACGGTATTCGCTGAAGGTCATACAGGTATACGCTCCAACTTCGACGCACTCCGATGATGAGGTGGAGGTAATGTATGAGGATATTTCCAGAGCCATACATTCCACCAAAACTCACTACAACGTTGTCATGGGAGACTTTAACGCAAAGCTGGGTAAACGAAGCGGCAATGAGTTGAGAGTGGGGCAATTTGGAATTGGAAGTCGGAATTCCCGTGGCCAGCTGCTGGCGGGCTTTATGGAGAAAGAGGGACTCTTTATGATGAACTCTTTCTTCAAAAAGAGCGAATGCCGCAAATGGACATGGGTAAGTCCCGACGGTGCGACCAGAAATGAGATAGATTTCATCATGTCGACCAGAAGGCAAATATTCAATGATGTCTCCGTGATCAATGCGGTTAAAACCGGGAGCGATCACCGAATGGTCAGAGGCAAATTGAATATCGACGTACGCTTGGAAAGGTCACGCCTGATGAAATCTACGCTCCGTCCAGCACCAATCCATATCCAAAACCCCGAAAACTTTCAGCTCGAACTCCAAAACCGCTTCGAAAGCCTAGGCGAATGCGTAGACGTGGATGATTACTGCAACAGGTTCGTGGAAACTGTCCAAACGGTTGGGTCTAAATTTTTCAAAACTCGCCGTTCAAAAGGAACCAAGAAAATCTCTGACTCGACCCAAGAGCTAATGGAGAGAAGACGTGTCATGCTCCTGCAGTCATCACAAGATGCTTCTCAGTATAGGCGGCTCAATAGACAGATCTCTAAGTCCCTGACTCGCGACATACGCCGATTCAATACCAATAGTATTGAAGAGGCTGTTGAGCGAAACAGGGGCTCTAAAGTGTTTAAAAGAGATTTGTCTATTGGGCAGAGCCAGCTGATGAGGCTGAAGACCGATGACGGCAGGATCGTATCGTCGAAGTCTGAGCTTTTGGAAGAGATAGAGAAGTTCTACGGACAGCTGTACACGACAACACGCCTACCTGTCAGCAACTTAGCAGAAGACCCAAGAGCTAGGTTGTCCCGACACTACACCCAAGACATCCCGGACGTTAGCCTGTACGAGATTAGAGTGGCTCTAAAACAGCTTAAGAACAGCAAGGCGCCGGGTGATGACGGAATTACGACTGAGCTTCTGAAAGCAGGAGGATCACCGGTTTTAAAAGCTCTTCAGAAGCTATTTGATTCCGTCATAGCCCAGGGTAAAACGCCACAAGCATGGCACAGGGGCGTGGTGGTTCTTTTCTTCAAAAAGGGTGATAATACCCAGCTGAAGAATTATAGACCCATCACGCTCCTGAGTCATGTCTACAAGCTGTTCTCTAGAGTCATTACGAATCGTCTCGCACGCAGGTTTGACGACTTCCAGCCTACCGAACAAGCCGGTTTCCGAAAAGGCTTTAGCACCATAGACCACATCCACACGCTGCGGCAGGTTATACAGAAGACCGAGGAGTATAACCAGCCACTATGCTTAGCGTTCGTGGACTATGAGAAAGCCTTCGATTCGATTGAAACATGGGCTGTACTGCAGTCTCTTCAGCGGTGCCAAATCGACTATCGATACATCAAGGTGTTAAAGTGTTTGTATAGAAACGCCACTATGTCAGTTCGCCTTCAGGACCGGAACTCGAAGCCTATCCAATTGCAGCGAGGAGTGAGACAGGGAGATGTAATATCTCCAAAACTGTTTACTGCTGCATTGGAAGACGCTTTCAAGCTTCTGGACTGGGAGGGTTTTGGCATCAGCATAAATGGCGAATACATCACTCACCTTCGATTCGCCGACGATATTGTCATCATGGCTGAGACCCTGGAGGACCTCGGTACAATGCTCGATGACCTCAGTAGAGTCTCTCAACAAGTGGGTCTTAAAATGAACATGGACAAGACGAAAATCATGTCAAATGTCCATGTCGTACCCACTCCTGTCAAAGTTGGAGACTCTACTCTCGAAGTTGTTGACGACTATGTATACCTAGGACAAAAAATCCAGTTAGGTAAGTCCAACTTCGAGAAAGAGGTCAATCGTCGAATCCAACTCGGCTGGGCAGCGTTCGGTAAGCTACGCACTATCTTCTCGTCTCAAATACCACAGTGCCTCAAAACAAAAGTCTTTGATCAGTGTGTGTTGCCAGTGATGACATACGGATCTGAGACATAGTCGCTTACAATGGGCCTCATAAGAAGGCTCAAGGTCACTCAAAGGGCGATGGAAAGAGCTATGCTAGGTGTCTCCTTGCGAGATCGAATCAGGAATGAGGAGATCCGCAGGAGAACTAAAGTAACTGATATAGCTCACCGAATAGCAAACCTTAAGTGGCAGTGGGCGGGGCACATCGCTCGCAGAACCGATGGCCGTTGGAGCGGAAAGGTTCTAGAGTGGCGACCGCGAACCGGGAGACGGAGTGTCGGCAGGCCTTCCACAAGGTGGACCGATGATCTGATAAAGATCGCGGGAAACCGCTGGATGACAGCAGCAGAGGACCGATCGTTGTGGAAAACCTTGGGGAAGGCCTTTGTCCAGCAGTGGACGTCTTGCGGCTGTTGATGATGATGATGATGATGAAGTACCAATTTCACCATACGATGTTAATGTAAATCGACTGTTAGTTCATATATTATGACAGCTGTTAACACTTAAATCGCCTGTTAAGTGGTTGGTGAAATCCGACATAAAGGCCAGTTCTTTTGTGGGCTTTCTTCCAAGCATGTTTAGTAGTATAAATTATAAACATCTTTCTAAAAAACACTATCACTGTTGTCTCCTGGCTTACGGGACAGAGTAACAACAACAACAAGTTGATCGATATTAATTTTGTTGTTAGGTGGTGGCGAACGTGGCTGAGATAATAATAGCGGAGAGCGAAGGCGGAGCGGCGGAGCACGACGCGTGGAGATATACTTTCATATTAGTGGATCTGCTCTGCTGTGGGGCCATCTTGTTTCCGGTCGTCTGGTAAGACTGACTTCGATATAAAGCCAAAGCGAAAAAGCTAAAGTGGCATTATTCAGTGTTAAGCTGGCAACGTCGGAAATAACCGTCAAATGTTTGCTATTTCTTATTGATTATTATGTATTTCTTAATGAATTTACAAAATATTAACAATACGATCACTAAAGTTACCACTGAACATAGTTCAGACTAAATTGCGACTGATTTAGTTTTAACTGTCTCTGTTTTTTTTAAACGGGTAAATTCTTCGAGCGTCTCATCCGCTCTAATTTTCCTGGTCGCATTAATGTCGAATTTCCTGTAGATTAGGATAGAATTTTCAGTTATTTTGTAGAAGTCAAGGCACTCTACAAGATAACCGAAAATAGCATCCTAATCTACAGGAATTTCGACATTAATGCGAATTACCCAAACATGTTTTTAAATAGTGTCACGGTTAAAATGACATTAATATTTTTTATATGTCTATTGACAGACATATTAAGACAAAGTTAATTCTTGACAATAACATATAACTTCTTTTTTAAAGAAGAGTGTTTAAAGTGTCACTTGCACCCAATATATATCTGGTTCAATTGATCACGTATCCCTTTGTTAATAATCTTCTATTGCAGGTCGATACGTCACCTGCAAGACGCATCCACCACTGACGGCAAAGCGGCTATAAACCTCCGCAAACTGAAACTATTCAGGCATTTCTACATCATGGTCGTGTGCTATATATATTTCACGAGGATCATCGTTTATCTTCTCAAGGTAATTAATAACATACTACTTATCTATATAAGCATGTCAATACTTACTTATTTACGAGGTTGCCGTATTTGTAAAATCAAATCCCAATTTATTTCCCCTAAAAACCAATTCAAATGGAAGATCCATTCGCCATAAATATAAAATAAATATTGTGCCTGGTAAAATCGCATTTCTGCGTAAAAGCATATTAGGCGTAGCGACTAAAGTCTACAATCTCTTACCATATAGCCTTAAGGACTTAGAACTCAACATTTAAAAAAAAAAGCTAAAATGCAAACTTGTAGAAAAAGTTTACTATACAATGGACGAGTTCTTTAATGACTTCATTATTTAGTAATATTTAGTTTTTAAGATAAATAATTGCGATTAGAAATAAGTATGACATTAAATTCTTAATTATTGTCAATGTTATACTAAGTTATTGTACTTGTATTTGTTTAATGTTAATGATAATAATAATCACAATAACAAGGCTCTAGGCATGGTAAATTTTTTTTATTGGATGACTTCATGCTTATTGTTTTTGCAGATAACGGTACCGTTCCAATACTCGTGGATCGACGAGATGTCGCGCGAGCTCGCTACGCTCGTCTTTTTCGCCATGACCGGCTACAAGTTCCGCCCTGCCTCCGCCAACCCCTACTTTACCCCCGCGTCGCTAGACGATGACGCGTCAGTGTAAGTAAATAAGTCGGAACTCAAAATGGACAAACAGCGCCACAGTATAGGTAGTGCCGGTAGTAGCGATATTTTAAAAAGTTTTCAGTTTGCGATACTAAATGTATTTACATGTTTGTTACTGTAAATAAAATTAAAATGATTCTGTGCCTCTAGTGTAAATGGGTATAACTCGATTTAGCTCGTAATAACAAGTGTAAATATTATAATACAGAGTATAATAAACTTATGAACTTTTTCACTTGAACTTCAGTAGACTTAATCTCTCTGAATTTATCCATTGGTAATAGACATAGTATGAGACAGTATAACTAAGACTTAAGCCGAAAATGCTGGTGACATCTACTCGTATAGTACAACATTGACATTAAAATTTCTTCATCACTATCAATTTTGTTACATTGGCAACACTTAATTTTGTCAAATACTTCGCTTAAATAAAAATTATACTATAAGACAAGATTGCTCCCCATATTTTATTATTTAAAACACAAATACACGCAATATTTCGCTTTGAAATCATCGCATACAGGAAAGTAAAGGACAGTGATAACTTTTAACCGTCAATTACAGTCAAGGTTATAAATATGTGTACACGTTTAGTACCTTGTCACTAATCGCTGTGACGTTCATATATAGCATTTAAACATGACATTTAAATAGACAAGGTACTAAAATGTACATATATTTATGACTTTGACTGTACTTTAAGTGGGTTGGAAAAATCGATCTTTAACGAAAAACATCTCTTTGCAGGCTATCTGACATCGGCGTGTTAGAAGGTGTGACAAAGATACGAGAGAAGAAGCGAGACAGAGACGACATGATGCCGCTAATGCAGGATGGCTATAACTCAGACTAAGTTGTTTACAAGTTGGCAAAAAAATATAAGGCTGTTTCGAGTATTGGCAACACTATACAATTTGTAACCAAATGTAGTTCAGTATAGTGGTTGCCACTTGAAAATATTCAAGACTTTTTTGCCAACCTATACTTGAGGATTGTGAGGCTGCAATGGTCCATACGAAATGCGGTAACGTTTCTCCCCTTAAACCTAGGCAGATTTTTACGATTTTTGAATATGTTGTAGGTATTATGAAAAACTAGGTCGGCACGTAAAATGCTTCTTGGAAAGGAACAATAAAAAAAATTGGAACGGATACGTAAAAACATATTCAAAAGTCGTTAAAATTTGACTAGATGTAAGGGGAGAGAAATGATACCGCCCCGAGCAAAATATGTATAGATTTTTTTTGATAGTTACGTGATTTCAACGTCGCTTCACAATCTTAAGTTATCCTATTCATAAAAGTACAATACCTGCTTATGTTTCTTATCTTTAATTTGACAGAGAGGAATACTGAGCAAACAAGCAGTTTATTGTACATTTATGATTAACTAGTTTGACAGACAGCTGAGATCAAGGTGCGAGTTCACTGTGGGTACGTTCCACTAAACGCCCGCAACACCATCTACCACAGCCGCTGAAATTGCCGTTCCACTAACGTATAAACGCCGCGGGCATTGTAGGCGAATTTTATAGGTGGAACGCACATGTTGAGCGCTGTGCGCCCACTCTGACCCACCAATATTTTGTGGGCGAAGTGGGAGCGATGTGGTCGCGAACAGTGATGTCATCTATGACGTCGAGCAATCGCTCGCGACGACCACGGGCCTTAGGTGGAACGATACAGAGGGTGTTACGATCGTTGCGGGTGTTTAGTGGGACGTACCCTGTGTCAACATTATTGGTTTTTAAGCTGTCAACCTAGTTCGCGAAGTTATGAATTTGTGAATAGAAATAGACACTATTGGAATGTTGGAAGTGGATATATGCCAAGATATGGATTTTGAGAAGTTAAGGATATTAAAAAATCGGGACCCTATTATAGTAATGTTATGTATATACATGTGTGATATTGAAGTCGTAAGACTCTGATAGCTAAATTACTTCAGCCTTGCATTTTTGTTTGTGTGTAGGCATACATACAATTAAATGAAATACATAATTCACAAGCGTACAATTCGACGCTGAAAGTTTTCACTATGTAAATGTCAGCTTTGTTGACTTTTACAGTTGTAAAGTTTTGTAGTATTTAAAAAGAGATACTTTTTCAAATTAATAAAGTCGTAAATAAACCTGTAAACTGTGTTTTATAGATTTAATTGTTTTTTTAGGACTAATTATTTTTTAACAGTCTGAGATACCACTGCTAAAAACAATTGTTAAATATCACGGTCTTCCTAAGATTAATTATTGCTATGTTTGTTCGTTCCATTTGTTACAAAAAAACGAGTTTAAAAACTAAAACCCGACTGCAACTGCGATGCACGTTGCTATAGTATTTGCTGGCCTTCGACTACGAACAATATTTTGAATAGCTTCTTAGCAGACAGGATGGCGATCGCTATGGATGGAGTTCCACTCACAGGTGATGCCTGCTGCCAATGTCTTGAATTTTCCTAACTGACTCTACGTCATCATACGAGGACTAGGAGTGGTTTTATATTGTAAATCAGATAGCGAATACCATATGTTTAAAACATTACAAAGGTCCAAACTTGTTTCGTTCTTTTCGCAATCGGGTTTTAGTTTTTAAACTTATTTTTTATTTAATACTTTTTAGAAGTCGGGTTGTAAACTTTTTTTTATATTTAAATTATTTTGGGGTTAAAACTTAAAAAAAAAAAATCCAGCTTATATACGTCCCACTGCTGGGCACAGGCCTCCACTCACAACGAGAGGGTTATAACTTTGCGATGAAGTAATTTCAGATCCGCTTTACATTTTTTCGTTTAAGTTTTATTGTTTGTACCAAGTGCATAGGTTTTTAATATACTCAAGATCCAAAAAATCCGTATAAAAAAAAATGTATTTTGGAGAGCTTTGGAGAGAAAAATATGTTAGGCTCACATATGACGCGTGATTGTTTAGAAATTATTCCCAATTATAACGGGCATGCAATTAAAGCCGCGAGTAACAGCTTACTAAATATATATTTTAAATGTGCTAATTAAGCCCTTTTTTTTGTATGAATATGTCCTCTAGAGGGCTCTATATTTAATTTAATGTGACGTCACATAGCCTATAACCAGCTGACCATCAAAACGCTTCCAACGATACTTACGATACCCCATTTGTAAGATTATGATAAGTAGTTTATTATGAGGGAACATATGAACATACACACATACATACCGGTCAAAATCGTAACCCACCTTTTTGCTGCGCCGTAGTTGGGTGAAAATACAGGATGTTTTGGTTTGGCACGTTTGACTGGCTCTATTTCTGATTAAGGCATGTGAATTTACATTATTTTTAATTATTTACAAAATGAAATTAAGTATAATCTTATCTTACTACTATTATAAATGCGAAAGTTTGTTTGGATGGATGGATGTTTTTTAATCAATCACGCCAGAACGGCTGAACGGATCTGGATGAAATTTGGCACAGAAATAGATTATAGTCTGGAATACCACATAGGCTAAATTTTATCCCGAAAAGGCATCGATAAATGACTTCTACGCGGACGAGGTCGCGGCAAAAAACTAGTCTTGAGTATAATTGGTTATCTTGAGTATTTAAGAGCTTTTTTGGCGTTCGTTTTGTTAAGTACAAACCCAGTATATTATGCACACTATTAAATTCATCTTTGTACTTTTCGTTCTTTCAAATAATGCTCGTGTTTTCTATTATTTCCAGTCCATTATGTAGTGAAAGAGTTATTCCTGATTGATTAACTATACGATATTCAATTGAACGGGTTTGTGCGAGACATCGCGTCATGTTACCTCTGTTACCAATAGCGCGCGTTTCATTTGGTCTTGAATTATATAACAGTCATATCTAGTTTGCATAGAGAACCATCAATGGGGAATGTGCATGATTTTTTTATCGCATTCCTTAATAATTCCTTAACAAAATATGAAAATACCGTAAAAGAGATGAAATTAAAATCAGCCAAAAAATACGGAAGATTTTAAACTAGTAATTAGACAGAGAACTGTGACGCGTCTAGTTAGGCCATAGAAACTCCATGTTAAATTCTGTTTTGCTAGAAAGAGATAGAAACAAATCTTTGATGACATATCTTGGTTATTTTTATAGTTATTCGAAAAATATTTTGTTCTCTACTGTTTGTTACATTGATTAATTTTTATTAAAGTAAAAAATCATGCATATACCCTATTGAGCGCGGATAAGCAATGTTAGACTGATAACTATTTTAACTGTAGGCTAGAGAGGGCCGTATTAATAAAATTATCTTGACCGGTCTTAAGATATGTCAAAAGTGACAGTTTTCTATGACTTGACGTTTACTTTGACGTAAAGATGAGTTTATTAAATACGACCCTTAGAGATATATGTAGCTGTATTTCGCTTAGGATAATAAGCCGGGCAAAATCGGTTTATCTTTAACATTAATTTAAAATGAATTTAAACCGATTTTGTGAGTAAATGTTGAAGCAATATTAATTTGGAATAACGATTAGGTATTTGTCTTATGATATAGCTATAAGGAAATAAAATAGCCGAGGAAAAATGTTCGTACGTAGAGTGCATACAATTACCCTTATTGCAAAAACCAATTATCTGCTTCTGTATCAGCCGCACCAATAAAGAATAGATTCCAAAATATTGTACTATGGCTTGTACAGCCGAGGACAGAAAGATGTATACACTTTTGGACCTTATTACAATGGAACAAGGTGAAAAAGTGTAAACATCTTTCTGTTCTCGACTGTACTATGAATGACATAAGGTATCGTCAGTAAAACAGTTTTTTGTATTTAGTAGCTTGGATTTATCCATATAAGAAAAGCAGGTAGATTTCTTGAATTGTTAGAAATAAGTCAGTAGATCGGTAGATTGCTCAAACATCAAGTAGATCTGGCATCACTGTCCAGAATGGCCTCTTTTTTGCACTATGATGTGAGCGAGATGGCGCGGGAGTGGCCGCCATTTTAGAATCTATTCTTTATTGGTGCGGCTTATATAATGTTTCGTTTAAGGCGCGTCTCCACTTAAAGCATTTCGTCCCGCGTTAAATATCGACGCAAATAGCACGTAGTTAAACCGATTCGCCTAAAAAGTTCTACTTTAGGTTCTGTTTGAAGATTCGAGCCCTCAGTGGAGACGTCTGATGACTACCAAAGACAGCACAACTGACATGTTCAGGTTGCACACGTCTAGGCTGGCCACGACTTTCGAGCGAGCGAATTCTCTTCATTGCTCGGTCGGGACGCTCACCGCGCAGCGGTTAGTTGATGTTACACGCAATGTATTAAAAAAATCCCTCGCCGTTCAGCCGGTCGCGCAAGTCGTGGCCAGACCCTTAATGACGATTCTGGTGTGCCTTAATGTTTATTACGCTGAAATCAACAAGTCATCAGTAAAACTCCAATTTTATTCTTAATTAATATAAAAAACGTGGGCAGTATCTCAGTTATATAAGATTTATTTCGACACCTCAATTTAATTATTG
The DNA here is from genome assembly GCA_963241965.1 of Tortrix viridana. Lineage (NCBI taxonomy): Eukaryota > Metazoa > Arthropoda > Insecta > Lepidoptera > Tortricidae > Tortrix > Tortrix viridana. The sequence goes on along the minus strand of OY725171.1, from coordinate 4,404,598 downwards.
GAAAATTTAATGGAATTAAAAAAAATATATTGTCTCCGTATATTATGTCTACTGATTGTGACATCTAGTTTTGTTTGCCATCTCAAGTTGTTAAACATTAGATTATATCGGTCGGAATTTTTAGATATTATAAAGATCGAGGACCAATTGCAGGAGCGTTTGTCTAAGCTAAGGCCAGCAAAGCTTTTACTAATGTAGTATACAGTTTATTTGTTAAATGAAAAATTATAATGCCACGCAAGACCGACCCTTACGTCTACTTTTAGGAAAAAAATCATTTCGCTGAATTTTAGAAACAAGGACTTGGATATATGGAAATCGTGGAACACTTATATAGAGGTGATGGTGATACGCCTTATTTCCACTTGAAATGATTTCCTGGGACACCTTTTATACAATCATCACAGTTGCTATATTTGTTACAACATTATTTATTTATTTATTGTCTATTTAATGTCGTGTTTAAACCGCCATAATGAGTGTCACACACAGCGGTTAAAGTGACAAGATACTAAACGTGTACACATTTTTATGACCTTGACTGTACACATTTCGTTTTGCATTTCAATGTTTAACTTAAAAAAACTTGGTATTTAATTACTTTTGCTGACCGTCATAAAATAGGCTGAGTAACAAAAAACGATTCTTGTACGTACATCACAATAGGCTTAAGGTTAGACTTCTGATTAAACAACATATTTTTCTTATGACTTCGTGGAATATCCACACTCCACACTACGATGTGGACGATGTATTTTCTTGTTATGACTTTGCTATAAATTAAACATGTTAGTCTTAGCACTCAATGGCTTATGTCCCTACGTATTTAATGCATTCGCTGCCGCTTCTTTGCACAGGTCTCAGGTGTCGCGTCTTTTGTTTTTTTACGAAGCTCGCAAATTGTGTAAACGCACATATGCGTTCAAGGCACTCGGTGAATGTCAGATCCCATCAAAAACATAAAATGGACAAAAATGTCAAGTCTCGCAATGCTTCCACCGTAAACAGTTGTGAGATCTCATGTAAGCCAAGCCTACATTTAGTGAATGTGTTAATATTAGACATCTTTATTTCTACAAAAAGTAGTGACTTGGCAATCGCACGGCACAAATAAAGCGCTGCTGCGTGGAAATACCTATTCAAATCGCTAATTAATTTATATTAGGTCGATAAGTTATTGCCCAGCAGTGGGACACTCAAATGGGCCAGAGAAGGAAACAAAGATGCCTGCCTGTGCCCCCATACTGTGCCCCCAGATGCGTTGCTGGCAGAAAATGCGTTAACCATGCCCTGATCCGTTTAGATAAATTATCATAATCATAAACGCAGAACGGCTAAAGTATGCTTAATTGCTTTGTCCTTATCTTTCGTTGCAACATTTCAATGTGCCGGAAAATGACAATACATACTTTCAGAATAGTACATTTTGATGCAATTGCGGAAAGTACTATGTCATCTTATACGAGTCACGAGGTGTCTTGGCCCGAGCCGCAGGCGAGGGACAATACTCGGGACGAGTAAAAATTACAATTCCGCACGTGTATCGAAACGACGTTTTTAATACATTTGCGAAAAAATGTCAATGAAAAGAGTTTGTTTAATTCTTTGTAAAAGGCACTAGTGCGAAAAATCCAACCTTCCACACGATATGCATTATACAGCTACAAAAAGTACCACTTTTTGAGCAAATGTATTAAAAAAGTATGTTTGTTGTACGTTTATGAATAAGGGGTTAGTTTTAAACACCGGCGAGATGAGGTTTGCGCGAAATGTAAATAGTAAAAGTGTTAAACGTAATTATAGATTTAGAAGGTGAAAACACCAAATATAAAACGTTTTTTCTATTCTCTAATAGTTAATGTTAGGCTAGTTTTTTTTTAAAGCGAGCGATACGAATGGTTGATTCAGTACGGCTAGCGCGTTATATTTTCTTGTAGGTCGTTCAGTGCGTCTCTTTCGTTATCGACTGGGAAGAGGGGCATTACCGAGGGACAAGTCGCGGGCAAGATGTGCGGCCGCCCTGTAATATCAAATTTAATGTCAAAATATCTTTATTTCCATTAATCGTTGTAATAGAAAAATAGGTTTAAACGATTAAAAGAAAAGAAGACTTGCAAACCTTTTTATAAAGGGTGAAATTAAATTCAGTGTCCAAATTTTGGGGGTTAAATCAGTAAGTCATACTGAGCAACTTTCACTCGCGAAATCCGTCCGAAGCAAAATTTGTATGGAATTTTTTTGACAGCGTCGCTCCACAATCCTCTTAAGGGACTAACATAAAATTAAGCCTCATTTTTATTGTAAACTGGTTACTCGTATCCTCGCGAATATAATGCCTCGATAATAATAATTATAAAGTGTTGATGCTTCTATGTGTTCGCGCCAAAATGGTTATAAAACAGTTATTACTATGGCAACGCTCATTATAGAACAGTTTTCACGCTTTGGTGGTTACTGATACTGTTAACGATGTATATATTAGCGGGTTATAGAGTAGAGAAATGTATTTAAATCACAGTCGAGAAAATTCGGCTACCATCGTAGAACCATGTCGCAATGAGACGTGTTAAATGTTAGACCACGTAGCACGTCACCGCATTTAGAGCTTCTGCACCCAGGGAGCGTTCCGGTCACCCGATCCGAACTAAATTGAACGCATGCGATCTCATTTCGTTCTGAAGGATCGTATCGCTTTCTGTGTGCAGAAGCTCTTACATGGTCCTAGAATTGTACACGAATTAATTTCCTGACTTTAAATGGAATAAAGCCGATTGATTTTTTAAACGAAAATTAAAATAACTTTTTAGATACTGTTTATTGTTTGTGACAAAAATCAGGTGTTTACATTTGGTAAAAATTAGCCTCGACTGCGTGACGGTGGCGACGCGCCTTTAGCCTTTTTTTCGAGGCCTGATTTCATCACGCTGCACATTTGTGTCTACTGCCTTCCATTGTTATTTTTATTTACTAGAGATATTAAGAAACTGTTCTAAACATATTTAATGTGATTTTCTTAGGGGTGCCCCTGAGTAAAAGTAAGCGCCTTAAGTTTTTACATGTGACTTTGTAAATATGTTATTAAAACAGAATACATGAAATAAATTAAATTACTTCTATTATTTTCACACAAACCTATTATGCTAACCGTCTGTTTCACAATCGCCAAGTAAAGCGTATCTGTGAAATAAATTTAGCCCTTACGCTTTCTTACACTTGAAAATAGACAAGGAGAGGGCTATCTTTAACTGACAAATGAATTTACTTGTCGGTTGTGAAACAGGTCCTAAGTATGTAAGGATTTATTAACTTCCTGCCGCACTCAGAGACGTCAATGAATATTTAAGTTTTACTAAAGTTGCTGTTGTTCTTATTCTATTGATATAGCAAAGAAAGTGATAGCAGCAACTTTAATCAAACTTAAAAGTTAATTGACGTCTCTGAGTGCGGCCGTTAGTATTTAAAAGAAAATTCATGCTTTTGGCGTTTTTAGAAAATCCGCCCTTAAAAAGGTTGAGATTTTGTTAAAATCGTGTACAGTCAAGGTCATAAATATGTATACATTTTAGTACCTTGTATGTTAAACTGCCATATATGATTGTCACAGCGATTAAAGTGACAAGGTACTAGTGTATACATATTTATGACCGAATAAGGTTTAGGCTTTATTTCCTCCTACGTTGACGTCGGTCGAGCGTATGAATAGCACAATGTTCTATGGGACACCGCACTGAGACGCTGACGTCTGCGGCAGAGAAGGAAATCCATCCATATAGGAAATACGGAATCCTAAAATTGGTAAAGTTGCCTCGAAAAACCTCATTGAACCTCCTTTTTTTGAGGTGAGGGAAAAAGGGTGATGCATATGCGGACGAAGTCGGGGCCCGGGCCGCGTTTCCTCGTAGACATACTAGTACTTTATCGTATCAGTATAGCCACAAGGATATACATTAAAGCCACGATTTCACTAGGAGACCAATGGCCCGCTATACGTGTTACCAGAGACGTCGGGCGAAGTGGTACAAAGGTTGTCGGACTTCGCTCGACGTGTCTGGCAACATGGTCTACGGTGCCGACACGTGGCGCGCGATGTCGCCGGATATATCAAGCTAAGTCGCTCAACTTCGCCTGACATGTCGCCGACACGTGTGGCAGGGCATTTGTCCCCTAGTGAGTCCCTGGCTTAAATGCCCTTCTATATTGAAGAAAGTTTTTCTTTCCTCCTGTAGCTGTAGACCACTGTAGACATATAGGTAAAAATAGGTAAACACTTTTGCGTGTTGATTGAATAATTTAGCAGAATAGGTAGGCAGAGGAGTAATAACTTCAAGCGTGACAGATTGACATCGTGAATTTATGACAGCTAATGAAGTTATGTTAATAATAAATTATGGATGAATTAGATTCCATTAAAAGAAAAAGGGGATCATATTGTTGTTGAACTGCCACCAGTATTACGAACAGCGTAATTACAAAAATGGGAGCACAATCCAGTCAGTTACCATCCAAAGTAAGTTGTTAGCGAGTAGTCTAGTTGATCCGTGGCCCATCCACAGTCCACAGGTATGCCAGTGAGGTAGAAAGGCCTGTTTATTTAAACGTGAATGTATTATTTAGGTTTTTAGGGTAAGAACTTGATTAATTCAATTAGACATATATTTATTTAAAGAAAGAAAAAGGTCGTGTCTTAGTGAAATTGTTTTTTAATACAGATTAAAGAAACTTCAAAATGTATTGTATTTTTCTGGTAAATTGAATCCCATGGACCTCGGAACTTTGTTTTTGAAGATAAAGCGGTGTCCTTTGACGCCGGCCCCGCGACTGTCCGAGCGGACACAGTAGCGGCCCACACCGGGCCACACCACCGCCCTTACGTACCCTGGATCCCTTTCGTCGGAACTGTTGAACCCATACAGCGTTTGTTTGAAAACCCTCGGTTTGTCAACGTTGTAGTCCGCAGGTCCCGGCGTCTCAGGCGGACGGTGCGCTATCTCCGTGTCCACCAACACAGCCCGGTGTCTATACACCTTGTCTCGGACGGTTTTATTCCAGACGCAACTCTTTTTAACACCTTTAAAACTCCCAGGTAAAGCATACGGCCATGTCGTGGCAGAGCATGGCGCGTAATTGAAGTGATTGTTTATTGTGCGCATGTCGCGATTACCAGTAAAAAGGTCGTACGGTCCGCGTTTCGATACCAGCTTATTAGGTATTTCCTCGATGCTAGCTTTGTCGATTACGTTGTAACGGTTGGGAGCGATTGACCAAATTTTAGTAGTTGGGAAACGACATGGCCCTCCTCGCAAGAAGGTCGGCCGAGTCGAATGGGGACCATAAGCAGGTTTGTCTGGTGTCTTCTTGCCTCTAAAGTAGGTGGCAGGTGCGGGTGTGTCGCTTTGAAAACTTTTGAACCGCGCAGCCCGGCCGAAGCTGAGTTTTAGGAGCTTCGGTTCGTATCCTGCTGGCTCGGAAACGTTGTGCCACGCCGGACCTCTAATTGTTTGCAAATATCTCTTATCTTTGAGTTTGTTCTGGTTTCTGTACCTCAAGTTTCGAGACCATTCTTCGAGTTTGGCTTTTTGCGACCACGAGCCTATTTTTGTCTTGGGTACAGGTACGGGGTGGTAGCGACAGGGGTCGCAGCCGGGCTCCCGGACCGAATACAGGCCAGTAGGATCCAAGTTTGGGTGGGCCGTGAATACACCATACCGTGGAACACTTGAGCCAAACGCCGGCTTTACGCAATTGGTCTTTCCTTTTGACTTCATACTTAAAAAGTAGATATTAATAAAATAAAAACTTAAAAAATATGTAAATTTCAATGATAGCAATTAAAATGTTCAAAATATATTTTATTTTTAAAATCTAGTGATGACAACACGGATGTTGTTTTTGTCATATTGACGTTGTTGTTGTTCCGTCACCGAGTGACAGTGGCTGAGGTTACTGGTTAATGCGCGAATTTAATAAGTATATTATAATCAGGCCGCGATAGCGAAGTGGAATAGAGCTACAATGTAAATTTGACGAAAGTGCACAAAACTAGCTTTTGCTAACGACTTCGTCCGCGTAGATATCGCTGCTCCCTCGGAAACTCCAATTTTCCGGGATCAAATGTATTCTGTCCTTCCCCGGGACTCAAACTTTCTCCATACCAAATTTCATCGAAGCTGGTTTAGCCGTCAAAGCGTAACAAACAAACAAACTGCACTTTCACATTTATAATATAAGTAAGGATAGTATATATATATATATATATATATATATATATATATATATATATATATGAAATGACAATCAATGGTACCGTGTGCTTCTGCAAACGAAAACACTTTTTTCAGTTGTGACATGTTGCGGTATTATACTTAATACATATGAGTACATACGAGTACATACGAGTACTACTACTATTATTATATTACTTAATTGAGTAGTCTGATGGTCCATCACAAAAAAGTAGGTAGGTAGTAGATTTGTTTTAAGGTTTAATTTTAAAATATACGACAACATTCAAAACTTCTCGGCACCGTCCTTTTAATATTCAATAGCTATTTCCTAATATTAAAATATAAAATCCCAAATATGTAGAATAGGTACATACGTATATCGAATAACTTTACTTATGTGATTTTTATTATTTGAACCGTTGGTTGGCAAAGAATGCCTTAAGTTATTAAGTTCGTTCGTACTTTTTTTATTGTGCAATAACGTTGAAATATTTTTTTATCTTTTTAGATGCTTGGCTTAGTGGAATGGGTTGCCTAATGGCCTCGTACCTATCCCAAGTAGCACAAAAGCTGTATAACAGCTTATACAGCAATTATAACTCTAGTTTCAGCATTTTAAGGGCTGTATAAGCTCTTATACAGCTTCTGTGCTATTTGGGATGCCACATAATAAAAAAATAAAATTGTTGCTCAGTGCGTCTTTATCGGTACAAACAAAATAGAGGGGGATATCTGAGTGAAAAACAATTCGCGCGTGATTTGTACAACCAGCATCAAATAGGAGCAGCCAAAATGGCCAAATATATCGCAACACATCCTTATTCCTAGTAATAAAGATTTGTTGCGATATATTTGGCCACTTTCGCTGCTCCTATCTATTTGATGCTGACTGTACTACGAGTAGACCCCCTGGTCCCCGCCACCCCGCGGGACGATCGTGCAGGAACTTGTCAGCCTGTTAGCATGTTTGCCTATTACTGGGATTTATTTACAAAATGGAGTGTTTAATTGAGCTTATAGTTGTCAGCGAAAACGTGTCCACCGGCTATTCATATCGCTAGCGCACTACACGAGCGTTTTAATCGCTGGAGTTTCTTTTTTTCTAGTCTATCCTTTCCTCCAATGAGTTTGAGTAGATAAATCGATCAAGTCAAAAGTATTACCCTTTTTATGGCAATGAGAAAGAAAATAAGCACGCAGGCCACCTGCGGGCTTAGTAAGCAAAAGTCAAAGTCAAAGTCAAAATATTTATTCAGGAAATTGGCCACATACGGGCTCTTTTACACGTCAGTAAATAAATTGGCCACATACGGGCTGCACGAGATAAAATTGCACGAGATAAAATTTGACAGGTGCTAGGGAAATGAATACGTCCATTCCATATTCTAACCTAAGACTTAACGCTTAACGTTTAAAATATAAGTGTCTCGTCCAGACTTTTATTGCCTTTTATTACTAAGCGATTTTATCCGGTTTTGCTAGAGTAATTAAATAAATCGTTAAAATTTATTATGAGCCTGTGCTAAGATGCTAAGGGCTAAAAACGCTAGTTTGCACAGGCTCTAAGCTGAGCATGATATTTAATTACTCTAGCAACTTTTTATTCATGCTGTCACTTTATTCTCGTGATGCATGTTACTGTGATTGAGGTCCCACAATATTTTTTATTTCAAGTCTGCAATTCAGGGTTCAGCTTATTTTGATCTGAGATTTCATACAATCTCTTCACTTCCCTATCAAATTTTTAAGTGTAGGGGACCTTGTCCGTTTGTATTCTAGGGTACTAGTGAAAAAGGATATATGTTAACTTAACTAAAAAAAAGATAAAAAGGATATAAATCAGAGTATACTAGACTTATACCTTTTTTCACTTGAACCTTAGAAGATATACAGGTAAGTTGGGTGGGTTGAACCTTAGAAGATACACGGAACTATAAATTTATGCATGTTTGACACACATTTAAACGGGTTTTCAATCGGTTTTTCGGTCCCGGGTTTTAATCACGGTATAGGTAAATATATGTGTGAGAAGCGCGAGTATTTGTTCCTGATTCATGGATGTTCATCTATTTAAGTCTATATTTCTCTATATAAGTAAGTGTATCGTTGCCTTACTAGGCAACCCATAGTACAAGACTAGAGCTTAGTTTGGGACTTGGTCAATTTGTGTGAAATTGTCTCCTGATATTTATTTATTTACTGAATACGGCCCATAATCGATCGATCGATTATCGAGCCGATCAGTTATTATCACTCCATGACATCATAAACGTTTTTTATCGTCTAGCGTTTTTATACACGCTCGTTTGTGAACAGCCTTCATCAATTTTGTGCATCCGGTCGCACGGCGTGCGGCGCCGACATCGTAATATGAATCAGGCAGTTATGTGTTAACTCCAACGTTGTATGGGATTTAATTAATTAGTTTTTAGTGTTCCGTACGCAAAGTTAGGGTGCAAAGCGATGCTTTAGGAAGTTTACATATTAACGGAGGCGAAAAATCGATGTACTTATTTTCACGCAAAAAGATTAGCCCGCGCAATATGGTTCGTAATTTCGATGCGGCCGCCGCCGTCTGATTAGACTAATGGTTAGAGCGTTGGCCTACTACCTACGCAAAGACTGCGGGTTCAAACCCCAGCTAAAAACCGGGTTTATTTTTTGTAAAGCACGCGCGTGTTTAATACGCTGCATTATGACCATAATACGCTGTAATAAGGGCTACTTTACGAGCAAGTGTGTTGAAAAAACATAAATACCACTACATATTTATTAAAGAGTAAAGGTTAAAGATTTTTCCATGCAAATTTACTCCGGGTGGTTATGTTTTCTCACCCCCTAAATCAAGTCGGATTTCCACGATTTTTGAATATGTTGTTATTATGGTATTGTTGTATTTTAAACGTACAGACCTAGTTTTTCATAATATATTAAATAATCATAAAAATCGGACTGGGTTTAAGGAGAGAGAAACGTTACCGCATCTTGTATGGACATTGTCAGCCTCACAATCCTCAATAGGACTACAGTGGCTCTGCCTGCAAAGCTAGCGGTATCGGGTTCGATGACGCAAATACAAAATCTGAACGAGATCTCTTAAAATGGTTAATTGCTTCGAAATTAATGGATTTTATTTAAAAATAAAATACGACTAATTTAAATATTATTTTTTAATCAATGAAACTGGTTGGTTGATAAAATAAATTGTTGTTAAATAGGCAAACATTTGGACTCGAAAGAGAAATTCGAACGTTCAAAAACCTACGATTATGTTTGGTTGGACGTTAGTTTTGTGCACTACCAACTTAATTACGATTTAACGGTTTGATGGTTTTGGATGTTTCGCACACGGTTTTAAATTAAAATAGTTACTTGTTATGCAAGGCTGCAAAGTTGTTATCTGGCGCGAGAGCCAGTATTGAATCCCCGTTACGCTCAGAGTTATAAAATTGAATCACGAGCCTAGCGAGGTTCAAAAATAGAATCCTGAGCGTAACGAGGGATTCGAGGCCTCGAGACCTAAACAACTTTTGCTGCCGTGCGAAACACAATTTTTCACGTCGCCTTAGCGAGGACACTTGGTGTTGGAAAAATAATTGCACGAGCGTCACATCAGTTGTGGCCGTGCTCGCGCAGCGCCACCATTTGGTACTTTCCACGCTAGCGGTTAAAGTGGACTTTTGCGCTCAGATTTTGACCGACAAAGAAAGCCTTTCCGAGCTAGTGAAGTGAGAAAACATTTACGGTTAGGTACTCCCGATATGTCGGGATGTTCCCACGGAAATTAGCAAACGGAACGAAGTAAAGGTGCTTGCTGAAACTATTCAAACCAATATGAAGTTCACTCCTAAACTTACGACTATTTTGGTGCTTTATTTAGATAGGTATTCCTAATGTGCAACAATTATGGGTTTTTATAAATAGGTATTATTTGTACAAAACTAAATGTATTCTTATTACGCTTCTTGTCTTCAATTTCGGATTAGTTTTTTTTTAATAATGTTAATCTAGCTATGCGCTTTTTGTTCGGTATAAGTTTTGATTCCCTATTATTTGCATTGTAATTTAGCGTATCCATCCGTTATCGCCGAATTGGGGTAAAATCTTAGGGGGACCGACAGTTCTCTGCATTAGTAAATACCGGGGGTTTGAAAATCGATGGGGGAGGGGGATTCGCGCGTGCGTCAGTGCCGGTCGGACGCGTGTCGTGGCTAGGCCGCCGCCGCCGCCGCACGCTGCCATCTAACGAGTCCGGACTTGTTGCCACTGCGACCCACCTGTTAACTCATGGAAGCACCGTGAACCTCAGGTAAGTTGCCGTTGCGAATTAGAAATTAAAAAAGTTGACGCCATCTTTACGCGCGCGCTTTCCCGCCAAATTGTGACGTTTTGATTTTTTTTAAACTATGACATTTGTTTTGAAGCCGGCTAAGGCTTTTTATTGGTGATTTATTACTTATATATTATGTTTTTTTTTTTATAATATTAATAAAAAGTAACTTTCTTCAAAGTTAAGCAATAAAAAAATAAAAAATAATATAAGCGAGTTAAATAAGCGATTTGTTTAAAGCGCTATTGCGGTATTTTTGTATATTTTAGCGGCACGATGTTTTAACATCCCTGTTAATAATAAAATAGTTCTTATGGCTATAAAATGATTCAAAGAGATTCAAGAGGCATTTTTGTTGTTTACGCGTCTCAATTGTTTAACAGGAAATTCATGACTTAAAACTCTCTTATTATTACCGTAAAATCTGACCAAAGCCTGCCTAACAATGTAATAGTGTGAATAAATACAGTACATTTTATGTAGGTAAGCGGTACGTGGATATTTTACACTTAGAAGCTTAGAGCGCATAGTCTGGTTTCGTACCTTGAGAGGTTTCCGACAACGAGGTATTATAGTTTGAAATTAATGAAAAGTTGGCTCTGGTTGTTATTTTATGGTGTTTGCTTGTTGCTTAGGCAGCTAAACGTTATGACACGTTTTGTACCCACTAATTAAGCCGAGTTCAGGTATTTCCGGTCAGCAAACCTTTGTAAGGCAAAAAGCATTCGTTTTATATCAAATATTTTTTCTGAATTTGTATAATCTACATTTTTTTGGTCCTTCGTCGTCGTTTTGATCTTTTGCTTAGGTTTTTGTATAGAGTTGATTTTAAATATCAACTTAAATTAATTTGACAGAGAACCATCTCACTTTTTCTAAAAGATCACTAAAGAAAAAGAGGAGCCTACGATTTGTGTATTCGTTGTATTTTTGCCCGACTACCCAAAAACAAGGGTAATGTTTTTCGGCTTCATGTATGTACCCATGTTTCTTTGTAACCTGTAGGCTAAACGCTTTAACGGATCTTAAAGCCCGGGGTATCGTTAGATTCGTATTCACCCAAGGAGTGTCATAGGCTATATTAGGACCTCCTCAGTCCTGATGCTGCAGTAGTCGGGTTTTAAAAGCTTGCTTTTTGTTAGTTATTTAAGAGATTTAATTGTTCGTTAAGACTTGTTTGAACTACGTAAGGGCCTAGCTATGACTGCACGGCCGGCGGCGCGGCAAGCGAATTTTCTAATACATTGCGTGTAATATAGGTGTAACGTCAATTGATGTCAATTGAGGTGAGTGTCCCGCGTGCAATGAAGAGAGAATCGCTCGCCGCCCCCGCCGCCGCTCAATGTAGTGGCCGGACCATAAGTGTTCACGAGAATCCCCATCCGGCGTACTTTCTAAATTCACGAGTTCACGCGTAATTACGTGTATGGTATAAGTGTTTATGATATTTGCATTTACTTCCACAATTATTTACTTACTTGGTAGGTACGTACAGATCAGAAAAAACGTTAAAAAGGACGTTAAACGTTAAACAGCCAAGTTCAACACATAATATAATGTATTTATAGAAACGGCCTCTACATTAACTTAGCTTTTATTTAAAACGCGATTACGCGCACTTTAGCTAAATAAGCGGCCGAATATCCGATCTCTACTCATTACTTACTAAAGTAATTACTTCTGGATGGTTACCACGAAACATTAATTTCGAACGTTCGCATGCACCATCCCTTTCACGCGTCAATTGTGATTAAATCGTGAGGAAGGAGCTAACGTAAATTCGAAATTCGATTTTCAAATCCCCCAACAGACAACTAAACCAACAGTTATTAACTAGCAGTTACTGTGTACGACAAAATTACCAATTCATTTAAAAAACCGAAACGTCCAAGTGATTTATTTGCATTTAATATTACAATTTACAAAGCATTGTATTTTCTATTTGAAGCACCTATTAACCAAAACACATTATTGAGGAAATTGCTAAACTGAATAGTTATACAACCACGTCAGTGCTGCCGAAGTGGACGGCATTTGGCTCATTAAACGAGGGTTGCATGGACAAACAAATATGCAGACGGTACAAAGCAAACTCCCCAAGCGACATTTTGGATGAAATTGAAGAGTACAGTCAGCATCAAATAGATAAGAGCAGTCAAAATGCCCAAATATATCGCAACACATTCTTATTCCTATAGTAATAAAGATGTGTTATATTTGGCCACTTACGCTGCTCCTATCTACTTTATGCTGATTGTACATAGAGTTGTAATCAACGATTTTCTGTGCCGTGTGGAGTTAGGCAAGAAGCCTATGGTAATTTGGCACAGCTAAATTAATTGTGGCTAAAAAATCTTGAATTAAGTACTTCACGGGCCTCTTGCATCTCTTTCTTCTAAATAAAAAAAATATGCAAATTGTTTTTGGTTTTATTTTCTGCCGGAGAAAGAGATGTTTGCGGTTTGTCGGAATTTGCCGGAGTTTGCGAAACGAAACGTACGCACTTGTTTTTTTCCGACTGACTACATATCAAAAATTCGAAAAATAATTTAATAAAATCAGTTCACCCGTCTAGCCTTGTGGTTCTGTTAAACATTCCGCCAATCTTATTAAGAAGCTGGAAGTACTGTACAAACATATAACACCTCTCTTTTTTGAGGCAGAGGTTATAAAAGGACAACATTAAATAATAAACATATTCTAGAGTTAAATATATGTCGAACACACATGCAATACCAACTCGATCCGTGGTAACGGAGGCTCGGCAATCGAAGTTGTTGACGATTAAGGTGGACATTCACGGTCAGTTAAACTGATCAGTTAACTGACGTACATCCAGAAGCTGACCTTGAGTTCGTATAATTTCAACTTAAGATTTCACATTCACGGTCAGTTTTTGGATGTACGTCAGTTCAAATGATCAGTTTAACTGACCGTGAATGTCCACCTTTACTATGTTTACCTGGGACATTCCAGTTAAGTAGATCCTCGAGAAAGAGGTCAATCGTCGAATCCGACTCGGTTGGGTAGCATTCGGGGAGCTACGCGATATCTTCTCGTCCAAATATCTCGAAAGTCTTCGACCAGTGTGTTGCCATTGATGACTTACGGTACTGAGACGTGGGCGCTGGCGATGGGCGTTATAAGAAAGCTCAAGGTCACTAAAAGGGCAATGGAGAGGGCTATGCTCGGAATATTTCTGCGTGATCCAATCAGGAATGAGGAGATCCGCACGAGAACCAAAGTCGCCGATATAGCCCTAAGAATTGCTAGACTTGAGTGGCAGTGGGTGGGGCACATTGATCGCAGAACAGATGGCCGTTGGGGGCGAAGAGTTTTCGAGTGGCATTCGCGTACCGAAAGACGCAGCGTGGGCAGACCTCCAAAAAGGTGGACCGACGACGTGGTTAATATTGCGGGAAACCGATGGATGCAAGAGGCGCAGGGCCGGTCCTTGTGGCAAACCTTGGGGGAGGCCTATGTCCAGCAGTAGACGTCTTTCGGCTGAAATGCCAATACCAATGATCTTTGTGATTAGCCCAATTATATAAATAGACTTCAACAATCAAACTGGTATTAATAAAGATTTTCTGTGACAAACAATTACAACACAACGTTGGAATATTAATAAGGAACTCGACTCGACTCCTTTGTTGTTCTTACCTCAATTAAAGTGCTCGCTGTTTGCGGAAAGTACTGACTTGTTCTAGACAAGCGTTCGGAACCAAGCGATAGAGCTGGCATAAAGTTAGGAACAGCTTTAAAGGGTATTTATATTAATAGAAAACAATGACAACGCTTAATATTTCACGAGACGCTTTTTGTTAGCTGTAAGTAACTGTGTAAATTGTTTTTTAGCAGAAAAATGAGACAAGCTTTTTACCTATTTAGTAAATTTAATAAGTTACACATATATAAATAATATTTGATTAATAAATAATTTAAAACTTCCAAACTAAAACGCGGCTAGCGACTAGTATGACGCACCCTTACAATTTTTGTATAGCCTGCGGGCCTAACATGCATGCACGAGATAAAATTTGACAGGTGCTAGGGAAATGAATGGCCTGTTCGAGCCGGAAGGTAATCTTTCTTGGGCATGGTCCTTGAAAAAAGCCGGGACACTTTTGTTTTTTTGTGCATTGTAATTAAACAAGACTTACACGATTTTCACTAGACTGTCCCCAGAAAACATATCTATTAATTAATTTACGGATCGAAATATTACTAGTTAATCAAACATACATGACTAAAAATATTAATTATGCAGTGTTAAAAAAATCGTAAATCGTAAGATTCCGGAATCAATCGGTGCGCAAGAACTGGTGTCGGGCGCGCCGGCGGGTGCGCGCGCGGCCTCTCGCAACGGACAATTCGAATTTCATTCCGCAGAGGCCACGAAGGACTCATGTGACCGACGTTGTGATTTAGGCGTAAAAATTGTCAAAACATTAAAAACTAAATATAAACAAAGTACGTTAAAAATCTGCCTATCCTAGGTATTTAACCTACTTACTTTAAATGATAACATTTTTGTATAATTTAAAATTGGAACGTCACACTCCAACTAAAAATAACCTAAACATAACGGTAAATTTTTTCTGTTCATCCCTGCAATCTCGACGGAAACGAAAAACGAGAACCTCCATAAGCTTTTGTCAACGAAAACCGACTCTCGAACGTCTACACCATCTGTTTACGTACCGTTAAAAAGGCACATAAAAACTGCCGATGCTAAAAGGTACTAGAACGTTTTCCAGGCTTTTGTAAGTTTAATACAATTTTAATTTCACTTTTTGCCGTCTCTTTTACGGTATTTTCATATTTTGTTAAGAAATGCTATGCATAAAATGCATAAAATATAATAAAATAATAATCCAGCCTATATACGTCTCACTGCTGGGCACAGGCCTCCACTCACTGAGAGGGTTTGGGCTATAGTTCCCACGCGGGCCCAGTGCGGATTGCAGGTGTGTGCAGGTTTCCTCACGATGTTTTCCTTCACCGAAAAGCTCATGGTAAATTTACAAATTATATTTCGCACATAAATTCCGTAAAACTTAGAGGTGCGAGCCCGGGTTCGAACCCCACGACCCTTTGCTTAAGAGTCGGCAGGTCAAATCATTAGGCTACCACGGCTTTTTTTATTAGGCTACCATGGCTTTTTTTTATAAAAATGCATATTAATAAATAAATTTTCATGCATATTCCCAATTGTCTCGAGCAATAAGAGGAAAACAATCTTTGTTTAACAAGGTTTTGTTACTGTTGTAACATGTACAGTCATTCACAAAAGTTGTGTGTCATTTTTGATACCGCTTTCTACCCGACTGCAAAGCAAAAAGAAGGGTAATGTGGTTAATAGTCTATGTAAATGTATGCATGTACATGTACATATATATATTTATAGGTGTCCTTCCATTGGGGTGAAAAACGTTTGGCAAACTGTTGCATTTCGCAACCGTTTCATTTGGCCACACGCTTTTTTTTCCGAAACTGTAAATATTTCAGGATTTATTTCAAGAACATCGTGTGACCCTATAGGTTAGGTTAGGTTACTTTTATAAAAATCCTGATATATTTACAGTTTCAGAAAACGAAATGGTTGCGAAATGAAACAGTTTGCGAAACGTGCGGTTGCGAATCATTAGTAAACGATATTTATAACCAAGGGTTATTATTATAGTAAATAAAAAAAAAATATCAGGGGACAACAAAATCACACAAATTGACCTAGTCCACACTAAGCTTGTACTATACAATAAGTTTGGCTTGGCGTGTAATAAGGATGATTGTAAAAAATTGCAAATATAAAATGGCCGCTGACTCAAGAGCCCTTGTTTGAACTACCTGTTGTTGCAGTCTGGCGGAACCCTGATACGGTGCGCTCAAACATACCCAACAAAATTACCCTTGTTGTTTGTCCGCCCTCTATAGACTGTTTAAGTAGGGGTCCGTGCAAAACTGAACCTCGTAATTAGTCCGTCCGTACGCACACGATATTTTAAGCGTGGCTCGATATTTATAGTTAAAAGATATGGGAAAAAGTGAAATTAAAATTAAAATCGGCCCAAAAATACGAATAGTATTAGCGTTTAAAACTACTAATTGGGTCATACACAGTCACAGAAACAAAAGTTGTCTCACCTGTTCCAGAAAGTTAAGGACTTTGAAACCAAATTTTTCGGGTTAGAATATATCTGCGTAATGGGAGTCTGGTGTAGTTTTGGCCTGTATCGAAATTGTATGAGTTATAAAACTCCCACGTCGTTAACTTTTAGAAACAGAAGGGACAATTTTGAACCTAAATCTGTGTATGACCCAATTAGACAGAGATCCGATGAGAGATGTGACGTCAGCGGGCACTACGGCCAAATAAACTCCATGTTAAATTCTATTTTGCCAGAAAGTGATAGAAACAAATCTTTGAAGGTCTATATCTTGGTTATTTTTATAATTATTCTAAGTTTTGCACCGAGGCGGCGCACTACAGGGACACCTCGGTCCGCTGAGGTGTCTCCCCGAGGTGATCATCGACATCAAAGGTCTGGTGGGCTTCAAATACCACCCACACGCTAATAATTGTTATGTTTTGAAATGTTATTTGTTGCAATGTTATTAGGTTGATTTTGTAACACTTTGATAGATGTAACAAAGTCCTTCTGGGGCGCCGAAGCAATCAAGAGATTGCGTAGTTTCTAGTTACAAAATCAAAGTAGCTATTTGTTTTACTCTTATCAGAAACTGCTGTCAATTCAATGCATATAGAGTTACCTACAGCTGTATCGTTCAGAAGTATTTACATATGTATACTCGTATTGATACAATGTTCGATATAATATAATCACTACATAGTATAAAACAAAGTAGCTTCCCGCCGTCTGTCCCTTTGTATGTGTGTACGCTTAGATCTTAAAAAACTACGCAACGGATTTTAATGCGGTTTTCACCATCAGTTAGATAATTTTGCACGGAAGGCACATTTACTACTCTGTCAAGAAAGTACCGGGAAAAGATCAATAATACACAAACTGTTTGTTAATCATCCAAATTTATTTTATCACCTTCAAAGTATGCTCCTTCAGAAACGATACACTTACGCCAACGAATAATCCAATCATCAAAACATTTTTTAAACGCTGTTTCCGGAATTGAATTCAGTTCTCGGCGCGAATTCTCCTTTATGTCTTCTACCGATTGAAAACGGGTGCCACGAAGCGCCACTCCGAAGCTTGTTGACTAGTTTGCATGTCAAACTCGTAAACCCACGTCTCGTCACCAGTAACAATGCGTTTCATGAATGTTGGGTCGGAATTGACTCGTTCTAGCATGTCCTCAGCGACTCTCATGCGATTGAGTTTTTGGAGAAAATTCAGGTCTTTTGGGACTAGCCGAGCGGTAACATGTTTCATACCCAAATGATTAGTTAAAATAGTACGGATCGACTCGTGAGATACAGAAAGTTCGGCGGCTATCTCTCTCAAAGTTGAATGAGGATTTTCAGTCACTATTTCCTTCACTTTTGCGATGTTAACTTCAGTTGCAGACGTTGATGGCCTACCAGAGCGAGGCAAATCTTCCATCACATCTCGACCGCTTTTGAACGCTTTGTACCACTCATAAACACGTGTTTTTGATAAAGTCGAATCACCGTAAGCCTTCTGTAACATTTTCAGTGACTCCGAACACGAAATTCCATTGGCGATGCAAAATTTAAGACAAACTCTTTGTTCAATGTTTTTGTCCATTATGAAATTCGCAATACACACTAGATATGATATAACTAAAAACAGCACTGTATTTAATATAAATAACAGATGCAACTCAAACTCCGCGCCAAAATAGAAAACAGTTGTGCCAATCTAACAACAACAAAAAAAACAAAAATTTGAATTTGGAACCATAAACAAATCATCCATTCCCGATACTTTGTTGACTGAATGTATATAATAGTACCCGGAGCGAAGCAAGGGCGGGTCACTAGTATTATTATACAGGTGAGCAATCCAAATGGGTCAGTATGGGAAAGTCTGAAACTATAAGAGAGGGAAATTTTAATTATACCAGGAAAAACATAAGTTATCGAGTTTTAATTGAATTCAAAAAAAGGAGGAGGTTCTTAATTCGGGTGAATGTTTTTATAGTAGTAAATTAAAAGTAAAAGCCTACATAATCTACTGTATTTGTAATCTACTGTTGTGCGATCTTTATTAGCCGCTTCTTTTAATTATTTAAAGTTCTTTTATGGCTTATTGCTATCAATAATAAATGTGACGCTATCGATTAGAAGTGCCTGATGATGACGTATACTTCGAGTGCAGGAAAATGAATTGAATAGCTTCTAGGGTTATTATTTAAGCTTCTAGGGTTGAAAAATTTGTATTCGGTATTCGAAGTCTGTCTATTTCATAATTTGTTTATTAAGGGCTTATGTATACCTAGACATATATAACAATATCTGACAGATAAATTTTAACTCTATCCTCTTCTTTCATGTTTCAGTGAAAAATACGGATTTAACTAACAGGAAATTACAGATATCTTAATCAGGGATTGGATAAATCAGACATTATTTAGAAACCGATCCATTAACTAAGTAATACTTATATGCAATGAAAATTTAAAGGAGCTAAATTTTAACGACTTTCCTAGTTCATTTTTATCTCACTACAAAATTACTTGTGGGCTTAACATGCATGCACGAGATAAAATTTGACAGGTGCTAGGGAAATGAATACATCTATTCCATATTCTATCGTAAGACTTAAACTCTTTAAGGTTTAAAATAAAAGTCTCTTGTCCTGACTTTTATTACCTTTTACTACTAAGCGACTATTGCGATTTCACATTTTTATAGCGATTTTATCAAGACGGGAAACTTTTATTTTAAACCTTTAGCGTTAAGTCTTACGTTAGAATATGAAATAGGTGTATTCATTTCCCTAGCACCTGTCAAATTTTATCTCGTGCTTTGCATGCTAGGGGGCTTGGTCTAATAAATAAGTCTAAAACATGCTTCTATGTTATTATCAAGTTGGCCATTCAGGGTCGCTCCAACAAGCCGAATGGAACGGTGCCGTCAGGCGCGAATTCACCCTTCAGATTAGGGGGTGGACACCTAACTACCGAATGCCGAAATTCGGTCAACTGCGATTATTTTAATACGGTTTTTTTAATAGCCTGTGATAGTGTCTAACTACTGGGTCATTGCATTGCCTATTCTGTCTGTCCTTAGCCATATCTGACCAGTGCTTAATACGGAATCATCATCATCATATCAGCCGAAAGTCGTCCACTGCTGAACATAGGCCTTCCCCAAGGATCCCAACGGCTGGTTTTGTGCTACTCGCATCCATCGGCTTCCCGCGATCTTCATCAGATTGTCGGTCCACCTTGTGGAAGGCCTGCCAACACTTCGCTTTCCAGACTCTAGAACCTTTCCGCTCCAACGGCCATCAGTTCTACGAGCAATGTGCCCCGCCCACTGCCACTTACTACATGCAAATAAAAACAAGCGATAAGCATTCTTCAAACCTTCCAGTTGGATAAAAAGTATTTAAAAAAGTCCGGGGAAACCTTAACACCACACGATATTTTTGCCGGACGCAGAAAGTTTTCCGTTCGTTCGAACTTCGGTGGCATGCAAAAGTTCTCACAATTGTAACTTGAACCAGTTTTCACAAAGCAACTGCCAAGTTGGAATCAGAGATAAAGCTGGATGGAAATTGTGGGGTTTTTCAAAGGCTTACCTTGTTTGCGCTTACACGAGGCACGTGTAAGCAATTCTTGTTACCTGACTGCTCGAACTAAAAGGTTAATTGAGTTACTTAATGTATGAACGGGAATATTTATGTGACGTATTTTCAATGGGTTGACACGCGTTGGACGTATCAGAATTGAATTTATCTAATTCAGTGATGAATTACTAACCCTGAACGACCATATTTACGTGAATCATTAACTTTTTTTTTTTTTTTTAATTAAATAAAAAAATGTAGTCGCTCCATCAATGGTCACTCTACAATAAACGTTTGATAAATATCAAAACTCTTTAAAATAGCTGTAAATGGTATAGAAAAAGAAATCATTGTCACATTTGACAAAGTCAAGATTAAATTTATTTTTATTACAATCCATAAGTACTACACTAATGTAGAGTGACCAAGCTCGTAGTAAATAATTGAATTTATTAAATTTCGTTTAAAAAAAAGAAAAAATCTTCAATAATGTTACTCTAATATATTTGGAAGAATCTGATCATGTCACCCATTTGACCCTAAGGGCTTGGCATTCATGCACGAGATAAAATTTGACAGGTGCCAGGGAATTTAATACATCTATTCCATATTCTAACGTAAGAACGCTTAAGGTTTAAAATAAGTGTCTCGTCTTGACTTTTATTACCTTTTATTACTAAGCGATTTTATCCGGTATTGCTAGAGTAATGAAATAAATCGTTCAAATCTATTAAGAGTAGCACACTAGCATTTTGACCGGGGATCTAAGGGCTAAAAACGCTAATGTGCACAGGCTCTAAGCTAAGCATGATATTTAATTACTCTAGCAACTTTTTATTCGTGCTGTCACTTTATTATTGTGATTCATGTTAAGCTCGCTGTAATATATATACCTATCACGTACATGGATGGTGGTTTGCCAGTACCGCCCCTGCTTACAGCCCAAGATGCACATGGTGTGTCAACTTTCGATGTAAATCAAGTTTACGGGCACTCGCCGTGCTATGAGAGTCCAGCCGTGCATTTCTGAAACTCAAACGCAGTGATATGCAGTAGCCACGGCAAATAGGAAACAGTTTTCTACGCAAGTTTATTTACAGTAAAGAGCGTCCCCACCGTCGCCACCACCACAGCCGTCCGCGCAGTAGTCATTCTTCGCTTATCCCTCGCGAATTATCAAATGTTCCGGGATAAAAAGTATTTTGTATGTTAATCCAGGTAATAACTAAACTGTGGTAAATTTCATAAAAATCGGTCGATCTGTTCTTGATTTATAAATTTTGTAACTATCCCGACTTTGTTTTTTTTTTTATTTGTTTAGAAACAAACAGTCTTACATAAAAAATCGGAAACAATAGCTAATTAGCCTACGGAATCGGAATCTCAATTGCAGGTAAAGCAGGTAGGCTTTACCTGCAAGTGTCGTCTAATAAAAAATGTTACAGCAAAAGCATTTTCTTGAATTACTCATTCAGTCGCACGAGGAAAGATTCAGAAAGATCTTATAAATACTTTATCAAGAGTAAAGAAAATACTGGCCTTTTTACGATATGAACTCTCGTTTATTTACCTTCTAGCTTATCACACTAGAGTTAAGTTATTTTGGTTTATACCACGATAAAACAACGTTCTATCTTTCTAATAAAAACTTGTAGTAACAACGGCAGGTAGTTTTGTGATTCAATTAACATCTTAATTTCACAATCGACAAGTAAATTTATATTTCAAATAAAGATAGCCTCCTTGTTTATTTTCAAATGTAAGAAAGGGAAAGGGCTTCATTTATTTGACAGATATGCTTTACTTGACGATTGCGTAACAGGCGGTTAATCTAACGTCTTGTTAGGTTCGTGTGGATTCAAGACTTATCTACAACAATAAATCGCACCTGTAGAATGAAAGGGATCTAATACAAAGTGTTAAGTTTTCTACTTCGAGTCATAAAATCATTGTTATAGATACCTAATTCAAAATCTAAACATTTTGGATTAGGTCACTTTCATTCTGAATGTGCGAAATGTTTTCAGTATACGTTTCCCTAAAACCTTGTAAACGTACGTACAAATTCAATCTTTGTATAAATCGCAAAACTCTAAGAATAATCCTTTCTAAGTAACTGTTGTGAATACGGAACTCGAAACCAACTTACGTACGAACCACGTTTTCATACATAGATTTTCCCCTTAAACCGCAAAAGTACGCCGTCTAAAGCGAACACTACGTTTACAAATCTAAAACGACCTGTGTCCTTTAAATGCAGGTGGATATACGTCGTTTTGGTACCGTAATCTCTCAGCAAAGGAAACCTGTTACGCCGCCATTATATCAAATTGTTGCGTTCAAAAAACAACTTTATATATATTATGGTACAGTTAAAGTTATAAGGGAAGGATCGTTTCTCTGTTACGGAATTGTAAAAGGTTAGATTGGTCTAAAGTCAACTTTATTTTTGTATTTATGAAACTCAAAGTAGATTGAGTCTGTGGGGAGGTCGTATAGGTTTCACTTTCTCCTTTATCTATACGAAGATATAGTTATAAGCGATAAGTTTGTATAGAACGGTCTCGTTCATGCCAGCTTCATATCAAGCGTTCGGGAAAAGATTCCTTGTGTAGTTTGTTCGGTATAAATTCTTTTCATTCTTTATTTATTATCTTATTTGATACCATCATTGTGAAAATGGAAGCCAAGTTCAATATTAAGTCATATCAAGTTCTGTAGATAATCCTGAAAATATTTATAAGAACATAACTAGATATTCTATAATAAATTTAAAACACAATTTCTTGCTATTTAAAAATATAACGTCTTAAATTTGAACTGTCGAATTATGTACACAAAGCAGATAACTTAGGATAAAAAAAAACTCAAGATTTGACTTGGCCAGTTTTCATATACAAATTATCTTATACTTGGCTAATCAAATTATCTTCTTCATGTTATACGCAAGTTACTTACACATCGAAATACATAGACTGTTAACCACATTACCCTAACCCTTCTTTTTGCTTATATTTTATTACTACTTGTGCATGCTTGTAATTAATAATTTACAAGTAGGTAGCTCTAAACAAAATGTTGCGAAACACGTAAGTAGGTATTTCTCCCGGCACCTAATAATAATAAATAATATTTTACACGTTAATATCTCAATAACCGTTTGAGCTGTACTAATGAAATTTGGGGTACTAGTTAATCTAAAAAGTTTTATTAAGTAAACCAAATTTCATGTGTTTATGTTAAATAGATTTTGAGTTATTACGGAGTCAAAAGTGGCTCCAAATGGTTCGTGTATTAATATAATACGGCTGCTGCGTCGCTAGTTCCTTTTGGCTTGAACTTGGCTTGACACGCTGCCGCGTGTCTAGATTAAGACGATGGTACAGTGCAGACTACAATGTAATTGGCAATTATCTTTAAAATAGAAATGTATCGTATGAATTCGAGTGAATGAAAGAAACGCTGTGGTTTATAATTTCTAAATACTATATTAATACAAGTCGGGTTAGTTACACCATTTATAACTCAAGAACGGCTCGACCGATTTTAATGAAATTTGGCACACAGATAGTTTATTACCTGGATTAATGCATAAAATACTTTTTATCTCGGAAAGTTTGATAGTTCCCAAGGGATAAGCGAAAAATGACTACTACCTGGACGAAGTCGCGGAGAAACGCTAGTATAACATAATTAACAATATGATAACGATATCACAAAGTAAAATATACCCTGAAAGATATAATTATTGAGATAAAAAATACTCAAGCGTGATATCTCCAAATGGAAATAACCTTGTAAAGCATTCAAGGGCGTTGATCCCGTAGCGGGTGCGTAGGCCTTCTACGAGTTCGTAGCAGTTTGTCACCGTGAAGTGAGAATCCAATATTTTCTTATTGCTACGGGATTAAATAAATGCGTATTTTAATAAGCGTATTTCGCGATCGGCATTTGTAAGCTTTAAATTATTAATTTAGATATACTTTATCTAACAAGTTATATAAAAAGCAAATTTTAAAACCCGTTTGCATCGATGTTGTCGTCTATGTATGTTAAAAACGTATATTTTCAAATCAACAACAACAAATAATAATAAAAAAAATAGCGGGTACCCCCTAAAAGAATTATATAACGGCATTCAAAGCCATAAAACTTTTTTTTATAACTGTAAACTTTCTACAAGCTTCTTCAAGTATCGATATGAACAATACCCTAACCGCCTGTTTCACAATCGTCAAGTAAAGCATATCTGTCAAATAAATGTAGCCTTTTCCCTATCTTACACTTGAAAATAGACAAGGAGACGGCTATCTTTAACTGACAGATGAAATAACTTATCGATGTCCCTAAATGTGACATTAAGTAGGCTAACCACGACGTTGAACAGAACATAATTGACGTTAACAATAATTAGTCCAGTATCGGTTGCAAGCGATGCATTCAGTTGCATTTGAGTGCAGCCGTCAAAGAGAGAGAAACTGACGCGCTGAGCGGCGCACCGGTTAAACGGGCGTCCGTCACTTTGTGCTGCATTGAATCTAACGATACATGATACCTTCCACAACTGGCCAAAGTAAAACTCGATAAGAGTAATTTCTCTGCAACCCGCTAGCAACATTCCTTGTTTGCTTGTGTGCGTGTTGCGTAAGTACGCGTTGATAACGCCTATATGATTTCATTGGTCGTTTTTCCACTTGCTGGCACGGCACCGGAACATCGGCGGCGCCGGCGCCGGTCTGGCTGATGAGGAAGCAAAAATATATGAAAACCGTGCTGTCGTTGTCGGTTATAATTTCATACATTTTTACATTCAAAACGACCATTATGTGCTTCAACTTTGACGCGCGGGCTGTAGGAAACTATCATTCTATTCGTTATTATAAGTTTTCGCAATTGTTGTAAGTTTATCTGTAAGTTAAAGTTAGTCCTCTATTTTCCAGTGTAGAAAAGGGAAAGGGATAAAAGACAGATATGTTTTACTTGACCATTGTAAGACAGGCGGTAGAGCTGCTTTATAGTTAATAAGGTGAAATTGTTGTTGGTATCTATTTCGACCACCGTCATTGGTTTCCGGCGGTGTAAAATAGAAGTTCGAATTTACGTTAGCTCTTTCTTACGATTTAATCACAATTAACGAGTGAAAAGGATGGTGCATCCGAACCTTCGAAATGAGTTTTTCGTGGTAACCATCCTGCTAACTGTAAAATACACAGTTGGCCCTCCAAAAGAAAAAGGCCGATAAACCGCTAGCACCATCTGCGTTAAATATTTTTATCATCAGTTTAATTTGCGTCAAAATGTTTGGAAATGTCAAAAAAATGTCAACACATCGCAGATGGTGCAAACGGCTCTAACCACTATAGTTGCCAGTGACAACCCTTATTTGCTTATCAATAAGGTCGATACAATTTGCACGAACAATTGAGTGAATAAGAGTATGAAATCCTTAAGCGTATACTGTAGACTGGACGCCAGCACTCAGATGTAGCGATTTAATTAATGCCGGCCTCGTCATCAGTTGGTTTTGTAAATATTGCGGTATTCACTGTGAAACATCATTAAAAACTTCGAAGTTACGCGGAATGACGTGGTTATTATCGGATAATTCTCGCGCCGTTAGACTGCCCTCGCAAATCTCTTTAACAATGCTTAAAATTATGTAATAATGATGTAGTTTGTTAATCACTTTAAATATGTGCAATACAATAATTGAAATAGATAAATTTAGTGTTTTTATTGTTATACTAATAATAATCATTATTAATGTTATACTAATACTATAGTACCTGGGAGCTCGTAGACCAGTTTTCGTGAAGATAACCACTTCACAAATCGATATCTTGTTAGAGTATTTTGTTAGTCAGCAACTTGCGCAATATGAGACATTATATTCACGAACCTAAAAAAAAAATATATAAAAGAAAGTAAAAAAACCACAATCTTTTATAATCATGGTCACTAGATTTTGTTATTCAAATATCGGGTAGAGCGCGAATTGGTTTATTTTAATTTCCGGTTGCGTTTTCAATTTATTTGTTGAAACAGAAACGAAGTGATGAAGCATTTGTTCGAAATACACTAAAAATTATGTTTTCTTTGTGTAATAATTAAATGTTGAATCAACAGTAAGATAGCTTTTTGAGTTAACCATCAGTTAGTGCCAGGACAGCTAGCAGCACTAGTCTTAAATGACAGAGACGCTGAGCGACAAGCGAGAAAATACCGGGTCTATATCAGAAATCCTAATTGTAATTTCTCCTAATGCATCGTTTGCCCTAAAGTCTTTATAGTGTTGTCAACAAGCCCTTAACAAACCTAACTGCACGTATTTTTGAAAAACTTAAAAAGTGTACTGACTCAGCTGATAATCTGGTTATTAGGACAAATAATGTTAGGTCAAACGATGGTCTCCCGTGCTAGTAGTTCAGGTGGCTTAACATGGACGAGATAACATTTGACAGGTGCTAGGTAAATGAATACTATTCTATATTCTAACGTAAGACTTAACGCTTAAAGTTTAAAATAGAAGTGTCTCGTCCTGACTTTATTACCTTTTATTACTAAGCGACTGTTGCGATTTTCACTTTTTTATAGCGATTTTATCAAGACGGGATACTTTTATTTTAAACCTTAAGCGTTACGTTAGAATATGGAATAGATGTATTCATTTCCCTAGCACATGTCAAACTTTATCTCGTGCTTGCGTGCTAGTGGTTCAGGATTTGTTGCGCTGTAGCTGTAGGCACCACTCTTAACCGACCACCTGTACACCTTGCGGCGACGAAGGCCCACAGGTGGTTGGGTCACGTTCCTGTACGAGTACATACTGTGTTTGGATGGATATAAAGTGCAAGAGGGCTTAAAATATATTTTGTCTTTTTCGAGTTTGGGTGAAGTCGGTTAGAGTACAAGAGCGTATAAAAGCGAGTGAGAGAGAAGTACAAGCCCGGATGACGTTATTCTTTAGAGCTATATTGCGCTGTACAAATGTTATTAATATTAAATAATAAATAAATATCAAGGGACAGTCGTATAGTCCCAAACTAAGCTCTAGGCTTGTACTATGGGTACCAATGATATACATACTTAAATATATAGAAAAACATCCATGACTCAGGAAAAAGTACTCTTGCTCACCACACAAATATTTGCCTATAACGGAATTCGAACCCGGGACCGCTACCTTCGTAGGCAGGGTCGCTACCAAATACGAGTAGGCTAACCGCGTCGTCGTTTAGGAGATACGATGCCATAGACAGATAAATATGTACAGTTACACGCGATAAACTTATAACTCTTGCTTTGGGACTTAAAAATGTTTTAGCTATAAACTTTATAATTTCACGCAAGACATTGTTTCCGGAAAATATCCAGTTCAGATTTTACGCTCAGCAAAAAGCTTACTTTTGCTATTCTGCATTATAAAGTCTTAAACAAACTCTTTTACAAAGACTATAAGACTTTAGAGACCTGGCTTTTCACTCTGCTTCCACACTAGCCGAGAAAAGTTGATTAATCCTCCCCGGCCCGTATCATGCACGCACGAGATAAGATGTGACAGGTGCTAGGGAAATGAATACATCTATTCCATATTCTAACGTAAGACTTAACGCTTAAGGTTTAAAATTAAAATGTCCCGTCTTGATAATATCGCTATAAAAAAAGTGAAAATCGCTATAGTGGCTTAGTAATAAAAGGTAATAAAGGTCAGGACGAGACACTTATTTTAAACCTTAAGCGTTAAGTTTTACGTTAGAATATGGAATAGATGGTATTCATTTTTCTAGCATGCTAAGCATACAGGAAATATTATAAATACAATAGTTAGAAAGACTTAAGACAAGCGACATCCTTGCGAATATACAGCGTGTTCCCACATTTTATAAGAAAATAACTACATTTATTGCTTTGGCTCTTTGTAATTATTTCGCGTCTGTTGATATACTATATTAATTTAGCTCGGCAAAGAGTTGGGAAAACAATAAAGCGCTAGTACAAGTGTAGGTATTGCATCGTTTTCCAGTTTTAATTAGTAAAATAAATAACATTATTAAAAATAAAGAAACACATGTGAATTAAAATGAAAAGTCAGTAAAGACCTATAGCTGTAAAAAGGTAGTAGAAGCCCAGTTCCGAGAATATTACCGACACCAATATAACACTACTACACAGCTACAGCTCCCCGTGAATGCAGTGTAATTGAATTGGATCCCGATGTGCAATCGTTCAAGCATTCAGGTGGATTCGATTAATGCAGTCGGTTCAGCTCAAAGGATATTACGGTGGTGCCGGTCGCACTACAACTTCGTTCCTGGTAATAATTAATAAAGTGGTTAGCCGTGTTAATAGTGTTCCTGTTTGAGAAACTAGCAGCGTCGGGACTGTCGAGTACGGTTCCCGATAGGGGAAATATTTGTGTGATGAGCGAGCATTTGATCCTGACTCTTGGACGTTTATATAAATATGTTTATCGTTCTAGTACCTATATTAGTAGAGCTTAGTTTGGGACTAGAAATATTTAGTGTGAGATTGTCCCTTGATTTTTAATTATTTAGGGCTGTCGGAAGCTTAAGCGTTTTAAATTACCGATGTCTCCGGAAAATTATAAACAGTAGCTCTTAGAGCAGCCTGTGGTGGCGTGCATTCCGTGTTTTCGTCAGTTTAGACTTTAACCTTACCACATTTACGCCAGAGCCCTTAGCCAAGATGCCCATCGCTAACTAGCGTTTCTATTCGTTTAGTTTTTAAACCAATCGCGTCATTAGTAGATCACGCCATACGGAGAGACACGTGATCTACCAGTGACGCGATTGGTTTAAAAACGAAACGAATAGAAACGCTAGTTAGCGTAATGCATCTTGGCTAAGGGCTCTGACCCGTTAATTTCATTTTTTGCTTCAATTAAACGCCATTGATTTATATATCAGCCACGGTTGACAGCGAAAAGTAGAGCTGAATGTCTATGACGTTCCTAGCTGAAAAAGGCTTACAAGGAGACGGCATGGGTATGGGGTCCTCAAATCGAACGGAGGTTCCGCGTGTAGTTAGTACTCAGTGAGTGTATTCATATACTCAAACTCTAGAGCGCACTACTTAGCCATTGCCGAGAAAAAAAATCATAAAGTTTGAGAACGAAATATTTTTTTTTAATTTAAATTCAATAACTCGTTATAGACAATTTCTTTTGAACTTTTACACTGTATTGAATTTGATAATTGAAAAAGAAATGTTTTTAACGAGTTATTAAATTTTAATAAAAACAAAATATTTTTTTTTCAAACTTTAGGATTTTTTCTCGGCAATGGCTAAGTAGTGCGCTCTAGAGTTTGAGTATATGAATACACTCACTGAGTACTAACTACACGCGGAACCTCCGTTCGATTTGAGGACCCCACACCCATGCCGTCTCCTTGTTAGCCAAAATGCATTACGCCAATTTAACGATTTTTGAAAATTGAAAAAATTGATGCAGACGTAAGCGGCTGACGCGACTGATCGTCAGCTTGCGTCAATCCTATACATTTTCTTTGATTACGAAAATCGCCCAGTTACCTTTATGCATCTTGGCTAGGCCCCCAGTTTACTCGTTTTATATACGGAATACCGTTAGCCAGCACAAGCTGAGTTGGGAACGTTTCGCGACAACGTGTACCTTTATGTTATTGTAATTTCTTACTGTATTCGTTGCTGTGAATAAATGTTTTTTTTTTTTTGTTTTCTTCTTCTTCTAAGAACCACGTATAGTTTTCGTTATACAAGAACGAATTTACATTGAACAGTCACTTAGGGATGATGACTGGGTAAAGAAAACGAAATTCTATTTAGTCCGTCAGTTAGATTATCAAAAATATTGGAAACTTATCTATTCTTTTGTCAATCAAACAAAAAATTACTAAGTTAAGCGCGTCAAAGTTTGGGGGCTCGTGACGTCACTTCTGTGTAAAAATTGTACAAAATTGTACCAAGACGTTACGTCATGCGACATTTCAATGTATCTCCGTAATTTTTTGATTATGTGAAAAAATAAAAAAGTACGTGTCCAATAATTTTTGACAATCTACCTGATCGAGAAGAACAGTGGTCATCCCTGTTGCTGCAGCACTCGTAATCGTAATTCGGATACTGATTTTAATCGAATTGAATAAATGCTATAAATTTACGTTTCGCTCAATAGGTTAAAATTTTCTTATGGTTCGGTTTCAACGTCTTCAACTCATTAAAACTATTAACTAGTTCAGTGGATCTCAAACTTTTCCAGCGGCGGAACCTTTTTGAAACACTAATTGGGATAATGCATTCATGAATTTTTCTTTGCTTTATTAAAAAGTCGTTTATGTGAGTTACAGCGGAATATTATATTTTGAGTAACTATAAAAATAAACAAGATACAAGCCATTAAAGATTTGTTTCTATCTCTTTCTGGCAAAACAGAATGTAACATGGAGTTTATATTGCCGTAGTGCCCGCTGACGTCACAGTACATGTCGGATCTGCTGTCTAATTTGTAGTTTTAAATGCTTATATTATCCGTATTTTTCGGCCGATTTTAATTTTATTTTAAAATCTTTTTGCCATCTCTTTTATGGTATTTTCATATTTTGTTAAGAAATGCGATACAATTTTTTCATGCATATTCCGTATTATGTTAAGAAGCCCCTAAAATAGGGTACCTATATCTTACATTATATAATTTATCAAAAGATAGAAGAAAATATACTTTACCTAACATATACAGCTAAAAATTCAACTAAAATATGAGTTGATTTTTCGGCGGAGTCCTTGCAGAGGCTTTACGAAGGCCCAGGGCTTAAGTTAAGCTAATTCCGTCATACAAAACGGTTAATACATTGGAGAATCAACGCCCACCTCTATAAAGCCCCAGGATTTGACACTGTTAAAGCTAAATGATACTTTTTATCCAGGAAAATTTGAAAGGAAACTGTTAGCGGGCAAAAGTTTATTTTTATTTATATTCCGGCCTTTACACAAACGCGAATATCGGCCCAATCTCCACAACACCAATATGTATAAACAAAAAAACACCTTTAGAAATGTTAAAAAAAAGCAAACTACACTAGGTTCTGTTCACGTCAGCCAATCTGTACACCGCTAGTGCCCAATCTGATGTGGGGTTGGACAGGAACCCATGCACACCCCGGTATCATATGGGTTCAGATCAGGGACCGGAACCGCTTCCCATTAAAGGGGTTTTCGATAGGGTATTTGATAGACTTGTTTTTACAAACCCCAAGGATGCGCTAAGCCTATCGTCGACTTAGTCCAATGAAAGGGCAACAAATGATACAGTTAATTCGACTTAGCGCTAACCCAGTCCCAATACCATAGGGTATATGAGGGCATCTGTTACCCTTTTTAAACTGAATCGTACGGTTTTAATCTCTATGCGCAAGTGTTTCGACTTATTAGTGCACTACCTAACAATTGAATGGGTAGCGGCTAGACAGAGATCGCCCGAATGCGTAAAAAAGAGAGAGGCCATCAATAGGGTCAATACCCAGCTAATGCTAAGTGGTTAACTAGTTCAACGGGGTTCCCCTAACGTTAAGGTAACACAATCATAGGGTAACCACATCGATTGGGTAACCAAATGATAGGTTACCCTATCGATAGGGTTAATCAAATGAAGGGGTTTTCCGGTCCCTGGTTCAGATTAGCTGCCGCAAACAAAGGCGAGCGAGCGGCCACATTCCATTAACGAGTGCACATCCTCCATAGTACTAACTACAAAATGGATATAACCACACCCTTCAAATAATTATCCTATAACACATTCATCACCGAAAACACGTTTAACATAAAATTACGCAATACCTAGTTGGTAGCTCGTGGTTATGGTGTTTCTAAAACTACAAGCACTCCCTGTTTGCGTTTGCAACGACCAAATCGATAGGTAATAGCGTATGTTCACGACTAAATCGGTTCAAAACCAGGTTATATCCCGTTAGTAATATAATATAAATTCGAATGCAATGAGAAATGAACATTATGATGTTATAATGGACGTGACAATCCATCTAAGCTTTGAAATGACGGCTAATGTACGTGTCAGTGAATGCCAACATGGATAGATTATGTATGGATGGGATATCTTCAGGATTCTTCGTGGACGAATGCGAATGCTATATATACTCGTACCTACTAGATAAGATGCATTTTGGATGCTCGGTAGGCGAATGTACGCTAGGTATCTACTCGTACTAGATGCATTCTACGAACGAACGACAACCGAAAAATAAAATGTTATTGACGTAAGCTGCTTCGTACAGGTCTATTCACAAGACCTGGCACGAATGGATCGAACGAGTGAATGAAAGTTGACATGTGTGTAAATAAATACAGGTTTTCGGTTTGAAATTCGAACAACATTTAGGACGACACGCACACAACGATAGATAACATTAGTTTCGTTCGTTCCATTCGTGCCTTTTGAATCGTCCTGTATCATACATTTTGACAGTTTTCGAAAGTCGTTAGCTATTGTAGAATGTAATGCAACTTGTCTCAGCCCGCTGGTACTTTGATATAACTCTACCCATGTCTGAATAAAGTTCTGAGAGTCTTGAAGTTTAAAAACATCATTTCTGAACTGTAGCGACTCTCTTCATCCAGCATATTCTTCAATATTACTTTGTTTTGTAAACGAGGTTGCGCGTCAAAGAAAATATTGCACAGTTCAAAAGAACAAAGCGTACAAAATGATAAAGGAAATAACGTGAATTGGTTTTACGTTATTATTTTAAAAATATATGAAATCATGCCACGGGTAAGGTATTTATTATAACCTAGTGTGCCCTAAAACAATTGAATGTCAGAGTCCCATTTACTAAATATTTTTTGTGCGTATTATTTATTAAAAACCGGGCACAAACGGCGATAACGTTGACCACCCCCTAAACGTTAACCGAATTCGACCAATTTTTGATATGTGGTCAGTCGGAACAAAAACTATGTCCGTACGTTTCGTATTTTAAAATATTGATTAGTTATAAAGAGATTATGGCCGAAATTACTTTTGTATGAAAACAATAAAACGGGAATAAGTCGTAATTTATTAATAATATTGAAAAAAAACGAAACGTACGGACATAGTCTTTGTTCCGACTGACACCGTATGAAAAATTGGTCAAAATCGGTTAACATTTAGGGGGTGGAAAACGTTATCGCCGTTTGTATGGAAAGCCGTCACCTCACAATCCTCTTTAAATTAATGGGACAGCTAAAATCCGCAACGAATAGGTATGTAATCAAAATGAAGCGTCAATTGAAATAACTCATGTCGCAATAATGGAGCCGATTTAAACCTTTAAGCTAAACCGCATCCGCCGCGTAACTTTTGACACGCTTTAAATTATTTAAATACTTTTTATAGTTAACCTTTATTTCTCGTAGCTGGGAGACAGTTGGCGCAGCGTCCTGCTAAAGTTGATCGTTACATTCGTCACTTATCTAAGAACACTGCTCAAGTCAAAGAAAAAAAAAAACTGGAACCAAAAACCAAAACAACTTTACAGGAGAGCGAAAATACAGTTGTTTGGGGCTCTGATCGGTAGTAAATTTAGTACCTATGGCCGAATTACGAGTTGTGCGGAAGGCCAACCACAGAGGCCAACCGACTTGCGCGCTGTCACTTGTTTTTAATCACTGGTCTCTTATTGGCTGAAATGTTTAGAAAGTTATTGGCAGATCGACACGCAATGAGTAGCTCTATCCGATGTCATTTAAATGTAAAAATCGCTAATTTTCGACTTGAACGGTGCTAGATAAGCGACGTAGATTCGGGTCAAGAGTACGCACTTTATTTTCTCTGGTCTCAAAAAGTTGTCAAAAGGGCGATTTTTAAATTGATTCAATA
This sequence comes from Tortrix viridana, assembly GCA_963241965.1. Classification (NCBI taxonomy): domain Eukaryota; kingdom Metazoa; phylum Arthropoda; class Insecta; order Lepidoptera; family Tortricidae; genus Tortrix; species Tortrix viridana. Next base: position 4,370,434 of record OY725171.1, on the reverse strand, counting down.
TAAACCTCATAGTAAATCTTGTATACTTCCATTATTTAGGAATATTTACGTTCAAATTCTATGGGATTTCGTCGTACATATAATAAAAGCAGCACGATCCGACCGCGTACTCTTGCCCCGTCATGCGGTAAAATTACGCAAGCTTAAGGGTAAAATTACGCATGCGGGGTAAACGTACGCAGTTCAGGAAATCTGGATGATACTAATAATAAAATGCAGGTTATCAGTATAATCAACATTTATTAAAGTTTGAGATCTTTATATTTGGATATAATTAGGAACTTTAGAGTTTCTTAGAGCCTTTTACTTAGAGCCCCTTCACTTACAGATAATGTCAAATCTTCATACTTTTCCATTCGTTTCGTGAGTGCGAAAACTTTGCGCGGGCTGTGGCGTCACGCCGCTCAGCCCGTGAATGGACCAACCCGTATCCATTTTCGGGTTCGTCGACCGAGAAAACTAGAAAGGGAAGTACAGAGGAACGTTCGACCTACCTAAACGCTGTTTTTCGGGTTCCGTACCAAACATTGAAAAACGGAGCTGATAAGACTTTGTTGTCCGTCAGTCCGTCGGTCTGTTAAGACCCTTTTTATCAGAAGTGGCTGAAACAATCTGGCTGTAATATGGAATAGATGTAGTACTTAGTACTCTGCACAAGGCGTCATTAGAATTTATAAAAAAGCTTTACAGTAATTGGAAATGGGGTCTCATATAAAAGGTCTTGATTAGCATATTTAAAAACGATTTTTTTTAATTTTTAGTCCTTTAGTTTTAAAAATAAAAAAAGTTGAAAGTTAATAGTTTTTGAGATAATAACAAAATTCTTTGAAAATGACCGTTAAAATTTAGGCACCCTACAATGGACCTTAACACATAATAAATAAAACTTATTTTTACTAATTATTTTACTAAAGGCTCCGACTGGTTGCGTTGGAATATTAATAATACTTATAAATTACTAAACACTTAAAATTGGGAAATAGTTTTGAATACGGAACTCTCTGTTCACAAGACTGACTCGTACTTGACCGTTTTTTTTAGAAAGAGTGCCTTCTGTACTTGTCCGGCATAGAACCTTTATGAGATCGGTATAGAGCGTAGCCGCGCACCGATACCATACCGACAACTCAGAGTCTTTAAATTATGCTTTATTTCTATAAGACAAAATAAAACATTTGAATTGAGATAAAAGGTAAATTGGAATGAGGAAAGTGAGAGACAGAAAAAGTTATCACTTAAAAAAGTGACATACGATAAAATTAATTGGCTATAAAAACGTCGCGGGTCTGGTGTTATGTTAATAATGGATTTTAAATGAAAACATTACGAGTCTCAACAAAAATACAATAGAATATTGCGGGGTTTGAAGCCCCGTGTTCACTAGCAAGCATGTTTCTAAACACCACGTAGATTTTTATAGAAACAATGTTTCAGTCTACAACTAATCAAAGTAAAATTTGACAGGTGCTAGGGAAATGAATACATCTATTCCATTTTCGAACGCTTACGCTTAAGATTAACTTAACGCTTAAGATTTAAAATAAGTGTCTCATCCTGACTTTTATTACCTTTTGTTATTAAGCGACAGATATTGTTATAACTTATTTATAATCTCATCATCATAATGAATCAGTGACAAGGGACTGGCTTAGCCCTACCACCATAACGTATGTTTATGATGGTTAAACGAAATGTTTATTTTTACATTCGGGATGCACGGGACGCGGAAATGGCTGCTGCGAGACTGTTATCATGGCAAATTACACTTGAGACCATTGGAAATGGACTACGGTGTACAGTCAAGGTCATAAATATGTTAGTACCTTGTCACTTTAATCGCCCTGACATTCATATATGGTGGATTAAACATGACATTAAATAGACAAGGTACTAAAGTGTATACATATTTATGACCTTGACTGTAGGTTAATTTACACCGACCGTATTCACTGCTTGATTGCAATTAGGGCGAGCGGCAGACTTATTATAAGTGCCTAAGAATAATGGTAATGGTTATTGCGTTCATATATTTTATTATATGTATTAAACGAGAAATATTTACATTTGTTTGTATTTGTACTCACGTTCTCAATAACGGCTCTAACGATTTCAATGAAAATTGCGACATGAAGGTTTACGGGGGCGGAGATTCGATCTAGCTAGGTCTCATATCTGGGAAAATTCGTTTTCCCCGTATATTCACGCTAAAAGATTTCCCGCGCAATAATATGGTTCGTAATTTCCGAGCGGCTGCCGCCGTCTGAATAGAAGTTAGAGCGTTAGCCTACTACGCAAAGACTGATGCGGGTTCGAACCCCAGCTATGGATTCTCGACGACGCTTGGTCTCCCGATTTTATTGCGTTGTAATGTTACAGTCATGTATTTATGTCCATGCCTATTTGGATAAAATGGACAATACGATACGATAGACGGACATGATGTAATTACAAAGCTGGACCTTCCTGGTCAGTCCATTTGGACCTGGTTCAATCGTAGTTAATCAAATAGAAAGGCGCGAAAATAACCCACACACGATTTATGTCCAACGACTTTCACTCCTTAGTGGGTGTCAGTTTATCTATTTACGGGGTGCGTGGCGTGATGCCACGGCCCCGGGCTGCCCCACGCCCTCGCGGTCAAATGGCGTGACGACAAATGGCAGGAAGACCACACCGAAGTTACTTTTTGTCGAGCAACTTTTGCAACATGATTCGGAATAAAATAAAACAAAATGTTGTCAATATGAGAAAGAAAATATGCCAAACCGTTCTTAAGGCACGTTTTCCTCCTCATATGACATATATTTTAATCCCGATCATGTTGCAAAATGTTGCTCCACAAGAAGCAGGTAACGTCGGTGTGGTGGCACCATAACAGAAGATTAGACATTCACGATCAGATCTAGCAGGACGTCGCGACTGACGCATCGAGGCGTAAATGTTCCGCTTAAACGGGTTTCTAAAATGATGTCAGTTGAAAAGAACTTGTGCCAACATTAGACGTGTTGGAACCATTGAGATTGATTAAAATCGTGTGCAAACAATCAGGGGGACGATGGAAATTGGAGAATGGTTTACTTACCGCTAGAATTCGAGTAACTCAATCACTTCAGGCTAAAGCGAACCACAGACTAACAATCAGCCGGCCGATCTCGGCCTGTCAGTAGTGCCGGATTAGCCCATAAGCAATTGGGGGCCACCATAAACAGCATCAATTTTTTTTTATAGACCGATATTACGTTGGCTGTTTCATTGTACTTACCACACAAATATCAAAATATGTGTTTGCCTCAACAGGATCCGTGCAACAGTAATTACTCCACTTAACTGGATCTCCGCTATAATTGGGAATATGCATCAATTTTTTTTTACTTTATTAAAAACGAATGTAATAAATAGTACAGATTTTTTTTTTCGAATAAAACCGCATATACATTCTATCAGTTTTCGGAAAGCGCTAAAGTTAGCGTTATGCATTTTAGCTAGGCCACCTGCTGTAATTTTCTAGTTTCGTGGTATTGCACGGTATTGTACCCCCGACGATTTACGTCTCGTTTGCGCCGTTAGTCACCGATTTGCGGCTTCCAACCAGGCAGTACATAGTAGGTTTAATGCGGTAACGATAGGTATACTGTCTCTATGCGATTCTGTTTTCGACGCTCAAACCAATCACACTAGCGTAAATCACCTACGTCTAATTCTAAGCTAACCTTTACGGCTACTACTTTACGAGCTGCAGTGAAGACGTGAATTATCTTCATTGCACGGTAGAGACGCCTACAGCACTACGGTTAATTGGCATAACACGCAATGTATTAGGAAATTGTTTGACGCCTCACCGGTCGCGCAAAGTCGTGGCCGAGTCGTAATGCGTCATATCGAGACTTGTGAATATTAAGTATTCCGTGCAACACCAATGAAATATCTGCCGCTTTGATAATTCTTATAAAAACTCGCCTACATTACCAATTAATTCATATCGATGCTTACTGACTTGGAATAACTAAGAGCCCCCCCCCATCTTGCACGTTTTCATCATCACTTGCATCTGAAAACTGTCAGGGGCCAAGATGCATCTTGCATTAACAAAAACTTGACAAAATGTTTTTGACATAAGCAGTCTATACACTTTCCTTGACATCAAAAATCGTCAAGTTGGCTTTATACATATTGTCTAAGCCCCTTCATATACATACCTATAGTATTTCTGGTTGGCTGCATCTTAACACATTCGCCGCCGCCTAAGCTCCAAATGCATGTAATTTTGACAAACCGAGTTTGTCACCGGCGCCGAATGGGTTAAGGAGAACAATGGGGAATGCGGCCAGCCAAAACAGAAAGACTATAAATGCGAAAGTAACTCTGTCTGTCTGTCTATCTGTCTGTATGGTTGTATGTCTGTCTATTACCTCTTCACCCTTAAACTGCTGACCTGAGTTAGTTTGAGTTTAGTGACATAGGATAGTTTTTATCCCATAAAATTTGATAGTTCCCGTGGGATGCACGATAATTACGACTTCTATGGACGGAGTCGCGGGCAAAAGATAGTCTTCTATAAAGTTGGAACGGAACCGCGAACGTATTGTTAGGTATATACGTGATAAGTTCTGCTCATTCCAATGCTGCCAATTCCCGTGAAACTACAAAGCTAAACACCTGTAAGTGATAGGTAAATTCAAACATTCCAACCCCCTCAATTAGCCAAAGGCAATATGTGCATTCTCAGACTACTCAGACTAGACTAATCCTGTCATTGGCAGACTTATAGAACATCAAAGACAACATATTGCGTATCAATTGTTGGCATTTCACATTGATAAACCGCAATTATAGAGCTAGACGGTATTGGCACACGTGTGAGTGCGACGTTTCGGACGTTAGTTCGTAGTTTCTTTACTGCTTTAGCTATATTTATACTGTGGTATAAATATTGATAGGTGCTAGGGAAATGAATACATCTATTCCATATTCTAACGTAAGACTTAACGCTTAAGGTTAAAAATAAAAGTGTCTCGTCCTGACTTTTATTACGTTTTATTACTATGTAAGCGACTATTGAGATTTTCAAATTTTTATAGCGATTTAATCAAGATGGGTTACTTCTATTTTAAACCTTAAGCGTTAAGTCTTACGTTAGAATATGGAATAGATAGGTCATACATAGTCACAGAAACAAAAGTTGTCTCTCCTGTTCCAGAAAGTTAAGGTCTTTGATACAAAAAATTTCGGGTTAAGATATATCCGCGTAATGGGAGCCTGGTGTAGTTTCGGCCTGTATCGAAATTATATGAGTTAAAAACTCCCACGTCGTTAACTTTTAGGAACAGAAGGGACAATGTTGAACCTAACTCTGTGTACGACCCAGATGTATTCATTTCCATAGCACCTGTCAAATTATATCTCGTGCTTGCCTGTGAGGACGTAAGGGTGCTTTTCCACCGGCGAGGCGAGGCGGGAAACTCGCGACGCTTTTGTTTTCGTTGCAGTGTTAATAAAAACACTATGTGATAGTAGGTAATACGATTCAATATTAACAGCAAATATTTCAATTTTCGTCTCGCCTATTCAGTCTATTTCCACCGCAGCCGAGCGGGAAATTTTCCTATTTAAATTTCAATAAATTGCTAAAACTTCAATTCCCTGCCAGCCCCGCCTCGAGTCGCCATGCCGGAGGAACCGCCTTTGCTATACAAAAGGTAGGGAATAAGCGGTTTTGATTCAACGATACGTAATCTGTCAAGGCGTTTAGCCTACAGGAACACAAAAAAACATATACATATGTACATACATACACAAGAAAAATATTATCTTCATTTTTGGATAGTCGGGTAACACCGATTACTGTCCCTAATTTAACCTGACAATCATAACCTGCAATGACCCCCGATCTCGTGAACGTTTTGCCGCGTTGGGTACCTACGACCTCGCTTGAGCTGGTACGACCAGGACCGACACACGAAAAACATACAGTTTACAAGGACGGGTCAAGTTACGCTGGCAAGTGAGTTATTTAAAATAATAACGGCATACCTATTGTGGCGGACCTCGATTTAACTGCTTTTAATACAAAGAGTGGCAGCGTCCAGGAAATTCTAGGTGCTTTGAGCAATTTAGCGCTTCGGTTCACAGCCTAATTGCAAGGCTTTCTGTAAAATATAGGTACTAATAAATGCTGTTTCCAAGAAGCTGTATAACCTATGGAGATTGTTGAGCAAACATTAGATTGAATCTAAAAGAAATACCTTGAATACGTCAGTTCAATTCAATGTTTTTTCATAAAAATGCATTTCTATATGTCAAGCAATATACATTACAATTGAGGAAAGTTAGAATTATACATTACATGTATTAATCATTACTTCATTAGGTACATCATGTCATTTGGACTCCGTTGCAGAAACCTATTTACCGTCTCATTTTAATTTCTTATATTTAGTTACGTCACAGACACCTTGCATATCTGCCCTTAGGAATAAAAAAGGGATGGAAGATTTTTTGTTTCTTTTCTTCCTTCCTCGAAAGCCACCTTGTGGTACAAATTATGCACAAAATTAATTTTTTAAGCGCTAGTGTACTCTTTTTAGATCGCTTACGAAGTTGATCTATTTGCACATAGTATGTCGAATTTGAAAATAAAGTTTGACAAATTCTATTTTCTCTGTAGTAAGTAACATAATTTGTTTCTCAGTCATTTTGATCTGTACCCAGACCACACGTGGCTTAACTTTTGTTTTGTATGTTGAACACTTATGTAGAACATAACTAAGTAGTTTAATAGTAGTTAATAATATAGGAAACTTTAGGTCTTATATATAATAATCCAGCCTATATACGTCCCACTGCTGGGCACAGGCCTCCACTCACAATGAGAGGGTTCGAGCTATAGTTCCCACGCGGGCCCAGTGCGGATTGGGAACTTCGCACACACCGTCAAATTGCTTTGCATGTGTGTGCAGGTTTCCTCACGATGTTTTCCTTCACCGAACTTTAGGTCTTATCCAAGTAATTTTCTTTATGAAGTGTAATTTACATTTAACGGCTGTTTGTTTTATGAATTAATAAAAAAAAAGCAAATGATCCGTGACGGTAAAGGAATTAAAGGTATTTTTTTGTAGCTTTAGCCCAATATTTATAACGCGATCTCCAGTTATTACGTGTATTTAAGCTTGGCTATTGCAATGAGTTAGTAACAAAAAATAAATCTGATCAAGTGCGAGTCGAGGTTACCGGACCACCAATATTTATTTATTTATTTATTTATTTAATATGAACGCTTAATGAACAATTACGGGTCTCGCTACCTCAATCGACGGAATCGGCTTAAGGCTTGTCCGACCATTCGCCTGAGAAGGATTTTAGGGGGGGGTTAAGGTTTTCGCAATTTTAGTACTGTTTTAAAGCCAATTAAATAATTAACATTTTGTCATTTTTATAATAGGGATGATGGTTATTTTTTTCTTTGTTGACCAGGTAGATTGTCAAAAAGTATTGAACGTGTATTTTTTTTTCACATAATAAAAAAATTTATGGACATATACTGAGTTGAAATGTCGCATGTCGTCACGTCTCGGTACAATTTTTACACAGAAGTCACGTCACTACCGAACTTTGACGCGCTTTATCTTTGTAATTTTTTGTTTGATTGACAAAAGAAAAAATACGTGTCCAATATTTTTTGATAATTTTACTGACGGACTGAATAGAATTTCGTTTTCTTTACCCAGTCATCATCTGATTTCTTTCATTGTTGTAATAAACAACATATTAAAAAAAATGGAAATTTAATATTCCCGTGTTAAAATATTGTTGTAAGTGTATATGCAAAAAATAGGAGTGACGTTAAACGATTTATTTTTGGTCTTTTAATTTGATAATTTTTCAGAAAAACCAAATTACTTCTTTTATGCCTTCAAGATGATTACAGTTTATTTTCATAAAAAAAGTACAAATTAACGCGTACGCGACGAAGCGAGCCGAGAGACGTCTTTCTCGCTCTTATTGCAGAACAAAGCTTTCTGACCAGCATACGCCGTTTCAGGATCGATACATGTGGGGACACCCTTCGATATACATTATAATTGCTATTGTTCTATCCCTTCATTCGTTAAAAAATCAATTCGCAAGGGAACCGCAGGAGCAAACTACAACAGCGAGTCGATTTGAGAATCGAGCGCTGGAAAACTTCATTCGAATATCAAATGGTAAACCGTTATTTTGAGATAGGAGTTGGTAGTGACAGTGTTGCATGCGATTCATTTTCTGTCGCCCGTCTGTCGTTCCCAGCGTCCTATTCCCGAAAATCTACCCGCTGCGGGCTTAACATGCATGCACGAGATAAACTTTGAGAGGTGCTAGGGAAATGAAAACATCTATTCGACGACTCGTTTAGCCTAGTTGGTAGTGACCCTGCCTACGAAGCTAGCGGTCCCGGGTTCGAATCCCGGTATGGGCAAATATTTGTGTGATGAGCGCGAGTATTTGTACCTGAGTCATGGATGTTTTCTATGTATTTAAGTATGTATTTCTCTACATAAGTAATGTTTATCGTTGTCTAGTACCCATAGTACAAGCCTAAAGCTTAGTTTGGGACTAGGTCAATTTGTGCGAGATTGTCCCTGATATTTATTATTTATTTATTTATTCCATATAACGTAAGACTTAACGCTAAAGGTTAAAAATAAAAGTGTTTTACTTGCGTTTCCGGTAAAAAAGGGAGAACAAGCTTTAAACGAAGCTCTGAAATATATGTCAAAGGGTTAGATGTTGGGTCAGAGCCCTTAGCCAAGATGCGTTACGCTAACTAGCGTTTCTATTAGTTTCGTTTTTAAACCAATCGCGTCATTGGTAGATCACGTCATACGGAGAGTCACGTGATCTACCAGTGACGCGATTGGTTTAAAAACGTAACTAATAGAAACGCTAGTTAGCGTAACGCATCTTGGCTAAGGGCTCAGTGATGATGGTTTTTAGGATAACCGAATAGAAAAATGCAATTTTCCGTATTGTCGTCCTCATTGTGCACGGTGCGAACTTTTTTAATCAACTTGCGCAGAGTGCCGGTCGCCGCCGTGGCTAAACCAGACAGTGTGCACACGTGTACTCGTGTACTGTTTCTAAATTAAAAGTTTGCTTCAACACGTGAAACGATGTGGTAACGACCGAGAATGTTCCCGCGCATCGTTTACTTATAGGCTGTTCGTTTTTTCAGATTTGAATTAATAACCGTTATTGTCTTAAACGAGGTCAAAATTAGAAATGGAATGTAATTGTATCTTCTATTGGTAATCAATAACCAAAGTATAGTTACGAGTATACAGAAAAGTAATTCAACTCCATCCCTTTATTTATACTGTGCTGTATAAGGTATCGGCACGAGAGTTGAGGTGAATGATTACACAGCTACGTACATTCGTACATTCAACAAAGGTAGTGAATGTGAACCAAATGACATGATGTGTGCGTGACCTCAACTCTGGCGCCTTTACCCTATCGAGTAAAATAACGTATTTTTAACCCCCGACGCATAAAAGAGAGGGGTGTTATAAGTTTAACGTGTCTGTCTGTGTATCTGTGTATCTGTCTGTGGTATCGTAGCTCCCAAACGGATGAACCGATTTTCGTTTAGTTTTTTTGTGTCATAGATAATTTTATCCCGAGTGTTCTTAGCCATGTTTCATGAAAATCTGTTCAGCCGTTTGAAGATCATCAGCTCTTTTCTAGTTGATGAGGGGATCTGACTAACTTCCTTATGCCCGATCGATTCGAAATTTGGTGCCGTGTTACTTCAATTATATTGAAAGTATATGGTAAGGTAACCATGACCTGATCAGCCGTTTGAAGATCATCAGCTCTTTAAGAGTTGATGAGGGGATCTGACTGCCTTCCATATGTCCTATCGATTCGAAATTTGGTACCGTGTTACTTCAATGATATTGAAACCTATTTTTTGTGTCGGGGGTTTTTAACATTTTTAATTTTACTTTTTTTGTTACAGCGTTGGCCGTGATGCCGCGCTGTTACATGGTCAAGAAAGGCACCCAGCGACACGATGGGCCTCCGCCCTGCAGCCCCACGGAAGCCGCCGTGGCGCCGCCCTGCTACAGCCCCGCCGAGGACCCGGCTCTCACAGGTACCTTTAAGGATCGGCCACACCGGAGCTCAGAAGACGTTGACGCACCGAAAACGCAGTGAGAGATAGATCCGGTGAGGGTGGTATGCGTTAGAAACGTGGCGTATAAAGCCTGGGCCACAGATGTGTGGCGTAGACGTGCACGCGCGCGTTCGCGTTCCACTGCGTTGTATAATATGACTCCTCATCGGAGAAAAAAATCTAGTTTCGTGTAACAGAATATTGTAAATTCAACTTGATTTTATTGTATTATATGTGACAACTATACGTTTTTTACACATTAATATAAAATTCTACTTCTGTACAACATAATTTCTAGTACCTATTACCATTTACCTAGTATCGTAGGAAACAAATTTTGTGTAGTATACAAAATCTGTTGGATGCTAAATGCATATTTTACTCTGTAACTATTAGATAGTAACCACTACAATATCAAAGTTTTCGTGTACTAGAATATTTTAACTAGAATATTCTAGTATTAACAAAAATATGACTTGCTGTCATTAAAAAAAAATCTGTTAACCATAGCTGAAATCTGTTTTCCTATACCAGAATCATAACTACAATAAAATCTGGTAATATTGTAAAATATTTTTTTATCCGTGATATGATGACGCAGCTATACAACGCAGTGGAAAGCGAACGCGTACGTGCACGTCTACGCCACGCATCCGGTGTGGCCCAGGCTTAAGTCACGTCACTGCGTCAACGTCTTTTGAGCACCGGTGTGGTCGATCCATTATTTGGAGTTTATTCGGACGCGGTGCAAACAAACGCTCTTACTGCCGCACTAAGAGATACACAGCAAAGAAAGTGACACTTTACTTCTTTAATCTAACTAACTTTAATCAAACTTTAAAATTAATTGACGTCTCTGAGTGCGGCCGTTATCAAATGAAAGCCGACTCACAATGTATAGGAGCGATGGTACAAGGCATATTCTTTAGCTCAGCGAATTTTTTATACAGGCTGTTGCGAAAGTCAGTTTTATATTTTTTTGTCGCTGTTGGAACCTTTGTGTAACGCAATTATTTATGGAGAAAAAAATTACGGTCTACTTAAAGTGATACTTATATACCGCAGAGTACTTTTACTTTAACTGATAAAATGTTGCCTGATGTATGACTGAACTTTTTAAGTATTATTTTTATACTTGTATATATACATATATTTATATTAATAAATTCACGATATAAGAAATACAAAAAAAACGTTGAAAAAAAATGGTTTCTTGTACGGGGACTCCCCTTATTAATTAAATTTTTGACTTTGATTTATGAAAATCCGCCGTTATATCACATATTCTGCAAAAGAAGATCAATGGGATTTCTTTTACGGTTCAAAAGATACAGCTCTTTATAGTTAGGATAGACGGACGGACAGCAGCGCAGGAAAGGCTTAGTAAGAGGCCCCGTTAGGCACCTTTCGGGTACGGAACCCTAAAGTCTATCATTTCTGACGTGTCTTAAAACAAACATCTTACTCAAGGTGTTTATTAAAGGCCGAATTAATGAACACATCTCGAGAGTTAACTAAGTAAAGTCTCAAAATTGTAGCTTAAAAATAATCCTTTGTGTAACGAAAATTAACCATATTGTGTGATTAATTTTCATAAGACACCGGATAAAAAAATTCGATTGAGTCCTTATGTACATTTTTTTTTAATTTACCCAAATCTACACTTAGATCCGTTGTTAAGCCCTAATACAGCCTCTAAATTTAAACACGATAAAACGATTTGTTCCTGACTCGTTATCTTTCTAATTGGTCATCAAAGTCATCATCCTCATACCTCATACCTCATACCTCATCATTGGTTCTGGTTTATATTGTTGAGAGAGTTGATGACGAATTTGGAATATGACAATTAGGAATATAACGAGTAAATCGATAAAACCCTTTACGAAAACATTCAACTTACAATGAAAAAGGCTATTTTTAGTGTTGCGCCGGCGTTAATTCGTCCTATAATCGAGTTACCGCGCAACTGGTGGCAAAGATAATTCGTTTAGCTCCCGGACGAATGTAAAACCACTGCCTCCGAAATTAGCTCTCTTGTCCCCGCTAACTGCCCCTTGACACGAGCTTTATTCGATCAAAAACTTTATCGATGTTCGAATCCACTCAATTCGCGAAACGAAGTTATAAATTACCTATAATAATATATTAACAGTCTTCAGCGGGTTTATTATGGTAGTGTTTTGTTTATTATGTTGATAAAACATCTGTCACACACATTTGGACGATTTTTAATATTTGTTGTTTTTCTATAGGGCTTGTTCTATAATCATATCAAATTTGTTAATGTTTTTACGATAAAACAAATGCAAAAAAACGTTGAAAAAAAAGAGAGAGTTATTAAGGGGTCTAAAGTGGCTCCAAATGGTTCGTGTAATATAATGCATGGCTGCGTACTGGTTTCTTTTTCTTGGCTTGAACATGGCTTGACACGCTGCCGCGTGTCTAGATAGTAATGTTCAATATTAACAACAAATATTTGAATTCTCGTGTCGCCCATTCAGACTAATTCCACCGCAGCCGAGCGGGAAATTTTCCTATACAAGTTTCGATTCCTTCCCATCCCCGCCTCGCTGGTCTTCCGTGGATCCAGGCGAACGCGTTCAGTATATTATAGCACCTTATTTAGTTACCTTTCAATTTATTTAGGATTTAATTTTTCTGTAATTTACATTAAGAACTTTTAACGGGAATGGCTAAATTTATAATGCAGAAAATATAAATCTTTTGCCACGCAAATACGCATGTATTTCTCTAAATAAGTATGTTTATCTTTGCCTTGTGCCCATAGTACAAGCATAGAGCTTAGTTTGGGACTAGGTCAATTGTGTGAGATGTTCCCGCGTTATATAGGTTATAGGTTATAGGTTATAGCGGGCTAGTTTTCCGCAACTCGACGACTAAGCGCCTATTTTGCGTGAGTGGGTTGGGGGAGGTTGTGTTCCCGCGTTATTTGTATCTATAATTTTATTCTAAATGGCTTCACCACACTAACGCCTCAAGCTTCAAGTGGTTATATGTAGGTGAACGAGCACAACAAAATAATTAAGAATTTGATTCTAAAATAAATAATAAATAATATAAATAATAATCCAGCCTATATACGTCCCACTGCTGGGCACAGGCCTCCACTCACAACGAGAGGGTTTGGGCTATAGTTCCCACGCGGGCCCAGTGCGGATTGGGAACTTCGCACACACTGTCAATTGCTTTGCAGGTGTGAGCAGGTTGGTTTCCTCACGATGTTTTCCTTCACCGAAAAGCTCATGGTAAATTTACAAATTATATTTCGCACATAAATTTTTCTAAAATAAAAAAGAAACTTAATTGGAGTGATTAACCCGTATCCCGGATTTATTCGCGTGCCGGCTTTGCGTGATAACCCGGGAACTGTCATAACATGACGCGTGCCTGGGTAACAGTATGTTTCTACATCAATTATTATTAATTAAAGTCAAATTGCTGCCTGACTACACGTGAATTTTTGCACAAATATAAACGTTATGCAAATATATACAGGTTGATGGGGAAATATTCGTTAGAACGACGTTTGTGATGGGTGTGAGATTAGGAATTTTGTACAATTACGTAAAGTATATTTTTTATACGCGGGCGAGGTCCCGAATAAAAATTATAACTACAAGAAACTTATAAACGGGTAGTAAATCCGCATTTTTAATTAATAACATGCCGAACAAGTTTTCCTTAAGACAATTTCTTTCTTAGTAACACGAAACTTTGATAATTTAATATTCTTAAGCTCTGAGCAGGATAAGGTTTCTTTGTGACAGAGGGCGAGCAAATATTAGTGAAATTGGATCGTTAAAAAAAAACAAACTCGCTAATACCTTTAAATAAAACTTTTGAAATTGTTCATAAGTAGAAATGTATTAACAACTTTTTGCTTAATAATTTGACATTATTGTGTTCCATTTTTAAAAATAATGATTATTATAATCTTCACTGACAAAAGTGACAATATAATTACTCCGATGAATACAGGGTGTTGTTGAAAATTGCAGCGCTAGCGTGATAGACATCTGATCTCGGTTAATTTTATGATTTTGCTAATAAAATGTAAATGAAGAGTCCTCTGGATTAACCAATGTACAGAATGAACAAAAGTTTGTATATCTTCATTTTAATTCTTTTCATCCCTACTAATATTATAATTGCAATAGTGTTTCTGTTCATTCTTCCTTTCACACATCAACGGTGAAATAGACGTGATTTTTTGTACAATGGTGCCGGAAGGCCGGAGAGTGACAGTATTCTCTCCAAAGGTTATATTGTCCCCGCGTCGACTTTTACACGAGCGCGATCGCAGGGAAATGCTAGTAAATAGCACAATTTAGCAATATTTTCTCTGTATTTGTTGAAAAACAAAAAAAAACTTAGTGGATATAACGTACGAATCGTTCACATTTTGTTCTAAATATCGCCTAATGAACGTTTTCACAGATAATTTCGAAAAAAAGCGGAATATTGTTGCAAAGTTTAACATATTCTTAATTTAAATAACATGCCAGCAGCCTTTCAAGCGGAATTCACGAGGAGTTGTGAGTTGATGCAATTTCATTATACAAAGTACAGATTATAAAATGTTGAACAGACGAATGAGACATTACGTTTAAATTCATATGCAAGATGTAGACGGAGTTTTGTGCAATTTTGCTTAGTCGTTGCCAAAGGAATTATGTCGTTATAGTTGTAAGTAGATAATTTGGAATTTGATCTATAACAATTAAAATAAGTTTAAGCATCATTTTAAAAGTTTGAAGATAAGTTTGCCAATATAACAACTTTAAGTAGTAATATGGTTTAGTTGAGGATCGCTATTATTTATGTTGTAAAAGCTGTCATTTTTTAATTATTCCATGAAATAATATTTAGTCACCCTAATGGAACTCAGTGGAAATATTGTGTGGTAAACTATTTACATTCTGTTCATCCAAAAAGAGCATGTTATAACATGTATAATACGAAAAAGCTTGTTTATTTGGCATAAAAACTAGATTCCAGAGCCAGTTTTAGAGCAACTACAGTTAAAAGTTTTTTTTTATCAACATTCAAAGGGGTTAAAACCGGGAGCTCAAAATTTTAAACGTTGCAGGAAAAACTGCGGCGGGGGAAGCTTTTTACAAAAAAACGCATGTGAAGGGGTTATCACACTCGGCTGACCTTTAATTAGTTTGGTTTTGGCCTCAAAAGGACATCCCCCTGCGGGCTTAACATGGACGAGATAAAATTTGACAGTTGCTAGGGAAATTAACATCTATTCCATTTTCTAACGTAAGACTTAACGCTTAAGGTTTAAAAAAAGTGTCCGCGTTAAGTCTTACGTTAGAATATGGAATAGATGTATTTATTTCCCTTGCACCAGCAAACGGCAACAGGTCTAGTCCAGCCAGATTCCCTTTGTGAATACATTATTATTACCACGTTCATCGCCTTTGTCTAAATTCAATCGATCAATAATTGCAGGAATATTTTACATTGTTTACTGTCGTTGCCATGTGTTACCAAGTTACAGTGCTTTTAATCTGCGATTCTAGTTTATTCACGTCATAATGCTAAATGAATACTTAATTATAATACATTTTATTTTGGTAACGGAACATCCTCGCATAAATACAAAAAACAATATTGGTTGTTTAGTGTTGTTATTATTTTGTATTTCACAAATCGCTTTTTAATAATCTCAGTTTTTGAACACTCTGTATAACGTAAAATTATGCACAATTTTGCGGATAGACATTAATGTACAGATTTTTTCTCTCTACTGTTTTATTATATGTATATAATTATATTGAAGTCGCGATCATCGGCTAACCGAGTCCGAATTACACCGAGTAGTTTGTATTTTGACCCTCGAATTTGTTTCAGCTGATTGCGTGACAAGAACCCTTGTTTATTAATTGACTGTGACATAGTTAATTTGTTAATTTGGTCGTAATTAATTGCTTGTCAGTTTTCCGTAATATGACTTTAGTTACATCTATGTTATTAAGAGCGGGTTAGCTGTCTATCGCTGTCACACTCGCTCTCGCATCTGGCTGTATTTTTTTCGCATTTGTTTTTTTAAATATGAATAAAGTTGATGTATATAAAAGTTACAACAATAACTAAAGCAAATTAAGGAGTAATGGAATAAAAAGTGGTAAATGAGCATCTGACATTCTAATGGGAACTCAAAACGAATTAAACATAGTTTTTAATCGACTTAAAAAGAGGAATGCTTTAATGCAATTAGGATTGTACCACCAAAAAGCAAACGATGTTGCTCTATATGATACGTCAATACCTTAATAATATTTTGTTAATTTAAAATATAATGAGAACGCGGTACTGATTAAACTTATAGATCCGATTTCAGCGTAATGGCGCTTTTTTCTCATTAGCATTATGGATTACAATTAACGCGAAAAATAGACATTTTAAGTGCTCATTTTAAACCGCCTAGTGGCAAGTATGTCGAATGGAGCAAAATGGCAGCATACGCACAATGACTTCATACTCTTACACTACCTTTTTTTTTGGATAGCAAGTTACTGTTCCGAGTGGCTTAGAAGCGCATAAAGAAGCATAATACAAGAACAACCGCAACGCAACTGATATTAATCTGACACATGCAGCGATTGTCGTGAATCATTGATGTGACCTTTACAACTGCACTGCCCTCCAAAAGAAAAAGGCAGTATAAGTATGAAGTCCTTATGCGTATACGGCCTTTTTGCTTTATCCGGCTGACACTTATCGTATACGCCTTGTAGACGTGTTGCTAAAGGTCAGTTTGTATAATCAGTCAGGCAATGAAGTTGACATGCATCTTCAATTTAAAAATTAAATGGGCTTAATGTACCTATGTCATAAATGTATTTGAGTGAGAACTGCGCTTTAAAATGCCGTTAATTGCCAACCCGTTAATGCCGTTCAAATTGACGTTGTATACGGTTGCGTCAACGTAGGTACACAAAATTAACAAGTGATGCGTGATGCCGTAGATTGAGAACACTATTCTAATTATTGTATTTGCTGACTACGGCAAAGCCAAAATAAGGGTAATTATTTTAGCAGTCATGTATGTTTGTATTTACGGATGTTCCACTTTTGCGCCTAAACTACTCATCCGATTTTGATAAATGAGGTGTCAATCGATTCGTAGTATGGTCCGGGTGACATAGGGTGTACATTTTATTCGAATAAAATCAATAAGCCAAGCATTTTTATCCGTTAGATAGTCCACGACCCTATAGTACGCTTTAGAAATCAACAACTTTTTCAAGTAATTTTTAAGCGCTGGAAGGGGTAACTAATTTATTATAAAAATGAATGCATTGACCTAAAAATTATTTATATATTTTATACAACTGTATTGCTTACAACAACCGTTTGTATTCTATCACTGAGGTAAGAAGACAACACATAGCATACGACATAGCATTATTTGATAGGCCATAATGTTCTAGCTAAGCTAGCAAGCTATTCACAATATTATTCGTAATCGAAGGCCAAACTGCAATGCACGTTGCTGTGATAATTCCTGGCCTTCGACTACGAACAATATTTTGAATAGCTTGCTAGGAGGCGGGATGGCGATCACAATGGATGGAGTTCCATTCACGGTGATCCCTGCTGCCAATGTCTTGGATTTTACTAAATTTATACTGTTCGTCATCATATTATGAGCTATAGTGATAGAGTGAAAGCACATATAACGAATTTAAAAGGAAAACTATCACGACCAAGTTGACTTTATTGGTTCTTGAGTTAAAGACGATTAATGTTTATACCTACCGAAAATCAGCTAAGATAACTTTAATTAGAAAATTTGCTAATATTTGTGTTTTTTTGGAGATCGTTTTTTGTGTTTGTAAGAATGGCGACGGAACCCTAATATTGAGCATGGTCCGACATGTTCTTATCCAGTTTTAACAATATATTTATTTGTTGTATATGTCTTATCGCGTTAAGACCCGTTTCAACTTAAAATAGGAGCATAAAACACGAAACTTCAAACTTAAGTAAGAGAAATTAAGCCAAAGATAAAGAAAGAAATTTAATAACGAAGTGAAACCCGATTATTTAAAAACAAATCAAAATGAACGTTAACAAAGTGTGTTAAATTTGATGACGACGTGTATGAGACATTTTGCAACACCATTTTGCCACATAAATAGAATTGCACTGTTTCGTCCGAGCCCCTCGTTGCGGCGTTTTAAAAAATGAACGTTTAAATACTGCATTTCCCATTCGGAAACCGCATTACATATTCTACCCTCCGAAAGCATAAAGTTTTATAAGAATATGAAGTCGTCATGCGCATATAGCCTTTTTGCTTTGGAGGGCAGTATTACCGGGGCTTTGAGACAGAACGTACTTTATATTTACAAAATTAATGGTTTCGCTATACACAGGGAATAATTATCTCGATAGCCATTGAGATGTTTTTAGTTTTACTGCATGTCTTTAAATATATTTTCAAAGAAAATAAAGGACTTAATTTGAGAGACATTTTTTTCAACATTTACTTTTTATAACATCCTGTTTTGCCTACTTACCACAGTTATTACAGTTAACTAACTGACTATTATAGTGTTGACTATTATAGTGTTGGCTATTGTTGTGTGAGGCGTGCCCTTATTCATTTTTACGGTAATTTACAAGCTATTGAAAAATTACAAGTTTCACATCGATAGCACGGGCTGAAGTCGAATTTCTAAATTATTGTACCTACAAGTAAGGCTAATAAAAGCGAGTATTTTAAGTAACCATAACTGCCGAACGCAGCAAGAAATTACCTCACAGGCAACGTATAAATTTCACGTTAACTCCGAATGACACGGCGAAAAAATAATTAATCTAAAGGTAACTCTTGTTATCGCCATAACGTCAAATTCAAATGATTTCTCTTATACTTTGGCGTCACTCTTAGATTAAACGTGCGTTATATAAACAAAATGTACTACTTAATTACGTATTTATCTTAGATTATTTGAGTGAGCATAGAATATCCTATGCATTTTAAAAACACATGCATGTTACAAGATGCATGTCTCGTCTTGTGTTTGTTTCTACAAGACAGAACCACAAAGGTACGTAAGTAATAAAAGTTGGACGTATCCAATATCAATACCGAGTCGTAGCGGAAGGAGAGTTATTTCTTTTCTTATACAAGGTTACTAGTAATTGAAACTCCAATAAGTGGTTACGAGGGATCAAACGCTAAGATTTCGACCATTACCGTCTTATTCCCGTTAATATTACTGTAACTAGGGTTACGATATCCCAAAGCAAGATTTCTGACATTTTGTGCCTATATTCACGGTTCACTAATGTTTCGAAAATTTAATTTCGCAAACTATCGTTTTACAAATTATCATTTTGCAAATAGGTACTATACTTCCTATGGCAGGATTTTATTATTTTAAGTGGTCACAAGTCTAACCTAACCTAACCTATGTAATAAATAAGCCTAGTAACCTATTTTATATGTAGCGGTTGAAGCAAAAATACGTTATTGCGAAATGAAAGTTTGTAAAATGAAATAGCTAAACATTCTTTTGGTCAAATAAACGGATACGGTTACTCACAAGAGAAATAAGTGCTCTAAAGTGCTACACATTACGCTGTCCCTTTCTATAAATTTTCTGAAAATTTCGTGTCCGTAAAGTATATAAATAATTTGTAGGTCAATGCATTTTTATAATAAATTACCCGACGTAGTTTTAGAGTTACCCCTTCCACTTAAAAATTACTTGAAAAAGTCGTTGATGTCTAAAGCGTACTATAGGGTCGAGGACTATCTAACGGACAAAAATGCTTGGCCTAAACCAGAAAATTAACTAATAGCTGCTTACTACCTCACAAAAATCATGTAAACACTGTATATTGTCTAGGACACAGTTTATGTAGGAAGATATGTCGCAACTCTTTTATGTGGTTACATATGTGTAGATATATGTGTGTATACTTATATGTATATATATATATGCTTTTTTTTTTTCGTAATAATTCTGACATGTTTTCCTGCAGAACTACGCAGATATTTTATATTATTTTTATAGTTTTATATAATGCCAGAATAAGTAGTATCATTGTCATAAGTAAATTCTATTAAAAAAAAATACTAACTGTTGAGTTTCTTGCGGCGCTTCTTCTCAGCAGTGGTCTCCTCTTGGGAAGCGCTGGTAGATTTTGACGTCTAGAAGTGCCCGTGTGGCCTACTTACTGAATAAATATCTTTTATCTTTTATATACGCAACCACAGACAGATGCATGAAGCATGTCTCGTTGACAGAATTTGCGATTATACGTGCATAAAGCAAGGGAGTGGTTAAATTTGCGGTTAGAGGAGACCACGGAAGAGGCAGCCGTGTTAATGAGGGCTATCGCGTGTGAACTCGCCGCTAGAGGCGCTAGTGTAGCGTGAGGTCTCCGAAATGTCAAATTTCACTGTTTGTGGGTGGGCTACGCGGGTTTATTTCTAACTAGCTTCTCTCCGCGACTCCGTCCGCGTAATAGTCATTTTTCGCTTCCCTCGGAAACTATAAAATTTTCCGGGATAAAAACTATCCTATGTGTTAATCCAATAAACTATCTGTGTGCCAAATCTCATAAAAACGTTCAAGCCGTTCTTTAGTTAAAATTGTGTAACTAACCCGACTTCCTTTTATATATATAGATTGGAATAATGTTGTGAATATTTTGCAATATCTGAGATTAATTACGGCAAATATGAGTTACGGGTCAATGATTGTCAGTGCTTTAAAAGCGGAGTTAAGATAAACTAAAGTTAGTTAGTTTGTTTACTGTTTTTAGGTTTTTTTTTATAAGAGAGGCAGGCAAACGAGCATGCGGGTTACCTGATGGGAAGTAATCACCACCGCCCATGAATACCGACAACTCAAGAAGAGTTGTCGGTACGTTGCCGGCCTTTTAGGGAGATGAACGCTCTTTTCTTTAAGGTATTAAATATAATTTAAAATAAACTGTTTTCACGCCCGTAATAACAAACTTTGAAAGCTATACTTCAGGAGCTTACTCTACAGTGGCGTCAATTAGTGAGCACCAAAACAATAGCCCTCATTGTTAAGATTTAATTGACGTATTTTTAACTGTTTCATAATTTATATTCTTTATAATATTTTCTTCTTTTTCAACCGAATTAAAAACAGGCGGTGATTGTCGATTCGACTGTTTTTTTGTGTGTAGGTTACGCTTCGTCAATCGTGGACTGATTAAAAAAAATATTTATAGTTGGATAGTTAGCTCAAGGGTGGTCTCATAAAGTTTCGCCATAATTTGGCCATAGGGTCCATAGAAAATGGGCCATTCTACTTTTCATTGACCAAAGTATACCGAATTATTAATCCGCGTATAAATAAATAACATAAACCTAGAATATTTAAGTTTCACTCAGTGGTAAATTGCACTTTTTCAATTTTGCAGTCGGTTCATAATATTTTCAACACTTAATTATTTCAAACTCATGACCGTTTTTTTTATGTTTCTCTTACGGAGGGCCAAAATTACCTACAAAATATCATATGTTAGTAAAACATGTGTAAAATATCGTAGATTATTATTATACTTATTAACTAAAGGGCCATATTAAAGTACTGAAGTGTAATTTGGCCGCTTCAAGACACAAGTAACTAAATGTCAAGTTATACAAAACTCTCATCTTTGTCTCGTCTTGAGACGAGTTTCTCACATAAAATTAGTTTCACTCACATTGCTTCATATTGTCATTTGACGCCTAGTATAGTACCCATAGTACCTACAAGCCCAGAGCTTAGTTTAGGACTAGGCCAATTTGTGTTATATTGTCTTCTGATATTTATAATTATTATTTACTACGCCTGTGTTGTGGGCTGATTAACCAGAAAAAAAAAATTAAATCAGCTGAGCCAATCTCTGGTTTTTGCGAGACTAACGCACGGCAATAGGAATTATGACAGGGTAAAGAAAAACGAAATTCTATTTATTTCGTCAGTTAGATTATCAAAAAATATTGGACACGTATTTTTTCTTTTGTCAATCAAACAAAAAATTACAAAGATAAAGCGCGTCAAAATTCGGGAGTGGGGGCTCGTGACGTCACTTCTGTGTAAAAATTGTACAAAATTGTACCGAGACGTTACGTCATGCGTGAACTCAACATGTCTCCGTAATTGTTTGATTATGTGAAAAAATTAAAACACGTGTCCAATACTTTATGATAATCTACCTGATATCGAAAAAAAAAAATTAGTCATCAGCCCTATTCGTATATATATATATAAGAAGAAGTAATGGCACATATGGTCGCCAAAGTGGCTTAAGAGTTATAACTCTTCGTCCCCATTGGCGTATACATGAACATAATGCTTTAGTATACCCCCCCTTCACCCGACGACTTCCACACACTAAGGGCCGTATTAATAAACTCATCTCAACTGTGATGCCCGTCTCAAGATACGTCAAAGTAGACGTCTCTCTCTCTTAATTTAAGAGCTCTGCTCTTGTCGGTGGAGCAATTTCTATTCCTCTCTCCTCTCTGCCAGCTCCTTGACCTCTTTATACGACCTGCACTTTCTCCTTAATTTGGACCATGTTGCTTCTTCTTGGAAAGTAGACGTCGCTCCATAGAAAACTGTCATCTTTGACGCATCTTGTGACGGGCATCTCAGTCAAGATTAGTTTATTATACGGTCCTAAGTTGTTCAAGATAACCAAGTTGCACAAAATCTGTAAGTATAAGAGTTTATACAGACATTTTAACTCTAGTTCGCATGTTAACCCATTATACATCTTGTGTGCTACTTGGAGCGCGCATCTCTTTAAATGAGGGAATGAATAGTAATGAAATACTCAACATTTCCTTGAAAACCCTTTGAATACGACCGTTTCCAAGACGCGCTTTTCCGACATATTAATACTTTTAGTTTTAATTTAACAGCCAAGGCATTTTCAATCCTACGCTTCAAATAATTTAGTTAAAAATGAAATGATATTTATATTACCGACGCGCTTTTTCTTTCTTCTGTAGTTGTACAATTCACTAGACGGAAACTCGGAAAATGACTGAGCATTTAATGATTTGAACTAGAAATATCTAGTTTTCAATAAACCGTGTATTTGCTCAAGTTAATTGAATCACACACCTGTTGAAGAATAACCGGTCTAGGAGTCCGTTTAATGTCTTAATATAAAATCGTTTAAATAATTTGACTTGTTAAAAAGTTGTAAAGGATTTTGCTCAGGCATCACACCGGTTATTGGGACCGAGCTGACGAGTCCAACCCCGGTGAGTCACGTCAAGATTCAAGAGATCCTGTAGCCAGACTCCGATTCTATTCTCAGATCATCGCTTACCAATTAACAAAGTCACTTTATTCCAGTTTCAAATTCTATTTAAAATATGATAATTGTAACTTCATTAATAAGAGTATGAGCTTCATATCATACGTATCAAACTATTAATTAATAAACCTGAATAGAATTAATTATCGCTGAGAATTGACTGGAAATTTACAACCAGATTACAACCGATAGCTGTGACATGGCAGTTGAAGTTTATTATGCTTTGATGGAACATTGAATTTGGCGGTACTAATCATTTATTTTCTGTGGAACTTTCATTAGTGCTGGTTTGTAATTATTCGTCTTGATTAATATGTGTAATTTTAGAGTTCTGTTATGTTTATTAATTAATGATACAATAGCGGAATAGAAATGAGTTGCTGACAAAAGTAAACTTTAATCCAAGCTTGTTATTTTTGTTAGATTTTAATAGTCTGATGTTCCGCTCGGGCTCCTAAACTACTTGACTGATTTTAATAAATGATGTGTCATAAATGATTCGGCAAAAACGTGCGAGTGTCATAGACTATTTAAAAAATATAAGGGTGCGTCAGAACACTGGCCAGTCGGGTGTTGATTTGTAACTTTCAAATTATTCTTTCAGAAGACATTCTGTTTGTAAATGGGTGAAATTTAAAAAAGTGTACATAGTTAAGGACTGTTAAGGACTCAAGTGAAGAAACGGTTACTTTCTAAGTTTCGTAACGAAAATGAACGATACAAATGTATGGCTACTTTTCGTTACGAAACTGAGAAAATTAAGGAATGTTAGGGACTCGCGCTTCACTTAAGTCCTTAACAGTCCCTAATAATGTACACTTTTTTTGAATTTTACCCAAATGTATTATTTTTGGTAAATTAAAAAATATGAATTATATCTATTGGAATACATAAAATTACAACTATGAATTGATTATTAATTGTGAGAATACTCTGTGACACGATTTAGAAAAGTATCCTTCAGCTAAATTTGCGTCGCGGCGCGTCATCTGTGCAACGAGTGTCTTTTCCGACGCGCTAGGAGACTCAATACTTACACGTTTAACTCGTTCCAATTAGTCAATGTACTGAATAAACGATTTAAAAATATAATTCGCATAGTCATCGAGACATCTAATCGGTTCAAACTCGGTGGTTGTGCTTTAAGTAGGTAAGTACGCGGTAAAGTCTCACTGCGACCATCGCTCGTGGTTAATGAATGTGCGACAAACGTTTCCCAAACTGATTCATTTGCCAAACGTATTTGGCCAACCACTTTTTTCTGAATCTGTAAATATTTCAGGACTTTTACAAAACTAACCTAACCTATAGGGTTCTACACGATGGTCCTGAAGTAAATCCTGAAATATTTACAGTTTCGGAATAAAATGCAGTTGGCCAAATGATACGTTTGGGAAACATTTGTCGGCAAATGAAAGGTTATGTAACAATTCACATTCGAGCATTATTATAGAGGAGAGCCGAGCATTACAGTCATTAAAGTCAGAGAGGCAGTACTGTAACGTAATGAACTGTCACATTACATGCCAGTGCTCCCGGTGAGGGGGCACCTGTAGGCTAGGCGCTAAACCGAAATCTTGTTACCCTCCGGCCCTATCATCTGATCAGCTAGGTACCTCTTCAATATGGCACTGTCACCTCTTTTACATTATGTACAAGCCAGGTCATAAATATGTGTACACGTTAAATACATTGTCACTTAATCGCGGTGACATTCATAAATGGCAGTTTAAACATGACATTAAATACATTAGGTACTAAAATGTACATATATTTTCAGTTCATCCTTGACTGTACAACCAACAAAACGTATTTGTATATCACCGAAGAACCCTGTCGCAATGACAGATCACATCACTCAAACTTGAGTCTTTAGTGATGTAGTGCTTCTATACGTCACCTCAATGCGATATGGTTATACGATGGTGAAAATAATAAAAATGTTGACTGTCTTTGTATAATTTCAACACGTTACAAATTGGTTCCAAACTGCCTTTACTTTTCCACTTGCACAATAAACTTTTTTTAAACAGCGATACATTTCTAAAAAGCGCCTGAAAATAAAACATTGAATAATAACTCCACAACATCCTAAATTCCATAGCTGTTCGTTGACTGACGCTTTTAAAACTTGGTCTTAATTAGTAACTGGGAAATCGACACCCAATAAAGTTCAGATAGAAACTATCTATTGAGTCGAATAACACGCCAATTGCGGTCGAAACAAAATATACGGAATATTGTTCCGGGGATGAACACCAAAATGGTAAAATCAACCTTATGGGGTTTGAGTCTTTGTATGTATTTCATTGCACAATAAAATCATTTGAGGGATTCAGCATGGGCGGGTGTAGAATTTCATTTCTGGGGCTCTTCGTTAAGGCTAATACCTGCATAGTAATTGAGCTTCACTTTAGGTTTTGTTTTAAATTTTTTTTTCAGCTTTGGCGGTGGGTATAGCCTTCGGGCAAATAAAATGATAGCTTTGCACAGCATGCGGAACTGCTTTTAAATCCTACTTATTAAACGAGAAGCATTTGTATATATATATATTTGTACTCACGTTCTCAAAAACGTTCACGTTCTAAAAAGCCGTGGTAACCTAATGGTTTGACCTGCCGACTCTTAAGCAGAGGGTCGTGGGTTCGAACCCGGGCTCGCACCTCTAAGTTATTCGGAATTTATGTGCGAAATATAAATTTGTAAATTTACCATGAGCTTTTCGGTGAAGGAAAACATCGTGAGGAAACCTGCACACACCTGCAAAGCAATTTGACGGTGTGTGCGAAGTTCCCAATCCGCACTGGGCCCGCGTGGGAACTATAGCCCAAACCCATCTCATCATGAATGGAGGCCTGTCCCCAGCAGTGGGACGTATATCGGCTGCATTATTATTATATTATTATATTCTCAAAAACGGCTCCAACGATTTCGATGAAAGTTTATGGGGGCGAAAAATCGATCTAGCTAGGTTTCATATCTGGGAAAATTCGTTTTCCCCGTATTTTCACGCAAAAAGCCGTCCCGCACAATATGGTTCGTAATTTCAATGCGATCGTCGCCGTCTGAATAGATTGATGGTTAGAGCGTTGGACTACTACGCAGAGACAGCGGGTTCAAATCAAATGCTAGCTATGGATCGGTATTTTTTGTTTTCTTTTTATTTTTGTATAAAAAATCGATGAAAATTCGGTTTCGACTCGAGCGTCGACGCCCTTTCTCCCAGGTACTATAAGTAGTGAGACCAAGAGTTATTGTATCTACGGAGCCATCATACATAGTTCTTTAGTTTAACTCACAACCTGCCATGCAATTTAGAAAATTTTGCAGGTTTTAGAAAGTATTAAATTTTCTATCCACTTTTATATAAGTTTATATCAAAAGCTGTGACAAGAAGATAAATGGATATAATATCCCTTTAGATACAATAGCCCCGGGTCTTGGGACGGCTTCTTCTCATACGGCTAGAAAATATATTAAATCCAACCAGTTACCGGCCGCTACACAATTTGTTCGCGACTATATGGCCACTCGGTAATCCCTCTCTATTTGGTTTATAAAGAAAGAAACGCACGGAGTAACGCGGGAAAATACAAGTGTTAAATATCCAGTAGGCGTAAAATGAATGACACTAACATAATTATTTTCTAACGTAACGTCTAAAACTAAAACTATACAGGCGACTACTGTGATGCACCCTTATATTTTTATATAGCCTGTGCACTTGCACGTTTTTGACGAATCATATGTCGCCCCATTAAAATCGGTCCAATAATTTAGGAGCTATAGTGGAACACCCGATTTTCAGTCACGTACATACGTACATAGCACCTTGAACGCGCTAAGCCGAAACCCTCAGAACGCGACCTCGACCCGCGTATTGTGTTTTGAAAGATTTAAAGCGGGCACGTCACGGGTGTGGCGTATTGCCAATTAAAAGAACAAAGCATGTCCGTGAACAACCTCGCCAATCTGATTTTTTTCAGTTACCTACGCAGCTACGTACCGGCACAAAAACAAACTCGATTGTGTTGCCAGTTCAGATTGTCTACGAAACGTTGCTAATTAAAAAAAATATAACAACTACCAGTATAGCCTGTCCAAATGCCACTGTTGCGAAATTAGCGCAGCTCATTAATTGGTTGAAGAGAAAAGAACTTTCTTTTCTTCATAGGTCTCGGATCTATCTTCCTTCTTATTCTTTAAATATTATGTGGGTTTGTTCTTGACTATAGTCGAAACAAAAAAGGCTATATTTTAACTTACGAAAGTACCGACTCACCGCAGACAAAGTCGCGGGTGGTAAGCGAGTACTCAATAATTTGGCACGCAATGTATCACATACAATGTATCGATTAGTTTAACTTACCTACGTACGTACACGCCATGTCTTGTCATAAAATATTATGCCCGTATGAAATTAACACGTTGTATAATGGGATAATACATTGTGAAATGGAAACCCTGGCGCCCTAGCCTATTACGGTTCATGAGATACAGCCCGCTCACAGACAGACGGACGGACAGCGGAGGCCTAGTAATAGTATGCTTCGGGTACAGAACCCTAATCACATCAGTCAAGATTAACTGATGCGGTCTATGACATTGCAAGAAAATCCGTAACTGTTTAATTTGTGCAGATTTTTTTCTTTAAACTTTTATATATTGCACGTAAAGCTTCTTGGACAAAGGCCTTCCCCAAGGTTTTCCACAGCGACCGGTCCTCTGAGCGGTTTCCCGCGACCTTTATCAGATCGTCGGTCCACCTTGTGGAAGGCCTGCCGACACTTCGTCTCCCGGTTCGCGGTCGCCACTCTAGAACCTATCCGCTCCAACGGCCATCTTTTCTAAAGGCAATGTGCCCCGCCCACTGCCACATAAGGTTTGGTATTCGGTGTGCTATAAAAGTTACTTTAGTTCTGCGGATCTCCTTTTTCCTGATTCGATCTCACAAGGAGACACCCAGCATAGCTCTTTCCATCGCCCTTTGAGTGACCTTGAGCCTTCTTATGAGTCCTCTTTTAAAACTAATAATAAAATCAAAATGTGATCGCTCTGAAATTTTTTTTTACTTTAAGTCGGTGAAAAGTTTAAAAGCCTCGAAAAAAGGGAAACTAAAAGTTTTGAAAATGGAGCTTCGAAACTTTACCTACCTATAAGTTCTTCAAAAGGCCGGTTGGGCTGCTTCTTACGAAGTTAGTTCAAAATTCTTCTCAGCTTCATTTGATTAAGAGTAATAGTGTTTGACGACGCGGTTAGTCTAGTTGGTAGTGACCCTGCCTACGAAGCTAGCGGTGCCGGCTACAAATCCCGGTATGGGCAAATATTTGTGTGATGAGCGCGAGTATTTGTTCCTGGGTCATGGGTGTTTTCTATATATTTAAGTATGTATTTATCTATAAATAAATATCAGGGACAGTCTCACACCAATTGGCCTACTCCCAAACTAAGCTCTAGGCTTGTACTATGGGTACCAGGCAACGATATACATACTTATATAGAGAAATACATAAATATATAGAAAACATCCATGACTCAGAAACCAATACTCGCGCTCATCACACACATATTTGCCCATACCGGGATTCGAACACGGGACCGCTAGCTACGTAGGCAGGGTCACTACCAACTAGGTTAATAGCGTCGTCAAATATTTAAATCGATTCTTTAAATTATGGTAGATAAACGAACCCGGGGCGAGTAGTGCAGAGTGAAGTCCTGTGTGCTCATTTACCTTCTTACCATAGAAAAGTAATACTATAAGCAGGTTGATTCCTTTTTAGGGATCCGTACCACAAAAGAAAAAAAAGGAACCCTTATAGGATCACATTGTTGTATACTCAGGTCTGCAATTCCTTGGCGCTGTAAAAAAAATCAGACTTCCAAGTCAACGCAAAGTAAAGGCAAAAATCCAAAAAGCGTTAATTTGTAGTTACATCTTATAAAAAATAAAAGCCAGTATAAACTGATACTCACTAAGTACGAGAGTGCATGCTCAGTGCGTGTCAGTTTATACTAGATTGTTTTCTATTGTATTCCCGTGATTTACCTATTTGCATACCTACAAGCTTGTGGTGAACCCTCAGTGCGCCAGTCTGGCTCGCACCCGACCGCCTTTTTACTTTTGTACACACACAGCATCGGCTTATAAATGCCCGATTCTATTTGGTTTCCTTTTTACACTCTGAACATTTTTCATTTCCACTTCACGCCAATTATACGCTTTACAATCCGAAACGAACGTTCACGTTCAATCATAAAAGGATTGGTTCGTAGTTCATTTTATAAAAAGTTTCGCGCGGACGTTAATTGACACATCTATTGCATGTTTGGATTTCGGTTTAAATAATCGTCGTTTCTCAAAAGAAATACATATTTCACTTAAATGAGAAAATATCATTATTATTAATTGGCGAATCATTTACAAAATATGTTTGCTTTTGACCCTGTGACCCTTGTGAAACTCTACGGCGTTTAACAATAGTTATACGAGTAATTAAGTTAAATTACGACTAACATCATCACTAAAGCCGTAAAGCCGTGGTAGCCTAATAATGGTTTGACCTGCCGACTCTTAAGCAGAGCCCTTAGCCAAGATGCCCATCGATAACTAGCGTTTCTATTCGTTTCGTTTTTAAACCACTCGCGTCACTGGTAGATCACGTGTCTCTCCGTATGACGTGATCTACCAATTTAAACCTACAAGTTTAAAAACTAAATCAATAGAAACGCTAGTTAGCGATGGGCATCTTGGCTAAGGGCTCTGAGGGTCGTGGGCTCGAACCCGGGCTCGCACCTCTAAGTTTTTCGGAATTTATGTGCGAAATATAATTTGTAAATTTACCATGAGCTTTTCGGTGAAGGAAAACATCGTGAGGAAACTTGCACACACCTGCAAAGCAATTTGACGGTGTGTGCGAAGTTCCCAATCCGCACTGGGCCCGCGTGGGAACTATAGCCCAAACCCTCTCATTGTGAGTGGAGGCCTGTGCCCAGCAGTGGGACGTATATAGGCTGGATTATTATTATCATCACTTACACTTTCACACGGATTTAAATTGACGACAAAGTTTGTATCCATAGAGACGGCTACTATTCGAAGTTTGTGACTACGAGTGTCTTCATCATTGTTTTACTGACAAAATATGCATATTTAGAATAAGCTTTTTCTGAATGTTCACAGTTTATCTTTTTTTATAGCAGGCTGGCTTACGCAACTCGTCCTGCGCTTATTTTGCGTGGACCTAAGATCAATCTAAGCCTTACTTTCTGGTTTAGGACCCTAGAACAATAATATCTCCTTGTGTTCTAAATTTAAAAATCGCTAAAAACATCATAATAATTATTTCGTTTCAGCATCGTTATCCAACAAAACAGCGATTGTAATATACAAACATTTTGTTTAACTCGCGGATCTTACAAAGGATGTAAAATACGAATTTATATCTTTAGGCGATCCGATTTCATCCCAATCCGTTCAGCCGTTTAGGAGTGATTGAAATACAATCATCCAAACACCCATACAAATTTTCAATTTTATAATATTAGGATAGGATGATCTAAACTCTACGACATTGCGCTTAAAGTTAAGTAGGTAAATTACTCGTACATTTTTTGCATGAATACCTTGTTCTTTGTTCGCAGAGCCGCGGGTCGCGGAGTATGCCGAACTGGGCAGCGGGCCGGTGCAGGAGCGCACGGCGGCCGACACTGAGGCGGCGCACGAGCTCCTGTCGCTCGCCCAGGGCCTGCCGCCCCTGCCCCCGCTGCCCCCGCTGCCCCCGCTGCCCCCGCTCCCGCCCCCGCCCCCCACGCTCCTCACGGTTCTCGAACCAGCCCCCGCACCCCTCGTCCCCCTCTACACTTACACCATCCAACCAACCAACATCTACATAATCGCCGAAGAACCCCCTCTACCGGTTTTCACCACCGTGCAAACTGTCGCACCGTTCGAATTCGCAAGCATCGAACCGCAACTTAATTATGTAGCTTACCAAGCTCCGATCGAAGCGCCGCTGCTGCTTCCGCCGCCGCCGCCGCCCCCGCTGCCGCCGCCGCCGCCTCCTCCGCCGCCGCCTTCGCCCCCGCCGCCTCCGCAAGAAGTGGACTCAGGGTCGGAAGGCGAGGAGCTCACGCCCGCGCAGCTGGCTCGCGACAGGTATGGGTGCGACGAGTGCGGCAAGCGGTACGCGACGTCTTCTAATCTGTCGCGGCATAAACAAACGCACCGCAGTTTGGACTCTATGTCGGCGAAGCGGTGCAACGAGTGCGGGAAGGCATACGTGTCGATGCCGGCGCTCGCTATGCACGTGCTGACTCACCGCAAGGGACACGTTTGCGGCGTCTGCGGGAAGCAGTTCTCGCGGCCGTGGTTGTTGCGAGGCCATCTCCGCTCGCACACAGGCGAGAAACCGTACCGTTGCGCGCACTGTGGCAAAGCGTTCGCGGACCGCTCCAACCTCCGTGCGCACCTTCAGACTCACACCACCGACAAGCAGCACCAATGCGCGCGCTGCCGCCGCTGGTTCGCCCTCAAGAGCTACCTGAACAAGCATCAGGAGACCGCCTGCGTCCGCCCCGACAATCCCTACTGAGCGCCAGGCACCAACTATTGCAACGAACGTTTCTCTATGAACTTCTTTACACCTTTATACTCAAACGATTAGCGTAGCAGCTCGTAGTTTCGAACGCGTCGAAAGAAAAAAATAAGCAATAATAACGTACCTAATAACGATAGGGCTCTTTCCATAATTCTAAATTTAAAAAAGTATATATATTTTTCAATTAGTCCCGAGTGAATCGTGTCAATTTATGGCAGGAGCCTGTAATGTTACA
The DNA here is from genome assembly GCA_963241965.1 of Tortrix viridana. Taxonomy (NCBI): domain Eukaryota; kingdom Metazoa; phylum Arthropoda; class Insecta; order Lepidoptera; family Tortricidae; genus Tortrix; species Tortrix viridana. The sequence goes on along the minus strand of OY725171.1, from coordinate 4,338,102 downwards.
GCGTAGTGTAATATTTACACGTTAATGTATAGTTAAGTTAGCGTCGCACGGGTGGTGTGCCATTAGATAGTAGTTACGGTGATACGTAGAGACTTAATGAAACCGTCGAGCTGTGGTACAAAGAGAGCAATAAAGTAAAGAGCGTAGTGTGTGATAGGCGATAGGCGACGCTCGCGCGAGTAGCGTGTGGTGTGTCGCGAGTAGCTTAGTGTGTGGCGACCCGAGAGGACCAAACTGTTGCTCGGGCGCTGCCGCCGCGGCGCCGCGCCCGCCCGCTCCCGCGCCCCGCGCCCGGCGCCCCCGCGGCTCACACCGCTTCACGCAAACGTCACACTGAATCCCAAAACGCATAGAGACTAGCTTCACCGCTCGTCACAGTCCATGCTTTGCGAAGTTAGCAGTAATATTAAAACATGACCAAGTATTTTAGAGGTATGAAGACACGTAGCGCTGGCTCGCTCTAACGAACCACTAGTTGCGAGTTTTGGCATCAGGAAGCAAACCAATTCACGTCTTTAATGACTAAGGGTTTGATCTGGCGCTAGATTTATTTGGCACGCCAAAGGTTTTCAGACCTTAATCAAAATATTTTTCGATTCATTGGAAGAAAAAGGTAACTCTGATTTGACGTTTTGCTCGTAACGTTGAAAGGAACCATCTTTTGTTTAGAACTTATACGCACCTAAGATTAAAAATCATATGGTTTCCTTTACGGGTTTATTGCGTTTCATTGGGACATTATGTGTGTTCAGAGCGAGCCAGCTGTCTCCTTTTTCACAAACGTGATAACTACAGGTGACAATTGACAGTGGTATACATTACCTAGTTACTATGAGGGACAGTAATGTGGATACTCCTCGAGTTTGCAATGTATACAGGTTTGTCACGTGTCACCGGTCGTGGTTGGGTTTGGGCATGGTAATCAATTGCGGATAAGGTCGTGTCTCAATGCCGGAGGAACCGTAGTTACAGCGAAGAAGAAACTTTATCGTTGCGAGCCTAATGTTCAAGATCGGATACGATGTAGCCGTAGAGTAAGAAATTACGTTCATATTTTGTTTTCTTTGCGTTGCTAATATGTGTTTGAATTTCGAATCGCTTCCACTTTGTTTTTCTATCTATTTATTGATGTAAATGTTTTTTTAAATAGCGGAGCGAAGACTGTACAGGATGGTCTGAAGAGCGGGGATTGAAAGAAAAGTATTTTTATAGGATGTTAATTTTTACGTGAATGACGAAGGTTTCAGAATGTCTTTGGTTTACGTAGGGTACTCGTAAGTTAGGTTTAGCTTCGTATACATGATATTGAATCGTTAATATTTTCACGTTTATAAGCACTCGTGTGTTGTAAGCACTAATTCGTCGGCAGATATAGCAACTAAGTTGAAAATAAACATTCCGTGTTTTTTTTTTATATTACCACGGCTTTAAAACGGATTGATTAAATTCTACTATATTATTGCATTGTCAGTTCTGAGCTGTAGCTCATCGAATTAGTTTGAAGTTGATAACTAAATTAGTATTTGAAAAAAAAAACGGGAAATAAGCAATCGAACTAATAAAAAGGTGGTTAATAAAATATGATATCTATCTAAGTTTCCGAGAAAAAATGCTTAAAACTCAAATCTTAAAAATTATATATTCAAAAACCAGGTCTGCTGACGGTTTGTGCACATAATTTTATGCATGTAATTATAACCTAAGCGTAAATAATTCATTTATGTATGTAAATATATCACACATAAACGTTGACCCTACAAAACTCTCATTTAGCATAAAAATATGAAACAAAACATAAAAAACAACATTGATTCCTTATAGGTACCTAGATGGCTCGTACAAAACCAATCCGGGGTTGTATTAAAGTCTTCTTCGTCTTAATAGACCCAGAAATGTAACGGCCTGGCCACGAGTTTAAGCGGTGGCGGCAGCGGCGAGTGAATTCTCTGTTCATTGCTTGGTCTAGACGCTCACCGTGCAGCGGTTAGTTGACGTAACACGCAATGTATTAGAAAATTCGCTCGCAAAGTCGTGACCAGGCCCTAACTCATGTGTGTGTTTTAAGTCAGTAAAAATGAAGTTGTCAATCCGAATTTACGTCACTTTTTCAACATACCTTTTGAAGATTTCAGTTATCTATAGGAGATCAATGGTGACGCACTTTAACGTAATGTACTTTATGTTATTTATCTAAAGAAATTTAATCAATTTGTGACAAAATAAAAACAATGGTACGATACTGCAACGAACATGCATAGTTCTTGTACAGATGTAATATTAATAAAATACCTATTATATTTATAATCTTATTCAAGGCCGAATCCTCCACCTTCTACTTTAATCCACCCTCCTACTCACTCCTTAATGATTGGCAACGAGTTTGTAATTCCTGCTTACCATTGTAACGGACGTACTTGGTAGTTTTAACAAAATAAATCATAATTCGTCCTCTGGCCTCTTTTCTTTAACAGACAATTTAAAAGCAAGTCTACGTATCACATTTTTGTTGTACATATTTAGTATTACATCTATATGAGCTTATATATTATGGTTATTTCATATCGAAAGTATTTAATGTAATTATGTATTTGAAAGAGCTTTAGAGGATGCTTGGTAGGTTTGCTCAATGGGATTAAGTATGTTTTCATTTACTTATAAGTGTAGTTAATATTTGTCGTTTGAACTGTCTCTTTACTTATAAAAAGTCAAGTATTTTTTGGACGGTTTTGTACGGGGAACCTCCTTCATTTTACATTTTATCTCCATTACGATACTCAATTGCCTATTTTATGGTTCAAAAGATACAGCCCTTGAGAGACAGACAGGGACCCTAAAATCCCTAATATATGTATTTTTAATTTATTTAACGCAAAAAAAACGTCCTGTAGAAAAAGTTACAATTATCGTTAGACCTAAAAGTACTTTTTGAAACTTTATATGAGTAAAGAGATGTTGGCCCTTTGTAATATTATTGTAGTTCTACGCACTATCTACTAGGTTTAGAATATTTGTCAATTTGATAATTTCGTCAATTTATATGAATATGTATCACCCAAGTGATCATCTATTAGATTGTTAAATGCTACACACTTCCTTTCAGTAACTTTTCTTGAGAAAATCGTTACATATATATCATAATACGACTTTAAATAAATTATATCAAGATTCCCAAGAATTAAGCCAAAAAATAGAATTTATCTTGTCCTTCTGATGAAAATCGTACTAACTTTTAAATACAATTCAAATAGCTTAAAAACAGTTGTGTTAGTCTATCTAACGTGAAACAATGCAGTCTAACTAAAATAAACCACAGACTAAAAGAAGAATAACAAAATAAATAAATAAATACAGGGGAATAGTTTTTCTATTTGAGCGCTACAACGCCAGCGAATAACCGCCGCCGACCAACGAATTTGAAAAAAACGTTCGCAATTTAAACGGTTTCACTTTTTCTTTTTCAAATTCCAGAACAAAATGTTGACACATTAATGTGGCGGAACACTTTATGTTATAACATTCAATTACAATATAGATTTGAAGTAACACCACAATAAAAAGTAACTGGTAGACCAATCACTTAATATGCACATTTCAAGTAACTCTAAGTGAAACAACAAAATTGTCTGTTTAAAGTTCGGAGAAATATCTCGACAACTTAGGCCGACCTTACACAGTCTGAATCAAAATCGGAATTCATATTATTAATTCAGAAAGCACGGAATTGCATACAATTTAACTATTATCCACCCAGAATCTGATTTTTTCAGATTATGAATTTCTCAGATCGATCTGTCAGAATTATACTGACATGCGTTATGAATTCAGATTATGAAAATTCAGAATATGAATACCGAACGCACCACTTTCCATACATTATCTATGGACGCGCATACACACACTGGAATCAGATTATGAATTCAGTTGACATTGCAATAGTAAGTATACCTACTGACGTTCGTGAGACAACTGATTAATCGGAATTTTTAAGACGTGTGTGAGGCAAGGCACCGGAATTCAGATTCTGAATTCAGACTGTGTAAGGCCGGCCTTACTTATACAGTCAAAGAAATGCATTCGAGCGCCACCGTGATTCTCTGCCGTAATGACAGCTCACTTCACTTAAGGCCCCGCGCATACATCGATTTTCTATCGGCCGATTATACGGTTGTCCTTATTCATTTTTACAAAGTTTGTGGAGACAAAACACAATCGGACGACTAAATATTGAATACGCCACATTATTACGACATCGTTGTACGGAAGTGAATGAGAATTATTATTTGACAATACGATTGTGTGTTTCTTTTACACTGATAGGAAAGTGTGTAGCGGGTATCGAGGCAAAGTCTTCCATTATGTAACGATCTCAATTTATACGACGCGTGTTGTAATTGTAATTACGGAAACTCGATCAAGATTTTGCTACAATTGAATTATTTTTCTTTGTATGCAAATCCACATTTGCGACGGCTACAAAATACTAAATAAGTTTTAGACAAGCCCAAAAGTACAGTTTTGTATAAATTGAAAAGTAACAATTGTTACACCATTACTAGTAACGGTCAATGTTTGCAAAGTGAACATAAATCAACATTTTTTTTTAAATATATACACAAAGCTTTAGGTTTGGTCTTTATCAAATCTGTTTACTTTTTTAGTCATCCTTGTATTTATACTTTGAAAACATTACATTTCAATTTAAATCACCCTGTATGTATATAATTTTTTGCAGCGTTATCTTGATCTGGTTAACGCAGTAACTTGTATTATGTATAATTAAATATACACTTTAATTCGCTCGCGATTTTGTCGCAAATCTAAATAGCTTTGGTTAGACTAAAGCGTATCGTGAACCTAACAATTGTGGTAAGGCAGCGGACATGCAAGCGACAAAATGTGTCACTTGGAAATCCCTTTCTAACCCTGTTAAGATAGAGACGCAAGATGCGACAAGCGAGAAAACAGAACGCTCAGTTTGGTGTACTTACGCTTGCATAATTTTAACTAATTTACGAGACCTCCAGTGTACACTAACGGGTACAAACACTGGGTAACTTTTAGCTTCTTCGGCTTAAAGCACACGGCAATAGCAATACTGGGACAAAAAGGGTATGAAATAGTGGTCACCCTGATTTTAGCGCTACGTTTAGCAGCATTTGCCAAATATTGGTGTTACATCTCTCATTTGACATACAAATGAAAGAGATGCAACGAAAATGTTTGACAAATAGCCAAGTAAAGTGTTACCATGATAAGCTTAGTTGGTAAATTTGTGTACAGTCAAGGTCATAAATATATACACCTTGTCACTTTAATCGCAGTGACATTCATATATGGCAGTTTAAACATGACATTAAATAGATATAGATATTTATGACCACTGTACTGCCTACGAAGCTAGCGGTGTTGTCACGATCCCTAAAGGGCGAATGTTTATGTGAGCACGAATATTTGTTCTTGTATGTTGGATAATTTGTACGTATTTATTTATTTGTTTAATGTATTGGCAAAATGGAGTCCGGACCCACCATAGAACTGTGTCACTGTGTGTTGTGTGATTTGATTTAATGTCAGGTCAGGCCGATATGTATGCGTTTGTGTAAAGGCCGGAATATAAAAAAAATATAGTCACTATGACACCGTTCTATGGAGGGTCAGGGTTCCATTTTGCTGATAGTATGTACCCATACTGTTGACTAGTACCCATAGCCAGCCTAGAACGGGTTTAGGACCAGCTTAATTTATGTAACATTGTCCCCTGATATGTATTTAATTATGTATCCCATGCGATGTCAAGACCCAGAGTAATTGCGTCGCATTCGATTGTCTACCGAGAAAACAGGGCCAGTGTCATAAATATATATAATATTTGTATGTTGTCGTTAAAATGCCTTTAACAAATTCGCGTGGCAGTTACACTAATTACTAAATTGTAGTTTATCATGCTGATACGGACACTTTAAAAATACTGGCGAGGAGTTACTTTTATTTTTACACCCTGTATACTTGAACTTGAAGAAAATTCGGGTTGTATTTTTCTATAGTTAAAAAGTTTTAGCGGTCGGACGGCTCGGCTACGACTTTGCGCACAGCGTCTGCGGCGGCGGTGAGCGGGGGGCGGCAAGAACAAAGCCATAGACCGCCACACCGCCGCAGCGACTCGTGGCATGCTTCATACATCTCTATGTATTTGATTCTACCACTCGCGCGCTAAGTCTTGGCCGAGCCGGAAGCTGTACTTTGTGGGACATACATGTCTTCAACTGACACATTATTAACGTCCGATCATGTCTGCACATACACATAAACTAGACCTCAGAAACATGTAAGATGCTTATGTCACTGCTATGTACGAACATGGACGTACAGTCGCCGAAATAAGTAGTCTTTCAATTTCGATACAACATTCTCTGAGAAGAATATTTCGCTAAAGTGGACCCTTCAAATGGACATACATTTCTCATCGATCTTAATTTTCCAACGTTTTAAGGTGACTCATATTTGGCTGACTGTACTTGTCATTACGAACTCAAAAAGTGAATATGCTAGAAATTTCACATGGACAAACAACAAAAAGCAATAGTTACCCAATCGCAACCGATTTACTCTTAATACTGTCTTTAAGGATTTTTAAAACATTCTGGTTAAAGCATTTATATGAAGTGATTTGTACAAAACGTCGAAAATACGTTATTGCTGCTTCAAAATCCCAAGGTGCATGTATTTTTTACTCAATTACTTGAAGAAAATAATGTTGCGCAGGTAGACGGAGAAAATGGTTTCCATTTTTAAAAAGACAGTGCTTTGACAAATTGTTATACTGAAAACAAATGAACAATAGCCGTTTAAAAAAAAAGAAATCGTCTTTGGTTTTATCGGGCAACATTTATTAAGTAAACTGACTTTTACTGTTTCCACTTTAGATGTAGATGAAAACTTTTTAGTAGGTAACACTGTGTCAACTTTCACATAGCATTAATTAAAGTAAGTGTAGTATTGTTTTAAATACTTAAAAAGTTAGTACTTAGTGACGCTGTTTAGTAACTAGCTACAGTACTAAGTACTTAGTACTTGTCTAAGTTAAAAGTAAGTGCAATGGATACCCGGTTAATCTCAACCTCTAGTCATAGATTGTAAATGTCTTTATATGCTAATGTGATTTTTTTTAACTAAGAAGTCGTTAAAAATGACTGAAATGTTCGATTTATAAAAACGTAAACGTGATATTGATATGTAATTTAGTGGGTTACTTTTACAGTAAGTAAAGATTAGGGTATAAAATTAAGTTGGAAAGCTTTTACAACAAAATTTACCCTCATTGGAGTCAAATTTTTTTTTAAAGGTTAGTTGAATGTTCGCATGCTGGGATATTTTTGAAAGACTGCGGATTGTCATGAGTCAAGTTAAAAGTTAAAATTACCAATTGTTTAATAATAACGAACTCAATGTTATTTCATTAAGTATAATCAAAATTGTATGTATAAACAAAATAAACACGTATATTCAAATTAAACAACATAATTTTAGGCCTACGAACATTTCTGGGTATATTATTAAAGTCACACAAAAAATAATTCAAAAAGCAATATGCCACGTACAATTATAGAATACGTAAGCGAACTATTCAGAAAACTGGAGCAAAATTATATTTACCACTTTATAATATATTAGAATATTTACGGTTACACATAATCTAAAAATAAATAAATAGTCGATGAAAGTTTTTAATATGTTCGAAAATCTATTTCATTTTACATTATTTTTCATTATCGCGTAAATTTATAAAAGTGTTACTAAAATTGGGTCGTGATACCGTTTTCATCATCATTATATCATCACCATCATCATCAAATCAGCCGAAAGACGTCTATTGCTGGTCATGAGCCTCCCCAAGGATCATCATATTGGTTTACCACGTATAATTACATAAACAGATACCTAATCGGGCCCCTACTTACACAGCTTATAACCAGGTCTTGTTATCTCAGGGCAATGACGGCAAAATAGGGAAGCATGGGAAAAATGGCACAGTTTGATATTTATTGTAAGTAAAGTAATTGTTATTTAAAAAATGACAATCACAAATTACAAGAATTAATTACCCTGAATCTCATTTAATACGAAGTTAACAAAATAAATATATTTTCTGGAATAAATCGGCCACTAAAAAATTACAAGACATTACGATTGACGGCAGTTCTAAACTCAAGAGAGTACTTCTTAAACTAACGTGTACAAGTAATTGCTATGAATGTTGTATTTCTATGTTCATGTAATCATTTTCCATCTAGAATGCCATTATACTTTGCATAAGATTATCATCTACTTATTGATCAGCATTCATTATTCGTATCAATAGTTGTACGTAGGTACGATAGTAGTAGGTAATTTGTTTGCGTTAATGATCAAAAAATATGCTGCCGCAAACCTATATAATTATTTACGAGGCTGTGTCGTAAACATATATATATTTCAATTCCAAATACGTGTTTGGGTTTTGAACAAACCAACACGTAGAAAAAAAATTACATCCTGTATACTTTTGTCATATAGTTTTGTATAATTATCTCACTTTCGCCAAAATTTCATATACGAGGTTGAGTCACAAAGTCCTCGAAATGTATGTCTGTTATCAGATTCCCAATTGCAAAGGGTTAAGTACATTTTGTTTTCTCAAATGTGCCATTTATACTGTTCACACTGCTAATAAACTTAAAATAAATATAAAATTGTTCCACATATTCCCTTATTTTGGCACTTGTGACATTTCACTGCCCTGAAATAACAAGATCTTTTCATAACTCTTAAATGGTTTAAAATTCGTTAAGCTATCAAACCAAGCTAAGAGCACTCTCGATTAAGTCATCAGATCTTTGCAACAAAAAAACTACATCAAAATCGGTAAATTCGTTTAGGAGCTACGATGCCCCAGACAGATACAAAAACATAGATTATTATTAACTTATAGCACCCCTCTTTTTGTGTCGGGGGTTAAAAAGTAGTAATTGGGGTAGACCCCGGAAACGTACAAACTCATACAACAAATAGACCTAAAGATATACTTGTTTGGATATTTCCGTATAACTAACTATTCATGTATCTGTCTGGAAACGTCGCTTGAAAACTTAAAAGCTTTTTATTTTACACTTTTTATACACGCACACACACATAAGTACTAAGCAGTCAAAGAAAATACCAGACATCACTGCATCCATTCACGAACGCATTTCAATGACTTTGTTTTTCTCTAAACAAATAAGCAAAGTTTAGAAATTATACGTTCTAAAAATAATTTGAATTAAAAATGTATCCCTATTGTTTGTTGGCTATTTAGCTCCTAGAAGGGGAGGCGCGGCTGCGTTTGTATCGGATTTTAAACAATAACCTTTTGAAATTTATCACGTTTTTGTTTGAATTCGAAATAAACACTTACTAAAAAACCAATAAAAGTCTTATTCTTATATACCCCATCTTGTTTTTATTATTTTTAGATCTCTTTAATTATACATTTCATTCATGCAAAGCTAGGTTACGTACTTATCGATAAATATTATCACAAAACCGGAAATCTCACCGGTTTTAACCAATTAAAACCGATTGTAATTAAGTGATACTGGTTTAATCTAAGTAATTTCGGTAATGTTATTAAAACCGGATTTTAGGATAAAAGTGTAAGCTTATAATTAGATATTACAAAAGTTAATTGCGTTTAATTTGTAATGTGCTAGTATAAATAAGACAGACAAATCTGAGGGCTTCTCAAAAATTAGAATCGTAGGTTGTAGACAAAACAACTCATTAAAAAGCTTCTAAATACACATAACTTATATATCTATACATATATAAAAATAACAGTGCATGTTATGCATCCGACGCATTTGACCATTTATTTTAAACTTTAAAACTAAATCAACATTAGCCTCTCACCTGAATCTGTTCGAGATTGCGTACACGACGTCTATGTGTGATTGAGATCAACATACGTATGTACCATCAGCAACACAGTTAACTGGCCAGTTGTGAATCTTGTCACCTGACAATAAGGCTCACTATTGGTCAGTTAACACTGATGCTGTTCGTATTTATTTTACGTGTACGTTACTCGCATGTCGAGTAGGTTAAATGGTGTACAAGAATTCACGGCCATTTTTAACTGGAGTCGTTACCTAAAACCTGAGAAAGGGTAGCCACTAACCAGAGTTAACAGCGCAACACCTGCCTTTATTGTGTTTTACTCTAAAATTACCACCCTGGACAAACTTTTTAATTCAACCAGTAAAACCCCCAATGCTTTGTGATAAAGTTGATTTTGTTAAAAGTAGGTGTTTGTTTAGTTTGGTCCGTAGAAACAGGGTAGTGCAAAGGTGTCTTTAATTTGTTTAGCCGTTGTTAAAGGGGACGTGAGACATTAAATGCGTGTCTTTTGAATTTAACGCAGGCGAGATAAAAACACGGCCAAGTACGAGTTTGGGTCACGGCGCGCGGGTACCCGGGTACAAGTCCGAATACCGAAATATTCTAAAGTTCCTTTAATACCTTAAAAGCTCAGTTGGTCTTTCGTACCCAGAATATTTTGTTAGTATTTAATTATGCTCAAATAGTTTTGTTAATCTCCTAAAATACCGAATAGTTTAAATTGGTATTCTTTAATACTCAAAAAGTTCCGTTGATATACCTATACCCGAAACATATGAAATATTATTCAGTATTTGTATGTATTAATCAATTTTACCAAGAGAAGGGAGAGTTAAAACGCAGTTATTTAGAAAAAATCGGTTTTAATGGTAAATTGCGGAAGATGCATAACAACACAAGCTAAACACAATAAATAAATAAATAAATTTGAGGATATGTGACTTTGCCGCTTGGAGATAATCCTGGTGCGCTAGACGGCCAGAGTGGAATATAAAATTTCAATCCAAAAATTATTTAATATTTATATATATATGTATTCATAACATATTATTTCTTCGAATTTTAACAACGAAATTTAAGAATGATCTTAGATATTTTTTATAAAATAATTAAGACACAGTTTGGGATTTGGAATACAACGATACTTACTGGGATGAAATAAGACATTCTTTATTATAATTAAAGATTTATAAGGCATTCAAACTCTGAGCCACATATATATAATATATTATACAAACAATTATCACGGAATAACAAATATATAGAAAACACACTAGTAATATATTGAAATAACTTACACGTATATTAAGTATGAATTTAATTTACGCATGATTGTGCATAGGTATAAGAATCTCACTTTTTTACCGTATATAAGTATTGTAATCTAAGTACCTACTTTACGTTACGAAGAAATTTAATAAAATTGATAACTTGTGTACAGTCTGTATTAAATATTAAAAGAATATGGGTAATATTCACATTTTAAAATACCTTTTTTCCACTGAGTACGGGTGCAAACTTGTACAGGAAAATGTATATGAAGAAGAATACCTACGAGTGTAGTACAGTGGAGGACATAAATATGGAAGCGGTCAACGCTTCACATTTTGAGGAGTGGTTTGGTATACCTGCCGCACTTTTTCGTTAAACACCTTATTTGTATTATTTATTGAATTATACCTTATAACTGTACCAATTCAACACGACACAATACTCTTAATATTAATTATATAATTGCTGGTTTTCAATTGAGTACGTTTCGGTAGATAATTAGGATTATATGAGAATATTTAGCATCTATTATTTTAATTACAAATAATTGTATTCTAGTCAGACAAATTTTATTTATACAATTTTTTAGAATTAATTTCAATGTAATCATTTGATATTTTATTTGTAAACAATGCAACTTAAAATAAAACTGGTTTTCTAATGAGGAAATATGAAATAAGTGGATTCTAGTCGTTTAAAGTTTGAAAACTTGGCCTAAATTTTATATTGTAGGACTATTTCTATAATACAGTGAGAAATTCTAGCCCTAGCAGTTTATAGTGTTCTAAATGTTTTTTTATCTAGTTAGTAGCATTAAGATTTAAATTGTAGATTGACGAGGGGCTCAAATGAGACATGCTTGGGTTTACAATCGCAGGAGTGTTGCAAGTGGGGCTAGTCTCGCTGTAACGGCTCGGCCACGACTCCGAGCGGCGGCGGCGGCGGCGAGCGAGTTCTCCCTTCATCGCATGGTCGAGACACTAACCGCATAGCGGAAATTGCTTGCCGCGCCATCGGTCGCGCAAAGTCATGGCCTCGCCTTAAAATGTGTAATTTTAATTCCAGTAAGTGCAAGATGCAATTCATTTCTTCGTTAAGCTCGTATGTACATTCTTGCCCTTCTCAACTGGACTTAACTCAAGCTTTAAGTGGAGTTAAGTCATATACATAGTTTTTCTCACTGTAACTGTATGTTGACTGGTCTCTTAGTGCAAGTCAAGTCTTAAACGTTTCAAGTTAGTCGACCTGTAAGTTCGCACTACCTAACTTAAGTGAGCACTGTGCTATTTCAGAGCAAAACTGACCTAACTCCAAACAGGTTCATGACATTTCTAATCTTGTTGAATCAATCTAAGGTTCCGATTTGGATGAGCCTTGTTTGACATAGGTCAGTTTTTCTGGGTAAATGTACACTGTCAAGCAATAATTAATTATGAACTGCTTAGTAATCGTAATGTTAGAATAATTCGAATATAATAAAGATGTAGTACACCTGTTAGTGTTTTATTTTATACCACCACGTGGTAAATTTCGCATCCCCATTATAACACTACACTAAGTCTAAATTTTATGTTGTATCAAAGTTATTGAAAGAAATAAAGAAAGAAAGAAAAACATTCATTCACAACAACACAACAAAATAATAACAAAAAAAGGCAAGAGAGTAGGTACAGTGATAGTGGCAACAATTCGTGTAAAATTAAAATTAAAATTACATCAATTGTTTTACGTTTTAAAAATACAGGGTGACCTCGAATTGGTAATACAAAATACTTGATTATGATTCAGTTAATCACTAATAGTGTATTGCATTAACTCAGTTGTTAAAGTTAGCTTTCCTTAATTATCGTTAATTTTCTAACAAAACAAAATAATAAAAATAATTTAAAATCCCAAGTGTGGTTAACCTACATGACGTCATGCATACCTATCTGTCGTACAGACAAGGAAATTGATTCTCGCACCATTTTGTACTCTGTCACAACAACGACGGAGATAATGACAGTGGACATTCAACGTGACGCACTGCCACCCAAAGCGACAAGGAACAAAATGTGTCTCAATTTCCATTCCTGTATCTATCACTCGATGTTATTAATAAACTAGGTGCTGATATCCATCCAACCCTTTAGTTTTAAGTAGGTACCCTAATAAATTATCTGATAAAGTGAATAACTGAATAATGAGTGAATTATTAAAAATAATTTATTGTTGAATAACCTACAGTACAAAATACAAAATTGTAAAACTTAAACAACTTTTAAAATGTGCTCAAAATGACCCCCGCCTTCTTGGATACATAACTCTGCCCGTCGCCTATGATTGTCTTTCAATCTGTGGAGAACAAATTCATTGGTTTTTACATTATTAAATGCCTCAACTATCTTTTGGCGAAGTTCACCCACAGTATCTGTTTCCCGTGCGTACACTCTCCTTTTTATTTCGCCCCACAAAAAGAAGTCGAGAGGTGTGAGATCAGGGCTTCTAGGAGCCCAAGCGACTGGGCCACAGCGTCCAATCCATCTCCCAGGGAACTCTTGGTCCAAGTAGCTTCGCACACGCAGGGAAAAATGAGCTGGTGCCCCATCCTGCTGGTAATACAGAGCCTCCAAATTTTGCTGCGGCACCTCTCGTAGCAATACCGGTAACACATTTCTCAGGAATTCTTCATATTTCGGTCCATTTAAATTTCCGTCAATGAAATGAGGACCAATCAAACAGTCGTTCAGTATTCCTGCCCAAACATTTACCGAGAAACGTGTCTGGTAGGAGTCCCTGCGAGTTACGTGAGGATTTGCTTCACGATCAGACCACCAGTGTTCATTGTGAACGTTGAACATGCCTACTCTTGTAAATGTTGCCTCGTCGGTCCATAAAATGTTCAAGTGTAGATTTTGCAGCAGCCAACGACAAAATTGCACTCTTCTAGGATAATCGGCTAATATGATATCCTGCACCCTTTGGAATTTAAACGGATACTTTCCTTCAGCATTCAGTAATCGCCAAATAAACCATTGGCTCGTTCCGAATCTTGCGGCAGCGTCCCTTGAGCTCGCCTCTGGGTGGTGGCTAAAATAATCGAGAACTCGTCTCCGAAACGTCTGCGAGTACCGCGGCCGCCGGCCCGGAGCTTGAGCGTGCACTGGGACAGTAAACTGTCCAAAATCTCTTAAGTTTTGGACAATGGAGTTTATTAGAACACGAGTAGGAGTTGGGCAGTCAGGGTGTCGTTCATGAAACAATGCTTGAGTTCGTACGGTACTTCGTGACGTAAAATAAAAAGATAACATATCCATTCGCTGAATATTCGTATAAGGATAAGCTCGGGGCATTTTGTTTAATTACTATCTTAATTAAATACGAAAATTCTTACTTTCTTTGACAAGACAAGTGACAATTTACTAATCAAGATACGCTATTATCATAAATGATGCGTCAGATAACGAACCAAAGAGGAAAGTGTTCATTTGAAATACTTTAAACCTCTTTCATTTTAAAGGTAATGGTAGGGTAACCAATTTAAGCAAAAAAAAATGGGATAATTAGAAAACTTAAAAAAAAGTACTTATGTTTTAAAATTAAGCGTGAGACCTCGTAGAAGCGATTGGTTTAGGGAAGCTCTCTGTAGTACTTTGAATTTGTATTACCAATTCGAGGTCACCCTGTAAATCTGTCTGTTCAATTTCCTCACGCCAGTTCAGACATTCAGACGACGTAGCATTTCCCTTATTTGAAACACAAACTCAAACTCACAACGTTTATTTGACGAACACTGCAACACAACAGACATAGTCCGACTTAATAACAGAAAACTATTTTAGAACTAAAAAGATACACAGATAAGATGCACAGATATAAGATAAATTTAGTAGTGTGATGGCACCAGTAATGGATAAGGACCAATGATGGACACATGATTCTTATTCTGAAGAAGATAAGAGTTATTCATTTATTTTGCAACAATCAATGTATAGCCCTATGATCTTAGAAATTAAGTCAGCTAAAAGTGTTCAACACGGATGCCGTCACCCTAATGTTGCGCTGTAGTGTGAGGTCAGATAAGACTCAGCTGTGCGTATATATATATATATATATATTCCATAATAGTCAGTGTATTTGAATATTTTGTGAAACGAGAAATAACCTCCAGTTTGCATCGAGTTTTCGTAGCAGAAGCTACTGCGTAGCATAGCGCTTAGACTGCGTAGCGGCGTAGTACTGCGTAGGCGTTATGCTTTACAGCCTAGAGATCGGATATTCGATAGCTTCTACTAATTAACTCAAAGTTCGTTTAATCTAGAGAAAAGTTAAGTAAATCTGGAAGCGGCTTTTTAAAGTAATTTACTTTATATTTTTCAAACCAAAATTTAATAAATTTTTACGTTGATGTTAAATTAACGTGCATTTAATAAAAATGTAATGAAGATGTTTTAATTAACATGTATTTAATATGCGGTTCTCGGTATGTGGATGAAGTAAGTAAAAGCTCTTAAACATGGCTAAAAATTATGTAGAATATTATTGTGTACTAAGTACCTACGAATTTTCAACGACAAAGTCGTACATCGATTTTTAGAATACAAAATACATTTTTTTACCATGACACTGAACATGAACGACAACACGCAATTTTTGGTAAAACCCGTCAAAGATAGCATGTTTCAACTGTTTTTTTAATTATTAAATTTTGTGAAAATGATATTATCTTATCTAGTTTTTTGTCAGCTGTTCGAATGTTCAGGTTTCTTCACGATGTTTCTCCTTCACCGTAAGAGATTCGGGTAATATACCTACTTAAGTGTGATTAAAAACATGGCGACCGTTGAAGGAAAAAGGAAAAGAAAAAAAAAACATTTATTCGTGACAAATATAAACAAAAAACAGAAATAAGTACACACAAAAAGAATAGAGGTCACGAAATGGTACCAACTCAGCGTAATGCTGGCTAATGTCAGCGCTGGTCTTCCGTTGGTACCATACCGTTGGTCCGTTGGAGCTCGAACTCCGTACCTCACGCTCACGTCTTGACACCACTAGGCCACTGGCGCTCTAACTTTTAGCCTGCCCGCACATTGGGCCACTAGTGGCCGCCACTAAACGCGACCACTAGTGGCTCGGCTAAGCCACTAGACGCAGCCGCCAATCGCGGCCACCGGTGGCTGAGTGGCGGCCACTAGTGGCTGCCACTATTGGCTATTGTTTATCTGAGAAGCCGGCGACTGTGGCCGAGTGTGCGCGCGAGGCGAGCCACTGAACGCGGCCACTAGTAGCGAGCGCGGGCGACTACCGCAGCTTGTGGCTCAGACGCAGCGACTCGAACGCCCGGTGTGCGCCGATGCTACACAAAATGTATGAAAAATCTCGTCCGCAGCTTGTGGCGGCCACTAGTAGCTACGCTGTGGCCGCGACTAGTGGCCCAATGTGCGGGCAGGCTTAAATGATATTAAAACTTACACAAACTTTGACCGGAGATGAGACGCTGACATTTTTACAGCGTTCAATTTAAAGTTTTATCAGAGTTTTTAGAATCGGGCCGTTTCCGCGCGACGCCTACAAGTGGTCGGGTATTTACAGAGTTCTATTCCGAGATGAGAATAGTCCGGTTTACTAATGTGATTTGATTACCAATGTTTGTACATTTAACACGACATCGACATCGTGACACAGAAATCACTGAACAAAGATTTTTAAAAGACGTTTAACGAACGGGCAGATTAATTATTTTTCGTTTTCTAAATCACTACATCACTACATAGTATAAAACAAAATCGCTTCCCACTGTCTGTCCCTTTGTATTTGGGTGGTTCTACAAGCGTTTCAACCGCTCTCATTACCTTCCTTGCATTAATGTCGAAATTCCTGTATCTTTGGATGCTATTTTTGGTTATCTTGTACAGTGCCCTGACTTCTAAAAAATAACTGAAAATGCTATCCTAATCTACAGGAAATTCGACATTAATGCGAAGAAGGTAATGAGAGCGGTTGAAACGCTCGTAGAACCACCCATTTATGTACGCTTAGATCTTTCAAACTACGCAACGGATTTCCATGCGGTTTTCACCATCAGTTAGATAATTTTTCACGAAATGTGTATGTATTTAATAGTGCCCAGAGCGAAGCGAGGGCGGATCGCTATCTATATTATAAAAATCAATTGGCACGAAGCGTTAGGGTCAACTTACACCGAGATGCAACGCGACCGCGATTTTACGTAGTTTAAATTTTATATTGTTTTTGGTTTGTGATTTTTTGTTATTTGTACAAGGTACAAGGCAACGATATACATACTTATATGTATAAATTAAAAATAAATAAATATCAGGGGACAATCTCACACAAATTGACCTAGTCCCAAACTAAGCTCTAGGCTTGTACTATGGGTACTAGACAACGATAAACATACTTATGTAGAGAAATACATTCTTAAATATTATAGAAAACATCCATGACTCAGGAACAAATACTCGCGCTCATCACACAAATATTTGTCCATACCGGGATTCGAACCCAGGACCGCTAGCTTCGTAGGCAGGGTCACTACCAACTAGGCTAACTGCGTCGTAATAGAGAAATACATGCTTAAATCCATGACTCAGATACAAAATACTCGCGCTTACCACACAAATATTTGCCTATACCGGAACTCAAACCCCGGTAAGCTATATAAAGCTATATTTGTAAAAATATCGAGTTTTGTTAATATATATTCGCACCTTTAGAATGAAAGTGACCT
Source organism: Tortrix viridana (assembly GCA_963241965.1). Taxonomy (NCBI): domain Eukaryota; kingdom Metazoa; phylum Arthropoda; class Insecta; order Lepidoptera; family Tortricidae; genus Tortrix; species Tortrix viridana. Next base: position 4,320,182 of record OY725171.1, on the reverse strand, counting down.
AATCCCAAAATGTTTAGATTTTGAATTAGGTCTCTATGATAATAATGTTATGACTCGAATTAGAAAACTTAACATTTTGTATCAGGTCACTTCCATCTTGAAGGTGCTGCTGCATGTGTGGTGCTCAATGAAGTATATTGTGTTGTTTTGTATCAAATCTAGCTTAAGCCTATTCGAGACTAATATTTCCACAAAATATTGTAAACACAAATTAATATTATAAACTGCATTTACACATGACTTAGCAAGATTATTCTACCGAAAATTCCTAACTAGTACCTCCTCTCAAACTAACTGATACGTAGTCAGGAGTTCTGCTATTTGCTAGATAGACAGTTCCTAACTACGGTATTGTTTAACCATTATAGTAACCTATCTTACCTACCCAAACTTCTACCATAGGTAAAGAGAATAATATGTGACAAAACTCTTCTTATAATTAAAACCTTGTATTTAAATACATAGGGTTGAATCTCCTTTGAACATTCAATGGCAGTTACATTTGACTTGGAATTGGTTAGATACGCGTACCCAGATAGACTAAGTTCTATTCAGTTTGTAACGTTTGAGCGATCATTTAGCACAAAAGGCCGTATGATATGAGCTGAAACATGCGAAATGCCAGAGAAGGACCGCGATGTATGACTTCTATAGCTCTATCCTTTTCTACTGGAAATTGGCAGGATTTAGCAGCATTATACAGCCACGGTGCTTGTATGTCAGGAAGACGGATCGTTTCACTTTTGCATACGTGGGTGTGTACCGTACAGTCGGCATCAAATATATTAGAGAATACATAACATACTGGAGCTGACTTTATTGTTCAATTAAGGCGGTTGGGGCGTGCTCATATTTTTGAGCACTTTACATGTTTGAGGCCATTCAACTACGTAAGCACCGAACGGGGGGTTGCTTATTTTTGATGACATGGGGGAGGGGGAGTCTGAATGGAGATTACTTCAGCAATATTTATTTATTAACTTTGTAATAACACACATGTCACACAAATTTCAAGATTTTTTATCCCCCCCTCATCCTTGTCACACGTGATCGCATTAGCGAGACCCCCTTCTGGTGTGACGTCACAAAATTTGCATTTTTTCTTTTAGGAATAATTATTATTATATAGCAGTTCGAAATTTTTTTGGTTTTGACATGTGTTGTCACAAAGCTTACGACTCCCACCTTGTTACACAATGTCACATTTTGTCGACCCCCCTCCCCCCTAAAGTGTAATTTATGGATAGCCCCTTACGTAACACTCGAACGGCCCCTTTCGATATATTTGATGGCGGCTCTAGTGATAAATGGCAACATCAATCATTTAATCTCACAAAGCACGGTGACATGGGCGCCTGCATTTCATTCTGAATCATCGCTCAGGATGGTTTTACCACTAGGTACACTCTTAGGGCCGTATTAATAAACTGATCTTGGCTGAGGCGCCCGTCACAAGATGCGTCAAAAATGTCAGTTTTCTATGGATTGATGTTTACATTGACGTATCTTGAGACGGGGATCTCAGCCAAGATCATAATACAAGTTGGTCCCACGATAAGGTTATAACCCCCAATTATACCCATAAGTCGCACGTCACAGAGACACCGGAGGTAGACCAGCCTAAGACGCGCCAAACCAGCCTAACATGACCTCAGTAAAAGTCACATGGTTTTCAAAGATATGCCAGTATAACAAGTTCTTTGCCGATTTAAACTGTAAACTGGAAATATCTTGAAAACCATGCTACTTTTACTGAAGTCATGTTAGGCTAGGTTGGTGTGGGGATAATTAGTAACTCATTTCAGCCCGTCTAAAAAAAATGGCTGGTTCGGTCCGTCTTACACTAGTCTACCTCACTGTGACGTGTAACTTATGATGGGATAGCCCGTATGTAAACTGAGGCAAAGAACTCGTTGCCAGGTTTGTAATAACTAGATTTGGCCCCGGTAGCAACAAGTCAAAATCTACAAGTAACAATATCTATAGCTCTGTGGGGTATGTCTCCTGAGGTTCAAGTGAAAAAGGGCATAATGTCTAGTATACTCTGTATAATTTATACCCTTTTTCATTACAAGCTAAGTCTACTTATATCTATTTATACTGGCATCAACAAGTCCCACTTATGTATGAGTATTTGATAGGGAGTCATCCCTTAGCAACCCCCTAGGAAAAGGCTTGACGACGTATATGTATATAGGCTATTTTAAAATATACCAGGCTTATAAGTAAAGTCTGGGGAGCTAGCAAAGAGACATTACGCTAACTTTACGATTTTCTGAAATGGGCAAAATGTATGGAACTGACATAAGAGGCTGACGCGACTTGTTAATTTACGTCAATCAATCCTATAAGTTTTCTTTGATTTTGAAAATCGCTTAGCCAGAGTAATGCATCTTGGCTAGGCCCCCTGCGGGCTTAACATGCATGCACGAGATGAAATTGGACAGGTGCTAGGGAAGTTAATACAGCTATTCAATATTCTAACGTAAAACTTAACGCTTTGGTTTAAAATAAAAGTGTCCCGTCCTGACTTATTACTAAGCTACTATAGCGATTTCCACATTTTTATAGCGATTTTATCAAGACGGGACACTTTATTTATTTTGAACCTTAAGCGTTAAGTCTTACGTTAGAATATGGAATAGATGTATTCGTTTCCCTAGCACCTGACACATTTTATTTCGTGCATGCATGCTAGAGGGCCAAATGTATCAATGTACAGTAGCGTGGCGCGTTCTTAGCGTGAAAATTAACAAGGAGTTGCATGCAGGCCGTCACACACCGTCACCCCGCGCTGGGAGCAGCGGGCTGCGCGCTGCTGGCGTGATTTTCACGTTGTATTTGTTTACAATTTTTTGTGACCATGGATGTAGAACATTTTATATATGGTGTTAGAGAACGTCCAGTTCTATAATATATGATTTGGGCCATAAAAGCTAAAAAAATGTGTTAACTTGGATCGAGATTGCGGGAGAACGCGTCGCGCTGGGAACGCGCTGCGCGTGTTCTTGGCGCGACGCGACGTTTTCCTGCAGTGTGACTGCCGCGCCGTGCTGGCTGTTTGACGAAGCCTTTATGATTATAAAAAAAAATGATTAAATAATATACCCTTAATAATAAACGCATGACAGTAAACCTACTTAAACTAAAGTATGCTTTATCACTTTTTGTCACATTTATAAAAAACAATAAAAGAAAGAGCCAAAAAATCCATACTTTAACCTGTAAATGTATGCGTTTAACTTTGTTAATGGTTCAGTTTTATCTCTTGTATATTTACTGTATTACGCTGTTGATGAACTAAATAAATAAGAGAACTAGTGTATGGTTACTTATATCATGCCTAATTTATTTAAAACTCCTATTTAACATGCAACCGCGAGCAGCAACAACCTGTGGTTATTCGTTTAGGAACCACATTTTAAATAAACAGATCCCTCCCCCCAAAATTTCCTGCAAAGGTATCACAAAATAAAGGCGATCAATTTAGCGGACGCGAAACAACGCGAGTAACGTCCTTTTAACATCACGCGTATCATCGGTATCGCGCGTTGGCATCGCTAACAGAATTACACCCTGTATGCAATAAAACAGCACCACGAGATAGCTTATATCGAAGATACTTTAAAATTATTAAGATTTCATTAAGTGCTTTCTTTAAGTGAACTTAAAGTATGTCGCATAATAAAAATAGCTATAAAATGTAACACTAAATATAATTTAATATTAATTGTAATACAGTCTAGATACAAATATTTTGCAGATATAATAAAATGTTAACATTTAATATCTATTCACTTCAATCATCTTAAAAAAATTGCACTGAGCGAGATTCAAAGCCTACTCTCTCGGACCGAGTGTTACCAACTGTACTGTACAGCCAGTGTACTCGTAATAGATAAAATAAATCCACTATAACCCTAAAGTAAAAAAAACTAAAGTTAAAAAAAAAAGTCGCCTAAAAAAGCATTAGCTCGTCAACCGTGACCACCCTAAAGCTCCACGATTGTATTATCGCGTACAATGTTTCCACTGGTTGAACGTGTGCAAGTTGGCCAAAGTTCGCGCGGCGTGGGCCCCGATAGACATCGATCGGCTTGCGCGCGCATCCTCCACGGCGTATATAAGGGGTGCTCGCGCCGCGGCGCCACCACTATCTCTCGCACATTGCCGCTCGCCAGAGGCGCTTTCTCTTCTCTTCTCTGTTCGTCTCTTCTATGTGGGCGCGTGAAGGCTGATGCCGGCACCGCGATGCCGCGCTGCTTCATGGCGAAGAAGTGGAAGGCGGCTCCGGCGGCGGAGATGGCCGAGGACACAGACGAGGAGATCGACGTGGTCGGAGAAGGGCGCGGTAGGAGCCCCGCGCCCGCGGCCACCGCGCCTGGGCCCTCGCCCCGAGACCCTGAACCAACGCTCCTCTACAACGGTAAGTCCCAGTTTGAGCCAGTTTGCTGCAGCGAACATAACCTAGCAACACTCTTTAGTCAAGGAAGCCGTGTTATAGTCAAGTTCCAAGCAGCAAAAGTGAACTGTATGACTGCTCTGTCGCGTTCACTGCCTGGAATATGGCTGGTTGTGACAGTTGTTGACGCATCAAAGAGGTGAAGTAAACATAGCTGGCCCCATTGACGCAGTAAACTACAGTGCGCAGGTTCACTGTGGTGCGGAAATGTTGCCTGCAATGCTTTAGGGGAATTCTGGACGCAGTAACAGGTGAATGGTTTTGTTTATTTCGTTCCCTACAGGTGAAAACGCTACCCTGAATCTTTTCAATGGTGGCGTTAGAGTAGCTAAAGGGATATCGACTTTAACACTAGCTCATTAAAATAATAGGTTGATAAATTAATCATGCTTTAAATATTCAAGCTTAGTACACTTTTATAAAGGTCAACTTTTTGGCTTGTACGGCATACTATAGCATAGACACAAAAGCCTGTATGGTAATATTGTGCTGTAATTGTTCCTAAACGCTTGCCAAATTCCAAGCCTACGAGTATTTATTATTGCTGGGAATTTTAACTGGCTGATAAACAATATCCAGACCATTCATTCCTTTATCTAGAACGTTTCATGACATAATGTTATAGAATATTTATTCTGTATTCAGCGTAAAACTACGCGTATCCTCTTCACTCTTGTATATTTGGAAAGAGACGAACATTATTATTCGTATATAGTATAGCTTTTGCAATTTGGCCCCTATTGTTATTTAACTACAAGGTAAAGGTAAGTTTCCAATCATTTTTAACCGGACCTGATATTCAATCCAGCAAATGTAAGTACATAGTTTCAAACTTTCAAAGTATCCTAATCTCATATTTATTTATTTTGCCATGAAATTTGTTATCATCTATTGTTATCAAATCGTTAAATGATACTAGCATACAGAAATAACACTATGGTTCGTTTTGTTATTTCCACATAGTGTATGATGTAATCGCGGGAAAAATACTTTTCTATGCAACTATATTTTTTCGAGTTCTTCCTTTTTTTATTAGCAAATCAAAGAGAACCGAGCAATATAATATATAACAATATACATATACATATATTATATGTATATAACTTATCAGAAACAATATAAGTTTGTAGCCACGGTGACAGCTGTAGTTTATGTCCCCTAGCTTTGACAGCTGTGTTTTGTCATTCAAAGGGAGTAAGTGTTCTGTACGCTAGTTTCATTTACTATCGACATTTATGCCCTTACTAATAAACGTTGAGTAACCGCTGAGTAGTTATACCATGCTTTGTCCTTATCTGTCGAATTCAAATGTCACAATGACAGATAAGGACAAAGCATGGTATAACTACTCAGCGGTTACTTAACGTTTATTAGTTAGGGCATTAGAATCATAAGCTTTGCTAGAGCGATTGCCTAGTTTGCGAATTTGATATAAATTAGAGTAAGTTATGCGTAGCGAGGTTCATAATTCATAACCATTTTATAAATTGAGGCTTATTATGTGAAGATAACAACATAAGTTAAAAAACTCGATGTGTCCGACTTCTCGAGGAAGTTTTATGTAAGTATTATGAATAGCTACATAAAATATTGTGGTCCCTGATAAAACAACAAAATTATCACTGGTCTAAAAAAAGGTTGAACCATTGCATAAAATAAAAAAGTTAATTGTACGTTTATGAATAAGGGAGTTAAGTAATCTTTAATCCTAAAATATCTAACGGCCGCCCTCAGAGACGTCAATTAAGTTTTAAGTTTCATTAAAGTAGCTGTCACTTTATTTGCTATAGCAATAGAATAAGACGCAGCAACTTTAATCAAACTTAAAAATTAATTCACGTCTCTGAGTGCGGCAGTTAAACCACTAATGTCTGTCGCCACCACTGACATACGAGTTCAGAAGTCAATTAAGACTGGACCAAATTCTTCTTGGGTGTATGAAACGTGTAACTTAGGTCGTATCTCAATCGATAGCTAACGCTCGTAAATTCTGCGACAACCCATAACCCATTAATGGTGGGTTAGAATTTTATCTCCTACCATTTATGGGTGTCGATACAAGATTATACCAATCAATACCAAGAGCGTCGGTGGCCTAGTGGTTAGCGGTGTCGACTCGTGTTTGTGAGGTACCGAGTTCGAACGCCTAAGTGGTCGCCGTATACCAATGAGTTTTTCTAACTTATGTACATTACTTGCACGGTAACCGATGCTCTTACGGTGAGGGAATATCGTGAGGAAACCTGCACATTTAGGTGGCAAATTGTGTAACCATGATTCAATTGGCATGGTTCCTCTGTCACAAGGGTTACGGAGGTCAGATGGCAATCGCTCCACTATAATAACCAGACTGGCCGAATCTGGATCATGGTCAAGCGTACCCCGACGAAGAACGGGAAAAAGCGATAGGTGGATGATACAAGATTATACTGAGGTTAGAATAGGTAATATGCATGGACTTTTTTTTGCTTTAATAAAAAGTCATTCATGTAACAAACAGTTCAGAAAATATATTTTTCGAATAACTATAAAAATAACCAAGATATAAGCCATAAAGGATTTGTTTCTATCTCCTTCTAGCAAAACAGAATTTAACATGGAGTTTATATGGCAGTAGTGCCCGCTGACGTCACAGTCGGATCTCTCTGTCTAATTAGTAGTTTTTAAATGCTTATATTATTTGTATTTTTTAGCCACTTTTTGCTATCTCTTTTACGGTATTTTCATATTTTGTTAACAAATACGATAAACAAAATTCATGCATATTCCCTATTATGTTGCGCGGTTATTGACCTTTGTCACTTACAACATTTTTAAACTAAAACAGGACTACGAATAACAAAAAGTTACACGCCCTTAGCCTACTAGCGATCCGACCTCGCTTCGTCTCGGTAAAATATGTTAAAATATAACCTGTGTAATAAAATAAAACATATATTACTTCTGAAAAATGTAGCTTTCTAATGGTGAAAGAATTACTGAAATCGGTTCAGTAGTTTCAGACCCTATCTATTACAAACAAATAAATCTTTCCTCTTTAATAAAGTTAAAAATAACACTCGCATGTTTTTGCATGAATCGCATGACACCTCATTTATTAAAATCGGTCCAATGATTTGGGAGCTAGAGAGGAACATCCGATTTTTGGTCTCATACATACATATGAACTAAACGCAAAATGTAACCCTTTTATATTACGTGTGGTCGCTCTTGTCGTAAGTTCTAAATGCGTAAAGTTTCGCTAGGACATTAGACGGATTGGACGTTATGGCTCTGTTCTACTGAGCTCACCGCCAATTTACGTCACACCTACACGTTTCAGTCGGCCTTTTAACGATTTATGACACCAGATGGCGGTAACGAGCCTCGGTCCTACGTGATCGGACGACTTTGGTGATTTCCTTAAACAACTCACTTTTCTATTCGTTTGTCATCTGTCGAATTTTCTCGTGCTTGCATGTTAAGCCCGCAGTCTGCCAGCAGATCTGCTGTCAGATATCGTTAGAACACGGACTATCAGTATCTCTTACGATTTAGGGCTGAAGATTTCATCGAACTGCACGTGTGGGCCGCGGCATCTATACCGACAGATCTCGGGACAGCCTGACGGCAAAATACGCCATACCCTCCTACGGCCCAAAGCAAAATACAGCTATGTTGGTTATACTGTTGACACACCGTCGTTCAGTTCTACTCACTCGATGAATAGCCGGCGAATTTACGTGGTTTCACAGACGACCAGCTGTGAAACCAACGACTAAATGAATGTGCAGGCAGTTGAATGTCATTTACCCACCTTGACGGACGACGTAAATTCGCCGGCTATTCATCGAGTGAGTAGAACTGAACGACGATGCGTTAACAGAATAGCATAGCTGCTCATTGTCACTGTGAACCGTGGTCTTACCAGTATTACTATTATTTTATATTCATTCAGACCCAAGTACTTAGGACACTTTTTTTAAATTTTATTGTATGATTATAGAACAAACCCTATAGAATAACTACAAATACTAGAAACCTGCCAAATATGTACGGAACCCTTAGTGCGCGAGTCCGACTCGCACTTGCCCGGTTTTTATTGTTTGCCAGGAAATCGGCCGTTATAACACATATTCTGTAAAAATCAACTAGCTATCTAATACGTTTTTTTAAATTAGGACGGACGGACGAATGGTCAGCGTAGGCTTAGTATTAGGGTCCCGTTGGCACCTCTTAGGTACGGAACCCAAATACATAAATTTCAGAGCTCTGCATTTTCTAAGTATTATTTAACGATGTTTATGTTCCAAATAAATTAGACGATCAATAGAAAAGTAACGTATTGTGAAGTTATTTACCTTTGAAGGTTTAAGTCAACGAATGTTTTTCACAAAACGAATTCTAAGCCTCTTAAATACCTCTCAGACCTTTCCATTGGTTAAATGACGAAAAGTAATTCTTTCTATATTTCTTCAGTTCGTTTCCGATTCTTAAGTAAGGTTCTTTTTAACGAGCAATTTTTAAGTACATTTATCAGATATATTTTCTGATAATGATACAAAAGCTGTTTGCTTCATTATTAGATGTGTTTTCTAACTGCCGCACTCAGAGACGTCAATTAATTTTTAAGTTTCATTTAAGTTGCAGCGTCTTATTCTATTGCTATAGCAAAGAAAGTGACAGTAGCAACTTTAATGAAGCTTGAAAATTAATTGACGTCTCTGTGTGCGGCAGTAAGTATTTTTGTTGTAGGTATATATGTTGTTTGTATATAAGTTTGTGTATATGTTGGTATGTATATAACTATATGTGTTGTTTACGTTCGAAAGACGTTGAGCGCGTGTATTTGTTCCTGAGTCACAGATGTCTTCTTTGTATTTAATTATATATGTCTCTGTATAAGTATGTTTGCCTAGTACGCGTAGTACAAGCGTACCGTGATATTTATTAACTTATTTAAACATCTATATAGATAATCTTGATTTATAATTTGCCTTATTCTCTTCCTATGGTGCCTCTCCGACTAGCGAAGGCTGGCAATCAGCTCAGCAAGCTCCTCGTTAGTTAGCGAGACGAAACAGAGGCAGCACTCGCAACTCTCCATCAGGGCTTGTTAACGTTACTAGATAAAATAATTAATAATGTTACTTAACGGTAATTTCATAAAAATACTTTATTTGTAAATTTTAATGTTATTTGGTACAGTCCAGGACAGAAAGATGTTTACACTTTTTCACCTTATTCCATTGTAATAAGGTCCAAAAGTGTATACATCTTTCTGTCCTCCACTGTACAGTAATTTTGTTATAATTTTAACTTACTAACGTTAGTTTTACCGATAATTTTAACAATAGCCCGAGGCATATTAATTACTAGATGATAACATAATAAATAACGTTACTTAACGGTAATTTCATAAAAATACCGTTAACTACGCTTAAATTAAAGTTAAATACCGTTAAAAATAACATTCATACACAATAACGTTCGTAAAATAACATTAATATTAACAATACTTTGCTTTTAACATTACCTCAATTTACCGGTAAAAATAACGCTAAAATATATTAACAAAATTTTAACGATATATTTTGCTAACGTTAACTTCAATCAGCGGGTAACGTTAGCAAATTTTTAACGTTAAATCAAGCCCTGCCCTCCATTTTGGCACCGTTTTGGATTTTGTTTAGAAAGTGGCTGTTTTGTATGGAGATGCGTACGCATTCTTAAGCAGTATCGATGCGTACGCATCTTCATACAAAACAGCCAATTTCTATAGACCATACGCGAATCGATGCTGATAAACTACCCAGCTAGGTTATCCTCATGAATATCTTAATTCTTTAATAACTTTTTTTTAACTCCTAGCTTTTTAACTAGGCTACTCCTAGCCTAGGCTATATAGCATTTTTACAATAAATCCTCTTACACTGGCCCGCAAAACTAAGTATCACACTTTTAAAATTGCAATAACTAAAAATGGCTATTTTATTGTTTTATCTTTTTTTTTTATTGAAAATGTTACTGTTTATTTTAGTTATAGTTGGAAAGAAAGCTGATAAAATTTGCTATAAAACGTTTTTTATTTTAAATCTCTAACTTCTATAGTTTAGAAAAAAATGAAATTTTAAAAGTGTGATACTTAGTTTTGCGGGCCAGTGTAGTTCCTAGTTTTCAAAGAACCGGTGGAATCATAATAAATTCGTAAATACGTAGGTCACGGCATAAGTCTTGTCGTATGAAAAAAGTATTTACTATTTCTCGAAATATTTTCCACCACACTCAATACACTTTCTCATACGCAAGAACCAGTCACTAAACCAATGCTCCCATTTTTCTTTTTCAATGGAATCACATATCGTTTCCCAGGCCTCGATTAACTGCTCCTCCGAAGCAAACTTACGTCCTTTTAGTTGTGATTTTGCAAACGGAAAAAGACCAAAGTCGCATGGTGCCAAGTCAGGACTGTAAGGTGGATGGTCCAATACTCGGATTCCAGTTTCTTGAAAAGTCTGTTGAGTTAGCTGGGCACGATGCGCTGGAGCGTTGTCGATATGAAGATACCACGAGCGCATAGGGGATTTTAGTCTGAGATTTTTCAACGCCCTAAATAACTGTGGTAAACCAACTTCAGTATACCAACGAGCTGTCACTGTCTTCTGCTTATCTAGCACAACATTGGCCACTAAACCCGTTTTACGAAAAAAAGACACAAACATTCTTCTTCCGACCGAACGTGATTTTTTCACTTGTATTGGTTGATCTTCATCTTCGAAGACCTATACCTTGTTCTGTGATTTAGATGGTACAACAAAAAAATACAGCCAGCTTTCGTCACCTGTGATGATTGAATTTACAGCACCGTGTTCTCCCGATTCGAAGTCTTTCAACATTTTTTTGCACCAAATTACGCGTGCCTCCCGTTGAGCGTCGGTTAGCTCGTGGGGTATCCACAGGGTACAAAGTTTGCTAACATTTAAATGGTTTGATATAATTCTTCCAATACTTCGTTCAGAGATCTTCAGGGTTTCAGCTAATTGTTAATAAGTTATTCGTCTATCTTTGGTTATAGCTTCTCTCACAAGTTCAAGGTTTTTTCGGTCATGATTTCTGTCGGCCGGCCTGAACGAGGATCGTCTTCTAAATTAAACAGCCCACGATTAAAATTTAAATACCATCTCTCAATGGTTCTCAAGGACGGGCAATCCTTATCAAACACTTTCTTCATTTCTTCTTCACACTGTTTAGTAGATAATCCGCGGAGAAAGTTGTAGAAAATAATAGCGCGATATCCGACAGCTAGGAACGACTCCATAGCGACGTATTCAAAAAATCACTGAATAAATTGAGTCAATAGTTAACAGTCTATATTTTGTACTTAGACTAAACAAAGAGGGTACTTTGTAATAACGTAAAAAAATCAACGCTGCGGTATGTTTAAGTGCTTAACGACAAGACTTATGCCGTGACCTACGTATATATAACTAGTTCTCTAACTGAGATATTACATTACCTCTCAGAAAAACTACGTATTGTAAAAATATTTTTGTGAAATTAAGCTTTAACGGCAACTTGAGATAATTGAATTTCCTTGAGCGAGACATGGCTGATACCACCCTCTTTTTATTTATAAAAAGCACTCTGAAGTTTGCCGCTTCTGTAGTTTTTTTTTAATGAAATGGCTTAATGTTGTTGATGAGAAATAATATCTAAGGAGTGTCACAGGCGACATTAGATTAATCTTGAAGTATTGATACTGTAGGCATTTAGGCTGCATTTTCACCGGAGCTGTGCGAGGCAGCTAAGAGGTGAGCGAGAGAAAATCGACCAATAGGTTTACTTAATTTAGTAGCTTTAGGCTACCTGAAACTAGAGGAATCTGATTGGTCCTTTTTGCACCGCTCCGCTCATCTCCGCCTCAATGGAAAGGCAGCCTAACACAGCACAGCTGGATTTTTATTCGCCCATCGCTTAGCCGCCTCTAACAACTCTGGTGATTCGAAATTCGAAATATACCTACTATATTCAGTAATGGCCGCTTGCACCACCTGCGTTAAATAATGTTTAAGTCTAAACATGTTTAACGCAGATGCTGCAAGCGGCGGTAATTGTATTCATTCAATAAATTGACTACGAGCGAAGGTCTCTTCTACATGTCTTTCAACTAAATTTCAAGATGCACAGTCCTGATGCTGTAGTGGTCAACATATGTGTTCTACAACGGTAGGCGAATTTCTAACGCTTTTTGTTAATCTTGTCTTTAAAACGCTTTATAAGTAGCTGTACATGTTAGTACCTTGTCATAGTAACGTAGTAAAGAGAGTAAAGTATAAAAATAAATAAAAATAAATATCAGGGACAATCTCACACAAATTGACCTAGTCCCAAACTAAGCTCTAGGCTTGTACTATGGGTACTAGGCAACGATATACTTACTTATATAGAGAAATACATACTTAAATATATAGAAAATATCCATGACTCAGGAACAAATACACGCGCTCATCGCACAAATATTTGCCCGTACCGGGATTCGAACCCGGGACCGCTAGCTTCGTAGGCAGGGTCACTACCAACTAGGCTAACCGCGTCGTCAGTATGGTTTGTATTAGTACATCAATAGGTCGACCGTACAATTAATAGCTTGGCTAAACTTAGTGGGTACCTAAGTCTTTCTTATTCCTTCAAGCATGCATAACAACTTAAACCCGCCAGTTTATAATCTGTCTGCTTAGTAACGAAACCGCGTTAACTTGGGAGGGTTGTACTTTTATCTCTCCGAATAAAAAGGCAGTATAAGTATGAGGTCTATAAGCGCACACTGCCTTTTTGTTCTGGTCGGCATCAATGTATTCCCGCTGTTTCAGTCATGTCCAAACGCGTGTCATCAATCTAAAGGGACCGCCCTCCGTCCTTGGACCTTTTTTGCTCGCCGCAGTTTAATTCTTACTTGAATGATAGAAAGATTTGAAACTACAACACATAGGACGTATTAAGAGGATTGTGAGTTGACGGATTTCCATACTAACGGCTATATAGTTTTCCACCCCCTAAATGTTAACCGTTTTCGACCAATGTTTGATATGTGGTCAGTCGGTGTGGTCAATCGGTTTATTCAAATATTATCAATAAATTTCAATTTATTGTTTTCATACAAAATTAATTTCGGCCATAATCTCTTTGTAATTAATAGATATAAAAAAACGAAACGTACAGACATATTTTTGTTCCGACTGACCACATAACAAAAATTGGTTGAAACCGTTTAACATTTAGGGGATGGGAAACGTTATCGCCGTTTGTATGGAAAGCCGTCAACTCACAATCTTCTTAATAAACTAATCTTGGCTGAGACGCCCGTCACAAGATGTGTCAAAATGACAGTTTTGTATGGATTGACATTTAATTTGACATGTCTTGTCTTGAGACGGGCTTCACAGTCGAGATGAGTTTATTGATACGGCCCTAAGAGTCGAAACTCTAAAAATTAAACTCTTAAGTTTAGGTATTTCTCATTTCAAAAAACGACTAGTCACTAACCACTTAACAGACGATTAGGGTGTAACTAACAGTCGATTAACATCGAATGGCAAAATTGGTACTTATGTCGGATTTCACCAACCACTTAACAGTCGATTAACATTTAACATCGAAATTGGCACTTAACCGGTTACATTCGGTATCTTCAGGGTAACAAGCTCGGTGACTATTAACCATTAACTGTAAGGTAGTGATTCTTTTTCATGACGTAGTTAAACTAACATACTAAAAATAGGGCGCATCTAAATCGAGATGTCCGACTCAAGACAACTCAAAATAAACGTCTACTCATAGAAAACTGTCATTGTTGACGCGTCTTGAAACGATCATCTGTCAAGATGAGCTTATTAATACGGCCCAAAGACTTAAAATCGTAACCCTTCACTGTAGCCAAGTAAAAATAGCCCGTAAACCCAATAAAAGTAGTTATTTCCTTAAAAATGTCGTAGTTTTATGTCAAAGGGAACTCAATTTGGATTTGCTGGCATTTGCGCGAAACCCCACGGCTTTGCGGTTTGACACAGGAGATTGACTGTGTGCAAAGGCCGTTAGTTAATGAAACTATCACGACGCTTTAAACGTGAACATTGCTTTGTGTTGGCAGATTGCGGTTATTAGGTGTGCCCTATGACGGTTAAACTGGCGCCACTATAAGTTAGTTTGAACTGAATATTGAACTACCGTTAACTTCTAAACCATTTAGGTCGGAGTTCACCAGTCAATTTAACGGACTGTTAAATCCTAATCGGCTGTTAGTCAATACATTTTGACAGCCGTCAGACCTCTAATCGCCTGTGACCTTAGCGTTTTATGCCGGCTGTACACTCGTCGAGACACCCCGAGATGGGCCGAGAGCGAGTGTGTACATACTGCTTTTGTCTCGACTCGCTCTTTCACGTCTCGTTTCGCCGTATCTCCGATCAGTCAGCCTTTCTCTGCTAGACTCGGCGAGAGGCTTCAACGAGTGTGTACAGCATCCATTACGTTTATAAGGGTGAATCGGTATTGCAATATAACTAATTAAGTTGACTTATTACGTTCACCAGTAAAGTAAGAACAAATCAAATGTACAGTCAGCATCAAATAGATAAGGAGCAGTCAAAATGGCCAAATATATCGTAACACATTCTTATTCCTATAGTAATAAAGTTGTGTTGCGATATATTTGGCCACTTTCGCTGCTCCTTTCTATTTGATGCTGACTGTAGGTACATAATTATGGAATTACTAATGTATGGGCAAAAAACTTTTCCCAAAGTATCACATCCCAAACTATTTTACTCAAATTATCATTTGACAAAAATCATTAGTCAAAACAATTTATCGCAATTTAACAAATAATTACTTGGTCATGTTTTATTTTACTATGTATTATTTAGTCAAATGCATCGTTTGGCATAACAAACTCTTCCCAAAATATTGCATGGCATCACCTTCCTGGCAGCAGTTCGTTTCTGTTGGGGTCACGGTTCTAACCTAACTTAACCTAACCTACTTTTCTGGTAGCAGTTCTTATCTGTGGGCTTCGCAGGTCTAACCTAACCTAACCTACTTTTCTGATAGCAGTTCGTTTCTATTAATTCTGTGAATTGAGTGTGCGAAGTGACAAATTGAACAAACATTTTTTTGGAATATAATATCGGCAAAAACGTTTGCCTAATAAACGTTTGTCTTAATAAAACATGACAAAGTAAAATGATGATGATGATGATGATGATGTAAAATAATTATTTCACCATTAGAAGCGATACCGAAAAAATACAACAACAAAATACAATTAATTATTATTTTTACGAAAAATATAGTAGCAGCCAAATTCCCAATAATATCTACACGACTAATTGTCAAGAGATAAGAAGAGATAAAATTGGGTACATTTTTATTCAAATTCACAGAGAAAGTGTTTTACCATTATTCGTCCACGACTGCGTTCATATTTTGTTGCTGAATTATATAAAGGGTGTAGTAAATTTGGCTCCAATTTATTTTAATCGGACTACAATTTCTCAAATTTACGATAACTGTGTGTATCAACTATAATGCCGAAAGCATTTGATGTTATAATGTCACATGTGCGAATTGGTTTCTAACACAGATGTGCCTTTTTTGATAAAGAGGCCAGCGATCGGCTCACAAAGCCACTGGTAATCTCGCCTTTGAATGCATGTCTAATCATCATTAATTAATTTGTTAATCTCACACAAGCACCGTGAATGTGTGCGTCAATGTTGTTCTAAATCATGTTGTGTTCTTTACCACTACACTCAAAAACCGCTAGCTTCAGGTGATTTACTTGTGGTATAAGAACGCTTTTCCGATAAAACAACGCATCTGTAATAGATTTTTGCAAATGCGTCCTGTGTGTAGCGAAAGAGAGTTGAATATTCAACTAGTAAATAGCAGATGCACCTTTTTTCTTCAGAAGTCAGCATACATATTTAAAAGGTGCTATCGCCTAGAGAATTCACATGCCTGTCACGTACATTTCGCACCGCCGCATGAATGGCTTTATGTTTTAAATATTAGAGATCAATTTAGAGTGGCTCGTATAGATTTGAGTTTGGTAACAAAAAGTAAGTTGCTTAAGTTCTAAAGTTGAATTTGTTGTGGAAAACGTGACCTCCCTTTGAGTTGTAAAAATAAATGGCTTTAGTACATTCGGTAAATAAAAATAACTCAATACAGTGAAATATATCACTTGCATTATATTTTTAGATCAAAACTTAATGTTTTGCAAATGTTATACACGTTAAAAACATTTTAAGGTTTACCAAAAACAGGAACAAAACAGTTTTCAAATCTGACAATTGAACGCGTGCCGTAAGCGCTTTTACAATGGTTTTTGAATTACACGTGGTGTAACCACGTATATAAAGTGTAGTCTCCAAAAGACCTTGGCTGCACGTGGGATCTTAATCCTAGACACCATCATTATGAGTGCCTACGACTTCTTCCTGGTCGTTTCCTCATAGCTGAGGTTCATGACCACTATGGGTGGCTCTATTAGACAGAGCTCTCCAGGCTTCTACTAGGTAAATGTAAATATATACGATGATTACGTTTTTATAGTACCTAATGTGTATTGAGCTCATTATTTTTAATCATCTTTATTTTACAACATTAACTAACTTTAATCAGTTTATTATAAAATATAAATAATATTTTTTTCTTAAATTTAAAGAAATATATTAAATTTGTTTTCGCAATCGGCAGCTGCAATGCGGGCGCTGCGCCATTAGAGTCATCGAAGCAAAAAGACACAAGTAAAATCGTGCCTATTGCAATAACAAACCTTAACGGACGTCAACAGAGTTAAAAATCGAAATAAATCTGTGTTTTAATTACTGGCCAGTACAATGTATTTTTTTTATAAATGAGAGTATATAGACAACCATATTTCATTGGCAGTCGTTTTAATTGGATAAAGTACGTTAAATTAAATGTTAAAATAATTTATTTAAAGCAGTTTTACTAAAAATATCGTATACATTTTCCCCAAATATACACGTACTAAAATTAAGTAAATGTTCTCATGGCAGTATCACGCGATTGTAAGTTTTGACTGAGCGCATCTGATGTAAAATCCATTAAATAATAATTATAATAAATAATAATAATAATAATCCAGCCTATATACGTCCCACTGCTGGGCCTCCACTCACAATGAGAGGGGTTTGGGCTATAGCTCCCACGCGGGCCCAGTGCGGATTGGGAACTTCGCACACACCGTCAAATTGCTTTGCAGGTTTGTGCAGGTTTCCTCACGTTTTCCTTCACCGAAAAGCTCATGGTAAAATTATATTTCGCACATAAATTCCGAATATCTTAAGAGGTGCGAGCCCGGGTTTGAACCCACGACCCTCTGCTTAAGAGTCGGCAGGTTAAACCATTAGGCTACCACGGCTTAAATCCGTTATCATTTCTTTATCCGGTAGCGTAACTTTGGTCCAATTTACCAACACCCATGTTCAACTTAATATTAAAAATATCCGCTAAATCAAAGCTGAAAATAGAATTTTTAAAACCGTCCAAATGATCACTTATGTATTCTAACCATTCAAATTATAAGCACCTAGCTACTCGAACATTCACGCTACAATTGGAAGCTCCATCTGTTGAGATGGATGGCACCTTAAGTTAGGCTAGCTCCATCTCTTATCCTCGACTGAGTTACAAATGAAGAGTGAAAGAGATGGCCTTCGATAGGCTTCGGAGTAACCGGCGAACGCGACTCATTATTAACAGCAACTCGAAACTGTCTGCAACTTGGATTAGGTTGTATAAGTAGACATCCTATGAAGCCGCGCACACTGCAAGCGGATTATATGCATTAGTTTTATTATTGTACAGTCAGTGTCAAATAGATAGGAGAAGCCAAAATGGCCAAATATATCGCTACACATCCTTATTCCTATAGTAATAAAGATGTGTTGCGATATATTTGGCCACTTTCGCTGCTCCTATTTGATGCTGACTGTATTGTTCAAACTTAGTTCTTATATAAACCACAATTTTCACTTGACTTTGACATTTTTTGTTGTTTATCTTATCCATTTTTAGAAGAAAAATAGAAGGAACACGATGATTCAAATTTAGAATTCCTGTAAATTTACAAAAATACCACTACTTAAGCCATTCCGAGTTATAGCGTGAATATGGTTATAGCGTGTATGAATCATACACAGGGGGTTTACTAAAACACAATAATTATTGTTCAACAAGTAACAAAACTGCCGTCCTAAGCTAAAAGGCGATATCTCAAATTCAATAGCCAAAGCAAATTCAGTCCTCTTCTGTTAGTTATGAGGTAGCAATTGCTACAGCAGTTTTTTTTTAGCAGGACACTCACGCCAATTAAACCTGCATACATCCTTTGTATTGTGAAGTCAGCCAATTGGGAATATGCAAGAATTTCTTTTTATGCTTTATTAAAAAGTCATTCATGTAGCAAACAGTAGAGATTTTTTTTTCGAATAACTATAAAAATAAGCAAGATATAAGCCATTAAAGATTCGTTTCTATATTTCTACCGAAACAATTGAACATGGAGTTTATATGGCCGCAGTGCCCGCTGACGTCACAGTACATGTCGGATCTCTCTAATTTGTAGTTTTATATACTTAATTATCCATATTTTTGTCCGATTTTAATTTTAGTTTCACTTTTTGCCATCTTTTTACGGTATTTCATATTTTGTTAAGAAATGCGATAAACATTTTCATGCATATTCCTATTGTCAGTTATGACGAGAATTCAGGTTTCATGCTACAGCGGAATTGTTAGTTACCAGTAGCGATTCAAGTTCCCTCAGCGAGCCAAGTAATACGAGACAGGGGGCTATTGGCTAGTGGTCTGACAATAGGAAAGGGTGGGGTAAAGGGTGGTCTTTGTCAGATCCGGCCGCTACGATATTAGGTAAAATCCCTATTACGTACCTACATATTTGCCTTATGTTATGAAGCTAAACCAGTACAACGAACGCGTGTTAAGTTAATAAAAGACTTAGTACCAATTTCACCTTACGATGTTAAATTTTAATCGACTGTTAGTTCATATATTTCGACAGCCATTAACACTCTAATCGTCTGTTAAGTGGTTGCTGAAATCCGACATTATGGTACTATATACGTATCGTCCACAAAAAAGGCTTATTGAGTATTTTATCGAGCAATTGAGTCTTTTTATTAAAGTGTTTGCGAAAAATGTTTTTGTCCAGTCAGCATTTTAACAATTTGCTTTGCAGCCTATAAAATCCCGCACCAATAACTGCCACTTGAATGAATGATTGGAATAAATGAAATGAAAGGTTTAATTCCACCTCTCTAACTAAAAAACTTTTAACGTTTTATTTTGATGCATACGTTTATTAAACTGTTTTGTTCATTTTGTATATGTAAGGATAACAGAATTTTGTAATTGTTATAAAAATTATATTTAAAGAGAAATGTTTGTAAACTTACTTCAACTTTTATTGTAATATTTTACCAGCACCCCGCCTGATGTCTGCTGGATCATTTAATAATGTATTTATGTAAACTCTTTATTGCACAAAAAAAGTAAATAATACAATGACATCGTGAAATTAAAGTACAAACGCGAACTTATCCCTAATTGGGATCTCTTCCAGCTAACCCAGAAGTAGATAAGTAAGGATAATGTATGTCTAACGGCCCAGCCAAAACGTTGAACGGCGGCGGCGGCGAGCGAATTCACTCTTCACTGCTCGGTCGAGGCACTCACCGCGCAACGGTTAATTGGCATCACACGCAATGTATTAAGAAATCGCTCGCTGTAATTAAGGCCTCGTTATCTACATCTATTTAATAATTGGTCATGCCCAATAACTCTAGCAGTCTTTTGGAGTTCCGTATAAGAATTGATTGTTAGCCGTATCTTAGAGGACTAGAGTTCGTTTTGGCGTGGAACGAACGCAAAACAAAGATAGCTGTAATATATAGGAGATAAGCAATTCAAGGCCCCTGTCTCAAGTACATACAATTTCAGTTGAGTCCGGTCGCTCAGTCCCAGTGGTAATTTAAACGAGTAATTGGGATAGGTACAAAATATTTTTAGAATATTATCGCCATTTTAAACCGTTTAGAGGGGAATTACGTATTCATTTAATATATTTTCTCCCAAAAATATTTGTACGTCTTAAACATGTTTAATATTTTTCATTAATTGAAATAACAATTTAAAAAAGTACTTTCGTAAATAGGTGTAATTTTTTCTTTTCATATAACATGAATATATGTTCCTTTATAAAATTTGTTAAAAGTCGTAATCAGTATTTAAGGTAGATGTCCTTCATAGCGTTTATTTTCTACAACTGACTCATACGGTCATGCATGCTACGAATCCCGTAGATATTGCTACGAGCTACGCCGTAGCAGATCGAAGAGTAAAATTTTATTATTGCGAATATTATAGCAACAGTCAAAAGGAATGGTGGGTTACTGAGACCTTTATAAGTTGCTACAATCTCCCAAGTTCCAGTGAGTAAAAGGGATAGAGGTATAGGAGTCATATATGTCTGTCCCTTTCAGTGAACTTTTCAGATTTTGACAGCTCATAATACGGCGTCTGTATATAAAATAACACGTATGAAGTAACCCGTTCTCATTCCTCTCCAGTGTAGTTATTCAATTTGAACTTGTTAAAGCTCCAGTCAAAGGAATTATTAACTATGTTACGTAATATGTATCTTATTCATTGTCATTGAATCCAGCTCAATATGTGTACAAGTTCTTGGAGTTAATTTTATATTTAATTTAATGTCTTTTGGTGAGATAGTTAACTTAATTTATCTCGAGTACAAAAATTACAAACATAACTATAACAACGCAACGTTTACTGGGACTTTGTTTTTTTTTAGTTAATTGCGACCCGAAGGTTTGTTTCGGTTAATATAAGTTAAAATATAGTATATGTCAACTCTGAAAGTTCATTAGGGATTTTAAAAATCGAATGAGTAGTTTCGAAAATCTCCTCCAAACTTACGAACTTTACCTCTTTATATTGCTGTAGCTAAACGACGAACATTGATACTCGCTAAATGAAAATTCATCTTTATTGTACCAAGATGTTTAGCAAACTAAACAATTCATTCATTCATTAAAAAAGTGACTCCCTGTTACGCATTTTTAGGCGATAATTTTTGTATAATAATAGGAGATAGCCCGAGATTTGTAAAATACCATAAGCATACCTTCTTGCCTTGACAACGCGGTTAGCCTAGTTGGTACAAAGCTAGCGGTCCTGGGTTCGAATCACAATATGGGCAAATATTTGTGTGATGAGCGCGAGTATTTGTTACTACTTCATGGATGTTTTCTATATATTTAAGTATGTATTTCTCTATATACATATGTATAGTGCCTAGTACCCATAGTACAAGCCTAGAGCTTAGTTTGGGACTAGGTAAATTTGTGTGAGATTGTCCCCTGATATTTATTATAATTTATTAAAAGAGTCACGGATAAAGCTAGTATTATGCATACTAAGTCTGCAACGAGCTTTAAAATAGGACCGTGAGACCCGGCAACTGCTAGGCACAACACCGAGGCCCGATCGGACAGAGAAATGAACTTTGCCGGGAACGAGGCCATTTGAGTGCTGCAGTGGAGTGGATGCCCCGATTTAGGAGCGCGATTTACTTAACTACACGTGTTGCGCGGAATTTAAATTTATCTGTGCTAATTGGGTCAAATGTTTTATCTGTGGGACATGTCAAAGCTTGTAGCTTGGAGGGTTGCGATGACTTCGGTTTACGACTCAATTGACTCGTACGTAGCGCTGTCCTAAGCTAAAAGGCGATATCTCAAATTCAATAGCCAAAGTAGATTCAGTCCTCTACCGTTAGTAATGAGGTAGCAATTGCTACAGCAGTTTTGTCTGACATATCGCAGTTTAGCTTAGCAGGGCAGTGTAGTATACATAATATAAAGTACCTGGGAGAATGAGCGTCGTCGCTCAGGTCGAAATCGGATTTCATCGATTTTCTATACAAAACAAAAAAAAAACTATCCATAGCTGGGGTTCGAAGTTTCGAACTCGCAGTCTTTGCGTAGTAGGCCAACGCTCTAACCATCAGTATATTCAGATAGTGGCAGCCGCCCAAAAATTACGAACGAGCGGGAAATAGATTGCGTGAAAATACGGGAAAACGAAGTTTCCCAGATATGAGACCCAGCTAGATCGAATTTTCGCCCCCGTAAACCGCTATGTCGCAAATTTCATCGAAATCGTTAGAGCCGTTTTCGAGAACGTGAGTACATATATATTATATATATACAAATGTTTCTCGTTTAATGGTATAAGATAAACATGACTTACTAATCCTTAGTGAATTTCTAATTCGTTAAAGAGTGCGTTAAAGTTTAAATAACATAAAAAAGCAACAAAAAACGTATGATTGTACTTTTCTTTATCGATGGAGTGGAAATTAGACCTTTCCTACCTACATTCAAAATACTTACTAAAACGTTTGACACTTTGGTCCACGAAGAAAACTGTGTACCTAGTTTTAAAAAAGTTGAATCACCATTCCAATTAAGTCGAGAATCTCCAAAGTCAGACTGAAAATTAACTATTCACCATTTCTAATTTATTATCTCGCATTCTTGGCTAGACATGCACTGCACAAATACTATAATCAGAGCTCTTAATCAAATTAAGATTAGATATTTAATCCTATCCCAACTAGATAAGGTTAACTTTGGAACCGTTGAGCTTCCAGTTACTCTGGACCCAGACAGGGGAATAAACTTCTCTGCGGGACTTCAAACATTTAACAATCTCTTTTAACTTGCGTTTGTAAATGTGTGGGTAAACGTGTATAGAGCAAGTGCAATTTAAACTCATGTAAGCCCCGTGACATGTGTGCGTTAAATTTATTCAGAGTCATTACGAGTATATAAGGTTGAAAGGTTAATATCCGTACAAACATTTTTACAACGCTTGAAATAAAACAAGGTACGAAGTAATACTGCCCCCCCCGGATATTTGTTTATTATTTTGATCAAGCATAATATAGCATTATTTTATTCATAACCTGTGTATTACATATACTGGTATATTCGTGGTATAGGTAGGTATTCGTGTAATACATAGATGTTTTAGGTATGTTTAGATAGATTTATCATTTTAAACAACTCTTTTTATTGCACCTACATACTTTTTAGGGGTCCGTCCGTCCATCTGTCCTAACTTTAAAGAGCTGTATCTTTTAAACCATAAATATTTGTTTTTCTTTTTAAATATGTGATATAACGGCGGATTTCTTAAAAATAATAAAAACAGAAAGTAATATAATAAGGGGAGTCCCCATCTCAAGAAACGTTTTTTTTTTAATTTGTACTATCGTAAAAACGGTAATACATAGCGTCAAATTTGATATGATTATAGAACAAACCCTATAGATAAACAACAAATACTAAAAACCGGCCAAACGTGTACAGAACCCTCAGTACGCGAGTACGACTTGCACTTGATCGGTTTCTTTTATGACTGTTTTAGAATGCGTGTAACATCGTTTGTTTTTTATATGCAAAAACGTAGAACCACATTTTAACCCTTCAAATGTGCACACGACAACTATAAATATATGAACCGTAAGTAAAACTAAACTAAAATTTAGTAACACAGAGTAACACAACGGGCTCAGTTCCAACGAACACGTTACCCGGAGTTTTAAAATCAATCCCTCTGCGTCCCGAGCCAGTCAACAAGTACCCCTCCCCCTCCCCACATCACCCCCGTCCCCCTCACTGGGGGTTGGGGTCGAGATTCAACTGGTGCAATGCAGGGGCTCTGTTTTTGCCCCTGAACAGTGCCAAGCTCCGGGCTCGATTTTATTTCGTTTGTTGGTTTTAAATGTTGCCTTAACGCGTTTGTATGGGACAGACGTAAGTTGGGCGTTTATTCTATTTTCACAGTATTCTACAGTTGCTCTTGTACAATGCAAGTTGATTATTCGATCGTTGAGCGAAATTTTGTAAGTATCGATTACTAAGACAAAGAGTGAAACAATATTGACGAAGTAAATAATTTACTAGTGTTTTTAATTATCGCTTTTTTTCTTTTTGAATTGAAAGAAAAGAGACTGGAGATTAAAAAATTGCCCTTAATGTTTTGTACGAGTATAATTACGTAATCGTGAAGTGTTAAATTAGTCTCGGAGCGCTTTTCGTGGTTTCAAATACCACTTACTCACTCATAGGCCTCATTAGACCTTAACAGACGGTCTAAGCAGTGAGCCTGGCACTTTCTTTGACGGCTGTATAAGCCGATTCGGGAGCGAAATTAAATTCTTTTTAGCAAGAATTGGGATTATTCATATTTTTATAATTAATAATAATAATAATAATAATAATAATAATAATAAGTCTTTATTTCAAAAATAACCTAACTTACAACAGGGTTATATTAGATATTAAATACATAATCATTATTAAGTATGTTCGTTAGGTTGATGCAGTCACACAGAAGATATCCCCTGGCTCCTGACTCTAAGTCGAAAACTATTTCGAGGAATAAGGTTCTAAAGCCGTTCTACATTATTAAGTTTTTGAAATATTTATCCATCCGGATATTTCGACACAAGTATATTTCGAGTATATTTAACCTATGTTTGACTTTCGTTTTCGGCTTGAAGCCCTCAGGGGTATATTTTACGGGTTAGGCGGAAACCGCTTGAAAGAGTATATTTTAATAAACTATAACAATCATTTTTTATCATTAGATACCATTTAATTGTTGTAATTTATTAGAAAATGCCATCCCAAATTTAAAATAATCATGTCATCCAAAAAATGTCTGCTAAATATTAAAACAAAACTATTGAAATACAAAATTAATGCAATGAAATTGGTCTCTTAAAATTGCCTATTCTTTCGAATTTAGAATGTGAAAACCGTGAGTTATTTTTTATGAACAATCTCAATTGCAGGGGTAGGTGGCGGCAGGTGGAACGCCATCTTACCGTGTCACTGCTTCCTTAGTGTCAAGATGGGCAAACCAAGCACTGTCGTGTGTTTTACGCCCGTCCATAACGCTCTTTCCTCAACTATCCCGATTTTCCGCGGGGTTTTCCCATCCAGCACAAATGATTCCAAAAGCAGCTAATACTTTGCACGGTCTTTGAAGCGCAGCATGGACCTCTGGACGCCTCTCGTTGCATTAGTAACAGCGCCAAGAATCCTCTTCGCTGCAAACGAGTGTTCCATCCTGTCTACATGTCCTAGCCATCGCAGACGCCTTTGCTTAATAGGCGGTGAAACTGGAAAGCTTAGCAATTTCACGAACACGCTCGTTTGTTACTTTATCTTGCTGTGATGTGGAGGATATCACAATTTGTCAATATCAAAACATTTAGCTCAATGGCCTGGGGGATAAATATCATAAATATCGCATATTGACGACATGGTTTGCATTCCCCTTCGCTTTTAACTATAAGGCTATGATATTGTTAACGATTTCCTAGTACATTGCGTGTAATACCAATTAACCGCTGAGCGGTGAGCGTCTCGACCGCGCAATGAAGAGAGAACTCGCTCAAAGTCGCCGGCCTTAAGTATCAGTTGTATTCGTAATATTTGGACATTCTCAAAGCGCAATTAGGTATTTACAACGGCTCCAACAAAAACCCTCCTCGAAATGGTTTTCGAAAAATTACTTTGGAGAAATGGTCAACTCAATTGGCGCTCAACGCCTCCCTTGTACATCCCCTAAAGCACTAGCTTTGCCAATTTATTTTTCATAGACGTATAGGGTTTATTCACAAAGGGTTGAATTTCCGAATTCCGAAATAACGGACCGGTAAACTGTGTTCTTTGGTCCGCACTGTTGAGGATTGGAATGCTTCGCATGTGTTCCCTCAACCCATTGAGCCTTCAAATTGATAAACAAAGTTTCACGTTAACCGCGTCTGCATGCTCGTACTTGTAATGGATGCGCATGCACAAACAAATGACAGACGTAATTGAAACACACGAGAACGTGAACACGCGGGTGCGATTCATTTACTCTGAATAGTTTTTATCTTGGCTATGTAACTTCATGCAAATAATTTTTCGCAAGTATCGAATTTTCCTATAAGTACATATTTACATAAGCACAGTCGAGGTATACATATATGTTTTACGCGAATAAGACGTTTTGGATTTATAACAGTATGTACAGTCGGTCAAAGAGGTGTTCCTTGAATTATGACGCAACTTCTTCTTTATAAATAAAAATCAATTGCCGAATGTACCTAAGCGCCACTGAATTTGTTTGTAGTGTTCGTAATTGTCAGGGCAATTTGTATGACAGTTTTTTTTTTGATAATTGCTCCCGTGCGAGGGTGGGGCGGGTCGCTAGTATCAAATATAATTGTGGATAAATACGACACATACAGACAGACGTATCTCATGGGCTTTAATGTTTTAACGTGCAAACTAAATCCAACCATATCCACCATACACGTAAAAAAATTTAACAAAAAAATAAAACCGTCTTCAAAAACCTACTAAAAAGCGTTAAATAAAAACCAGCCTCCTAGGAGTCCTAGGAATAGCCTATTTAGTGCCTAATAGGTACATAGAATATATCCAAGCCGGTGTCAAGTAGGTATACACAGTAGCAATGACACCATGATTCTTGCCACCGACTTCGATATATTCTATGTACCTATTAGGCACTAAATAGGCTATTCCTAGGACTCCTAGGAGGCTGGTTTTTATTTAACGCTTTTTAGTAGGTTTTTGAAGACGGTTTTATTTTTTTGTTAAATTTTTTTTTTTCGCTTTTTAGTGATGCACCTCTTATTATTATGTGATAAACTAAAGCACATAAACATCACATTAAGAAACAATAGCCTAATACCAATCTCTCATCACCCTTAACAAAATGTCGCTGCCCAAGATGCAGGGCCGTTAATCATTGAGGAGTTCTCCCGGTACTTCACCATCAGTTGCACTTCACCATATGTGTTATAATGAGTATAAAACTAGCTTCATAGCTTCATAGTCTCAATAAAGAAATCTCATTGCTGGCGTCAATCACTTACGACTAAGCCAGTTCTGGTGGTCACCTCTGGTCTTCATCATCAGTTCCTCGTCGGCAAGAGGTGCTTTTGTAATGCAATTTATTAAGGTCTTGCAGGTAATACCAAAATCGCTGTATGTGTGCCTATAACTTTTGAGGAGTTCCCTCGATTTCTCATGGATCCCATCATCAGATTCTGATTTAATGGGACCACTTCGGAAGTATACTCTTTCAAACAAAAAAATAATTATCAAAATCGGTCCACAATTGACGGAGTAATCGCGTAACAAACATACAAAAAAAAACATACAGACGAATTGAGAACCTCCTCCTTTTTTGAAGTCGGTTAAAAATATACTTGAGCAAATTGCAATTTTTTTCCGTTTATTTTTCAGTCCTGTACTAGGTAGAATGAAATGGGTAGATTTTTTTAAATTGCGCAGGTATCGTTACGTTACTGTTATAGCCATATAGGTATACAAAGCCAACAATACAAGGAAATAGCCTACCTAGACTTATTGAATCTTTCCAAATAAGATATCCTTTAAAAAAAAAACATTCAGAAACCAGAAAGAGTAACATTTTGCTGTCAAAAAGCACTCAGGATGACGGCGGGTGATCTGATTTCAGCAGCGTTCTTCCTACATATACTTGTTCAGTAGTCGGGTATTTTTCGTATGGCCATCAGTGGAT
Source organism: Tortrix viridana (assembly GCA_963241965.1). Taxonomy (NCBI): domain Eukaryota; kingdom Metazoa; phylum Arthropoda; class Insecta; order Lepidoptera; family Tortricidae; genus Tortrix; species Tortrix viridana. The sequence continues at coordinate 4,291,978 of OY725171.1, read as the reverse complement.
CGATCCGAGTCGCGGTAACCCGTTGAAATCTAGGTCGGACCCTCAACATGTGCCAGCTGTCTCGACCGTTAGCTGTCGTTGAAATTTCGCCTGGCATTCAAAATTCGAACGTGTTTCTATTGGTTGCTGTTAAGGCTTAACGTCAATGCAGACTACAAAAGTATTTTGAATAGCTTTCCGCCCGCGACTTCGTCTGCGAGTCAGTACTTTCGTAAGTTTTTTAACTTATAGCTTCCACCCTGAAAGGACATTCTAAAAATTGGTGAAAGATTTTTAAAATCGGATTTGTAGTTCCGGAGATTACCCCTTAGGTACAAAACAAATTTACAAACTTTAGCTCTTTATAATATTAGTATAGATATGTCGTGATAAGTACTATTATCTATTGTATAGACTGTAGGCATGATATGTTATTAGAAAAAGGAAACAAGTGTCATTTGAAGTTAAGTTTATTTCGAACTACTAGGTATACGTACATAATTTTGCAATGGATTTCTTAAATACACCAGACGAGTTTTATTTAACCTATCCATTTCAACATCCCATATTATAATATAGAAAAATAAAGATAGGGTATAATCACCCATCTTTATTTTTATCAAACTTGCCATTATGACTTTTGAATGGCTCATCATTTAAAGATACTATCTACGTCAGAGAGTAGCGTACCACAAATTTTGTCGCCCTTGAGCAATAAAAGGCAAATGCATGTTCCCTTGTATTTAATTTGAGCTATTTTGTAAAGCGGCTGGCACGTCCGGGCGATGTGTCACGTCCGTCGAGTGCAGCTAACTTCGGACGTGACTTTTATACATTATACATGTTATACTTATAAGTATGTGTAATCTGTACAACAGAGCCTATGTTTAATAATAATCCAGCGTATATACGTCCTACTGCTGGGCACAGGCCTCCACTCGCAATGAGAGGGTTTGGCTATAGTTCCCACGCGTGCCCAGAGCGGATTGGGAACTTCGCACACACCGTCAAATTGCTTTGCAGGTGTGTGCAGGTTTCCTCACGATATTTTCCTTCACCGAAAAGCTCATGGTAAACAAATTATATTTCGCACATAAATTCCGAAAAACTTAGAGGTGCGAGCCCGGGTTCGAACCCACGACCCTCTGCTTAAGAGTTGGCAGGTTAAACCATTAGGCTACCACGGCTGAGCCTATGTTTAACATCACACTAATATAATAAATGCGAAAGTGGGTGAGTTTTTTGACGCGGTTAGCCTACCCTGCCTGCAAGCTAGCCAGTGGATCGAAACGGCAATTTGAATCAAATCAAATTAAAATACTTTTTTTTAAATTATTTATTTCATTTGAGGGACTTGGGAACCAAGTTTTCTTTTTTAATTTTGTATGTGGTTTACAAATAATTATTATACGATAGATAGGTCTAGTTAATACTAACAAAAAGTGTACATATTTTATCCTAAACCTTATGCTTTGTGCAGAAAAAAAACATTTCTGTTTTCTTTGTAAGGAACGGATCCTCAATCCAAATCACGTTAAATAGGTACACTACGACGGCCAACAAGTTAACCGTACCAGCTATGTTATTCTGCTAACGCATCGTCGTTCAGTTCTACTCAGTCGATGAATAGCCGGCGAGTTTACGTCGTCCGTCATTTCGTTCGTTCATTTAGTCGCTGGTTTCACAGCTGGTCGTCTGTGAAACCAGCGACTAAATGAATGTGCAGGCAGTTGAATGTCATTTACCCACCTTGACGGACGACGTAAATTCGCCGGCTATTCATCGACTGAGTAGAACTGAACGACGATGCGTTAGCAGAATAACATAGCTGACAGAAATCAACGCCAAGCTGATTTAACGGCGGAGCGGAGGAGTTACGTGAAATTCAGGCTGTCAGGCAACGCGAAGGCTTTCTCGCCCATTTGCGTTGAGCTTTCAGTTCAAAGCACCTAAGAGCTTCGCTCGCGGCCGATAAGTTTCAGAAGCTTTGACGGTTTTCGAGTAGGGCTGCCATCTTGAATGCACTGACGCCGGACAAAGTTAATATTACCCTACAACTTCAACATACACGCACACAATACATTTTGTATAAAAGCAGTACATTTTGTACATTTTTACTTCTTTATTATAAACGACGGTTTTTTTTTTTTTCATTTTGAATGAACGCATGAATATTTAAGGTGTGACAATGTTGGTGGTGTTCTGGTGCTTATTCTACCTCATCGGCAAGTAAAAATGAATTTAGAAATAATACGTGCTAGTTTTAATTTTAAAATAACTTTTGAACGGTTCAATCGAGCTTTATGAAACAAAATTAGCTATAAGACAAAAAAAAATAGTCAGTTTGTTCCGGCGCTGCGATTTCATATATTTCATGTTCATGTATCCACCTAATAATTTTATTTTCTTTTCTTCAGGTCAGTCTGACGCATATCCGGTTTTTGTTTATGGTTTTTCATAAGAGTTTGTGTAATAATTAATAATAATAATACCAAGCGATACTTGTAGGTATTAATTACCGTTTTTACTTTAAACTAAAAAATAATTCCCTCAAAAAGGTTTCTAAAGTATTCATGTAAACTTTGTTTTTTATTTGATAGTGCATCTGGCCACACTATTTGAAATTATCAACCAGCTACCTATAACAATTTTAAAAATATACACTCCTTTATAAGTAGGACAAACACGGCCTAGGCTTATAATACGATCCAATTAGCAACCACGGAACCTCAAAAAGCAATTCTTTGGAGTACCCGCGTAACAATAGTCGGGTTAGATTCGGAAACGAACGAACTAACACGATTCACTGAACGGCAACAATGTTATATCGATCCGCACGTGAAAACTATCCGAGTTTTAGAGAACACTCGTTGCTCTTCAAAATGCGAGAATTCCGGAAAATTCCGCACGGCTGGTAACCCTAGCTATTGTTAAGTGACACTTAAGGTACAGATACAGGTACCCAAAGGTATTGTGACGTAACTTTGTTTAAACGTAGAGTTAATGAAATTACGAAGTGTTAATATCTTGAACAAGGTTAAACGGCAAGGAAATACTTTGTTCAAAAATGAATGCATTAGTAATACCACATTATTAGCCAACTGCAAGCTCACTGCGATTTACTGCTATTTCCCGCAGTGATATTTATCGATAATTGATTTCACCTTCACCTTGTAATTTGTCCAACGTCAAATTACAAGGTCAAGGTTAAATAGTTACGAATAGAAGAAACCTGCAGTTAGTGATTTACTTTTTCGAGTTTCTTACCTATATTATTGTTTCTTATCTATTTATCTAAATAAGGCAATTAAAGTAGTATATTTACAAGGGCTGGAATAAAAATTTAAAAAAAAATATCTACGTAATAAAAAAAAGATTATGATGAACTGAGAACCTCCTCCTTTTTTTGAAGTCAGTTAAAAAGGGTTTGCTACATTGACAAGTGAAACCATAATATCTCATTATTGTCAAGTAGCAACTACTAGTTAGTTTAGTTTCGCAGCACTTTAGATAAAATGAATAACTACTTAGCTAATATAGCTAATATGCACCAAAAGAATAAAGTGACAGCACGAATAAAAACTAATAAAGAGTAATTAAATTATAAGTGTTAAGTCTTACGTTACAATATGGAATAGATGTATTAATTTCCCTAGCACCTGTCAAATTTTATCTCGGGCATGCATGTTAAGCCCGCCGAGCCCTCATTCGTCCCAGATTTTTACCCAAGCTATACTTCTAACTTTACACTGGTTAAATAGTAGATTACTAACGAAAGACGCACTCGAGATTCAGGCACTTGTTCCACCGCCGGCGAGGAAGCGATGAGCTATCGTTTCTTGCTCAAGAAACGAACAAAATATATGGATCCCGTGTCAATAAAAGAGACACAAGAGAGAGCACCTTTAGAATGAAAGTGACCTAATTCCAAAATTAAACATTTTGAATTAGATCCTTATAGTAATAATGTTCTAACTCGATGTAGAAAACTTTGTATTAGGTCACTTTCATCCTGAAGTTGCGTCGTATATTAATAGTTGATCGCTGGCTGTTCACACTGCCGGCGAGAACTCTCAGCTAACTATACACTCGCTTCTCGCTGCTCGCCAACTCGTATCTAGTTTCTCGCTCATCGTCGACTGTGGGACAAGTGCCTCAGATTCAGAGGTGTTCAATTTTCTTGCTAAGAACTTATTATGTTATCATCCCATTTTGTTCTAATATTTAGCACGAACTCAATAGGGAATATATGAATATATTTTTTTGCTTTATTAAAAAGTCATTCATGTAACAAACAGTAGAGAAATAACAAATAACCCCTCTTTTACCCCTCTGTTAGGACTTGATCCACGGCTGCCTCCACCCCCTCTAGGAAGCGGATGGTAGTGCCTTGAAATCCTTTGGTTATAGGTAACCACAACCAAGCAATTTCATTATTTTCATTTTCATCCTGCTGTTTAGCGTTCCGTAGTCAAACTAGGAACCCTAGTTTCGCAGAGACTCTTAGTACTAGAAAGCTGTTATTGAAAAACTATCACAACTTAGACATCATTGGTTCTTGAGTTACAGGTGACTATGTTTATACCTACCGAAAATCGACTTAGGTAACTTTGAATAGAAAATTTGCTAATATTTATGTTTTTTGCAAATTGTTTTTTTGTGTTTGTAGTAATGGTGACGGAACCCAACGCTGAGCACGGTCCGACATGCTCTTGCCCGGTTTTTTATATTACTTTCCAATCATGCAGATTAAAAACCCGTTTCTCCATAATAGCAAAATGAGTGAATGATTCAGTTACATCGGTCCACGCGTGCTCGGTTTAATTGGATTTCGAGTAATTTTAACAGTTCGGTACACAAAGGGCCGTTGCCCGCCGATGCATGCGTAATGCAATTGGCCAACACATGTACAATCAAGGACAGAATGATGTTTACAATTTTTCACCTTATTCCATTGTAATAAGGTCCAAAAGTGTAAACATCTTCAACAATCACAGCCGGGTTCAGTCCAAATTGAAAATGTAAGGCATCTTCATAACTTATTGAATCTAAATAAGTCTAACAAAATTTTCATTTTTTGGACAAACTTTTTTGCAGACTAATTTTATAGCACAGTTATCATCTGCTTACCAAGACATTCAACGAGCCCGAACACGGCGGGGCCTTGATAGAGTCGAGGATGGCCGTAGGAACGCCACAATACAGTATTTGACTGATATCAAATCAGCAACTTTTATTGTAACGTCAAAACGATCCGCTAGTATGAAGTTTAGAACTACTTCCTCTTTATAGTTTTTGTTTAATTAAAAATCGTCGACTTTCCAAAAATAAGTGAATACTTTGTTTTTCCTTGTATATTCGGAAGCTTGATTTAGGGGTAGTGTAAAATATTTAATTTTGACATATAGTCAAATACTGTATTGCTTATACTTGTAGTAGATTCGCCAAGTTTGGTCACATTTGATTCCTCTTTCAAAGCGAGCTTTACATAGTAAAATAAAGTAAATAAAATAAAATCGCTTTCCGCGTCTGTCTGTATGTCCGCTAACTCCTCCTAAACCACGCAACGGACTTTGATGCGGTTTTCGCCATTAGTTAGATAATTTTTCACGGAAGGTTTATGTACATAATAGTACCCGGAGCGAAGCGAGGGCGGGTCGCTAGTCAGTATTAAGAGGCTTCTACACGGGCTACATTTTTCTGCAACTTATAATCAGCAATATAAGGGCAGTTTGTTCTGGCATAAAAAATACAGCTATTGTTGACGGCTACAAATTGCAGTTACATTTGAGACTAAATACCCGGCGAGAAATGGCTGTCGAAGAAATTAAAAATACAAATATATACATTATTGAAATGAGTGTCGATATAACAAGGATTTATTTTACAGTATCCAATAACCAACCAATATCTTAGCCAACTTTAACGTCAAAAGATCAAGTTAGTTATTTTTGTACCTATTAATGGTTATGCTAATAATATTATAGTTGGTCACTAGGAAATACTAATTTGGAAATTTTCGTATCCTAAACGTAATTGTTATTATTATACGTAACGTTTTCCACTTCATATCGTGGATAAGATTACGGTCTGAAGATGTCTATACCTCTATAATAGTCCTGAGTAAATAATAAGAGATAGAACCAATTGTTTTCCTTGTGTCAACATTACCCATGTTAAGACGTGGAAATTATTTTAGGATAAGTGTACTTGATGGTTTCCATTGTAATGTTATAAAGCAACTATTATGATGGCACACGGAACTCTAAAGACCTCAGATAAATAAGGACAATAGATAGATATGCTAGATAGAGTATAAAAACGACTGATGTCATCATACTCTTCGCTCTTGTTACAAATGCCATTTGTTAAACAGTGCCAACTATATTTCTCCGATTCACAAAACGTACCCGTTTGGTTGTGTGAGTCACTCTTGATTAGTGTGCGTCCTCAACAAAACAACAACAATAATTAGTAGGGTTAACTGTAGCCAGTTAACGACAAGTAGTCATGTATACGTACGAGTAACTATATAGTAAAAACCGGGTACGGTTCGTATCTGGTACCCGGGGCCTATACAGTGTGTTACCGGCACGAGGGCTTTCCTTGATATAGACGCAAACACATATATGATAAAAAAAAAATATGTAGATTTACAATGAGCAACTCCTTGATCTGCCTACATGTTTATTTTAATTAAAACAAGAAAAATAGTACACACTTGTTTTCTAACAAAAAATAAATTGCAAGCAATGTACACTGCGCGTTAAAGTTAATTAATAAAGTCACGTGACCAAACTAAGACTTGTTTAAAAGTAACCATTTGACGTCTGACTTGGTCATCGTACCTATTCATTCGTAGTTCATTGTAAACGAATTCAAAACTGGTTAAAGCCTTTAAAGTATTTAGAAAGAAATAGAATAGAAATAGAAATAATTTTATTGACAAACATTTGATACAATACATATAACACAAAAAACAAACAACAAAATACTTAAAGGTTTACATTTAACAAAGTATCAAATAGGGTACTGCTCAGCATGATGCCGTGACGTGGCGGACCACGACCCACGACGCTGGTTTTCAGTAGTCCCTATTTGAGTGACTTCACGAAAGCCAGTGCATTAAAAACAAGCAAAAAAGAAAAATAAAAAAGAAAAATCATGTGAAAATAAAATACAAAACAAATTAAACACGAACAGCAAAAAACAACATTACACACAATACGACAGGCACAGACACGTAAAAGATAACACATTAATAGCGCCATCTTTTTTACTCTCGACCCGTCACTGTTATGCAGAAAGAGACAACACCAAGTTTAAAAGAAACTTGTTTCAAAGAAACTAAAGCTTTTGCTTGTAACGATGATGCAAAGATAATGTTTATGAACTAATTACTAAATAAGTACTTAGTTGGCTTAGGTAAATTTAGGCTAAAAATAATGTAAGAAGAATTAAAAGCAATTAATACATTATAAACAATTAAAGGAAAAGCAACGTAAAAAATCTAAATAATATGTTCAATATGGCGACCACCACTATTAACGCACAATTCATAACGTAGTTTTATGCTACTTTTATGAAATCCGTCGTTTTCAGCTGACGAAAAGCTTCCACTATTTTAGACTTCATTTCGTCTTGAGTTTCGCAGTCTGTAGCGTAAACTTGATTTTTTACAGCTCCCCATAAAAAAAATCAAGAGGCGTCAGTTCAGAGCTTCTTGGTGCCCAATTTTAGTAGCCAAAACGTCCAATTCGGCGTTGTCCAAACATTTCATTTAGCTTTTCTCTCACAACCAAAGCTAAATGAGCAGGAGCGCCATCCAGCTGAAACCATATTCCACTGCGTTTTTCTTCAGAAAGGGTATTCAAATAATTGACAAGAGGACCACAGAAGTTCCAGAAACCTCTGAGCGTTCAAAGTATTGATGGACAATCTCCCTTAAAACAGGAGGATAATTTTCCTTATCTGTCCAGTGGTGGGTATTTTTGCGGTTCCACATTCCATTCCGACAAAAAGTACTTGCATCCGTCCACATAACCTTTTGTTGAAAAGAATCATCTTCTCTACACATGCTTAAAACCAATTGAATATGCTACTCGTAGTGGCAAAACTCTTGGTAATATTTTTTGTACCTTTTGAAATTTTAAAGGATGCTTTTTGTTCCTTTTTATAACTCCCAAGTGGTTGAAACGCCCAAATGTAAGCAGCTGTAAACGAATACGCATTCGTGGACGAGCTCTAGGTGGAATAACTGCCTCGGGAATCTCGCCGTAAAACTTGGAGCCATAGGTGATTCCACAGGTTGCTCCAACCGGAGTGTTCCTAATTCATTTACTATTGACATTCGGAACACATGTTGAGCGAACTTTACACAGATATACCGTGACTTAAGAGCTTAAATGAATAATTAGGTATACTTTAAAGGCCAAAAAGATAAATCTATATTTAGGGTAAGTCTATTTCGGTTGTGTGAAACCAATAGAATAGAATATATTATACTAGCTCTCCGCCCGCGACGTACGCCCGTCAGAACTTTTGTAAGTTAAAATATAGTCTATGTCCACCCTGAAGCCCATTATAAATGCTGGTGAAAGATTTTTTGAAATACATACAAACAAAAAACAAATTAACAAACTTTACCTCTTTATACTATTAGTATAGACATAGTGTGATCAAAAATCGGATCTTAAACTCTAGCTCTTGGACTATTACACCTAGCTATTTTTTGTTAAATAGGATGCCATTTAATTATAAAGATGCGTTACTAGTTGCCAATCGGCATTGGTTATTAACTTTTCAATTATTTTATTTATAATGCAGATCTTCATTACATTAATCAGTCATTTATAAAAAAAATTATACCCTTAAGTATATCTACTGTACTGATAATTACTGGTAACGATCCACATTATAACATTACACTAATAGTATTATGTGACAGTCTAACTGCCGCACTCAGAGACGTAAATTATTTTTTTCAAGTTGCTATAGCAAAGAAAGTGACCGCAGCAACTTTAATCAAACTTAATAGTTAATTGACGTCTCTGAGTGCGGCCGTAATTGATTTTAGTATTATACTCGTATAAGTCAATGGACAATCTAATAACTATTGATCATGTACAATCCAAGCAATGTATTTTAAGCCAATTACAGCGCATTCATTTCGGTCCTCAAGGGCAGTTATCTATTTACGTATAAAAAAAATAGATTACAAAGTCTGCTTCACAATCGTACAATCATACAAGCGACGTGACTTACGGGGCAATCGTTGAGAGCCTCTTTTCTACAAGGAAAGAAAGAAACATTTATTTAACACCCGTACCAAAAACACGAAATTCTTTCAATTGGTCTATGGTATATGCTATTCATGGTCTTACTATTTTCCTTTTTCCTTCTATTTTCCCTTCAATTATAATTAATATACTCCAGATAAATAAATAATAAAAAACAATAATAAGTAAACACCGATACTAGACATTATATTATTCTTCTTCTCTTTAAAAAAAAATGGCCTCTGTCCACTTATGTAGACAATTTTGCCAATGTCAATGTACGGTTAAAATATATTTATAAAATTGGTATTGTTCGGTAATTTGGAGAACTGTGGCGAAAGTGTCGATCGCCTCACGCACCAACCACTCCGCCGCGCACAACACCGCCACGCTTCACTTCTCCAATAAGAAGCCCAAGATGGCGACCGGCTCAGCAGAAGCGATCGACACGTGCAGCAGCCAACACTCCCACCACAGGACACCCATTATATTATTAATTAGTTCATCTTGCTTCTATATTGTCATCATGTTGACAGTTTGACATCCCTTATCACATAACAGCAAAAGCTATAATACTCGTAGGTCGTTTCACACATGCTGCCAGGAATGGATCGGATGTGTAAATTAAAATATAAATAAATACAGGTTTTCAGTTTGAAATTCGAACTACCTTTAAAGTGACGGCAGTTGACATTAGTTTCGTTCGTTCCGTGCATCGCAGCATTCGCAGTTTTGTCAACCTTGTACCTACCGAAGTCAACCAATGGCACGCGACTAAATAATTCAGGCACGCCTCGCTTGGGACGGACATTTCTTCGTAATCTTCGTATACATTTGACGTCACGTGGGTTCATTGCATCATAGTTTTATTTTTTCTTGACTCACCACTTAGTCTAGATTTGCCAGCACGTCATGGCTACATTTTTATATACAATGGCACATATACCAATAACGGAAATCGAGCTTTTAAAACCCGACTACCCCTGCAGCATCAGGACTCAGGAGGTCCTAATATAGCCTATGACACTCCTTGGGCGAATACCAATTAACGATACCCCGCACTTTGAAATCCGTTAAGGCGTGTCGTCTGAAGTTACAAAGAAGGATACATACAGCCGAGAAACATACCCTAATTTTTAAGTAATCAGGTAATAAAGGAACAACATCTCTGACCTATACTAAAAGTTCAAGTAAAATAATGTTGAATAAACGTTCGTAGCTGGGTTGGATTTACCACTATTCACAGCCTTTTCCCGCGATTTATTTACAGGACCTATAAGCGCCTGGTTTTAATACGAGTAATATTACCTGAACCAACACGGGCTATCCAAGTAATTGGATTGGCACCCTTCCATTAATCGATGTTTCTAGTTAATAAAATGTTTCTCCCGAGCTGAGGGTTTACAGGCTTCATTTAATATTTTAAAGCATCAGCATGTAGTTGAGTGATTGTGAGAAATAACTATAGTAAATATAAATTGTTTTTTTTTATTCCAAGGAGATGACATGCGAGCATGTTTAAGAGATGGTAATTTGATGTAACGTAATAATACATATTGGCTAAAGTTAACATACGCACTAAGTAAATGGTTGTTATAAATAAGCGTCTTAAATTCAGGTCAGTCATAACATAACAAGACAGATACATCAACTAAGATGATACGAGTAGGTATAAATTTCATTTTTGCGACAAGCTTTTCTTGCTTGTACTTTTTTTAGCTATTGCACTGTCATCATAACATTTATATTTCATTCAATATATGTCAAACAAAAACTATTGGTTGTCTCTTTTTAGTGCGTATGAACATATAGACGCGTAGGTAGGTATTTACCTTACCTACGCGACACACACACACACACACACACACACACACACACACACACACACACACACACACTACACACACCACTACACACACACACACTACCTCCCCCCCCCCACCCACACACATACTTACACACACTTTTTGAGTTGAATATTGATTCGAGCTGTTTGCCCGCAGGTTACACCGAGGAGCGGCCTTCCACCCAGTTCACAGCCCAGCTGCCGAGCGAGGTGAGCGCCACCGGCGACGCCCAGCCCCTCTCCTACGCCCTCCTGCAACTCTCCGCCTCAGACCCCTCCGAGCCCTTCCTCCATGTGCAGCTTCAGCCTTCTGTCTCTCCTCCTCCGCCACCGGCGAGCGGCAAGTCCATTTCAATGTGCTACACTAGCACCGGAGCTCTTCTCTCCCTCCCACCAAAAAAAAAAGACATCTACCGGCCGTACTGCCTCGAAAACCGCGCCGCTCACCTCCACCGGGCAGAAGAAGACCTAAACGCGGCCCACGCCATCCTAGACCTCAGCCAACACGCAGTATACCTCACCACCCCACCGCGCATCGAACCGGCCCCACCCGAGCCACCGCCACCGCCACCACCGCCCCCAGAACCCGCTGAAGAGCCAGAGAAACCGCGCGAAACCGTCGCATACACTTACGATGCGTTTTTCGTGAGCGATGGCCGGTCCAAGCGACGCAACTACGTCAACTCGCCGGTGGAGCCGCCGCCGCCACCGGAACCAAAATCCAAATACACATGCAACGAATGTGGCAAGCGGTACGCGACGTCTTCTAATCTGTCGCGGCACAAGCAGACGCACCGCAGCCTCGACTCCGTGTCGGCGAAGCGGTGCGGCGAATGCGGGAAGGCTTATGTCTCCATGCCGGCGCTGGCGATGCACGTGCTCACACACCAACTATCGCACGTGTGCGGTGTCTGCGGCAAGCTTTTCTCGCGGCCTTGGCTGCTGCAGGGGCACCTCCGCTCGCACACGGGGGAGAAGCCCTACGGCTGCGCTCACTGCGGAAAAGCGTTCGCGGACCGATCCAACCTCCGCGCGCACATGCAGACACACTCCTCCGACAAGAACTTCGAGTGCTCTCGCTGCCACAAGACCTTCGCCCTCAAGAGCTACCTCAACAAGCACCAGGAGTCGGCGTGCGTGCGCGACGACGACTCCCCCACCCCCGAACCGGCTGATTCGGGCTAGACGCAACTAGGGACCGTAACCGCCGTAGGGTTTACAAGTAAACGTAAAGTATTAATATGAATTTAGTTGATAGCGTAATATAAATTTACAAATTTTAAACTAGGAGCGTACGCGACCGGTAGCATCCGCCGCCCTGCGGAACGACGTGTGTGGCGTTGATATTACTGTAAAAAATTCGGTTGTGCTGAAACAATGAAAGCAATCAATAGAAGCAATATTTTGTGGGTGATCCCCGAGCAGGCTAGTTTGTGTGTTTTGGTTTGTGGAGAGTGAGTGTGTGAGTGAGTGGCGTCGGAGGCGGGGTAGGGGCGGGTGTCCGGCCGCGGCGCCTCATCGAGCAACGTTTCGCAAACAACGAATAACGTACGACCCCGTAGGCCGCCCCGCGGCAGTAGGCCGTAGCGTCAGACGTCCCGATACGTTAAACATTTACCTATATGTATGTACTCGTCGATAAAATATACCCTTATATACATAGTATTGAAATATGGATGAAACTAATATCTTTTGTAGGTGATTTTTACAACCGCTACGTAGGTTAGAGATAGGGTGTAAGTTGGCCGAGGGCTAGAAGCGGAGCGCGCTTCGGTTGGGGCTGGGCTGGCTGTCGGCGAGGCTTGGCTTTGGCAGGGCCTGCCGACAGTGCGTCCAGCGGCTCTCGGTAAGATACTTGCCAAAACTTTCCGTCCGAAGGCGTCCTCGCCGCGCCCGCTGCGGCAGTGCCTTAGGCTGGTTTTCCTCTCACGCCGACCGTCGGCGCGGACGAAGCGCTCGCTCAGTGTGGAGAAGGCGCGTCACAAATCAACACGCGCTTCGACGCTGCGCGGTCAGTTACGCTGAAGCTTGGTCAGCGCTGAGCAACCGCTATTCAGCCCTTCATACTTGCATATTTGCCTATCAGCGCTGACGGTCAGTGACCGGAAAATCAGCATTAGCGGCGACGCGTCGTGTTGCCGCGTCGGCGCCCGCCGCCGCCCGAAACTTACTTCGATCTAGATACCTTTCGTTTAAATTGGAAATGAGTTAAATGCAAAATTTAAATCTAAGTGTAGAAATTATTTAAATTTTAAAAACATTCGGTTAACGTGAAATTTAAGCTAAATAGTTTCTTACTCAGTTTTTTAGAGAAATAGCGGGCAGCGGGCAACGGCGGAGGCGACGCGACGGGCGCATCTGTGGCTAGGGTTACCACCAAACGCATTGGAGCACTGAAAACGGGTAGCAGAACAGTGACACGTTTTCACTGGTCAACAGTGTATACTCGAACTGGCGCCAAACAGCCTTAATTAAGAATCAGTAGAAATGCCAGTATAGTTAACTCTAATCGAACCGGCCAAGTGCGAGTTGGAATCGCGCTTTACGGGTTCCGTACCATACTATATACACGAAATATAAGATAAATGCAACAGTTACAACAATGTTAAGTATTCGTTAATGTCCAAACACCGATGTTAAGCAGCGTAGTCCAAAATACGGTGAACTATAAACCTTGATCAGATTTTTTTTATTAACTATAGCAATTTATTTTAACAATGAAATTTGTAAACTATAAAATTAGTTTTCAAACTTTACTTGATGTTAATGAAATCGGTTAAAAATTGCTTGTAATTTTTTTTTTTGTGATATTGAACTTTAACCAGTTTCCTTTTACAATTAGAAATCATTACCCTTCTTTTGGCTTCTCTTAGTCTTATAAAAAGATACAGCACTAGGAACACTAATAGATGCTTAGCAACTTATTTCTAGATTCACATTGTACGGAACCTTAAAAACAAGCCTTCCAGATTTATTTCACTAAAATAAGTAGGTGGTAACCCTAACAGTAGCGGCAGGCAAGACCGCGCCAAACCGACAAGCATGCCTTTAGTTTAAGCGTGCATTATTAGACAAGTTTGAAGTAACTGGCAATAAACTAAAATTAGAAAATAAGATAGTTTAAGTAGGCTAGGGGGCGAGCGAGGCTCGCGAAGAGGGTATTCGAAAAGCAATAATAATGTAGGCACTGAAAAAGTTGCGCACCGCTGTCTTAACGACGCAGACTTGATTATGTCCCGTAGTCCGTAGAGTAGACACCCGCGCGCCGGTCTCACAGGGAAACTGAGCTCTCTGATTGGTCCGTTTGAAAGCGAAGGAAGCGGTTCTAAACATTTTACCTTTAATTTTATTTTGTATGACATGAAGTTTGTCTAAGTTCGAATCTGCTTTAATCGCTTATTACCTTTTTCTGAGTGGATTGGCAGTAATATATTTATCCATATCCAGTATACAAATTTTTCAACTAAGTAAGGGGAAGTGTAAAAGACACAGTATTTAAAACACAATTGCCCTGTAAAATTTTAGTTCAATCAAAGGAATAAAAGGTAAAATAAAGTTGAATAAAGGCCTTTCGTGTTTGAGTATGCGTGCGACATTACCGAAGTACCTATTACATTTTTAAAGATCATACCTGAGATTAAAAAAATACACAGAGAAACTAGTTTTATACAAATTGTCGCCCCGGAAAAGTACTCAAGTGCAATACGTAGGCAGTTTTCAAGGAATCTGGCCACTGCGAGTAAAGTAACCGTAGCGTTAGGAATAGGGATAGACATAGGTACTTTTTCTCGATGGTCATTCCAAGCTGTGAGCCCGGTGCCCCTTCTATACCTAGTTAGTGCCTCACGAGTCAATTCGTCGTTGGTGGATTTAATTTCAACCTGTCAATTAAAGTATCTTTTAAAAAGATAACGTTCCTCTTCAATTATCGTTTTGATAAGCCAAATCGACTTTTCATATTTGCTATCTTTTTTGGGAATGGCAACACAACGAAATAATAATATAGTCAGCATAATGCGCCGCCATGTTTATTGAAAGAGCTTTCTGATTGGTCGTCGGCAATGGCGCCATCTGGTTGCCAGACCTGTTGTTTACCACAGACTAACACAACGCCTAGGGAGGCAATTAACTCGATCCTAGTCGATATATTCCCACTCGAAATATTCCTACTCTTGTAGCTGTAGTGCCACATTTTAAATCTAGCGTTAATATTTCCCATCGTAATCACTATATCGGTTGAGTTGTCTTTCGTTAACAAAATAGGTTAAAGACGAAGGTCGCGCGAAAAAGCAATACTATGTAAATGAATAAGCAATACTAAGGTAGGTTTTAGGTAGTTTATATGATTGTTTAATCGAGAATTTGGTAGATTTTTAGATATTTTTGGTGCTTTGGAGTACTATATTGAAAATTGAAACGAATGTCACATCGAATATTGAGTAATTTATAACGTGGTTGTTTTAATTATTGATTATTTATACGTTGTCGGATTGAAGTTTGTTTCTTGTCTCCGTCTGAAACTCTATGTACTCCTTCGCATCTCCTTTGATCTCTTCGATTCTCTAGCTGTCCCAATCGTCCTTTGTAGTAACGCAAAACAAAATGCTTTTAAAAAAAAGTCTAAAGCAAGATATTTTATTCAAATATTTATACTAACGTTATTGTAATTGTAGTGATTACGTCTAAGGAACTTAATTAACGAAACCAACTTATATACAAAAAATATATACATTTAAATGTAAATATTTCCCAGTGTACCAAAATTTTCCTTCTTTACAATTTTTGTAGATGGTAGTATTAAATACCTTTTATAGTAGGTAACGGATCAGTTATTTATAGTAAAAAAAAAGTAAAGACACCTTTAGTCGCGATAGATTCACCAAAAACTAAATGCCATTCTAATTGGTTTGTGTCATTGGAATTGCGATAATATGTAATAAAAATCTTCAAAAACAGCTAATTTACGGGTCTGGAGTCACCTCGGAAGCAACAGCCTTGATCTGATTATAGATACACAAACAATGTTTTCGTTGACACTATATATACCTATAGGTATCTACAGACAGACTAACATAGTGGCCACTAATTTATATGATGGTTAATATGGCTGTTACCTGTACAGTACTTCAATTTCCACATCATGCCTATGATACGTTTTATCAATAAAGAACATAAATAAATGAAAATGAATAAATCCGAAAGTTGATGCACTTACATCAAGTACGACGCAGATAGTTTATTGATTCGCGGAATGCCTAAAGAACAAAGTATCGTAACACACTAAACTAACAGAAGTATGAAGATTTTTCGGAAATCGTTTTAAGGTTTTAGTAAGATCGGAAAATGCTTTAAACTAGCGAGCGAAATAACAATGGCAAATGTAAATTGAAGTACGCCGAGGTGACAAATTATTAAACCCATAACAAATGTAAGATATGTTCGTAAATACAGTGATAAGAATTAAAAAGTCCAAACTAGCAATACGCGGATAACGTAAGCAATAAATAAACATTAGCGTAACGTACATACTAGGCCATTATATAGCGTATAGCGTGTAACAAGAATTAAAATAAGAAAAGCAATATTGAAGCAATATTAAAGCAATACCTATTGACGTTTGAGTAATGTTCGGGACGAAAGTCATTTACCAAACTTTGCTAATAAGTAGACTGTCAAAAGTGATAATTAAATTAAAATTAACTAATTCATTCAATTGATTAATTCCATTGATAAGATTCGAATAATGCAGCATTAAGAAGTTATTTAAAACAGAATTAAGCCATTGCTTTGTGTTCAGCCTTTGAAATACAGTATTATGTATATCGACATCTATATATTTTGGCTTGTATTAAGCCAATGATAAAGATCAATTAATAAGTGAAATGTTAAAAGCAATATTTACAGTTATGGTCCTTGAATGAATGTTTGTCTGTGGAAGGGGCTTGAAAAATATTGTATACTAACAATTCAGGCCGTATTAACGGACTTAAAAAAAGTTTCTAATAGCCACCTAAAGCTACGCGTGTTTAGAAAGTGTGTAGGTAATTGTAGAAAGTGTGCTCATGAATTAAAAATACATTTATGTAGTGTGAAACGATTGAAGTGGCGATGGCGTAAAAAATACCAATATTTTTCAAGCTTCCAGAATAAGTATTACTAAGCAATAATAAACAAGCAATAAAAATCGAAGTTTTACAACGAATCGTTTAATTATAGTTGTTTTGCGCGTACAACGAAATGATACAACGTTTGCGTCGATATTAGTAGGTATAGTTAAATTATCTTTATAGAAAATCAATGCTAAACGATCACTGCACAGAGTCGTGCCTGCTTTTGATATTGGTTTGATTACATTTTAAATTTATTAGTTTTTGTTGTAACCAATAAGTTAGCAGGTGTGACAAATTCTGTTACACATAACCATTTCGTACGGTGAAAATATTCTAGAAAAAAAAAGAAACGTTCCATACCGTAGAGCCCACCCTATTGTGCGTAATATCCGGTATGGCACAAACGCAAACAAGCTTGTGTACTTTGTAAATCGCTTAACATGCTTAAGGTCGGGCAAGGCACTGTTGGAATCAACCAGAATATAAAGACCTCCAATGTAAGTGGTGATGTATAAGGCAGGCTCGATTTTTTTTGGCCGAACTGTAATACCCTATTTGACTATTTGAGCATATAAAAAGAACCGTGACTCATTTTTAAGGCTCTTTAAAATGGGTCACAGTTTTTTTTTAGTTTGAACAGCCCTTTTTTTTAATTTAATAAACAATCGGTGAACTTTTTTTTACGTCTTTTCATCAGTTTTACAATTCACCTAGTATGGCTAAATTGTTATAAAATGACGTAAAAAGCATTTTTTTTACTTTCAGCATCCGTATATACTCGTAACTTGCAGTGACCGTTTTGTATGACGTTCCTATACAAATACTAAGTGTAATAGTTAAGTGTGACCAGGCGATTATTCCGTAACTATTACAGATATCAAAAAACTTTAAACTGATATAGAAAGTACTTTACCTAATCAGTAAAATTACATCAATAACTTTTTTAAATCAAACGAGAAGTATCCAAAATATTGATACTAAACACTCCCATACATTTAGTATGAGATTAGTAGAAAGGTTTTAGTTTCCTTATTTTAAGTGATCCAGTACTCATTTTACCTTAATCATATTTTATGATTACGTATGATATGGTAATATTGATTTTCAAGTAGATACACGTGAAGATTAATTATCTTACCACTTCAAATAAGTGATATTAATGTCATACTAAATGTATGGGAGTGTTTAATGTCCAAATTTTGGATACTTCTCGTTTGATTTAAAAAAGTTATTGATGTCATTTGACTGATTAGGTAATGTACTTTCGATATCAGTTTAACATTGTTTGTTATCTGTGACGGAATAATCGCCTGGTCACACTTAACGATTACACCCTGTATACAGACAGAGACGTCTACTGTCTATTCGTCAGCAACTAAATATTAGTTGTAGAGAGATTTTTGCAGTAGACATCTCTAAAATTCAAATTATTTTTTGAAATTGAATTACTGTTTTTTTTTGTATTTTGATATTATTAGGGTCACAAGTCGTGGCTGATATTTACTTTTAAGTGATTATTTATAAGTATTTATTGAAATTGGTTGTTATTGAATTTAAATAGCTTGTAAAATATCTAAAAATCAAATGTGTCTATCAAGGATTTATTAAGATTTAAACCATTTATTAATTTCGCGTTATTTTGTTATTTCTACTTTAAACGCCTAACACTGTGATCGATACATATAATAATTTCCTTATATTCGCTTTTTTAAATTAGCATACTGTACCCAGTAGGCATCTAGTCATTTAGATTTAAACTATATACCATTAGCAGTAGAAAGAGAGGTGACGACGTATTGTGATGCATCATGTAGTGTGCGAGAGCGAGTAGGAAACATTAGCATATGAAAGGTATAGAATAGACAGAAAAAGGTTACATACTAAGTTTGCCTTAATTTTTGGACGAGTGAGCGAAGCTACTAATTTTTTAATTTAAAATTATTATGTAGTAAAAGAAAAACGTTTTCAACAGAAACATGGGAATAACTGATTGATGATAATGTATATTTTTGTATACTATCTTGCACACAGTTCACAGATGACTTTGTATAAAGTTTAAGTGTCTTTATTTCTGCTTGTGAGTACAATTTACTAATAATTAAATCTAATCAAACTTATTAATTAAATACTTCGCTCACTTAAACAAAAACATGCGAAAGGATGTTTTACATCCATAAATACTCGTATATGCCATTTTGTAAACCCTAATTTAAGGACGATGTTGACCAAATTTTCAAATGGGTGTCTTTCGTAGTCTATTCCGACCAAGATTCACCTGTAAGGCCTCAAATCATGTCATATTGAAGCGATGTTGGAAACTGAAGCTAAATAACTTATGCCTAGAGATATGCCGTTCTAGAGAACTTCGATATCGGCACGTCTAAACTTAATATGGACTTTGTCGAGAAATCTAGATAAACATACTCTAGTTAAGCCGTGTTTACATGATTCCAGTTGCTGACTCTTAATTTAATTGCAAACAATTATAACCTAGATGGCAAATTACAATTACAACTTTGGGTTTATTAGATTATGAACTGGGTCTTGATTATATGCAGAGAACTAATGTAATTGGTAGAATGTAAGCAAGGTTCTACAAGGACGTGACCAGTCTATTGGTTCACAACTCTGTGACATTTCTAGTTTTAGGTACATTAATTTGTCACAGAATATGCGTGACTGAGACAGTCAATCTCTAGGCCTCTTCAAACCATGTATTATATTGTACAATGATAAATGTAAGCTTTTGTTCCACCCCACCCAGTTCTGGTGTATCGGATTAATCGTAGCAAGTCAATTTTTTATTCATCTATTCCTTCCTTATAAGCAATTATTATAGTACCAAAAGTACCTACAGAGTTAGTATAACATTGCATGGATTATATTATTATTATATGATATTATAGCATATAAAATGTATGTAAAGTAAGCGTATTGAAATTATAATTCATACAGTTGCTTTTGGCGATGTCGATTTTAAATTCCTTTATTTCCAGTAGCTCGCAGTTACACAGGAAACCTTAGTTGTTAAATGGAGTCAACGTTATAAATGTTGGAGCGCGTTTCGTTTGAACGTTATTACGTTGACCTTTTTAAATGGATTGGGTAAAAGTTTTATTCGAACGAAACCGAATCGGCAAGAGCAAAATGTTTCCAAGTAGCACACACGCTGTATAAGAGCTTATACAGCACTTAAAATGCTGAAACTAGAGTTATAATATAATGGCTGTATAAGCTTTTATACAGGTTTTGTGCTACTTGTTTTGTTTTAACCACGGCAATACCCGATATTGCTACAAGAGATTTTTCGTAAATTAATTGATTTTATTTAATAATGCTGTTTATTATTGTAATATTAATGATACCTAATTGAAAGTTAATAAAATACAACGTCAGCTTCATTACGCATATAAATTTGTCATGAGTTTAAGCGGTTAATATATTAAACTAAATCAAAACTTCCGAATAACAACTTTAAATTACTTATAAGTATACTTTAACTAACAACGTACAAAAGATAAGAAATATACCATTAAACATACGCAGTAGAACCTTGATTATGCTGAAATAATGAGCTAACGACTTTTTAGTAGCATATCACAAATCTTTACTTTTTTAATTTAGCGCAATATATTATGACTAAAACTTTTATATTATCTTTCCATTTGCCCATAAAGACCTTATATTTATTGTTTATATCTTTACAGAACGACCTCATTTTTTCCTACTATAAACTACTTAAATAGTGCAAGTATCGTCGTTGAAAAGAACATTTACAAATATTGTATAGTTTTTAATCTTGAGCCTATGACCCTTGAAACACCGACACTCATTTCATACAAGGTTTTACTTCGCCGAATTTTCATTTCATCGACAGGCATATCCACGTGCAGGAATTAAAATTTTTTGGTGGTCACAGATCTAACCTAACCTAAGTAACCCATGCTGAAGATAACCTGAAATAAATAAGGCTTCAGCAGAAATTAGCTTTTGGTGAATTGAAATTCGGTGAAACGACACATTCGATGAACTGAGTGTCTGCAAAACAAGGGGACAAGAGCGAGCCTAACATGCATCACAAGAATAAAGTGACAGCACGAATAAAACGTTTAAAAAGTTACTAGAGTAATTAAATATCATGCTTAGCTTAGAGCCTGTGCACACAAGCGATTTTAGCCCTTAGATCCCCGGTCAAAAACGCTAGTGTGCACATGCTTACTGCCTTTTTACTTTGGAAGGCAGTATAACAACATAATACAATTTGATTTATGATTTGACTGAACTCCGGTAGTATGAAAATAGTAAAATGTGACGTCACAATTTTCAGTGTTCCTTTATAAAGTTTTTGTTGAAGTAAAACTCGTTTAAATTCCAAAAATAAACGATAGCTAGGTTTTCCCGTGTTATTTTCGAAAGCTTGATTTAGTGGTAGTGTAAAAATAATTTATTTTGACTTTAGTCAAATAGCCAATTATACAAAAGCATAATTTGGTTCTACTGCAAAAGGTCAGCCATTACAATGATTATCATACAATTAACAAACCAAACACCAATAAAATAAATTATAGCTATAGATTTTAAGTTAATACCTTACGATCTTTGTAATGTAAAATAAAAAGGTTACATTAGTGGTTAAATTATTTTTTATTGTTTTTTTTTACTATTATCAACCAATGTGTATAAAGCTATAGTCATTATTATACTGGGCACAAACTATTTTGGTACCATTCACATTCAAGTTTAAGCCATTCATTACATGACACAGAAAGTAGCGGTAGTGTTACAAAGTGTGGTTCATACAAATTCATACCGATCCAACACCCTCTGTATCGTTCCACCTAAGGCCCGTGGTCGTCGCGAGCGATCGCTCGAGGTCATAGATGACGTCACTGTTCGCGACCACATCGCGCCCACTTCGCCCACATAATATTGGTGGGTCAGAGTGAGCACACAGTGCCCAATATGTGCGTTCCACTTATTACATTCGCCTACAACGCCCGCGGCGCTTTTACGTTAGTGGAACGGCAATTTCAGCGGCCGTAGTCGATGGCGTTGCGGGCGTTTAGTGGAACGTACCCAATGACACCGGAGGTAGACCAGCCTAAGATGGATCGAACCCATTTTTTTTACGGGTGGAAATGCGTTACGCATCATCCCCACATCAAACCAGCCTAACATGGCCTCAGTAAAAGTGGCATGGTTTTCAAGATATTTCCAGTTTAAAGTTTAAATTGGCATATCTTGCAAACCATGTGACTTTAACTGAGGTCACGTTAAGCTGGTGCGTTCCATCTTGGCTGGTATACCTCCGGTGTCACTGTGACGTGCGACTTATGGGACATCCTGTATAGTGAGAAAGAGTCCGTAGTACACAGTAAAAAGTATTCTTTAGCTAATAGAATACATGACATAAGGACTCTTGTAAGGCTGAAAATTTCGATACGAAATGCGGTAACGTCTCTCCACCTATTCCAATTTTTACGATTTTGGAATATGTTATAGATGTTATAAATAAATAAATATCAGGGACAATCTCACACAAATTGACCTAGTCCCAAACTAAGCTCTAGGCTTGTACTATGGGTACTAGACAACGATAAACATACTTATATAGAGAAATACATACTTAAATACATAGAAAACATCCGTGACTCAGGAACAAATCGCGCTCATCACACAAATATTTGTCCATACCGGGGTTCAAACCCGGGACCGCTAGCTGCGTAGGCAGGGTCAATACCAATTAGGCTAACTGCGTCGTCAAATTATGAAAAACAATTTAAAAAAATGGACCCAAACAATTCTAGTTTTTCATAAAAACTACCTACAACTTATTAAGGTCGTTGAAATTGGAATTGATTCAGGGGGTGAGAAAAGATACAGCCTGGAGAAAAATTATTTGTATGGAATTTTTTGACAGCTCCGCGATTTCAGCTTCTCACAACCCTCTTAACTCGTCCCAAAATACTTTTTAGAGTAGTGTTTGAATACGGTATCAACATTTGATTTCATTTAGGGGGCTATTACTAGGGGATATGACAATGATATTATAATTTATAATCAATCATTTATAGTTACCGTTTATTCCTATTTATTTAGGTGTTTATATAACTGTAAACACACCAAACCACGTGACTCTGACAAACGGCCAATCAAAACCGTTCTTATGAACTTTGCCGTGTTTTTACTTGTTTACGTGGTTTTACTTGTTTATAAATATATATAAAATTTTTAAGCATCAAAGTATAGGCGGTTGCATTGTCCGTAGCACATTTTTGTTGTGTAGCGGATGCTACGGGTTACGGCGTAGCGCTCGTAGCATCGGGTGTTGACTGCGTGCTAGTGAAACTCCCAAAATTAAAATTTGAAGTACCATTAGCTCTGTCTCTTTCTCATGACCAATAAAACCTGTAAAATAAAAGGGATAAGGGATAATCCCACCAGATTGTCATTTGTCTACAATCGGATTATTAATCAGACGAAGTAATCTGAATGCCAATGACAATTTATAAAATAATGACGTCATTTTCAATTAAAGAGTAAAAAAATACGTATATGGGTAACATAAAAAAAAATGTACCTAGTTAAAGGCTCTATTAAAAACGTGTGGGTAAAGAAAATTTATCATTCGTTACTCACAGGTAAAAGATAGCGGTTTTTTTTTATTTAGGCCTTAACTGGATAGTTAACTAGGTTTTTTTTTAATTTACCCACATAACAGTAGGATCTATAGAAAAACAATTTTTATTTTGTAATATCTTATATTCATAAGATATAATCGAATAAATGTTTCTATTTCTATAAGAAAGAAATCCATCCTGGTATTCCATCATGGTACTAAGTAAGTGAACGATTCATAAGAAAGTTTTTTAAAAACTGATAACCCAGCAAACGTCAGTATACTTCGTCTGATCCAAAATTTCACCAAAACTAGCCACGTTAATCACCCAGAAATATTCGACATTGCATCTCGCTTTAGCCTATTGAACTGGGCCTAGGTGCGTATGAAACAGGACTAGTGCAATATAAAATTAAAACCCTTCTAGTGACCCCTTAATTGGGCTTCCATTCCTATAGCTAGCATGATGCAAGATACAAGAGACATGTTTGCTTAAAATACGAACTCTACATAAAGGAAAACTACCTAAATTTACTCAAAGAAAGCTGTTTTATTTTAAATAAAGAAGAAATATCAGCAGCTCAAAGGGAGTTATTAACCTAACATGTGACAAAAAAAAGGTTATTTTATAGAACAGGTCATTGATTTATAAGGATACTTTTTCTCTAAATAATATCGCAGTTAAATGAAACTGAGAAATCTAACAATTATTTGCACGGTATATTTAACCAATAAAAATAACTTAAAATATGACGAGTTATTTTATTAAGAAGAGTTTTTTAATCTTTTAAGTAGTTTCTCTTTATGTGGCATTCCGTTCTTTCCACTCGAATCAGAACCACTCTATTATGAAGAGATTACGACTCCTGCATACGAACTAAAAGTAGGTAATAATTAATTAATATGTGGTACATTATTTTGTTTTATATAATAATAATGTCACTACGAAAACGCTGAAGAAAAAGTAATAAATAAAACTGAACAGCATATTTATAATTGTACCTAATGTGTTGATTAGAAATGGAATGAAAAAGCTAACAATCTTCACCTCATGCTAGATATTAGAGTAGCCTCATTGACTGTATGGAGGACCTGGCTCCTCCATTACATTCAAGGAGTGTGGTAAAAGCAGGCAAGTTCTATTATGCTCAGCCAAGACTTTAGACGGCGGCTGAAGTGGCATCAAATAACCCAACATAACCTTGAACACGAAAACCAGATTGGTGATTAGTATGACGCGCCCTTACAATTCTTATGCAACCTATGACACTCGCACGTTTTTGACGAATCATATGACACCCCATTTATTAAAATCGGTCCAATAGTTTAGGAGCTAGGGTGGAACATATGAGGTTCGGTCACATACATAGACTGTTATCTACATTACCTTTTTGCTGTGCGCAGTCGGGTTGGAATGCACCACCAATTCTTGACTGATGCCTCAGGCAGTGCACTCGGTGCGCAGTGACACCAGTGAAGCAGCCTAGACCTCGTGCGTCATATATATTAGGGCTACAATCTTATAGTATGTTAAGACTGCCTCGCATCCGTAAATAAAAGACAGATTTTTAACCTGGTAACTGCCAAAATAAAACAAAGTCGTCCTTTTAATATATAATATCACATTATTATACTATTACCTACTGAGTTTCACTCCAGCTGTATCAAAACGAAAGTTCATAGAAATTATTTAGAAAAAAATTATTTATAGTAAGTAGATGACTATCACTAGAGCACAAAGTTTTGGTATTAATAGTTTACAAGTACATTTGTCTGGCTGATGGTATAGTTTTTGTTGCATTGTGCATATTAATTTTAAATAGGTACCTACATTTGTTTCATTAATTATAAAAATAAAATTGTATTGTACACGTGGCGTTT
This sequence comes from Tortrix viridana, assembly GCA_963241965.1. Classification (NCBI taxonomy): domain Eukaryota; kingdom Metazoa; phylum Arthropoda; class Insecta; order Lepidoptera; family Tortricidae; genus Tortrix; species Tortrix viridana. The sequence continues at coordinate 4,266,265 of OY725171.1, read as the reverse complement.
TTATTTAACCCCCTTTAAATCTTTCAAAACAGTTCATTGAACTATTACCGTCGCAATATGCAAAATTATATATACATACATTAAACAACTCTCCCTCGTGGTCCCATGTCCCATCAACAAAGACCACCAGATAACGGGGGATTTATTAATGTATCAGCCCAGAGAGAAAGTACTTTCAATGAAAATTCTTTCAATTTTTGAAGTTTGATGATTTAACAAAAAAAAAAAACTTAGTAATGCTGGGAATTATTTTCCCAGTATTTACTATGGTAAAAATGGGAAATGCATTCTCAGTATCGCTACCATTAATCACTTACCTATGTGTAATGAGTACTATTTAACGTCTCTTGATATATAAACTCTTTCTATCGACAATTTTGATTCTGCCTCAAAAATTCCGAAGACAGTTCATTAAAGACTATATTTCATGACTGTACCTGCAGTCAAATATAAAATAGCTGGTAGTAATACTGAAATAAAAATACACTTAACTAGCGGCAACAATTATAAAATTGGTACCTAGTAATAATGAGAAAAAAAAACCAGTGTTACAACTATTGTAGTAGGAATTCGTGGCAGTAATAGTGTTACCCTCTAAAAATCAACCATTTTGGTAAGCTTCAGACACCATAGATGACTGTTTTTTGTTTTATTTAATTTTAAATTACACATTTTGTTGTCGACTGTACTTCTGACAATGCTGTTAAACTCGCTATTTGGACTCGACGGCGCTACTAACTAGTAGCCCTTTCCTCGACTATTTAAAATACGACGGTTATTTGGTCATTCACTGAGTGGGCATTTTTATAAAAACGTACATAGTCAAAGACTAAAATTAACAACGTAACATTTCCATTACGTCACGCAAATTAGTCATACATTTATATACTGCCCGCATACCGCCTCATACCTGTACCGCCAAACACAGACATGAACATCAATAAGATTTTTAAAAATCTGATCAAAGTTTGAGGTAACTAAATACCATAGACTTCATATAGGTTTTCCTGTAATCTATAGGTAAATAATTATTTTCTGTATTTTTTTTTTAATTTTAGGCCTAATAGTATCGGAGATAAGGTCAATTTTCGCCTATATTCTTACTTAGTCCCCATACAAAATGTTTCAATTTCCTCATAAGTCCAGCAAATTACTTCAATCACTATTAAAATTAAAAACATTTTATTTCGACCAACAAAGAATTAGTACTTATGTACTATATGTCCTGCTCAGTATGTATATAAAAATGTAATCTAAACACTTCAAAATATCTTTTAGTGACCCATATGTGGGGCATGGACTTGTGGAGCTAGTTCGTCGTGACCCATATATGGGCAATGGACTGTGAAGGTGTTAAATAACTTCAAACCTATCTAAAAGTTGTAAAATATATATTTGAGATTCTCACAAGCCTTTTCATTTGATATGTCATACGATATATTTAGTTCGCAAAACATTTTAAACTTTTTTCTAATTTACCCCCAAAAAGTGCCTATGTTTAAAATTAATTTATTTTCGTTACACGTCTTGTCCGTAATTGGGTTACCGATTTACTCATATATACCAAATTTCAACTCAATAAGAGCAAATTGGCAGTGACAGACGGACAGACAGACACACAAGTGATCCTATAAGGGTTTCGTTTTTTCCTTTTGAGGTGCGGAACCCTAAAAAAGGTTATACATAGTTCTCTATCCAAAGGACATATTAAACACTAAAACATTTCTCAGCATTCCTTTATTTCATTGCATATTTATTACAAATAAGAAATAACTTTAAACACTAATTTTAAATAATGCGTTATCAATTTGTAAAATGATCGATCCTTAACTATGTTGAACATAAAAAAAAAACCATCCTTCCATTTAGAAAACTCAGGTGCTTTTCGAAAAATAACAATATACCTATTATCATCACGAATATCAGAAAAATAATTAATATAATAACTAAACTACACAATTTCCGATTGTAAAAAAATATAGATATGAAGTAGTGTACACAGAATTTTACTAGACTTTCGGATAACTCGGAAGCCATAAACACACTTAATAATTTCAATGTTAACGTTTCAATGTCACGGGTCTTGGAGACAGTAATTCATTATACTCGTAGGTACGTTAATTCATTTATGCACACAGTTGATTACTATCTCCTATTTAACAAACGACAAACTGGCAGCAGCTCTTTTTTGGCCATTATTAATTTGAAATTAAATCATCGTGTAACCGTCAGTCTTATCTTTAACCAGAACACAACAGTACGAACACTAATACTTGGCGGCTGATGAAATATCGGTCAGATAAAATTAACTACCTTATTTGACACCACCGACGCTGGTAAATACAGAATAACCAGTAATAAGTTAATTGAAACATGATTAAGTTATTAAAATTCCATGTACACAGCTTAAAAACAAAACATGAAAAAATAAGAGTAAGTACATAACACGGATCAAATACATTGCGTTTCTTAGACAATACTTATTTACATAAAGAAGCCGATTATTGGGTTTTGGAGCAATAAGGCTCACTTTGCCACAAGCTAACCAAACCAAGCCTGCCGTTTCCTGGTTATACATATCTATTCGCAAGCTTTTATTTAAATTCAAATAAATAATAAATTGGGGAAGGCCTTTGTCCAGCAGTGGACGTCTTGCGGCTGATGATGATGATGATGAAATAATAAATATTAGGGGACGATCTCACACAAGTTGGCAAACTCCCAGCTCTTAGGCTTGAGTACTAGGCAACCCTTTCAACGCCGGCGGATATATCCGCACCACTGGTTCAACGCCGACGGATATGTCCGTCATGGTTGACAGCGCAAAAAAGACCTGCGAGTCTATGAGTGAAGGTTGACATTAGCTCTAGTAAACGAAGAGTTACATTTGAACCAGTTCTCATTATTGGAATGGGCTGTTTGGAATTTACACGTAAGCCAGATGGCAATGTAATATGGTGCCTATGGGCCGATGATGGAGGCGGAAGGTGTTAAACCTTTTCCCATACAAATTTTGTTCCGGGCAAAACTTTTCTCATCCCCTAAATCAAGTCCGATTTTCACGAATTTTGAATTTGTTATTAGTTATAAAAATATGTTTCGTACGTTTCGCTTTTTTTTAAAATTGTTCTTAGGCTTTCGTTGTTGTACAAAACGAACAACGTACAGACCTAGCTTTTCATAATATCTACAACATATTCAAAAATCGTCAAAATCGGACTAGGTTTATGAGAGGTTTATTCAGAAATCATCAAAATCGGACTAGGTTTATGAGAGGTTATTCAGAAATCATCAAAATCGGACTAGGTTTATGAGAGGTTATTCAGAAATCATCAAAATCGGACTCGGTTTATGAGAGGGTTATTCAGAAATCATCAAAATCGGACTTGGTTTATGAGAGGTTTATTCAGAAATCATCAAAATTGGACTTGGTTTATGAGAGGTTTATTCAGAAATCATCAAAATCGGACTTGGTTTATGAGAGGTTTATTCAGAAATCATCAAAATCGGACTTGGTTTATGAGAGGTTTATTCAGAAATCATCAAAATCGGACTTGGAGAGAGAAACGTTACCGCATTTTGTATGAACATTTCCACAATTCTTTCTGACATGTATGTAAGGGAAGGTGGCGGATACGTTTTGCACATCATCCACTACGATAAAAGCGACCATAATAGGCTTGCCATTATTTTTGCGTGATATGTAAAACCAGGCTTAATATCGACGGGTCTCTGACTCAACCTCGTATATGAAAATGTATGAAATTGGAATATCTACTTTACGACGTGTACCTAAAGTAGATATTCGGATTTCGTAAAATTTCATATACGAGGTTGAGCCAGAGACCCGTCGATATAGAATATGTAATGAAAATAGCACGTGAATTTCTACCAAGAATATACATTATAGAGATCTGAATACACATGGTGTAACAAAAACCCCATTCAATAAAATAACTGTAGGGTCACTGACCCCTAGCAGGACGCAAGAGAAAAACTTCGATATTGAAAAACAGTATAGAAGTTAACAAAAATGTTTTTTCTCTGTACAAAACGATTTTGTTTTCAATTGCCAAAGATTTTCCACTTGCATCGTACTAGGTATCAGTGACCCAACAACCGCTTTTTTGTTACACCCTGTATATGAAGATAATATTTTACGATTTTTATTACATATTCAATTATAGGTGCTTAATGCCATCCAGTACAAAAGACAGCGTTCGCTGATTAAATTATTAATAATTATTATAACTTAGCAAAACAACGTAAGCCTAGCTAACATCACTAAGTTGTTTATTTTGACTAGGACTTACAGCAAAAGTTAATTCTGAGGGAACACTATGGCAGGCAATATTCAAATTCACTCGAAGCTAAAGAGCGTAAAAAAAATCCAATGTCACATACGCTTTTTGAGCTACGGGGTTGTCTGGGATGTAATCCTTTGTGATATTATGTTTGATAATATTTATATTATTTGTTATTGATAATTATAATTATAGTGCACTGCTGGTGGCAGGAGGTGCACTGGTATTATGATAGTAGATTGGTATGATATTTAACTGATATTGATAACTGATACACCGATCGGTAAACGTTCATTATAACAAACACAAGTGTGTCGCTTAATAGCTTTATTCGAAGTGAGTCAAGTAAGGTAAAATGCAATAATAACTTAAATACCAACTGCTGCGTCTGCGACTGTACGGTCGGTAATACAAATACCGTACAGAGGTATCAAGCCACATTTTACCAAGGACGAAAGAAAAATTATGTTTATGTTGTGCTACCTGCTAACGTTAGTTGTAAACAGTGACATAATCGCATATCGTAAGGCGTTAAACGACGTATAAACGATGTCGCTTACGTTAAATATTTATAATATCATTAATATTCATAGGTTCGCCTCAAAATCAACTTCTTCTGTAATACTTAAAAAACTAACTCTAAGACTATCATAAATAAGTATTATTTCATAGAACCGAAAAAAAAACGAGGGTAATATAAAAAAAATGTACATGTGTGTTAATAAATACTATCGAGGCTGTTAAAGTAAATAAAAATGTGCTAGTATTCGTCTTATTAATATTGTTGCACCATTAGTTAACAAAATTAATTACATAAAAAAATCAACCAAATTCGCTATTAATTGAACGATATTAGGAGCGAGTAACGCTATCTAAAAGGCAGTCTTAACGGCTTGACTAACAAATGTCATTTAAGCATGCCAGGGTGCCATTTATACTGGCTAAAGCAAAGACTTCAGGGTAGCAATACTTTGACATCATGGTACGTTGCCATTTTTTCTTCAACGAAACGTCAACTGACACACAGATAAAGCGACAAAGGACATAATGCTTCCAATCTCTTCTCGATAACATTATCCGCTTCTTAAATTTCATTTAAATAAATATAAATATACATGCATTGACAAAAATATTACTATATCGCTATATCCAATAATAATATTATGAAGGCAATCGATTAATTTATCTATAGGTCTACAGAAAAATCTGCAAATCTCTATTGTTTTCAATAATATGTCATAGTTTTATATACTAATTTATCTTGGTGAGTGTGCCATAAACTTTAAAGCGTTGTTATTCTCGTTGGTGTATAAATATAACTGCTTTCAAGTTGCCTTAGCGTAAATATATTATATTGTCTTGATGACCATTACTTATTTCAAGAGACGCTTGTCCTTTATTGCACTTAAGTTATTTGTACAACAGAATAACGTAAGTAACACTACTTTATTTTTCTATTTTTATAACACAGCAATTTACAGGTGAACATTAAAAAAAATTACCACCCTATAACGAATATTAACCAAATATATCGCATGGCGAATTTTCGTTACACAATGAAATTTATATTTTTTTAACATTGTTTTTCACATGTAATTTAGCAATATCCTCGTGGTAAGCGGTAATAATTATTGAATTAAAAAGATTATTATTCAAAACAGTTACATGGAAAAAGATAATTTCACACGCGATCGCTAAATAAATAAATAAAAACAACTTAACATCGATCTATCTACGAGTGTATATGTATAACACCGCTTATTAGCATTTATTATATCACACTTTAAAATAAAACCACCTTATATTATTGTGATGCAGATGACATAAACACAGCCCATATGGTTAGCGATCAGAATCCTTATTTATTTTATATAAGTAATTAATATAAAAAATCTCCGATATTGTATCCTAACCTAGTAACTATATAACACTACTAAAATGAATTATTTGGTGGTTACATCTTGTACATTATTCCTAGATGAGATTAGATTAAGCTTAATTGTTTAGAGTCAAACACAAGGATCCTATTCGTTCAGGCGTTTACCCAAATATACTCCATATAAGTCCAGCAGAGCCACGGTATTTAACACTTGGCGTTTAACCACCTTTCTAAGTACAATTCCCCCACAAAGACATAGTTTATTACCAAAGGAAATTCAAGTTTCATACTTTAACTCAATCTTAACATTCCTGTAGCTGGCGTAAACGAACCCAAGCCAACGCTGTCACTTATGTAAAACCGTTGTACAAAATAATAATGATGTAAAAGACAATATAAAAAGCGTTAAAAACCTTTTTTTTTCAAATCAAAGTTCAAGGGTGCATCCACACTGGAGTTATATTTTATTATATATAATTTTGTAACATGATAATAAATAAAATAAAAACCAAATGTCCTCTGATAAGGAGAATATGCCGAAACATGTTGAAGGCACATTTTCCTTCTCAGAGGACATTTCGTTTTTACTTTATTTTATTTATTTTCATGTTACAAAATGTTATATAACTTCAGTGTGGACGCACCATAACAAGGTAAGCCATTACTTTATTCGATTTGTAGAGAGGATCTTTAACTAATTTATTTTTCTTTACGTTAATCGCTTACTGTTCTTTACGAATTTAGCTTTTATATTGCCTATGGCAACATAATTTCAAGTTAAGAATTAAACAAAAAATACTGAATAGCAGTCGTACCCAAACATGCAATCATTTTTTTTTTATTTATTGCTAATATTTAATGACCTTTAACATATAACAGTTTTAGCGTAAGTGACACACGCGACATACGTGATATGAGCAATTACAATGATAAATCTAAGCCACTAAGCAGGCAGACAGCGAAATGATAAGCACATTGATAAACTTTTTTAAAGTCCGGGTGCCGTGCACTGCTTCTATCCGAAATTTCTAGAACGTGAAGGACAAGGGCCTTAGTTCAGGCGATATGAGCCTTACTTTATCCACCGCCCATGGCTATAACAGTACGACAAAATACGATGATGGGCACTCGATACATATAATGTAAGGCTTATTTCGTATTAACGTTGTAACTAAGGCCCAAACACACGTGCGTCGGCGACGAATTTTATAGGGAACATGTTTTTATCATTTATTGACTTGTGTGAAAACAGGGAGTAAGTAATTTATACTGACGCCTAATTTCAAACGTTTTTAACGCTGAGTATTGATACTTACTTAATTAGTCGTCGGAGTAAAGTTTCTACACATATTTAAGAATATTATACTTAATTTGTACCGAGACCCGTTAGCATTGTATCTCTATGGTGTATAAGTTTAATTTACAGGTTGATTCTGAAAAAGTTTACATAACTCAAAATAATCCTGTATAAGCACTCTTCTATTCTGCCCCACTAAGCTAAAATGCGATATCTCAGACAAAACTGCTGTAGCAATTGCAACCTCATTACTAACAGGAGAGGACTGAATCTGCTTTGGCTATTGAATTTGAGATATCGCCTTTTAGCTTAGGACGGCAGTATTGCTGCCTTATCTTTTTTACTCACTTCACTTGTGGTTGAGTCGCTCCGATTATAAACACATTTTAGGTACAGAAACCTTATTCCGACCAGTCATGACACTTTTAGGTTTAAACATATATTCCCTATAAAATCCAATAAATGTGAACAGGAAAAATGGATTTTGATGGACCAACTATCTAAATTCAAATCAATTTCTAATTCAGATGTATGCAACCAATGTTCTAATTAATTTAGATAATACTGACCTCTCCTTGAAAATCCACATTCGTAGTAATCAACTCTACATACTAAGCGCATACGTTTCAATTTTAAGTATACATAGATTAAACAGTCGATCATGTTAGTGTATCATTAATGTTGTATTTTTAAGATCGCTCTCAAAACTATTGTAACCACAAACGATTGCAATTTGACGTTAGTCACCAACAATAATATCTTAACTTACATTGCACTCAAAAATATTTAACATTCTCTAAGCCTCTGATATTATAAACTTGTCCTCGTATTTAAAAACGCACGATAGCTAAAGTATGCTTAAAATATACTTTGGTGTTATCTCTCATCGAGACATTTGAATTTGACAGAAAAGTTAAAAGCATACTTTAAGCAAAATAGCTTTACAGGGCTAGACATAATATATTTGAGGCCAATGCTGACTACACATAATGTCAACTACTCCAGACATAAAGTCATAAGTCAACGCAAAAAGTCCATGGTGTTTAACTCACCAACTGTGGCGTTTACATCAACTTAATTCCCTTAAAACAAAACGTATGCACCTAGCCTAAGTTGACCCCCTATTCACAGATAACCGTCGCCGGTTTAGTGGTAGTACACACGTACACAAAGTCATCGGAATCGACGCGGGCGCGGCGCGGCGAACGTTAGGCGGTTGCCACTTGCCACACGATCAGGTGGCTCCTTGTGGCACGCTCCGCGATTGAACTGTGGCCGCTGGACGACCCGTCCTCGGCGACAACCACGCTGTCTTCCATCTCTGAGTCGGCTGGAACATTGGGAGTTAATTATGTGTGGGTGTGTCCGCGCCTCCGCGCGCGTGCGACGGATTTTTGCATGTAAACGTCCGGAGCGGGCGCCCGCTCCGTGCGCTCGCGTTTTAGCGTACGCCCTTAGAGCTGCCGCACATTGGGCCACTAATTGCGGCCACAGCGTAGCCACTAGTGGCCGTCACAAGCTGCGGACGAGTTTTTTCATACATTTTGTATAGCATCGGCGCACACTGAGCGTTCGAGTGGCCGCGTCTGAGCCACAAACTGCAGAAGTCGCCCGCGCTCGCTACTAGTGGCCGCGTTTTGTCGCTCGCCGCGCGCACACTCGGCCACAGTCGCCGGCTTCTCCAATAAACAATAGCCAATAGTGGCCGCCACTCAGCCACCGGTGGCCGCGATTGGTGGCTGCATTTAGTGGCTGAGCCGAACCACTAGTGGTCGCGTTTAGTGGCGGCCACTAGTGGCTCAATGTGCGGCCGTCCTTAATATTGTATTGGCACGTAATCTATTAACACTGATGTAGCAATATCCACGCTAGCATTATATTAAAACTTTTAAATAGAACATACACAAAAATACACGTATACAAAGTGATTTTAAACGCTGGCGTTATGGTGATAACAGAATCTATAAGAGTTACAAGGAAACTGCCTTAAGCACCTTTTAGGTCTTTTATGTAAAAAAAATATATAGTTTATTGTACGTTTTTGGTTAAGGGTGGTGAAATAATGGTTAATGTACAAAATTGTTTTCATAAAAAAGATCTAATGGTTTTTAAGACAGTGTCTTTTTTTTTTATGAATTCGGATTTTTCCATACTGTTCCAAAAAAAACGCTGTGTAACACAAGCCCCGTTTAATAAAAAAAATCGTTTGTATGCTCACTAACCCCTAGCACAATGCAAATGAAAAAACTTAATGGAATAAGTCAGTATCCCTTGTATTATTAAACGGGGTTTTAGTACTCTGTATAGTCACGGGAAAAATGTGGTAGCGAATAGAGTTCTCAAAAATATGTATAAAACGCTCTTTTTCACTAAACAATAGACAAGTGGTCATATTTTTGAGACTTGCGTAATTGACATCGACTATTTATCTTTTCAAGCACAGCACTACATCCCACACCAGTGTAGATAAGACCAATACCCAGTCACCGTGATATTATAGCCGACCACCACCCTCATACCAATATGCCGTAAGAAAACCTCATAATATAGGTATATAATAGGGATGATGACGACTTTTTTTTCTTTGTCGATCAGGTAGATAATCAAAATATATCGGACACGTATTTTTTCTTTTTTATCGAGTTGTGATGACGTCACGAGCCCCCACTCCCGTACTTTGACGCACTTTATCTTTGTAATTTTTTGTTTAAAAAAAGAAAAAATACGTGTCCAATATTTTTTGATAATCTAACTGACGGACTGAATAGAGTTTCGTTTTCTTTACCCAGTCATCATCCCCATTTTCTTAGTAGGTTTTTATTATTAGCAAAGCTTATTAGCAAGTGAGTGAGCGAATTGACAAATTGAATTGAAGTGCGATGTCTGACTCAGAGAGATGAATCTTATGGCTTTATTACGTTGACGACTTGAAGTATCTTGAGCCAAGCATATTGCTCGTGATCGATTTATTCTTGTTATAAAGATCTAAGAGCCGTATTAATAAATTGATCTTGCCTGAGCTAATAAATAAGAGTTTACTATGACTTGTACTACCCGTCCTGCTCCCGCTAATACCTAGATTCCATCGCTTTACCACAGGACCATAGAGCACACGAATTCAAATCATAATATTAAAAAAAATAGAAATAGCGTAAGTTAACAAATGAAAGTTGAAATGACGTTCGCTACTTGTTTCTGTTTGTATTGTGAGCATAAAGGCTTATAGTCGTCAGAAACAAAAAGGTCGTAACCTCTGTTACTGCTTTTTGCTATCATAATTTAAAACAAGTAGAAACGGGTAACGCTATACTTTACATTTATTAATACAGTAATTTCTAATGTAATAGCAACCCAGATAGTGTCATTATTATATGACGTCTGTTAGTTTGTTAGTCACTGTTGTTAGGTATTTATAAGTTAGTGGACATTTTAAATTAAATTGTCGGTCAGCGCATCCCCCCCTTATATGAAAAAAAAGGAGCAAATAATATAATTTGAAATTTAGTAAACTGTGTTACTATTACATACCTATTAATCGTTTTGAATTAGGCGTGTATACAACTAATATATCTTGTTTACCTGAATTTTGAGGTTAAAGACATTTATTGTTCTTAAAAGAAATGTTACATTTCACTTAATGAGATAAAGTTTTCAGTAAATAAACTTTTTTGCTATTGGGCGTTAACAATATTATTTTAGACAGGTTTATACACTACGAAAATTAAAAACCCAGAGTACAGGTACAAAGCAATTTGGTGATGGTATGCGTTGATGACGTGAGAAACGTGGTTACAGGCGCTTACCGACTTATTCAGTTGGTTAATACTAGCGTGTTACTCAAGCTTCGTGCGAACCGAGATCAAAATGGGACATACCAGCTGGGAGGGAATATTTTTAAATTGCTTATATCCTATCAGGTACTCAATTTTCTAGTATCTGCCAAACAATGAGGTGGGAGGCAGTATCTCGTACGTCATCGGCATTCTCCTCTAATCGTCGGGGAAAAAAAAATAAAAAAGGGAAATTATAAGCCTGCTCGGAATCACGGTGTCACCAAGTTTTTCTACTGTTCGTGTATTAGTAATGAGCGGTAAAAGGGAGCATGTGCGATTGACGTAACATGCACTTACGCCCTTTTACGCGGTCGATGTTTTTAGTTGATGACACAAATGATTATTACATGTGAAATAAATATGCTCCATGATAGTTTACATTTGGTTTTTATTAAAATCTTTTCCTCCGATTTTATGTTTTCAAAGTTGTCCAATAACATAAAATCTATATGTAATTACAACTGCACTTATCACAGAACATTTTATTTCGGCCATACAACTTACAAAACATTAAACACCTTAGTAGAAAAACTTTGTAGTTCAAATCAAACAATAGGCACAACTTAAATAAAAGGGGAGGAACATCAGACTTTTCCGAAGCATATTACAAGTATGTTAGGTCACTGCTAAAATGAGGCGCGTGGCCCAAGAAGGGCATATATATGTGTAATTGAAATGTCAACATACAGTACTCCCAGTTTCTTAATAGCGTTGCGCGGACTATCGCTATCACACTCGCACTCGCATCTTACAGTGTATTTGTCACTTATGTGGCATAGAAATACGAAGATTGCCGAAGGAATATCAAGAAACGAATAGTACTTTACGTGCATACTTTTTGAATCTAAGTCTGAAAAACTACCTAGGTCTATTGAGTATGACCATCCTGGCTTATACACCCTGTTGGTCTTGTAAGGTTTTCGGAAACGCATGCCAAAAAGTAAATATTAGTTAACTAGAGAGTTGCGACTAGATGCCACTGATATTTTACTGCATGACAGGGATCTCTAAAATACAGTGTATTTTTCGACTAGAAAAATCTAAATCCATTGAAGACACAGAAAACATTGGGACCTTTTTGTAAAGAAGGATAGGATCATGCGTAATTTGGTTATAAAAGGTAAATTTACCAATTTACTTTTAAAGCGGATCGACTTTGACTTTTTTATATTGTAAGAAATCGCATAGACGTTTAGTATTAAAATAGGTCTTAATAACTGACAATACTAGCAACAATACTGACAATACTGACAATACTGAGGGTTAGCTGGAAGAGATCCCATTTAGGGCTAAGTTCGCCTTTGTACTTTAAATTTACGATGTCAATGTATTATTTACTTATACTTTTTGTGCAATAAAGAGTTTACATACATACATACATACATATATAGTGCATAATCAAATGCCATCGTACTTTGTGGTGAGTTCGTATTTATCGTGCCTTTGCAGTTAGCTTATAGTACAGAAGCTAAAAGGAAAAGTTGAATACGAACCTAACCGACAAAACACGATATCGTTCGATTATTCTCTACATAACTTCCAATTCAAACATAACTATCCTTAATGTTCGTGCTCTCATTTTAGCAGCGGACCTTTCGTATGGATGATAAGCGAAGCAACAACACTACAACATTCGAAGCACAAGCAAAGCGTTGATCGCGTTGCACAGAACTAGAAATAACGCTAACGTGCTTATTGCTTGTTTTGAGAACGTGCCTGAAAGGTTGAAAAGATTTTAGAACACGCACAGTAGACCAGAGTATTCATACTGAGATTTCTGCTGTCACACCGTCTCTGGCATAACAGGGTAAGGCCGTGGAGGGTTCGAACCGGCCCGTTTGTTACCAAAAAAATGACGTGTAACATTACAAATAGAGTTTAAATTCGAGGTATCATGCTAGAACCTAAGCACGGCTACCTATTTTCATTGAAAGTAAATGCCGTTTATCATTACTCGTCATTTATTTGGTAACATAGAAGCGGGGCGGTTCGAGCTCCGCGGTCTTAAGAGGACTGTGAACCAACTGCAAAATCTAGCCTTTTCATATAAACGGCGATAACGTTTTCCACCCCCTAAACGTTAACCGAATTCGACCAATTTTTGATATGAATATTGATTAGTTATAAAGAGATTATGGCCGAAATTACTTTTGTATGAAAACAATAAAATGGGAATAAATCGTAATTTATTAATAATATTGAAAAAACGAAACGTGCGGACATAGTTTTTGTTCCGACTGACACCGTATGAAAAATTGGTCGAAATCGGTTAACAATTGGGGGGTGGAAAACGTTATCGCCGTTTGTATGGAAAGCCGTCACCTCACAATCTTCTTAAGCGACAGACATACTGACATCGATAGACAGCTGAGTACTATTTAACCTTTTCAACGCCATGTCAAATACAAAATAATAATAAAAAAATAAAAATAAAAAAGTCGTCACTCAGCCAATGACAGCTGAAAACCAGAGCTAATTTCAACCTTACGCCATAGACAATCACGTCTATTTTTCGCTGTCATCCGTGACGGATATATCCGTTAATGGCGGTGAAAAGGTTAAGTACTGTGATTTTACTGTAATTGTGAGATACGTATACAGAGTATGGCGTCAGCAGAACATTGGTTTACTTTTATTTTATTTTATATGTCGTTTCACAAAATCTAGTAGTAATAGAATTAACAAAACTAATGTCTATTGTTGTGTGGGCTTATACAACTGAAAAACAACAACAACATATATTTATTTATTTATTTTTATTTGTGAAGTATGAATTTGAATTTGTGAATTTGTGACATACTTGTATAATTTAATTTGATCAGTTTAATTTTAATTCTGTTTGATTAATTCTATTTTATTTTACTTTAACCGCGTCCGAATGTTCATTCGTCAAGAAACTACAATGACACAGACAGACAGACCGACGTCATAGTTATAACCAGTGTGGTCGGAATAGGTAGTGCCTATTTAACTAAAGTTCGCGAGAGAATTTTGTAGCAATTTCACCAAACGATGATGTTAATCGACTGTTAGTTCATACATTTTGACAGCTGTTAACACTCTAAAAAAGCCGTGGTAGCCTAATGGTTTGACCTGCCGACTCTTAAGCGGAGGGTCGTGGGTTCGAACCCGGGCTCGCACCTCTATGTTTTTCGGAATTTTAATAATTTATGTGCGAAATATAATTTGTAAATTTACCATGAGCTTTTCGGTGAAGGAAAACATCGTGAGGAAACCTGCACACACCTGCAAAGCAATTTGACGATGTGTGCGAAGTTCCCAATCCGCACTGGGCCCGCGTGGGAACTATAGCCCAAACCCTCTCATTGTGAGTGGAGGCCCAGCAGTGGGACGTATATAGGCTGGATTATTATTATTATTATTATTATAACACTCTAATCGTCTATCGAATATCGGGATTCCGTGATCAGTCGTAATGCTGATTATTATACGTTAGATTGGGTCAAAAGGAGCCGAATATTTTTTTTTAGTTTAAATTTAAACTTAGTCATAAATAAAAAAAAATTAATAGGGTTTTTTTTATAAATGCATTTGGGTGTCCCACTGCTGGGCAAAGGCCTCTCCTCTTGATCTCCACGAGTCCCTATTCAGTGTTTCTTCTTCTTCTTTAAATACGTTTTAAATTATTTATTCATACATTTAAATTATATGAAATTAAAAATAACCGAGATAAGGAGGCTGAAACTTTATAAAATAACTTATAACCAACTCCGATGAGGTCTCGGATTCCTTTGATTTAACCTGGGCGTTACCGACATTGCATATTGCATAGTTTCAACTTTTCAAGTATTCTAACATCGGCCAATTTAAAAAAATCTGAGACGTCACTCACAGTGGCCAACATTTTGAGAAGTGCTCTACCTATGAATACTTATAATTTCAAAAGTAAATTCATGTGTAAGCATTACGACTTCCGAGTAATACTGGGATTCTCTTTACTCCCTAAAAAAATCAGGTAAAAAGGCACTGCCTTTTCCGACTCCTGCTTATAACATAACACTCCTCTTTTTGCGCGCGTAGTTAAAATAATTGTTGATCCACACAAACGTCGATAACGTTTTCCACCCCCCACATGTGAACCGATTTCGACTCACTTTTGATATGTGGTCAGTCGGAACGAAAACTATATCCGGACTATTTCGTTTTCTCCAATATTAACAATAAATTTGAATTTATTCCCGTTTTATTGTTTTCATACTAAAGTAATTTTGGACATAATCTTAATAAACATTTCTAAAAACAAAACGTACGCTCATAGTATTTGTTGCGACTGACCACATATCAAAAATTGGTCGAAATCGGTTAACGTTCGGGTGGAAAACGTTATCGCCGTTTGTATTGAAAGCCTCACATCCTCAACAATATTTATCTCAAACACTTACCTATTCTAAAATCAATGTATCCCTCCCCCCCGGATATGACCAGCATGGGCGCGGGGGGGTCGTGGCGGGGGCTGTCCGGGGAGCGGGCGGGGGCGGCGCCCGGCACGGCCACGAAGAATGTTACCGCCTCCCGGTGGCCATGGAACGAGAGCTGCGCGTGCGCCATGGAGCACCATGGGATAGAGCCGGTTGGGGAGATCGAACGTGTCCGGGTTAATGTTGCGTGACCTGCAATTAAAGGACGCGTGCAACATTTTCTTTCTTTTAATCCTGGAATGGGCAAATATTTGTGTGATGAGCGCCTGAGTCATGGATGTTTTCTAAGTATTTGTGTATTTATTTCTCTATATAAGTATGTTTATGGTTGCCTAGTACCCATAGTACGAGCCTAGCTTAGTTTGGCACTAGGTCAATCAGTGTGAATGTCCCATGATATATATTTATTTTCGTGGTCCTTCCAAAATTTTGTGGTTTCCGCTACGTGATAGTCCCAACAGAAGACCAGCGCCGACTTCAATGCCAGCATTACGCTGAGTTGCGACCATTACTACATTCGTTTTGTGAGTATTTCTCTGCCCTTTGTTGATGTTTGTCACGAATCAATGTTTTCATTCTTTGCTTTAATAGTTATATTATAACTAGCTTTTACACGCGGCTTCGCTCGTGTATATATAGTTATAGCTTACTAGCAGTTAGTCCCGAAGACTTCGCGCAAGGGAATCATCCTGCTAATGTATTGGAACTTATACATTCTATTTGAATCAACCGATCTACCAAATTTCATAAAGATCGGATCAGCGTTGTCGCCTGATATGTCAAGCGAAGTCGCTCGACATGGCCCGACATGTCGCCGACACGCGTCGCGGGACATACGCCCTGAGAACCCCTGGCTTTATGCCAACGAATAAAATTAAATTTAATGTGGCCATACCAGCGGCGTTGATAGGTAGCGGCGGCAGCGAGCCCCCGACGGAATCCCGACTGGAACCCTCAGAGAGAGGGACGGATATCACCACGCCGTTGCTAGTCCCGATCCAGAGGCGGCCTGAACTGATCAGCAAAGATGTGATCCTGACTAGGGAGAAACCTGGAACAAGTTGACATTATTGATAGGACTCGAAAAAGCCGTGGTAGCCTAATGGTTCGACCTGCAGACTCTTAAGCAGAGGGTCGTGGGTTCGAACCCGGGCTCGCACCTCTAAGTTTTTCGGAATTTATGTGCGAAATATAATTTGTAAATTTACCATGAGCTTTTCGGTGAAGGAAAACATCGTGAGGAAACCTGCACACACCTGCAAAGCAATTTGACGGTGTGCGCGAAGTTCCCAATCCGCACTGGGCCCGCGTGGGAACTATAGCCCAAAACCACCCTCTCATTGTGAGTGGAGGCCTGTGCCCAGCAGTGGGACGAAAAAAGGCTGCATTATTATTATTAAAGTGAACCGCCCTCGCTTCGCTTCGGTTAATATAAGTAAAAATATAGCCTGCTAGCTCTTGCCCGCGACTTCGTCCACGTAGGAGCCATTTATCGCTGCTAACTTGGGAACTGTCCACTTTTTCGGGATAAAATTATCTTATGTCGTTACCCGGGACTCATCTCGATACCAAATTTCATCGAAATCGGTTCAGCAGTTAAGGATATCTGCTAACGCATCCGACCGGCTGATGCCTTGATATCCGTCCCGGTCACCCAATCGCATACGGCAACCGAATTACTGTAATAGGGGTGTAGACGATTTTTTTTTAATATTTTTATTTTATAGAAATACATGATATATAAAAAATAAAATAAAAAATCACTCGCATATTAATTTAAAATGCCATAATAAATTTCGTTTTAAAATTTCCCGCTAAAACGCTAACTTCTGTCATGGCGTCGCTATGATGTCACGATCCTCTAAACACTAGTATATTGTAAAGTACTCTGTGGGCTCACGCAAATCTTGTTTCTTGGCAAATGTCAAAATGTTGTTTGTTTAGAGGACCGTGACGTCACGCGCTGTTTGCGGTCACGTGATAACGAGGATGAAATATTTATTTTTGTATAATTAATTTAAAAAATATTAACTACACATATAATGCTCACGAAAGTGGGATTTTCGGTAATTGTATATTAAACACTACCGGAAAAAAAATGTTTTTATTTTCGTTTACGTGTCTACACCCCTATTGTGCCGTAACACACACACTCACAAACTTTTACCTATACGTACCTAGTTTCCCAGTGCCAAGCATCTTGCTGACATAAGGCTCTATGTCCACGTCCTTCAAGTGCTGATAGGTATGGGCGTGGTACAGCCGAAGTGTGGAGTCCATTTTTATCGATACCTGCAAAGAGAACGGGTTTAGCAGATGCATTTAAAGTGAATAAATAAATAATATCAGTGATAATCTCACGCAAATTGACCTAGTCCCAAACTAAGCTCAAGGCTTGTACTGTGGGTACCAGGCAACGATATACATACTTATATACAGAAATACATACTTAAATATATAGAAAACATCCATGACTCAGGAACAAATACTCGTGCTCATCACACAAATATTTGCCCACACCGGGATTCGAACTCGGGGCCGCTAGCTTCGTAGGCAGGGTCACTACCAACTAGGCTAACCGCCGTAACGTAAGACTTAACGCTTAAGGTTTAAAATAAAAGAGTCCCGTCTTGATAAAAACGTTATAAAAATGTGTAATAAAAGGTACTAAAAGTGAGGACGAGACTTTTATTTTGAACCTTAAGCGTTAAGTCTTACGTTAGAATATGGAATAGATGTATTTATTTCCCTAGCACCTGTCAAATTTTATCACGTGCACGCAACTTAACTTTTTCAACGCCACTGACGGATATATCCGTACTACTGGTTCAACGCCGACGGATAAATCCGTCATGGTTGACAGCGTAAAATAGACCTGCGTGTCGCTGAGGAAGGTTGACATTAGCTCTAGTTTCTAGCTGTCATTCAGTGACAACTTTTGTATTTGACATGGCTTAAGCCCGCTATTCATACAACAATATATATTACTATTATATATATTTTTTATAATAAATTACCTGACGTAGTACTATAGGGTCGAGGACTATCTAACGGACAAAATATATATATATATTTTTTTTTTTCTTTCGTAATCATTCTGACATGTTTTCCTGCAAAACTACGCAGATATTTAATATTATTTTTACAGTTTTATATAATGCTAGAATAAGTAGTGACATTGTTATATTTTTATTAAAAAAATGACTAACTGTTGAGTTTCTTGCGGCGCTTCTTCTCAGCAGTGGTCTCCTCTTGGGAAGCGCTGGTAGATTTTGACGTGTAAAAGTGCCCGTGCGGCCTACTTACTGAATAAATATCTTTTATCTTTATCTTTACAATGTCCCCCACTTACCCAGACGCCGTCTCCGTCGGCCGCCATCTGGCGCACCTGGCTCTCTTGCCGCGGGTGCGCCTCGAGCGAGTGCAGCACGAGCCGCGCGCGCGGCTCGATCACGTGCACCTTGTTGCGGTACCCGCACCACACGGTGCAACCGACCGCCGACAGACAACGCACTGGGGACAATAACCAATGAACGCCTGCGCACCACACCGGGTCATACCATGACCGTAGTAGGAACGTGTCAGACAGAAAAATATTCTGTTCACTTCTCATGCTCTAAAAGTTCGTCTTTATGTCGTGCGTAGGCGACATAAAGTCACTTCTTATGCTCTAGTGCATAAAGTAAAATCTTCGTCGAAGACCTAGGCAATCGATCCAACAGCCACACGAACAACTTTAAGTTCATAGAATAACCTCTTTAATTTATTCCGTTTCGTTAGTATTCTAAGACCAAGGCAAGGATACCAACAGCCAAAGTACACAATAAAGTTTCATGAAATAAACTTGTAGTTTTTATTTCGTCGCATTTATTATTATTATTATTTTTATCATGTTGCTGTTTCATTTCCTCGCAATCGAAGTGAAAAGTAGAGTGTACAACTCGTCCATAAAACCCATTTAACTCTATATCCATCCTCGCACGCTTGGATGGATAAACGTCTCGCGTAAAATGGTGCGTTTTATGCACTTGTTGTACAATCTACTATTGTATTGAAAAGTATGAAACTATGCCCACTAGACCGGTCCGTCACCGACCGCCACTTTCTATAGCAGTGAGCGTTCGTGCGATACGTTCATACGTTCAAGGACCATATATAATAGGACTGACAATCACATACAAAAAAACGTAACTCTGAAATAGCTCAAAATTCGGTATTAAAACTAGATGGCGCTGCTTTGTAGCCTGGAAGTGGCAAAAATGTTATTTTCACCATTATTTTCTCGTGATTTTTTTATTTTTTAAGAACAAACGTCTAAGTGCTTTATTTTAACACCATAATATCACTTCTATACACAACTTTTAAAAATTATATTTTTTACTCGTCAACAGCGTAAAACAGGTCGTATTTAATAGATGGCACTACCTCTGGAATCATTGATCGCTCAAGGTTGCTCGCTGGTTTGCCAATTTTTGCTACATAAAATAACTAGATGGCGTTGGTGCACTGGTAAAATGTAAATAAAATTACGCATATATTGACAAATTCGAGATTTTCCACGAACTAAACAGTCACTAACGTAATTTGGTGCTGTTAGAAAAGTTTTGTACGTAAGAAGTTTGTTTTTCGTAAAATATGGATGTAATAATCAAGGATGTAGGTAATAGTATACCTAATAAATGAAAACGGATTAGAATAATTATGTACCTACTACCGTTTCCCGCTGCCGCAAATATGGGTCAGATTAATATGTTTTTATTTTTAGGGTTCCGTAGTCCTACAAGAAACCCTTATACTTACCTAGTTTCGCCATGTCCGTCCGTCCGCTGCCTAGCTTAGAGGCTGTTAGTACTAGAAAGCTGTAATTTTACGTAGGTCAGTAGGTACGTAAACCTACCAGGACCAAATACATATTTTAACCAGGGCTCGAGCCAGGACCAAATATATCGAAGTCGGTGGCAAGAATCATTGTGTCATATATATTTCATGTACCTATCAAACACTAAATAGGCAATTCCTAGAACTCCTAGGAGACCGGTATTTATTTCACCCTTTTTAGTGGGTTTTTGAAGACGGTTTTATTTTTTTGTTAATTATAAAGCGTTATTTAAAAATTATCTTCTGTGAAAATTATCTAATAAATCAGCCGCCATCTTGAACTTTTTAGTTATTCGACCGATTGCTTCCAAAATCGATATCTAGGGATTTGTGTGGTCTCCAACAACGAATCCGTTGACAGAGTGAGAAAAAGTAGCCGCCATCTTGAACTGTTTAGTTATTCAACCGATTGTTTTCAAAATTGATATCTGGGGATTTGAGTGGTCTCCAACAACGAATCCGTTGACAGAATAAGAAAAAGAATCCGCCATCTTGAACATTTTAGTTATTCGACCGATTGCTTCCAAAATTTATATCAGGGGATTTGAGTGGTCTCCGACAACGAATCCGTTGACAGTATGAGAAAAAGAATCCGCCATCTTTAACCTTTTAGTTTTTTGTTCGATTGCTTCTAAAATCAATATCTGGGGATCTGTGTGGTCTCCAACAACGAATCCGGTAACAGAATGAGAAAAAGTAGCTGCCATCTTGAACTTTCTAGTTATTTGACCGATTGCGTAAGAATGCGTACTAACTTAAGCCCCCCATTTCATCCCCTTAGGGGTAGTTTATCCAAATTCGCCGAAATATTTTTTTTATTTGTTAACAGTAGCCTATATACCAATTCCTACATTTAGAACTTCAAAAATGACCTTACTCCAATACAAATTTTTAACCCCCATTTCAACCCCCTAGGGGTAGTATATCTTAAATCACTGAAAGCATTTTTTATTTATTGACAGTACCCTAAATACACATTTTATACGTTTCTAACTTTAAAACTGACCAGTTTGGTCCCCCGTACAAATTACCACCCTCATTTCATCCCTTAGCCTTTAACAGTAGCCTATATACCAATTTTCACGTTTCTGACTTCAAAATTGACCGAACTCTGATACAAATTTCCACCCCTCATTTCACCAACTTACGGGTAGTTTTTCCAAAATTGCCAAAAATGTTATGATTTTATTTGTCAACATTAGCCTATATACCAATTTCCACGTTTCTAACTTTAAAATTGAACAAACTCCCATACAGATTACCGCCCCCCATTTCATCCCCTTAGGGGTAGTTTATCCAAAATCGCCGAAAGTAGGATTTTTTATTTGGTAACGGTAGCCTTATACCAATTTCCACGTTTATAACTTGAAAAACCACCAATTTCCCATACAAACTTTTACACCTCATTTCCACCCCTTAGGGGTAGTTTATTCAAAATCACCAAAAGTTGTATTTTCTATTTGTTATCAGTAGCCTATATACCAATTTCCACGTTTCTAACTTGAAAGACGACCAACCTCCCATAAAAACTTTAACCCCCATTTCTACCCCTTAGGGTAGTTTATCCAAAATCGCCTAAAATAGTATTTTTTATTTGTTAACGGTATTCTTATACCAATTTCCACGTTTA
The DNA here is from genome assembly GCA_963241965.1 of Tortrix viridana. Taxonomy (NCBI): domain Eukaryota; kingdom Metazoa; phylum Arthropoda; class Insecta; order Lepidoptera; family Tortricidae; genus Tortrix; species Tortrix viridana. Next base: position 4,244,005 of record OY725171.1, on the reverse strand, counting down.
TAACTTGAAAAACCACCAATTTCCCATACTAACTTTAACCCCCCATTTCCACCTCTTAGGGGTAGTTTATCCAAAATCACCGAAAGTAGTTTTTTTTATTTGTTATCAGTAGCCTATATTCAAATTTCCACGTTTCTAACTTGAAAAACGACCAAACTCCCATACAAACTTTAACCCCCCATTTCCACCCCTTAGAGGTAGTTTATCCAAAATCGCCGAAAGTACTATTTTTTATTTGTAAATTAGCCTTTGTACCAATTTTCAGATCTTTGACTTCAAAAATGAATGACTTCCATACAAACTTCCACCCCCAATTTTTACCACTTGGGGGTTGAATTTCGAAAAATCCCTTCTTAAACGACGCCTACAATGCAAACTCAACCCCCCCTCAAAATTTCAAAGTTCTATCTTTAGCGGTTTGGGCTGGGCGTTGATGAGTCAGTCAGTCAACCGGACATTGCCTTTTATATAATATATAGAATTATAAATAAAATTCATATTATAATGCTAAAATAATATTGATTTTTCTTCTCTCCATTCAACGGCAACTCTCAATAACGCCATAAAATGCGCAGTCCCTTCAGTGTCGCTATTATGTATATATAGAGTTTACACGTATATCGTTCGTTCAAATAGTGTGCAGTACACCCACACACTGCTATGGAAACCATATAATATTATCTGAATAGCAATACCCATTATTGAATAATTTAATATTAAATCCATATTTCACTTTTAGAACATCCTGTACATGTTGAAATCGTGCGCTCGCTAGGATAGCGACGAGTCAAATGAATATATTTTGGTATCTTTGTCGTGTGTGGTGCTTAGCTATAATATAATATATATTTTGGTATATTAATATATATTATAGCTCCGTGTGTGACGTGCCTTAAAAGCAATGCAGCAATGTTGCCAGGTCTATTTTTCACTTTACCCTAGCCTTTGTCAAATTTTATCCCACTTTTGTAGCGTTATTGAAAAATAAACCCAAATTTCAACTATGGTTTAAAATAAACATTTTGCACAATGACCCTGTTTCCCCACTTTCGTTAAGGAACACTAAAACAGGTGTACATATCAGTTTACTCAGTATTTTTCGACAATTTCGACACAGTTCGACCAGTTTTATTTAAATGGATAGAGATTAAGATAGTGAATATCTTAAGTACGTGGGTACGTCTAAGCTATTAATAATAAATTATAATTTTATAAGCCTTTAATATTATTACCTAACCTAACGCCATCTATTCACTTTTTACTGTATCAATTGGAATGTCGTTGAACGCTCGATGGCTGTTACTTCACGCTTGCGCGTCACATAGAAATTGTAAAATTACGACTTTTGAATGAATTGGTACTCTTAGCGGCATCTAGCCACGTAGAAAGATACTAACTAACGGAGTACGGTGCGTAGTATGAAGATTGTCAGTCCTATTATATATGGTCCTTGATACGTTCATAGTATGATACGGAGTAGTGGGCAGAGACCTTAAATAAGTTTCCGTCAAAAATTTGGGACAAGCTTTACTTGCACTCGTTTTAAATTTTGGCGAGCGGTTTAGAGTAATTCTTCGAGCGTTTCAACCGCCCTCATTCGCATTAATGTCGAAGTTCCTGTAGCTTTGGATAGCATTTTCAGTTATTTTGTAGAAGTCAGGGCACTCTACAAGATAACCGAAAATAACACCCAAAGCTACAGGAATTTCAACATTAATGCGACCAGGGGAACGAGGGCGGTTGAAACGCTCGAAGAATTACCCTTTACCGCGGTGGGGAAATGGCGACAAATTGCTCTTTTCAAATTTGACTATTAACTTTGTTTGTAGTACAGTCAGCATCAAATATATCATAACAGCCAAAGTGACCAAATAATTCGTAACACCATATATTTTACATGGTGTGACGAACTATTTGGCCACTTCGGCTGATACGATATATATGATGTTGATTGTACACGGTAGAATGTTTAATACTTTCACAGTCCAGTGCCCCATATATGGGTCAAGACCAACTAGCTCCACAAAACCGTGCCCCACATTGGGTCACTAAAAGGAGATTTTGAAGTGTTTAGTAGATTACATTTATTTTTATATACATACTAAGCAGGACATATTACTAATTCTATGATCCTTTGTTGGTCGAAATAAAATGTTTTTAATTTTAATAGTGATTCAAGTAATTTGCTGGACTTACGAGGAAATTCAAACATTTTGCATGGGAACTGTGAAGATGTTAAACCGTAATAAACCCTTTTTTTTATTCATAGCGGATGTTTTTTTTTTGTAAAAAAAACGCATATATAGAAAAAAAAAACATTCCGTATCTCGGTCTCGGACGAGAATTTATTTTAATCTCGAGGTCTCGGCCGAGAATCTCGGTTGGACCTTAAATATTAGAGAACAGACCCTCACAATTTCACCTAGTCTTAAACTAGTACATCGCCCCGATCAGACCTCACGATTTCCGTCAAAACATGGATACATACATACACACGAAAAATCCTCCATTTTGGGTAGATTGGTAATAAAAAAGCAAGGCTATTTAACCCAGTTAATATAATTATTACCTGAGCATTTAGGGTCGCCAAGCGTCAGCAACCAGTACTGAGTGAAGTCCCATTGTCCGTCCGCCATTCTCATGAAAATGGCCACCGTGCCGTCTGCTAGGGCAACCATGCATCGCGAGGAGCACGCCACTATCGCCAGGATAGCGTCGTTTAGTTTTACTCTGTGGACAAAAATGATAGTTTCGTCACCAGTATAGTCAACATATCTGTCTTTATTACAAAACAATTATGTGTTTAAAATATCGGACTAGTCTCTATTACTAGAGGCATAAGAGCGTGTCAGATATTGTCGAGTGCACAGTTTAAGCCGGTATGATGATGGCGGAACTCGGGCATAGGAAATTCTCAATAGTAAATAGTAGGTCCGTCGAGTTTGAGAACGTTTGACACTTCCTTTAATAGCGAATTTATCCGAAGTCGGCGACAATAGTTATTTGTTATGCAAGGTTGCAAAGTTGTTATTTGGCGCGAGAGCCAGTATTGAATACCGAGTTAGCGAAGGATTCTAAAATTGAACCACGAGCCTAGCGAGTGGTTCAAAGATAGAATCCTGAGCGTAACGAGGTAGTCAAGGCCTCGATACCCAAATAACTTTGCTGCCATGCGAAACACACAATTTTTCACCTCAATGTAGCGAGGAAAACAATTGATTTTGGAATAACAATTGCCCGAGCACCACATCAGTTGTGGTCGTGCTCGCTCAGACCCCCTCCGCGCACAGCACCAGCACTTTCCTAGCTGATGAGGTGAAAAGTTCTTTTTACTGTTCCCTTACCTCGCAAGACACTTGCTGTAATTCCCCATAGCAGAGTGCACGTATAGGTTCCCGCTCTTGGTGCCCAGCCACATGGTCGCCATGACAGTGGACATCTTCCGGTCGGGCACATCCGCTCGGTTGTCGGCGTTGGACTGCTCTTCGGCGAACGCGTCTACCCCCGGCTCCGGGGAACCTAGATGCTCTGGAATTAAGGAAACAAAAGTAGTAAGTCCAAATCGAAAAGGCCCTAATGGTGGCGGGCGCTTACGCTGTTATAGTTTTCATTGCCTACCATTAAACGTTCAACATCTACAATCTCTCGTTCCAGATCTAGCCACTATGATGTTCCAATTTTCCTATTGGTCACGGCACATTAGAACTTATGCCCGTACTTACGTCACAACGCAGCAACGTATTGACGCTATTTTTTATAGAGAACAGTAAATGATCAAATCGTAAATACCTATATACAACGATAGTCGTTAATACTATACGAACAAATATTTTGAAATTACCCCAATTTTAAAGTTTGGAAATCTTTGGCCGCCGGATATGACGTAGTACATGTCCACTCGCGTGACTGCTGCTGCTGCAGGTTATAAATATAAATACGTTCAGTGTGTCAAAATTATGTAATTACGACCTTATTACGGCGACATAAGATCGTGGTTACATATTTTTGAGGCTTTCGACGTATCTGTGTTTATAATGTCTATGGCGTCGTGCCCTGATAATTCCCACGTATGAATAACAAGAACCTCTAGTATCAACCCACTTACCATTAGTAATCGGTGTAGAGCTCAATGGCGGACTGTCCGGTGCGGTAGACTCCGGTTCCTCGACGTCTTTCACCGTAGACTCCTTAGGTGGTCCGGTTCGTTCCGGTTCAGTCTCGCGTACAGGGGTACTGGGAGGTGTGAGCAGGACGGATTGCACCTGGATTGAGCATGAGGATGAATAGTCATTTAGTATACTGGGTGTCTTGAAGGTAATTATTTTTATAAGCTTTTATTTAATTTGACAAGATTGTTTATTCGTTCGTTTGTCAGTATCAGAGCCCGGATTTTTCGCGGCAAAACAAGACTGTCGCAATCTAGCTAGTGTTAGAAATATTTTTATCGATATCGAGTATTATTTTATTAAAAAAATCATGCCGATATATTTACATTATTTTATAATCATTCGCGACGGTCATTTTATTTGTGTTTATTCCATCTAAATCTTAACTATACTTTATCATATCAAGTAACTTTGATTGAAGTGACTATACTACCTCATTGAAAATAATAGACACTTCAGAAAATGAGTATAGTACAGTAGTACTCCTATCACCATCACAAACTAAATAAAATGTCATGTGCTGCCGTGTGTACTGACGTGGATTTCGAAGAAGAAATTGCATTTGTTTCTATATAATTTTATACAATCCTCACGTCAAATGTTTTATTAATTTTTTTATTTTATTGCGTGGACCTTTTTTCTTCTTTTACACAACAACACAACAAAATATTTCTAACACTAGCTAGATTACGACAGTCTTTTGTTTTGGCGCGAAAAATCCGGGCTCTGGTCAGTATGTCCAGTCCAGTCCATGTCAATTGGATAAAGCAGAAAACAGGCATCTGCCGTTTCAACTTCACATCAGATGGCTGTTTTCTGCATAACGCTATCCAATTATGAATTTATGAACGCGTTCACGTTAACAAGATTTGGAAAACATATGTAAAGTCTATGACAATGCAATATTAGTGTCTCCGCTATACTTAACAACCTATCCAGTTTAGACATAACATGTTAGTTTAGCTATAAACATAATAGCAAAATGAGGACTGTGAAAAAATTACAATTTTTGTTTTTAAGCAAATTAATTACGAAAAAGTTCAAATTCCTCGCTTAAATCAAAAGAAACTATTTACCATAGTTTTAGACTTAAAAGGATATTAAAAAATACTTTTAAAAGTAAAAAAAAAAAACTTGGAATATATATGTATGGTCTATAATATGACACGTATAATTCTTACCAGTTTGGTGCTCCCAACAACAACTTCCTTCTCGCCGTTCTCGGCCGGCACGCCGTTGCTCTGGCTGTCCAATGAATCGCCCTTGGTTCCACCGAACACAAGCTGAAAAAAAAAGTCAGTTACAAACCAAAACACGTGACCGTTTGGTATCCTAATATATATATAGTCCTCCTCATTGATTTCGATGACGGCGACCCTTTGCTAGAAACTATGGACTTCGCCTATTATGGGCTCGAATATGGCAAGCGAAGCCAAATTCACTTTTGAAAACCCTCAGACACGTGTGACAGCAGAGTTGGCCACTGGTATTGTAAGTATACGTGTAGGAGGGCTTGGGTCTTTCTTTGCGTAGCTGGCGTTTGACCTAATGTTGTGAGACGGTTTTCCTCAAACGATTGGACACGGTCAAAGATTAGGTCGTCAAGACGACCTGTTTGCAGCAAGCTCCTCCCAACACGTAGGATTGATGGCGCAAGCATTCAGATGTCGTTTGAGCACGTCCTTAAAGCGCAGGTGCTGACCGCCATGCTTTCGCTTGCCTTCCGCCAACTCAGAGTAGAGTACAGCTTTAGGCAAGCGGCGGTCATCCATTCGAAGGACATGCCCACTCCATCTTAGCTGCCGTTCCTATCCTAATATTCAACACTCAAACACTGTCAAAACACTGTATATCCTAGGGTGATGGCACCAGTATTGACAATAAGCTGTGTAAGTGCCTCGCCCTGACTTTTACTACCTTTTATTACTTTTTACTATTTTATTATTATTTATTAAAGATCCCAATCTTATACAAACATTCGCAGTTTCAAATTTAAAGACCACAAAAGCCACAGTGGCGGTGATTTTCACATTTTTATAGCGATTTTATCAAGACGGGTCACTTTTAATTTAAACCATAAGCGTTAAGCCTTACGTTAGAATATGGAATAGATGTATTCATTTTTGCTAGCACCTGTCAAACTTTATCTCGTGCGTGCATGCTGAGCCCGCAAGTGAGGAGTGAGTTAAAGTATTACTCTGTGGCTTACCGAGTGCCTCTGGCTTTCTCCCTCCCCCATCCGCTCCTCATACTCCCTGTAGTCCTCCGCCACGGCGCCCGGCACGGCGGCCACGCACAGTATGTGCTTGTCGGCCAGAGGGAACGACTCCGCCACCTCCGCGGGGTTGTTGGCGTCGATTATCTAAGAAAACGATGTCAGTTAACGCATTCACTGCCGGCATTGATTTTGGAACTTTCGCAAAACGCACATGGGTGAATTTCAGGACGTTTCAACCGCCGTTATTAGTGTCACCAAATATATTGACGAAATCAGTGACACTACAGCAACTTCTGATGCTGATAGAAACTACATCCCCGGTTCTGCTTCTGTTTACATCAGGAGTTGCTGGTAGGTGTAATTGATTTCGTCAATATATTTGGTGACATTAATGACGGCGGTTGAAACGCCCTGAAATTCACCCAAATATGCGTTTAAGGCACAGTGTGTGAGTCTCGAAAACGCTTATAGCGTGAATGCGTAAAGATTGAAAAAATTAGAAACAATGAACCGACTCCAAATTATTAAGGAGTTGATTTTCCATGGATCCTATCTTAGATCTTGACGACAGATATTACCTATCCAATAAAAAAATCGATCTACAATTAGCAAAGGTATTGCGTGACGTACACATATATAACCTAGCCGAGTTAAAAACCCCCGATGTCAGCGCCTAAAAACCCTTTGAGCAATGAGCAAAACCTTGAACGGGCTCCAAGCACGTACATTGGAGGGACTTCGGCACTAGAAGATTTCAAGAATTAAAAAATCAGATCCCCTCATCAACTAGAAAAGAGCTGATGATCTTCAAACGGCTGAACAGATTTTCATGAAACATGGCTATGAACACTCGGGATAAAATTATCTATGACACAAAAAAAACTAAACGAAAATCGGTCCATCCGTTTGGGAGCTACGATACCACAGACAGATACACAGATACGCAGACAGACACGTTAAACTTATAACACCCCTCTCTTTTTGCGTCGGGGGTTAAAAATACAGTTGAATTGAGAACCTCCTCCTTTTTCGAAGTTGGTTGATTTTTTGTTGGTTAATTTTGAATGAAAAGATTCGACTGATGAATACGTCAAAGATATCAAAAAAACATGCTGCTTTGGTTTGATCTGGGAATAGGAGAAACTTGAAAAGTTGTTTTCGTTTTGTTTATAAATATTGGTGTTGTGGAGGTTGAGCTGATATACGCATTTGTGTAATGACCGGAATATTTTAAAAAATACGTAGCACGAACTGTAGCGACGTACCATAACAATCCCCTTAGTTTGCGTGCTAGAGCAAATCCACACAAGCGACGATTTCTTGTCCGAATGCTCCACACTGTGCGTAGACTGCAGTTGTCGATTGATCTGTTCCACTTCCGGCGAATGGACGAACGCCGCCTTGCTCATTTCTTCCGCTATACGAAAAAAATTACATTTCCATCATGTTATGTGCCCGATTAATTATAAAAGATAAAAAAGACAGAAGATATTTCTGCCGCACGGGCAGTTGAGTTGAGGAGAAGCGCTGCAAGAAACTCAACAGTCAGTCAGTAAATCAATCAGCTAAACCTTGCTTTTTTATTCCGTGGAATCCTGACAGCTGTCACATTCTGACGTTTCATGAGTAACAAACATTTTTTTTTTTATTACTGACAGACTGATTGACGACGTTTTTGGCCTTCATTTAAATTTGTAAACCAATCGCATCGCACCTAGGATAAAAACGTAGATTTTCAATAACATTTAACCCCATCTTCCGATTGTGGCCGAGTTTCTATAATGCCTTAGTACAAGTTGACAATAATAGTTCTTTCGTTGCGAGAAACAGCACCACGGGTTTTCTTTTTAGGAGAAAGGACGTCAGACTAGCAAACGAGCACAAGCACGTTCGAACGCTAAGTCAGAAGCCAAATGACGATTAGGGATAAGTTTGGCGGAACGAATGACAGTTGATAAATGTCATTTTATAGTCAATTCTTTTTTACATTTTTTTTCAAAATGCGTATACAAACTATAATATAATCTAACTCCAAAGGTTTGTAATATATGACAAAAACCAAAATGATACCCACCCCACAACTATTTACTTTTTCCTATGATAAAAATATCATGTACTACAGGCCTAGAGCTACTAGAGGTTGGCACTAGGCCAATACTGCCCTGCTAATGTAAAAGGCAGTTTATTACACAAAACTACTGTATCAATTGCAACCTAATGACCCAGTAATGAGGTTGCAATTGTTACAATAGTTTTGTGTAAAAATATACCTTTTACAGGGCAGAATATGTGTGACATTGTCCCAAGATATTTTTTTTAATTTTATTTGATACTCACCCAAACACATCGTATTGTCTGGCTTTTCGTCTTCTTTGGCGTAGAAAACACTTTCCCCCACCATACACCCACCGTCGGGCGTTCTTCCCCCGTTGAGATTCACGCTGGCCGCGCAGAGCAGCGTCATGCGGGGCTCGGTTTCCGCTATCGGCCTGTAAGTTTAACGCACACTTAAAAACATACCTACAGCGGGCTTAGCATGCATGCACGATGTAAAATTTGACAGGCGCCAGGGAAATGAATACAAATATTTCATATTTTAACGTAAGACTTAACGCTTATGGTTTAACATACGTGTCTCGTCCTGGCTTTTATTATCTTTTATTACTAATTAATTTTAGTGATGCACTGTTATGAACCGAAAACTATTACTTAATGGATACTGGACATTATTTTTCTTATTATTTTATTTTAATGTTTTAAATTTAATTTAATTATTTAATGAATAAAAATTATTTTATATATAAATTTATTGCAATATTGATAAAATAATGATAATAATATTATTTAGATTTAAGTTTATATTGTAGTGCCCTTGCAGGGTGTCCATGTGTAGCTGTCTTATTTAAGATAAAAACACCTATCTGAAATGTATGTGGCATAATGTGACAACAATAAATAAATTGAATTGAATTGAATACTAAGCGACTATAGCGCTTTTCACATTTTTATAGCGATTTTACCAAGGACTCTTTTATTTTAAACCGCGTTAAATCTTACGTTACAATATGGAATATGTATTCATTTCCCAAGCACCTGTCAAATTTTATCTCGTTCATGCATGCTAAGACCGCTGTAAGGGGATCTAGTCAAGATGCAACATGACATGATTTTCAAAAATCGACAACATGGAGTTGCCCATGATTTTTTTTTATTCTGTAAGCACGCCCTATAGACACTTTCACGTGTCTGAGTCTACCAGCGCTTCCCAAGAGAAGCACTGTTGAGAAGAAGCGCCGCAGGAAACTTAAGTCTTTTTTCAAATAAATCCCTTATTACAAGTGCATAATTATTTTATTCCAGCTATAGATTAGATCATTATCTAATCAATCTCATTAGATTGTTTATATATTTGTTTATGGATTAATTTAAAAACAATAATTTGGGTGATTGTGATTGTAATACCCGGAATAAATGTTTTTTAAGCGTTACAGGAAACGATGATATAAAATAATAATGAAAAAAGTAGGAATATAACTAAGAAAATAAAATACATATCGTGGAAGATTTATCTCGGCCAATTACAGTCAAGCTAATGTCAATGAACTCGCCTGCAGAAAACCGGAACGGGGACCGGCACGCCGCCGGACGAGAGCGAGGTGCACGGGCTGGGCCCCTTCTGGCCCTGTCCGCTCCGGCCCGGCAGACTCCAACCGTACGCCTGCGTACGGCCGTCCTCTTTCCGCACGTGCGCCCGCACCTTAACAATACCAATAACAATATTTATTAGGGGAATTTTTCATACCCCACACAGTATAAATATAGCTAAAGCAGTAAAGGCACTATGAAAACAAGTTCTAAACGTCGCACTCACACAGGGGTGAATCAACTTTTAAGGTACTCAACTTTTAAGGTAAGGTAGGTAAGGTGTAAGGTACTTCGAGATGTTTCAAAATTTATATTTTTTTAGAAAAACTATTTAAAAAGATAAAAGATATTTATTCAGTAAGTAGGCCGCACGGGCACTTTTACACGTCAAAATCTACCAGCGCTTCTCAAGAGGAGACCACTGCTGAGAAGAAGCGCCGCAAGAAACTCAACAGTTAGTAATTTTTTAATTTTTTAATTTTTTTAATAAAAATATAACAATGTCACTACTTATTCTAGCATTATATAAAACTGTAAAAATAATATTAAATATCTGCGTAGTTTTGCAGGAAAACTTGTCAGAATGACTACGAGAAATTTTATATATATATATATATCACACAAAACAGTTTTGACATGTCTTCCTACATAAACCGTGTCCCCTAGACAAGATACAGCGTTTACATGATTTTTATGAGGTATGTACGAGTAGTAGGTAAGCTATTGAACATTAAACATTAGTTAATTTTCTGGTTTAGGCCAAGCATTTTTGTCCGTTAGATAGTCCTCGACCCTATAGTACGCCTTTGACATCAACGAATTTTTCAAGTAATTTTTAAGTGCTGGAAGGGGTAACTCTAAAACTACGTCGGGTAATTTATTATAAAAATGAATGCATTGACCTACAAATGATTTATATACTTTACGGACACGAAACTTTTTTATGGCAATTTTATTTTTATTCCTAGTATTTATATTATGTATATCAGAATTTTTAACGAAAGAGTCTAGGTTCTTAATAACATACATAATATTTTCATAAATATATTGGGATGCTACTGTTATAATATTAATTTGTTTAAAAATGTATTTGCTAACGTCGTGGCTTACACATTTATAAAATCAGACATATAGGCTAACATTTAAAAAATGTTGTTCAAAAATGGTAGAATTTTAAATAATAATATAGTTGGTAACGCAGGGGACGATGTTGTCCCCAGGTTTTGTATGAAAAATGTGCATTTTCCCCTGAGTTACCAGGGTTTTCCGATAATTAAGAAATATTTGAGGTGTCTAACATGTGGGATCTGTAAATTTGATGGTCTGATTTTAATATTCATAAATTATTATTAATCATAAGTCACCAGGAAAGTTTTAGTGCCGCAAAAGAAAAGGAGTACGGTCGGCCTTATACGCCAGTACTTTGTCACTTTAACGTCATGTTTGAACTGCTGCACTAATCTGTCAAAGGCGTTAAAGCGACAAGGTACAAAAGTGTGCAGCTACTTATAAGGCTGACTGTACCTTAAAAATTGATTCACCCACAGACGCACGTCTCAACGAGACCCCTAAGCGGACATGGCAGTGCTGTCAGTGGCGGGTGTCGCGTGGAGAAGAATAAAACACAAAGCACAAAGGTTAGGGGTCTCGTTGAGACGTGCGTCTGTGTGAGTCCGGCGTTTCGAACGTTTGTTCGTAGTTTCTATATTACTTTCGCTATATTTATACTGTGCCCCAGATACAATGATCAATGACAGAAAAGGACTGTGATTAGTTTTATCTGACAGTGTTATCTGGAAAGTATGCCTAGTAGTACTACTAAAAGGCATAGATTGTGCAAAATCACATAGGTAATTGTCACCTAGCTTCTAAATTAAGTAAAGTGTGTATTTAAGAACGTTCGTTCTTACTAAGCCCCTTATTTCACCGGGACACCATGGTCACGCCACCGGAAGCCTCTTCTTTAGCCATAATATGTTTGGTCGAATGTATAATTTCTCAAATTTTCAATTAAAAAAATGCTGTTTGTTTTATTTTCAGGATACCAAAAAAGCTGTTTAGATCGGTTAGGTTAGGTTAGAGTTGTGAGCGCCATGAAATGCTAATTTTTGCGGCGGGAAATACCTTTTTGGCGAATGAAAATTTGGGTAATGATAATTTGACCAAACATTTTGGCCAAACGGCAGAGACCCTACGCCACCCGGTCGCCGCGACCAACTAAACCTATACAGGTTTCATGGAGGGTATCTCACATGGAGTCTGCTTGATTGCGCTACGTCCATAGCTGTATACATTTTGTTGGTCGCGGCGTCCAGGTGGCACGACCGTGGCGTCCCGGGGGCTTATTGCCTAACGCACTCGCGATCGCGATCGACTTGAAAGTGACACAATTGCTTTCATTTTGTAGGCAGATTTGACTTCAACTGTCAAATATGTAAGCGATCGTTAAGCGAGTGCGTTAGGCAATAAGCCCTCCGGTCAGATAGGGCCCTAAGACCTTCCACTTACGCCGCGAAACTGGCGTAATTGTGAAATTTAATACGAATTCGAAGAACCTTTTTTTCAATAGTTTCTAGTTTTCCCATGAATTCCTCATACACAGCTCGGCCTCGTTTGCCTAATAGGCGAAGTAAAATATCTATCTGCTGTTTGGCATCCATTTCTTCTAATTCACATGCCTTGTAATAAATTATAAAACTCTTTTTCCATCTAATCCACTTCACTCAGGGTACGTTCCACTAAACGCCCGTAACGATCGTAACACCCTTTGTATCGTTCCACCTAAGGCCCGTGGTCGTCGCGAGCGATCGCTTGACGTCATAGATGACGTCACTGTTCGCGACCAAATCGCGCCCACTTCGCCCACAACATATTGGTGGGTCAGAGTGGGCTCACAGCGCTCAACATGTGCGTTCCACCTATAACACTCGCCTACAACGCCCGCGGCGTATTTACGTTAGTGGAACGGCAATTTCTCCGGTCGTGGTCGATGGCGTAGCGGGCGTTTAGTGGAACGTACCCTCAAATTCCCCGGCAACATACTAAGTACAAAAAAGGGACATCCGAGCGACTAACAAGTCGCGGATAAGTTGTGCTGGCCCCACAGGATTACTATTACGTTTTTTACTTGCATTGTCAAATCCCACTTACGATCAGGTCACATTGCCTTCTCCATGTCATTTATAAAAAGCAATTGAATATCGAAGTTCGAAGTGACGTTAGCTCTTTCCCTTTCTCACGATTCGATCACAATTGACGAGTGAAAGGGATGGTGTGTTTCGTGGTAACTGCCCAGGTGTGACACCGGTGCCGAATGTGTTATTTAATTCTTCGAGGATTTCCACCTCTCTCATTCCCCTGGTCGCATTAAATTAAAATAGCATCCAAAGATACAGGAATTTCGACATTAATGCGACCAGGAGAATGAGAGCGTTTGACACGAAAACGAAGAATTACCCTAATGTGGTGGTTTCCCCTTGAGTATTAGTAATTCCACCTGTCATCGTCCACTATTTTTTGCCCATGTAGTAAACAAGGTCATAAATGTGAACATTTTTGTACCTTGTCTATTTAATGTCATGTTCAAACTGTCATATATGAATGTCACAGCGATTAAAGTGACAAGGTACTAAAGTGTACACATATTTATGACCTTGACTGTACATTGTTTACTCGAATTAATGTTATATGTATATAATAAAATAAGATGCAAGACAAACATAAAACACTTTGTTATCAAATTTATTTAACATAATTATCACAAAAACTTATAAAGTACTACAAACACAATAACACTTATTAACAAAATTATCACTTCTTATAGGTACTTGTGACGTCACTTATACCATGCATTACTGAAAACAAATGAAAGGAGTAGGAATTAGGAAGGAGAAAATAAAAAAGGAAATAATTAGGGACTACATCGATCTTATACGCTGACGCTTCAATTACCGCTCTTACGCCTTGGGGCTACTTTGAAAATCGAAGTTCGAAGTTACGTTAGCACCTTCGCTTTCTGACGACTTAATCACAATTGACAAGTGAAAGAGATGGTGTTTCGTGGTAACCATCCCGGCTACGACTGTGTGCGGCGGCGGCGGCGGCGAGCGAATTCTGTCTTCATTGCTCGGTCGAGACGCTCACCGCACATCGACTAATTGGCATTACACGCAATGTATTAGGAATTCGCTCGCCGCGCCGCGCCGGTCGCGCGAATATGCGGGACACCAAATTTAATGTCCAGGTTTCCTATTTTTATTAGGTGCGTACGGATTAGAGGCACGCATGGCTCGCTCTATTTCCTCAAATGCGTACGCGTGCCTCAACCGGAGGGATTGAGCAGGTTTTAACTGAGGCATAAAACATTGGCTGAATGGGCTAGATTACTTAGTGTAATAAAAACATAGACCAACTCGCCCCTACCTGTCTAAACTGCTCGCTCCGCTCGTGCCTCCTGTGATGGTGGTCCGACAGCTGTGTTTCGAGGAAGTCCGCCTGTGTGCGTGAGTGCCGGAGGGACGTCTGCGGGGCGGCGACGGCGCGCAGGTGCGGCGTGGAGAGGGGGCGTTGAGGTCGTTCACCCGTACTGCAATAGTTATTGGTGATTTTCATACATAAAGAACTATGCGACTAAGGGTCTGTCTCACAATCGACAAGTAAATTTATCTGCCACTTAAAGTTAGCTTTCTCCTCGTCTATTTCCAAGTGTACGGAAGGAAAATGGCTTAATTTATATGACAGATATGATTTACTTGGCGATTGTGAGACAGTAGTGTTTCTTTATCTACACACATATCATAAGTCCTCTATAATGCGTTCAGAATCCGTTGGCAATGACCAGCATTACAACAATAAATTTTACTATGATAATTTTCTTATCTGTAGCAGTAACATAATGTTCTTATAACGATATAAGATTTGATAAAGTTATGAGTTTCAAATTTCGAACATCTTTGAAAAACAAAACAATTTTATTTGACCTCAATTCTAATATCACTCGAGATGACATTTAATTCGAAATGAAATGTCAATTGCATACAATTTTGACAAATCTCGTATGTTACTTGATAATTAGGCATTATGCAGCAGTCACATAAACTACTATTATGTACTTCCTCGAATGTAAGTTAAGAGATCTGGGTATTGTAGCATTTAGGTGTTTATTTTAATATATAATTAAGGGATTATAATAGTAATAGGTCATAATGAGATAAGATGTTTAGCCTCCCAAGAAAAGCCATAGGCATAGGCATTTTAGTCTACAGTAAAACACTTTTCACTTCGCTTGAGAGAAAATATATGTAAAACGAAAATATATTTCAAGGTAATAGGCAAGGCAATATTCCCAATTAAGGCTTTAGTTTGCTACAAACGTCGTACTCCGCCCCGCTAACGTGATTCGTCAAATAAGATGGCAGTCGCGAAAAATTGCATCGCAAAATGTGATCAAGATTTATAATAATTGAATTACTACGATGATTTGCGCCAAGAGTATGGTTGACAACCACGAAATAACACACAAAAAGTGCTGCAATCAAATTCTTATTATTGTGGCCAACTGTAAGATGGGCCACCGGTAACTATTGTTTTCAATCCACGAAGGCGCGCCCCACCACACAAATTGAAGTTGCACGGTTGCAAAATTAAGTAGCGGGGCGCGCCGAAACTAAAACTCACTATGAAAAGAAATCAAACAAACAAACACGACGGGCCAACTAGTCATTGAGAAGTTTCTATCGCCACTTTACGTCTCCATTATCATATCAGCTGTTGGTACAGTCGGCTACAATCGTATGTTTATACACTGTGCAAAAGTGTATACAGACTTATTTGTCCTTGAATATAAGTGTATTTTACTGTCATAAAAATTGCATAAGTATTTAGAATTTTAAATCAAGCCGTAAAATAAAATTTCTAGATTTACACGTACAATATAGCAGCAGCAAGGCAAAGAAATCTTAAGCGAATAGTAGACCAAAAGTCCAGTACGAGTGTTTAAAAAAAATAGGGGACATCGAACAATCTCACACAAATTGACCTAACTCCAAACTAAGATCTAGGCTTGTACTATGGGTACCAGGCAACGATAAACATACATAAAGAAATACATACTTAAATACATAGAAAACATTAATGATTCGGTAATAAATACTCGCGCTCATCACACAAATATTTGCCCATACCGGGACCGCTAGCTTCGTAGGCGGGATCACTACCCACTAGGCTAACCGCGTCAAATAAAAACTAGAGCTAATGTCAACCTTACTTCATACAAACTCAGGCTTATATTGCGTTGTCAACCATGACGGATATTTCGCCAATTGCGTTGAAAAGGTTAAAAGTTAATATCTAATACCCGGACTCACACTTGGACGTAGCTTAGGGATCCAACCCACAAAGTAAATGTATTTAAATTTGAACTTTATTGCTGTCAATATTATGTAAAATTCTACAAGTATGAAATGGTTGAATTGGATCCTTTCCCTAAGCTACGTCCACTTGCAAATATTATTTTTCATAATCGCACAAAAATCTATTTTAGTTAAATTATACGTATACATTGTCACGTTCTGTAGAATTCAAACGTCACAATGACAAATAAATCATATTGATTATTGTAGATATCGTGCGTTAACTCATCTCAACTGTGATTCCCGTCTCAAGATACATCAAAGTAAACGTCAATCCATAGAAAACTGTCATTTTTGACGCATCTTGTGACGGGGATCACAGTTGAGATGAGATTATTAAATACGGCCCATTGACTCAGTGCAAATCAAATTTCAAGCTTATAAGAAAGCAAATATTAGTACGAGTATCTCCATGTATTCTTACAAGCAAGCATATTTTTATTCGCAAGCAATTTTGGTAATAGGCAAAAAAATGTTTTCGCTGAATGTCGAACACATTAAATGAATTCGCAAAGCAATCACTTGTTACTGTGTTCCCATTCCCTTGACAGCCAACGCCTGGCTGACGGTATGGTATAACAAACGCCGTTGTATCTGACAGGTGAGAGATGACCTAATAACTGAGGATACGTGTACAATCGGCCACATAGGTTGTCTTTCAATATTAACACAATAACCTATAAGAAATAGAAAAGAAAAAAACAATATGTATATAGTTAATTATGTTGTGTTACATTTCATCCAAGGGATTGCACACCTAAGTAAGGTATATGATATTCATTTCAACCTGATACCTCCACGCGTTCCTAAGAAAAAGGGTCTTGACAGAAACACAGACACCTCGGTTCGTTTCACAGACGGCGTCGGTTCAACAAAGTGATCCTATAAGGGTTCCGTTTTAGGGTTAAGGGAAAAACTCCTCTTTTTTGAAATAGATTGTAAAACAAAAGCCGACATACCTGAATAGGTTGCTAAAAAACTTCCAAATGCTTTGCTTGCTTTTCTTATCCATAGTGGAGTCGACACGACTCGCCCGCACCATCTCCGTGTAGCGCACGGCGTCTTGGAGTTCCATGAACCGCTCCTGGAATATAAAACGCCATTATTATATTATATCACTAGCTTTTGCCCTCGACTCGGCTCGTAGAAGTCTTTTGCAGATGCTCCCTCGGGAACTTAAATTTTCCGAAAAAAAAAGTATCCTGTCCTTCCCCGGGACTCAAACTATCTCCATACTAAATTGTATACACCTTAAGAAATGATTGATTCCCCATACAAACTTCCACCCCCTTTTCACCCCTTTAAGGGGATAAAAAGTATCCTATGCCGTTCCGCGGGACTCAAACTATCTCCATAACAAATTTCATCTAAATCGGTTCAGCGGTTTAAGCGTGAAAAGGTAACACAGCACCACCATTACTTTCCACCCTAGCGGTCAAAGTGGACTTTTGCACGCAGATTAAGTGCTCCAAAGAAGGCTTTCTCGAGCTGGTGAGGTGAAAATACCGTTCCTGGACTGTCACGTAAAAAAACCACAGTACAGTCAGCGTCAAATAGATAGGAGCAGTCAACATGGCCAAATATATCGCAACACATCCTTATTCCTATTGTAATCCTATCTAAGAAGTGGTCCAGAAAAAAAGTAGCACGTCATATTAGTGTGTATATGAATGAAAGTACAACAGTTGTTTTTTGTTTTTCTGGGGTTCTGTCTGGTTCTTTTTGAACCTTGTATGACTTCAGTCCAGCACTCTCTTCAATCCGATGGACCGTAGACTTGCTACAACCCAACTTATCGGCGAGCTTTCGTTCGGACAAGTTACGGTTGGTCCTGTATGCAGCTTTGATCTTATTTGCTAGTTTTTTGTCCTGAAACCCTTTTCTCCGACCGGAGCCTGCTTTTCTATCAACAGTTAACCTCTGTCTGTAAGTCCGCAAAATCTTACCTATTGTGGATCTGGGTATAGTTAAATGTTTGGCGACCTGAACTTAGACTCCAACCGGCGTTTTCTAGGTAGGTGTCTATAATTAACTTACGACGAGTAACTTCAGATGGCGACATTTTTTTTATTTTTAAATAAATCGAATAATTGCTACCATAAAATATCTTCTGATGAACCTTGGCAATTGGCACTATTGGATGAATGAAACAAACAGTTTTTAAATTGTGAATTGATCAAAATCCAAAAAAGGTTCATGCTACTTTTTTTCCGGACCACTTCTTATCTGCTGCCACAGTACCTTGTACTGGTTTCGCTCCATGAGCACGCGCGCCATCTCGACGCGCGTGAACCGACGCCGCTGCGACATCGGCACGTCCGCCTCGTCCTCGTTCTCGCCGCCGGCGTTGTTGCTCACAGTCTCCTGGTGACAAGCCGGGCTCCTATAGCATTCGCTACACCAACGTACAGCACTACCAGAGCCCTTAGCCAAGATGGCCATCGCTAACTAGCGTTTCTATTCGTTTAATTTTTAAACCAATCGCGTCATTGGTATATCACGTCATGACGTGATCTACCAATGACGCGATTGGTTTAAAAACTATCTTGGCAAAGGGCTCAGGTTCATAATATCGGCAATATTTGCTTTTTTATAAAACACGATTGGCTAATGCACTGTGAGTTGCGAGTTGCCAGCCGAACGCTATTAAAATTCGCCAACAAACCGCTTTGCAGTTTGGCGAAACTATAGCAAATGTTGTTAAATTTGTATCTTTTGGAATATAATAAAAAAAGATGAAAGTGTATTGGCAACATTTTATAATTTTACTCCGTTTTAAGTCTCGTAATCACTCAACATAATTATTATCAAACATGCCTTGGAACAAAAATAAGTTCAGTTCAATTATGTAAAAATGTATGGAAATGTACAGTCAGCATCAAATAGATAGGAGCAGCGAAAGTGGCCAAATATATCGCAACCCATTTTATTACTATAGGAATAAGGATGTGTTGCGATATATTTGGCCATTGAGGCAGCTCCTATCTATTTGACGCTGACTGTACACACTCGTCAAGTCTCGCAAGAAACCGACCGCGGTCGGAGACACGACGACACGAGACGAGAAAGAGCGAGACCAGGCACAACCAGTACGTACACACTCGCTTTCGGCCCGTCTCAGGGTGCCGAGTGTGTACGGCCGGCATCATTTACTTTAAATCCAAAAAAAAAATTAACATACCAAATCTAATGTCAGTCAAAAATGCACACAAGTCTAAACTAAAAGTATTGTCGGCGTTATTTTTTACGAACAGCACCAAATGGTACAAAATTATAACACAAGAAAGATATAAAAGTCTGTTCCGTAAACTTGCTGTGTTTTATATAAATCGACCGACACAATATAAGAACCGTACGTTTAAATTGGGAAGCTTAGTATAATACCAACATTGAACAAAGAAATAGTACATTATGGTACCCTGATAAACATTAATTGGAATTACCTTCAAATGGCGCAACTCCTCCTCTAGCTGCGTCACTCTCTCCCTCAGCTTCTCCCGCGCGGAGCTCAGATTGGCGACCTCCTCTCGCAGTATCTCCTGTTCACCGGTCAATTCGTCGACCTTCACTATCAGATCGTCTTTCACCACGTTCAGCGCGTTCCTGTTGACAAGACAATATGTTACGTTCACAACATAAAGGGACCTTATGGAGGCTGGCATTTACGCCGTTTATAGAAATGTTGCCATCGTATTCGTATAGTTAGAAGAACAAGAAGAGCGTAACTGCCTTCTTCCATAAGGTCCCTTTATATTGAGAACTTCACATATACATAGGTAAGGTAAAACTGAACTTAAAAAAGAATATGCATGATTTTTTTGCTTCATTAAAGTCATTCATGTAACAAACAGTAGATAAAAATAACCAAGAAGCCATCAAAGATTTGTTTCTATCTCTTTCTAGCAAAACAGACTTTAACGTGGAGTTTATATGGCCGCAGTGCCCGCTGACGTCACAGGACATGTCGGATCTCTCTAATTAGTAGTTTTAAATTCTTATATTATCAGTATTTTTTGGTATTTTTCTCTAATTAGTAGTTTTAAATTCTTATATTTCACTTTTTGCCATCTTTTTACGGTATTTTCATATTTTGTTAAGATTTCTTAACAAGAAATGCGATTAAAAAAATATGCATATTCGCGATTCCTACTAATATTATAAATGCAAAAGTAACTCCTGTCTGTCTGTTACCTCTTCTCGCTTAAACCGCTGAACAGATTTTGAAGAAATTTGATATGGAAATAGTTTGAGTCTCGGGGAAGGACATAGCATAGTTTTTATCCTGGAAGATTTGATGTTCCCGTGGTATACACGATAAACGACTTCTACGCTATATATTAGTTCGGGACTTGGTCATTAATAGAGCTTAGTTTGGGTCTAGGTTAATTTCGTCGTATTCGTTTTTCAAACTCGCATCTGAATTTTTTCTTTGCTGTTGGTAAATTCATATCATTAATTACAATTTATGATGCAATCAGTTTACCAACCGCAATAAATCATTGCAGATGTCGTATCGCGAGGATTTGTGAGAGATTGTCTCCTATTCTACTTACTTTGTTGCCAGAAGCTCGTTGTTCTCCAAAATTAGGTTCTCAACCTCCTTGCCCATACCTGCGAAAAGAAATATTCGTTATGAAATATTTAAAAGGGCGTTATTATTGTCAATTTACTTAATATTCAAATTTTTGTGATACAAAGGTGTTATGTGGTCGAATTATGTAGTTGGATCTCGTCCTGGTTCCGTTCAGAGCGCTATCAACATACCGTCGGTGATACTCAACAAACAAATTCAAGAAAGAGCAAAATGCACCTTACAAAATAAGTCAGAAAGGTGCATTGTAAAACCTATTGAATTTGTTAGTTATGCGTATAGCGGCAACGCTCGGAATGACGTGCTCCGATTTGGGGCCAGGCCATTTCATTTTAGACTTTATGCCCACGACGGAACGGAGACGGTATATGCTTTTAGGATGAGAGGTTTGTTTGTTGGTTCGTTTGTGTGTGCACTCGTTGGTTGAATTTATCAGCAATCTTGTGGCATGTGTTCGTTTAGTTTCCACATGTTTATTAAACACTAATTTTTTTAATCGTTTTTAATGTATGAATTAAAAAAACAATCTGTCGACCCGATCGCTACCAAACTTAACAAGATCACCCGCTGGGGTAATCTGAAGATTGCCTGAAAATTTCATCAAAATCGGTCCGGCCGTTTTAGAGTCCATAGGGAACATACATACATACATACAGTCACCACACGGGATTGTTGAGCCACTATAGGACCCTCTCACAGAAAGTCGACGGAAAATTTTGACGTAATTTCTTTTGAGTGACTTGACATTGTCATTATGATAGGGTTCTATGGTGGCTCAACAATCCCGTGTGGTGACTGTACATAGATTTATATATATATAGATCTAGTAAATAACTTACCAAAATAGTTGTCATTAACTGCCCATCCGCATTTTGTTAGGTCATGAAATAAATGAGATTAATGTATTAGTTATATGTACAAAGCTTAGCAAGTTAATATATATATGTATAATATGCTGTTAATATAATAGGAAGCAGGCATCCGCTCCGATCAGAGGGAGGGGGGGGGGGGGGGGGGGGGGATGGCTAGCAGTGGACCTCTAAGTCTTGAATCACATCTATCAGCATCAATTCGGATTTTGGCTATGGAAAATGACTGTTTTGCCCCATACAAAACAGCCATTTTCCATAGACAAAATGCGAATCGGTGCTGATAGACGTGACTCAGGCCTAATACGTCATTATTCTTTTTTACTGACAATGGCGAAAAATTACAATTGTTTTTAGGCTTCTGTTATTTGTCAATAGTTATCTTGACACTTTATTTATAATGTGTAAACATTTAAGTGAAATCGTTGTGACAGAGTAGTCGGACAGTGTAATAGAGTTGTATTCTTTTAAGAGTTGTGTAACTATATTTGTGACGTTCTCAATACAAAGGGACCTTATGGAGGAAGGCAGTTACGCTCTTCTTGTTCTCGTAACTATACGAATACTATGGTAACAGTTCTAAAAACGGCGTAACCGCCTGCCTCCATAAGGTCCCTTTATACTGAGAACGTCACATTTTATCATATTAATTTTTATTATTTATTATTTGATATCCTTAAATAAATATAAATAACAACGCAATTCAATGGTAACCTGTCAAACAGTATAGTTATTTCAATTCAAAGTATTCGCAAACAATCATTAAACTATTACGTGTCAAGAATCGGTAAAAAAAAAAGAAAAAATTTAATTCGTTGATGATGGACACATTGAAGCGACGTGTCTGTCTATCTTGCTCTAGCTTTAAAACTCATCAATAAAACTACAACAAAATAGACAAAATCCCACGACAATACTGGTACCCCTACTTATTTGAATTTACAACAAAATTAATTAAGAACTCTCGATCAAATCATCCGTTTAGCAGCTACGACGCCACAGCCAGACGCAGATACACACGATAAACTAATAACACCCCTCTTTTTTGCGTCGGGGGTTAAGAAGCAAGAAAAGTATGAAAAGCATTATTCTCTATATTAAATTAATTAAATTACCCAGGGCCGATTTTCTCCATCCCCAGATAAACATATCTGACAGTTAAAATGATCACTTTCTTTCTGTTTGTCGTATGATAGAAAAGGACAGAGCTTAAATTTAACTGACAGATAGTGTTATTTGTCTGACAGATAGTGTTATTTATACCAATCCATCCAGCACTATAATATATGCTAAGCATTTTTCAAATTTAGATGACTTCATACAATAACTGAACAAAAGTTGCTTAACAAAACTTGTTACAAAGTCTAACAAAGGGTGTAACTATAGCTCTTTCAATTCACGAAGGCGAGTGGGCTTTATTAGTGTTGGACGTGTACATGCACATAGCGGTAGTGTGCGTGTCTGAAGGAGCGATCCGCAGCGCGCGCGCCGTCGCTCAAGTCACTGGTGCATATTGTTTGTGTGCGTGTACGTATACACGACGCTGTATACGGATACGTGTTGACATGTAAAGCCCACTCACTCGCCTTCGTGAATTGCAAGAGCTATAGTAAAGTTATTGAGCATTTACCCTACGTTATACGGTTTTTAGTTAAAAATAATACTATTTGTGCTCGTCCAAATTGAAAGTGACCTTATCGCGACAGGCGGTTACGCCTTTTTTCACACGGTTGTTATACTAATGACAAGACAATGAAAACTATAACAGCGTAAGCGCCCGCCACCATAAGGGCCCTTTCGATTTGGACAACATTTACATTGAACTTAGTAATGTTAATTGACTCACCAGATGAAGCGTATTCCCCAGGGTGTACCCAGCTTCCTGCACGTTAGGAAAATATATATATTAGTAATAGATAACATCAGTCGAACCGATACAGATACATTAGGACAACTTGCAACAAAGGGTTAGTTTTGTTCACACATCGCGGCCGACCCGAATCCTAGAAATGTCGTCCAAAGTAGCACTATACTAAGAAGTGGTCCAGAAAAAAAGTAGCAAGGACCTTTTTTGAATTTTGATCAATTCACGAAAAATGTCATATCTATCACGTAACATGCCGAGAAGTTATTTTATGGTAGCAATTATTCGATTTATTTAAAAATGAAAAAAATATCGCCATCTAAAGTTACTCGTCGTAAGTTAATTATATACACCTACCTAGAAAACGCCGGCTGGAGTCAAGTTCAGGTCGCCAAACATTTAACTATACCCAGATCCACAGTAGGTAAGATTTTGCGGACTTACAGACAGAGGTTAACTGTTGATAGAAAAGCAGGCTCCGGACGGAGAAAAGGGTTTCAGGACAAAAAACTAGCAAATAAGATCAAAGCTGCATACAGGACCAACCCTAACGTGTCCAAACGAAAGCTCGCCGATAAGTATGGGTTGTAGCAAGTCTACGGTCCATCGGATTAAAGAGAGTGCTGGACTGAAGTCATATAAGGTTCAAAAAGTATCAGACAGAACCCCAGAAAAACAAAAAACAACTGTTGTACTTTCGTTAATATACACACTAATATGACGTGCTACTTTTTTTCTGGACCACTTCTTAGTAATACTAAAACTAGTTCGGAATTCGGATCTAGTGCGCAACCTTTCATACAAATAGAAGAAAGAACGTGGCAGCTCCTCCATCGACAAGAGCGTAACACACAAAATGAACGACGATGTATCTTTCTCTTTTCAATTTTGTGAAATGTTCCGTTATCTAATGAGGTTATAAAGCTCCGTCCACGTAAATGTAGCTAATCGCTTATCCATCACGATTTTTAAAATTTTCCGGGATAAAAAGTGTCCTATGTGTCAGTCCAGAATAAGAAATATCTCGCGTGCCAAATATAATTCGAATCCGTTAAGTTGTTTAGGACGGCCGCACATTGAGCCACTAGTGGCCGCCACTAAACGCGACCACTAGTGGCTCGGCTCAGCCACTAGACGCAGCCACCAATCGCGGCCACCGGTGGCTGAGTGGCGGCCACTATTGGCTATTGTTTATTGGAGAAGCCGGCGACTGTAGCCGAGTGCGCGCCAGGCGAGCGACAAAACGCGGCCACTAGTAGCGAGCGCGGGCGACTACCGCAGCTTGTGGCTCGGACGCGGCCAGTCGAACGCTCAGTGTGCGCCGATGCTATACAAAATGTATGAAAAAACTCGTCCGCAGCTTGTGGCGGCCACTAGTGGCTACGCTGTGGCCGCGACTAATGGCCTAATGTGCGGCAGCTCTTAACCTCTCGAGACCCAGAGTATCTTGCCAATTTGTACTTTAGGTGTTATTTAAGGCATTACGATAGGGTCAAAAATAATAAAAAAAAACAATCCCCGCTAGTAACTCGTACAAGTATCATAGGTGATACCGAGGGTCTCAGGATGTTAGGCGTGGTTCAAACACAAACATGCAACAACCATACACACTTTCACATCCTACTCAATATTATAAACGTGAAAATTTGTGAGGGTGGATGGATGTATGGATCTGTGGATGTTCGTTACTCTTTCACGCAATAACTACTGAACAATTTTGGATGAAATTTGACACACAGATAATATTCATCCAGGATTAACACATGGGTAATTTTTATTATTTACTGTCACTTGGTGACAAAATTGTCCAATATTATAGAAAAAAAAAGGTCGAAAGAAATATGTCAATCAATTTGTCTTTACGTACGTGTGCAGGTTTCCTCACGATGTTGTCCTTCACCGAAAAGCTCATGGTAAATTTACAAATTATATTTCGCACATGAATTCCGAAAAACTTAAGGTGCCACGACCCTCTGCTTAAGAGTCGTCAGGTCAAACCATTAGGCTACCACGGCATTTTTATTTTCCCGTATAGTTATAATAAAATCCCCATGTTACCCGTGATGTCGGCTCCGTCGTCGCCCTCCGCGATGCTCGCGTCGGGGTCGTGGAACGACAGCTCCTGGTACAACGTGTTGCCGCTGCGCTTCTCGCTCTTCGTCTGAGACCTGCTCACCGACGACACCTGCGCCGGCGCCACTGGCGACGTGGCCTACAAGTACAATAAATAGTTACAATTAACGCTTGACTACAAAAACATCTCACATTTTTTTTATCTGTCACAAAGTAATGCTACATTATTCATTTATAAATGATACTTTTGACATCAAACTCGATACGCCTGTAAAAAAAAATTTTCTATCATTTTATGGATGTCAAATCCGACATGTTGGATTTATTATGACACGCGGAACACTAAGGCGAAATCAACGACACCTCATTTGTCATAATATAATGGATAGTATATGTGCTATGAGGGAACATATAAACATACAAACATACTAACTAACAAAGCTTTCGCTTCGTCGGGTAAAAATTCGAATTATAATCGCTAAAAAATTACACAACCATTAGACCTATTTCCTTACATCGATACAAAAATGGCACGTAATAAAATAAAACAAGGAACTCTACATAGCTACGTCTCGTGACATATATAAGCTGTCACGGTATATAAAAAAAGCCATAAAAATGTACACAATAATTACTTCAATCTTACTAACGAGGCTTATACAAGTGTACGCTTTACGATGCTACCAATGCAACTCTTTGTTGCATCAAGATTGTTATACGCACACGTTGGATATCAAATACTTGACAGAATGTCCAGCGGCCAACGCCGTATGTAGGGCGTTAACGCAAGCTCAATACTTCACGGCGGACCAAGAGGTTGTTGTCGTGCGAGAGTGTGCGTACATGTATAAGAAGCCGCTTGGTTGTGTGCAATCTAAGTTTAGTGAAGTGCATTATTCTTTGGCATGCGAGTGTGAGGAGGATGGGTGTAATAAAGGTTACTTAGTATTGGGTGATATGTGGAGAGTTTTAGTGATTTGGTTAGTTTTATGGGGTATCAGCTGAGTGATTAGTTATTAGAAGTATTGGGCGAACGCAATAGCGTTGATGATGGGTAAAGAAAATGAAATTATATTTAGTCCGTCAGTTAGATTATCAAAAAAAGCTTTTTTTTCTTTTGTCAATCAAAAAAAATTACAATGATAAAGCGCGTCAAGTGGGGGCTTGAGAAGTCACTTCTATGTAAAAATTGTATTGAGACGTGACGTCATGCGACATTTCAAGAAAATATATCTCAGTAATTTTTTGATCATGTGAAAAAAGAAAAAATACGTGTCCAATGCTTTTTGATAATCTACCAGATCGACAAAGAAAAAAAAATTGTCATCATCCCTAATATTTGTTAAATTGTTTGTTTTAATGAGACCAGAATAAATAAATTAGCTTTAATTTTAACTTTAGGTTTAATGTTCATTTAAGATAATTGTCAGTGGGTCAAATAGGCTCCTTCCAGGCTCGACAAGACAAGGAGGTCGCAAGACGCAGAAGAACGCCTGGAGGAGCTACTGGTCGATGAAGGAATACATGAAGGAAAACCTTCCAATGTCACTTAAGCGTAGACTCATGGACATGTGCATTCTTCCGATCCTCACCAACGAAGCTCAGACAGACTTGGTCTTAATAGTCATGTCTGTCGCATGCCGGAGGAATTGTGGGCTAAGTGTGCACCAAATGGGTCCCACGCAATAGAATCCGGCGCCGCGACAGACCACGGCGACGTTGGCGAATGAGTTTGCGTTTGATCAAGACTGGGGGGAGACTGCCCAAGATAGGGTTACGTGGAAGGAGGGAGGCTTTTGCCCAGCGGTGGGACATTGCAGAATAAGAGTTGTCAGTTACCATTAGTGTTTTCAATCCACGAATTTTGTGACAATTTAGTAAAAGCATAATTATCTAATGATGAATAACTAGAATTTAAATTAATAAAATGTAGGTACTTATGCAAGGAACGACAGTCGCGCTATTTTTACATGACATTAATGTTGTTCACTTCGTTATATCTACGTGAAACTACTTTAGTTTATAATAATTGTCACCGACGGTAAAAAATATAACACTGTACCTTTAATTTCATAATAATAAATGGGTCATCATCAAATTTTGCGCAGAACACTCTGTTACTCTTTTTTTGCTTCCGATAATCAATCATTATCTGTGGTATAGGCTGACTGCAAATCACTCATCATTTCAGTCAAATTACCGCAGAAAATAGATAGTGTAAACGGAAACAATTTTTTTAGGTTGGGACAAGTTTAGCTGCACAGAATTTGAAAATGACCCAAATGTAATTATCCTTAAAGTGATTTCATTTCATATCTTTTAACGTTACCACGAGCACGTAACGGCTGCTTATTTTATAGAGGGTGAGTCAAACTCATGCCCCGTGGGCCCTATTTCTCGAAACAATAGAGTGATAAAATTAGTCCATTAACTAATATTAAATAAATAAATAAATAAATATCTTTTATCTTTTTTATCTTTTTTATTGTTTACAAGTGTAATAGTGTGCGTTTCTCAATTCAATATTAGTTATCTACTAGTTGTCAACTAATACTCGTACTAATATTACCTAGTTTACCTAGAAGTACCCTAGAAGTAACCTAGTTTTACTATTTTTATATACAGATCCGACCCCCGCCCCCCTTTATGGGGGTGGGAGGGTAAAAGTTACAGATTTATTAATTTTTCTGTTATTTATATAAATCCTAGGCTCCATACCAAATTTCAGCTTTCTAGGACATAAGTACCCTAGTTTTACCAGTTCTGTATACAGTCCTGCACCCCCCTTTATAGGGGTGGGAGGGTGAAAGTTACAGGTTACACTCCATGCCAGATTTCAGCTTTCTATCCTAGAAATCGGGAATAACCCTAGAATTTGATGAGTGAGTGAGTGGCCAAATCGTCTTATTTTAGGTATCAATAAAATCTAAAGTATAAAAGCTAAGCTAAGCTAATAAACTAAGAAACTTAGTTTATTTCATGTTTCCTAACTACATCTTATCTTGTGAATTTTTGCTCTCTGGTGTTATCTGGGACGAAGCTATGCCGGTTTGAAACTGAGACGAAACGGTTCGAACAGGGCCATGGAGAAGAAGTAGCCTAGATATTGAAGATAGCTAATCTTACTGAAAGGAAACAGCCCTTTATTTTTAGAAATAAGAAAAACTGTTCATTTTTGACACATACATATAATAATAAAAATAATAATTATTATCAGGGACAATCTCACACAAATTGACCTAGTCCCAAACTAAGCTCTAGGCTTTTACTATGGGTACTAGACAACGATAAACATTACTTAGAGAAATACATACTTAAATACATAGAAAACATCCATGACTCAGGTACAAATACTCGCGCTCATCACACAAATATTTGCCCATACCAGGATTCGAACCCGGGACCGCTAGCTTCGTAGGCAGGGTCACTACCAACTAGGCTAAACGCGTATATATTATATTATTTAATTCACCCATTCGACCCATTTAAGGGCCACTTTTATCAAAGGTTTTATAAGGATGAGGTGAGTCACACTTACTTGACTTTGTTGAGTGATAGGATCGGTCTGATGCGCCCTCTCTACCGTCCTCACGGCCGCCAGCTCCGAGCCGATGGTCGGCGATGGGGGGGAAGAGGACAGACTGACCGGGCTGCCCGGGATGCTCTCTGTCTGTTCCACGATGTGTACCGAGCCTTCGAGCGAGGCGAACCCGAATGAAATTGGACCTAGGAGGAAAAGTTTGTAAGTATACGCGCTATAAGGCAAACAAAGGCATATCGTCGGCTTACTTTCTCAACCTCGTATCTGCATTTTTTTTCTTGCGGTTGGTAAACTGATTACATCATATAATAATAATAATCCAGCTTATATACGTCCCACTGCTGGGCACAGGCCTCCACTCACAATGAGAGGGTTTGGGCTATAGTTCCCACGCGGGCCCAGTGCGGATTGGGAACTTCGCACACACCGTCAATTGCTTTTGCAGGTGTGTTGCAGGTTTCCTCACGATGTTGTCCTTCACCGAAAAGCTCATGGTAAATTTACAAATTATATTTCGCACATAAATTACGAAGAACTTAAGAGGTGCGAGCCCGGGTTCGAACCCACGACCCGCTGCTTAAGAGTCGGCAGGTCAAACCATTAGGCTACCACGGCTTTTTTCGTACATAGCATGGCTGAATTGTTAGTTTGAGCGCTGTCTCGCCAACAAACTGCTGAGTCAGTTTGGCGAGGATAAACTTAAATGCAAAACGTATGTATTTTTTTTTTATAAAAAAATACTGATTTGACCGGTCAGTCCACTACAAGACAAGTATTATCAATCTTCGGATGTTGTGTGTATTGTATACCGTGCCGAATAAATAAATAAATAAGTCGCACGTCACAGCGACACAGGAGATAGTTTTTATTTTTTTTGGCGGATGTAAATACGTTACGCATCATCCCCACACCGAACCAGCATAACATGACAGTAAAAGTCGCACGGTTTTCAAAATATTACCAGTTTAATATACAAATTGACAAACAACTTGAACTTTAAGCTGGCATATCTTGATAACCATGCGACTTTTACTAAGGTCATGTTGGGCTGGTTCGGTCCGTTTTAGGCTGGTCTACCTCCGGTGTCACTGTGACGTGCGACTTATGAGACACCCTGTATAAAGAACTTATCCAAGAAATTACGTTAGATTATTCAATATATCTGTACCTGCCTCTCAATCAGTTACAATACGATCGAAACATCAAGGTATTAATTATACGGATTAGTTTACGCGTTTAAACCGTTTAACTACAAATAATATTTAAATCTCGCGACAGTTAAGGGCCGTATTTATTCAATTGAACGTGTCTGGATGCCCGTCTTAAGATGTGCCAGATCATCAGAGATGTTTGTAAGGCTTGACGTTCAATTTACAATATGAATAATATTTATATATTTATTTATATATCTAGAGATCAGTTTATGATTACGGCCCTAATATCCGGTCCATATACTCAAACCGCGGATAGATAATATCTCGAGTTAAAATTTGACATTTGCCACGTACAACATATGTCATGTTTTTGTTTGAAGTAACCTTATCGATCCACGGTTTCAATATAGGGACGCGGACATAGGACGTTATAAACCTTAAGATAATAATACCAAGGCAATGGTCTCACCACTGGATCTGCCAATGGGGTTGAGTCCAAGCCGGCCTCGAACCTCGCTCCTCTCGCTCGGGGTGCTAAGCATCAGTTTGGTCCTCTCCCTGTAGTCCATGTGGCTCTTGAGCAATTCGTTGTATCTGTCATGAAGCTTGGCGTATTCCTGTTTGGGGGACAATTCAAATGTTAATAACCTAACCTAACAGAGTTAAAAACCCCCGATATCAGGGCCTTAAAACCCTCTGAGCGATGAGCAAAAACTTCAACGGGCTCCGAGCACGTACAGTCGAGTACATAAATATGTGTACATTTGAGTACCTTATCTCTTTAATGTCATGTTTAAACTGCCAAATATGAATTAACACTTTCACGACCAAGCTCAAATCAAGTAGTTTCGCTGCATACCTGAAATCTATAGCTAGTATAGTATGAACAAGGCTCCCGTGTTCTCGACATGTCGGGAATATCATAGAGGACACGGTAGCCGTGTTCTCGGTCGTGAAAGTGTTAAAGTGACAAGGCCAAGGTAGTAACCGTGTACGCATATTTATGAACTCGACTGTACATTTTCACTGGCGGGACTTCGTCACTAGAAGATTTCAAGTATTAAAAAAAACTCCCGACAAAATCGTGATTATTCATAACTTTTAAACGGCCAAACGGATTTCCATCAAACCAAGCTCGATTAAGTCACCCTTCTAATGAAAAAAACGAAATCAAAATCGGTCCATCCGTTTAGGAGCTATGATGCCACAGACAGATACACACGTCAAACTTATAAAACCCGTTGCGTCGGGGGTTAAAAATAAGTCAACTAGTGACGAAGTGCGACGGAGTTATATAGAGAAATACATACAAATATATAGAAGACATCCATGACTCAGGACCAAATACTCGCGCTCACCACACAAATATTTGCCCATACCGGGATTCGAACCCGGGACCGCTTCGTAGGCAGGGTCACTACCAACTAAGCTAACCGCATCGTCTTAGGATAGGATTCGTGTTTGTATTTTCCTCTCACTCGCTCTCACGCGCTCTTATACGAGTCTAGCCGTGTTTACCCGAACCCGAATCCTATTCTAAGTGCTCACGGGCTTTACAAACATTGTAAGTAAATTAAAACCTCGTAAAAAGTTACCTTCTTGAGATCGTTCTCCCGTTCCTCCAGCCTGCTGGCGTGGTCCAGGGAGTTCTTGTGTTTCAGTTCCAGCATCCTGACGATGCTGTCCAGCGCTTCCAGTCTGCCGGTGAGCTCCTTCCGCTCGCCTTCGTAATGGTCTTCGGCTTCTAAAAGCTGGAACAGTAATAAAGAAATCTTAAAATAACATTTAAAAAGGTAGCACATTCATTAGATCATAACTGAAATGATCTTTCATGTAGTGCATTACAACTAATAGAAATATAGGTAGTATTTTAACTGTAAAATATTGTCGGTAATATCACGAAAATAAGCGAAATCAATTGTACATTCTCACTTTTGCTCTTAAGCTCGCACGCTCCGAAATAAATGTTGAACGCATTTTTCCAATTTTCCCATTCTATTTGATAAGTTTCCAGAAGTAACGTTGTCCAAATTATTAATAAAACGAAACGGGGACGGTGGCGGTAGAACAGCTTCCATTGTAGCAAAAAATAACCGTCAGTACTTACCAAAAAACGCAAACCTTTGAGGCACTACAGCTCAAGAACAACAATATTAGGGTCATTTTCACGAGCGTTTCAGCCGCCGTCACCACCGTGGTCACATTATTGACGGCTTCGAGCTTCTCTGTAGATTCGAATGTCATTTGCGGCTATTCTATAGATTCCAGAGCCGCCGCTTACAATTCTTATCAATAGCTTTTCCTTAGAAAATCGACAATTTTGTAGCCACAGCTGTGACGGGCGGCAACTATATGAGAATTACCCATTAACTATTCACAACTATTCGTAACAAAAACACAATAATAGGTTCCTTTTTTCGCACTCGGCTGCGCTATGTATTATTCTTGAAGAGGGATGCGTGGAATCAAGCGTAAGACTGCCATATGCTTTATTTATCTACCCTCAAGCACATTCATATTTATAATTGTAAACTAAAGTCACCGTCAATAGAACTAGTGAACGATGTAAACAAAACCAAACGAACCAATTCACCATGATTACTCGATAATCACGTACTTTTAAAGATCAAGTGAGGTCTTTGCAATGATTTATACACTAGATCATTATTTTCATATTAAGTTTAAGATGAAATAACTATTCAATATACGTAATTTTGAATAAAAACACGCTTGGTGAATATTTGAGGTTATGTGTCAAACAGTACTAATTTGTGTACATCTTTTCCAAATTCTATTGACGGCGACCTTACCTACATGGTTTACTCAGTGAGACGCCAACCAACTTATCTAAGCCGTTCGCCGCCACTGACTTGAACTGGCGTTCAACCCGGTGACGACTTTATACTCGTACCAAGTCAAATATAATTAACCTTTTGACCGCCGTAGTCTGATATACAGGGTGTCCCGTGAAAAAGTGCACAAACGAATAAGGATGAAACTACATGTGATATTATCTATATATTTTGATTCAAGCGTCGGCACGTCAGGGGACCGCTAAGTAAATAAAATAAAAACAATACTAGCTATTAGCGGTCCCTCAACGTGCCGACGCTTGAATCAAAATGTTACTACTGACATTAAGCTTTATTTTTTAGCATTTTATTTTTGTGCCGGGAGTTTTTTAAATTTTAACCTACCCAACTTGACTAACCCAACTAATATTTACCCGCTTGTCAATTAGTGCATCTCCTTAAAAACTAGGAAATCAATAGAAGAAGTTTGTTATATATTGGTGAACAGTGTATAAAATGTTGAATGATCCGACAGAGAAGGCAAACGGGCAGACAGGCCACATGATTGAAATGAGATTTGACACGTTGTACAGTGGGCTGAAAATCGGCTGCCATAGCCATAGGAATTGAATTTCTTTTGCTTGAAATGGCCTTTACTCCCCATCGTCACGCTAATGCATGACTTTGAGAGAATATGACATGAAAACTGACGTGTTATTTATAAAAAAAAAAATCGAAACAAATGTATGGGGATAGTGC
Organism: Tortrix viridana; assembly: GCA_963241965.1. Classification (NCBI taxonomy): domain Eukaryota; kingdom Metazoa; phylum Arthropoda; class Insecta; order Lepidoptera; family Tortricidae; genus Tortrix; species Tortrix viridana. The sequence goes on along the minus strand of OY725171.1, from coordinate 4,209,923 downwards.
GAAAAATCGGGATATTGTAACGAGGTGTATGGATGTATTACATCTCGTTGAATAAAATAATTCTGGCCTTTTATTTTATTACTATTATTCTAAATTCTAAGTTTAAGCTCATTCAAAATTTTACGATCGGCTGCGCACGACAGGGCCAGTTGATGTCCAGCTTGCAATTCGTGACTATGTCTGTAAAACCTAAAGTGTCGTTAAATGTATAAAAAGTGTTATAGTTTGGAGTTTATTAAACAAATAATTCATTATTCTTTATTTTTAGGCACTACTTAATTGTTCCTTATTTTATACTATTAAGTTTATGAAGAAATCTTAATAAATATTCCTGCCCTGGAAAAAAGAGAAGAAGAGAAAGGGAGACTTTTCTCTTACCGTTCCCGCTGTCCCTAACGCGATAATATCTCTGGAACCGCAAGGTTAGCCAGATGCAGATGGTTATAGGAGGTACTCATTTTTTGTGATTTTTTGGCATACTATATGATATATTTCTGCTACAGCTGTGTTTTTTTTTTAAACAAAACATCGAAAGCTTTTATTTTTATTTTTTATTATGATGACTTTTTTCGACGATAGTAGGCGAAAACACGAATTATTTATATAAAATTTAGTAGAATTAAAGATGGAAAAGTCAAAACAAACCATTAGTCCGTTTATTTATATATTGTAAATAATCTCATTATGTTATTTTCTGCGGCTGTAAGGGGTTCACACAAAAATAACGACAAGATCTAATTAAAGCTTATTTAAATAAGTAATTATTTAAAAACATTAGCACAATAACTAGTAATTAGTTGTAATGAGCCTTAATAAAAAAAAAAACAGTTTATTGCAGACAAAGTCCATATTTGTGTTAGTACTTAGTAGGCAGTATAAACTATGTTAGTAGGTAGGTGATAATGAGACACAATAATGAGTTCTGATAACCTAATAGAAGATTTACTCGTCATTAAGAAAGCATCAGTTTCAATGTCATATGCTCTCAAAATCATAGATTGGCATGACAATAGGTAGTAAAGGCCATTTCAAGCGAATAAACCTACATTTGAAAACTTCAATTCTTATGTTTATGGGAGGCGATTTCAGTGTGCGTTCCTGATCTTGAGGACTAACCAGAATAAAAATAAAAGTTATTATTCTGTAAGCCCACAGCACTTTGGCTTTATTAATAAACTAAAGTTGACTAAGGTCCGTATTAAATTAATAAACTGGTCTTGGCTGAATTGTCCATTTCAAGTCACGTTAGAAAATAAAGTTTTCTATGACCTCTAGGGCATCACAGTCAAGTTGAGTTTATTAGTACAAAACTATGACTTGACGTTTAGTTTGACGTATCTTGAGACGGGCATCTTAGGGGCATAATTAATAAACTCATCTTGGCTGAGATGCCAACGGCTTTCCAAGAGACCGCTGTTGAGAAGAAGTGCCGCAAGAAACTCGAGTATTTTTTTCTTAAATAAATCTCTCATTACTAAGATGAAATTCACTTTCATTATTAGTTATTTTATCAGCGTCGGTGGCCTAGTGGCTAGCAGTGTCGACTCGTGTTTGTGAGGTACCGAGTACGAACCCCCAAGCGGTCACCATGTACCTATGAGTTTTTCTAACTTATGTACATTGCCTGCACGGTAACCGATGCTCTTACGGTGAGGAAACCTGCACATTTAGGTGGCAAACATGTGTAACCATGGTTCAATTGGTTTGGTTCCCCTGTCACAAGGGTTACGGAGGTCAGATGGCAGTCGCTTCACTGTAATAACCAGACTGGCCGAATCTGGATCATGGTCAAGCGTACCCCGACGAAGAACGGGAAAAAGCGCTATGAGGATGATTAGTTACTTATGTGCCAAAGTACATCAAAATCCATTAAACCGTGACTGAGGGTCAAACATGCAAACATCCATACAATCTTTCACATTTTAAACATTGGAAATAGGATAGGGTATACAGGTCGTTCACCCCAAATTGCAGTACATAGGTACTAGTAGCTATTCCGATCATTGGCTATTGGCTATCACTTACTAATCGAAGTTAATAGGCTTAGAACCGTGGCGCAATTGACACCCTTAGCTGGCTTAGCATCATTCACTTGATACACATTTGAGTAACATTCACATGAATATTATTGGCAGCAAAATTGACTTAAACCAAACTCTCTAGGCTTGTAATATGAGTATTAGACAACGATAAACATATGATAGAAAAATACTTAAATACATAGAAAACATCCATGACTCAGGATGAAATACTCGCGCTCGTCACGCCAATATCTGCCCATATCGGGATTCGAACTCGGGACCGGTTCTTTCCTAGCCTAGGACACCAACTAAGCGAACCGCATCGTCAAATATTGTAGGCAAAAAGTGACGTTTTATGAGATATATCGCACTATAACACACGGACAAAACAATATCCTTCTTTACGGGCAGTCGTATAAGAAAAAGATGAAATAAGTTTTAAGAGATAGGCAGATAGGTATAATGCATTCATTGATCGAGCACGAGTGAGATAGAAATAGTTATAGCGGAAAAATGCATTTGTATCTCATTTATTCCTTCCAGCTGTGAAACCAGCGACTAAATGAATGTGCAGGCAGTTGAATGTCATTTACTCACCTTGACGGACGACGTAAATTCGCCGGCTATTCATCGACTGAGTAGAACTGAACAATCTCACAATCACGACGGACACAATCAATTCAATAAAATAATTAAAATCAAAACACAAGAACAATTACTAATAATATTAATGCGAAAGTGTTTGTCTGTTGTGTTCACAGTTCAACGGCTCAAGCGCCCCAACCGATAGGTCGGAAACGGACATGGGTACTTACTTATTATATTTATTATTTGATAATTCTCCAGGAATAGCAATAAATTACTTTTATGCGGACGGTGTCGTGGGCAAAAGCTAGTGATTACACCAGTAATGGACAAGGACCAATGATGGACACATGATTCTTATTTTGAAGAAGATAAGAGTTATTCATTTATTTTGCAAGAATCTATTTATAACCGGTCGTATCTTCAGAATTAAAGTCACTTAATTCCAAAATTTGTACGTTTTGAATTACGAGTAAGTATCTATAATAATAATTCTAGAAAGAAAGAAAAACATTTATTCACAACAACGTACACGGGAAGAAATTAAAATAACATAAAGGTACACAGCAAAGTTGTGGCGAAACTGTCTCAACTCAGCTTGTGCTGGCTGTAAAGCCAACGCTGGTCTTCCGTTGAGACCGCTCGGAGAGAACACGGAAGGTGACACTAACAATACATTTTTTATTTCAAGTGACAGACAAATCACGAAACAGCAATAGCAAAAAAAATACAAACATACGGGTCAAACTGAGACCCTCCTTTATTTTTTGAAGTCAGTTAAAAAGAAAAAACAACAGACAGGTGATTGTGTCCAGGCTTCAATCACTAGAACTGCATTGCAAGTATTGGATTTTATGACTTAGAAAACTTAACATTTTGTATTAGGTCACTTAATTCCAAAGGTGCGGTATGATCAATCAATCAATACAATACTAAACTAGCTCTGCGTATTCCGATCATTGTTAATCAAGAACAATAACCAAGTATTTTAAATAGAATGACAAGATGAGTCGGCTTTTTAAAGCTTGATTATGATTAAGCAAGACGCTAGACTAGTTTTACCTATCATATAGCTATAACGACACTTAGGATGATAAAAAAATGCCTTCACTTTTTTTAAAGCATACGCAATTTTAAGGTACCTACCATCATTAATATTTTAAACCTACCTACTTAAAAAAACGAGGAAGTGCACATATTTTTGAAAATTACCCACTACCTTATTATCTTTTACTGTACACAAAGTTTGGATCCTTGAGTTCAATGACCATTATAAGCTTAAAGAGGTTAATATAACAGTCAATTGTATAGTACATAATATAAAAATAATAATAACGCCTCACAATGTCCATTGTCTTCAAAACGCATTCGATTAAAACACAGCAAATTTCAAGATGCGCATATTGCTTCAGAACGGCCAATTAAAACAGATACTGGAATCGCAAGTATGTTCTACTAAGCGGGGGTCAATCAAACTGGTTTTGCACATATGAATATACATGCTGTTCTAATTGAACTAACAGAGATCAATATTACATAACCTGTTGCACAAATAGAATGTGGTATTTAATATGTTCTACTCGGCATGTTGCAAAAGAGTATTTGATTAAATTTAGTTTTTAAGAACCAGGTCAAAGAAACCTTTAAAGGGACATTTGCTTGTGGACAAGTTTATTACGCAATTAAATTTGGGGTTCTGGCATACGTGTGATATTCTGACGCAGGAGTGTTTGTTAAGGGGCTACCTAGCCAGATCGGTCATTTTTGATGAGGTTTAGGTTCTATAAACTCAGTCAAAACTGAATGTAAATGTATGAAACTATAATAAATATCCAAAATCTTGAAAATAACCTAGGGTTCTTTTTTATCAATTTTGAAGGGCTTGCATAAAAAACACAAATTTTGTTTCTACTTTTTCCTCTTGGCATCAATTTACGAGTATATAAGTGAAAAATATGGAAATAAAGGCCAAAAAATTACTTTTTTGCAGTAAAAATGTCAAACTTTGATAGCGTAAATCTCGATCACTAGGACTTGTAAAAGAAAAATTGAGAAGGCAGGTAGTTTAGAACAGCAGTTTAAAGGAAAATAGGTTTTAACAACAAGAGAAAGTGGAGCTACAGATCGAAGGCCATTTGCATAAGGTAGCCCCTTAATATAATACTTTCAAATGTTTGAAACTATTGAAGCAACATTTGTGACCAAGTTTGTGTCGCGATTAAAGAAATGTTTATGGTTTCTCATGCAGGGAAATCACGAGTCCGTTTTTAGGCATTCTCTATTGTACCAATGACTAATGAGTCCGAATTTCAATATATTTTTTTTACTAAGTTGTAATTTTTGCTATTTTCTAATATTTAAAAACGCGGATATATAGGTACTTGGGATTAAAGTTTATATTTTTTCAAGAAACAAGTGGCGTTATTTTGAATATTGTGATGATAAATATGCAATATTGGTATGCAAGCGACTAACATGATGATAACACAGTTAAACTATCAGTCCCTGGTTGGTTCCATCCCTGGTACAATCAACACAAATAGACATAGGACAATTTATGTTAGTTTGTAACCTGATAATTAAAAAAACGGTGGGCTAGTTATTCTGGCACTCCAGGTAGCAAAAACTTAATGAGTCTACAAACCGAAAATCAATCATAGTGAAGACAGAAAGTGAAATTATTGAACACCCTTTGAATAATGTTGACATTATTTGGATTCATTTATTTACCATAGTCACTAAGCAATAACCAAAATAATTTGACTTAAACTAAAAAAAAAAAGATTCTAATCATGTATAAACACCTAAAATTACAAATATCTCCTGTAGTACACCGATAAAGCAATCAACGCATAACTCCCAATACATAACTTGATTTGACAGGATGGTGAGACATCCTGATTGGTGGACCTACCCAGTTCAAGAAACACAAGTAATTATAATGCTTGTACAGAAAAATTAAAAAAAAAAATTTAATAAAATAAATATTTTACTACCTATGCATTAAACAAATACTGAAATTTCAAATGATGTCTAAAATTCAATTAAATTAATATAAATTGTTCTATAACATTTTGTAAATTAAGTACTTATTTTGGGCTACTCAAGATCATAAATATGTGTACATTTTAGTACCTTGTCTATTTAATGTCATGTTTAAACTGCCATATATGAATGTCACAGCGATTAAAGTGACAAGATAGTAAAGTGCACACATATTAATGACCTTGACTGTACTACCAGCTGTAGATAATTTAGGTATAATTTCCAATGTATTCATTATTTTTATGCCTGCTGCATGCGTTATAAATTAAGTTAGTACAAATTAATATACATTATTATCATTAGATAACTTAAATAAGTACTAAAGTAAATTTAAATTGTTGAATTAAGTGTGTGTTACACCATTTTAAACCAGGTGCCCTCGGTAGAAGCGAGCTGCTACACTGTTTCAAACAAGCCCATTTGTTTGAAGCACACGCCTATCTAGCCTACCTAGCTTAAGGGTGTTTAAAGTGAAATTTGGTTAACGAAAATTAATGATACTAAATATATGATTAATTTTTGTTATGAAACAGAAAAAATTACTGTAACTTAAGTCGTCAACAGTCCTAACTATATACACTTTTGCTGCAAATGGCCCTTGTATTGTTCTATAATAATTAAATACTTATGTGATGATATATTGACTTTCACCTTATTCCCAAAAATAACTTACTTGATTGACCAGAATAGGATCAAAACTTACATTTTTAACTGTTCCAAATAACACGAATAACACAAAACACAAAACTTCGCAAAAATATTATAACAGGTAAAACACTATATTTTCCTCACACATTAAACTGTACATGTATTTGATAGCTGAATCTCCTTGAAATACTGCACATACTCAGCAGATTAAAGCATAAATTATTTTGCAACGTAATTGTGTAGCATGCAGTAATTAACCTCATAATTCACTAAATTACAGGATTGGGCAAGTATCACGAGCTAATTTGTTATCAATCATGATGCAAGTACACAGCAGTGTAAACAACAACATTAATAAAAACCCGTCATGTGCCAAATGCTTTATACGCCAATAGCAAGCCGGAGGACAAAGGAAACATTCTAAATTAATGGAACTTGATATATTATAATTATATGGTTCATTTACCTTTCCCCTTAGATAACAAAATGGGTTGCACATGTCATTGGAAACAAAAACACTGTAGATTAAATTTGCCAAAACATATAAACAACATATTAACTCAAAGTTGCATAGCAGACTAACAAAAATTGGTAACCTTGCTATCAGAAACAAAGGAATGCAGTAAAGCTACCAAGGTTTAGTGTGATGTGATTACCTTCTGTTCCGAGTGCTTCCTGGCCGCTTTTTCGCGCTCGTACTGGGTCACAAGTTGCTCATTGTCCTCTCTAAGCAGTTCTAGTTCCACCTCATGCTCCTGATTCGTCTGATACGCGGAGTCCAAGCACTCTAAAACGTTGACTAATAGCGGCATCAAGGTTTTCACCACATCTTCGTCGTACCTCGCTATCATACGCTCGAACTCCTGATATATACTCCCCGCCAGAGTCTGGACCTTCTCAGACATCACGACGTGCGAGTCCTCATGCGTCCCGTATATAGTCTCCGCCGTGACATAGCCGCTACTCGCACTGTCCTCGAAATTCATGATTGCGACGCCCTGAAGACACCCCGAGACCAATTACGTTTACCCCTCACAAGGACGATCAGTGAATTTTACGCGAAAACATGTTAGACAAGTGATTTGAGTAGGAGACGTCCAGATGACGCGATCGATGGTGACTTCAGTAAATAATTATACAAGGCATTTCTTTGGTGGTTCGGATCGTAGCCGTATGGTACTGAGTAAATATGTAGCGGAAAAGACGGGAATAAGAGATTTCACGTTCACACCATTTGTTTGACTGACGTATTTTTGCTACACGAGAAAAAAAAAGTTTTTTTAACGATTGACGTCGTTAACTTCCGGGTGTGATCTGCTTTCAAAATTAGTTTTAGAAAATTTGGAAAGATAATCTGAGAACGTTATTTAACTGAGAAAGAGTGTACTTATATTTCCTATTTATTTTACTGTTGTACTGTATCAATTTGAAATCAAACACACGGATGTTAATGTTTTGTGCATCGACTGTAAAACCTAGACCTAATTAAAATAATCAGATAGTTTAATTCGCTGACTAATTACATCCTGAATATTATTTTGTTAGGCTTCTGTAAAATCATGATATTATTTAAATAGTAATAAGTGATGTAATATACAGTAATATAGTGATGTGTGTTGACCTTAAGTACGAAAAGCAGGCAACACTTATAATTTTTTGTAATGTCACCAATGTCACGTCATGTCATCATTAGACGTACCCTTATGGCCTAGCCTAATTGGCTTATAATCTGTGATCGTTTCATGTTATCAAACTTTTGAAATTGTATTCAATTCAATCCATTTCATTGCTCAATCCTATAAACATATACAACATTTTCAGTGTTAAATCCTATAAACAAGTTAACTTATCGTCGAATTACAAATCGCCCTAGTACCATTGTGTTGACGTAGTGTAATTGGATACTGTTCGCCACATTTTTAACTAAAAATGGTAATAAAGGGGGACAGTATTCCTGGTAAGAAGTCTGTACTCGTGGCTTACTTGCTTTGGCTATTCGGTGGTATATTCGGAGTGCACCATTTCTATTTGCGTCGGGACCGCCATGCGTTCGTTTGGTGGACAACGCTCGGCGGTTTCGGGATCGGGTGGCTTGGTGAGATATTCCGGATCCCTCGCTACGTACGCGATGCTAACGAGGACCCGAAGTACATGGAGGAGCTGGTGGGGAGAATGATCAAGTACAGGAAGGTGAGACTTTACTGTTGTTATGTTAATAGCTGTGTGGCCTACTTTTCGCGGTCATTACACTATACCGCTTTTTTGACTACTCAGAAACGCAAACACTTATCATAGAAAATATAAAGCATAAGTAGCAATATGTATTTTACCTACTGTTAATTTTATATGGCCTTAACAACATCTGAATAAATATTAGATAATTGAAGGTCTATAAGGCTCAACAATGTTATAGATGTTACCATGAGCATACCAGAATATCTGGCTATCAATGTAAGACAATGTTGGAAGTAAATAATTATTTGATTAAGATGCTACATGCTATTTAAACTAGAGAAATATAATGCCTTGTTGCACCAGATTTAATCAGAATTAACTTTTGGGATGTTGGTGGGAATGGCGCCTTGCCACACATGTTCATACTACATTTATGGAAAAACTGAAATCGCCAATGTCCACGGAGTTAAACCAGTAACACCTCAAAAGAGAAAACAAAAACATATTCTAATCCCTTTAATACCCACACAACAAATATTTTATTCACATTGAGTTATGGATACTAACAAGTTTTTCATATTAAGCCTGTAAAATATGCATAATATATATCTGTCTCTTTTATGTGGAATTATTACACCTTGCGTCAAACATGTTACTAAGGTGGCTCCAAAAGGGCTACTTTAATATTTTTCATTTAAGTATAATACCAACAAGTTTCTTAAAGAGGCCGTGTTTGTTATACAAATAAATTAAAGGTTACTCTATTTTTCCTCATTCATACCTATCCTGTTGCTTTTCAGCCACCATTCTCGATGAATCGCTTCACCGGGATGCTGTTTGTAGGCTACTCCTGGGGTCAGGTCATGATGCATGCGGTACCGCCTGATGAGTTCTGGGGCATCAACCTAAGATATCTTAACTTCCTCATACCGTTAGCTGCTAGCCTTGGTGAGTTTACAGTACCATATCCTTGGTAGCTATTGGCTTTTTTCATGTTTTGGTGACAGGAGTGACAAATATACCATCAGATGTATGTGCAAGTATATTTTTAAAGGCATAGAGAAGGCAGCAGGCACACAGGCTTCTGCCTTGTGAGGGTAATGGTCATTGCATACCTCAAATCGCATCCCATATCTCAAATTAAAGCAGCATTCTCTATTTTTGCTTTAATTTGAAAAATATGCTGCATTTACACAATCCAAAGCTCACTTTTCAACATTAAGCTTTGAGGTGCCGGGGCGTCGTAGTGTGCGATGACCTTAACTGAGATCTGACCGACATAGGCATTTGCAATATCAAGACTGCAAATATGTTGGCAACAATGGCAACCCTACGAACCAAAAAAGAATCCCTCCATGCAGTATATGCAAGATATTACACTGGAACAAAACAATACGATAGACACAGCCAATCTGACCTGCTAAGGTAAAAGGCAGTATGTTACACAAAACTACTGTAGCAATTGCAACCTTATTACCCAGTAATGAGGTTGCAATTATTTCAGTAGTTTTGTGTAACATACTGCCCTTTACCTTAGCAGGGCAGCAATGCCTATCCAAGAAATGGTAGTTATGTACTAACCTTTTCAACACCTTTTTGACCCCCCCTCTTCCTCCCCCCCTTTGATGAGATTTGGCTCGACCCCCTCCCGTTAGTAATGCGTATATTTAGTGTAAATACGTTAATGCTTGATTGTGTTGGATTTATTTATAAAACATAATTTGCGTAAAAAATGAGCCATATTTTAGTGAGGAAACATGTTTTACTTAATTTAACCCAGTTTTCAATTTAACACTATTTTTGCGGAAAAAAAATTATGTGTGACCCCCTCCTCTCTTCACGTTCAATATTATAAAGAGGTAGTTTGTATGTACGAGTATGTAACTTTAGATGTAGGAGGAAATTTCTGAAACTACGCATAAAGTTTCAAAGAATCCTTTACCAATATTTAGAATGGACTTTCAGGGTGGATGTAGGAGATATTTTAACTTATATTAACCGAAGTGATACGACGGCGGGTCGCTACACTAATATATGATGATGATGAAATCCCTTTATCCCTCAACAGGGACATAGGGCTCGTAGAAGGGAATTCCATTTTGTCCGATCCTGGGCAACCACTTCCAGCTCATTCCAACTTTGCCCAACGGAAATGGCCTCCTTCTCAACTGAGCGCCTCTAGGTGTTACGGGGCCGCTCTGGTCTTCTTTTTCCCCGAGTATGCCAAGTCAAGCCTTGTTTAGAGATGTGGTTATCAGGCCGCCGGAATACGTGACCAATCCGACGCCGTTTCCTCAGCAAGATCTCATTAGCTAATGGTTTCTGATTAGTGATTAAACAGCCATTCGAGATAGTTTTTGGCCAACATATATTATATATCTTGATTATAATCAATGTGTTGTGTGAATGTTATATTACAACCGCAAGCTTTCCCTAATTTTGTACGTTATTTGTTCTTGTACAGTTATATGTGACGTTCTCAATATAAAGGGACCTTATGGAGGCAGGCGGTTACGCCTTATTAGAACCGTTACCATAGTATTCATTCGTATAGCTACAAGAATAAGAGTGTAACTGCCTTCCTCCATTAGGGTCCCTTTATATTGAGAACGCGTATTGACTATATAATGAACTCGACGTGTACACAGGTGTGTGGTGCGTCGGAAATATCGGCCGAGAGCGCGGCGGTCTCAAGTGGCCGTTGCTAGCCGCGTACGCGACGTATCCGCTACGATACTACATATACGACGAGACCGTCTGGTTCTCGCTTGTGGTGCTGGCGGCAGCTTTAGCGTTCGATTCCTTCTCGAAGGAGTGGCGGCGGACGCCGAGGGTGAAGAGGAACTTTTTCAAGTAAGTAGTTTTTTGTTGAAACTGTTTAACCTTCTGAGGCCTACGTCGAAATTTCGCTAGTTCGAATCTTTTGTCAGTCAACAAAAGTTAAAAGTCATTTTGACAATTGTCCTGCCTTCGCTTTATTCATGCTTGTACCCCAGTCCATTTAGCTAAGATCAGGATCAAGGATAGCTCTTTGCGAGTGCGGTTTGGACGAAGGGAATTTTCGTGCCCTAAGTTATCATGCTCACTTTACGACATCCCTTTGGAATTTCCTCGTAAATACGAAAAGTCATTGAACATTTTAGTTACTTTCATTCATAAAAATAGAATTAAGTTGTAAAAATCTAATTTTTGTTTTGTCTGTACATATTATAACCTAAACATACTTTATTTGTGTCTCCTTCTTTTTCAAAACTGTTCACTTTCTTCTTAAACGTGTGCCTTCTTTAAACTTGACATTGGCGAAACCATAGTGGCAACACTAATGTAGCCACAAAACAAAGATAGATAGATAGACAATTGTCCTATATGTAGGACGTTGTGCCTCAGGAGGTATATAAAAAAAAAAATTGTTGATAAGCGTCAATGTCGCTGTGGCCAAAATCGTGCAGGACGACTTCATCATATTCAATTCATCCTACCCTGAAACATGTTTTTTTCTTATCTAAACGACGTGCACACGGTTAGCCTAGTTAGTAGTGACCCCTGCCTATAAAGCTAGCGGTCCCGTGTTCTAATCCTGGAATGGATAGAATAGTATTCACGAACAGACTATTTACGCAGCGTGCGAGTTTGTCGAACTACCACACACACACACACACACAGTTTATAACAGTATGTGTGAACATCGCGAAAGTATAAAACAAACCTTAGTTTGTTACTAGGATGATTTGTGTTAAATTGTCCCCTGATATTTATTTATTAATTAGTTATTTATTCATAATACTTTGAACAGACGAATCTTGATACTCGGCACGACTGCCACCCTGTTCCTCTCGCTGTGGGCTGGCTACCTGTACTTCCATGGTACCATCACTGACAGTGAAGGCGATGAAGTTCCAATCTACGAGGCGCTGCATCACTTCTTCACGAGCCCTTGGTGAGTCTTAGATCAGCTTTATTAATAGGATAGGCCACATTTGGTGAAGTCGGAAGTATTTAGCAATCTGGATTTTGATAACCACGACTATTAGTCTGTTTGTTGGATATACAATACAATAACTCTTTACTCTTCATAACCAACTTTTGACTCGGAAATATGTATCTTATTTTAAGATTTTTAGTATTTTTACTTTGTATTATCGTACAACAGCTAAAGGCTGTGTATCCGTTAACCATAAACTCATTTATTAGTTATCGATACGATATCGATATGTTACGGCATCGTTCAGCGATGTTATTGTTTAGGTGCGGTGCCGTTTACTTCTGTGATAAGAGTCGGTGTAATTAATTAAACCAACCGAAGAGCTCGGTTTCACAGGCTACTACACGCGACTTGATTGATATCCTATACTAACGAGCAATGTTTGTTTAATAATAATAATAATAATCCAGCCTATATACGTCCCACCGCTGGGCACAGGCTTCCACTCACAATGAGAGGGCCCGGGTTCGAACCCACGACCCTCTGCTTAAGAATCGGCAGGTCAAACCATTAGGCTACCACGGCTTTTTATATTTGTTTATTTATTTGTAATCACGTTCTCGAAAACGACTATAATTTCGATGGTATTTGCAATATGCGGGTTTAGGGGGGCGAAAAATCGATCTAGCCAGGTCTCATACCTGGGAATATTCGCTCGTATTTTCACGCATGATTTGCCTGCGCAATATGGTTCGTAATTTCGCCGCCACCGCCTTCTGAATAGCCTAATGGGTCTAATGCCGCAGACTGCCGGTTCGAACCTCAGCTATGGACAGATATTTTTTTGTTTTCGTTTTGTTCTTTTTTTGGGTAAATCTTTTATAAACAATAACAAATTTTTATTTTTGTATAGAAATCGATGAAAATTCGGTCTCCCAAATATTGGCTTTAAAATTAACTCATTGCGAAAAGGTTCTAGTGTGTATGTATTTATACATTGTATTAAATCGGTCAACGAAGCTTCACGGTATAGGCAGATATATGCGTGATGACAGCGAGGGGCGCGAGAATTTGTTACTGAATCGTGCACGTTTTCTATGTATTTAAAATATTTCTCTATATAAGTATGTTTAGTACCCATGTATTTACTTGGTTATCTGTTGTTTAGGTGGCTGGACGTGAAACAATGTGTATACGAGACGTACCAATACGCCCAACACCACGGCTGGTACGAAGTGTGGAAACAGATTATAGAGCTATCCGACCCTCATGGAGAACAGAACGCGTACAAGGTAGGTGTCTAGTAACACTGGCCAACTGTGTCTAACAAGTTTGAACTTGAACCACACTGGCCCGCAAAACTAAGTATCACACTTTTAAAATTGCAATAACTAAAAATGGCTATTTTATTGTTTTATCTTTTTTTTTAAGTTGAAAATGTTACTGTTTACTTTAGTTATAGTTGGAAAGAAAGCTGATATAAAATTTGCTATAAAACGTTTTCTATTTTAAATCTCTAACTTAAATCTCTTTAATCTCTCTTCTCTCTCTCTTTATCTCTAATCTCTTCTCTATCTCTATAGCTTAGAAAAAAAATATTTAAAAGGGTGATACTTAGTTTTGCGGGCCAGTGTATTTCCATACCAAATTTTATATAAATCGGTTCAGCAGTTGAAGCGTGAAGAGTTACGACAGAGTTACTTTCGCATTTATAAATTAGTAGGGCCGTCGTCTGTTTGTACAATGAAGTGTTTTATACTAATTAATATTTGTTTCCAAGGTCCTCGGCCTCGGTCCAGACGCGAGTCAACAAGAGATCACATCAACATGGCGTCGTCTCTCCCGCGAAAACCACCCGGACAAAGTGAAAGACGTACATCTCCGGCGGGCGGCCCAGGAGCGCTTCATGGATATACAACAGGCTTACGAAATACTATCAAACAGCAAGCACAGGAGGCACAGGCGGAACAAGAAGGACAATTCTGAGTAAACGGCGGGTTGGCTAGCATGGAATAGAAGGTACAGTGACCAAGATGTTAAGGCGAACTTGTAATCTTAATTTGGCCGTGTTATATTTAACCTTTACAACGCCACAACGTCATGTCCAATACAAAGCAACCTTCCTCAAATACAATTAGGTCTATTTTACGCAGTCAACCATGACGGATATATCCGTCGTTGGCGTTGAACCGGTGCGGATATATCCGTCGATGGCGTTGAAAAGGTTAAATGTACAGTCATTAACTTTAATTTGGGACCCACTTTAGGTCCAAAGTCAATCTGACATTCTACAGTAACAAGGTGGAGTTTCCTGTAAGTTACAAATGACTTGGCATCTCTAATGACATTGACAACTTCAAGCAATATTTTTTGAAATGGGTCCCAAATTAACGTTCGTGACTGTACACACAGTGACGCTCGGCTTTTCCTTCGAACTTGGCCGGAGAAAATTGACACGACAAGATTCAGATTGTAAGCTTGGCTTAACATTAACCCCCTTACTAATAAACGTTGAGTAACCGCTGAGTAGTTATACCATGCTTTGTCCTTATCTGTCATTGTGACATTTGAATTCGACAGATAAGGACAAAGCATGGTGTAACTACTCAGCGGTTACTCAACGTTTATTAGTAAGGGCCTTAATCTTTATTGGCTGTATACCTATTCTGCATAAGATTAGAACTGCCACGAATAGAACGATCGATATACGTGAGTGCCGTAATCTTAAATTAAGTTCGAATTTCAAAACGAAAACTTTTATTTATTTTGCGCACATTTACCTATTCAACCCGTTTGTGGCAGCTCTTAGGCATCGATCTATAAGGGTGTCTTTCCACCAGAGATGTGCTAAGCTGCGTAGCTGAGAATGTGTATGATATCCACCAATTAGGATCATTTATTTTCGTAGCACATCTAAATGGAAAGGCACCCTAACCGAGAGCGTTGGCAGCTATTTCTGAATCTCTTGGAACGCATTTGGATATGAGTGCTGGAAATATGTGTTATATAGTCATTACACAGTTGTATTGCACAATTGTAAGATATTTAAGATGTATATTCATTATTGTTATTGTTGAATTATTTTTGTGTAAACAAGTACTGTATACACAGATGTGTTCCAAGCTTGATCCAGCCGTATTTTAGTGTAAGATCTGAAATAGGTATTATTCTTGTTCGTTACACGATTTTTAGTTCCACCAGCTTGCAATAAAGTACAGATTAACAGTTTATTTGCAGTATCACGCCTGTCCGGCGGCCTGCCGTCCAAATACTATAATGCCCTTATCCGAGTACAGTCGAGAAAAGTAAGTCATTTTACAAATGACTTACTTTTCCAAATGATCAACAGTTAAATTTACATTATAAAAATAATTATTTGACAAAATGAACATTGAACAACTGAGTTATCAGACAAAACTACTATTGGTCTAAAAACGTTTGGTGCAATGTATTATTTGACAAGTGTTTTGTTTATTAATAAATCTAATAATAGATATTGTATGGGTCAAATTAATACACATTATTTGGAAAATTATTATTTATTAAAATATTGATTAAGGAAAATAATATAAGTATAAGTTGATATATAGTCATATCATCATTCATAATTAGTTTTATCTTGCTTGTAATTTGTTTTAACTATCCAGAAAATGCAACGAGCAAGACGAAACAGGGCAGAACCGACTCGGATAGGTTAGGTTAGTAGAAAGAAGGCTTGTTTTTGTTTGAAGGTTGTTTTTTTTCTGCCCAGAAATAGGTAAACTATAGGAAATAACATTTTGTTAAATGACGTTTGGACCAATGCTTAATTTGCGAAACATATTATTTGGTGAAATGGAAAAAGGTCAATTGACATTTTATTATTTAACACATTTACCAAGTGTAGTGTTTGCTAATTGATCAATTGCTAAATGAGTATTTGTAAGATGATACTTTTGTCAAATGTCTTGTTTGCCAAATGAACATTTGGTGAGACGTTGTTTGTCAAATGACCATTTGTCAATATTTCTTTGGTCAAACATTAGTGAACCATTTCAAAGGCGATAGAATGGATTTTTTTTTTGTTTTTATGACTGACAATTAAATTATAAAACAGTCTCTATTTCATTAAAAATAGGTTTATATTCCATTGGCAAATTTCGTTGTATGGTGGGCTTTAGGAGGATAAAGAAATGTTTGAAACCTTAAGAGAAACGAATAGTCCGTGTAATCTGATGAACCGATCGGCCAATATCGGCCGGCGGTACTGGTGCGTACAACAGACTGATACCGTGGTACTATGGTCGTGTTTATCATCATGTGGATAATACATCTGTCACTCTCTGACCAGTATGTAAGTACGAGAGGGACGGATGCATTATCCACACATTATCCATCGCGATAAACGCCATAATACGAGTGCTGCGAGTTGAACAGTTAAATTATGAAATAACTTGAGAGAATAACTAACGCATTTTCAATATGTGTGTATATAATATTCTGAGAGTCCTATAATTTCTATTAAGCCAATTTCTGTTCAGTTCTGTTTTAATATTTTTAAGTTTTTATATTATTTTAGCATTTTAGCTGCCAACTTGACACTTCCTTGCTAGTCAATTCGCAAATACATAGTGACGATTTTCGACCAATCAGAGACTAGTATTTAGGCAAAAATACGCCAAATGTTCAACCTCTTCAACGCAATGTCAAATATAAAAGGCGTCACACGCCAATGACTGCTAAAAATCTGAGTTAATATCAATGTTATGTCAAAGATACTCGGGTCTATTTTGCAATGTAAACTGTTACGGATATATCCGTCGTTGACGTTGAAAAGGTTACAAGTTTGCTTGATGTTAAATGGTTAGTGATTGACATTGATCTTTTCGTTATTAAAATATTTAATCATACGTTCTTTATTTATCATAGTTATTATTTTCGAAGTATAAGAATATTATTATAGAACTAGGTATTTTATAGAAGTTTTTTTATCATAGTATCATCTGAAGCATGTATTTGGGGACCTAATTATTTATGATTGTGTATTTGTATATAGTTCGATTACACGACAAATTTGGTATTTTGTCCTATAACTAGCTGGTAGTATTATTGGTACCCGGCGCGTTGCCGCCCATTCATATCGCACAAAAAAAACTGGATCCGATCGCTACCATACTTCACAGGATCACCCGCTGGGCTAATCTGAAGATTGCCTGAAAATTTCATCAAAATCGGTCCAGCCGTTTTGTAGTCCATAGAGAACATACATACAGACATCGAATTTTATTCGATAGATTACCACACCGGTCCCTATATTCAAACCGCGGGTAGATAAGGTACCCCGAGTTAAATTTTGATATTTGCCACAACACGTGTCAATAACCTAACCTAACCGAGTTAAAAACCCCCGACAAAATCGGGACCCTTCGAGCTCATAACTCTTAAATGGCTTAACCGATTTTCATCAAACCAAGCTAATAACAGTCTCGACTAATTCCCCTTTCTAACCAAAAAAACTAAATCAAAATCGGTCCATCCGTTTAGGAGCTACGACGCCACACACAGATACACTAATACACACATACACGTCAAACTTATAACACCCCTCTTTTTGCGTCGGGGGTTAATAAGGCTGTAGTATGATACATATTAGATTGGTTGACGATTTTTGTGGTAATTTAAAGTACAGGTTGGTAATAACCTAACCAAGTTAAAAACCCTCTGAGCAATGAGCAAAAACTTCAACGGGCTCCGAGCACGTACATTTTCACTGGCGGGACTTCGTCACTAGAAGGTTTCAAGTGTTAAAAACTCCCGACAAAATCGTGATCAGAGCTCATAACTTTTAAACGGCTTAACGGAACTTCATCAAACCAAGCTAAGAATACTCTCGATTAAGTCACCTTTCTAATAAAAAAAACTAAATCAAAATCGGTCCATCCGTTTAAGAGCTACGACGCCACAGACATACACAAATACACACGTCAAACTTATAACCCCCCTTTTCTTGTGTCGGGGGTTAAAAAGAGTTATACTTGGTGACAGATAGAACTAAAATATTTGACATCCACTACAATAAGTAGCAGTTTAAAAAAAACTCCAGACAGCACTCTCACTTTTCCAAACTTTCTTACCAAAGTAATTGAACTTTCATATGAGTTTCTAGATCATTAAAATGTAATTTAAAAAACGCAAAAGTGTGTTAATTAAGATATATTGCATTTATTATGCCAAATGTTAAGCTATATGAGACATTTAATGTATCAATTCATCTTGCGTTTTTATGCATTATTTTATTGCAATAATGGTAAAAAGATGTTATATGCGCATTGTATTTAATTAATTTATTAATTTAACGTTTTATACGCACAGCTGCACTCATTTACAATCATCAAACATTTACAATAAGAAATCCGTGTATTTATTGATTAGAAAATGCATTAGAGATATGGTAGCCTGCGCATGTGCGTGTGGCGAGCCATTTTCATATACCTTGAGTATAGTTAATTTTCAATATTTAAAAAGGTTGCATTTATATCGTAGATAAAGATAACTTTAGACATTGTATTTTTTTCTTTAACATATTCCAATATATTATATTGTTTAGGTTACTTTAAATATTGCATTTTTCGGGTAAGAATTATGTATGTTCTTTGAATGTTTGTGTAAAACAACGAAAATCTTCCATTTTAGTAAATGTCCAATGTCTTCCTATTTACTTGTGATTATGTATTTAACTATTAATTTACACCTAGTATTATTTTTGTAGTGTATAGTATTATCGCTCTTTTACCTCATATTTAGTATGACAGGGATGCAATCTACGACCAAGTTGAGACCTGGAAGTGTTTACGTCAGCTTTTCGAAGCCGTATCGCGTTCATTGAACAGGGCGGATTTAGAAGGGGGCATTTGTTCCTCGAATATGTGTTGTTGGTTATGCCTAGGTTAAGAAGTCAGCAATTGCTCTAGAGCCGCCTTAATAACGATTATTAGGAGACTGTTCTATTAGCGGCCAAATTGTATTTTATTTTGGTATTTGTAAAGCAGATGAATCTGCCTAGTCCGTCCATTTTTCTCTATTCTTGTATTTACATTTCTGTATTTCTTTAACCTTGTATTGTGAGGTATTTATACTTATTTTCTATTTTTGTACTATTTTATTTAACTTATCAATAAATTATGAACATAATTGTTTGTTTTATTTTAATATATATCCGAAATAACTCAAAATTAAATTTATTAAAACCCAACATGCGGCTAATATGTTATATGACGCACCTTTACAGTTTGTATATAGCCTATGACACTTACCACAGTATAAATATAGCTAACGCAGTGAAGAAACTAGACCTCAAGCGAGCATTGCAGTGCTGTTAATGGCGGGTTGAGACGTGCATCTGTGTGAATGCGACATTTCGAACGTTTGTTCGTAGTTTCTTTGCTGCTTTAGCTATATTTATACTGTGCTCTTACGTTGTTGACGAATCATATGACACATTTATTAAAATCGGTCCAATTGTTTTGAAGCTTGAGTGGGACATCGATTTTTGGTCACAACATACATACATTGACTGTTAAAGTCATTAAAATCGGTAAAAATCGGGACACGCGCACTGAGGGTTCCGTACACATTTGGCTGGTTTTTAGTATTTGTTGTTATTCTATAGGGTTTGTTCTATTATCATAGCAAAGACGCTTGTGTGTTTAACCGTTTTTACGATACAACAAAAATAAAAATACATTGAAAAAAAAAACGTTTCTTGTATGGGGACCCCCTTTATTATTTTACTTTTTTTTTATTTGTTAGTAGAACCGCCGTAATAACACATTCTGAAAAAAAAACAACCCGCTATCTATTACGGTTCAAAAGATACAGGTCTTTATAGTTAGGACAGACGGACAGCGTAGGCATATTAATAGGGTCCCGTTGGGCGTCCTTCGGGTATAGAACCCTCAAAATAGTCTACGCTGAAAATCCATCCTAAATATTGGCGAAATAAACTTTACCTTTTTAATATATTACTAGCTTTCCGCCCGCGACTTCGTCTGCGGAGTCAGTACTTTCGTAAGTTAAAATATAGCCTATGCCCACCCTGAAACTCCATTCTAAATGTTGGTGAAAGAATTTTTGAAATCGGATGTGGTTCCGGATATCATTAATATTAGTATAGATTAGTGTAGATCAATTCTCGCTGGCATCACTAGAGTTTGTCACTGCTACTTTCCTATAGTATTTGTGCGGCGCGAAACTTCTCCGATTTATTTGGTCGAAGGCTTAAATTATCGTCAAATAAACCATCTCACACGAACAGTGCGATCGCTTTTAAAACGTCCTTCGGGTGTGTACCTCTTTCTCGCTCTCACACGCTCTCATGCAAGTCTTACAGACCTTACCAGAACCAGAAAGACTTTAAAGACCTTTCACACTGTACATGTATAATATTATTATATACACACGAAAAACTGGGCAGTACAGTCGGCATCAAATAGATAGGAGAAGCCAAAATGGCCAAATATATCGCAACACATCCTTATTCTTATAGTAATAAAGATGTGTTGCGATATATTTGGCCACTTTCGCTGCTCCTATTTGATGCTGACTGTACAAGACAATAAAACAACAAACTGTGTGCCTGTTCATGATTATTTATTGACAATATGAAATAACACATTTTACTAATTTAAACGGCCTCCGAGTGGAGCTCTGTCAACGGCTAAAACGAAACGAGGCAGGTCTCGAGTAAGGCAAAATTGGTATACTACTAAACGTGGTGTGAGGACACTTCACTCTGATTGGTCGGTTGATTGACAAGCGCGCTCTGATTGGTTGATCACAAATCTCGTCTTCACACCACACCTGATATTTGCTATTTATTAGTCACTAAGAAAACCGTTTCGCACATGGAGTATGGTATTGCGAATTTGACTGAGCCATAATGCTTTGTGTAATCTAATAGTAGCTAACGTTGATAGTTTCTAAAATGCCGTTAAGTACCGTCAAAACAAAAAGAAACTATAAACAAGAGCTAAACTCATAGTACCTTTCGAATCTGACACGGTAGTATATTATAAAGTAGTCTAACTCGCATATACCATCTCCCATGGCATTACACACCGTAATAACTAGTTAATAAGGCAATGGATTGCTTGAATCGTGTCACTATTAACTACAATAGTAACTGTAAATATATTCTAGTGGTGTCATGATCATAAGTATAAAACGAAGAAATCTGTGCTATTTATTTGATATATCAATAAAATATTGCTTGCTGGTTACAGTAACTTTCGGTTTTCTATTGGTTAGAAAAACGATGCTGCAACTTTATCTATGCTCCTACAGCTTTCTGTTTTTTTTTTTTTACAGATAATACCGTCCGCTATAATTATTGCCAAACTGGACGTAATTAGCTGTATAATGTTAAAAGACCCTAATAAAAAATGCCTAAGGAGCCGACGAGACGCGAAAATCCGCTGAACTATTTCGATTAGACATCGTAAGTATAGTATAGCTCTTGCAATTCACGAAGGCGAGTGGGGCTTTACATGTGGTAAACACGTATCCGTATATAGCGTCGTGTATGTACACGCACACAAACAATATGCACAAGTGACTTGAGCGACGGCGCGCGCGCTGCGGATCGCTCCTTCAGACACGCACACTACCGCAATGTGCATGTACACGTCCAACACTAATAAAGCCCACTCGCCTTCGTAAATAAAATTGTAAGAGCTTTATCAAATTTACGGGTAGCCGTTGAGATTATTATGATTCGATTAAGTCACCTTTTTATTTGAGTGTA
Organism: Tortrix viridana; assembly: GCA_963241965.1. Taxonomy (NCBI): domain Eukaryota; kingdom Metazoa; phylum Arthropoda; class Insecta; order Lepidoptera; family Tortricidae; genus Tortrix; species Tortrix viridana. The sequence goes on along the minus strand of OY725171.1, from coordinate 4,187,746 downwards.
TAAAATTAGCTCCATTCTCCTAAATAGTACCGTTAATATTAAAGTGCGTTCTGAACCTAGTCTCGAACGGCTCCAACCAAAACACCTGTACTTCAACGTGCATACATCCAACACTAGTACAGGCGTCACTAGCCTATTTTACATCACATGTTCAAACCGACCGTCTCAAATATACACCCTATAATAAAAAGTTAAAAAAACTGCGAACAAAATTACATTTAACAATTAAACATTAGAGGTATTTTAGGGGGTTTATATTGCTTTATCAAACCAACTTTCCTTGGTGGAAGACGTATTGAATCTGGTCACAAATAGTGTAATAGCTCTGTAAACGTTCGGGTTACCTCTCGCTCGCTCTTATACGCTCTTGCGAGTTTAACCGACTTTGCTACTACGGCCACACTTCGGCGATTGGGGTAAGGTTAGCGTTAGCCTCTTTCATTATCATAGGGAAAGAAAGAGACACCATCAAGAACCTTCGCCCGAATTACCGAAGTATGGCCGTAGTCAGAGTTATCGCACTGTAGCTTCCTTAACCCTCATAAGTCCCGCGTCTTATTAACCCGTGTAACAACTTACTATCAGTACGGCTTGTTGCTGCGTCTCTCTAGTTATTACGAGTTTGTTGACTAGTTAGAAAGGGATATTCGAGAGAACAAATCGCGGATAGATAAGGTTACATCAAATGAAAATTTGAGAAATGTCAAATTTGAACTGGAGGTATACCTATCTATCCGCGGTTTGGTTATAGGTACCGGACGATACAATATTGACAAGGTATTATAATTTATATTGAAATTTTACACACGAAGATTTGAATTATCGAATACTTGATTGGCAGAATTGTGCCGGGAATCAGTCACTGAGGCCATACCAAAAGAGAAGAAACCGGATATTAAATATTGGGACTTATGAGGATATATTTCCAATATCTAGCTTGGTTGGTTAGAGCTCTCATGTCGCGTGTTCAATTTCAGCTTCGTTGGGTGAATATTCTTACGATTTCACAAATCCTCCGGTGTAATATTGACGATACTAGCAACTGATAAACACATGAGTTATTGTTTTCAATTCTCGAAGACTACCTACTTCAATTGAACGTATATCTACGCTCATCCAACGTCAAATTAAATGTGACGTTCTCAATATAAAGGGACCTTATGGCGGCAGGCGGTTACGCCGTTTTTAGAACTGTTACCATAGTATTCATGTAGTTACAAGAATAAGCAGAGCGTAACTGCCTTCCTCCATAACGTCCCTTTATATTGAGAACGTCACAAATGTTGTTCGTGGACTGAAAACACTACATTGCAACTAGTCTTAAAACAGACTTCGGGTTTGTCTTCTCCCTCGCTCTCATACGTGTATAGCTTAACGGAATTAGTCCGAACACGAAGATCATTATAAAACTCGTTGCAATTGACATCGCGTTTCACTAAACCCCCTAGCATTAGTCTATTAGGGATATTTTAACATATGTCTACACCAGGAATAATCACCCAAACTTACCTTGGCAGTTTTTTGCATATGTCTACCATACACGTCTAACATATAGCACTTTCCTGTAAATACATTTTTGTGACAGATTTTACAATTAAAAAATGCTACTTATACATATGTACGTCTAAAAAATGTCTATAAAAAACATGCAATAAATATGCCATCATTATACGGCCCGCACAGTCAAGGATAAAAATGTAGACTAAAATCTCAAAATGATGTCCACCCAAACTGTATTGTCAATAAATCAGGAGCGCGATTACGTATTTTTATTTTCATCTTTGACTGAACAACGACATGGGTCAATTTATTAATAAAACTGCATTTCAAAAGAAATACAACCTTATTACACTTGCATATAACATATGATGTTCGTTAATTATGTACATTATCATGTACAAATGGGCCTTCCTTACAAGCATGGGCGGTGAAACGGGCGAACGTCATGTAACGTGTACAGTTGGGTAATAATTACATTTACTGCCAAGACAATAAGTTTCAAATCTATTCTCCAAGTGTACGTTATATTTCTACAGTTTCAGGCGTACGCCATTTATATACATTATACTCGTAATGATAAACAGTTAAGCAAATCTCCCGTTTCAAGGTCCACTTTCAATCGATAATATAAACAACATCTAGCCGTATCTACTTGACATTTATATAATATTTGCACAACAAATTTGTCAATAAACGCATATACTATAAAGCACTTGATTTCTGTAACGCCGTGGTTGCACATTCCATTATTATGCATTGACAAGTGTCATGGAAATTTTGGAATACAGAACACTGGTCCGATAAATTGCTGATGGTTAGTATTTTTACAATGTAATGCATTAAATGGAACGACGTTAGAGGTCAACGCGGTGTTTAATACAAAACTGTGCTTTAATACGATACGATACTGTTTAGTTTAAACTATTAAAACACGCATTGGTTCTGGCATCACGTCAATAAACACACAAAACGTAATTTCACTCCATTAATTTCAATTTAAACATAAATCAAAGTTGTAAATATAACTCGGTAGGAAATTTAACTGTTTTTTTTTTTTGTTACCAGTGGCAGAGAGGGTTTTAATGCACGAAAACCACTCCAATACGTGACGTTGCATTAATGCGTAAATGAACGTAAAATAAAATAAATAATAATAATTTATTATCAGATAATTCAAATCCATAGTTTGTTACTAACAATTTAAACAATTAAAATTAAATAATGGGGCGTGGCGTCTTTCTACATTGAAAACCATCATCATCATCATCATCGTCATAATCATCATCATCATCATCATCACCATCGTATCAGCTGAATGACGTCCACTGCTGAACATAGACCTCCTCAAACATCGCCACAGTATAATAAACCAGATCCAAAACACAACTAGCAAACGTGCAGGGAAGAAAAATATGTCAGCAGCTACACTTTATTTTGAAACTTTATGGAAATCAAATTTATTTATTTATTTCAAAAACGTGTCCAAATAATCTTTTTAGAAGATCAAGAACGCGTACACGAGTGCATATTTTTGACAATATTGTGGATCATATATTTTTGTACACCGAGCAACTACTTTTCATAATCCATAAACCAGCGTTCGTGTATTCCAAAATATAATATAAGTATTAACAAGGGTGATATAATAGAGACAGTCGAAATTAATAAAGTATTAGGTCTAACGCACCGCATTGTAAGTATAATTCCAATTTTATAATGCCCATTCTAATTAGCAGTTCAGTGTGTCGGCTTCCAACGGGTTAAGCGCTAGCCACCGTCACTTCTATACAAACTAAACGCTGGATTTAAAGTAAAAAGGACGTATCTGTAACCTTTTGTGTTTAAGTTAATAGGTAACGTCGCATATGCCATACCATTACTATAAAAGATACGCCCTTTTTATTAAAACGGCATGGTAGCGCGTTAGTTTGGTAACAAGAACGCGATAACTATCCGAGCGCGTAATACACTTCGGATATTTTGGAATGAAGACGTATTGAGCTGTGGATAAACAAGAAACGGTAGATAACAAAAATAATATCACTGCTACTGTTGAGTATCAGCTGGTAATATTAAATTACTTAATTTATTAATACTTGTATCACCAAACATTAACACAGCAGCTGGTTTGTTTTGACTCATTAAATAATATGAATAATCGTGTCCATATGACATGCATTTTTTTTTAAGACAGGCATCTTCGAAATTTTATTTCGTTAACAGAATTTACAGATCGGGGTCCGTTATTATATTTAATACACACGAACACTACCAACTTTATAACGAACGACACATACGCGCCATAAACAATTTTGCGAGAACCATAGATTAAATGCCCAGATAAAATGTTCACTCGAGATGTTATTACGTAATACGAACTAAAGCACAAATCTATGGTAAAAACAAAATCAATTTGAGACTGTACACTACAACACACCATTATTTAACAGTACAGTCAGCAGCATAATACAGGTAAATCGCTCCAGCCTTGCAAACGCACGTGTGTACGTGTATGAGCAATCAAAAATAGATGACAATCGCTACTGACATTATCAAAATGCCAAACAACGGGCCCCGATTAAAAAAAAAACACTCGCGAGCAAAGAAAACTACTACACAAATATTTATGACAGTTTATTTTTTAGCAAATCAAATCAGCTGATGTGAATATTCGATTTGGTCAGCTGTTCAAAAAAGAGCGCATCTGTCGTTTTAATTTTATATGACCTTACTCTAAACACGCAACGTTTGAATCTTTTATTCCTATCAATTATCATGCGCTCTTTTAACTCAACCTCTCGTATGCTTAGGCACTGATCAGTGTTAAAATTTCGGGCATCTTGTAAATTTTTTGCTCGTTATGACGAGACTAGAACTTGGTATTTTTACGCCCCCCGCATACGAGGGGTTAAGAGGGCGGTATAATGACACCAAATAAATAAGGAAAATAACGATGCGAGGAGCTTGGACAACTAGAACCTTCCTTCATAGCGAGAATGCTTTTAATGCTGCCGATAAATGAAAATCTAACCGAATTCCAACCTTACGGGCAAATGCTATAAAATTTGCAATCTTTACGGATTTATCCGTCAACCGTGACGGATTTAACCGTCAGCCTTGACGGATTCAACCATCAACAGCTTTATTAACCGAGTTATAGGGGTAATAAATAAGCTTTAACATTGTAATTTACCATGGTTCTATGGTGTCTAGGGTAATCTTTCTTTACGCCCTATTGCGAATAACTTAGTTATGAGGGCAATGTTTTTCAAAGTTATTATATAAATATTACCTTTTCTCGCAGTGCGTTTGGCCCGTATATTAATTATATAGTACTAAGCATTGGACTATTTGCGTATCTTTGCGGCGATCGCAGCGTTTTCTTTTAGGATGTTCGATTTGAGATGGTCCTTGTATTTGAGGATGCCTCCCTCCCACTTCGTGACGGTCCCTTTCTCGCATATCCAGATCTCCTCTGCTACCTGAAATATGAGTTATTTACAAGTTTTTTTATCAACTCGCAATGTTTGTATGTTAGTTTGTTTAGGTCAAATCTTGCAAACTGAATTAGAACCACTTCCCGGTGTCCGATTGAGCTGAAATTTGGTATACCTACGTAACTTCGGTGACAATACAGTAATTTCAACATTGTGCCATAGATACTAGAGTCTATTTCGCGCTGTCAACCGTGACGGATTAATCCGTCGTTAGCGCTGACCAATCCATCAATGGCGTTATAAAAGTTGATCGTACCTGGTTAATGAGCCTGAAGTCGTGGCTAACCAGCACCATGCCGCCGTCGAAGTCGTTAATGGCGTCAGCCAGGGCGTCGATGGTCTCCATGTCCAAATGATTGGTGGGTTCGTCCATCAGGAGCAGGTGGGGGGTCTGCCAGGCCAGCCACGCGAACACTACGCGGCACCGCTGCCCGTCAGACAGCTGACGCATCGGACACACCTGGGGAATAGAAAATAGTACATTTTGATATACGAAAAAATGTCAATAGCCGTGTACTGACTGGGCGAGCAGCCTCGCGAGGCTGCTCGCCCAGTCAGTACACGGCTATTGAAAAAAAAAAACAGTAAGTGTAGAAATCCAAATACAAATCAGCTAGATGATCACCCATACTCTTTTAGCCAGCAGTCACACATAATACTCATATGGCCACAATTTAGTAAAAAGTAACATCGAAACTAGTGAACCCACAAAAAATTTACAACATTATATGAATGGAAAAAAAATAACTTTCCATGATGATTTTATTTTAACATTTCGGCGGTGATAGAGCAAAACCGCGTAACTAACAAATACAAGAAGAAGCAAAATGCACCTTACAAAGTAAGTCAGTAAGGTGATTTTTAGAACCTATTGAATTTGCTAGCTACGCGGTTGCAGTATCACCGACGATTTTTTTTAAATATATATTTCACCTGTTGACGTCCCGTAAGCCCGTAGCGTCCGATAATCTTCCTCATCTCCTCCCTCTCTCGCACTTCAGGGAATTGAGCCATCATGTACTCCAGCGGCGACAGCTCGAGGTCGAGTAGCTCGTGCAAGTGCTGATGGTAGCGGCCGATGCGCAAGTGGGAGTTCTTGCGGATCATGCCAGTAGATGGAACGAGCTGGGGAGAGTGAAGTTTAATATAAATGTGACGTTCTCAATATAAAGGGACCTTATGGAGGAAGGCAGTTACGCTTTTCTTGTTCTTGTAACTATACGAATACTATGGCAACAGTTCTAAAAACGGCGTAACCGCCTGCCTCCATAAGGTCCCTTTATGTTGAGAACGTCACAAATAATGAGTAGATTATGAACGAGTATGAAACTACAAAATATAAACTTCGCTTCGGTTAAAGTCCCCCCCATAAATGTGAAAGTGTGGATGTTTGTTTCAATCAAGCCTAAATGGCTGCGCGGGACAAGCGATAAACGACTTTTAAACGGAGTCACGGGCAAAAGCAAGTTTAAAATAATAGTAAGATAATAAGACTAGCGGGCAGTGCCATTATATCAATGGCGTTGTACAGTCGAGGACAGAAAGATGTTTACACTGTTCCACCTTATTCCATTGTAATAAGGTCCAAAAGTGTAAACATCTTTCTGTCCTCGACTGTATATTAATATTTTGGAAACATCTAAAAGCTGCTTACGTCTCCGTATAGCAACTTGAGCAGCGTCGATTTGCCGGCGCCGTTGGGGCCGACGAGCGCGAGACGGGTGTCCAGATCGATCCCGAACTCGAGGTTCTTGTATATCCAGGGGCTGCTGTCAGTGTAGCGGAACGACACGTTCTGTGGGAGAAACACGTACTTCAGTGAAATACGAGGAGATATTACGAGCATAGCCCTCTCCATTGCCTTTTGAAGGACCTTGAGCTTCCTTATGACGCCCGCCGCCAGCGCCCACGTCTCCGTAAGGCGTCTATACAGACACGTTACTACTGCATACAATTAATATTCATTAATTGCATCCATGGTAATTACAGAGGTCTTACAATGATATTAAGGTATGGCAATGTTATAACTAATTAAAAGATACATCAATCAAAATATGTGGAAAGGTAATATTAAATTATCTAATTATATAACAGATTTTAAATCTTTTTTTACATCTTAAATAACTAATTAATTTTCTAGGTATTCTTGCACTGTGTAAAAACATTTTTCAACAAGGATTTTTTAGCCTATTTATTAATATGGAGTATATTTGTTCTTCCTTCAGTTCTTTAGGCAGGTTATTATACATTTTTATACTCATAGCACGAGGACTACTGCTGTACATTTTTATCTTAGCAGGTACCGATGAGACCAATCTTTTGTGTCGCTGATTTAATATATTTGTGTAGAAGACTTTGCCCGAGGGGCTTTACTTAAGTGTTACCGTTATCTACAGATGTAGTGCAAAATGATTTTCCTTCGTACTTTATCGGAAAAGTTCGTATTTATCGTGCTCTCTAAATTAGCTTCAGTACCCATCTTACAGCCGTAGGGGTAAGTCGCATCAGCAGAGCAATATATATATATATATATAGAGTGGCTAACACGCAAATCAAATATTCGATAAAGTTTTGATTATATTTACAGTTTACTTATAAAAAGGTTGTATTACCATGCCGAAACCTCGAAAACTGTTATTTTGCTGCATTTTATTTTAAAGTAAGAGTGTTTCATTTACGAATGACAATAAAAGTACTACTTACATGTGAGTGTATTTCTAAGTTCTTAAAATGGTTATAACATCTCTATATTATACAGTGCAATATGCTGTCATTTTTTCATTTTGACATTTGACACTAAACAATAAAGTTCCATATTGGATATGGAGTTCTGTGACAAGAGTGTTGCCGTGTTGGTTGCTGCACGTGTCGATTATTTTGTCGCGTTTTTTAGTGCCTCAGTGGTGTTGAAGAGCTCGGTGGAGTGGTCAGCGCGAGCGGCGGCCGACACTCTTGCCTCTGATCTCGGAGAATATAACACTAAATGTTTTAATAACATTTTCAAGAACCGATCATATGTAACCTCAAACTTTGACATTGGCAGAATTGTACTCATGGACAGACGCCATTTTAACAAAAAAAAATTGAAATTGAATATTGGATATGAAAACGTCACTCATTTAATACAATCATTGATTGACAGTTCGGGTGCCATCGTATTCCGATTGAGATCCGAGTTTTCCCGAAGGAAAATCATTTTGCACTACATCTGTAACTATCAATCTTACCTGCACCATAATGACGGGCGGCGGCACCTTCCCGCACGAAGGGAAGTAGAAGTTGAGTATCTTGTCGTCGGTGACTTTCTCAGTCAGCCCCTGGGCCACCATCTTGGCCAAGGTCTTCTCCTTGGACTGCGCTTGCCGGGCGAGTTTGGCCGAACCGTGACCGAATCGCGCTATGTAGTTCTGTTGATAATAACAAGTGTATGGTTTGTGACGTCACTGTGACGTCTGTCACACGTCTACGGTGGGTCAGGGTTCAGTTTTGCTGATGGTACATTATCACGGCCTGTGATAATCGCACGTTCTCTATTTATTAAAATGGGTTGAATAATACGAGTTAAAGTGGAACTGGGTGAATTAAATCAAAAATTACACATTTTTGTATCAAAAACTAGTCATGTTGGGGGAAAAATTACGTTTTTTTTTTAATTGAGTCCTTTATTTTCCATATCTACGTTTGTTTGTAAGTTTGTGGAAACAAAACACAATCGGCCGACTACATCACAGTGACACCGGAGGTAGACCAGCCTAAGACGGACCGAACCAGCCTTTTTTTTATTAACGGAGTGGAAATGCGTTACTCATCATCCCCACACCGTACCAGCCCAACCAACATTGATTCCAACAAAATCGAATGATTTTCAAGCTTAGCCAGTTTAAAATTATTTGCCAGTACACATTTTAAACTGTTTTTTTTTTTTCACTATAAACTTTTTTTTTTGGAGGGACCTGCGTAGTTAGCCTCTGACGGCTTTGACTACTTCACCGGAGAGGGCGAACTCCTGAGGGGAGCTCAGCCCAGAAATTGGGTTTACACTAGCATGCCTAAGGGCGCTCCTATTGAGCCGACCTCGGACTTAGGACGCTAGGGGAGAAAGTTTAAAAAAAAAAACAATCGATTTTGTGCTACCAACGCTTTGGAACTTAAACTTAAACTGACATATCTAGACTTTTACTAAGGTCACGTTAGGCTGGTTCGGTGCGTCTTAGGCTGGTCTACCTCCGGGGTCACTGTGATGTAGCCTTGCATACCTTCATGTGCGCGATCTGGTCCTGCTCCCAGTTGTACTGCTTCATCTGGTTCTCGAGCAGCTCGCAGCGCGTGCGCACGAACGCCTCGTAGTTGCCGGTGTAGTACTTCAGCCGGCGCTTGTCCATGTGCACTATGTTTGTGCACACGCCGTTCAGGAAGTCTTGCGAGTGCGATATTAGTACTAGGATGCGTTTGTAGCTGGAAAATACGTGTTCGTTAATACATTTCTAGTTAATAACCTTACTAGTATGACTCACCCTTATAATTTTTTAAAACTGCACGTTTTTACCTGCAGCCCAAGGTCCTACCCGTAGTACTAATTACCTTTGTTATTCAGACTCGGCCCTTTCAACAGTTGTGTAGACATATCGCACCATGGTTCTACCAGTAGGACTTATTTCAAAACCCGCCATTTTGTTTTAAAATGTTTAAATATAATTCATGACTAATATAAAGCCCATTGTCCTCCATGTAGCACTTATTCAATAAAAATCAAATTTTCAAAAAAAAGTATCATACACTGATTACAAACACGCCCAAAGACTATTGGTGCCATACAAGTACAATAAAATTTTACAAAAGTCTGGCTCTGAATGAGTATAAAACAATAGTACTACTGGTAGGACCATGGTTTGCAGTGACAATGAGCTGTATTTTGCTTTGGGCCGAAGGAGGGTAATTACACCTAGTTTATTAAAATCAATACAATAGTTTATAAATCGGATGTTCCACTCCAGCTCCTAAACTATTGGACCTATTTTATACCACGATGGTGGCAAACAAGCGCCTGACGGTAAGCGGTTATCGTAAATGGGGTATCGAATGATTCGCCATAAACGTGCGAGTGTCATAGACGATATAAAAGTTTCAAAGGTTCGTCACACCAGTCGTCAGTCGGGTTTTAGTTTTTGAGGTTTGGTTATGTAATTTAATAATCCCTACTAATATTATAAATGCGAAAGTAACTCTGTCTGTTACCTCTTCCCGCTTAAACCGCTCAACCGATTTAGATGAAATTTGGTATGGAAATAGTTTGAGTCCCGGGGAAGGACATAGGATAGTTTTTATCCCGGAAAATTTGATAGTTCCCGAGGGATACACGATAAACGAATCCTACGCGGATGGAGTCGCGGGCAAAAGATAGTAATTTATAATACGGCCTCAGCCGACCTCAATGCGGTCAAAAGGAAGGCGTATGTCCAACAGCGGACGTGTTTCAGCCGACATAATGAGCTGTATAACAGCCCCTAAAATGCTGAAACTAGAGTTATAATGGCTGTAAAAGCTGTTATCCTCTGGACGCCTAACGTCCTACATATAGGACAATTGTCAAAATGACTTTTAACTTTAAGTTGACTGACATGAGATTCTGTTTCGAACTATGCTTTTTTGCTATTGTGTATACGGAGTATTATACTGACTGTTTGAGCTCCTCCTCGAGCCAAACGCAGGCGTCCAGGTCGAGGTGGTTGGTCGGCTCGTCGAGCAGCAGCAGGTGCGGCTTGACGTAGAGCGCGCGCGCCAGCGCTATACGCATCCGCCAACCTGCACGGAAACACAGGGCATGGGTTCAAACCGGCCAATACCGGTTCTATACCGGTATTCACCGGGTTCTCTTCATTTCGGTTCCAGAGCCAACGGTTAAGAAAAAATGTCGGAATGCGCACAGTAAACATACCGTTGTGCGCACATATTCTGCTCACTCTCACACATACTTACGTAAATATTACTGAGTATTTTTACTGAGTATTTCTACTGAGTATTTTTACCGGTATTCTACTCTCATTAGAACTGGTAATTGGGTGCGGCCGCGGAGCGTTTGAACCGCCCGTCCCGTGTGTTAACCAAAATTTGATGTGGAAAATGATGAATTGCAATTAACATGCAATAAAAATAAGAAGTTGAGCAAACGTGGAGCAATTACATATTACATACCGGTACCGATACTATTCGCGGTCCCGATTAATATATTTACCTTTATTCTACCCTCACCTGGGCCCTTAGCCAAGACGCATTACGCTAACTAGCATTTATATTCGTTTCGTTTTATCATACGCGTCACTGGTAGATCACGTGACTCTTCGGATCACGTGACCTACCAGTGACGCGATTGATTTTATAACGAAACGAATAGAAACGCTAGTTAGCGTAATGCATCTTGCTTAGCTAAGGGCCCAGGTGAGGGTTGGCGGTACCGATACAGCATTTTTAAAATAGGGCATACCTTTACTTCCCAGAATTTCATATGCCCGAATTTCACCTGCCATAATTTACAAATGGCATAATGTTACATCTTATAAATTCATATGATATACTGATTGTTTATCATAGTAGTCAAATAACAGAATCTTTGTTTCCCATAATATTAATTTCAATAATTTCATTTTTCATAATCATTTTAATCCATATTTGTCACATGCCATAATGTCATTTGCCATCCGTGTAAATGGTGAATGATGATGTTTGAATTAGGCAAAGTTTACCTACATAGGTTAGGTTAGAGTTGCAACAAGGCGCGAAGCGCCTCAACTACGCGGAATAGGAGCTCCGCGCAGCGGAGCTCCGTCGACTTTGGTTTTGATCATTTATGTCCATATCAGTCGTGAATGAACACAAATATGTTAGGTTTAATTACATTAAATATTAAATATTAAAAACGTACCCACACCACAATAGGAAAAAAAATTCAAGCGCCTACAGAAATTAAGCAAATGCGTAGCCAGGATGGATTCAGAAATAAACTTTTTAGTATGGCGTTTAAATTTTGTATTAAATAAAATTATTGCACTTAATAATATGGAAAACATTACGTATGGCATCAGTATCATTATGGCATCTAACTTTCGGGAAAACAAGAGTGTGTAAGATAACTTTTCGGGAAAATGTAACATTCGGGCATATAAAATTCAAATAAAAATAAAAATAGGTCTCGGAGGATCTTTCTGATGGGGCTGACATTGAGAGGGAGCGGAGGGCGTTGTCTGTTAGAGGCAATATGTTGGCCCGCCGATTTACACGCTGCAGTAGAGAAGTAAAATTAACTCTTTTTTAAGCCTACTGCCAATCTTTTTATACGTGCAATCTGTGGGTCAACTATACGTCGAAGACAATCAATGCCCTTCGTGTGCAATATAATAACGTGTTCAGGATGCTGATGGGGCTACCGCGGTGGTGTAGCGCGTCGGGTATGTTTGCGGAGGTACGGACTGATGGCTTTCATGCCATTATGAGGAAGAAGGCTACCTCGATGCTGCGCCGCGTCCGCGAGAGTCTCAACGGCATCCTTGCGTTAATTGCGGACAGGATTGATTGCCCCATACTGAGGCAATTAGTTAATTTGCACATTTTGTAAATAATTTATAATGCCAACCTGTTTTAATTTATTAATTTAATTGTTTATTATTTGATCCTCATTGACATTCTGATATTGACATAATATGTTCCAAATTTGATTTAAATGTTTTGCATGTATAAATTTGATGAATTACATGTTTTACTTATTAATGCAATACTAACATTAAGTTTATAAGCCATATTACTAACACTCTATTGACCTTGTTATTCGAAATAAATAAATTGAATTGAATTGAATAGATAAATCTTAAAATTGATTTTGTCGGGAGTTTTTAACTATTTTAGTAGTGGTTTATATGGTTACCTCCGGAGAAGTCTTTTGTCGCCTGCTGCTGCATTTGTTTGGTGAAGCCCAGCCCGTGTAGGATGTTGGCCGCGCGCGCCTCGGCCGTGTCCGCGCTCAGGTCGTCCAGACGGTCGTACACGTCCATCAGCTGTTCTTGTGCATCTAAAGGATATGGTAAATTCACGTTGTAAACATCAGGTTTGGTTGAATCACTGATAACAATACACACATGTTTCTCATTTAATAAGTAAGATTAAGATAAGCAAGTAACAAAGACTGAGGCCGCATTTTAACTCGTAAAAAATCTTCTGTGAGGAATGAGTCTTACTGCCGCACTCACGAGACGTCAATAAATTTTTAAGTTTAATTAAAGTTGCTGCGTCCTATTGCTATAGCAAAGAAAGTGACAGCAGCAACTTAATTATTAAGTTAATTGACGTCTCTGAGTGGGACCGTTGGATAGAAATTGGCAACTGTCCGGGTAAAATACCCAAAAGTGGTTACCTATTTACCCTGTGTATTTACCAAGGTGCTCAGGTCTTACCATCGTCTTCGCAGTGCGCCAGCTCCTCAGCCAGCCGCTCCAGCTTGACGCGCTCCTCGTCTACCTCCATGACGCACTGGAGCGCGCTCTTGTCCGACGCCGGCATCTCGCGCGTCAGGTGGAATATGTCGATGTGCTCCGGAATGGGGACCTCGCGACGACCCAGCGCGGAGAGAAGGGATGACTTGCCTGTAACAATTGTAATATTATTTTATACTGTAGCGACTAGCGACATCTAGTTTATACTGTAGCGACATCTACTAACTAACTGTAAGGTAACTAACAATAAGGTCGTGTAATACATACATTTGAACGCGATGACTGTATACATATTTATGCCTTTGACTGTACATTAGGTTTTTTTGATCCCTCAAATAGAAAGAAGTCAATTTTGTTATCAAGTGTAAGGACTTTAGGGATGGAAAAAGGTGTCATTTTCACGACACGTCTATACGATATATTACGATTAGGTGTTGATTGTGAAAATCCTCACACCGCCGTATACAGGGTGTTTGGTAGTCGAGTGTAGACTCTTTCAGGGTTGGAAGAGGGGGTTATTTTGAAAATGTTTAACCATATTTACTATTATACAAAGTTTATGTAAATTAAGGTTTTTGAGATATTGCCCGTTTTCATTTAATTTTTTGTAATTTTTTCTTATGACCATACCGAATAAATCTCAAATAAAATTTAGTGATTTTAAAAGTTTTCAGTAATATCTTACATTTTGAGAGACACCAGAAATTGGAGAAGTTTTAAGCTTATTTTGATGTTTTCAACTATTTTACTTTATTTCTAATCGCATTCAGTGTTAGTGCCACTTTTTTCCTATGTTAAAGGAATTAGAATAAAATTTCAAGTCGTTGGACATTGTAATTTGTGTAACAGCTTACTGAAAAAGGAATACTTACCCAAACTTAAAATTGTGTTTACTTAAAAATTCAAAAAGAAATCGGTTACTAGGGAAAAATGTAGCACCTAAATTATACGTGAATAAAAATTTTGTAAAACGGTTTATACTATTTTAAATAAGCTTAAAAACATTCTCAGTTCATAGTTATTCCCAAAATGTAAGACATTACTGAACGTTTAAAATAACAAATTTTATTTGAGTTTTACCCGGTATGGTCATAAGGAAAAATTACAAATTTTTTTATTAAAACGGGCAATATCTCAAAAACCATAATACTTTGTATAATAGTAAATATGGTTAAAAATGTTCAAAATAACCTCCTCTTCCAACCCTGAAAGAGTCTACACTCGACTACCAAACACCCTGTATACGGCAAGTCGTCTCATGAGGATTTTCACAATCAACACCTAATCGTAATATATCGTATAGACGTGTAGTGAAAATGACACCTTTTTCCATCCCTATAGATTTTGTATAATAGTAAATATGGTTAAAAATTATCAAAATGGCCCCCTCTTCCACCCCTGAAAGTCCCTACACTCGACTACTAAACATCCTGTATAATACCGCTATACGACGTCGTGTCGTGACCTATTACAATATACATAGCACATTTCCACGACAACGACGCGGCGTCGCATCGCGCCACGACACCGCGTCGCCCTAATTTAAGACACCGGCGCTACAGTACAGTAGACAGACAGCACAGTACAGTAGTATAGTACTCGACTACTTACCAAAATCTCCACGGGCTATATGGCTATATAATGCTTCAAACTATCCTAATATCACAGTTGGCTAACACTAATGACTAGATTCGTTTTCGAGAGCTTTGCGACGTGACGTTGAGTGCGGCCATTGTATTTTTCTAGAACATTCCGTTCAAAATGTCAATGAAGTAGAACTTGAACGATTACCACGGGTCCTTAGGTCTAAGTGTTTCGGGTTCGGACAGTCGGTTAGAATAGCACGAGGTTATGAGAGCGAGTGAGAGAGATGTACAAATCTGCCGTCCAATGGCAGAACGCTGCAAGTCAAAAACGCTACTTTTGAGCAAAACACATTTAAAGGTTTTGCCGCGTTTTGACTTGACGCTGCAAGTGGAGATAACGCGTTCAGACTCGTCCGTTCCTCGTTCCGAGGCAGTGGCCACCAGGGACCGGACAACCCTTTCTTCGGGAAAAGCCTTTCAAAGGGCTTCCCTTTAAAAATAGCTAGCCCAGTGGATTTGCTCACCCATTCCAATTGGCAACCCATACTATTGACTTTCCCTTATCGAATGAAGAACCCAACGATAAGGGTAGCCGTCGGTAACTTGTAATACGTGTATACTAATAAGGGTTTTATAAGGGTATTAGGTTAGCGCTTTGTTGAATGGGCTGTCGTTGACTTGCTTCCAACGGGACGCAAAGTAACGTGTGTTTTATGAAGTCTACAAAAGGACTAAAATTGCGTATATACTAGTAACTTTTATTAAAGGGTTTAATAAGGGTATTAGTTAGCGCTTAATAGAATGGGCTATCGTTTGGAATTAGCGCTTTAAAAGCACATTTAAAGGGTTTTGACGGGCAGAGGGTTTGGTAAGTTAATCCTTACGAAAAACCAATTGAAAGGGTTAGCGGGCCGGTCCCTGGTGGCCACTTTGTGGTGGTGGTGTTCTGTTGTGATCAATCGGCATGAAGGTTTTGATATAAAACATCACAACTGCAGTCATGATGTTTTGGCGAGTCTTATGCAGAGTTGCCGCGTTTTGCCAGTGTTCTACAACCTAAACTAGAACATATATTTAAAAGGTATTTAGTAGGTATAATAGAAGCACTCACGAGGAATCGTTTGATGCAATTTAATACAAAACGCTGTAACTCGAGTTGGACGACAGAAATGTGAAGGTTGTTTGTTTTATTTTATTGCACTGTACAAAATTTGATGGAAGCTTCGTATGAACGCCACACGTTCGGAATTGTGGTACTGTAACACAGTAGCGGGACATCTATTATAATATGACCCTTAGATTAGTGGCCGCTCTTTAAAATGAGAGGTCACTGTTTACTGGAAGAACCAGCATATAAAAACATTTACCGAGTACAATGCTGTTTCTTTTATCGATAAAATAAACAGCCTTGGTACATCTTAGTACTATAGCGAACTTTCCATTATATAACAACATCATGGTGACAATATCAAATCAAGAGAATAAGATAAAAAATAATACATCAAATTAATAATTGCCTATGTGCGGTAAGGTTCTAAAGTGCGTATGTGAAACCTAGACCCGTAAACAACGCATAACAGCTCTTATTTTAGTAAATACGAGCTGTTATGCAATTCAGCGTAGTCGCTGAATCGTCTGAACTACTACTGTATAGAAAGTGCAAAAAAATATACAAGTAATATTCAAGAATATTGTTACAAAAAAACCTACAAGCTAACGGCCAAAATACTTAAAACCTCAGAGAATAAATACGCTTGACAAACTGTTCTCTTTCCAAAACACCGCTCGTTACACTCGGCGTCACGCCACAAAGCGAACTCGAACACTGGAACTGCTATCAGAAGACGGCGCTCTTTAAATTATACGCAAACGTATATAAAATCAACACAATAAATCGTAAACGACATATCATATAATACAATAAAGGACTTTACATCTTCGTTTTTAAAGTTCAATAACCAATATTATATCACCAGCTCATACCACGAATGTAGTCAACACAGATACATGTACTACTTGCTGTTGAAAAACATTGCAACACACTCATACACTTTAATAACGTATACTTTATTCATTACATCTCGTGGCATGTTAAATATGTAATTGTTAACAATTGCGTCCGATCCCTTGACGCTAGTCCTGGTTACATAAAACATTTGAAACAAAACAAACACATTAGGTATTCATCAATACTGTACCGAGACATGGATTAGTTAGGTTTTCGAAATAGTTTCTTGGTCTTAGAAGATGCATCGGTCTAAGGCTGCCTTTCCATAGAAGCGGAGACGAGCGGTGCGATGAGGAGCTGTGTAGGAATCGACCAATCACATTGGTTGTAATTCACATCTCGTCTCCGCTCCGCTTCAATGGAAACAGTCAAGCGGAGACGAGATGTGGATTACAACCAATGTGATTGGTCGATTCCTACACAGCTCCTTTCCGCACCGCTCATCTCCGCTTCTATGGAAAGGCAGCTTTAAGACCTGAGGGCTTATTGTCTAACGCACTCGCGATCGCGATCGCTTTCATATTTGACAGTTGAAGTCAAAACTGCCTACAAAATGAAAGCAATTGTGTCACTTTCAAGTCGATCGCGATCGCGTGCGTTAGGCAATAAGCCCTCTGGCCACGACTTGAGACTCAAGACACGTCATAGTAGTCAATCCATTGAAGACAGTAATTTTTGTCGCTATTTTTCGAGCCTCTACAATAATGTACTATAGGGGCCGTTCAAATATTACATAAGCAGATTTATTACAATTATTTACCCCCACATCCCCCTTGTCAGCAAAAGTAAGCAAAGCTCTTACCCCCTCCCCCCATGCTTACGTAAACATGTTTCAATTATAAATGTATTTTTTTTATATTATAATTATAATGCACTAAACGTATGCATTATTTGCGGGAATCCCCGAAAATGCGTTTCGTTTTCAAGCATAGACAATGTGAGGGTTGCCATTCGTGTAAAAAACCGATAACGATTCGTGTAACTACCGATGACGTAATCATCATCCAGACTCCCCTACCCCCCATGTCATCCAAAATAAGCAAAACAAAGACCCCCCCACCCCCCCATAGTGCTTACGTAATACTTGAATGGCCCCATAATACAATGATTTTACTCCTAGTACGAACACGCAGCTTTTTCCGTATTCATTTTTCAAAAGAAAAGGCATCGTTTCCGATCCTGTTTAAGAAAAACGCTTGTTGAACGTACCACATCCGTTGAGGCCGACGAGCCCGTACCGCCGTCCACAGTTCAACTCGAGGAGCGTATCCTGAAGTAGCTCGCTGCCGTAGAAGGTGATGGAGAAGTTGGCAATCTTGATGTCTCGGGAGCGAGGGTGCACCGCGAGAGATCCGGTGCAGGACCGAGCCTCGGAGTTCATCTTGGCTTCCTCCTCGAGTTTCAGACATAGTGCCTCTGCAAAAAAGAGGTGACGTCAAAAATTTCATACAACAACGCAAAGCTAATTAGCTAATTATTTACTCTAACAGTTAATTGTAATTTTACATTATTTTCAAAGTGCGTTAGCGTGACGGCAGCGGCCGGAGACAGTGATCGACATTTTGTAAGGTATTGTAGTTATTTTTTCTAGTCGGTAATTACTTTTACTCTGCTTTCATTTATTTCAGCCTTGGATCAACAATACTAAAGCAGCGATCACACCACCCTTTCCCTAACCGTAACGAGAGAGACGCCGCAATACGTTGAAGATGGAGATACCTCTATACGTATCTAACGTATTGCGGCGTCCCTCTCGTTAGGGTTAGGAGGGTGGTGTAATAGGACTATAACTAGATAACCGGTCAATGTTTTTATATGTATACGTAGTTGACAATAGTGGCTAGAGACGTAATTTTTTTGGTAGGTGTACCTTTGCGAAAAGAACAAATAATAATGAACTGAAAAATAAAACTTTTTTTTTTCATCTAAGGTAAAAACAGCAGGAATGTCTGTAAAAATACGCATTTTAACCCCATTCTATTCTCATCAACAGTAATTTTATTTAGTTAGTCTCGCTTGCTTGGTTCAGCTAAAATAACAGTTTAAAAATTACCTTGATTTTTTTCACATTTTCGTGGATAAATCAGAAACAAAATAAGATCGAAGGCTGATATTAGGCATACAGTGTTCTTAGGTCCTGCCACTACTCCTAAAAGTATAACCAGATCCCTCGTGGGAGGCAATCCTGTTAACTTAGCCTGCTAGTCCCTTTGTATTGAACCCGGCGCCTATTAGTTAGTACGTCAATGATTTCAGTGTATACGAAACAACAAATATACATCATAATTTGAGTATTTTAAGTCGGTCCTGTTACAAACTAATTTCATCTTAAATTAAACACACTGATATCTACAATTGAAACGAAACATTTCCCGCCAATTAAAATAACAATGAAGCGGGTTAAAAAAGAAGAAAATGGCTACTCTAAAATGTAATCTTAAGTATCAATCACTTCCATTTTTTATTAACATTCACTGCTTCCAGCATTATAGAAAGTCGTCGCGCTCCACAGAAGATCGGAATAGTTACGACACCAAAAACGTCACCAATTCGTCGTGCTGTACCGCGCAAAGATTCTTTAGTACGGCCACGATATCCGTCTAATATTATAAATGTGAAAGTGTCTATGTTTAGTTGTTTGTGTATCCATCACAGTGTCCCCTCGTTTTGCAGACACTCGTTTCATCGAATGTGTTGTTTCACTGAACTAATTGTTTTCAGGTTATCTTGAACATGGGTTACGTAGGTTATGTTAGCATGTGGAAATACCTGTCGATGAAATGAAAATTCGGCGCAGTAAAACATTCTATGAAATGAGTGTCGGTAATTCAAGGGTAAATCACGCGTAAATGCCGAACGGATTTAGATGAAATTCGGCACACAGATAGTCCTTATCCTGGATTGACACAGGATACTTTTATCCTGGAAAAATTTATAGTTCCCGAGGGAGCAGCGATAAACGACTTCTACGCGGACGGAGTCGCGGGTAATAGCTAGTGATTGAATAATACAAAGGTAGCAAAGCGAAGCCCGAGTGGCGACTGGTATGGCGCGCCCTTATAATTTTTTATACAGGGTGTCCAGGGATACAGTTCACAAACGAATTAGGGTGAAACTACATGTGATTTTATCACGGAAAATGTTGTGTAATGTTGAAATCTTGCAACAACTCCAAAACAATATGGACTATCTGTACGCCAAATTCATTCAGTTGTTTATACATGATTAACGTTTTGATTTTTCTCAACCGTCTGCAGTGTTTTCTTGCAGTTGGTAATTTCATTTCATTAATTATAATTTATGATGTAATCACTTTACCAACCGCAAAGTAAGGCGACGAAATGTTACAAAAAAGCTAAGATCTATTGAGAAATGGTCAAAGGCAATCTCTGACTGGTACCCCAGGGATGGTAAGAGGACGAGGGAGACAGGTTAAGAGGTGGGAAGACGGTCTCCCAAAAGGATGGCGCGTGAAGGCCAGAGATAGACTCAAATGGCAAAAACTGGAGGAGGCCTATGTCACAAGACAACCTGATCCATCAGGACCTGCTGATGTTAGTTGCTAGCTAACATTAGATTGTAACTGGTTATTATAATGGAACTTCAATCAGCGAGTAAAGGCTATTTTATTTTATTTTATTATATATTCATTACTGATGTATATATATATAAACTACCTTAATATACGAGTCAGTATTACTCAAAAGCAAAAAAAAAATACAGTTAAAGGTAAGTAAGTGACTAATTAATATTAGTGAAAAAATCATGACCCTTTCATTTAAATAAACAACAATTATCTACACTAATACTATAAAGATATAAAGTTTGTAATTTTTGATGTAGGATGTAATCTCCAAAACTGTTCATCTGATTTTGCCAAAGTCCATTCGCCAAATATTGGCTGACTTTCAGGGTGGACATAGGCTATATTTTAAGTTATATTAACCAAAGCAAAGAGGTCATTATCAGTAATAACACTAAATCTGTTACACTATAACCTCATCTAAGGGTCAATTCTCTCCATTGAAATATTTATTCAAGTATATTGTAAACAGGGCTGGGCAAAATACCTGCTACATAGTATTTCAAACACAAATTACAAAATACATTTGAATGAGGTATTTGAAATACTAAATACATAATACTTTAATGACAAGTATTTAAATTTAAGGGAAATTACACCTATGTTATTACACTACACAAGACAATTGATAAATAAAAGTATTTTTGTGCAAATATATTATAAAACAAAGTACCTATTTGAAATATAAATTACAAAATACATGTTAGTGAGGTATTTGAAATACTAAATACAAAACACTTTATTAGGTAGTATTTGAAATATAAAAATAAAATATGTATTTGTATTTCAAATACAAGTAATTGAAATACTGCCCAGCCTTGATTGTAGTAATAACACTAAATCCGTTACACTATAACCTCATCTAGGGGCCAATTTCCTCCATTGACATCTTTATTCAACCATATTGTAGTAATAACACTAAATCTACACTATAACCTCATCTAGGGGCTAATTCTCGCCATTGAAATCTTTATTCAACCATATTGTATCTGTCTATAAATAATAAAATTCAAGTGTCACTTACCATCCCACATGAAAAGTAAAATCTTTATGATTACTTTGTATTAATCCTCTTATTTTTAACAGGATGGTTCTAAGAACCAAGAATGATTTATTTTTGACAAATGTAATAAGTAAAATGTTGGATTAATTAAATAGGATACCACACATGTTAAAAAAGCATGCCAAGTATTACACTTCATTGTATTTCAATTCAAATAAAATAAAACACCTATCTAACTACTTCAAAAGGCATCCAAATTGGCTAGATTGTGGTTAAATACCAGTAAAACCTGCAGGTAGAAAAGTAAACAAAAATATCTACGAATATATTCTAACATGTGACGACATTGGTTTCTAAATTTTCCATTCACACATGGAAAATTTAGAATTATACACACTGTTAAAGTTGTCTCCTAATGCAGTGTCTAGTCAACTAACGTGTAGGCAGCGTGGTGTGAACGCATGTTACCTTCTGCAGTGAGTTCTCGCTCCTCCTTGGCGACCCCGTTGGTTCCATTTTCCTCGCCAGCCGTCACTCGAGTAACAGGTTTCTTATTCCTGCTGCTTGCCTGCTCCTTTTTCTTTTGTTGTGCCCTTTTCTTAGCGTCTGAAGGCATCTTGCTCGGTACCTAGGCTAAAAAGCAAAACAAAAAACTTAATCAATGCGTCACCACCGCGCTAGCCTAGGCAGAAATCGTAAAAACGTTAATAATTTCACTGCACTCGACATGAAACGTATCACTTCACGGTATTTTCAAACGATTCAAAACACTTGCTGGGTGCGCACGGATACGCAATTTCACTGGGGTTTCTTTAGCAACGAGTTTATAGTCGAATGATATAAAGATTGTCGTATTACCCAAAATTATTCTATAAGGTGATTGGCAAGTCGTCCGCGTCTACACGTGCTGATATGAAAAGGAAGAACAGAGACATTGAAAATTGAGAGGTAATACCAGTGTGCAAATGAAATTCTACTAATTACATGATGTCATTATCGCAGCTGATTCCTTTTTAGAGTTTTAATGTTGGTGCACCTAGTTTTCTACAGATTTTTACATTGATCTAAAAAAAACAAGCTTTGACAATCAATGCATATTGTTTTTAAACTATTTGTAAATACGTTTGTACATACCAATAAAGAGGAAGGTCTCACAAAGATTTTTTCACAGAATAAGTACTTGCGTAGAAACTGGACTAAAAGAAACAACAGAAGACGTATGTTTTGACCTTTTTCTATTTATTGCATTCATAACGAGTTAGAAAGAGAAGTCCCTATTTGCATTATTGCGTTATCCCTCATGTTGTCACAAGGTTTTAAGATGTTAAATGGCGAAGGTAATCCCACACGTCACACGAACCTCCAGTACTACAAAATCAAAAAGTCACCCTGACATAAGATTTACTATTCGCATTACCTACCGACTTTTTGATTTTGTAGTACTGGAGCTTCGTGTGACGTGTGGAGGTACCTTTAGTGACATTGACATATCGCGGACCATAACTTTGACTTCTTAAAACCTTGTGACAACATGAAGTTAAGAAGAACAAGAACTCGTTACGAATACCATAAATTGAAATAGATCAAACGTAGTCTTTTGCTGTTTCTTATAGTCCGGTGTAATGAGGTGTACGTATGTATTACACCTCGTTGAATAAAATCATTCTGGCCTTTTATTTTATTACTATTATTCTTAATTCTAAATTTAAGCTCATTCAAAATTTTACGATCGGCTGCGCACGACAGGGCCAGTTGATGTCCAGCTTTCATTTCGTTCGTGACTATGTATACCTGTAAAACCTAAAGTTAAATGTGTAAAAGTGTTACAGTTGAAGTTTATTAACAAATAATTCATTATTCTTACCGTTTAAGGCACTAATTGTAAGTTTTTAATATTTTATCCTAGATCTTTTTACCCCATTCAGATTCATAATCCAAATTACATATTTTCTATATTTTTTATCTGCATTGTTCGCAGGTGCCTTATTTTATATTATTAAACCTTTGAAGAAATCTAATAAACATATCCTGCCCTGGAGTCTTCCCCTTTCTTTTACCATTCCCGCTGTCCCTAACGTGATACCGGTTTCTATGCAAGTACTTATTTTGTGGGATTTTTTTATTAAATGTGGACGCTATTTGGTACGAATTTGGCAACATCATCCCAATTTTACCCAAAAACTTAAATGGTCTAAGCAAAAACTGCTGCCAAATTACAAACTCTATTATATCAATATTGTATAATAAAAACTCTGAACGAATGGTGTTTAAACTTGACAAAAAAACATGGAGTTAAAAACCCCTGGCTTCACTAGCAAATAAGGGTACCTAATGACCATAAAGATATAAGTACCTACAGTAGTTTTTTAACTTTGTCAGAATGAGGGTGTGGCACATACATATTTGACACGCAATACCTAGGTCCTGGAAACCACCTGGAAACGAATTTGAGCATTGTTTTTAGATGAATTTTAATATGGTAGAAAGCCGAAAAAGCCTGGCCACACTTATGATTAAGGGTATGCTATGACTATACCTCAAGATGAATAAGGACAACTGCCGAACACGTTAGTAATCCTTATATGTATATTTTATTTATTATTTCATTTTTATATTTTTCCTTTCCAATCCTGATCTGTGAATATTCCGTTTTTACTGACATCCGGGCCAAAAGCACTATAACGTGCAAGGGCCAGAAAGATAAAAAAAGGTCAGTGTAGGGTTACGTTATAAATAAATACAAAAAACAATCTGCAAAAAACATAAATATTAGTTATTTTTAAATTTTCTATTCAAAGTTATCTACGCCGAGTATTGGTAGGTATAAAGTAACATTTTAGTCGTCTGTAACTCAAGAACCAATAATGTCTTAGACGTGATAGTTTCCTTTTAAATTCGTTATGTGCTTTCATTTCAAATATTTACTATAGAAACTATAACGGTTCCAGACTTCCAGTGGGCTTAGCGTGCATGCACGAGATAAAAATTGACAGGTGCTAGAGAAATGACTACTTATCTATTCCATATTCTAACGTAAGATTTAACACTTAATTAAAATATAAGTGTCCCGTCTTGATAAAATCGCTATAAAAATGTGAGAATCGCCATAGTCGCTTAGTAATAAAAGGTAATGAAAGTCAAGACGAGACACTTTTATTTTAAACCTTAAGCGTAAGTCTTACGTTTAAATATGGAAAAGATGTATTCATTTCCTTAGCACCTACCTGTCAAATTTTCTATCGTGCACGCATCGCATGTTAAGTCCGCTGATTGACTACGAAACCCTAAAAAGAACAAATATAATGGGGAAATACTTACGAAACTGTCTTAGGAAACGTGTATTTTTTCGTGAAATCCATTTTAACACGCTACGAGTCATTTTTTAATCGACACATAGAATCAACCGTGAGTTGTAAAAATAAATAAAAGAGATCAACTTTTTTCCTAGTGCGGATCGACTAGACCTGTGCACAGTGTATGGAAGAAAAAATAACCTGTAGGTTTGTCCTTCTAATTTTTTAACCAGCTTCAAAAAAGGAGGAGGTTATATTGATTTGGTGTTATTTCCGGTTGATCTATGGGTGGGGCTGATGGCCATATTGTTAGATTCTCAACATATTACCTACTCCTGATTTACATGTTTCTGCTTCCAAAGTAGGCGGGAACGTTAAAGAAAACAACAGAATCAAGTTAGAATATTTTATTAAGATATTATATTAACTGACAAAAGGGGACCAGAACAACAAAACAATGATTAGATTTTATAGCAATACAACACACTAGGTAAGACTATAGTTCGATATTAAATTTACTAAATATAATCACAATTTCCAACGGAACGCTGCGCTCCGGACCAATAAATTTTCCTTTACCTATTCGGAAGGCGCAGGTGGACGAATATTGATCCTTAGTTCAAATTTATAAGATATTTTCAACTGAATGGATCGTCTTACGTCATTTTAATCTCGCTTGAACCTTACACTACCTCCCCCTATCTAAGGGCGTAGATATACATTGTGTAAATGGAATATGAGCAAATATTTTAACGATAATTAAAATATAATATAATACATACAATTAACATAAAAACATATGTATCGTTAACATAAGTTGTATTTCTTTTTTTCATACTAATTGTGAGACTTAAATCTTCGTTTTAACATACATTGCTGCTCGATGGGAGCTTTAAAAATTAATTATGTTTTATGTATTAGAATACCATAAAGTCAAGCTGTTGAGGACCGGAGGGGTTGGCGATTAGGTCTCCACCGACAAGAGCCTGGCTCTTAAATAAAGAGAGTATTAGAGTTGTTACCGAAATTCATTCTTTATATGATTTGTAGAGCCCTAACCTACATATACGTCTAGTTCTTACTACCGCACTCAGAGACGTCAATTAATATTTAAAGTTTCATTAATGTTGCTGCGTCTTATTCTATTTCTATAGCAAAGAAAGTGACAGCAGCAACTTTAATGAAACTTAAAAGTTAATTGACGTCTCTGAGTGCGGCCGTTAGACCATTTGTCTAGTTAAGTTTGCTCGTATTCCATTTACACAATGTATAATGTATATTCGAGCAACGCAAGGGCCAAGTCAGGGTGCTTACCTAGTCGTTAGAGATTTCCAAACAGGAAAATACAGTTTAGATTTACAAGACATTTCTTGATAGTACCAACACATTTTTTGTGTAAGTATGCAAAATTAAATTGCATTCTGCTCTGACGACTGCAGAGTTATAGATATACTAATCAGCAAATGTAGTCTATGTCTAAACTTTATATGCCACCGCGACCTTACATCCAAAATGTATTTTCCTAACTAGTTAGGTACCTACATGTCAATCCTCTTAATAACCATATGGTATGAACACACTGTGCCGAGACGTAGCAACGTAGACGATGCATTATGATATCCGGACTCTTGAGGCTGGTTTTACAGTGAAGCTTTCGCCAGCGCGGTTGGTATAGTCGCGGGCCACGAGCTTGCGTCTCTTGGATCTTAAACTATCCGATTCGCATAGTTAAACTATGTAACGGCCCGCGACGCTTATTTCTGCAGTCGTTAACGTTCGTAGAATATAACTGCCGCACTCAGAGACGTCAATTATTTTTTAAGTTTCATTAAAGTTGCTGCGTCTTATTCTATTGCTATAGCAAAGAAAGTGACAGCAGCTACTTTAATGAAACTTAAAACTTAATTGACGTCTCTGAGTGCGGCAGTAAGTCGCCTAGACGAGCTAGCTCGATCCAATGTAGTGATGAAGGACTGCGTACCTTTATCTAGAGAAGCCTAGCAATCTGCACATTATTTGTTGCCTAGCTACCTAACTACAAACTTATTACAACGAAAGGAGGCAGCATTTGGTTATTTCGGTGACGAGTGCTTAACGGGTTCACAATCCGATGCGGCACATGTGCCTCATGTGTGGTTTCACTGGTACAGCCGAGGACATAAATATGTATACACTTTTGGACCTTATTACAATGGAACAAGGTGAAAAAGTGTATACATATTTCTGTCCGCGACTGTACGTCCATGCGGCACAATATGTGCCTCATGGCCAGTGATGTAGGTAAATAATTCATTTCCTTACTTTAAAAGTTATCGATATAATCAATACCTATCTATCAATCACTATGACACATAAATTATCATAACATAAAATACTAGAAGGGAATTACTTATCATATACGAAACGAGCGTTTAATGTAATATTACTATTAGAAGACGTTTCGAAAGAAGGCAGCACATTGCTTCGGGACTGTGAACCTGTTAAAATATCTTACTATTTTTATATCGTGTTTAGTTTATTGCTGTGGATAAAGCGGATATAACTTGTCACTTCACCTTCGCACTTACTACTTAGAAAGTGACGGATGATTTAACCACGTTCGGCGATTATTAAACGGGGCCTGTTAAGTTATATGACCAATAATATTCGGCCAAAAAAAGGTCAACAAAAAAAGGGGTTAATCGGTAGCATTATCTGAATAGGATGAACACAGCTAGAAACTTTCGGAACAGCCTTAGCCTTAGCCTAGGTATAGAAGTATGTGGAACCAATCTTGAAAACCATGCGACGTTTACTGAGGTCATGTTAGGCTGGTACAGTGCGTCTTAGGCTGGTGTCACTGTGACGTGCGACTTATGGGACACCTGTAGAAAGCAACCACCATATGAAGCAGCGTTAGGCCGCCCGCACATTAGGCCACTAGTGGCCGCCACTAAACGACCACTAGTGGCTCGGCTAAGCCGCTAGACGCAGCCACCAATCGCGGCCACCGGTAGCTGAGTCCGCTGAGTGGCGGCCACCGGTGGCTGAGTGGCGGCCACTAGTGGCTACTGTTTACTAGCTTTTGCCCGCGACTCCGTCTGCGTAGAAGTCGTTTATCTCTTTCTAATCAAGCTATCTCTTAAAATTTCACTCTTTCTGGAAGTTTCACCATATTCTCAAATGTACTTCAAAGGCCCATAAGGGGTCCTGAAAACGCCTGAAAACGGGTTTTCAAATTATGGCGTAATCTGGTAGAGGGTGGCCTGAAACGGCCTGAAAACATGTTTCAGGCGCCTGAAAACAACGGCAACTTGGGCGAAATTTTGATAATTTGGTATGTGATAGAGCTACCTCTGAAACCGACTGAAAACATTTTTCAGGTGCCTGAAAACACCGGCAACTTGGTTGAAATTTTGATTAACTGGTATGTGATAGAGCTACCTCTGAAACGGCCTGAAAACATTTTTCAGGCGCCTGAAAACAGCGGCAAATTGGTTGAAATTTTGATTAACTGGTATAATATGTGATAGAGCTACATCTGAAACCGACTGAAACGATGTCGTTTATCGCTGCTCCCTCGGGAACTCCAATTTTCCGGAATTAAAAGTATCCTATGTCCTTTCCCGGGACTCAAACTTCTCCATACCAAATTTCAGCTATATCGGTTCAGCGGTTTAGGCGTGAAAAGGTAACAGACAGACATACAGACAGACAGATTCGCATTTATAATATTAGTATAGATTGGAGAAGCCGGCGACTGTGGCCGAGTGTGCGCGCGAGGCGAGCCACTAAACGCGGCCACTAGTAGCGAGCGCGGGCGACTACCACAGCTTGTGGGTCAGACGCGGCCACTCGAACGCCCATTGTGCGCCGATGCTATACAAAATGTATGAAAAAACTCGTCTGCAGCTTGTGGCGGAGTGGCGGCCTCTAGTGGTCGCGTTTAGTGGCGGCCACTAGTGGCCTAATGTGCGGGCTGGCTTAATGCGCTGTGGTTTAGGCTACAAATTGGAGCATATTGCCAATTATACTTCGAATAGCGCCTTCATGTTTGCCATGCATGCTATACTTTAAACGAACGAGTTCCATTGCACTCGCACTCGTGTTTACGTACTAGGTATTTAGAACTGGCAAATTTTATTATTGAATACGTATTTAATATTTAATACTAACATGGACTGAGACCGCTGAGATAAAGCTGAGATTCAGACATAAACAGTAACATGGGTAGCATTATAAGTAAAAGAGTACATAATTAACTATCTAAATAATAAAAGTTACGTTTGAAACGAATGGCAGACATGCGTTATGTTAAGCTTGGTTTACACTACGATACAATTCAGCATACATTATACACCCAGTGTCTTTAGTCTGTACATGAATGCGGCTGTATCTAGTGTATATGCCATGGACCAAGTGATTAATGAGGGCATTGTTTATAATGCCCGGACATTATGTATAATGGTAAGCTATAATCGGGTCAAGTGATTCATTATTATCTCAATTTTATTATTATATAATTATTTATCACATAGTCTGGTTCGGTTAGGTTAGATTAGTTATTATTATCATATTGCCCGGGCATTATGAATAATGCCCACATTTACCTATCACTTGGTCCATAACATATACACCGAGTGTCTAATAGCGGCTGTACACTCTCGCCGAGGCTGGACGAGGTGAGTATGCCGTCCTTTTGAGAAGGGTGGCAAGCCTGTCTCGGAGTGTCTCGGCGATAGTGTACAGCCGCCATAAGAGTTCACACTAGAGTGCCGGGCGTACGGTGTACAGAATCGTAGTTTAACGCAAGCTTTATGGCAGTGTATGAACTATAGGTAATATAACTACGAAGACGGGTAATATTTAACATTCATATAGATCAAAAACGGTATAATGTATATGCAATCTTAATGCTTAAATTATTTATATGGAGATTCAATAATTATGTATAAATACATTTAATTGAAACACTATCTACTTGAAATTCAAAATGTTAAATTTGAGAATTAGCTAAAGGTTCTGTTAATGTTACAAACCTGTTCTATTGTACAAGGGACTTTGTTACGGTCTGTATGTACTCCAACCGCAGATAGATAAGGATATCTCCAGTTAAAATTTGCCAATTGTCACATACAACTTGTGTCAAATTTTAATTTGAAGTTGATAAGGCTTATATCCGCCGTTTGAATATGGCCGGACATAAGCCACTTAAGGTGGGTACACACTATAGGGCTCCATCGTATTGGACTGCGTGGCAAATCTACGGGACTTGTTACGCTAAATGTAGACAAGATCATGAGTCACATTGTTCGCGTGACAAATACCGTCCACATAAACGTTACTGACACGATGTGTTACGATGTTACGATGAAATGTCACAAATGTGGACCCACCTTTAGGTATCCTCGTTACAAAGACTCCATGATTACCTAATAATATAAAATTGTATTATCGCCTTTATCGCGGTGATAAGCATCCACACTCTCGCATTTACATAATGGTCTGAAAGTGACAGTGTGTTTTATCTACATGATAGACCCGCAGGGGGATAAATCGTCTGTCCCTCTACGGTCTATATCGTTGGCTCGTTGGCTCGCCGACTCTCGCAGTGATCCATTGGCGAGCGAAACTGTCGAGTCACATACTGCGGACTGAGGATTTCAAGCGTGCATAACGAGCCAGCGAGTCAATCCGCCGGTTTTAAGACCGCGGACTTTGGGGTGATGCATTGGCGGTTTAGACCGTTGACTCGCGGGCTCGTTGGCGTACCCAGTTTTGCTCGCCAATGTATACACCCCCTTAAATGCGAGAGTGACCTCTTTATGCACATTTATCCATCGCGATAACGGCGTCCACAGTACGGCTATAACTCTGTCCCTTTTAATGCCTGGAACTTAGCAGGTATTGACTTATAATATGATGGAACTTTATTCTTTATAGCCTATCTTGCTTTTTTATCGTGATCATATTATTGACGTTATATCAGCTCTTATTCCCTTGAATATAAGAACGATATAGAAGCAATATAGGTTAATACATTGTAGAAGATAAGCCAAGGCATTATAATAGTAATCGCTTACTTATGGTAATTAACTGTACTTATTGACAAACTGTTACAATATTATTTATCTGTACAGTAATAAGCACTAATATCTCTACCTATACGGCAATCGCGCCAAATATATGTACAGTCACTACACGGGATTGTTGAGCCACTATAGAACCCTGTCATAATGACAACGTCAAGTCACCCAAAAGAAATTACGTCAAAATTTTCCGTCGACTTTCTGTGAGAGGGTTCTATAGTGGCTCAACAATCCCGTGTGGTGACTGTACACATAGAGCTTATTATCAGTGGCATAGGGATGTGTAGATGTTTATGTCATCTTGGGAATGTATATAATGTCTTTGACTATACATTCAGTGCAAATTTCTGGAAAAAGCTTCCAGGTATTATATTTCAAAGCTCCCTTCACTCTTCAATGTATATGCCACCGTGGAAAAGGATAGGGCTTACTTACATGATGTAATAACTTAGGACCTTGATCTTGATCTTGTTTGAGATGCCCGTCTCAAGTTCCCTACGTCAATTAAAGTTTTGGGAAAATATAAAACATGTCAATTTTCTAAGACTGATGTTTATTTTGACGTTTCGTATGACAGGCACCTCACTCAAGACCAGGATGTTTACCACGAAACACTCAATTCAAACATTCGGATGCACCATTCCGTTCACTCATCAATTGGGAATATGCATGAAATGTTTTTGTCGCATTTCTTAACGAAATAGAGATGGCAAAAAGTGAAATTAAAATTAAAATCGGACAAAAAATACGGATAGTTACGTAGTAAAAGAATTTAAAACTACTAATTAGAGAGATCCGACATGTACTGTGACGTCAGCGGGCACTGCGGCCATATAAACTCCATGTTAAAATACTGTTTTGCTAGAAAGAGATAGAAACAAGTTATTCGAAAAATATTTTCTCTCTACCGTTTGTTACATGAATGACTTTAATAAAGCAAAAAAAAATATTCATACATATTCCCTATTGTGATTAAATTATGAGAAAGGGAAGGACGTAACGTAACTTCGAACTTCCATTTTTAGAGTAGCCCCCCCATGTTTATCAATACTCGGTATTAATAATCGGATGTTGGCTGAGATGCCCGTCTCAAGAGCCGTCAAAGAAAACTGACGTGTCTAGAGACATCTCAGCCAAGACCAGTTCTTTACGACCCTTAGAATCCCAAGCTCCCAGGCCTTGATATCCATACAAAATAGTTCCAGCATTCTTGGCACTAACTACCCAGACTACCCTCCTTAGCAAAAAGGGAGCATCGATTATACGGGGTGCTCCATGAGTCGTCGTCTCATTGCCACCGGAGCTAGACCAGCCTAAGACGCACCGAACCTAACATGACCTCAATAAAAGTTTTTTGCTAATTTAGAAACTGGAAATATCTTGAAAACCTTGAGGTCGTGTTAGGCTGGTGGGTGATGCGTATCGCATTTCCACACGTCAAAAAAAAAGAAACAAAAGATGGCCGGTTCGGTGTCGATGTGACGTACGACTTACGGGGTCTTAGTGAAGGGTATAAGTCTTCTAAAATTTAGGCGAAAAATAGGGTATAAGGTGACTTATAGCCTTTTTTATTACGAGTTATGTTGACTTATACTCCTTTTCACTAGGACCCTGGTTAATATTATATTGCGTATGCGACCTTACTCTACGTTTAGTGTTAACACTCTACTAGACCCTCCAGAAAATCTACCTACATACGTGAAATCAACGCATTCATTGCGTTGTCCCTTTGCCTAGGACATTCCCAAAATTTCTAGGTCAATCTTTTGTTTTTTACGAAGCTTGCGTACTGTGAAATCGTAGGTAGATAGGTATATGGGGGGTATATTTAACTGGGGGCGAGACAAGCGAACGTAAGTTGTCGCATCCACATATCCGTCATTCGGGGAATATTCGTGATGACGTCTTTTTCATAAACGTTTAGTAAAACAGAGACGCCAACACGAATATCGCATGCGTTGCGGCACCAGATTCGAGAGGATTTGACGTGGAGTAGTATTATAATTAGGTCGGAGTTCACCAACCAATTTAACGGACTGTTAAATCCTAATCGGCTGTTAGTCAATACATTTTGACAGCCGTCAGACCTCTAATCGCCTGTTTAAATGTTGGTGAACTCCGACCTTATGCTATTAGATTGCAGTTCCCTTGTTACTTAGGAGGGTAATTATTCTAATAAACTTTGTTCAGAATGTAACACGGTATCCACATTCGCTGCCCATGACCCATATATGGGACAAGAATCCATACAAACAACGATCACGAGCATAAAACTCTTGTTAACTACAAACCTTATTTTACTTTAATCACAGCTCTTTACTCACCTTTCAATTCTTTTCCCGTTTAATTTTCGCTTTACTCACGTTTCAATTATTTTACCTTTTAATTATCGAGTATTGCTAACTACTTGACTTGGCAAACACTTCAATATGTTGTTTTAAATAGCAATTAAATCTGCCATAAGCATAACAATACAATGAATACAAACTTTTACCGATCCTATAAAATCCAGTATAGAATAGTAAGTCCGCGGAACAAATGTGTAAAATGAAAATAATAACTAAATTACTAAAGCCATAGTAGATTAAGTTGTGTGATGTCTGATGAATAAACGAAAGCCGTGATGAATTAATAACATTCACAACATACAATCAAGTCTCTTAAGACGATTGTCAGGCTTTCCATACAAACGGCGACGTTTCCCACCCCCTAAATGTTAACCAATTTCGACCAATTTTTGATATATGGTCAGTCGGAACAAAAACTGCACGCTTCGTTTATTCCAATATTATCAATAAATTTCAATTTATTCCCGTTTTACTGTTCTCATACAAAAGTAATTTTGTCCTCTTTATAATTCATTAAATATTTTGAAAAACGAAACGTACGGACAATGTACATAGTTTTTGTTCCGACTATACCATTTGAATACTCATTTTGTGCTTATAAGGGAAACCCGGGGTAGTTGCCCCAGGGGTATAGTTGCCCCGATTGTAATTACTCTAGTTTCGCGGATGAATCGCATGCTATTTTATTAATCTATCGAAAGACTCTCCAACTACCACTAAGTTGACCGTGTCGTATGTCTATGTGCGATTGCATGGGAAGGCAATCAAAGTTTTTGAGGGATAGATGTCCTGTTTCACGGCAGGGCATCTAACCCAAACGTAATTTATATGGATTAGGCAACTATCCCCTATGTGGGATACTCTGGAAATATTAAATTCCATAAATTTATAATTTTTGTCCATAAATTTGTAGACAAACATTTGTACAGTATTTTGTTTCTGGAGAGATATAGAGTGACTTAAAACGTGGGGCAACTATCCCGGTTTTCCCCTATAATGCTTGATGGAATGTGTTGCCAATGCAAAAAAAAAACATCTTTGTGCCTAGAAGAAAACAATGGTTATCGGCAATCACTGAATCTACTAAATGCATGTTCACTAATATCCGTTCACTTTGTGAATCTCGGGCTCTAGCCAAGATGAATAACTTAACGGTTTTCGAAAAACGACATATTGTTTGGAACTGACATACAATCAAGTGTTTTTGTGTATTATTTCTTGCACACCAATATATCGATTTCATGATCGATTTATAAACGGCTTGCGTAAAATCGCTCGGTAACTCGTATATAATCTGTGGACGAAGTCCTTCAAAAAAAGGAAACAAAGCCTTTGTGCACATCTCTTTAACTCATTATTAAAGCCATAAATAAGAAAAGATCAAACATGTCTTCGGTTGCATGTGTAATTGGTGTACGCACGTGTTGATTACATATCGACGGGTATCCGACTCAACCTCGTATATGAAATTTTACGAAATCCGAATATCCACTTTAGGTACACGTCCTAAAGTAGGTATTCCAATTTCATAAATTTTCGATATTTAGTTTGTTTGCGTGCGCGATTTCAAGTTAGTGTTTGTTTTTAGTGGTGTAAGTGCGTAGGAACAAGAGCAATTTTTGCATTTGTGTGTTAGCGGTTTAGTGTTACCTCGCCTCGCCCAAAAAATTAGACTTGTGGTTACGAATTTGCGCGTAAGGCATCTCCTGGTGAATGTCAATGTGCCGACGCGACTGATATGATATCCTATACATTTTCTTTGATTTTGAAAATCGTTATATTAGTTAATGCATCTTGACTAGGGCCCCAGATCCTTGCTGAGATCAATCAATTCTGGAGATAGAAAGACTTCATACTCTAACCCCCTTACTAATAAACGTTGAGTAACGGCTGAGTAGTTATACAATGCTTTGTCCTTATCTGTCATTGTGACATTTGAATTCGACAGATAAGGACAAAGCATTGTATAACTACTCAGCCGTTACTCAACGTTTATTAGTAAGGGGGTATGTAAATAACTTTTACCAATCGGTTATAGACGATCGAGGGCTATCTTTGCCTAGATTGAATAGGAACGGCCACTACCATTTTCGTGTTTTCCACCAGACACAAAGACAAAGGAACAAAAAACAAAACAAAAGAAAAATTACATAATTTATTACAATCACAGTTGTAACCCGACTCGACTGGTCGGGTCGCACAAACAAATGCAATCAATGATTCATCTCGTACGCAGTGTACAGCGGAATTCACATACATGTCATAAATAAATAGGACTTACATACAGCTATATACACAAATGCAAAATTTGCTAATATGCTTAGGTTAGAATGTGAGGCGAGAGTTTCATCTCGAGGGATTTTTCGACGGTAGATAAAATGTCGATCACGTCATGTTAACGCCGAGCGAACGGCTGGCGTACTCGTAGACGACGTAGGAGATCGAAACGGCCGGTATGACCTTTATGAAGTTGGGCGTGATTCCTCTGTAGAGGCCTAACACGCCCTCCCGCTGGACGATGTCTCGGAACACGCCCCGCATCGTACCTTCCGCCACCTTCGCTGCCTTCTCTGTGAAACAAAATAAAACTTGGTAAGAACAATTTAATATAGAAAAAAAAAATAGGACTCCTACTAACTTTTAAATAGCCTAACGGACTTTCATCAAAATTAGCTAAGAACACTGTCGATCATGTCACCTTTCAAACAAACATAAATTAAAAACCGGTCAAGTGCGAGTCGGACTCGCGCACTGAGGGTTCCGTACATTTGGCCAGTTTTTAGTATTTGGGTCATTATCACATTTTGCGCAGTGCAGGTAAACTTGTCCCAACCTTGAGAAGTTGTGTCCGTTTACACTATCCATTTTCTGCGGTTATTTAAGTGAAATGATGAATGATTTGCAGTCAGCTAAATACCACAGATAATTATTGATTATCGGAATCGAAAAAAGATGCTTACGGCCGCACTCAGAGACGTCAATTAAATTTTAAGTTTCATTAAAGTAGCTGTTGTCACTTTATTTGCTATAGCAAAAGAATAAGACGCAGCAACTTTAATAAAACTTAAAAATTAATGAACGTCTCTGAGTGCGGCAGTTAGTATTTATGTAATATGTGTAATATAATCATGTATGGTAACAGTATGGTAGCTCCATACAAATAGTAACATAGTGTTCTGCGCAAAATTTGATGATGACCCATTTGTAGTATTTCTAAAGTTTGTTCTATAATCATACCAAATTTGACGCTTGTATATAGTACCGTTTTGAAGAAAGTACAAATAAAAACAAAGTTAAAAAAAATCACGTTTCTTTCGTTCGTTTTACTTTATATTTTACTTTTTGACTTTTTTCATTATTTGTTAGGAAATCCGCCGT
This sequence comes from Tortrix viridana, assembly GCA_963241965.1. Taxonomy (NCBI): domain Eukaryota; kingdom Metazoa; phylum Arthropoda; class Insecta; order Lepidoptera; family Tortricidae; genus Tortrix; species Tortrix viridana. Next base: position 4,151,002 of record OY725171.1, on the reverse strand, counting down.
TATACTGGACTGAGATAACAATATCAAGATGCGTCAAAAGTGACAGTTATGTACGGCTTGACGTCGACTTTCACGTATCTTGAGACGGGCATCACAGTTGAGATTAGTTTATAAGGTCCTAATACACCGTATTAATAGCATTTGTCACCGGGTTTGCATGTTCAACCCGTTACAATAACGAGAACTTGTTTGAAAATTTACTTGTAAGCTTTAAATCCGTAAAAAAGCCGTGGTAGCCTAATGGTTTGACCTGCCGACTCTTAAGCAGAGGGTCGTGGGTTCGAACCCGGGCTCGCACCTCCAAGTTTTTCGGAATTTTAAAGCAATAAAATGCTTGTAAAAATCACCTTGCGCTTGCATCCGTGTCCGTATTAGAGCGAGCGGGTAAGAACACACTTGTCCTAGAGTACACGACGCGCTCCCACAAGCCAACAAAAGCAGCATCCCCGGCTGCCCGTTGCTGTGATATTTGTTAATATATTTCTTCTTCAGCGTCTCGTAAACCGCTAGATCGATTCCCGCGTACGGCACGATCCCTAATATATTTGGAATGTAACCTTTGTAAAAGCACCTCAGCCCTTCTCTAGCGTAAATTTTCTTGACGGCGTCTAGCATGCCGCTGTATTGCCCGGTCTTCCTTAGCGCCAGCCTGGTCTTGAGTACTTCGAGGGGGTATATGACCGTTTGGCTCATGGCTCCGGCGGTCGCTCCGGCAGCGAACCGCTCGTAGATTTCTAGAGGCTGGTTTTTCCTGTCGTTGTGTATGAGCCGTTTGATTTGTTCGTACGCTGCGAACTTGAGCGCTGATTCCGGTGCTATTTTGATGACGTTAATCCCGTTGCCCCGCCAGAGGCCGGAGAGGCCGCCCTCGTGTATCATCCTCGCTAGGCATTTGGTCATATTCTCTTTTTTATGGTTCACCTGAAAAACAAAAATATATCAATTAGCAAAGCGCTGACAGAATACGAGTGTTGTGCTTAGAGAATTTGTTTGTGTCTGTTTGTCGCTTAGTCCGAGCACAGGACTGTGTAGCGTCTCATTTTCTTTGGCTAAACACGCGTTATTAGATTTCCTGAAGTAATTGTGGCTAAAAAACTTTGCTTTGAAGTATTGCCAAATATTTCTTGCTTCTGGTAATAAGAACCAAAAGTAATAAAATAATGTTCAAAATTTCAGGATTTCCTTACATAATGGATCAGATATTTAATTTTTGGTACTAACTAAATAACACCATTTTACATATGAGATCGATCAGATTATCGTCAACATTCATATTAATACTATAAATGTATACTCGTAAACGTAAAAGTGTATTTGTTTTTGCCCAAGCTGAAACGGAGACGCTTCGCTCGCTCGGTCAATTATAAAGAGGAAATATTTTACCAATTTTAATAATTCTTTCAACATTAGAAAGTGACATTATCCAGAAATAACATAGGCTATAATTTAACTTATTTTAGCGAAGCGAAGGCGGTTAGTATAGTAAATAAAAAAGCCGGTCAAGTGCGAGTCGGGCTCGCGCACCGGGAACCCTCGGTATCGGCATAACCTACACGTTTATGCCGTATAAATAGTTCGTAAATCACGGGAATACGATAGAAACTAATTCCAGTATAAATCTCGTACTACATAAGTACTACAGATTAACGTTTTTCGGATTTTTTTCCTTTACCTGTGCTATAAGACATTGCTTCTTGCCAAATTTCATGATGTAACTCAACGGCAAGTGCCCTATAGATTTTGATTCCCTTGAATATGCGGCATAAACGGCCGTATCTTTTGATTGCGTTGACTTAGACGTCTGATTTTCTTACAACGCCAAGGGATTGCAGACCTGAGTATTTGATATGAATTTCAACTCGACACCTGTACGCGTTCCTGAGAAAAAAGGTCTTGACAGACACACAGACGGACAACAAAGTGATTCCTTTATTCCTTTCGAGGTTCGGAACCGATATATTTACCTGAAGAAACACCTTAAGTCGGTCTAGAGGCGCCGTACAGGTCCGGCTAAAGGCGCCAGCAATGCCCCCCGCGAGGAGATGCCTCCACCACTTGCCGGTCTGCAGCTCGCTCTGCGTGAAGTCGTCGGGGACGTTCATATCCTCCCCGATGTCCAAATACTGTGGAGCAAACAGCCTAGTTAGTACACAGCTTGATTAAAAACGCGAGCATTGAAGGTTTTTACACAGCCTTTTGTTTACGTAAGGGTTTTTAGTCCTTACCTGGACGGCTAGCACAAGTGGTCTGCGACTTATTTGTCGCTCGAATCGCCCTTTCTATGTATACCCTTGAATCGCCGACACTTATTTCATAGAATGTTTTACTTCGCCGAATTTTCATTTCATCGACAGGCATTTCCACCTGCAGGATAATTTGTTGGTGGTTACAAGTCTAACCTAACATATCCTACGTAACCCATGCTTAAGATAACCTGAAAACAATAAGGTTTCAGCAGAAATTAGCTTTCGATGAAATGAAATTCGGTGTCACGACACAATCGATGTAATGAGAGTCTGCAAAACAAGGGGGCACCCCCTTTCTAACATGTATGTAACGATAGAGATGCACTGAGCGACAAGGGTGAAGATACAAGATGTGCTAACCGCTCTGGTCAGTTTTTTTGTCGACGTTAAGTTCAGATGCGAATAAATTGACGTGAAAAGTCCAAAATTAATTCGCAGTGACTTGTATTTTTTGCTTGCATAATGGTTAAAAATTCAGATTCTAACTGTCAGTCAGGTATCAATATTTCGACTCTGGTATTTTGTGAATCTAGGATAGAGCAAAATTTGGTAATTTTTGAATGAGCGAAAAATCGCAATCAATTTGTGAATTTGAAAACATGACTCATCCAAAATAAAATTTAAATTGATAAGAAACTACTCTTACTAAAATGCAAAATAGGTATTACACTCTAAATATTGTTTAAGGAAGCGATACTGTCGTGGCTCACAAATAGGTCATGGAAGTATAATTGGAAGCAGCTCTACCGGCCGGGTTCCAACAGATGTAGGTTCAAACCGTACACGACACGACTAAGGAAACACCAAGTCTCATTTTGGTAAACCCGTTAAAGCACGAGACACGTTTAACCATTTTGTCCGCGAATCGATTAATGTATTGATCTTATCATAACATTATTTTATGCTATTTTTTAATGGCGGTCACGAGGCTAATGTCGGATTTCACCAACCTCTTAACAGACGATTAGAGTGTTAACAGCTGTCAAAATGTATGAACTAACAGTCGATTCACATTTAAGCAAGACATGTATGTACAGTCAAGGTCATAAATACGTGTACAGGTTTAGTACCTTGTCACTTTAATCCCTGTTACATTAATATGTGACATTTTAAACATGACATTAAATGGACAAGATACTAAAATGAACATGACTATATGACCTTGACTGTAACTACAGCTAGCCGATGATGTAGGGCGGCTCCAGGAAACGAAAAGTTGTTCATCAGGAGCCCTAAACTAAGGCTTTTTTACAATGTGGATTGTGGGTATACTACCACTAAGAAAATGTTCCCTCCTAGAGCCGGTGCGACAATGATTCTCAGTTAACTACCCTAATTTTTAACCCCCCACGCGAAAATGTCTAGTTTAACGTGTGGTTCCGTGTGCCTGTGGCGTAACTCTCAAACGGATGGACCAATTCCGACGCGGTTTTTAATAGAAAACTAGTTTACAGGGTGGTTCTTAACTAGATTTGGTGAAAAAACGGTTGGGTTTAAGAGTTATTAGTACAAAAAGAAAAAAAGAAAGTGTCGCAATCATGTCGGGGCTTTTGCATATTTATGTTACCCGGTTTAGTTTTCAGAAAATGTAATGCGACCGCCAAAAGCTTAAAATAGACAAGTTATACTGCGTAAATTGTGCTGTGACATAAATAAACAATGCCTGGGGCAGACAACGCAACTATAGGTAATGTTACCTTGTCATCATATGAAAAGTAAAAATCTTGAAAACCCATTTCTTTACACGTAATTCTCTGTAAAAAAGAAGTACTATTTATAAAATTTCTTGTTAGTTCCCATTGTAAACTATTAATTACTCTACTCTAATGAAATGTTGAACTTGGTGTCATCGTCATCATCAGCCGCAAGACGTTCCACAAGGCTTATTTTGCTGTCTTAGCAGCTATCTAACCTCTACTTTACAAAACAACGTCACAGATTATACACTACAGATAGATACATCACTCGCCGCCCCCTACCGCTATATTTACCTACCGGTCAGTGTATCCCCCGGGGATACAAGTAAGTCGAGTGTCGACTGCGCTCATACGCTACTTCGTGAAAGAAAAGATTTGGAGGAGATTTGTAAAACAGATAGTCCTTAATTTTCATCCAGGAAAATTTGTTAGTTCTCGAGGTAAAAGAGCTAGACGAGTTCTACGCGAACGGATTAGCGAACAAAGGCTGCTTACTTATGTCTATTAGTACTTTATAGAACCCAAGTTACAGGTAATTATCGAAACTATAAACGAAATAGTTACATTAAACATGAAATCTCAACTACGGTTAATAATTAACTGTTACGAAATTGGCGAGCAGAATTTTTTTTTTTAATATTTTTAGTTGCCAGCCCTTGCCAAGGAACGAATTTAATGGCGTCGCGCGACGACGATCAGAGAAATAAATACCTAACGCGCGCGCGAGTAGGCACATTTTAGCGCGTAGCTCGCGAGCAGCAGTTGTGGTGGGGGAAGTAAAAAAGGACGTAAGTAATGATGACGGCCGAGAAGTACTCTGTTGTATGAAGTGACGGAAGCCTGGCCTGACAACGTGTACCAAATTTGGAACAAAATAAAAAAAATAGGTAGAAGACTTTGAAGTAGGTACAAACTATCCAGAAATTGGCCCACGAGTAGGCAAACAAATAAAAATACCAGCCTAATAGTCCTTCAAACTGCAATTAAGACTTCTATTTAAAGGCTTTCTCCCTTAATAATCCAAATACATCAAAAAATATTACGTTTATAAATAATAATCCAGCCTATATACGTCCCACTGCTGGGCACAGGCCTCCACTCACAACGAGAGGGTTTGGGCTATAAGTTGCGGGTTTCCTCACGATGTTTTCCTTCACCGAAAAGATCATGGTAAATTTACAAATTATATTTCGCACATAAATTCCGAAAAACTTAAGAGGTGCGAGCCCGGGGGGTTCGAACCCACGACCCTCCCGACCCGATTACGTGTATACAACCTACTCATAAATAAAACAATCGTTTTTTTCTATTGAATTGAAGTTTTACAAAGAAAAAAAAATCCTTGTTTAGAATTTTCTTATTTGTTTAGCGTTGTTTGGGAGTAAGGAGGCCGGGGAGTTGGCTATCATAAAGGAATTTCGTCTGTCCTCGGGGCTAACAAGGCATTTGTAATCCGGAGATTGCAAAGATTTCCCACCACGAGTGTGAGCTCTCTTGTCTTTCCTAAATACCATAAAAGGCTGATTTTTCGAGCGTTTCAACCGCCCTCATTCCCGTGGCCGCATTAATGTCGAAATTCCTATAGCTTTGGATTCTATTTTCGGTTATCTTGTAGAGAGCCCTGACTTTTACAAAATGTAACTGAAAATTCTTCTAAAGCTACAGGAATTTCGACATTAATGCGGCCAGGGTAATGAGGGCGGTTGAAACGCTCGAAGAATGATCCAAAAGAGGTTGCTAGGAGAACCAAAATAAGCAGCATCACGCGAAACCAACATGTTTTACGTTTGCCGCAAGCAACGCCGCATAAAATCCATAGTTCATCGTACACTAAAACTATCACAAAAGTATGAGAATAGTATTTGAGAAAGGTTAATGAATATTGTTCGCGAACGTCATTAATTATCCTTGCCGACTTCGCAACTTGTCGGCCAACTCCAACACTACCGACCTGAGACTACCAATGACGATAATGATCGCTACATTAATTATCTTAATACCACACACGACATTACAATACTTCGTATTCCAAAACACCAGCGTCGTCGTCTGACATAACGATGTGGGGTCCTTTCTTTTTCCACTTTTCAGCAAACGTAGATAGAATCGCAACATGGTACTTCATATTCTCAGCCTGTTTTGAAATACAGTTAAGTAAATGGTAAGTATTTCTCAAGATATAAAAATTTTCCAGGGACAGTCAAGTTCGACGCTCGACGTTCAGTGCGTCTTTATCGTTACGGACAAGTTAGAAAAGGATATTTAACCAACGAAGAAAACATACGACTAGGTATATTTGCTTACGAGTACAAGCATGAACCTAACCTAACCTCAAAAACTAAAACTCGGCTGGCGGCTAGTATAACGCACCTTTATAATTGTTATATAGCCTATGGCACTCGCACGTTTTTGACGAAACTTATGACACCCAATTTATTAAAATCGGTCCAATTTTTAGGAGCTAGAGTGGAACATCCGTTTTCCGGTCACATACATAGACCCCCACCACATTACCCCCCGTTTTGCTTCGCGCAGTCGGGCAAAAAGCCTTTAAACGAACATCTGCTTTGCCTCTGTCACCCTAATAAATATACTCTCTCGATCTCTCTATACTCAATTTTACCAGAACTTTATAAAACTGTATGCAAACTCATCTACAGCGACATAACCATTATTTAAATAAGTTCAGAAACTTTAGTGTGCCATTTCCTGAGCGCATATAACCTATTCACCTCTTTTGACACTTAAAATATCATTGAACGAAGCCTATTATATGTTCAGTATTCATTTCAATACAAATTTCGAGATGCTAAACTTAAAATAAGATACAATATCATATCATCATTGTAGCTGAGTTCTAAACAACATTGCTAGAAGATAAGATAAGACAAATATTTTTACCGCTACGTCCCTCAAAACAAAATACGGGACCATAATTCGCTTTTCCATATCCACCGTAACTGATATGACCGCTATGTAGTACTTGAAATACATGTTGGTGGTTTCAAAAAAACCCGTGTGTACAAGAAATTTCATCCATATATGTGGTCTGCAATGCATTATTTATAATTTTGAATTCATTACAGTGCGGTGGTTGGCACTCTCTCAACTTCAACAGACACTGACATTCGCTGACATTGCATCAAATTTTGCTGGCCTTCACTGTTTTAAAAAAGTTCGGTTGACATGTGAAGTATCTTTTTAGGCGAACTAAGTGTGAAATAGTGTTGCCAGATATCTATGAAATGTATTCCTTCGTCGACTCGGTGTTATACTTTGAAGTTATAAAACTTAAATGCTAATTTCAGGAAACTTGTCTCTTTTTATGCTATTATTACTATGCGATCGAGAGAGAGGGGACTTCGAATTTCGGTTTAGAAGTGGAAATCCTGATCTATCTTGTATGAAATCAAGAGTTCTAGTATACGCTGATCTTGAAGGAGTGGCTCGAATGCTGTCTCAAGACGCTTCTAAAGGTCTCTGCCCACTACACCGTATCATACCATGACCGTACTATGAACGTAACAGGCACGACCGCTCACTGCTATTATAAAGTGAAGGTCGGTGACGGACCGGTCTAGTGGGCATAGTCTCACACTTTTCAATACAAAGAATGATTTTTTGTCTGACACGTTCCTATTACGGTCATGGTATGATACGGTGTAGTGGGCAGAGGCCTTAAAGGGCCCCCGAAGCGGTAATTTGCGATTGTCAATGTCAAATAGAGACGCACTGAGCGACAAACGAGAAAATACAAGATGGCATGTGCAAGCCGCTCGTGGCTTGGCCAAGATGCGTTAGGTTAACTTTAGCCCAAAAGGGCTTTTATCAGTTTTCTAAAAAGAAAACTGATAAAATGTATAGGATTGACGATTTGCGGCTTATGTCAATTCCACACATTTTATAAATTTTCGAAAATAGTTACAGGTGACGGTACACCGGCCATCACTGTTGAATCAGTCACTAAACAAAGCGGTTGCTTCTTCCAAATCCGGTTGAGAATAAAAAGTGGCCCACCACTGCGTTATGACGTCAGCGTACGTGTTAGTGTAATTAGAAAGTGTCTAGGCCGCACTTTTCGCCGTCATGTTATTTTTAGACGGAGAAAAAGACAGAAATAAATTCGTGACTCCCCATTATGACTAGATTAGCTGCAGTAAGCCAATGAAAATGTTGAGTATTACAGTAATTTGTTGTATTAAACTTTAAGCTTAACATAAAATGACATGTAGTGTTTCTTGTTGGTCAACTTACTGTCAATTTACTAACGTTGTAACTCATTTTGATGTTTTGTTTGTCTGAAGCTTTTAAACTCGTTTTACCACGTTAATAGAATGCATTTTCGTCGGTCTGTTAATATGTTTATAACGGACTAATTATACAATTAGTTATAAACGATTTTCCACTCGCAATGAGAGGGTTTGGGCTATAGTTCCCACGCGGGCCCAGTGCGTATTGGGAACTTCGCACACACCGTCAAATTGCTTTGCAGGCATCATTGTGAGTGGAGGCCTGTGCCCAGCAGTGAGACGTATATAGGAACTATTTTAGACTTGAAACTTTAACCATACATGACAATATGATGACAGAATAATAATTTAAAAAAAAATTAATCCGTATTAGAAACGCGGTTTTTTTTCTTATATAAGAAAAGTCATTTAAAAAGTAGTTTTTATTGCAAATTATTATAATTGCTTGTACAACCATAAATTGATCATGATTCGTCGTCATAAATGAAATGCTATGTAATTAATGGAAAACTATTGACGACAACATAAATATCCAAACAAGCAGTAATCAAATGGAAAGATACACGTGGTGAACTTTGATCAGAACATACATCTACGTTGTTGATATTATTATTATATTGTTAGACTCATATACATATTTACGACTAAGCATGAGTAATAAATATTACACTATCAACCAAATTATTGAACTGTGTTGTAATAATCAAAAGTAGCGATAGCAAAATAATTTTCATGTTAAAATCTCGACAGCATTTGTTTTGAAAATTTCGTGTAAGTAATGCTAAAAGTTTCTCTCAGACGCTTATTAGGTATTGGTTTTTAAAATCGCCCATTTATTTCCTTTGACTAGTCCGAGTGATTTATAACCCCCCACGCAAAAAGAGGGATGTTATAAGCCTAACATGCGTATCTGTACATTTGTGTATGTCTGTGGCATTGTAGCTCCTGAATGAATGGACCGATTTTGATTTAGTTTTTTTTGTTGGATTAATCGCTTAATCGAGCGTGTTCTTAGCTTGGTTTGATGAAAATCCGTTTAGCCATTTAAGAGTTATGAGTTCTGAGAGAAGGGGTCCCGATTTTGTCGGAAGTTTTTTTATATAAGTAGGTTAAATGGTTTTTTTTTGGGCTCCCGTACCCAAAGGCTTCCTAGGGACCCTATTACTAATAAGAAATATGTGTTATTAATGTTATTACGGCGGATTTCCTAACAAATTATAAAAAAGTCAAAACGCGTTGACGACGCGGTTAGCCTAGTTTGTAACTCTGCCTACGAAGCTAGCGGTCCCGGGTTCGAATTCCGATAAGGACAAATATTTGTGTGATGAGCGCGAGTCATGGATGTTTTCTATGTATTGAAGTATGTATTTCTCTATATAAGTATGTTTATCGTTGTCTAGTACCCATAGTACCTACAAGCCTTGAGTTTAGTTTGGATCTAGGTCAATTTGTGTGAGATTGTCCCTTGATATTTACTTATTTATAAAGTGCGAGAGTCCGACTCGCACTTGACCGGTTTTAAAGTTCGTACTCCGGTTGTGATTTTAAGCCTAGTTTCATTGATATCGCTTAGGCCTAAGTTTTCAGCACTGAAATAAGCTCATGTTTTTTTTATGTAGGTTTTATTTCAAAAAATTTTCACAAATGACTGTCATCACACAGTTTAGTTTAGAGAAAGGCTAGATGCAGTAAATCGGTGTCAAGGCCTGAATTGGTCTTGCGGTTGCGGCCTGTTCCGGACTTTGGACTAGAGAAATACCGAGTAAGTAGTAAAACGGTTACACTGCACTTTGTACTGTTCATGTAATGATAATTTTTTAATACCTAAGTGTTACACAATACTTATTTTTGTTGCAATTGATCATTCTGTCAGCAATATCATACAATATTTTCTTCATTTTAAACGAAGCATAATTACAGTTCACGAGTCGTACTCTTTGTAAAAATTTACAAAACATGTAAACAGAATTTCTTTACGAGTAAATAACCATTGTTCAATACATTTGTTATAATTTTAATTACTCAAGTAAAAAAAAATGTTTTACAATTAAAACGGCAATCATGAATCTGATAAAAAACATGACTTTAGGCGTAAACCAAAAGACATTAAGGGTGCCTTTCCACCAGAGACGTGCTAAGCTGCGTATCTAATTATTATCATAGAATAGCTTATAATAGTTATAATAAACGATCCTAATTGGTGGATATTAACACATCCTTAGCTACACAGCGTAGGATCCTCTGGTGGAAAGATCCTAAGGTCAATGTCGACGATGAAGTTTGCAATGGCAGTTAGAAAAAACCATGGGGAATGCGTTGAATAACTTGTCAGCGTCACTATTGCTGACATAATAAGGTTTTTTTTTGTTTAACGCTGCTGGGGTGTGCCCCGGCAACTTTCAAATACCTTAACAGCTGATTCGGCTAGTAACCTTAAAGTGACACTGACCTTATTAGACAACCTTGACACAGTAGACAGTTATGAAATGTAATTAGTTAATTGGATCGTTGTTTCGTTTCAGTCGGTGTTTTAGGGATAGATTATAATTTTCTGTCGAAAATGTCGAGACAATTTTAATCTAAGGAGTCCAAACTCAGTGGGTTTACACTAAGCACAGCTGATGTCCTGTTGACGTCATCAGATCAGCGCTTAGACGCCATATTATTTATTTATCATCAGTTTGACTTATAGTGGTACTGAATAAATACATTCGAGAATCATGCATTAAACATATTTTATAATCTCGATTCATATGTTAAACTTTTACTCAGCATATTAAATGAGTCACATCCGCCATGAAGGACTGTAACAAAGGTATAATTTGGATATCGATATAAATATCGATAATAAGGTAACTTTTTATCGATATATGTATCAATAAATAATTTTCGATACGTTAATATCTATATTTTGACAGAACTCCGTCATTTATGAACCGATTTGATTTTTTTTATTCAGTCAGGTTACTTACATACCCGGTTAAGATTAGTCTCATTTCAACAACAGAATCGATGAAACTCTTCAAAAATCATAGGTACAGTCAAAGGCACTAATATCTATAGGTACACCATCACCATCGCGTCTCTCTGATTACTAACACGATTTGCTAAAAAAATAAACGTACCTATTAGTATCAAGGTACCAAGTATTGATAAAAGTAAATATCAATATCTGTTTAAAGACATTTAAGTTTACAGATACAACTATCGATATATTCGGGAAGTATCGATATTGTTATCGATATTTTCTTATAAATACCATATATTATCTCGGTTATCGATATACAGGCCTCTTCCGCCATGTTAGATTCAAAATGTAAGTAGTTCGCAGAGAGAAATTGGCAAAATTATCCCATTTTTACCCAAAAACTGCTCTACGTGCTACACGAAGATATGTAATTCCACCTGTCGCGACGTCAGCCTTTTTGTTAAGCTATACTTAAACCATAACCCTCCTTTTTACTTCGCCAAAGTCAGGTAATAAGGTAAAATAAGCATTTAATCGAAAGGCCCAACAACGAAGCAAACGAACAACAACAGCAGCAGCAACGAAGTCGTATTGTAAGAATTAGATAAGATTGGGTGACTGACTGACTACAGACCGAAAAGGCGAGAAGAGAGAGGGAGAAGCATAGACTTTACGCGACAATAGTCTAAGATGGTACAACATATAAACTCCGTGATTATTATATCTATGTATGTAAGTATACATTATGGTGACACAGGCTTTGGTCTTCCATTTTCCCAACTATACGTCCATGTGAGGATGACGTCCAAAGTACAGTAACGTTATACTGTGGTCTTAACATGCCCAGATAAAATTTAACATTTCCATATTCTAACGTAAGACTTAACACACAAGGTTTAAAATAAAAGTGTCTCGTCCTGACATTTATCAACTTTTATTACTAAGCTACTATAGCGATGTTCACATTTTTATAGCGATTGTATCAGGACGAAACACTTTTATTTTAAACCTTAAACGTTAAGTCTTACGTTGGAATATGGAATAGATGTATTAATTTCCCTATACGTGTCTGCATGTATACGTATATACTGATTAACACCTCTAGGAAGTACTGTCGTGATATAACATTTAAAATGTATACTGTGTTGTGTATGGGGAGGGTCTGAATCTAATCTATGTATGTATATATCTAAATATATAAAACAAAATCGGGTTAGTTACACCATTTATAACTCAAGAACGGCTCGACCGATTTTTATGAAACTTTTCACACATATAGTTTATTAACTGGATAGACACATAGGATACTTTTTATCCCCGAAAATGTTATAGTTCCCGAGGGATAAGCGAAAAACGACTACTACGAGTAACCTAATGTAACCTTTTTTATATAGGGTGAGGCTCAAATTTTGCTACAATATAGAACCTTTTTGGTTATATATTGTAGCAACATTCGTGCCTCACCGTAAATTACGACAAATAAAACAGTTACGCAGGCAGTTGCGTATGTAATCTTGGATGTATCTCAATTATCTTGTTCTTATCACTTAATTACGTCGCAAAATATTCTACGTAGTTTTTGATTGCCAGATTACAAGCCTATTTCCTTCAGCGGCACTGTTTAAAGGTTAGCGGAACTTGAAAATATATATAACAGCACGAGTACAGAAGGTGTTCTTCCTGACAAAACAGGATAATTCTTCGAACGCTTCGACTGCTCTCATTCTCCTGGTCGCAATAATGTCGAAATTACTGTAGCTTTGGATGCTATTTTCGGTTATCTTGAAGACTGCCCTGACTTTCATAAACTAACTAAAAATGCTATCCTAGTCTATAGGATATTCGACCTTAATGCGACCAGGGGAATGAGAGCGGTTGAAACGCGAAGAATTACCTAACAACGTTTAGGCTGCTCTGTTCTTTCTTTCTATCGCATAATTCGTTTTAACCGAACCCGAATCCTTTTCTAAGTGCGTGCGGGGCTGTAAGTATATTTTATTATCAAGTAACGACTCGCCCTCGCTTCGCTCTTTACTATTATACATAAACCTTCCGTGACAAATTATCAGATGGTTACCGCATCAAAATCCGTTGTGTCATGTGTGGTTTAGGAGGAAATACAGACAGACGTGGTAAGCGACTTTATTTTATACTATGTAGGTATAAGTACAAACCGTTTGTAAATCCCCGGCGATTCATGTCACGAAGCGATAAACTGTATAATGGACCGGCCACACCGGCTCAAAAGTCGTTGACGCAGTGACGTGACTTAAGAGGACTGTGAACCAACTGCAAAATCTAGCCTTTTCATACAAACGGCGATAACGTTTTCCACCCCCTAAACGTTAACCGAATTCGACCAATTTTTGATGTGGTCAGTCGGAACAAAAACTATGTCCGTACGTTTCGTTTTTTAAAATATTGCTTAGTTATAAAGAGATTATGGCCGAAATTACTTTTGTATGAAAACAATAAAACGGGAATAAATCAAAATTTATTAATAATAGTTCGATTTATTCGGAAAACGTTATCGCCGTTTGTATGGAAAGCCGTCACCTCACAATCCTCTCTCTCATTGCACTCTCACTGCGGATCTCTCTCTCTCTCACTGCGTTTACGGTGCGTCAACGTCTGTTGAGCACCGGTGTGGCCAATCCTTAAGGGCCACTTAATTCAACAAAACAGTATACGCGTAGTTATACACGATGTCAACGTGGCTAAAGTTATTCTAAAACTGCTGCAATACCAGCTGTGAACAGACTACGTCAAACCTCAAGGCAAATTCTATTAGTACGTTACAGTGACGCTGTTAAGGTGATTGACATATTTAAAGATGTGCATATTTTAGCACGGTTATATTAGTTTCACTTGTATATTTGACTAACGTATTCGGCGACGAAATGCTGCCAGCGTCTGTGGCACTATACCATATATAGATATACTATATATTTAGATGTAGTTTTATTTATTTATGTTTAATTTTACACATAGTACCTAATGACTTATTATTAATTAATTTTAAGGTGTAAATATTTTTTGTTTCATTAAAGTCCTTCCCCGGGACTCAAACGTTTACCGGTTTAGTCGTGAAAACGTAACAAATAAACAATCGCAGTTATAATATTACTAAGGAAGTAAGGATAAGAATATTAGAATACTATTTATATTAGTATTGATATGAGCTAATCAGTCGCGTCAGCTGCTTATCTCAAATACGTACATACATTTTGTCAATTTTCGAAAATCGATTGGCGTAATGCATCTTGGCTATGCCCGAAGATAGCCAATGATTATCGCGGATAAATCGGTAGCTCTTCGGTGACACTGCAATACGGCTTAAGTAAAATGCACCCTTACATAAGTCAGGTAGGTGCATTTTACAACCTATTGAATCTGTTCGTTACGCCGTATTGCAGTGTCACCGACATAAAGGAATACCGATAAAAGATGTCGCTGCAGACGGAGCCGCGGGTAACCGCTATTAAAATATGAGAATGACTTAATAATTTCCGGGTAATTATATGATAAACAAAACGAAATCAAACATTAGTCAGCGCGTAAATTCCGACGTAACGACTTCGTCGTGTCGCTTAATCCCTTTCGCTTCAATGCGCCCACGCATTTTCCATTCACTTTTAGCTTTGAACAGGCCCATGACTCGTATAGGCGTCGTAGATACAATAAAAAGAGGTACACGGGCGCCGAACGGCTTATCAGAGACAAACATGGCGTAAATTCCCGCGCTAATTTCACGAATGACACGCATGACGTCATGCGTAGGCGCCATCGCGTTCAAAACGAATTAAGTCTCATATAATTACCATGAGTTAGCAGCTTCAGCTTAGATGAATACGGTATAGTTTTGAATGGTTACGTTATTGGATTTGTTAACTTTTACACATCATGACTGACGCTTCAGCGGGCTTAACATGCAAGCACGAGATAAAATTTGACAGGTGCTAGACAATTGAATACATCCATTTCATTTCTAACGTAAGAGTTAACGCTTAAGGTTTAATAAAGGTGTCTCGTCCTGACTTTTATTACCTTTTACTACTAAGCGACTATTGCGATTTTCACATTTTATAGCGATTTATCAAGACGGGACTCTTTTATTTTAAACCTTAAGCTTTAAGCGTTACGTTAGGATATGGAATAGATGTATTCATTTCCCTAGCACCTGTCAAATTTTATCTCGTGCATGCATGTTAAGCCCGCTGAGATGACAGTTTTCTATGACCTGACATTTATTTTGACGCGCCTTAAAACGGGCATTTCAATCAAGATCAGCTTATTAGTCAGCCCTTACTGTGTCATTGTCATTATAAAGGAAAAACCACAAGACAAAACATAAGACAGAAAAAACTCTCATTTTATTAAGGTTTTGCAGACGCAAATTAAGTTTAAAGTACGCGTCTTCATTTCCAAGAAATCTGTTGAGTTGATTACGTTATCAATTGTTGGCTCAAAGCACGCAAAATCTAAGTGGGCTTACATATACCTAAGTTTATATGTTACTGGTCCAGCATTTTACCTACTATTGGCATTAGATTTCTGTTTAACTAGGATCTAGGCTAGGGGACTAGGAGGTACAATCGGAGAAGTATTGGTGGCTAAAGTGGACAGATACTTCAGGTACAGTGTCGTGCAATCAACTAATTCTGCCCATAGAAGGAGCAGTTGGAAGATGTTCTAAACTACAAATAATTATAAGGCACGATAAAGATCCAACTTAATTTAATAAGAGATAACATGTCGGACAAGCGATTTACACCATATCAAACAATGACCCAATTATGGCTTGGCTTGTGGACTTTTCGAAAAAATAAAAAAGGTTATTGTTTTAATTCGCCAGTTGTATCTCACGATGGTAAAAATCTGGCGTGTCCGGTCCACTTTCCATGATAAAAGAAGTCCTTCATGTTAGTATCATGAAATACCCCACTGCTAGGCACAGGTTTCGCTCCCTTTTTACTTAGCCATACTTATCTTCGATAATCTTCCACCAGTCTTATTCGAAGGTACCAAGTTCATTCTGATAATAACGTCACTTTGGTCGGCTGCGACGCCGGCTTTATTGTACTTCGTACTTCGTATCTTTTATCTTCGTAATTCGGGACTTCGTATCCACTTTTGCCCACAATTCCTTCGGCATGGTTCATTAAATGTAAATAATAAATATTATACGTCTAGTCTGGGCACAACTTGTTGTTGTATTTAAGCCATATTGTTGTCTGAGGGTTAAGTGGACAAGTTACCAATATGATGTAAATGATGCGTAGATTGCACAGAAATTTTATTTTATTTTTGCATTTTGTGAGAATACGATTGACATGTAAACAATTACAATGACACAAGCGTCAGCCAATTTTCAGGTTAGCCCACCGGGTGATCCTGTGAAGTTTGGTAGCGAGCGATCGGATACGTTTATACGTTTCAATTGCTTGCAGTTGCTTTACTACATACCTATAGGAAATAATAAATATTAGGGGACCATCTCACACAAGTTGACCTAGTCCCTAACTAAGCTCTAGACTTGTACACACAGTACCGTCACACCACGGGATTGTTGCCACTTGCTGACATTCTTAATTCGGTCGGGTTGTCTAACCATCAAATTCAAATAGTAATACCGTGTACGATTTGACAACCCGACTGAAATAAGAATGTTAGCAAGTGGCTCAACGATCCCGTTATGTGACTACTATGGGTACTAGGCAACGAAATAGCTATCGTAGCTATAAAAATACAGATTTCAAGTTAAAATCAGTGCAGGATCCGTCTGGATTCCTTCCCTACTGCCAATAATTTTTCCAGCTATCTCTACAGGCCAAGCATAAACACTTGCTTGACCTAGAGTATGCTGGTTAATGTTGTTTTGGTGTGGAAGTAAGACCGCCTAAGAAATATACCATTTAGTGTTGGTCGAAGGCCAATTGGCGAACAGTACAATACTGCCCTGCTAAGGTAAAAGGCAGTATTTTACACAAAACTACTGTAGCAATTACAACCTTATTACCAGTGATCGGAATAGGTAGAGTATATTTACCTAAACTTGACGCTTGTTCATTCATGCGCAAGTGAGATGGGAACACATTATTGAATGAACATGCATCAAGTTTAGGTAAATATACTCTACCTATTCCGATCACTGCTTATTACCCAGTAATAAGGTTGCAATTATTACAGTAGTTTTGTGTAAAGTACTGCCTTTTACCTTAGCAGAGCAGAATGGGGAAGACAGTAAAATGCAAACTAACACGGCGGCAGTCTAGTGTGTCAGGCGGCCTGCCAGCCAAAACCTATGAGGAATATGAATGAAGTCGTACGAATAACTGTAACCTCCTTATTCATACGCACAACAAACCTATTTTAGTAACAATATGCTTTGTCACTTTCTGTCAGTTTCGAATGTCACAATGAAAGATAAGGACAAACCATTCTACAAGCATACTTTAGTTATTGGGCGATTATGAATAAGAGGTTTAGTCTGTGTTCTAAATACTAGGAAGTGACGGGCCGATATCAGTGTGTGTTGCCCATTACATATCTCTGCCTACTACACCGTATCATACCATGACCGTACTATGAACGTATTAAGCCGCAAACTTTTCGATTAATAACACCGACCGCAGCCATTAACGTCCGAAAAGAGAGGATTCTAAATTCAAAATTGACATTGAGAACTGACTCTGTAAAATATAGATGATAAACAGTAAGTAGCTCCACTTCCACTTCTTAGTACCCACTTGGCTTGGTCAGCCCGCGACTTCATCCGCGTAGAAGTCGTTTATCGTGTCTCTCACGGGAACTATCAAATTTTCCGGAATAAAAAACTACCCTATGTCATTCCCCGGGACTCGAACTATCTCCATACCAAATTTCATCTAAATCGGTTCAGCGGTTTAAGCGTGAAGAGGTAGCAGACAGAGTTACTTTCGCAGTTATAATATTAGTAGAGATTGAGATTTTGACGGTTTGTTAGCATAACCCAGATCCTTATCACTGGTTGAAAGTTATATACTGCAGTTTCGTGATAACAGGTTTTCGCTAACTAACGCTCGTCGGTTGGCTAGGACCTGGCAACGTCAGGCGTGGGTTCGCAAAGCAATTGTCAGTATGAAACAAAAATCGCTTAGCAATTATAATTAGTGTTGTCAATCTATGAAGGGGCAACCCTACCGCATAATTTGACGTTACACAATTAGGAAATCGACGTATTTCTTATTATTTACCTAGTCCCCAACTACATATATAAGCTCTTAGTTTGTACTGTGGGAACTAGACACATGGAGATTTTTTTCCTAGAAACTTTCGCGAAGATCACACACACGATAAAATATAAATCTAAAACGGGTCTTGATCGCGTGAAAACAGAGAAATATTTAAATATTTGCCGCCACCGGGAATCGAACCGGGATCGCTGACTAGCGCTAGCCGTCCATCGCCTACGCTTGTCACTTTTAAAGAGTCAGCGGGCTTAGCATTTGTCAGGTGCTAGGGAAGTTAATACATCTATTCAATATTCTAACGTAAGACTTCACGCTTAAGATTTAAAATAAGTGTACTGATAAAATCGCTACAAAAAACGTGAAAATCGCTATAGTCGCTTATTAATAAAAGGCAATAACAGTCAGGACGAGACACTTTTATTTTAAACCTTAGACGTTAAGTCTTACGTTAGAGTATGGAATATCTGGAATAACTCGTTCATGCATGTTAAGCCCGCTGAACGGTTAGCACATGTTGTCCGCGATTTGTTTGTCGCTCGGATCTCCCTTTCTGGCTAGTCTGTGGCCCTAGACGAGATACATAACGTTGATGTTCGAAAACTGTAAATATGTACAGGAGTGACGTACGCTGCCATTCTGGTCGCGTCAGCCGGTAATGTCAATTCCATAATTTTTTTTAACGTAACGTAAACGGTAACGATCACCGAATGCAAGTCAACTGTACAGATAAAAATCCACTGAGCGGCAAGCGAGAAAATACAGTCAGCATCAAATATATGTATTTGGCTATTTTGCTTGCTCTTATCTATTTGATGCTGACCGTACAAGATATGCTAGCCGCTCTGGTGCATTGGATATATGCTTTATATGCGAAAACTGGTAGGTACGTTGTAGATTTGGAAACTCGTCAACTTAAATAAAAATAATTATCAGGGACAATTTCACACAAATTGACCTAGTCCCAAACTAAGCTCTAGGCTTGTACTAGGCAACGATATTCATACTTATATAGAGAAATAAATACTTAAATATATAGAAAACATCCATGACTCAGGAACAAATACTCGCGCTCATCACGCAAATATTTGCCCATACTGGGATTCGAATCCGGGACCGACATCAAACATACGTCCCATTCACCCACTCTTTAAAATTAAAGATTAAATTGAGACAGGCGAACGGGCGACAGTATATTTTCTGCGATCGTAACTGCTATTACGAAACGCCACTTGACTAGTTCTTAAATGTATTCCATTGTATTGAACGATCGTAGAAATCGAAAAAGCGAATGGATTTGACGTAACCTGACGCCTGGCCGTACGATAGCTTACGTCAATTTCATATATAATTTTTGATCTCTCCAATCGGTCTCAAACTAGCTAGGCCAGCAGCCTAGCATTGATGTAATTGACATTTGACTCAGTCGATGAAGAAAAGAATAATTTACAAAAAGTGTTGCTCTAATGAGCAATGGAGTGTTTTCACTTGTGTTAAGATTGAAAATCCAAGGTAACTCGAACCATTAAACGCTCACAGTTTTTTTTGTTACCGTCTTAAGCATTTTAAGTACTTTTAAACAAATAGGACACTCGCAAAGCACTCGACAGCAAGAAACACAATACAGAAACATCTAGAAATTCGCTCCAAAGTCGAACCGCACGCCTAAACGTCGTATCGAGCATTATCACAAAATTGCCATTCTATATTTTCCTTCCATTTTATCTTTTTTGCAGTTAACTATTAAGAGTGAACATAGAATAACTAATAAGAAATGCTACAAAAAATGTGTGTTGTCTATTCCATTCGTATAATCATTATCTAACGTTTTTTTCTGTCCGTAGCCCTAGTAACAGGCAAACCACGTGGCGTGCATTCTTTACGCATGCGAGCGCGAATTTATAGAGAGATCAGAGAACTGTTCTGATCGTTTGCCAGTTCAAAGAAAGAAAATAGTGATAATACTAGGCTAATTACTGTAGTACCATTTTTGATGAATTGACCGCGATCCAGAAATGGCACAAGTGGGTCTTATCTAGTCAGTTCAAGGTCGGATATTCTAAATGTAATGGTATCTAGCGCTGTTTTGTACCTTTAAGATCCATTCCCAAACGTCGTAGTAAGAATCCATGTCCATGGTGAAGAGGTGCCCAAGTTTCCAACAGTCAGAAAAGTCAATAAGTTGATCAAGTTTCATTGAGAGAAAAGACGCATTCAGATATCTATGGATCCGATCCAAGTGCAGTCCATGCGTAAACTGGCATCGGCCACGACCACGGTTAGCAAGCACTAATTTAGATTGCATTTACCTTTGCCAAACATCGTCGAAACACGATCAGGAAATCCTCAAAAACGTCCCCCGTTCCAACGGTGAGTTCCTCCAATTCCAGAGACATAATGCTATCTAGTTTATTTGTTTCCAAATAAGATAAATTAAATTAATAAATAAGTTTAAATCACAGATTGTTTTACTTTGGACTATCAGATCGTACGGCTAGTTTGAGTGCGCGGAACGCGACTCGGCGCGTTCATTCGAACCAAAGAT
Source organism: Tortrix viridana (assembly GCA_963241965.1). Classification (NCBI taxonomy): domain Eukaryota; kingdom Metazoa; phylum Arthropoda; class Insecta; order Lepidoptera; family Tortricidae; genus Tortrix; species Tortrix viridana. The sequence continues at coordinate 4,130,067 of OY725171.1, read as the reverse complement.
CGGTTATACACTGACGGCTAGCCTCGTGTCCTGCCAGTTTCGTCATTCGAACATTTCGAACCGCCCGCTGGCGGTCGTAGCCGATGATAACCGCCTCCGTACCACGAGACGCTAAAACTCAACTTGTACCGCTAAAATCCAAGCAAACATTGCGTAAAATTATCTTCTGAAGATTATCGTGGTACCGGCATAACAGCTGATAGGAGGTATGTTCGGGTCGAAATACAAGTTCATTGGAGGCTCGCCTGACAAGTTGCGAATTGAGATAGCGACGTTCGTTAGCAACTGGGTGGTATTCGGACGATATGAGTGAAGGTGAAAGCTGTTCAATTCAATAGTAGAGAGGAATTTATAACTACTTGTAGGTAGATAACGTAGGATGTCTTCACGCAAGCGAGTTTAACAGAAGTCGCTGCAGCCATGTGTGTTAAATAAAGTTAAAAAGCCAAATATTGAGCTGAAACGATCGTGTATAATATTGTCTAGGCAACAAGGAGACTAACTGTACATACCTACGTACATATGCATATCCAACAGGGCAGACATTTAATTCGTTTTCACAGGTGGTATACATAGCATGTGACGGTGCTATGACGCACTATGTCAATTAGATTATAGATATAAGTAGGTACGTCAGCATAGGAACATATCGACGGGTCTCTGACGCAACATCGTATATGAAAATGTACGAAATTGGAATATCTACTTTAGGGCGTGTACCTAAAGTGGATATTCGGAATTCGTAAAATTTCATATACGAGATTGAGTCAGAGAACCGTCGATATGTACAATGTATGATTAAGAAAATCTCTGTTGACAAAAGTAAGGACGTGAATGGATTGCTCGTACATAAACTTCTATCAAATTTTCAGTGATACCTATTGGGACAAAATTTCTTTGCGGACTGTTTTTTGTTTCATTATAAAATTGGGAATCAAATAAAAAGAGTTCTACGTTAAGAGGATTGTGAGTGGACGGCTTTCCATACAAACGGCGATAACGTTTTCGCCGATTCGCCGTTATCGGTGATCCTGTTACCACATTCCTTTTCCGTCATCAGACCAGCTCTGTGATACTACTTTTGCATTGTCGTAAAGTTTTCATATGTGTACCAATCTTCATAATTGCGAGCAAACGGAGTAACAATGATTTTTAGGGTTCCGTAGCCAAAATCGCAAAATCGGAACCCTTAGGGCCTGCGCAAACCGGCGGAGCGCAGTGCAGATCACTTTAAATTTATCAATGTATATTCTTCCCTATTTTAATCACAATCAGGTATAAATTTGAATGCTCTGAGACCGACCTCGGAGCATCACGGGGGATTTCTACTCTGCCGCTGCGGCTCTAAATTTATACCTTATTATATTTTTTTAATGTTTCTATTGATGTATACGTACCAACTTAACATTGGAATTTAACTCTCATTGTGGATGACTCAAGAGTTTTTAAGCAGACTAGTTGTCTACTTTCACTAGCCGATTGGCAAGTTTGCGTGCTTCCGCATTCATATCGTCTGTAATGTTAATGCTACGTCACAAGGCCGAATTTGCACTTTTTAGCTTATGTACCAATTTCACCATACGATCGACTGTTTGTTTATAAATTTTCACAGCTGTTAACACTAATCGTCTGTTAATTGGTTGGTGAAATCCGACATAAAGGCAATAGCTGGGCACAAGAACGTTAATCCGTTAATCGTTAATTAACAAAGTTACAGTTCGAGTAACGGATTAACTTTCAACATTAAAAAATGTTAACGGACTCATTAACTTTTGTTAGCTACCCGTAAGTCTGTTAATAATTAATTAAGTACCCACCCACTATTTGCGAAAAGGACACGGCGCAGAGCGCGCCGCGCCGCGAGAAACACGTTCTGACAAGTTCTAAAAATTATTATAAACTACAAATGTTACAAATTATCTTTCTTTTATTAATTTTTCATGTCCTACCTAAACTTCCATAGACCAACATGTTTTCCTTACTAATGAGCTTTAATCAGGACGATTTAAAAACCATTTTAGAATTAAATAAATGAAGAGTAGGAGTAAGAGTTGAATTTTTATGTTAATGTCAACTCCATGGATCGCTTTCGTCTTAAGCGCGTGCCACACGGTTTCAAACCATAGTTTCAAACAGATGGTTTGAAACCGTGTAGACAGTGGTTTTAAACCAAATTTCGCATGACCTTAAACGCCCTTGGCAGATGTCAAACAAACGGGCTTGTTTGAAACCGTGTAGCAGCTCGCTTCTACCAAGGTCACTTGGTTTAAAACCATGGTTTCAAACCGTGTAGCACACGCATTACCGTGCTATGAAAACTCCGAACCCTACCTATGATACCTACTCGCACGTTTTTGACAAATCATATTATTATGACATCCCATTTATTAAATTCGCTCCAACAGTTTAGGAGCTAGAGTGGGACATCCGATTTTCGGTCTCATACATACATACATACACAGACTGTTAACCGCATTACCCTTCTTTTTGCTTCACGCAGTCGGGTAATAAAGTTACACAGTTTTCGTCTCAGAGTTTTGTCATTGGCTGTTTGGCAAGTTACCCTAGCCTTGTGTTGCCGTCACAGTAAAAATCGCGGAAGCAGTTATTTTTAGTGTTAAGCTACGGTTTCACTAGAAGACAAATGTCCCGCGACACGTGTCGCCAGCGACGTCGGACGAACTGGTACAACGTTGCCGGACTTCGCTCGACGTGTCTGGCAACATGGTCTTCGTTGCCGACACGTGTCGCGCGATGTCGCCGGATGTGTCGAGCTACGTCGCTCAACTTCGCCTGATATGTCGCCCACACTTATCACAGTGCATTTGTCCCCTGGTGAGCCCCTGGCTTTACTTTTAGTGTAAGTCACGTGATCGCTAATACTATATTTTGTTTAGTTAATGAGAACAATAACAATGTATTTGGTGGCAAGGTGCCCATTCATTTCTTATTCAAAAGATACAGCTCTTGAAAGGTTAGTACTGACGGAGGGACAACGTAGGCTTAGTTAGGGGTTCGCACCCTCCGGGGAAACCCTAAAAAGGTAAAGAAAACCCTAAAAAGATCACCTATGAATTACTATTTCAAGAAGTGTTAGGTACACTCATACAATTCTGCCTTAAAATATATAGTCACGGTATTTACGAATGACAAGACACTTGATTGTTGTTGAGACTGGACGTGTCTGTGGACGTGTGCATTCCTCACAAGTGATCGGTTGGCACTAAAGCCAAAGACGGTAAATACCTTCTTTGTGCATGACTACGCGTGGAAGGGGTGTAACGCATCTACACTACACAGTAGGCAATCAAACATTTCTGGTTATTTTCCATCCCTAAACAATACATCTCCGTAAAAAAGTAAATTTGCGCAATGGAAACTAATTTTTCGCGATGACAGTTTTGGATCGATACGGCCGACGAGCTTTCAATTCACGTCTCCCGTGGAAAAACACTTCAAAACCATGCCCAGTAATAGTGACATCAAGCTGACACCCCAACCGAACAGAGCCCTTAGCCAAGATGCCCATCGATAACTAGCGTTTCTATTCGTTTCGTTTTTAAACCAATCGTGTCACTGGTAAATCACGTGACTCTCCGTATGACGTGATCTACCAGTGACGCGATTAGTTTAAAAACTAAACGAATAGAAACGCTAGTTAGCGATGGGCATCTTGGCTAAGAGCTCTGACGTATTTGCAAAATTAACTTAACATCTTGCAAATACGTCTTTGCTCGGTTGGGGTGTCAAAGTGTTTAGTAAACTGGCCGGTATTGGTAAACTGTTGATACTACGACACGTGCGCGTGAGTCGACCGTGCTGCGAAACGTGCGTAGTTCCTTGCGCGAAACTAAAGCCGGTTTCATATACATGCGTTGTTATTAACCGGATAATGGAAGCCAATTTACAGCTTATGGCTGAACAAAAGTGTGACGTGGTGATTGGTGGAGCTCTACAATATTGTCAAGGGGCAGCTTCCATCTTAAGTAGCAGATTTTAGGTATCTTAATAATTGGATCTTATAAGCATTTAAAGGGTTTCTTTAAGCCTCTAAATAAATTAAATCGGGGCCTCTACATTAAGAACTCATAACTTTTAAATGGCTAAACGGATTTTCATCAAACCAAGCTAAGAACACTCAATCAAGTCACTTTTCTAACAAAAAAAAAAACTAAATCAAAATCGGTCCATCCGTTGCCACAGACGGATACACAGAAACACACGTCAAACTTATAACATCCCCTTTTCTCACAGTAACGAAATTGCTTCAAATTACGCCAACGTAGTTACAATTAAAAAAGATTTGCCAATTAGTATATAAACTTACAACACTATCGCGAGTCTAAACGCATTTCACGTATCGTATCATTATTGCTTAATAATTGGTCCATTTACAGGTGTTTGTTGCACCTGCCCTTTGTTAACCAACTGAGCGAAGCAAAAAGAAGGGTAATGTGGTTAACAGTCTTTGTATGTATGTATGTATGTGACCGAAAATCGGATGTTCCACTCTAGCTCCTAAACTATTGGTCCGATTTTAATAAATGGGGTGTCATATGATTCGTCAAAACCGTGCGAGTGCCATAGGCTGTATAACAATTATAAGGGTGCGTTATACTAGTCGCCAGCCGAGTTTTAGTTTTTGAGGTTAGGTTATCTATATTATAAATAGGTAAAGTTTGTAAATTTGTTTTTTGTCTGTATGTAAGGGGTAATTTTTAGAACTACTCATTCGATTTAAAAAATTCTTTCACCGACATTTAGAATGTACAGTCGAACTCATATAAGTAACTTTACATTTTAGTACCATGTCGCAGTTACTTATTATAAGTTATAAGTGTCAATAGTTTGAATTTAGTATGTCAATACTGCGACAAGGTACTAAAATGTACAGCTACTTATGAGTTAGACTGTACCTTCAGGGTGGATATAGGCTATATTTTAACTTAGGAAAGTATACTGACTCTCCGCAGACGAAGAAGATTATAGTTGTTAAAAATCTCAACATAAACTATCTTATTCACAAGTCGTTGTGTTTAAAAACAAAACTAAGCCTGCCCTAATACCTGCCTGCCTGCCTACCTATAATAATATTGTGCAATATTGAAAATTGCGCAATACTATTGAACTTGTTCACTATTAGCCCGGCCTTACACAGTCTGAATTTTAAGAATCTGAATTCATAATCTGAATCCAGAGTGTGTGTGCTCGTCCATAGACAATGTATGGAAAGAGGTGCGTTCTGTCAGATCAATTTGAGAAATTCACAATCTGAAAAAATCAGATTGTGTGTGGATGATAGTTAAATTGTATGCAATTCCGTGCTTTCTGAATTAATAATATGAATTCAGATTCTTAAAATTCAGACTGTGTAAGGCCGGCCTTAAAAGATCTTTCAATACTATACCCTAGTACTAAAGTTCAATAATATTGTGCAATTTTCAATATTATTCTAGACTAGCGACCCGCCCTCGCTTCGCTCCGGGTACTATTATATACATAAACTTTCCGTGAAAAATTATCTAACTGATGGTGAAAATCGCATCAAAATCCGTGGCGTGGTTTAGGAGTTCGCGGATGAACAGACAGACGCGGAAAGCGACTTTTTTTTTAATACTATGTATGTCAGGATACGATGTAAATGGATGTATGAGCCGCCTATATGAAAGTAGAAATCAACGTGATGTAAACAGCATTAGACTTATGACAAGGCGATACTTGAGATCAGCAACAAAGAAAATTTTATTTACATCTAAAAATTAAGTTATAATCAAAGTCAAAGTCAAAAGTCAAAATATTTATTCAGTAAATTGGCCACATACGGGCTCTTTTACTTTTAATTACAAAGCTATTCAATGTATAAGGCTTTATAGCACTTAATTGTTATGTACTTTGTAAAGTACAAATGTAGACACGAGGTTAAGTGTTTTTTAACATACATAGACGATAATATCAAAATATGCAATCGCGTTTTACTGTTCACAAATCTCATTGAACTAGGAAATAAAGACTTGAAGAACTTGCTTTTAAATTACAATACGACTGATTAAAGCCATTCAGTCCTGACCTATGCAGTTTAGTGTCCTCCGTTGATGAGGTCATATCACTACAAACATTTTACCGTTCTAGACTGAAGCGGTTTTTGCTTGTGTACGACAATAATGTTTGCCAAAATACAAAAGTCAAGCTAACTTTATTAAGAACTAGTAAAATAAAAAAAAACCATTGCAAGCGCAAGCTGTGTTCCAAATTTTTTAACGTCTTTAGTAAATGGCAGGCAGTGGCGTAGCTAGGTGAACAAGGGCCCTGGGGCAAAAAAAAACTGGGACCCCTAAACTGTTTAGGTTTTATCAATATATATGTCGACGCGGTAGTGACCCTGCCTACGATGCTAGCGGCCCCGGGTTCGAATCCCGGTATGAACAAATATTTGTGTGATGAGCGCGAGTATTTGTTCCCGAGTCATGGATGTTTTCTATGTATTGAAGTATGTATTTCTCTATATAAGTATGTTTATCGTTGTCTAGTACCCATAGTACAAGCCTAGAGCTTGGGACTAGGTCAATTTGTGTAAGATTGTTCCCTGATATTTATTTATTTAGATACATTATTTAAAAAAAATTCGCTAGTTGAATAAGAGGTTCGCTAATCAGGTTTGGGGAGCCCTTTGGCAGCTACGCCAGTTTAAGCTTGTCTTAGGGCTTTAATAAACTGATCAGCGACCCTAGACCAGATACACAACGCTCACGAAGACGGTGTTTGAAAACTGTCAAATGTTTAACTGTCAAGTTTGACGTTAGCTGCCAATCTACCGCGTCGGCCGCTAATGTCTTCCCCATACATTTTTCTAACGTAACGGTAACGTTCAACTTATCTAGCTAGGACCCCGTCTCAAGCATGCAGCGTCAGAAATGACCACTTTCTATGACTTGACGTTTATTTTAACATATCTTAACGGGTGTCACACTCAAGATAGTTTTATTAATACTGTTATACTAAGGGCCGTATTAATTGATCTTGGCTGAGATGTCCGTCACAAGAAGTGTCAAAAATGACGTTTACTTGGTTGTATCTTGAGACGGGGATCACAGTCGAGTTGAGTTAATACGGCCCTAGTACTGTCACACCTAAGACATGATTAGGTACGTTTTGTATATAAACGTATTCCGTGAGAAAAATATGTGAGATAAAGCATTTTTTACATTCTGATGCAATCGTCTACACGTTTTATAGCGCGATACTATATCTGCAAGTCATTTTGTTTTTGATGATAAGGCGACGGTAAAGTTGAGAGTCATTAAATATGATTTAATAGCTAATTAGATGGTCTGGAATACTTAAGCAAAAATAAAGCTTATTAATACCTACCTAAGAAACAAGATAAAAATGGTAAAATGTAAAAATGTCTATGTTTCGTCTTCACCACAAACGATATAATCTATATAAATATGAAAACTTATTCAATATTATTTGATATCTAGCGGGCTTAACATGCATGCAAGAGATAAAATTAGGCAGGTGCTAGGGAAATGAATACATCTATTTCATATTCTAACGTAAGACGTACTTATGGTTTAAAATAAATGTGTCTCGTCCTGAATATTATTAAGCGACTACAATTTTCACATTTTTATAACGATTTTATCAAGACGGGACACTTTTATTTTAAACCTTGAGCGTTAAGTCTTACGTTAGAATATGGAATAGGTGTATTCATTTCCCTAGCACCTGTCAAATTTTATCTCGTGCTTGCATGTTGGGGGCCAGTAAGCTTAAAAAATAATTAGCAGCCAGTATGAACTAGTACAGGTCTTTTATAACTAGTCACTAATTGTAGTGTTACGTAATAACCAGTAATGTAAAACCCGGCTAGGACCCGTTACTTAAGGAGTTGTCAGGACGGCTAGCTCAACTAGTCCACGACTTGTTTGTCGGATATCCCTTTTTAACTAGTCGGTGACGATAGAGACGCATTGAGCGACAAGCGAGAAAACTCAGACGGATTGTGTTTTCACGGATTATCTATCTATCACAATATAAATAAATAATAAAACTCGACTGTCGCATGTATGAAAGATTCTCACTTGAGAATGACTCGGACTCGACCGATATGGCTGACATTTTTACAAGCTTTTTATTAACTCGCAATGTTTGTATGTTAGTTTGTTTAGGTCAGATCTTGTAAACTGAATTAGAACCACTTCCCGGTGTCCGATTGAGCTAAAATTTGGTATACCTACGTAACTTCGGTGACAATACAATAATGTGGTACCATGGAGCTGGTCTGATGATGTACACGGAAGGTGGTCAATGTGGTCATAGGAACTCCGCAACGAAACAAGATAGCCACGCCGTGTTTGGGTTCGTTGGAGGTATCTTGATAAGCAGATGATGGTTGTGCCAAAAAAGTACCGTCGACAAGAAAAACTTGTCCCAAACATGCAATTTTTAACAGAAACTTATATTCTGTTCGTAACCCGTGCGAAGCCAGGGTTGGTAGTAGATATACTTAGAGTAGGTTTTGCGAGTGTCTGACTAACAGAGTATCCGTCATGACACTAACAAAAGAATCTAGAACAATACAATCGATTACTGATTACGTTGGGAGCATTGTCTTCGGTCTGTCAATACTGGTGATAGCTGATCTTTAAATAAATATTAAGTTGTTGGTTGATAAAACGCGCATTCGCGTGTGCGAGGAACGTACGCGTAATGGTGGCTACACTTGGCTATGTTTCCCAAATCTAAGATAAACAACTGAGGCTTAGAGCCGTATTCATGAACTCATCTCAACTGTGATGTCCGTCTCAAGACACGTCAAAGTAATTAGGATTAACTTACCAAATCCTCTGCCCGTCAAAACCATTTAAATGTGCTTTTAAAGCGCAATTTCCAACTTGCTAAACCCTTTAAAAAAGGTTACTATATACGCAATTTTAGACCTTTTGTAGACTTCATAAAACACACGTTACCTTGCGTCCCGTTCGAAGCAAGTAAACGACAACCCATTCAACTAAGCGCTAACCCAATACCCTTATAAAACCTTTATTAGTACACTTTACCAACGGCTACCCTTATCGTTGGGTTCTTCATTCGATAAGGGAAAGTCAATCGTATGGGTTGCCAATTGGAATGGGTGAGCAAATCCATCGGGCTAGCTATTTCAAAGGGAAGCCCTTTGAAAGGCTTTTCCCGATCAAAGGGTTGTACGGTCCCTGATGCGTCAGGGCATCGCAGCTAAAATCAGTTCCTCAATACGGCCCATATTAAAAATGACAGTTCTGGGATAACTTTGACATGACTTGAGACGGGTATCTCAGTCAAGCTCAGTTTATTAAGCGGGTCTGTTCATACTGTCTGACACAAGCGAAACCGCTTAAATCTAGACTTGTTTCGTTCATACCGAACCTAACATTACAACAACCAGCGCCAAACATGTTTGTGTTTGTACGAGTACATCCGTTCCCTTACATCCAGAGCCGCATCAACGTGAGACAGTAGGATGGCCCGAGTTTAACTCCTTTTGACGTCGTAAGTAGGAGGCCTACACCAAAATGTTACAAGAAAACTGAAGGGCTGGCCACGACTTGGTGATACACCGGCGACGCGGAGAGCGATTCCCTAATACATTGCGTGTAATGTACGGTTGCCTACGTCCCGGTACGCCGGGACATGTCCCGGTTTGAAGCGTGGTGACTCGGTGTCCCGGCCATAAGGAATTGTCCCGGTTTGAAAATCAACTACGGTAGTACCTACAAACTATGTTTTCGAGTCAGTAGGGACCAGGACTAGGTAAATAGGCATGCATATTCGTAGTACGGACGGCCGGTCGCGCCGAGATCGCCAGAACAAGGCAAGCGCTGAAATATATACTTTATAGGATACAAAGAAAAAATTAGTATTTGGGGAATCAAACAAAACTGATAGATATAACTCCCCTATGGATAGCCACGAGCGATCCTACAGTGTCTGTATCCAGATTCCTGCTACCTTCATCTACCGTTAAAGTAAGATAATGATGTATGTATGGAATAAATGAATTAGATTATAAATAGTGGAGTATATACGGACTTCCCTGAACAGCGATAAAATAACAGGGGAAACCCGAAAACAAAGGATTGGTATGAGGTAACTTATGTTTTATCGTGCGGTGATTCATACATATTTTCCTCATTTCATAATAATACCGCTATACAAATTTGAAAATCGCTATTGTCGCTTATTAATAAAAAATTAAAGTCAGGACGAGACAGTTTTATTTTAAACCTTAACCGTTAAAAGTCTTACGTTACAGTATGAAATAGATGTATTCATTTCACTAACACCTGTCAAATTTTATCTCGTTCACGCATGTTAAGCCCGCAGAAAAATTCTAGCTTTGACCTTTAATGTTTCGTTCGCCCCTGGTTAACCTTCATTTCTCATAAATACTAAACTTCCAATAGCGACTGCTTGCATTGCACAAACAAACGAACGATGCAAACATTTGTCAATAGATAACAGTGGGGAAATTGCTCAATACATCAAGACTGCAATGAGTTTATAAGACAATTGCTCATGAGGTCATGAGAAATTCAATTTCAAATCCTGCGAAAGTATCCACGTGTCATCTAGCCTCGCCGGTGGAAAATCACATTAATGTCCATTGTGAGTTATTTTGTTACTGGCAACACGCGCGGGCGAAGACTTTGTCTCCAGAAATGCGGTAACTGGGCCCTTAGCCAAGATGCATTACAATAACTAGCGTTTCTATTCGTTTCGTTTTTAAATCAATCGCGTCCCTGGTAGATCACGTGACTCTCGTATCACGTGATCTACCAGTGACGCGATTGGTTTAAAAACGAAACGAATAGAAACACTAGTTAGCGTAATGCATCTTGGCTAAGGGCCCTGAGCGGCTAGCACAAGTTGTATTTTCTCGCTCGGCTGAGGCACTGAGCAATCAGTGCGTCTCTTTCGTTATAGACTATGTAGAGAGGGATCACAAAGAGCAATAACAAGTTGCAGGCAAGATATGCTAGACCCTGGTACCCTACAACCTCTATGTGCCTTAAAATTACCAGGATTCGTAATGTATTGTAAAGTCACCGGCTAGGCTAAGGCTGCCTCTCCATAGAAGCGGAGACGAGCGGAGCAGAGAGGAGCGGAGCTGTGAAAAGAGGTATGTGATTCCACTGAGGCGGAGACGAGCGGGATGAGTGGCTTACTATACAAATTTGATACAGTCGTCTCCGCTTGACTGTTCCCATTGAAGCGGAGCGGAGACGAGATGTGGGTTACAACCAATGTGATTGATCGATTCCTACACAGCTTCTCTCCTGCGCTCGTCTCCGCTTCTATGGAAAAGCAGCCTAATGTGTAAGCGGTTATCGTCATATATTTATTTGCATGGGTAAAGTGTTAAGTAATATATTATTTATTTGTATGTGACGTACATTCTAATTGCAAAGGTAAACTTGTTTTGACGTAGCAAGCATCGACTCATAAACTCAGAAAATCACGACATCAGTGACTAAGTCACACGAATTTTGTACGCGTAGAATTTGTTTCCCACCATTCGGATTGAATTTTGAAACATCCTTTGTTTGTACGCCATGTGTTTTAGTTGTTTTGTTTGTAAAACCTGGAATTTTAGCCAGTAACAAGGGTGTTTATTTTTTCACATATAGTATTAATATTTTTTATCCAGACCTTGTTTGACTTTTAACTATAATCTTAAATTTTAATGCCAAGTAAAACATGCCCTTTTTAACCGACTTCAAAAAAAAGGGGGAGGTTCTCGAAATCAGAATCTGATGATGACATCCATGAGGAATCGAGGGAACTCCTCAAAAGTTATAGGCACACATACAGCGATTTTGGTATTACCTGCAAGACCTTAAGAAATTACATTACAAAAGCACCTTTTGGTGAAGATGAACTGATGGTGAAGACCAAAGATGACCACCGGAACTCCTCAGTCGTAAGTGATTGACGCCAGCAATTACATTTCTTTATTAAGAACATGAACCTACTTTTATATTCATTATAATGCATGTGCTGAATTGTGAATGGTGAAGTACCGGGAGAACTCCTCAATGATTAACGGCCCTGTATCTTGGCCAGCGACATTTTATTAAGGGTGATGAGAAATTGGTATTAGGCTATTGTTTCTTAACGTGATGTTTATGTGTTTTATCACATAATAATATTAGGTGCATAATAAGACGTTGACGCACCGTAAACGCAGTGAGAGAGAGAGAGATCCGATGAGGACGGTATGCGTTAGAAACGGCGAATATGGCTGCCTTTCCATTGAAGCGGAGCGGAGACGAGATGTGGATTACAACCAATGTGTTTGGTCGATTCCAACACAGCTCTTCTCCGCACCGCTCGTCTCCGCTTCTATGGAAAGGCAGCCTAAGTCACGTCACTGCGTCAACGTCTTTTGAGCATCGGTGTGGCCGATCCATTATACAATACTACGTAGGTATAATAAAGTTATTTTATACGCGTATGTAACCTACCTAATTAATTGACTGCAATTCATTAGAAAACCAATTAAACTAATTAAACTACGAACGTCGATTGACAGATTCCAGATTGCTAACGATATTTATATGACGAGTCAAAAGGGCACAATGCAAGTTAAAAGCCGGAGCAAAATCAACATTCAACGGTTAACGATAAACTTTAAATTTATTTGAGTTATTAATAGAGACGCGCCCTTTTTTCTGATAACGGTAGAATCGCAATAGCATTATCGGTGTTTAATCATTACATATTGACGTCAGACCCGAACCGGACATCTAGTTAATTGATAGTTTGTTTAAGAATATTGGCAACATTAACCAATTTTTGCCAGCTTAATGTGTTTGCCAGTTGAATAACTCTAGTTCCTCATATCACCAAGTCAAACTCGTTAAGCAAAGACACTGGTGATATAGAAAACTCATGTGTTAATTCTTAACATTCATGTTAATTTAATTGTCACCTATGTCGAATTTCACCAACAACTTAACAGACGATTAGAGTCAAAATGTATAAACTAACAGTCGATTAACATTTTACATCGTTTGGTGAAATTGTTACTTATTGTTTTAAATATCTTTATAAACTACTACACAGCGTTTAACGAATATTTTTTGCAACGACAAAATTTTAAAAATGTAATAATTTTGATATATTAAAATTCCTAATTAATTAGTCGTTGTTTTATTTGTGTTGTTCAATGAACAGTTTTTCTTATATCGTATTTAAGGGCAGGAGACCTTTAGATTATCCATTATGTACAATGATAATAAGTATTATATTTATTTATAGTGGTTAGACATAGTCACACCACAAATTAACGAATTTTCACTTTGTATACATTCAAAACAAAACGGAAACGGAATGTTAAAGTAACGAATCTGGTTATTCGAATTTTGAATCGAAATGCGAATTCGCAAGCCGTTGTGACGGTACAAAATCGATCTCATCTGGGATTGATTCCGATGTAGCTCATAAACGACTGAGGTTGAGGCCATGTTCGGTCGACGTTCTCATCTGATTGTTTACAACGTGTTTACAACGGAAATTTCTGACGTACCGGACCGCACACTATCCAGCGGCGTAACGGCCTATGTCAACTAGTGAAGCCACAGAATATAAAGTGTAAGTTGAATGCAAGGGTCTTCAGGGTTTACAGCGTATTCACTAATGTACAAAAGCTTGTGGTTATTCTTAAAAAAAAAAAACAGAAAAAAAATTGACAGTTTTCGAAAGTCGTTTGCTATGTGCATCTTACCTAGCCGCACTATTTTTTTTTTCATTCAGCTTCAAGCCAAGCTCTTTGATCCCCAAACAAAATAGAGCAAAAGCTCGCTGGCACGTGTTAACAGTTCCACTGAAGGCCAAGGTCAGGAGTAAAGGTAACAGCCCTATGGCGTACTGAGTTTACACGTTCCTCCTTTTAATTCAAAAAGGTCGCATTTCTAATAGAGTTACATTACAAATTAAACCTTATAGTGAAGAATAGTGAGTGCGTATGCTTCAGAATAGATTGTGAATGTGCCCTTTTTTCCTTTTCACTGAGGCGTTGTGGGGTTTCATTACGGCCTCGACTAGTTCAGGGTTCAAACGTACTCGTAATCTTGTAAGAATGTACAGCAACGTTTTAAAAACGCATTAAACATTTTCATCCTCACAATCCTCTTAACGTTAACGTTTCTTTAACGTTCGTTTGTATTTGAGAGAGCAATTTAACCTCCACGTCTCATACCTCAAGTTTCAAGCGATTTTTGTATTCACTGTCAATAATAAATAATGCTTTGACAATAAACGGCCTAGATATTGACCCTGCCAGAAGTTATCAACGCAAAACAGATAATTCTTAACTGTCAACACGTTTTATCTGATGTTATTCAATAGTTTGGGAACCGGACAAAGTGGCGGGAGTTTGGCAAGAGTTTAACGTACGGAGAAATAAGGAGAAATAATTCAAGGTGAAAATTATTTTAGTTTTAGAATTAAAGCTAGTCAAAGCACTTTAAAGCACCGTGATATAGTTTATTCTAGTACGGGGGTCAGATGACGCTTACGTGCCTTCTGTATTTACTCGGTTAGCAGAAATATGCACCATTTATTTGCTAAATCCAGTACATATTATTATTTTTTAACTTAAAATGCGTTGTTGTTTTAAAGATTGGTGGTACCAAAAACTTGTTTCCGCTGAGGTACGTGTGCTTTGCTCAAACAATGAGGAAATGACACAAATGTATGATTCTAAAAAAGGCTCTTCGCGTCTTCGTTTTTCAAAAGAACCGTAATTTTTTTCGGGCACGTATAAGAAAGCATAGTTTCACCATATCATAAGCGAGTCGCCAATATAACGAAAATGACCAAATACAAAAATGATAGTCCGTGAGCAATTAGGGTAGGATAGGAGGAGAGTAGGACTTAGGGATCTCTCACTCGCTCTCACACGCTCTTATGCGAGTCTAGGCGAGATTACCCGAACCCGAATCCTATCCTAAGTGCTCACAGACTGTAATTGGGAATATGCATGAAATGTTTTTATCCCATTTCTTAACAAAATATGAAAATACCGTAAAAGAGATGGCAAGGAGTGAAATTAAAATCTAAATCGGCCGAAAAATACGGATAATATGTATAAGCATTTAAAACTACTAGGTACTAGAACAAATGTTTAATCTTGTTTTTTTTTTATACTTATTTGTAAAAAAAAAATTTTCTCTACTGTTTGTTACATGAATGACTGATATATGACGTTGACAATTTATACAAACAAAGAAATACTGTAGTTGTTACTATGTACATTGAAAGTGAAGTTACCTACCATTATCTTTTGGGCAATACTATAATGATTAATGAGATTTAACACCTAACATAATTGTCACTAACAGCTGTTTCACTTAGCAACCAATATGCTATTTGACTGACTGGCCAAATCAGCAACTTTTATTGAAACGTCAAAACGATCCGAAGTTTGAGTGAAAATGCCAGGATGTGATGTCACAATGTTCAGTGTTCAAACGGCTTCCTTTATTTAGTTTTTGTTGAATTTAAAATAGTCTAAATTCCAAAAATACGCGATAGCTGGTTTTTCCGTGTTATTATCGAAAGCTTGATTTAGTGGTGGTGTAAAATGATTTATTTTGACATTAGTCAAGTATTGTATTGGCAACACGTGCTAATGAACGGAGCATGACCTAAGTAATGCAGGTACACGCCCTAAAGTAGATATTCCAATTTCATAAATTTTCATATACGAGGTTGAGTCAGAGACAAGTGAAGACGCGAGTGAATGAAGGGGGTATATCACTTTGATTCGATCTACATTTTTGAGGCATAAGTGAAGGGGTTAAGTCACAATTTAACTCGCAACGTCTTGAATACATACTCTCTTCATCCACTCACGTCTTAAAAATAGTTCTTATGTAGTCTGTTGCATGGAGACGAAAAAAAATGTTTTTATCCGATATTCTACAAGATTATTTAGGAATCTGATAAAAACTAGATATGTATATAAGAAATTCTGCTCGACAACAGATGGCGCTTTCTTTTAGCCTATTACCCGTTAGATGTCGCTATAGAACCACAAAGTGCTAAATTAAAGTGCGTTTACATTGTTCCGTACTTAAAGGGCTGCCCAACGGGACCCTGTTACTAATACGCTGTCCGTCCGTCCGTCTGTCCTAACGTTTTCTAAAAGCGCAGGTGAAGCCATGGGCAAAAGCTAGTGAGTACATAAGAACTTCCTTTTTTTAAGTCGGTTAACCAACGCCAAACAAATAACCACACATTATTGATCACGCGAGCATTTTTGCGGCCCGGCTCCATTAGGACTTCCTTTACTATCTACGTCGCGAAGTGACGAGTCGACACACCCTCGCGCGACTTGGCGAATAACGAGTTAGTAGAGGCGGCACGCTGTTAATAGAGGAAAGATCCTGTGAGGTTTATCTATTCAATTCGTCGACTGATTATTGACCTGCGAACTAGGTAAGTTGCCCCTGCGCTTTAGGCACGTAAGGAAGATTTACGTACCTACAACTTTGGCATTCTACGTCGGGGCCCTAGTTTGAATAGAAGTTCGAAGTTACGTAAGGCTCGGATTGATCCGGTCCGAAACCGCCGCCAAAATCCGGAACGCTTAACCTGCGGCGTTTGCACTATTAAGAGGATTGTGAGGTAACGGCTTTCCATACAAACGAAACGTTTTTTTTTTATATTGATTAGTTATAAAGATATTATGGCCGAAATTACTTTTGTATGAAAACAATAAAACGGGAATAAATCGAAATTTATTAATAATATTGAAAAAAAAACGAAACGTACGGACATAGTTTTTGTTCCGACTGACCACATATCAAAAATTGGTCGAATTCGGTTAACGTTTAGGGGGTGGAAAACGTTATCGCCGTTTGTATGAAAAGGCCAGATTTTGCAGTTGGTTCGCAGTCCTCTTAAGTTCCGGTCTGGGAGTAACACGGTGAATTGGGTATTCCATGTACATTTTCCGGATTGGCAACGCAATTACAATAAACATTTTTTTTTAACAATCCTTTAATTCTCGCCAGCGACACGAATATAGTGGTGGTATGTCTACTTTGTTTATCTCTGATGATACGCAAGAGATGCGTCGTTGATGACTCAAGCTCGTGTGAGTGAACACTCGAGAGCATTACAAAGTGGTCACTGAACAGTGATCGACTTACAAACCAACGTATACCGTGACCTATCTTTATTGCTATTAGGATCATTCAGTGCCAGGCACATTGATTCTTTAAAAAAACAGGTTAAATAATGAGTTCTAGGCATTGAATAGGATAATGGACCAATTTGTAGCTCTGGGGGAGCGTCTCAGTAACAATTTGCCGTTGTAAGTACAGAGTACAGTTGCGTATTCGTGTGCAAATGTTTCATAATACGTAGTTGAGTTATGTTGTAAACAAATGACGACGCCTAGCCTTCTTATTATAGGGCCCCGACTACTAAACTAAAGTCGAAATACATGTGCATACGTTTCTAATTCAATTAAGTGAATGATTGTGTTAGAGTATTAGCAAAATAGGTTTGTTTACATTATTAACAAATTGGATTGGAGCAGACTATAGCAGTCCCAGGTCCAATCAGGCTGCAGGTTTAGCGAGTGTAATATAGTGGAAGCGATTCAGATAAACCTTCTAGAAACATGGCTCTACTATTACCCGATACTTGACATAATAAAATAGCCATTAAAAAGACGAAACCTCCAAAAAAAATTGAGACCGCCACTTTCATTACATAACCATAACTCTTAAATGGGTCAACGGACTTTCACAAAACTTCGCTAAATCACAATCGGTTCATGGCGTAAGCGACGCAGCACCCGGCACACCACGCAGGCAGCAGGCAGCAGGCAGCGTTTCGAACGCGTGCCAGCGCTGCGCACGCCTCGCAGCTGCGTTCGGTGTGACTTGCTGCGCGGCGCGCGCATACCCCCACCACGCATTTGTAAAAAAATACAACGACTAGTACCCGCGCCGACGCCGCGCTGATGCGACGCGTGCCAGCGCGCGCGACGCGCCTGCTTCGCGCACGCCACGCGACGCGCTGCCCGAGTTGTCTGCGGCGACTGCGGCGCGTCGCGTGCGCGAAGCAGCTCGAACGCGTGCGTGCCTGCAGACACGCGTTCCTTTTTGGTGTGCTGGGTTCAATTTGATTTGTTGTTTTACAACATGCGCGGGCCCGCGTTCAAAGCGCGACGCGCCTGACACGCGTTTGGTGTGCCGAAAGCTTTACCGCCTGTTTCACAATCGTCAAGTAAAGCATATCTGTCAAATAAATTTAGCCCTTTCCCTTTCTTACACTTGAAAAGACAAGGAGAGAGCTATCTTTATATGACAGATGAATTTACTTGTCGATTGTGAAACAGGGCCTTATTAACACAGATTACAGGGTTCCCTGTATTAAGCTGTGCAAAACTAAACGGTATCGATTGACATTATTGTTTCTTTTTGAGTGTTTGAGACTCTAATTATTAAATACTCACTATTCTTAAGTCTTAAATACTCAAAGTAGTTCCTAATCTATCTGATTTTAATATATTACCAAGCCTCCTTGAACTAAACCTTAAACGTAGTGATTGTTTTTGTGGCCGATTGGCATATGTGGTTATTTATAAAAGACATACGTCAGACTCAGTTCAAACTCAGTTGTCATTTCTCAGGAATTCATCTAGTTAAATTGTAGTTAAATAAAAAGCCATGTTTAAAAAAACCATGTTGAATATTACAAAATCAAATGAAAACATTTACGTGGCACGTGGATAGAAAAATATAAATACAAAGTCTCTACGCTTCGAAGGATGTCGTTCTTTGGCAAATTCGTCTGGCGAGAAACAAGAGAAATTGTGGCCATGAGTTCGCTTATTAAGTCACAGTTTTTCGTGAGGCCAGTGGAACAGAAGCCGTGTGCACCGTCTGCAGTTCGATGCGCGGATCGTGTCATTTGGAGCAGAATGCCGTTACAACTTATAAGTACTATAACCCAAGGCATTCGTCTACCATCTTGCTACCCTTTATCAAACGAAGCGTTGGACACTTTAGCCGCTTTTCCGTACGGTGGGTCTCCGCGCAGAAAAAATATGATCAACGAACAAGTTCCTTCGATCACTTTTTAAAGTGACGTACCTACCTACGTTTAAGCCCCTCGTGTAATCATACAGAGTGCGATTATATGCCGCTGCTACACGTGCTGTCGGCTATAACTCTTCCAAGGGCAGTGGGTGTTTATAGGCTGCTCCTAACTCACTGGAGCGACAGGCAACGACTGCATGGCAGCGGCTGAAGCATGAGAAGTGACCAGTTACACGCTCGCACTGCCCAATTCCCTGCTCACTGCGACTGCATGTAGGCGCGGCAATAATGTGGAATATATGAGCTATTATAACATTGTTCACATGTTGAAAAATTGAATAATATAGCTCTTACGTTGCTACTGTGCACGGCACAGCAACTGTAATGTTCAGAGAGCGGAATTTTCATGGTAAAAATTTAATTGTCATAGATATAGAACACCGTGTTTTATCGACTTTTCGTGCTATCGATATAGTGTTATCACTTTACGAGGGCTGATCAATAAGTTTTGAGAATCGGTATGAAACATCCTCATAATAATATTCTTTTAATGTGGACTATACCATGGCACTAATCAACCCTAAATTGGAAAAAAAAAAATTTTTTTCATTTGTTTTTCTGTGATAACTAAACAAAAAACATCTGTATGAACAATTTTACAAGACGGCAAAAATAAGAGTTAGTTTTGTAATTATTTGGAGCGTTGTGGAGAAAGTACTGATGCACTAATAAAAAATATTGTTATTGAAAATGAAACCTTGGTTTATAATTATGATTTAAAGGATAAACAAGTTATGTACATGGATAAATATTTTAAAAAAAATACGAATATGCGGCAGGAATTGTTCTTCATAACTTATTGAACAGCCCTCGTAAATTATGATTATTCTGAATTACTATAGAGAAGATGAGGAAAATGTAATTAGTACAGATAAAGATTTCGATTCTGTTATTTTGCGGGAAGGTTAGTTCACAGATATTGCATTTCCTGGCATTTTTTTTAATGGTATACATAAATAGATATTGATTATTTTTTACTCTAAGAACTCGCAATGTGCTTATTGTTTGTGATTGTTTTCAACGATAAGCAGTGGTCGGAATAGGTAGTGTAATTTCCCTGGATATCGGTTCGTAATCGTAATATGGATATGACTCGTAATATGGGATTACACCCCGCGAATCCGCCCGCAAAGGTTTTAAGTGTGCTTGTTACTTTAGAAGTGCAATAATTAATGTATAAAAAGATAAATAACTATTTAAATAACAGCGTAAATTATAGAATTAACAAAAAACAAAAAGTAAACGCAATGTCATAGTAACATTTCTACTTTATTTAAAATGTTTACCTTAAACTTCAATTGATATCTTGTCATTAAAAAAATATTATCGTCCAACAACAACACGAGTTCCGGAATCCCAGGGTGTATCCATATTAAGTATAGCGTTTAAGGTCGTTAACCCCAAATCGCACTTCCTATTCCGATCACTGACGATAAGTGAATCTCAAAGATTTAATTTGTATATGCTGCGTTATTTTTTTTCTATATTTTAACATATTTTGCTCAAGTATATATATATATATATATATATATATACGTACACATATAGATCTTTAGAAGATCTAATTTTATTACTTAAATTTGTTGTGCTACCTGAAAATTACTTATTTTAACCTTTTCAACGCCATTGACGGATATATCCGCACCACTGGTTCAACGCCAACGACGGATATTTCCGTCATGGTAGACAGCGCCAAATAGACCTGAGTGTCTATGAGTTAAGGTTGGCATTAGCTCTAGTTTTCAGCTGTCACTGGCGTGTGAGTAACGTCTTTTGTATTTCACATGGCGTTGAAAAGTTTAAAATACGACGTTCTGTCCCTATGACATTTAAATTTTTGCCAAGAAATTTCCGCTCTCTGCTGGTAATGTTACACCGCGTGGTTGATTCGAATCAATGTTGTAACCAAAGGTAATGAGGTCATGTTTGTCGGTGGCTTCGTAGCCAGGGGATGTAGGGATTTCAATGCGGTTTTTAAAATTTACAACTCAATGAAATGTATTTATAAAAATCGTCTGGAGCGTTGAAAGTAATGATCTCTGAAAATGTCTCGAGAAATAATATCAAAATAGTTGTGTAAAGCTTAAAAGGGGGGTTTAAAGAAAGTTGGTATGGCGTGTGAGAATTCGTAAAAGTAAGATTTGCAAAAAGAAATATTAAGTTATTAGTGTTTTTCGGTGTCTTTGGCGTATATGTGGTACCGATATAGAATGGCAACAAAAAGGAAAATTAGAATAAAATGTTTTTTTTTACGTATAATTTGTATCAAACGAGACAAACAACACAAACCAGACAATAGTTTGTGCAAAATGTGATGTTTTTAATAGAATTCGTCGAATACATCGAATATACTCTCTGAATCATTACACAAATATCTGATAAGATAACAATCTTACACAAATTCAATTAAAAGTAAAGTTTTTTTAATACTTGTATTGTTCATTGTTAGAATAGTTATCATCAAGCGAAATCAAGCTAGTTTAACATTTTCAACGCCATGTCAAATACAAAAGTTGTCAGTCACACACCGATGACAGCTAGAAACCAGAGCTAATGTCCACCTTGCTCAGAGACACTTAGGTCTATTTTACGCTGTCAACCATGACGGATATATCCGTCGTTGGCATTGGACCAGTATCAATGGCGTTGAAAAGGTTTAACACTTTCGCTGCCGTCTTGTATTTTCTCGCTGGTCGCTCAGTGCCTCTCTATCGTTACAGACTTGTTAGTAAAGCGTGTGCTACACGGGTTTAAACCAGTTTCTACCAAGATGACATTGGTAGAAGCGAGCTGCTACACGGTTTCAAACAAGCCCACTTGTTTGAAGCGCACGCCTATCTGCCAAGGGCGTTAAAGGTCATACGAAATTTGGTTCAAAACCACTGTTGTGTACACGGTTTTAATCCGCCTGTTTTAAGGGTGAATTTCAGAGCGTTTCAACCGCCGTCATTAGTGTCACCTAATATATTGACGAAATCAATGACACCTACCAGCAACTCCTGATGTAAACAGAAGCAGAACCGGGGATGTAGTTTCAATCAGCATCAGAAGTTGCTGTAGTGTCACTGATTTCGTCAATATATTTGGTGACACTAATGACGGCGGTTGAAACGCCCTGAAATTCACCCTTAAACCGTTTTTTAATACCGCACCGCGTAGCACAAGCTTAAGGGATATCCGACAAACTAGTCGCGGACAACTTGTGCTAAAAACTAGCATTTTGTAACCAATTTTTTTTACATAATCCCGGATAAATAACTGGCAACTTTGAAAGCCCATCATATAGTTTATTTTCAAGCAAAAAGAAATTAGTTTCACTGTACTTAACGAACTCAAGACAGTAACATCCCACACGTTAAGGGAGCATTTCGATTGAACTGGCATCACACACAATGGGCCAGACCGTAAAAACGCACAATACGCACATTCAAGAAACAGGGTGAAAGAGCAACATATATTTGAAAAACAGGCATGGGTAAATAAACAATGCTGTCAAACTGCACAAACAGTTTGTAGGCGGAACATTTTGGGGCAGTTCTCATTCAGAATTATTACGCATGCAGCAGTGCCATTTAAGCATCAACGGTGCCTCAATTTGTTGTGAAAATTTTCTTGTGATTCTGGTGCCTTCTGGTGCCCCTTGACTCATGGCGCCCTTAGCAGCTGCTTACTTTGTTAAGCGACTTCAAAAAAGGAGGAGGTTCTATACGTATTTTTTTATGTATGTTCACCGATATTTTTATGGCTCCGGCACTGCGTACCAATACCGTCGTGAATGACCTGTTCTGCGTAGTTGGTAATCTGTAATAGTGTTCGTGACACCTAACACTTGACTGTAACAATCCGGTTGAGACAAAACAATTGGCGTGGCGAGCCCGTTGATACTTTCAGTGTCATCGGCTCCATATTGGAGCAGGAATGCCTATGTATAATCAACCAAGAAATTCTATAAGATTTTGTCAAAAAAATAATTTTTGGGACAAGATTTTGTTGCAGACTACACTTTTTTTATATAACCATCAAGACAAATCGAACGAATCGAAACGGCGTGGCTATCTTGTTTTGTTCCGGAGTTCCTATGGCCACTTTTCGACTGCATCATCAGATCAGCTCCATGGTAAGTACCTTATTATTGCAGTGTTACCGAAGCCACGTCGGTATACCAAATAGTTCAATTGGACACCGGAATGTGCTTCAAATCTTGCTTGCCATTGCATGTATTAAACCAAATGTGAGGTAACAGTTCTAAAAACGGCGTAACCGCCTGCCTCTATAAGGTCCCTTTATATTGAGACCGTCACAAATAGTATATTTATTAAACACGGTTAGCCTTGCATGTTACAAACAAAGTCACTATTTGTACAAGCTATCTGAGAAACCTTAACTGCAAAACAGGAAATGTGCAGTACAAATAGAAAGTATTTCGCATTTCGCGACGCGATACGTTATCAGTTGGACCTTGGTCATAACATAATCATAACATGACATTTATTGATGGTAAACCCTCATCAATCTGTCACAAGCAAGTGTCAAGGGAGTACAGTCTCAAGCGCGTACAGTAACGGAATGAAAAGGCAGAAAAGGGTTCGCTACTTAACATCATTTCAATACCGTAATCCACACCACCGCTCACTGCCGACTTACTATCGGGCGTTTAAACGGTTGTCCTCATTTATTTTTACAAGGATTGTGGAGACAAAACATAATCGGCCGACTAGTCTGCAGTTTGCGGGGATGCTTAAGGTCCAAAAGAGACGAAGCTTTTCATTCCGCAACTATACATCTCTATTGTACCTACAATTGGTATACAAACCGCGGATAGATTTGGTCACTCCTTTGTCTAGCCTCTCATAGCATAGACAAACATCTCAATCCTAGTTTGAGTCTGTTTTCGATTGTAATAGACCCTAAGCATAACATTATGTGTATATTTTGATTGCTCTATTCTTGTTTGAATAAAGATTTTTGTATCTTTATAACACGCTACGTTGGTCGACATAGCAACAGCACTACAAATTTACATTGCCGCACGTCTATCGGTTGGCGCTTCTAATCATATAAAGTGGAACCAATCGACGCGATTGCTCTAATGTAGGCATAGGACTAGTTAAGTGTATAGAGAATTGCGCGTCATTTTCAATTAACGAATGCAGAAATCCATCAATATGTAGTGCTCGATATAAAAATCGCGTATAGACAAGATTATTCGCGATACACCATGGACCAAATTTGTACGAGTATGAAGCCTGGTCCTAAAACCAATAGTTAGATCATTAAATAGGTATTTTTATCTACATCATTTTTTATTATGGGCACCAAGTTGAATTCAATCATAGTGCGCAAACCCACACGCAAAATAGGCGCTAGTCTGAGTTGCGGAAACCGGCCCCTATGAAAACCTTTATTTTTTTACGTTATATGTATACCTAATGCGCGTATTACACTGCCCTTACCCTAACGAGCGGGACGCCGCAACACGTTGGAATGAACCTTAGGGCGTGTTCACACTAGCGTTTTTGCCGGCGGTTTCTCGGCGGAGCGGGAACGCGGCGTGCACGCGGCGGTATAACTGAGCCCGTAGAGTTAATAAAATTACATACTTAATGGTGGGTAGGTAAAAACTTAAGAAACAACACTGCTGTTCGCGTTCATTATATTTATTAAGTGCATGTGCGGAACGAGTGATGTGTACATACAATGGCATTACAATTTAATATGTAATTATTTATTGAAGAAATTCGTAAACGCATTACGCAAATGACTGGCATTTGGGATATGTCTAGTTCGGAATATAGGAATATAGTAATAGGAATCAGTTTTAATCGCCTTGTCAGTAAAATAGCTAGAAGTATGTCCTCGTCGGAATCTATTTTGTAATTAACACCAACGTACGTAGCTTGATCGCCGCGTTCACGCGGCGTCACCGCGTCGGCACGCTGGCGGCGAGTAATCATGAAGATATCGCAGCGTGGTCGCCGCGCGCACGCCGCGTGCTCGCCGCGTTCCCGCTCCGCCGAGAAACCGCCGGCAAAAACGCTAGTGTGAACACACCCATGCATAAGGCGATGGACGTTGATTTTTAACGGCGTATCCCGTTAGTGTGGCCCCAGGGTTAGGGTTATAGTGTCAGGGCAAAGTAATACGCACATAAGTATGGTTGTATAGGAAATTACCAATTTGACCCTCCATATCATTACCTCGTGTATATGAGCTATGGTATGTACGTATTGTAAAGGTATATGTTAAGGTATCAATTACGTCAGTTGCAACTATATTTATAGACTTGGCGTCATTGTCATTGAAATGATTCAATATGTGATCTCATCTTGTAACAGATGGATAAAAAGATTTATAAACGAGATGATAACGACATGGCCAATCCTACTTGCTAATACACTTTCTAATAAAAATATAAATGTGTGTCTTTTAATCAAGCTTAAACGGTTGAACGGATTTGAATAAAATTCGGCACACAGATTCTAGAGAAAGAAACAAAAAATGAGTTAGTTCTATGCAGACAAAGTCTCTGGCAGAGCTTAGTACCTTATGAGTACTAGCAGCATGACTAAGGAAGACAAAACGAATAAATTAAAATAGCAATTCGTTTGATAATCCGTATTTTCTAAACCACTGAAGCAATACTTTGTTTAAAACTTACATTCGTCAAATTTTGAATTTTGTAGTTACTAAAAATATTGATTACGAATACTCTGCTTTTATATTAAACCTCAAGCGTTAAGTCTTACGTTAGAATATGGAATAGATGTATTCATTTCCCTAGCACCTGTCAAATTTTATCTCATGTATGCATGCTAAGTCCGCAGGATAAATAACACAGATTCGGGCGAATCACATTTTTTTCGGGGTGGTTGATAATTTTAAATTTTTTCTCCTGAGTTACTTAATGATGAACTTCTAGAATGTATACTAAAACTATGCCTTTAAAACCATTTATAAACGGAAATCTTATCCCCTTTCGGGTGTCGCGTCGTTAAAATATTTCATCTAACAAACCACAAAAACTTGTCTCCTGCGTTACTGGACAAAATCGCGTCGATAAAAAAATTACCCACTAACCAATGGGTATGTAGTTTTATAAAGTAGTCTTAAAAACAATTACTCACAGTAGAATGCCTCCAGAAGTGTATTAGAGCGTGGATGTCCGTAGCGGGCGCAAGCAACAGGTAATCCCGCCATTCGTCATAGCTGATGTTCAGGCTGCCGTCCTGGTCCATCCTGAGGACAAACTGGTACAAGTGAAGAGGACGACTCTATGCGGATGGGTTGGCTTAATTTGTACAGCTAAGTCACCTTATCCTGGCGTTTGTATGTGTGTTAGCGTGTAATTGATGACAATCGCAACTAACATTTAGTATAACACAAGCATTATGACGTATGTGCGTCAATTTTATTTTAAAATCATGAAAAAAGCCTGGGGTGTATCGGATGGCATAATAATGTTTGTAATAATGTTGTGCATAAATCTTCTTTCGCAGGATGAGATTTTCTCTGAAATCCTTTTAATGGGATGAACATCATTTTGAAAGGGTTATGGTTTCAGGGAAAAACAAATTATCTATGCGAAGCTATAGATTATAATATAATATTCTTATATATTTAATTCATGAAGACGCGCCCCACCACTTAATTTTACGTAACACATTACGTAAATGTATGTAAACTTAAGTAGTGAGGTACTGTATCTGGGGCAGCAGCTTAAAACCTGCGCTCAAGTACTGTAACCCTGTGGTAAATTATTATGAGAGCTAATTGTAGGCGAATTAACTTGTCGTCATTTGTCCCATGCGTTACAGTACGATCAACTTTCAGGTCAAAATATATTTAATCCTAACCTGAAAAATGACCGAAATTCAAGGTGAAAATAAAAGTATTAAACAATACTTTTTTTAAATAAAACATAACATAGCTTGTCTCCTGCGTTACCGGACAAAATCGTGCGTGCGTCAAAAAGGCAACTTATATGTTCCAATTAATTTGAAGGTGAAATGTACATGGCTAATAGAAAGAACGATTTTGAAACCCTAATCTTTGAAATGTTTTTCGAATAAATAATAATACGAGTACATTGGCTGGTAGGTAGCTGGCTTTCTCCATCCCCGGTTGAATTGTATCAATCCCAACAAACGCTTGTATACTTAACACATCGTTTCCTTGAAAGGAAACCTTTTAAATTATCTGATCTTTTTTTGTTATTGTGCCCATTTCAATAAAAAAATCCACTCAATTTCCAAGTTTCATAACATGAAAATTTAACAAAGAAAACGTTCGGAATTTATATGGGCGTACGCTAAACACGCGCGGGTGCACGTTCGGCGTGTCTGTACTGAAAAATAGTACCTATGAGAAGCGCTAACTGGCCCGCGCGCGTGCGTTAGGGTTCCGTAGTCAAACTAGGAACCCTTATAGTTTCGCCATGTCCGTCTGTCTGTCCGTCCGTCCGCAGCTTAGCCCAGAGACTCTTAGTACTAGAAAGCTATTATTTGGCATGAATATACGTATTAGTCACGCCGACAAAGCGGTAAAATAAAATCTTGATTTTTTTTTTTACAGTACTTACAATAATAGGAAAACTATCACAACTAAGTAGACACCATTTAGAGTTACAGGCGACTAAAATGTTTATACCTACTGAATATCACCTTTGATAACGTTGAATAGAAAATTAGCTAAGTAATACTTAATTATGTTTTTTTTTTGGAGATTGTTTGTGTTTGTTTGTAGTAATAGCGACGGAACGCTACACTGAGCATGGTCCGACATGCTCTTGCCCGGTTTTGTATGGAAACGTCCGGTCCGGGCGCCCTCTCCGTGCGCCCGCGCAAGTATTAGCTTAGACACTTATACAAAATGTAATAGCATTGGAAGCCAACTACATGACGACTTACCACCAAAAACTAGGCCACGTATCTTTTCTGAAACACCAGTACTTTATTTAAAACTAACCGACACAAAAACCTTGTTTCATGCAAAATACATGCGGAATTACGGATGTGCTCAATTTAAAATAATTTAACATCAAATACGTATAGAAACTACTAATATTTAGGTTAAAGCGCAATGTATCACTTGTGTCAATCCAATTCTATAAGTCCCGCCCGGTTTCGCACGAGTCCTGACAACTACGAACATAACAAAAAAAACAAATCTGTCGAGCCGTTCTCAATTGAATCTCCGTCATACAGGCGGCTATTGATTTTTATTTATATACAGGTGTCCCGCGATAAAGGGCACAAACTAATAAGTGTGAAACTACACAACAATTATTTTTAAAATTTTTATTATTGTAAACCACATTTTTTTCCGTGATAAAATCACATGTAGTTTCACCCATTCGTTTGTGTACTTTATCGCGGGACACCCTGTACCTATATAGATTAAAATTCAGGTCAATGTAAATCGAGTTAATTACCCGTATGTTAATGTGATTATTAAATTGTATTCACACAGGATACGAGTATGCGCAATACAATAGCTAGATTTTGTAAAATGCCACCTGTCCGTCTTACAGGAGTTACGAATTCGCTTCTATACGCATTATTCCTTATGCTAACATGCTAAAAAAACTTTATTATAGAGCATAATAATCTAAATAATGCCAAGATTAAATCCACAGTCACACGTCAAATGCTCGTTTTCACTAACTTAGAAACTCTTAAATAACTTTAGTGTTTGGGATTCCTTTAGATCTCGGTAAAAATGGACATGACCAAACTCTTCGCGCTAAAAAATAGTATGCGCCTTAAGACACTTTAAAAATAATATTGTAATGCGAGCATGCATAAATAATTTTTACTCAATTATACAAAAATCTTAAAAAATCCAAATACTTGAAAAATCGCCGTACACATTACCAATTTGAAAACAGAACCTGAGATCGTATTATTAATCAAATTCCAGACATGAAAGGGACAGTTATGTTATAACAGTGATATAGGTTTATCCTTTCTCTGTCTGCAATTTGGCAGGATTTGACACTTACTGCCGCACTCAGAGACGTCAATTAATTTTTTTAAGTGTCATTAAAGTTGCTGCTGTCACTTTCTTTGCTATAGCAATAGAATAAGACGCAGCAACTTTAATGAAACTTAGAAATTAATTGACGTTTCTGAGTGCGGCAGTTAACACATAATACGTCCTCAGCACTTATAACTTAATGACAACCAGAAGAGAGTTAGAACTTTTGTTGCTATATAAAGTTCATAACGTATGAGAAGTTGTTAATAATTGTTGTTAATAATTTTTAATTTCAATTGTTATTTTAATCGTGACATTGAGTAATTTATTATGTATTTGTATCCACTAACATTAGATTTTAAGGTATCGATATTTTAACTAACCCATGATATGGATTTATCCGAATTAAATGATTTGAATTGAATTGAATTGAATTGAATACTACTTGCTAATTCTGACTAATTAGAGAAATTAAAAAGATAAAGGATTTTTTCAAAATTTGGATTTTTTGGTTTATTAAAATGAAAATAACTTGTTAATGAAAAAATGTGTCCCTGTTGTTACAACATTACTTTTCAATGTCGGTTTTGTTACTACAGACAGTATACATACAGGATGTTTTGTATGGAGTTGACCGGGAACAGAACCTATGCCTGTTGCGAACATTGACAAGGTGATGGTAAGCAGTGCATTTCGCCTTGCAAGTGTCACTCTCACCTTTTCAACAAGTTAGTGGCCTCTGAACTTCCGATAGCTATGCCTAAGTCAGCGAACGCCGAGATGAGTTCTTCAAGATCCACTTTTCCTAAAAAAAGAAAATTAAGCTCAATATAGGTATAATATTATATAATTAAATAGGTATGTGAGGTTCTTCTTGTCCCACTAAAATTATTACTCTCAGAATCATAAATTAATTTTACAAGATATGTTATCTCATGTAATCAAGTGGGCCGACTTGTCCTAGTAAAAGAGTCAAAAGTGAGAAAAAAAAGGTTTATTATTAAGGTTTATTATTATTATTATAGCATGAAGAAGGCAAACAACTTTCTTCACTCTATAAAACAACCATTTACTCTCATAACAATCCTTTAACATAATTGGCTATTTGCCTAAAGTCAAAATAAATTATTTTTACACTACCACTAAATCAAGCTTTCGAAAATAACACGGAAAAACCTAGCTATCGTTTATGTTTGGAAATTAAACGGTTTTTAATTCAACATAAACTTTATAAAGGAACACTGAAAATTGTGACGTCACATTTTACTATTTTCATACTAACTCCATACTACCGAATCGTTTTGACGTTTTAATAAAGTGGCTGATTTGACCAGTCAGTCAAATAGCCAATTATGTTAAAATTATTTCTTTAACATCTGAAAGAAGATAAATTAACCATCTTTGTTCTAGCGTTGTGCAACTGCCTCAATAATGCATAGGTTGTTGTTTAACTTAATTACGTACCGTATTTCAAGATTTCTATTGAAAATTTACTAATTTTCCTTGAATCTTGTCACTTGACACTGGGCTTAACGCACTAAGTACTCGTAACGCCAAAGTTGCGTCTATAATCTATATATAAATGACGAATACGAGCGCTGAATTTGTTAATATACCTACAGGATAGTCGGTAAATCTATGAATTTCTTTTAAAAAAATATTGTATTTAGAGCTCATTTGCAGTCAAATATATACCTTCAGTCAACAAAGTATCGGGAATGGATGATTTGTTTATGGTTCCAAATTCAAATTTTTGTTTTTTTTGTTGTTGTTAGATTGGCACAACTGTTTTCTATTTTGGCGCGGAGTTTGAGTTGCATCTGTTATTTATATTAAATACAGTGCTGTTTTTAGTTATATCATATCTAGTGTGTATTGCGAATTTCATAATGGACAAAAACATTGAACAAAGAGTTTGTCTTAAATTTTGCATCGCCAATGGAATTTCGTGTTCGGAGTCACTGAAAATGTTACAGAAGGCTTACGGTGATTCGACTTTATCAAAAACACGTGTTTATGAGTGGTACAAAGCGTTCAAAAGCGGTCGAGATGTGATGGAAGATTTGCCTCGCTCTGGTAGGCCATCAACGTCTGCAACTGAAGTTAACATCGCAAAAGTGAAGGAAATAGTGACTGAAAATCCTCATTCAACTTTGAGAGAGATAGCCGCCGAACTTTCTGTATCTCACGAGTCGATCCGTACTATTTTAACTAATCATTTGGGTATGAAACATGTTACCGCTCGGCTAGTCCCAAAAGACCTGAATTTTCTCCAAAAACTCAATCGCATGAGAGTCGCTGAGGACATGCTAGAACGAGTCAATTCCGACCCAACATTCATGAAACGCATTGTTACTGGTGACGAGACGTGGGTTTACGAGTTTGACATGCAAACTAGTCAACAAGCTTCGGAGTGGCGCCTTCCAACTGAACCGAAACCGAAGAAACCACGCCAAAGTCGATCAAAAGTCAAAGTCATGTTGACTGTTTTCTTTGACTATCGCGGTGTTGTGCACTCGGAATTCTTGCCGGAAGGTCAAACGGTAAATAAAGAATATTATTTGAGCGTTATGCGGCATTTAAGAGAGCAAATTCGACGAAAAAGGCCAGATTTGTGGAATGAAAATTCTTGGATTTTGCACCACGATAATGCGCCTTCGCACAAGGCCATCATTGTGAAAGAATTTTTGACCAAACACTCAACAAATACCATCGAGCAACCACCATATTCACCAGATATGGCTCCTGCCGACTTCTTTCTTTTTCCTAAACTCAAATTACCACTTCGTGGCACCCGTTTTCAATCGGTAGAAGACATAAAGGAGAATTCGCGCCGAGAACTGAATTCAATTCCGGAAACAGCGTTTAAAAAATGTTTTGATGATTGGATTATTCGTTGGCGTAAGTGTATCGTTTCTGAAGGAGCATACTTTGAAGGTGATAAAATAAATTTGGATGATTAACAAACAGTTTGTGTATTATTGATCTTTTCCCGGTACTTTCTTGACAGAGTAGTATATACATGTTCAGGCCATTTAAAAAATGATATAACTAAGTTGCTAGGTCTGATATTCAATTTAATAACTGCCTAATTGTGTAGCATATTACTTTAGTTTTGGTTTGGTCACATGACCAAAACTAAAGTCCGTAGTAATTTATACAATTCAACTAATTCTTAGTCAGGGTTCTATACTACATAACCTTTTTTTCTGAAATCCTATTTTATCGAATTACCAGTCACCCTGTATATCTAGCTCACATGTAATTTTTTAAGTGTAAAAAATTGTTGTCTCGCAGACATACATTATTATCGAATTTAGATTTTTAATTATTAGATAGTACATAGGTTCGGAAGCTACTAGTTTATGAGTGTAGAAAAAGACAGCCATACCATCTTTGTTCTTGTCGAGGTGAGAAAACTGCAGGCGCAGATTTTTCTCATGTTCCCGCACATAGTGGATGAACTCGGAGAGTGTGATGTCCCCAGCCTTCCCTCCGGACTTGGCCAGAAATTTCTGGAACAATTGTTTAAAAGTCTACTAGTATTTGACACTATGTCGAATTTCACCAACCACTTAACAGGAGATTAGAGTGTTAACAGCTGTAAAAATGTATGAATTAATAGTCAATTAACATTTAACATTGTTTGGTGAAATTGGTACTTATGATGAATTTCACCAACTACTTAACAGGCGATTAGAGAGTTAACAGCTGTAAAAATGTATGAACTAACAGTCGATTAACATTTGAGTTCTGTGACAAGTGTCGGTTGCTGCATGTGTCTACTGTTTGTCGCGTTTTTTAGTGCCTGAGCGGTATTGCAGAGCTCATTCCCCCATGAAATGTTTGAACAACATTTTCAAGAACCAATCACATGTAACCTCAAACTTTGACATTGGCAGAATTGTCCTCAAGGACAGAAGCCATTTTAACATAAAATTGAATTGAGTTGATGAAATGGTGAAATTGGTACTTAAGCTCATATTTTTATTTTTATATGTAAATAAAATTGAAAATAAATATATTATTACAAGCTTATGTTTAGTCTATAGTCAAAATACATCCTCAGCGCTATTTTTATTTAAAGTTAACACCTAGGCTGATGTATTCTTAGATATTTCTAAGCACCTTATCTGCATATTTATGTCGAGTGTATGTACATTGACCTGATTTCATATTTCTTTTGTCCATACACTTCCAATATCTGATTGAATCTCGTTACGTGAGCCACTCAAGCAGGAAGTGATCACTTCACACAGCTGCTAGCTATTTAACTGGATGCTTTCTCTTTGTAATATTATGAGATGAAAACAAAAGGCAATTTATATTGAAGACATTAATTACTACTTTTACAGGAAAATAACTGTTTGTCATGGACTTACTGGTTTGTACTGGATTGAGTCTCAATACAGAATAAGTTTCTGCTAAAAATGACGTTTTTGAGACTAGATTTTGATGCAGACTGTACTTTTGTGCAATTTGTTAACTTTGACTAAAGAACTTTAGATGTGACTTAAACACCTATTAAAAATTCAGTCACTCTTGGAAATTCAAAAGAAAAACCATGGGCCACACAGCACATGCACATGGGCATGGATTTGTGTAATGGGCCACACAGACAGTACAGCCAGCAGTCACACATATATAAAAGTCTAATTGCTGTCTGTAAATGGAAAATATTTGAGCAAATATTGGAGGTCTTTTTTAATGCAATAGAACCCAAAACAATGTATTTAGAATTTTTGTTTGTCAGTTTGTTTGTCTTCGAGTTTATGCGCGCTATTCTCAAAAACGGCTTAACCGATTTGGATGAAATTTGGCACACTTTGATAGTTCCCGAGGGATACATGATAAACAATTTTTACATGGGCGGAATTGTGGGCAAAAGCTAGTAAATAATAATTATCAGGGACAATCTCACACAAATTGACCTAGTCCCAAACTAAGCTCTAGGCTTGTACTATGGGTACTAGACAAAAATAAAAAATAAACAAAAGAATGCCAAAATTAATGAATGAACATGCAATAAGATTTGCCAGTCGCTCAGCAATAGTAACTATATTAAAAAAAACTGTGATCTATGCCTACACATAATCAGGACTTCCTACTTTACATAACAAAACAAATGATAGTAGATAATACTTCACTTTTTATCATTACAGATTACCTAGGTGACATATTTTTAGCTAAATCTTGACAGAGGAAGATAAATCATCGGTTACACTATCAAGAATACAATAATTTTAATTTTGGAATACATGTCAGCAAAATTTTGCAATGCATCAAGTTTTTTTAATAGGTCAAAACTTGTTTAAGTAAGCAAAGTTCAAGCGCTAAAAGCATGATTTAAATAGAAGAATTACACAATTCCAAATTTGTAATAGTTTTTATCAATTGAGCAAAATGTTATGAACATGACATCTAACTCAATCTACCTGACCTAATTCCAAAATTTTTAGATTTCGAATTAGGTCTCTATAATAATAATTTTATGACTTGAGTTAGAAAATTTAACATTTTGGATTAGGTCACTTTAATTGTAAAGGTGCAACATATAAATATAATGTGCAAAGTACATGTCCCCAAATATAATGCAACAATGTGAGCATTAAGCATTATTCATAGAATTCTATTTTCTAAGTTTGAATTCTAGTGGTGGCTGGTTGGGCTAACTATAACTTTTTGTACTATTTTTGTTTATCACAAAAAGTGGTTGTCCAAGTACATTAAATGTTCTAAATTTAAATGAATTAGCCTGTGTAAGTGAGTCATGACTAGCGCCACACATGTCGGCTTTTGGGGCCAGCAATTATGGTGAAACCACCGTTATTCGTAGCATATAGCAGACCGTGTAAAAAATGAAATTCTAACCTCTGCATAGCTCCGATTAATATGGGGCGCGAGCTCCTTAAGCGCCACAGATAAGTCGTGGATGTCGATCTTCCCATTTCCATCAATGTCTAATTTAGCAAACACTTTTTCTAGCCTTTCTTCGTCTTCTTTTGGTAATTCCTCTAATTCCAACGGTGGATGACATTGCACCATGGTGTCTATCGTCTGCATAAGTACTTGTTAAGCAATAAGATAGTGTAATATCTTCGTAGGTATTGTTATAGTCATACATAACTTAAGCCTAAGTGAAAATTAGTGAATTATAAAACATTTTAGAAGTTTCGCACTCGCTTTCCGAGAACAGCGAACCGCTGACAGCTAGACGGAAGGACTGCACTGCGCACCTACGCACACAACTAGCGGGTTCTTGTTCACCACACACACCAACACAATTTCACGTTTGATAGTAGGTATTTCTAGGTCATTGCTGAAAATTTTCGCCATCTGTTATACTGTTGCGGACATTTTCTTCTTATTAATTATATTTGGTAATTTGTTTTAATTAATTCCCAATTGTTTTGTTGTGTTGTGACTTTCATTTTGCATACGCATTACTATTATAGAATATTATAAAACAATGTTCTGTTATTTTTCTGCTAGCGCCATCTCTGTTTTAGCTATAAACAAAGTGACATCAAAAGCGGTCTCTAGCGGCGATACGTTGCCTCAAATACATACACTCTATGGTTAAGGCAGTCAAGAAAGATTTAAAGAGGGCGTTAAAATTAAAATTCTATTGCTATTGTGTAGTGTTATACCTTATACTCTTTCTTTGGCTTCTGCAAAGTATTTAACGGAAGTAAACACATAATAATATACGTTTTATAATCTTAAATTAGCTTTAACACTTCTTTTACACTTGTTACTTGCGTTAAATCAGTTTACGTAGTTGGTCGACTGGTAGAGAATGTAAAAGTCATTAATTTCGTGTTTTGTACTGTGTTTTTTCAATTGTTTTACCAGGGTTCCAGTAATAGTTTTTTAAGTAACCATCCACACGTAAGCCTCGTCTTATCATTAAACATTTCGTTTTACCTATTATCACCCTGTAGGTACTTACGTACTATCACGGATTATTTATTTAGGCTCTATAGAGCCCTGCACCCGTATAAGGTCACCTTTATCGCGATGGGTAAGTGTGGATATAGCATCCGTCACTCTAGCACTTACGTAATGGTCAGAAAGTGACAAAACTTTAATCCACGTTTACCCACATGATAAACACGACCATAATAGTATACCTAATGTAGGGTTGCCAACCGTCCTGTTTTCCCAAAACATGTCCTGCTTTTTAGGACGTCCTGGATAGTTTTAAAGAAGAGTCCTGGGTTTTTTTGGGACGTCACAGGCAGACTATATCCATGGTTACGGGCCACACAGCTTGGGACGTGAGTATTCGCACTGCGTCCTGTTTGTGAAAACGACTTGCCCTGATTTTTTTTTTATTTGAAATTGTGGTTGGCAGCCCTAACCTAATGAAGAATATCCAAACTAAAAGTTACATAATTTGGTAGTTCAATATGATTAAAAGTCCGTAAACTGAAACTTAATGTAAGTAAACTTAACTCTAACGGCCGCACTCGGAGCTGGTTAATGAACGATTCAGTTGTTCCTTAGTATAGATTCCCCATATGAAATCTATACTAAGGAACAGTCTGTTCATTAACTGATTGACTGCGGCTGTAAGACACATAAAACTAGTTACCGAAACAAGAAAACTATTTAGAATTGTAAAGCCGTCAACCCCAGAACCAGCGAATGGTTCTCTGTCAACTGCAGCAAAAAAATGACTCAGAAAATCGGTTACAAGATATTTAGGGGCGCATTATCTGTAACAATAAAGTCACATCGAGAAATACGCAGCCCCGTGACATCCTCACAAAGGACCAGCCCTATTATACTTCATTAATTTCACTCAATAATCGCGCCATATTTTGCTAAGTAGCCTTTTATTCCCACTACCCCCGTCCTTTTCTGTCTGCGTGTGTTAAAAAGCGAGCGGTGGGTATTTGTCAACCCGTAACTGTCATCGGGTTTCAACCAATAAGCCCGTAGGGATGGCATCCATTATGCCAGAATGACAATACACAAATTGACGCGACCGAAGTCTATAAAATCAAAAGTTAATACTTTTCCATTCCAGCCAAAGTTATATCAACCCTACTTACATTGCTATAAGTGTAAAGTCAGCTTAACAGTAAAATGGCAAATGTTTTAATGAAATTCGGACTTTCAGAAGTCAGCATTAAGGTTGAGATTTATTTGTGTTTGGTAAAGTGTTTGTTTGAAACTGAAAAAAAATTGAAAGGGAGTGAACAAAAGCTCATAAAAGTCGGAGATTAATCGGGATTAAGACACAATATAGGGTGCACATGTCCGTCGGTTTGTGTGTCACCGGGGAGCTTCACAAACACGTTCGAGGACATATTACTGTGATGGGTTTGCGTTGATTTATTATTGGCCACAAACCATAAGTCGTTATTCTATTTTGAGCAATTATAACTTGAACGTAACCTACAATGTAAAAATATGTGGTGTTCTCAATATAAAGGGACCTTATGGAGGCAGGCGGTTACGCCGTTTTTAGAACTGTTACCATAGTATTCGTATAGTTACAAGAATAAGAAGAGCGTAGCTGCATTCCTCCATAAGGTCTCTTTATATTGAGAACGTCACATATTACCTAACCGAGTTTAAAAAAACCGACAAAATTGGGACCTCTACTTTCAGAGCTCATAATCTTAAATGGCTTAACAGATTTCCATCAAACTAAGCTAAGAACTCTCTTGATTGAGTCACCCTTCTTACAAAAAATATCAAAATCGGTCCATCCGTTCAGGAGCTACACTGCTAAAGACAGATACACAGATATACAAATAAATATACAGATACACACGTCAGACACACCTCTCTTTGCGTCAGAGTTTAAAAAAACGCGTTATACTTCATTTAATGAGTATTTGAAGTCCCATCCCTCAAAATACTATTCCGTAAGTATATTCGCACTCCTAGATCAAAACAGTAGGAACTCAAAATACAACTGTGTCTTAAAATTAACAAAATTAGCCGGTTTTTGAATAGATACTATTTTGATCTAGGAGTGTGATATTGGTATAGGTAGATTGGAGATGAATTAATTTTGTCCTTTAAGAGGAACTTTCGTAAAGCGGATCTCTATAAGCTATTTAAATCCAAAAGCAATAGCAACCGAGCACGTAACCATTATATGTATGTATACCTTGGAAAAATAGAAAAAATTCAATTACTTTGTAAATTTAAACTGCCGTCTACCTAATTTAAATTACCTAATTGAATTATAACTGCTTTAAATTCAAGTTTCTGACCAAAATTTTATTTTACACCTCACCAGCTTGGAAAGGCTTTCTTTGTCGGTCAAAATCTGCGCGCAGAAGTCCATTGTAACCGCTAGCGTGGAAAGTAATGTTGGTGCTGTGCGTGGAGGAGGCTGCGCGACGACGGCCACAACTGATGTAACGCTCGTGCAATTGTTTTTCCAACACCAGTGGTTTTCCTCGCTACATTGAGGTGAAAAATTGTGTTTCGTATGGCAGGAAAGTTATTTGGTTCTCGAGGCCTTGAATCCCTCGTTACGCTCAGGGCGGCTAGCACAAGTTGCCCGCGGCTCGTTTGTAACTTGGTAGTCCCTCTCTAGCTAGTCTGTAACGAAAGAGACGCACTGAGCGACAAGCGAGAAAATACAACTTGTGCTACCCGTGCAGGATTCTATTTTTGAACCACTCGCTTGAGGCTTGTGAATATGTTCAATTTTAGAATCCTTCGCTGTCCATCCAATCCTGGCTATTTTCAGACAAGACTTTGTTGCTGACCTTTTTGCACCTTTTTTGACCGCGGGATGCCATCCGTACTTGGTTCAAATTCCGCCTTTTCGAACGAAGCGCTTTGCATTATCTTTCATAATGCGTACTGCAAAGGAGTGGAATGCGCTTCCGGCGTCTGTATTTCCGAGTGCATACAATCTGAACCTATTTAAAGCTAGGGTGAATAGGCATCTTCTGGGTGAGCTCGCTATATACGATAGACTGAATCTTCATCCTCCAAGGGCGGGAGTTGGTCAAGAGCAAACCCATTATCAATAAAAAAAAAAAAACATATTCAGTCCAAAATAGGTGGCACGGGTCTACGATAGGTACCTACAGCGGATATTCTGTCGCCTGCTTTCGATTATCATCAGATCAGCTTTTGGACGGCATAATATCAGATCGTCATCGGGTTTAAGTGTAATTTTAATTTCATCCCATTTCAATAACGAGCGAACTGGATTAATTAATTAGATTTGACACAAACACACACACACACACACACATGCTAACACGTTAAGCTAAATTAAAGCTTGTGATTAGCGGGTGCAATAATATACATAAAAAAAACTAACTAAAAATATAAGTATTTATTTAATCATACCCCAAAATCCCCAAATAAGTAATTCCCTTACATAGTTTCTAGTTATTTACAAAATCTTAGTTATTGCCATATACTATAGTACGTTTAATATTTTTTACTAGGGTATCCTTGTCAACCTTGTATTATGATAATTTATTTACAAAATGATTTTTACAAAAATGCACTCGTATTTGCAGTAGGCACAGTTTTTACACCACTCGATCACAGATGGCAGCACTGTCTTCAATCTCGTGCCAATAAAGTTGCCGTGTAAAATAAATTGTATGTTTATCTGTGTACTATTTTACCCGACTACGGCAAATCCAAAAGGAAGGGTTATTTGACGTTTTGACTAGGAGTTCGGCCGGCCGAGAGTGTTTATCTCGAAATGAAGTCTAACTCTCTTTAAAATTAGATCGTTCTTTTCTTTCATTTGATTTGGTCACGAATAAAAAATGAATGATGCCGTCCGAAGTTACGGAGTAACTACCAGGCCCAATTAATTGTTTGATGAGTCATTCATTATCAGCAAAAACACGTGATTCCTTCAAACATCTACTTACTACTTTTTGTGTTTAGAAACTTTCTTAGACTATAAGTACCTAGTCCGGTTTTATGATTCATTTCATAATCAGTGATCGGAATAGGTAGAGTATATTTACCTAAACTTGACGCTTTTTCATTCATGCGTGAGTGAGATGGGAACACATTATTGAATGAACATGCATCAAGTTTAGGTAAATATACTCTACCTATTCCGATGACTGTTCATAATTAACCAAGTAAACTACCTAATGGTTAAAAATAACGTAGCCACATTTTACTCAGATCTAACCGTCGGTTACAATTACAATTTTGAACTAACGGCCGGTCGTTCTCAGAGACGCCAATTCACTTTTAAGTTTGATTAAAGTGGTTATTATTTATAGCAATAGAATAAGACGCAACAACTTTAATGAAACTTAAAAAATAATTGACGTCTCTGAGTGCGGCAGTAAGTACCTAATAATTAGTCCCTAGTAGTTAGTAGAAATAACTCATAAAGTGATATTTACTTATAAAATATTGGCAAACTACAGTATTAACAATGAGAATAACTAATCTACTGAATACAATTGAAACTCATCAGACATTCCCACCATTAAATCTTTCTTTTGTTTTGTCCTAGTACGATCGGCCAAAAAAATCTATTTATTTATAATTTTACATAGACATAATAATTTTCGCATACTTCGCTACTTTAAAAATCAAAGTTCAAAGTTACGTTAGTTCCGTCCCTTTCTCACGGTTTTGACAAAGGAAAGGGATGGTGCATCCGAACATTCGAAATGAGTGTTTCGTGGTAACCATCCCGCAATTGAAAATAATAGGACTCGAGATACCAAAATAATAAAAACAATAAAAATTTTGACTAGAAATCCAACTCCAATAGTGTAGTCGTAGGTTTAATTAAGAAAAATAATTTAATGAAATAATATCTTAAAAATTAAAAATGGAATGTTACCTTAACAATTTAAATATGGATTCTTAGCTTTTTATACTAATTATGAATTTAAAAAGATTATGAATTCGGAATTGCTTACTGTGATTTCCACATTAGAATAATAACAGTCAAATTCGCACTTGCTTACCCTTACCCCTTAACCCTTAAATATCGGGGTACCAAAGTTTACATAACAATTTATAATCCGAATGTATCGTTATTCATAATCATAGCAAGTCCCAAGCCAATGGTGAAATAGACGTATTAAATTTATATATTTTTTGCGAATTGATTGATGTCTTTCATCTCCACAGAGATCATCATTTCAAGTCCCTGTAACAGGTTGGTGCCATACTAAATGATCCTTATCCCTCTAATCTATATCTTTCCCGGTTCTATACATATCGCTGATGATGCGTTCGATAGGAATGTCTCCAATGGTAGCCCTGAAGAATAGTTCTACTATGGTGTTGCTGGGTACTCTCCTCATGATGGGCAGGAGTTGGAGTAACTGGCTGCAGCGTGTAGGGTCCAGGGGGTATGATCTCGAAGAGTACTGGAAGAGAAGGTCAAACGTGAAAAGGGAAAAATAATAGACATTTAGTGATGACTATCATTAGGCGTATTTATACAGCCTAGTCTAGCTAACGTAACATTAATTTGGTTCGATATTCCAACCTTGTAATTAGTTTTTAAAACCAATTCATAAAAGGATTCAAAGTTCCAAAATACATACATATACGTATAATATACATTATATGTACAAGATATAGACAAATGTGGTTTAACTAACCGGGTAACACTTTCAAAATTGTCTCACCTCATTAAGTACTACTTGAGAATGGTCCTGCAAAGCTGCCACTGCAGGTAGATCCTGTAGCCTCCTCCATTCCTGGGTACCTTCGACTTTTTCATTCACCGTTTTGAACAACACCACAGCTCTCAGACACGCGAACTCATTGCTATCCGGACGAAGCGTCGCTAACTCCACCAAAGCCTTTTCGAAGTTCTCCGCATCTTTTAAATCCACCTTGGGATTCTTTAAGTTAACAAGGACCTTTAAATCTAAAGGGTAGAGGAACTGCGCTGAGCCTATGATGAAGAGGTCTCGCCATGATTCTTCTAAGAGGAGCAGTCGGTCGGAAAGAGATAGGGAAGTGAAAGCTGGAACGTTCTTCGCCCATTTAACGTTCATGAACAAAAGCCTAGCTGCTGCTTCACACATGGCTTCAGGGTCTGAAGGCGTTAACAAAGTCGGGGTTATGGGTGGGGGCGATGGAAGTTTAGGTGGGCAGTGACTAAATGGCAACATATTCAATCGATTATACGCGTAACTGTGGAAGAGTGACATCGGAGGTGGTGGTAGCATTGTGTGTTTTGGTATCGCAAGGTCGAGTGCTGGTGAGGTCATCGTGATATCTGGTGATGGCATGGTTGGGTCTTTGAGGAAGAGAGCCATTTGCCGCCGAATGGTTGAGTTGCGTGGGCCCCTTTCGTGTTGGACTGCTGTTGAAAAAAACACAGTTAATAAAGAGACAGTTGGTAACTTATTTAGAAGTGAGCTATTGAGGTGGTTTCATAGTGTATTTACTCGTATAGTGGCTACGAGTATTATGAAAAATAGTCTCACGATACCACTTTTGACTGATTGGTTCAAGGCTGAAGTTTATGCGTTTTTCTCTCTAGAAAATTTATACTGAAAATTAATCTTTACAAGTTATGTTTCATTTGAACGGAACATCCTTTACTTAACCTGTTGCTATAGATCCATCTCGGCTTAGATACCATTAATGATCGTT
Organism: Tortrix viridana; assembly: GCA_963241965.1. Taxonomy (NCBI): domain Eukaryota; kingdom Metazoa; phylum Arthropoda; class Insecta; order Lepidoptera; family Tortricidae; genus Tortrix; species Tortrix viridana. The sequence continues at coordinate 4,087,333 of OY725171.1, read as the reverse complement.
AGAGTTCGCGTATCTGCAGATGCCGGGGTATAAAGGTTTTGCGAAAATTGTACTAAACTTTGCCACATCCGCCCAAGTATTTTTAAACATGTGCTTTCTTTCTGTTTATTCTCTACCTGTTATTATAAAACATTAATTGAACCAAGCATTTTCATTCATTATCACCAAAAAAATATTATTTCTGGTATAAGTATAGCAACTTAACAACGGATGCCTCCAAACAAGGTGTAGGTTGAGTATTCGTACCATCGTTTTCCCCGTCCCCATACAATGATTGGAAGAGCTTACCGTCTTTGTTCATCCCAGCATCCAAACACTTGGCTAGCCGGCAGGCACGGCATTGGTTCCGGTGAGCTTTGTCTACCAAGCAAGCGCCAGTGCTCCTGGCTTTGCAGGCGTATCGCCTGTCCCTCCTCACGGAGCGTTTGAAGAAGCCTGCGCAACCATCGCAGGCGAAGACACCGTAGTGCTTCCCTGAAGAGTGGTCGCGGCAGACCGCGCAAGGGACATCGTAGAGGATGCGACCTGCACAGAAAATACAATAATAAGGTACCATGAGTTAGTGTATCATGATGGAGACGAAAGGTGGTCATATGAACTTCTCAATAGCTAATAGTAAATCCGATCCGAGTTAGGTACTTCAACGCAAAGAGGTGCGTAGGGCGAACCTTATTTCTATGGTCTAGTGAAAAAGGGCATAAATCTGAGTTTTAAGTGAAAATGGGTTCAATTCTATACCTATTCCGAATATGGTTTAAACTCTTCCTATTACAAGCTAAATTGATCCGGTTTCACCAGGGTAACAGACACGTACCGTTTTATTATTGAAAACCATTTGTAAAAAAGTAAAGTTAAAAAATGTACCTAAGTATGAAACTGAATTTTTCGCGTCAAGCTTCAACACAGAGGCTGAATAATTAAAGCCTTTGACCATACAAAGTCGTGAGGGGGCATCTTTAAGAATTTATCTAAACAAATGGATCACGAACCAAAACTTCCCGTGCCAACTATATTAACATGTTCGCCTCCACTCAACCTCAACATTCATAAACTTCCAAGCAAAAAACCGAATGCGATTTTTTCGTCCTCATTTGATTCGGTCCCACGGCACCGTTTAGCACAAGATAATACGTCTTTATACGTAAGTCCCTTAGTCGAAAAGGCACAAAGGCAGAACCATTCAATAAGACATCCCATCTCAAATAAAGCGCACTTGCACGCAGGAAGCGCGGTGTCTGGTTCAGAAAAAAAAACTTGCCATAGACAATAACACAAAAGCCAACTCGAACAATTTAAAAGGCGGATAATGACAACTACATACTCGAGTAAATAAGGAGTTCCAATGGGGTTCGGACGAGGAATTGATTTTTGATATAATTTTGACGGCTCAGCTGCCGAGTGGTGTCAATAGATTTGAGATATTTATTTCGATAGTGTAGATTTAGCACTCCATGAATGTTTGTCGATGCGGGGACAGTTCTAGGATAGCCCTTTGATCATTACATTTTATGAGATGTTAAAATGTCACTGCAAAATCCGTTAGGCATGAGCTAACTTTGATAGAAAATCAAAATCCGAAGTTACGTTATTTCCATCGCTAACTCAAATAGACTTATTAATGGGCACTCAATCTGACAGAGTAAGCAAGTTAAATACGAACTTTTCCGACCAAAACCGATGTCGTATTCACTACATTTGTAAAATGATCTTTTTCTACAATCGACGACACGTCCCTATTCCAAAACCGTATCCATATTCGATTCGTATTTGTAAAACTAAAAGAGCAATCGTAAATATCGTAATTACAGAGTATTGTTCAATTTTCAACTCCTGAGCAACCAGAGGGGTGGATTGGGCGGGGCCTGCCCCTGCGACCCTCGTTGATCACATAATTGTGACACTTCAGAAATGGTTTTGATTTATATAGCTTCATACTCGTAAATACAAAAAGGGCCAAAGTCCAAACCAGACAACTAATGATTTAAATTTTATGCGAATAACGTAATGGATTTGAAAAGAGAAGCCGTTCATTTTGAGATATATCGCGTTTGTTGATGTTTGGTCATTGAGACTTATATGATTTTGTGCTTGATGATGTTTTAATTGCTTTCGATAAAATCTGTCATTGTATGTACAGTAACTGCATAACGCTTAAACACATGTAATACGTAAAGGTCGACATTCACGGTCAGTTGAACTGACGTATATCCAAAAACTGACCGTGAATGTGAAATCTTAAGTTGAAATTATACGAACTCAAGGTCAGCTTCTGGATGTACGTCAGTTAACTGATCAGTTTAACTGACCGTGAATGTCCACCTTTACTCGCGGGGTTAAAAATTTAACAATCTCTTTTGGTAGATAATATTAAAATAAAATCGGTCTAAAAAAAGTACCTAAGCTTGGTTTTCATTAAGTATTAATTTTATCCTTTTTGTGCCAAGGGTTATTTAATTTAGATTATTGCATGGATAAGCAAGACAAGGCAATTTACTCTGAATACTCTAATTTGTTAAAGATTTTTTTATGTGGTGCATTAAATATCCTTTTGCGATATTTTATGTAAGTATGTAAGTATGGCATTTATTTAAATGGATGCTAGAAATAATTGATAGCCAATGCCAACTACCTATACAGGCTATATAACCTAGTAACCGCACGTACATAATCGCTATTTAAAAACTTTGTCACCCCGAAAACAACCCATTTTATTTAACTCCCAGCATTCCAATTTCATGATCTCCCAAAATACGTTATGGTTATGACGCAACCGTTTATTTAAAAACGCTTCCAAATTTAAACGCGTTCGTTATTAGCCCATAAACAAGCCCTAATCATCCTTCTCGATATTATCGCCCCGTGTGACCGGTCACCTGTACCGAACATCGCGTGACGCTTAACAAACTTATACCGTACAACGAATAAATTTTTAACTAACGTTCTGGGATGGTTGAAAAAAGGCGTATATAATTTAAACTGAAAAGTAAACACGACTATGTAATAGTTAGTAATTAGGGTTGCAATTACGAAAATATCCACTTTTTTCAAATAGGGTGGAATTGCCGCATACTAAAATTATTTACACATTTGAATTTAGAACCACTTTTAACCGCATTTGTAAGTTGGTATTTTAACGAGTATTAATCGACAAGGGATGTTTTTAAAATTCGCGTGAATTTTCGAATTTGGATGTGGGAACATCTATTGCGTGATTATAGATGAGTGACTGATTGCCGTTATGACTGTGAGAATGAGCTCGTATTAATTGAAAATAATGTTCAGTTCTACCAAACCTAGTTAGCGGTCGTTTTTTATTGCATTGGGGATATGGACACGGGACTCATTTGTTTTTGGATTCTACTATTGACGACGGATCGTCAAGTCTATTAAAATATGTTACTTTGTGAGTTTTGCAACGTAAAGGACCTTGTCATTATGACAGCATCAAGTCGCGAGAAAGATATTACAATAAATTTATTTTGTACTTAATTATCTTGAATTCAATTTTCCTTTTGTTTAATCTGTCTGATGTAAACCGACTCACAGGGTCCCAAGATACAGGTCCAGCCTAGTTTGGGGTCCATTGGATATATCGCATTATGTAAATCTTTTATTTTACTCAATAAATTTATTCTTATTCTTAAAATTAATCGTTACTTTTCTGAGTTTCTATAGTGGCTCAACAATTACAGTTCTTGATGGTACCTAAAATACATGTATATTCTTTTTGTACAGTCAAGTTTATAAACAAAGATACGTCCAAAGCCTCAAAAATATGTAAACACGAACTTATGTCGCCGTAATAAGGCCGTGGTTACATATTTTTGACACTCTGAACGTATCTGTATTTTATAATCTTTACTGTGCTTATATTATTTTTAACCCCCGACGCAAAAAGAGGAGTGTTATACTCGTATGTTATGTTATAAGTTTGACGTGTGTAGGTTATCTGTGTGTTTGTGTATCTGGCAGTTGCATCGTAACTCCTAAACGGATGGACCGAATTTGTTTTTTTTTTATAAAGGTGAATTTAGTCGAGAATTATGTAGCTTGGTTTGATGAAAATCTGTTAAGCCATTTAAGAGCTCTGAAAGTAGAGGTCCCGATTTTGTCGGGGGATTTTTAACTGTTTTAGATTTGGTTGTTGTATAGAAATCGTTGCATAGAAATGCAATTTTTAATGAATAATAATCTTGTTAAATTTCTATCCCCACCGAGAAAAAAAGGGGGCGGGGGCGGTGTAAATTATTTTACCCTTGAAGATACCCGGGTCTCCAAATTCTTAAACTGTTCTTTTTCGTCATCAAAACACTGCCTATCCACCCATCTCATCAGCCCACATTAACTCACCACAGAAGTAACTTGTATACAATCTGTGGCAAGGCATTCCAATTTTAAAAAAGCCTGTCAAAAACTCATTGAATTCGAATTTCAAAAGTAAACAATAGCGTATTGTTTTTGGGACAAAACGTATCACAAACAAATGAGAGATGATCGAGGGGGATGGCAGATGCGCGCGTGGGAAAAACTGTCAAATTAGCCAGTTCTCGATAAAGTGGCAGCGCTCAATAATTCATGTTATTAATCATTTATTAATTACCTACTTACTGGATCCCAATCGCATTGGGCTCGAACAGTTGAGTGACGAATTTGCAGAAGTCACAATTAATAAATAGAAAAGAAGTAGGTCCAAAAAACGATAGTCACTTATTTTTTTTCTTATTACTAACATAAATCCCATCTCATTAATATTATACATGTGAAAGATTGTACGGATGTCTGGATGTTTCATTCATGCCAAAACGGCCGAACGGATTTGGTTAAAGTTTGCCTCACGGATGGTCCTTACCCTGAATTCATACATTGAACAAAAGCGTTACAGGGTGATCCTTAATTAAGCTTTAAAAATCGGTAAATCTCTTCAATACTTACTCGAAGAAGTCGGTAATGATTGCATCTCCATACTGGCCAACTGAAAAATAACAATAACATAAATGCAAGATTCACACGAATAAAAAAACAAGAAACCACAAGAGCACTTGAAAACAAGAAAATCGATAGAAACGCTACAATTGTTTCTTTAAACCATTGTTACTGACATCTTTGCCGTACAACGTATTACAAAAACGAGTGCTACTTATATTTTTATTGTTCTACTACCAACAGCAATGGATTCGGGTCACTGTGCGTACGAATATACGAATAAGGTGACCTGATTTTATGGCTTTTGTAGTTGAACGGTCACAGCGATCGAGTGGTTTGCCAGAAAGTACACTTGATGCGTGTGACCGCTTAATGTTTCTTTATTAATAAACGTCTTTTTGTTTTGTTTGTGCCATTGTTACTTGATTCATTCGAAATTAATTTTGTTCTGTGAACTGTTTTAAAGTAATGTACTCGCAATATTATTATGTAATATTTGAATTATAGGTTTGTTTGTCGTACCTACATTGTAATGAATTAAAAAAAGGTATCTGGAGACAATTTCACACAAATTTTCCTAGTCCCAAATTAAGAAAGAAAGAAAGAATTAAGTTAGAAAAGCAGACATTGTAATAAAAAACAACAATAATAATAACAACAATTATATAAATAATATTTTGATATTATAAATAAATGAGTATGAGTAAGCTCTAGGCTTGTACTGGCAAAGTAAATATGCTTATAAAGTGAAATAAATACGTACTTTATACACATAAACATCCAAGTGTCGGAAACAAAATATTCGCACTCATCACACAAGTACTTGCCGCGACCGGGAATCGAACCCGGGACCGCTTCCTTCGGGGTCACTACCACAGAATAAATATAGCTAAAGCAGTAAAGAAACTACGAACAAACGTTCGAAACATCGCACTCACACAGACACACGTCTTAACGGAACCATTAACCCATACATGCCCAGAACTACGTTTTGAATTGTTACCTTAAATGCCACCTGATTCGAAAACGATCAACATCACACGTGGCTATTGACAATTCAATTTATGATTCGTGTTCGAATTATAGAAGGCATATAAGAAACCAATTAAAAACATACTGTGTTGAGCGTTTTCGAATCATGGGGCATATAATGGGCTAAGCGGACGTGGCAGTGCTGTCAGTGGCGGGTGTCGCGTCGAGACGAACGGTAGTTATACTGTGTCACTATTACAACTACGCTAACCGCGTCATCTAAATAGTTTACAAATTGTTTAATAAGAAAATATAGGCTTATTTTCTTACCATGGAAAATGTATAAATTCCAACACACAAACGGCACATTATTTGAATGAGCAAGCATTGATAGGTAATAAATGAATGTCTACATGCCACAGGGCTTGCATTAGATTAAATGTCAATTGTTGCAGTCATCTATGCTAGTAAATCTACAAGAGCTTGTTAGAAAATTTGTCATAATTTACCAATGAGGATTTGAAAATATTTAGGGGAGTGTTTTAACAATACCAATAATTCAATAATCCCAGGTATTCTAATTAGGTATTCAAGTAGTTTGAAGTTATAAATGTTTTCATCGCATAGATTTTAACAGGTTAAAATGGTTTAACGGCCAGGATCGTATCCTAGGTTAGTCTATGAAGGCGTTTTGTGTATTTTATTATTTACTAGCGTTTCCCCACGACTCCGTCCGCGTGGTAGTCATTTTGTCGCTTCTCTCTATCTACTATCAAAACTTCCCGGATAAAAAGTATTTTTTAACCGACTTCAAAAAAAAAAGGAGGTTCTCAGTTTGACCTGTATGTTTGTATGTATGTATGTATGTATGTATGTATGTATGTATGTATGTATGTATGTATGTATGTATGTTTGTCCACGATTATCTCGCGTTTGGCGGAACCGATTTAGATGCGGTTTTCAGCAAAGTATTTGTTACATTCTGGAGAAGGTTTTGGTATACAAGAATAATGGATACCACGTGACGTCATCCGCATGGATCCGTTATTAAGCGATATATTAGTTCAACTCGAACGATTTTGTGTTGACGCGATTTTTTTAGTGATAGTTATACTCGTATCACTAAAAAGCGAAAAAAAAAATGTAATAAAAAAGACGAAAAAATTTTTTTCATAAAAAATAGAACCGTCTTCAAAAAAAACCCACTAAACAAGACTAAATAATGACCGGCTTCCTAGGAATTGCCTATTTGATGGGAGCCTAATAGGTACATGGAATATATCGAAGTCGGTGGCAAGAATCATGTGACATTGCTATTGTGTAAACCTACTTGACACCGGCTTAGATATATTCCATGTACCTATTAGGCACCCATCAAATAGGCAATTCCTAGGAAGCCGGTCATTATTTAGTCTTGTTTAGTGTTTTTTTTTTGAAGACGGTTCTATTTTTTATGAAAATATTTTTTTCGTCTTTTTTACGTTAATCCAGGTGATAAACTATCTGTGTGCAAAATTTCATAAAAATTGGTCGAGCCGTTCTTGAGTTATAACTATAAATGGTGTAACTAGCCCGACTATGTTTTATATATTTAGATTTTCAATAAGGTTAATTATGTAAAAATTAAGAATGTTAATTTGATTTTCAATTATGTAATAATAGAAATGCACAATTAAACCGATAATTAAGAGGTAGACTGTATTAACGCACTACTAAACCACAAATAATAACCGCACATAAACTCGTAGTCGCAAGTCGCTTCGAATTTAACCAACGTTTTCTCTGGGATCCTCCATCCCTTACTATATTATTAATTAAAAACAATTTCAAGATGGTGAATTTAATACGACCTAAAATGCTATTTTAATTGGACTATCAGGTTAAATAGATGTAGCTGTACACTAACGAAGTATGTATATCGACAATCGACATTATCGACTAGGTATCGTATCGAGACTCATACTGCTCTGCTAAGGTCAAACCTTTACACAATACTACTCTAACAATTGCAGTCTCATTACTGGGTAATAAGGTTGCAATTGCCTTTACCTCAGGGCAGCATAGCATTATTAACACTTCAGTGCGTGTTTATAATTTGGTTTGGTTTTGTCGACGAAGCAGCTCGCTAAAGCGATAGTACCAAACTCTGCCTGCCTAATGTGTATCCGTGCAGGGCAACTTTAGTTAATATTTCGTGTACGAATAGAAAAGTGAGTTGTGCAAGAGAAAAATACTTCATTTCTCAAACATGCTCAGAAAGGATGGCATTTCTTTTGAAAAACGAAGACGCGAAGGGCCTCATTTTCTTCCTAGGAGTAAAATAAACGTCTGAAAACCCATTTTAGTCCGCTGCGATATTTTTTTTAAAGTGCTGTCCAATGCATACAGAATAGAAAGGACCAAGGAATAAATCTCATACAGCCAAGGCAACTGCTCGGTTTCGTAGCACAGTGCGTGTGTTTTCTTCTTTTTAATTTGCTTTAAAATTGACTATGGTTAGAAAAAAAATTAAAAACAAAAACTTATTGAAATTTAAACGTAGAACTTACTGTTGTTGTGTAAAAACTACAAACATCAAGTCCTCGGCACTTCACGGTATTAAATTTGAATTCTATTGCTGTCAATATTATGTCAAATTCTACAAGTGTGAAATGGTTGAATTAGATCCTTTTCCCTAAGTTACGTCCTGTTGTCTACCACAAGCCCTGAAATATCAACATCTCAAATTCAACAGATAAACATAAATATTCCTGGAAAACCCATAACAATTTCGTTTATAAATTGTCCTAATATGACTAACATCACTTTGAATATTAATTTTACTTTTTACAAATATATTTGTATCATTTCCTCACATGTTTGAGAAAAGCATTACATATGCCTCGGCAGAAAGGGGGGATTGCCTGACTTGTATTTTAGCAGGCCTCGCTGTTGCTCGGCCTGCTAACCACCTCGTCAGGCAATCCCTTACTTTCCGCGCCTAGGCAATAATGTACTATTTCGATGCTAGTGCGGAAAGTATGTCATTACTTCACGATGCGGCTCGTGGCAAGACTCGGGACGAGTGAAGAATGATATTTCCGCACGTCTATCGAACGACGTTTTTTAACACAGTTGCGAAAAAATAAATCAATTTCAAACTCTGAGTCACTCATTTTAAAAGCAACTTTTTGAAAACTTAAGATTGGTAAACAAATTCGTTGTAAGTTCGATCTTTCGCAGTGAACATTTTTGACATTATGAAGAGGTGTTTTTTTTTAGCTTTTATTCGACTAGAATAGATTTTGTTATTATTATTGAACCCACTTCAATGAAAGTATTTTTTTCAAATGCATGTTCTATAAGACATAAACAATTGTAAATATAAAACATTGTACTATTATTACCTAAGTATTGTTATTTACGATTATTTGTGTATCGTATATTTATAAAAAACAATATCGAATGTTGCCTTGGAAACTTAAAAAATGCTTGCAGTAAGAAAAAACGCATGGCTTAAAGGACTTAGCATCCAGGCCATAATCATTAAAAAAAAGAAAAACGCCTCTTCATAATGTCAAAAATTTCGACAGGCGTTTCGGCAGCTATTCCATTCCATTCAGACAACTTATTAAGAACGGTTTTTCAATATTAAATATTAAAAAATAAACGCGTTATAATGATGAAGAGGTAAGTAATTAAATATGAAATATGTATATTTTTCGTTTTCTTACATTAACAGTAGGTTTTTATGTTGATTACGATATTTAAAGGAAATTAATATTAACACTCATCAATAAGTAGCATGAATTGGAACAAGTTTAAATTTTAAAAAAATTGGAAAAGTAAAAAGCACTAGTTCGCGAATATCAACTTTCCGCACGATATACAGCTACGAAAAGTACCACTTTTTGAGCAACTGTGTTAAAAAACATTTTTGCGCGAATCCGACCCCTCTTTAACTTCCCAGGTAGCACAAAAGCTGTATAAGTGCTGTATAAGAGCATATACAGCCATTATAACTCTAGTTTCAGCATTTTAAGGGCTGTATAAGCTCTTATACAGCTTGTGTGCTGTTTGGGTTTGTACCTGGTCTACCAATAAAGGAGTAAATTTTACGACACCGGAAATTATGTATTTATTTATTTATTTATTTATTTATCAGGACCTTCAACAATAAGTACACTGTTACTTAGGTAATGTAGGTACATGCAAACTTACTAGCTAAGCGCCTTATTACTTACAGAAGATCACCGCATGCACAGAAAGAAAGATAAAATGCACTTACCTAATTAGGCTAATCTAAGTATATTGATTAGGCCCGGTTTTACAAAAGCCCGCCAATAAATATTTCAGATCAAAATTTTGTAAATTCTAGTAACTTCATACAATTTTATGACATTCCTGATCGAAATTTGATCTAACGGATCTTTATAAAACCCAGCCTAAGTATTGCTTAGGACTACTTAGGACTACTTAACCTTAAGAAGTTCTATTCTAATTTTTGGGAAAGAAGTTGTACTGAGATCGACCTCGTTTTGGTGTTCCTTATAAATATTAATCATACGTGTGAGAGGACAATGTCTTCTAAGATTAGTGCGACAATCCGGCAAACTGAACAGTCTAATATTACTTGACCTTGGTATCTTAGGTGGAACATAAAAATTTAATTTTTGTAGCAAATCCGGACAATTAAAACTACCTGTCACTATCTTCTTAAGAAACATAAGATCAAACATGCGCCTACGATCGGACAATGCGCCTACTTTGAAGTGCTTTAAGCGCGCGTGATACGATTTAAGCCTTTTGGAGTTTTTAGTACTATATGTTATACGAGTAAACCCTATTTTATTTCTCTACACGAAACTGCACTATGATTCTAATCTAACTGAGAGAAATGATATTTGAAATGTAATGTTCAAGTTACGTCTTTATTATTTAACAAATTTAAAGATATTTTGTAAATCAATAATCCTTGTATTAATATTGATCAATAACAACTTTGCAGCCTTGAAAAGAAAAGTAATAGGTACAACACCAGTGCAGAAAATTTACATTTTTTTGTGCGGAAACCGTGAGATCGAAAAAATGCGTCGAATTGAATGGAAAAAACCCTAGCGATTAAAATGGCAGAATATCGGAAAACAAATTTTACGCGTACGAATTCGGGAGCATCCTCAAGTTTATTAATATTTGTATTTAATTTCCGTAATCTATTTGTAACTAAGGTCAACGTTTCGACAACTCGTATCAACACCAGCTGCGAAACACAATGCGAAGAATGCTGGCAACCCAAACATAACTAAAACCTTTTTTGCTGACTTCTCTGTTATTATCTATTATTTGCCTCACTGCGTCCCACCGGGCTCGTAACACAAAGGCACAGATTATCCCCACATAATTACCTGTTTTTCGAAATGGTAAAAAAACTGTGTTTTGCAAAAACATCAGAGTGACCGATCCGGCTACCGGCTACCGTCTGACGCAAAATGATTTAGGATTAGCGATTTTGTTCCAGGAATACTGACTTAAAAGCTGATTTAAATGTCTAATCTATGAGTTAATCCGGTGGTTTGCGAAAATTTAGCTTTTTGTCTCATTTATCATTTTGCTTCTTGATGTTACTTGTGGGTTTTGGTTACTGGACGTTTAGTTTTATTACGCGTCGGTTTGAATAAGTACAGTTCGCCATCAAATATATCTGTAGATATAAGAGTGGTCAAAAATATTTGAACATGCACTCTAACGCCCTGACAATAGTGTGGTGTTCAGATATTTGTGAGCGCCTTGTTTGCTGCAATATATATGATGGCAACTGTACGTAAAGCCCCTGATTTCCGATCGTCGTGAAATTTGAAACAGATATTTTTAACCCGGAGACGGTCAAACGGTACTTTTTATCCCTGACCTCTTATGGTGTGTTTATCTCGGTGCATAAAGCATCCGTCACTCGCAGTCACTCACTGCTCCCAAACTTTTAATTTAAACCTTAAGCGTTAAGTCTTACGTTAAAATATGGAATAGATGTATTCATTTCCCTAGCACCTGTCAAATTTTATCGCGTCCATGCATGAAGCCCGCTGGTCGGAAAATGACGGATGGTTTATACACACTTATCCACATCGATTATCACGAACATAATAGACTCGCTTAACATCGAACAGTGCTCAAGTAATGATAAGAATCGAGTCTTTTGCTCGGACGGAATCGGGGGCAAAAGCTATACAGTTAGATGATTGTTTTAAACAATTTTCAATTTGTTACTGAAGTATTAACCAACGGGCCGAAGGCTGCCTTTCCATTGAGGCGGAGACGAGCGGAGCGGTGCGAAAGGACCAATCACCTTGTGCACTCAGCATCAAATATATTATAACAGCCAAAGTGATCAAATAGTTCGTAACACCTTATAATTTGTATGGTGGTGGTTAAATTTCATTTTTTTTTTAAGTTATAGAAGTTAGAGCTTTAAAATAAAAAACGTTTGATAGCAAATTTTATCAGCTTTCTTTCCAACTATAACTAAAATGAACAGTAACATTTTCAACTTAAAAAAAGATAAAACAATAAAATAGCAATTGTTAGTTATTGCAATTTTAAAAGTGTGATAGTTAGTTTTGCGGGCCAGTGTATTTGGCCACTTTGGCTGATACGATATATGTGATGCTGACTGTACAGTACCCACAGTAACGCAGAACACAGAAACTAGAGGAATATTATTGGTTCTTTTCGCATCGCTCGTCCCCGCCTCAATGGAAAGGCAGCCTAAGTTGTCCCGCCATTTATTAACATTGTAATGCGGGTAAGCTTGGCCAAAATGAGGTACTACGACATAGAAACCCAGATCCTTTGATCTCTGTCACAGTGGCGTTATAAAAGAAATCGTCAGAGGTGTCAAACAAATTGTTTTATAAGTCAGTGTGACGGAGTTCTATCGGATCAGGGATACATTTTGCCGATAACTTACTTATACGCGCCTACTCGATGGGAAATTCTTCGTTGACGAATAAAACATGAGCTGTTAAAGGGTGAATTACAGGGCATTACAACCACCGTCATTCATTAGAGTCACCAATATATTGATGAAATCAATGACACCTAACAGCAACTCCTGATGTAAACAGAAGCAGAACCGGGGATGTAGTTTCTATCATCATCAGGAATTGCTGTAGTGTCATTGATTTCGTCAATATATTGGTGAGACTAATGACGGCGGTTGAAACGCCCTGAAATTACCCGTTAAAGAATGAAAGGGTGAATTTCCGGGCATTACAACCACCGTCATTCATTAGAGTCACCAATATATTGATGAAATCAATGACACCTAACAGCAACTCCTGATGTAAACAGAAGCAGAACCGGGGATGTAGTTTCTATCATCATCAGGAATTGCTGTAGTGTCATTGATTTCGTCAATATATTGATGACACTAATGACGGCGGTTGACCCCTGGCGGTGAAAACCACAAAAAAAATTTTTTTCATTACATTATTAATTTTGACTTTAAACAAAAAAAAAATATTTACCTAGTTTTTATGCGCCTGCGTTCACCGTCGACTCCGAGCGTTAGAAATTAACTTCAGTATCCGTGTCCGAAAACCATTAACAGGAACTTTAACGACTTCACAAGTAAGTGAAAATTAAATTCGACATTAACGAATGTTTATAGTTTTCAATATTGAATTAATTTAACGCCAGAAACGAATAGGAATTATAATTAAGTCACGATAACAAGCTGAGTGTTGAGTTTTTGGGGTTTATGCTGGATTTGAAGTCACGGAATTTAAAAGTTGAGCCACTGTAGGAATGTCGTAAAAAGTCGATGGAAAATACAAATTGTTTTTTGCGTAACTTTATTATGATATGTTTCTATGTCAGCTTTACAATTCACTCACAATTTTGGATAAGAACGCCATTTTTTTTCAAATTCGAATTCTAATTAATGCACTATTATAGACATTTTCAACCTCAGGGTAATTTACATAAATATGGTATATTGATCTCTAGCAAAATATTCTTGTCAACGATATACAAATGTAAACTCGATGACAATGCATATTGTCATAGAGCTGTTCTGATGTTGGAGACGGAAGGTGGCCATAGGTACTCCTAAACTACACATGATAAACCCGTCGTGTTTGAGCTCGTTGGATTTGTCTTCATAATCAGATGATGATGGTGCAAAAAAGTACAGTCGGTAGCAAAAGCTTGTCCCAAAAATGTTTTTTTTAGGTTATGTTATTATCTTGATAAAAGATGATAGCCTATAAGGTATCAGCATTTATAATATTAGTGTGATCTTTCGAATAAAAATGTAAACAACTTTATTTCTAAGTGTGTTTCATTGAAACAATATGTGACGTTCTCAACATAAAGGGACCTTATGGAGGCAGGCGGTTACGCCGTTTTTAAAACTGTTACCATAGTATTCGTATAATTACAAGAACAAGAAGAGCGTAACTGCCTTCCTCCATAAGGTCCCTTTATATTGAGAACGTCACATATTTATATAGTTATTACGTGTTTTGTACAAAGTATTGTCTTTACAAAATAAAAACAGGACACTTTAATAACACATAATATCCTATCAATCCTATATTTTACCTGCAAAAAAACTTGTACCGTCAGTATCAAATAGGAGCAGCCAAAATGGCCAAATATATCGCAACACATGTTTATTGGCCACTTTCGCTGCTCCTGTCTATTTGATGTTGACTGTACAGTCGAGGACAGAAATATGGACCTTATTACAATGGAATAAGGTGAAAAAGTGCAAACATCTTTCTGTCCTCGACTGTACCTGGTCGCTATACAGCCACGTTGGCGGTGTCAAACAAGATTGTCAAGTATCTGCGATAAAGTGAGATCTACTTTTGACGTTGACCCTACAATATGGTTTGCTAAGTACCCGCATACTCGAGTGACTATTAAGTTCATAAAGTTGAAATCACCCAGCTGGGACCTACCGCGAAGTCAACGGAGGCAGGGCTTGATTTAACGTTTAAAAGTAACGTTACCCGCTGATCGACAGTTAACGTTAGCAAAGTATATCGTTAAAATTTTGTTAACATATTTTCGCGTTTTATCGGTAAATTGAGGTAACGTTAAAAGCAAAGTATTATTAATATTAACGTTATTTTATTAACATTATCCCCATCCGTCATCAGCTTGATATAACGTTATTTTAACGGTAGTTAATCTTAATTTAACGGTAGTTAACAGTATTTTAATGAAATTACCGTTAAGTAATGTTATTTATAATGTTATCATCTAGTAATTAACAAGCCTCGGGATATTGTTAAAATTAACGGCAGAATAAAATTAACGTTAGTAAGTTAACATTGTAATAAAATTACTGTACCAAATAACATTAATATGTATACCGTTACCAAAGTATTTTTATGAAATTACCGTTAAGTAACGTTATTTTTTATGTTATCTAGTAACGTTAACAAGCCCTGAATAGAGGGTTTGAAAAGTTTCGTGGATGATTAAGATCATAACTCGTCAACAAAGCACGAAGTAATTTAAACCTAATGCAATCTGTTGTAAATACAAATTTCCTTAAGTTTAAATCTCGGCTTGTCAACTTATTCACGCCATCCGCGGAATTAAAAGGTCATTTATTAAAATAGTGCAGTTTCATTTTGAATCAGACTCCGACGGCGGCTTTTTATTAAGTTATAAAGATTGTCATTTATTTCTTTAAAATGATTACGAGTATAAATATTGATAATATTTTAAGGTTTTAATTTAAACAAACTTCACCACTGGCAAATTTAACGGAACATAAAAAAAAATGAGCTAATTTTTTCACGCTTGATTTGTGACGTTAAAAATAAAACCATTATATATTAATTAATTTATTTTCCATTTATTTAATTGAAGTTCGTAATATCGTAAAGGTATTGAATGTGAAGCCTCTACGGTCAGTTTCGTAGACGTAGAGCTCTACGCGGTGCTACGGCGTAGGCTTCATTAAGTTAATAACATATTATTTATCTTTCATTCATCTCAATAACTTAAGAAATTAAAATCTAGAAGTCACATGCCTCAAGCTATTTAAAGTATATTTGAGCGATGTTCATTCTAACAGTTGACAAAGTTATTGTGTATGTGGGATGTTTAACTAAATTTTGTAATTATAGCAAAATTGTTTGGTCCACGATAGTGATTTTTTTAAACAAACCATTTTTATACTAACTTTTGCCCGTGACTCCGTCCATGTGGTTGTGGAAGTGGTTAATCGTGTTAACCATCAAATTATCCTATGCCTACTTCCACCGGCTTATGAACTATCTTAACAAACGAACCAACAAACAAACATTTTCGCATTAATAATATTAGTAAAGATAACTCCAGCTATTAACTGCAAATCCCTCAGGAGCGCTTCCATATTCCCGGATAAGAATTTGCCAATATTATTTTACTACTTAACAATGAGCAAAAAATGTCGTTTCACGCAAAGCAAGGAAAGTCGAACTAACACGCTTTATGCTAGACTAAATTTTCCTAAATAGCACGGCGCGTAAATGTTAAAATAAAAAAAAATATTCGCTATCATTGCTAAATACATTTCGCAAAGTTTAATCGCAAATGGCTAGTAAAACAACGATAAAAATACTTACATTTCAATTCCAATATCACATCACTTCACTGGCACAAAACAAAAAACAAACGGCGTTCCAAATTCGAACTTCGAATTTGAAAATAGAAGTGTTTACGTCAGAGGCGGTCGACTAAGTGACGCGCGCGCAGAGCAGGGATCGAGCAAGGGAGGGGCTAAGGGATGAAATGATAAGCCCATTGCAGTAATGCATTTATGGCAGCGCGGTTTGGATTTTTTTTTTGCCAGCCAACGCAACACTTAAATTATGGAAGTAAAAAGGGTCTATATTAACTGCCATAATTTTTCAAGTAATAATTATCGCAAGCCACACGATACGATATATATGATGCTGACTGTACATCGATATAGGTCTCGGTCTGTTTACCAACTGCAAAGTTAAGTTCGTCCCTTTAATAGAATGTTTTTTTTGTGATGCAACTATACATTTAGACATTGCTTCTTGCCAAATTTCATGATTATGGGTCAAAGGAAAGTACCCTATAGGTTTTGATTCCCTTGTGATTCTACACGTTCCTGAGAAAAAGGGTCCTGACAGACAGACATGGACAACGAAGTGTTCCTATAAGGGTTTTTTTCCTTTTGAGGTACGGAACCCTAATAAGGAAATAAAGAGTTCCGAATTTAAAAAGAAAACAATCTTGTTAGGTAAATTATCGATACTTAATGTTTCATAACGTGGATGGGTTCTAATTAACCGACTTCAAAAAAGGAGGAGGTTCTCAATTCGACTGTATTTTTTTTGGGTTCAGTACATACAATCGATTTTTCAAAAATATAGTTTATTAACCTTATGGTTAATGTTTATATATTCTTTAATTGTAGAAAAGTGATTTACTTGTTTGTTTTTTATAATTATATTTCTGGATTAATAATAATACTTACAAAAATATTGCCTTTATAGATTGGTATCCAAGAAAGTCCAATTTGTTTAAGATAAATAAGAGCGACCAATGGATAGATGCCTATATCTCATCTCTGCTTAAAATCAAGACAGGGAAAACCATAAATAAGTCTTTACCGTGTTTATGCAACTACTTTTCACGACACCATTGACTTTTCTTTTTTGAAACTACACAAACTAAACAAAATAATTGAAATAAAAAGAAAACGTAGCTACTTAAATAATAAATACAAAAGATTGAAATAATAAAAACTAAAATAATTAATAATTTATCTTTTGTTTTTTAGGGTTCCGTACCAAAATGCTAAAAAAGGAACCCTTATGGTGAGAGTTCGTTGTCTTTCTGTCTGTCTGTATGTCACAGCAGTTTTTCTCAGCAACTACACAAGCTATCAACTTGTAACATAGTTGTATAACTTGCTTGCCCGCATCTGTTTTTAGTAAAAAAAAATGAAATAAATTTTATGAATTATTTATTATTAAATGTGTTGTCATATGAAAGGGCTCAATCTGAAAATTTCAAAACTGTTTTTTTTTTAATTTTTCGTGACGTATTTTTTGATTTCTATCCAAAAATGTTCAAAAAATGACCGTCCCCCCCTTATCTCCAAAGTTTATGAACCGAAAAATCTGAAAAATTCCCAACTTATAGATAATTATTTATATTTTACGGGAAAAATAAAACGAAGTATTCAAAATTTATAGTTTTCGAGAAATTGACAAAAAATTTAAAGACCTGTACTAAAACTTAGGCAAGTCAAAATTTACCTTATTGCATACGAATTAAAGTACATGAAAAGGTATAATGTTGAAGTACGGACTTAAATAAGAAACCCTCGGTGCGCGAGTCCGACTCGCACTTCACCACGCACGCACGGCACACTTTTGAAAAAAAATAAGTTTAATAATATTAGATATAATAAGTCGTATTTTCCATCCTCCATTCACAACATCAACAGTCGAATCTGACTGTCCGACTATCTATCATAGCAAACAAACCTATTGTTATAAAATCGAAGGGGGAAATGAGAACAAATAATAATAACGGTGCCATCTTTGAATCTGTTCCATGAATAGAGTGACGTCAGTGAAACGGAGCGGTGTGATTGGCTGCCGTGTGACAGGCGAGGGGAGGTGCTTTTATATTTTAATTTACGGCCACTTGGTATGGCACAGATTATGCTTTGTCATTCTGACTCTGGGGTTGCCTTTGTGACTGGCCAAACATTTAATCGCGACTGATTTATCGCTATCTGTATTAATGACAGTATATTCGTCTCTTTCTAACGTATACAGTTACAGTATTTTTAATCGACTACGGCAAAGCAAAAGGTAAATGTTTTGAGCTGTCTAATTGTGTTTGTATGTAACTATATTTATTTATTTGGGAGTATGTTCATATGCTTGCTCGTAGTTTCTGTAGCCATTAGATTTTGACATTTCGAGTTGTTGATGCCTTTGTGTTAGGGATATCGCATCATACATTGTTGCCCCATGAAAAAAGTAATTTATTGCTGCATCGAGTGCTGATTTGAAACCCGTGTCTCGACGAGGGCTGTTTGAAGCACGAGTGATTACATAAAGGTTCATTTTTTTAATTCAATTAAAGTACACCTTTTTCCAAATTATTCTTCGCCAAACTGCAATACAGTTGGCTAATCATTAAACACACTTAATGTGTCTACTGTATACGAATATTAATTATAACTTGAAAAATAAACTAAAACCTAGTTACTTATGACCAGTCTGCCCTCTCCGTGGAAGGCATCTATCAAACACTTTTCTGGGGTCCTAGTGAAAAGGGGTATAAGTCAACTTAACTCTTAATAAAAAAGGCTATAAATCATATACAGAGTACACTAGACTTACCCTTTTTCACGTAAAATATAGAAGACTTATACCCTTTTTCAATAGGATCCCAGATTTTAACCTTATATTATATTTGATCATTTTGAACATGTTCTTGCTTGTGCAACCCATTTATTTTCGCTCAAAAAATCTAAATCAAATCAATATCTAAAAACGATCTCATTTTGGAAATCGGCTGTCTCAAAAACCTAAAGATGAGTCCAATGACGACTTGAAAAAACCGGCAAGAGCATGGCGGGCCATGCTCAGTGGAGGGTTCCGTCGCAAATAGAAAAAACAATATCCAAAAACAATAACTAGTCGTATGAGCTAATTAAATAAAAAAATAAAAAAAAAAAAAAAAAAGCCGTGGTAGCCTAATGGTTTGACCTGCCGACTCTTAAGCAGAGGGTCGTGGGTTCGAACCCGGGCTCGCACCTCCAAGTTTTTCGGAATTTATGTGCGAAATATAATTTGTAAATTTACCATGAGCTTTTCGGTGAAGGAAAACATCGTGAGGAAACCTGCACACACCTGCAAAGCAATTTGACGGTGTGCGCGAAGTTCCCAATCCGCGCTGGGCCCGCGTGGGAACTACAGCCCAAACCCTCTCATTGTGAGTGGAGGCCTGTGCCCAGCATTGGGACGTATATGAGCTAATTTTCTATTGGAAGTTATCTTAACTGATTTTCGGTAGGTACGAATCGAACCGTTTTAATCGGTAATTCAATTCATAATTCAAGTTGGTAGCATCTGTAGTTGCTGAGAAAAACTTTTATAAAAAATATGGCAAAAAGAGGAATTAAAATTAAAATCGGCCAAAAATACGGATAATATAAGCATTTAGAAGTACTAATTAGTCAGAGTGATCCGACATGTCATGTGACGTCAGCGTACACTACGGCTGTATAAACTCCATGTTAAACTCTGTATCGCTAGAAAGAGATAGAAACAAATCTTTAATGGCTTATACGAGTACCTATCTTGGTTATTTTTATAGTTATACGAAAAATATTTTTTACGTACTGTTTGTTATATGAATGACTTTTTATTAAAGTATGTATATTTTCGATCTCGGTCGCTAGTTTCAATTTTAAATAAAAAAATAACAAGTTAGAATATTTTAATACTTTAGACAAAGTTACATAATTTATGATTAAGTTAGCCAGTCATCCTATCCATGCGTTATACACGATGTCCCGTGATAAACGGCACAAACGACTACATGTGATTTTAAATATCACGGATAAAAATTAAAATTAAACAATTTTCTTCCGTAATAAAATCACAGTAATTTCACCATTATTAGTTTGTGCACTTTATCGCGGGACATCCTGTATTAGAATACGTGTAGCAACAGTCATCACTCTCTCATACATAACATACAAATTGTAGAAATAGATATACAGATATAACTACTTTATAATCATGTATTTTATTATTTTTATATTAGTAGTAAGTATATGATATGTGTGTGTTCAATCTAAGAAGTCCCTCCTCATTAATTTGTAATGTTCGTGCGTTCTCCATTTCAAAATGTGCTAACCATTTTTGAATCTCTTCCCGGTGTCCGATTGAGCTGTTTTTGTATACCTTACTTCGGTGACAATGCAATAATATGGAGCTGGTCTGATGATGCGTTTGGGAGGTGGCCATAGGACCTCCGCAAAGAAATAAGATAGCTCCACCATGTCTGGGCTTGTTGTCTGATGATGAGTGTGCAAAAAACGGTCGTTAACAAAAGCTTGTCAATTAAAGAAAGGGTCGCGCCTTCGTAGGTTGAAAATAGTATATTGGCTATGCTTTAAAAAGTTTGAGCCCATGCATTATGAAGAGTTGTTAGACTTAACTCGTGAGGGACATTCAGCTATACACAAAAATATTCTTACGAAAGTTCTTATATTTTATTTATACAATAAAAATGGTTATGATTAATATTAATTGGTAATACTACCACATATTTACGTACATATATGGTAAGGATATAAAATATGTATAATAATTTTCTAAGTATTTATAATACTTTGAAAATAGGTACATTTATAAATAGGAAGATACACAGGGCCTCTATGTCAATTTTGTTTTAGCCTATATAATTTATAATATATTATATCGTAATCGTATTGTTGGCATTATAGTAGATCTTACTGTCAAGTGAATAAGACCTATCATAACTTGCGCAACAAAATAATGACGATGCTGAAGCAATATGGTATAATCATATAAGCGAGAGGTCGGATTTGCATATGTAGTGGTAGACCAGGTACCTATTTGTAAGTTTACAGGAATTCTAAATTTAAATCTTCATTTTCCTTGTACTATCAGAAATGGACGAGATTTGTAATGTTTTGAAGAAGGAATAAAATAGATAAGACGAACAACAATTAATTTCAAAGTCAAATGAACATTATTCTTTGCTTATTAAGTAGGTACTTGTTTTAGTTTATATGCCAACGATACACCACTACATACGCAATTCCGAGCTCTCGCTTATATGTCTATACAAAATGAAGCGGAATATAAGCCCTGTTTAGTCGTTTACACTACTTTACAGGATTTATAATTTACTAACCCACTAATAAAGGGCACAAGGGCACATGTAATCTAATAATAAATTAAATAAAACCCTCCATAGATAAGATTTTATTCTACGCCGAATGCTAAAGATAATTATTTGAAAATGCAACAACAACCAGAAAAACTACACCCGAAGAGATAAAGATATCCCCAGGCTATAAAGGCAAACCATCGAAGTTTGACCCGGCACAAGTCGGAAAAAAACGAGATGGCGCCCAAAACAAAAACCCTAGTCGGGACCGGCTCCTCGGAAGTCACCCTCCAACAGCAACCGACAAAGTGAAAACGCTGACGCCGCAAAAGAACAACCCCACGTAGCTTGACCCAATAGAAGTCGCCGTCAAGCAGCTGAATGTGGCTCAAGAAGTCACACCAACCTTCGCCCGTTTCCACGAGATCGTCGATGTAGTCTACCCTGCTATTAGCGGCGATGGCACAAATCTAAACAAAACCTTAACCAAAAGCGAGCTTATGCATTATGGTACTGCTCTGCTATGGGCGAGGCATGTTAGACATTAAGGCCAAGTGTGGAAACGCTTGAGCTTTGAGGAGCTAGAATACTGATTGCTGATGCAGTTTGAGTTCAACATCCCGCAACCGATCTATATATTTCCCGAAAGTATCGGTCATGTAAATCAAACAGGGAAAACCCTATAACTTAGTGCTCATATATTGCCAGTAGGAGTAAATAGTTCAAGGTTTCGGAAGTTATCAGCACTCATTGGTGCAGACTCACGCAATCAAGATGTGTTGATGGCAAAGGCCTATAAACAGGCACAACCTGTGCCTAATTTCAGTGATTATCAGGTTATATGGCCCAATTGGTGCGCGTAAAGAAGAAGTTCGCATAACTCTGAATTCGTTCGGAATTACTGCAGCTGCTTTTACCGAGAATGTCTCCAACACGCGCCCACTTCAGAAGGTCAGTGACTATTTTACGGGATGTCCAACATTTCGTGATGAAAAGGTCAAACTGTCCAATCTAACGTCTGAAGAACGCGACACAACTCACACGTTGTAACCCGTAGTATAAGAGGCGACAACGTATTGACGAAAACTATCGTTAGGATGGCTGATTTAGTATCAATAGCGTGTATATCACTTGTGTGAATGGGATGGAGCCGGTCTGCCTGCATGACCTTGGTGCGTTTGGTAGATACAGCCGTTCAAAGTGTTCAAACACGTGTCATGGTTTAGTAAACTAAACGATAATTAGGAAGGCTGATTCAAAGATAATATGACAACTAAGTATGCACGTTGCTATACGCACAGTATAAAAATTGATTCATTGGTGCGTTTAGTAGATAGCCGTTCAAACGTACTTAATTCTTGTGTACCTTAATGACGCAATTACTTTGTCACTGCAGAGGCTAATTGCGTCGTCAAGATGCAATAAATTAAAGCAGTTAATAGGTACTTTTTCGAACTCAATGCTCGCATATTTAACCTGCACCCGCATAATGTTCGTCTTTATCACGATAGATACATGTAGATGAAGCACCGTCACTCCCGCACTCACATACTGGTTTCATCCACATTTATCCATCATCATCCACATGATAAATACGACCATAATAGAGCTGATATGGTAAACGGAAACCTATTTATATAGAAGATTGCAATCCTAAGGATTGTTTT
Source organism: Tortrix viridana (assembly GCA_963241965.1). Lineage (NCBI taxonomy): Eukaryota > Metazoa > Arthropoda > Insecta > Lepidoptera > Tortricidae > Tortrix > Tortrix viridana. The sequence continues at coordinate 4,063,868 of OY725171.1, read as the reverse complement.
AATAAACTGATCTTGGCTAGAAAGATACGTCAAACTAAACATCAAGTCAGAGAACTCTTATGTCATTTCTGACGGGTCTTGAGACGGTATTACAGCCAAGATCAGTTTATTAATACGGCCCTAAGACTGCAAATGCATTGCCGACCTCAGCACCTGCATTCCCATCTTCCACCCTGTCCACCGTATACCTACATTACTATGAAAATCTTGTGTGGGCAGGGTGATAGATCGGAATCACATATGTATATCGTCTTCCTCCACTCAGCTGTTAACTACAAAAATTGACTACATCCTCCATAGCACACACGTTATTAGAGATCTGATCAATCTCTTCAGGAACTTCTCATGAGCCTAATGGCCTGGCCACAACTTTGAGTGGTGGCGGCGGCGGCGAGCGAATTCCCTCTTCATTGCATGGTTGAAACGGTCACCACGTAACAAGTAATTAGCATTACGCGCAATGTATTGGATCGGTTGCCGCACTGCCGGATGCGCAAAGTCGTGGCCAGGCCCTAACACAGTCCTTTTTACACTAAGTCTGCGACTAAAACAGCAGACAATTCTGGCTCTGCTAGTCCTTTGGCAGCGCACTGTCACTTTTCCCCCTTGAGTATACGCGATACGCCGTCTTCGAGCCCAGCATCCTGTCCAACAGGCTGTGCTTCGCTCTTCGTCGAAGAGTCAGGACTTCTCGACAGAGCTCGTGGAACACCTCTCCGACTTGGTTGACCTGCTCCGCCGCTGCTACCTCAGCGAAGTTGCATTCGAAGTCTTTGGCCAGGATCTCCCCTTCTTCTGGGCTCACCTGACGAACAAATATTTATTTATTGCTAACATACTAAGGCCCTTCGCACACGGCATCGTATCGAAAGCGTATCGTAATACGCACGTAGTACGAGAGCAATACGACCCCGTACATGTTCAAACAAGTCCGCACACGAAGCAGCGGTGCAGCGTACCGTATGAGGTTGTTACTACGACTACGATAGTCGTAGCGTACTGGCGTAAAAAAGCAAGCGTATAAAAGCTTTTGACAAAATATTTTTTCTCTAATTAATGTAATAAGTAATTTTTGCACTTTTCGATATGACTGAAAAAGTGATTGGATTCGTAAAATTGGTTGAATCGTTCCCTTGTTTATACAATCATTCGTTAAGTGAATATTCAAAGAAAGGTGTAACGGAAAAATGTAGAAATATCGTCAAAAGTAAACTGGACAGTTAATGCGATATAATATTTCAATAATAATAATATTTATAATTATAATATTTATTTTATATATGATTTCAACTGAGATTTTACACAAAACGATACGCCTACGCGACGATTCGTTTGTACAACTCTGCGCGTCTCGTACTCGTTGCGTTTTTACGATACGCTTACGAGACGAGTACGCGTACGATCCATGTGCGAAGGGCCTAAGTATTACATAGGGTTCAGTAGGTAGAAACTGTAACATGCATTAAGCACCAAAAGGGCGATCAGCTTAGCAAAAAGCTGAGACTAATAATAAACTCATCTCAACTGTGATCTCCGTCACGATATGCGTCAAAAATGACAGTTTTCTATGGATTGACGTTTTTGACGTATCTTGAGACGAGGATCAGAGTTGAGATGAGTTTATTAATACGGCCCTAAAAGTCCCAGCGCTGTTCTCTGCGCCAAGTTCTCCAAAAACCAAGTAGATCAGAAGATCAGAAAACTTTCATGTTGTTTTTTACACTTGACATTGTTCTAAGCTAAGATCAATGGACATTTTATAATCTCGAGATTGCAATTGTTTGCCATCGTAGGACTTACACGGAATAACGTGTCTCGAGTCGTTTATGTCACTCAAGATCAAGATAAATTGTAATACGATCCTCAGTCATTAGCTGACCTTGAGAAAGATGGGTTATTACTTATTCCCACCTGTTACCACCCAGCGCATTTTGGTTGCTATTATAAATATTATTCAGCAGTAATAAGCCAATAAAAGACCCGTCAGCGATGCCAGTTTTTTATGACCTGACGTTTACTATTGGCGCGTCTAGAAGAATTGAATACTTCTGTGGAAGAGAGGACAACAGAGAGATCTCTTTCCAGGTGTTAAGTCTGGGGACCGAAATCCATGGGGTCGAAGTTGGATGTTGTATATACATATGTAGCTGACTGGGGAAACTTTGATGTCGGGATAGCGCGCTGTCAGATTTTATTTTGTGCTGTCTGCTACTTATATCCACCGGTTCCTACTAGGCACATTATCACGTTAGGGACAGCGGGAACGTTAAGTGAAAAAGGAAGACTCCAGGGCAGGATATGTTTAATAGTAGTGTGTTTCCATAAATGCTGTGTATACTTGTAGTTGGCTTGTGCACTAGACTTAATACCCCAATCTGTTACTATGATATGAATGCTTTATGTACTTCCTGTAAGTGTACCTTTCAATAAATAAATAGTATAAAATAAGGCACAATCAGTGCCTTAAACAGTAAGAATAATGAATTCTTTGTTAATAAACTCAAACTGTAACACTTTTACACATTTAACGAGACTTTAGGTTTTACAGGCATACTTAGTCACGAACGAATTGAAAGCTGGACATCCACTGGCCCTGTCGTGCGCAGCCGATCGTAAAATTTTGAATGAGCTTAAATTTAGAATTTAGAATAATAGTAATAAAATAAAAGGCCAGAATGATTTTATTCAACGAGGTGTAATAACGTACACCTCGTTACAAGATTCCATAGAAATAATTGATCTATACCTGTCGCAAGTGCACCATGTCGGCCTTATTCCCGACTAGAGTGAGAGGGATGTCAGGCTGCAGGCTCTGCTTGGCTCGTCGCACGTAGTTGAAAGAGTCTCGGTCGGTGATGGAGTAGACGAGGAACAGGCCGTCGGCCCATTGCGCGATATCGCTGGCTGGGAGGTCTTCGATGCTCTGTAAGTTGGAAGGTATAAACTAAAAGAATAGTAGATACTACACTGCAGTTTGAATTATCCTTAATGTTCCGCATTGGGCTACGGTTGCTGCACGATTAAAAGTTGCATGGAAGTAAATACATGCGAAAGCTGGTATAATCATACAGGGTGTCTGTAAATAATGGTCCAAGCGAAAAATTTAAATAGGTCAACCCCAGGGCTACTGAAAACATCCCTATGTATGTTCAGAGATATTGATCATTTTAATCTGAATTTTTGTAATTTTTCCTTATCTCCATGTCACGAAAGATCCTTAATTTCATGTTTTATTTCAGTAGTTTGTCAGTGGTATCATTACGAATCATCGAAGTTTTTAAAACCATTTGGCAGATTTTTTAAATCAACTTTTTAAGTAATCACATAAAGTTGTTTTTCCATACTAATTCAAAAACAAACACTGGGAATACCTACCTAGTATGGAGAAGTTAATTTTTTTCGTTTGGACCACTATTTACGGGACACCCGCGGTATAGGTAAGTACAGATTTATAAAAAAAGGTACAGTCAAGATCATAAATATGTATACATTTTAGTACCTTGTCACTTTAATCGCTGACATTCATATATGGCAGTTTAAACATGACAGTAAAAAGACAAGGTACTAAAATGTATACATATTTATGACCTTGACTGTACCATGCCGCGGACGGACCTGCTGGAGGGGGTATTCTTTTTATTTCTATTGTTTACGTAAAATGTATTATTATTATTATTATTAATTTTCCTCCCTTTTAATATTTTCATCAAATGTTTTAAGTTTACGATTAGCTTTATAGTTATTTTTATAAATCTGTAAATTAATTAAATTTTGTAAATAAATGTAGTCTGTAAAGTGGCCTCTTACAAAAATTAAGCTGGCAACTGACAGGGAAAGTTATTTACTCGTATATATCATCATCATCATCATCATTTCAGCCTAAAGACGTCCACTGCTGGACATAGGCCTCCCCCAAGGTTTGCCACAAGGGCAATATGTGTAATCCAAAATTTAGTTAGCATGTGGCTACTGCCATTACGAAAATATATGTGACGTTCTCAATATAAAGGGACCTTATGGAGGAAGGCAGTTACGCTCTTCTTGTTCTTGTAAGTATGGTAACAGTTATAAAAACGGCGTAACGGCCTGCCGTACCAAGAGATTACACACTGAACACTGGGTGAGTCACGATAAATGCAGGCAGGCGAGAGAAGCACTGCCCACCATTAACAGTCGACTCTCCAAGACACTTGGAGACCACAGGCACCCCGCCTTAGCAAATCTCGACTAAGGACGGCAACCAGTGTCTTAACAGGTCACGGACCTTTTGACAAACATCTTTTTAATTTAGATGTTACAGACAGTCCTCTGTGCCGTGCGTGCATGGAGACAGAAGAAACAGCCGCCCACGTCGTACTACACTGCACCGAGGTGGCGCAATACAGGGCTAAACACCTCGGTCCGATGAGGTGTCTCCCCGAGGTAATCATCGATATCAAAGGTCTGGTGGGCTTCCTCGAGGATCTGGGATGGCTATATTAATATCCCACCCACACGCAAAATAGGCGCTAGACGTCGAGTTGCGGAAACCAGCCCGCCTTCAAAATACAAATACAAGGTCCCTTTATACTGAGAACGTCACATATTGCGTTACATACATTTTAAATATACCAGGCATGTTATTCTGTTAACATCGTCGTCATCGTGTTCGTCGTCGCCGTGTTATTCTGTTAACGCATCGTCCCTCACATCGACTGAGACGAAGAAAATCGGCGACTTTAGGTACGTCGGTCAAGGTGTGTAAATGAGATTCCACTGCCGCACTTTCATTTCGTCACCGATTTCAAAGGGCTAAATGAAAATGAAGGCAGCCAAATGTCAACACACCTGGACGACGACGACAAGGACGTAAATTCGCCGGTTTTTACAGACACACACACATACACATACACACGCACACACACGCACACGCACACGAACACACACACACACACACACACACACACACACACACACACACACACACACGCACACACACACACACACACACACACACACACACACACACACACACACACACACACACACACACACACGCGCGCGCGCGCACACGCACACACACACACGCACACGCACGCACGCACGCACGCACGCACGCACACAGCGTCGCGCCGACATGCAGTGAATTTTTTTACTTGTAATACTTCCGACCTGTAGTAGTAGTAAGAAAAGAGGGTCAGTCTGAAAATCAGCGCTGGGGTTCATCCAGCTAAAACTGAGATTGGTACCTTTTGCCTATGCACTGCTTTTTATGTACCTATGTTTTTTTATTTTTTATGTTCCTTGTTAGTTTTTGTAGCAAATTTTTTGGTTAGTTTTTTGTAGCTAACTTTACTTTCATACTAACTTTTAATGTTAAAAATCGGTGGCAAAACAATAAGCATTTTTTATTCTTTATTATTTTCTTCGTCTCAGTCGATGTGAACAGAACCACACTTGATATATGCATACTGCCCTGCTAAGGTAAAAGGCAGTATTGTACAAAACTACTGTAATAATTGCAACCTCATTACTGGGTAATAAAATTGCAATTGCTACAGTAGTTTTGTGTAAAATACTGCCAGGGCAGTATATATGTATAGCGCTACTGGACACCATTTTAATATGGCGCGCAATAGTATTCATGTAACCTTTTTATACCTACCTTTGGACAGGTATCGAGTATTTCAAACAAGATCGGTTCTCCGTCCAGCAAAACTTCATGTTTATATTTACTGTCTGAAACAAAGTAATACAAATATTATAATACCATTCTAATATTTAATAACATCTATACAATGCAATGATAAAAGCCGTGGTAGCCTAATGGTTTGACCTGTCGACTCTTAAGCAGGGTCGTGGGTTCGAACCCGGGCTCGCACCTCTAAGTTTTTCGGAATTTGTGTGCGAAATACAATTTGTAAATTTACCATGAGCTTTTCGGTGAAGGAAAACATCGTGAGGAAACCTGCACACACCTGCAAAAAAATTTGACGGTGTGTGCGAAGTTCCCAATCCGCACTGGGCCCGCGTGGGAACTATAGCCCAAACCCTCTCATTGAGAGTGGAGGCCTGTGCCCAGCAGTGGGACGTATATAGGCTGGATTATTATTATATTATAATGCAATGATATCACAAAGAAATAATCACACAAACCTACTAATCAAGACTGGAGGATAGTGTTTTGTTTTCAATTTTTCAATCCACAATAACGCGCCTTGCCACTTTACATGTAATCTAACCTGCCCCTTTAGCCAAGATGCCCATCGCTAACTAGCGTTCCTGGGCCCTTAGCCAAGATGCCCATCGCTAACTAGCGTTTCTATCCGTTTCGTTTTTAAACCAATCGCGTCACTGGTAGATCACGTCATACGAAGAGTCACGTGATCTACCAGTGACGCGATTGGTTTAAAAATGAAACGAATAGAAACGCTAGTTAGCGATGGGCATCTTGGCTAAGGGCCCAGGAACGCTAGTTAGCGATGGGCATCTTGGCTAAGGGCCCAGAAACGCTAGTTAGCGATGGGCATCTTGGCTAAGGGCCCAGAAACGCTAGTTAGCGATGGGCATCTTGGCTAAGGGCCCAGAAACGCTAGTTAGCGATGGGCATCTTGGCTAAGGGCCCAGAAACGCTAGTTAGCGATGGGCATCTTGGCTAAGGGCCCAGAAACGCTAGTTAGCGATGGGCATCTTGGCTAAGGGCCCAGAAGCGCTAGTTAGCGATGGGCATCTTGGCTAAGGGCCCAGAAACGCTAGTTAGCGATGGGCATCTTGGCTAAGGGCCCAGAAACGCTAGTTAGCGATGGGCATCTTGGCTAAGGGCTCTGACCTCAAAAACTAAACCCTGGTGACTAGTGACACACTCGCACGTTGTTGACGAATCATTATGACATGCCATTTATTAAAATCAGTCCAATAGTTTAGGAGCTAGAGCGGAACATCCGAATTGCATACCTTGTTGGTGGTCGTATTCTCCGATATATCTTTTTGTGAGGAACCGCACCGTTAACGCTGGAAACAAATAAAAACAACACGTTAGATAACTTAATACATTCCATTAAAAAAACGTGTGGCCTAAAAAAAAGTTGAAAAAAAATACGTTTTTTGTATGGGGACTCCCCTTATTATTTTACTTTTTGACTTTTATAATTACTTGTTAGGAAATCCGCCGTTATTTCACCGTTATTCTGCAAAAAATAAACGGGCTATCTCTTGCGGTTCAAAAGATACAGCTCTTTAAAGTTAGGACAGACGGACGGATAGCGGAGGCTTAGTAATACGGAAACTTAAATTGGATATAGCTAATAGTCACAATTAAGGAGAAAAATAAACGAGAAAAGTTAACCTTTGTTTACTTTATAAATAGTGATAAAAAAGATAAAAGATATTTATTCAGTAAGTAGGCCGCACGGGCACTTTTACACGTCAAAATCTACCAGCGCTTCCCAAGAGGAGACCACAGCTGAGAAGAAGCGCCGTAAGAAACTCAACAGTTAGTCATTTTTTTAAACATAAACAACTTAATTACTAGGTATGACGATACTACTTATTCTAACATTATATAAAACTGTAAAAATAATATAAAATATCTGCGTAGTTCTGCAGGAAAACATGTCAGAATTATTACGAGAAAGAAATAAAATAATAATTATTAGTAAATATATACTGAGTGTTTTTTTATTCGTCTAAAAAATGTTGGGGGTTAAATCATACTGACCAACTTTCACTATGGGACCAACCCCGAAATCGCGAAAAAAAAATTTACCATCCCATACATTTTGGCTAGTCAGCTGACGATGTTTTGTATGGGAGGGTCAAATTTTTTTTCGAAATTCCGGGGTTGGTCCCATAGTGAAAGTTGGTCAGTATGACTTACTGATTTAACCCCCAAAAATTTTTAGACGAATAAAATAACACCCAGTATATATCTACACATATGTAACCACATAAAACAGTTTCCACATGTCTTCCTACATAAACCGTATATTTATTTTAAACTTGAAGTTAGATAAAGTTACGACTGCAGCGGTACATAATTAGTTTGCTCTTTATACACGTGGGTTGTATTATTGTATCATGCTAGTTGCATGCGAGCACACTCGCTACGTCTCGCATCCTTACCTTAGCCACTTATTTCACAGAAGCCTTCATAATGTAGACAATAAGGAATAAGTATGCATGATTTTTTTGAATCGCATTTCTTAATAAAATATGAAAATACCGTAAAAGAGATGACAGCAAGAAAAATAAAAATCGGCCAAACAATACGGATGATATACAAGCATTTTAAACTACTACCTAAACAGAGAGATCTGACTACCATATAAACTCCATCTTAAATTCTGTTTTGCTAGAAAGAGATAAATAAATGGTGGCTTATATTTTGGTTACCTACTTATTTATAGTTATTCAAAAAATATTTTTGCTTCTTAAAGCAAATCAAAAAACGCATGCCTATCGCATAACTAAGAGTAACTATTGCGGTACGGAATCCTAAAAATAAAAACTAACAAAGCTCAAAACATATTTATCAACTCAACAAGGCCCACTCCGGTAAACGCCATGTTTGATAAACAAACGCGATCACAACAGAAACATGAATACTCGTAAACAACAGGAATAGACCGACAATCATACGTTTATTATCGACTTAAGATATCTTTGCCTTGCGTCATGGGCCTAGAATTAAGGTTAAGTATTTTTAACCTACTGTCCGAGCAGGTGGGTAATGTTATTCTGGCGTATATATGCAGAGTATGTATACAGTACAGTTGTAGCGAATCGTATCATGTCAGAAATTCTAGTATTTATCTGATGGCCTCTTCGACTACGATAATAACCAAAGTAGGTAAGCACATAACTCCTCTGTATACATACCTAGCCTTCGAGCATGCAAGCACAATATAAAATTTGACAGATGCTAGGGAAATGAATACACCTATTCCATATTCTGACGTAAGACGCTTAAGGTTTAAAATAAAAGTGTCCCGTCTTGATAAAATCGGTATAAAAATGTGAAAATCGCAATAGTCGCTTAGTAGTAAAAGTCAGGACGAGACACTTTTGTTTTAAACGTTAATCGTTAAGTCTTACGTTAGAATATTGAATAGGTGTATTCATTTCCCTAGCAACTGTCAAATTTTATCTCGTGCAAGCATACTAAGCCGAGCACGCGGGACGTTTTACGTTCGACAGCTAACATTTGGCCATCGAATTGAAAGGCGAGAATGGCACCCTTGCCTATTATGGTCGTGTTGGGCAGACAGACGTGGATGAAACATCCGTCAGTCCGTCACTTTCAGACCAATGTGCAAGTGGGAGGGTGACGGATACTTTATCACCGTTTATCCGCGAAAGGCGGTCATAAGACGGGCGCTGGGTAGTGTTAAATATTATCCGATGCATTATCCAACACGTTAGATACTTGAACGCGTAACGTTTGTATCGGTAAGCAATCTCACTCGCTGTATATAAATAAATGCTATTTCCATCGGCCCACACGCAAATCGAGCCAAATCGGCGCCGGCGCCACCCACAATACAGCTAAATTAATACGTAATAATTACAATGTTTTCACGTAAATTGTAACAATTGGGCTCTATGTTTATTTTAGGGATGTTACGGAGGTTGGACTCCGATTCCCAGAAGTCGGAACTTAAGATTAATATTACCCCTCAGATTCCGGCTCCGACGCTTTTAAATCGGAGGTTATAATCGGAGGTCGTGTAGTGCAGTTGTGTGAGTGAGTTTAGTAGTGTCCCCTTGTTTTGCAGACACTCATTTAAATCGAAAGCTAATTTCTGCTGAAACCTTGTTTTCAGGTTATCTTAAGCATGGGTTACGTAGGTTAGGTTAGACCTGTGACCACAAAAAAATTATAACTCCTGCAAGTCTGTCGATGAAATGAAAATTCGGTGAAGTAAAACATTATATGAAATGAGTGTCGGTGATTCAAGGGTAAACCGAGTCTACTACTTGTACTGTTTATGATTTAAAATATATGTATAATTTTTCAACTGAAATGAAAGAGGCTAACTGCCGCACTCAAAGACGTAAATTAATTTTCAAGTTTCATTAAAGATGCTGCTGTCACTTTCTTTGCTATAGCAATAGAATAAGACGCAGCAACTTTAATGGAACTTAAAAATTAATTGACGTCTCCGAGTGCGGCAGTAAATAATATTTGTATTATTTTATTAGATCTGCCCTTAACACATTTCTCTTCCGATTCCGGTTCTGACTCCGTCTCCGAAAAACCGAATTTAAAAACGCCGACTCCGACTTCGCTTCCAATAAAACTTCCCTAACACCCCTAGTTGATTGACGTACATGCATTATGAATGAATGAATGAAGGAATGAGTGTCTGAGCGCTGTAGCATAACAGCAGGGCCCTCAGCCAAGATACATTACGCTTAGGGTTTGCAATTCGAATATTCGAATATTCATATTATTCGAATATCCGCCAAAAATAAAATCCGAATTCATCAATATTACTTATTCGAATAAATCGGATATTTTGAATAGTACAAAAATAGGATTTAAATAGTTAAATGCCTTCAGTAAAACGCTAGAATAGCTTTTCTTCATACCTACTGACATGACATGAGGCTTTAAAACGAATTTCCTATTATACTCCCTGGCAAAAAAAAACAGTTTAGATCCCTAAAACTTATAATCGAGTAAGCCAGTGACAAAACGGGGTCGCTCGGTACCTAATTATTGTTAATAACAATCAATTGTGTTTTTCATATTATATTTAGGGTAATATCTGCATTTTTAAACATAATATCTTTGATTATATAATTTGAAATCATTATTTCGTTTTATTTCATAAAATATTCAAATTATCCGAAAAATCCGAATATTCGAATACATGAAATCGAAATATTCATATTATTCGGATGTAAAAAGTGAACGGATATTGCAAACCCTAATTACGCTGACTAGCGTTTCTATTCGTTTCATTTTTAAACCAATCGCGTCACTGGTAGATCACGTGACTCTTCGTATCACGTGATCTACCAGTGACGCGATTGGTTTAAAAACGAATAGAAACGCTAGTTAGCGTAGTGCATCTTGGCTAAGGGCCCTGGACAACTTAAGCTTGCCGGTTTGTCACAGATGTGTTCTAGTTCAAGAGGGCGGCGAAGTTGGAAAGCTAGATATCATAGCTCCGGAACATGTGATTCTGTTAACGTCTTCACATCGACTGAGACGAAGAATAACCGGCGAATTGACCGCGGTTAGCCTAAATAGTAATAACCCTACGAAGCTAGCGGTCCCGGGTTCGAATCCATATGGGAAAATATTTGTGTGATGAGCGCGAGCATTTGTTCCCGTGTCATGGGTGTATTCTAAATATTCAAGTATGTATATTGTTGCCTAGTACCCATAGTACAAGCCTAGAGCATAGTTTGGGACTAGGTCAATTTGTGTGAGATTGTCCCTGATATTTATTTATTTAATTTAGGTCGTCCGTCAACTCCATACAAAATTATTTGTTTTCGCTTTACCTAGTTTTTTTCACTTGCATTGTATCGTACATACGAGTACGTGTATTGTATGGTAAGTGACTAACACTTTTTTTTACTAGAGTCTAAAGACATCAGAAAGCATATATTATAAAAGATCATAAAGTGTATAGAAATGTAGATGGTAAATTATGACGTTCTCAATATAAAGGGACCTTATATGGGTAGGCGGTTACGCCGTTTTTAGAACTGTTACCATAGTTACAAGAATAAGAAGAGCATAACTGCCTTCCTCCATAAGGTCCCTTTATATTGAAAACGTCACAATTATACTTAGTAGTTTCGCGAAACGCACTATACCAAGATAGCCGGTCTAATTATGACGACTTCAGACATTTGGGTATAACGGGGCTTAGTTTCACCTGAACCTAACATGCATCACAAGAATAAAGTGACAGCACGAATACAAAGTTTCTAGATTAGCTTAGAGCCTGTGCACACTAGCGTTTTAAGCCAGACCCCCGGTCGAAAAACGCTAGTTCACACAGGCTCTTAATAGATTTAAACGTTTTATTTCATTACTCTAGCAATACCGGATAAAATCGCTTATTAATAAAAGGTAATAAAAGTCAGGACGAGACTTTTATTTTAAACATTAAGCGTTCAGTCTTACGTTAGAATATGGAATAGATGTATTAATTTCCGTGGCACCTGTCAAATCTTATCTCGTGCATGCATACTAGTCCGCTGTATACACGAACATTCTAAAATCGAACGAAAAGCTACTGGAAAATAACCTAACCAAAAAATTTCGTTTTTGGAACAAGCTTTTGTTGCCAATTGTACTTTTTTAGCACCGTCGTCATTTGATTATGAAGACAAATCCAACGAGCCCCAACACGTCGGGTTTATCATGTGTAGTTTAGGAGTTCCAATGGCCACCTTCCGTCTCCAGCTCTATGATACCATATTATTGCATTGTCACCAAAGTAACGTCAGCTTAATCGGTCAACGAAGGGGGTAAAATTTCAGTTACTTTGACCCACACAAACGCGGTAAGCTAAATTAAAGCTGGTAACAATCGCACGCGCAGTCTCCACCCGCCGATAATGGGAATTCCTTCGATTCAATAATACACTGGGATACGTCGGCTCCCGGCTCGCTATAAAAGCTAGCTAATAGCGGCGTTAGTCAACATGCTAGCCGATTTAGCTAACAAAGAAACGACAACCGACACACTTGAGGTTTCACACGGAGAAAAAAATATTTTACAATATTACCAGATCGTATTGTAGTTATGATTCTGGTGTAGGAAAACAGATTTCAGTTATCGTTGACAGATTTTTTTTTGACAACAAGTCTAATTTTTGTTAATACTAGAATATTCTAGTTAAAGAAGTGGACATTTTGGGAAACGGTTATTCTAGCCAGTGATCAATTTGGTGACCGGCCATTAAAGGAGTGGTCATTTTGGGAAGTGGTCATTCGGTCATCCGGTCATGTGGTCACTTTGGGAAGGGGTCATTATGCGCCGAAAGGAAAATATTCTAGTACTTACACGAAAACTTTGATATCGTTTTGGTTACCATCTAAGGTCGGAGTTCACCAACAGTTAAACAGGCGATTAGAGGTCTGACGGCTGTCAAAATGTATTGACTAACAGCCGATTAGGATTTAACAGTCCGTTAAATTGGTTGGTGAACTCCGACCTAATAGTTACAGAGTAAAATATGCATTTAGCATACAACAGGTTTTGTATACTACACAAAATTTGTTTCCTACAATACTAGGAAAATGGTAATAGGTACTAGAAATTATGTTGTACAGAAGTTGAATTTTCTAGTAATGTGTAAAAAACGTATAGTTTTCGCATATAATACAATAAAATACAGTAGAATTTACAATATTCTGTTACAGGAAAGTAGATTTTTTTCTCCGTGCAATACCAAAAAGGTACAAAAAGAGCCATCTTGGAAATCCTAATTGTAATTTATCCTTATGCATTATTAGTCCAAATTTCGTAGATATACACAAAATATATCTAAAAAAAAATATTTAAAAAAAATCATTTTAAATTTGAAATGCCTTAAAATAATTTTCATTTTAAATTTTCCCGCTAAAACGCTAACTTCTGTCATGGCGTCGCTATGACGTCACGATCTTCTAAATACTAGTATATACTAAAGTACTCTGTGGGCTCACGAAAATCTTGTTTCTTGGCAAATGTCAAAAATATTGTTTGTTTAGAGGAACGTGACGTTTGCGGTCAAGTGATAACGAGGATGAAAATATTTATTTTTGTATAATTAATTTAAAAGATATTATAAATATAATAAACATGAAAGTGTGATTTTCGGTAATTTTATTTATATTAAACGCTACCGGAAAAAATATAATATGTATTTATTTTCGTTTAGTGTCTACACCCCTATTATAAAACTTTTTAGTGTTGTTACAATACGAACCTAACCTAACCTAACCGCAGGTTTTTTGGTTTACTTAAAACGTTTTTAAACTCTGCTGAAACCATTTTAGGACGATTCGGACTCGCGATGCGTTAGGACAATAGTTATTTGTAATGCAAGGCTGCAAAGTTGTTATTTGGCGTGAGAGTACTGAATTCCGAGTTAGCGAGGATTCTAAAATTGAACCACAAGCCTAGCTAGTGGTTCAAAAATAGAATCCTGAGCGTAACGAGGGATTCAAGGCCTCGAGACCCAAATAACCTTGCTGCCGTGCGAAACACTATTTTTCACCTCAGTGTAGCGAGGAAAACACTTGGCGTTGGAAAAACAGTTGTGGCAGGCCTCGCGCAACGCCTCCTCCGCGCACAGCACCAACATTACTTTCCACGCTAGCGGTTAAAGTGGACTTTTGCGTGCAGATTTTGACCGACAAAGAAAGCTTTTCCGAGCTGGTAAGGTGAAAAGAAAATTATACTCGCTATTTCATCATCCTCATTTTCATCCGTGGATTGTGCAAAAACAATTGAAGATGCGAGAAGACAGGGTATGTATTCAAGATGTTGCGAGTTAAATTGCGACTTAATACCTGTGTTATGCCTTAAAAATGTAGATCGAATCAATGTGACATACCCCGTTCATCCACGTTTTCAATTTTAATGTCACTACTCGTATCTTCCAAAGAAAACTCTCTATTGCGTCCATTTTTAATTCTTGACAATGATGCTTCTGTTCCTCCCCTTAATAGTAAGTAAGCAACCATTTTTCCATTCATCCTGAGTTATATATTTTCATTTGCTAAACTTTTAGTAGCCTACATAGTCATAGGAACATTTTTTAGCAACAAATCCTTTAACTATTCCCCAAAAATATGTTCAATTAAATTGTTGATTGGTGGTTTAAGCGAAGTAAGATAATGAGTTTGCAAAACGTACGTTATATTACATAATTTCAAATATGGAATGTCTATGGATTACTTCACTACTACATACATGCAAGAAGGGCTTAAGTTTTTTACCCATACATATAATGTATAATTATGTACAGCCACCATAGAACCCTGTCATAATGACAACGTCAAGTCACTCAAAAGAAATTACGTCAAAATTTTCCGTCGACTTTCTGTGAGAGGGTTATATAGTGGCTCAACAATCCCGTGTGGTGACTGTACGTGATCAAATATCGGTTGTCCACTTAACCTAAACTATTGGACTGGTTTCATATGATTCGTTGAGAACGTGCAAGCGTCATACGCTATACAGTGCATTGGGGTTCCGTGTGCAGGCAAATTCCGTAAATCAGGCGTTTATGCACGGAGAAAAAAATATAGTTTCCTTTAACAGAATATTGTAAATTCTACTTCTACGTCTACTAATAAAATCGTTTGTCCTGACCGACTATCAACGCTCAGCCAAAACTACTAAGTGTAAAAAGCTGGAATTTGGAATATACGTTTATTTTGTAATGTAGTCCGCTAAGAAAGGATTTTTGGAAATTTCAACCTCAGGGGGAAATGGGAGGGGGCTTTAAATGAAAGGGCTGGTCGCTAGTATATAATATGTACGTATATTCTAAATATATTTTATAACAATTATAAGTTTGGAACCCCTGTTATAGATTTCGGCCGGCAGGCTGCCTGACAGAATGGAAGAAGAAGAAGAAAAACATTTACAAATTGAGACTGCCGATAGACTGTTCGTCTGTATTGCCCTTTAGGATAATGTTTCCGAATAGCAAAGTGGTACAGAGGGATTTATTTTAACATCCAGGGCACAGCTGGTACCCAGCGAGTGACA
Organism: Tortrix viridana; assembly: GCA_963241965.1. Lineage (NCBI taxonomy): Eukaryota > Metazoa > Arthropoda > Insecta > Lepidoptera > Tortricidae > Tortrix > Tortrix viridana. The sequence continues at coordinate 4,048,159 of OY725171.1, read as the reverse complement.
GCAGCCTCGGCGCTTGCGCAAGAACACCTGTGCGAGCGCATTCATGGAAGGAATTCTGTGGGCTCAGCTTACGCTATAAAAAAAGTGAAAATCGCTATCCGCTTAGTAATAGAAGGTAATAATAGTCAGGATTATTATAGAGGCATATGTAATTCAAAATCTAAATAATTTAGAATTAGGTCACTTTAATTCTAAACCTTGTAAGGAAGGATGTGTATAATATAATTAATTACCTACACATATGCAGCTTTAATATTTTTGTTAAACTTGTTAAGGTTTTTGCAAAGACCTTCACATACCAACATTTCGCGTACTTTTCGCATAAAATTCAAAAATAGACCGACAATCATAACAGGTCGTTACCGTTTCAATCTAGGATGTCGAATAATAAAAATAGCGAGCTTTGTACGTTCCGACCGCCCACCGGGCTAAGCGTTATTATCGCGGAAACTATTCTCAAATTCTTTATAATCTCTGATTGGATGCCAAGCGTTCTCTAACTAAAGCAGCCGCCGTGTTAAATCGTCTTTCACAACCTTTTATTTCATTACAAGTTTTCATTTAACTTCACATTTGTTAGTTTGTGCAGTGCATTACTGTCAAAAATATAATTAAGCGTCTTGATTCCATTCGAGTCTGACAAGACGTTAGATACAGCAACTAAGATGTAAGTCCTTGCTGTCGTGACTACCAGCTTTGGTTGATGTAACAAATATTATGTATATTTTATTCAATCTATGTCAAATTAGTGAAAATCTTTGATTGGCTCGCATTTTTTTTCAGTGTATCAAGATAAATCCGACGAGACGGAACACGGCGGGTCTGTCTAGTTTCATTGCGGAGTTCCTGTGGCCATCTATCGACTGCACCGGACCAGCTCCTTGGTATCATATGGTAGCATTGTTACCGAAGGTATATTAAATTTCAGCTCGATCAGACAGCGGAAAGCGGTTCAAAATTCAGTTCAAGATTTGAACTATACGACACACAGTTAAATAAAAGGGTCATACACAAGAGATAGGTTCAAAATTGTCCCTTCTCTTCCTAAAATTTTACGACGTGGGAGTTTTTAACTCATATAATTTCGATACAGGCCAAAACTACACCAGACTCCCATTACGCGGATATATCCTACCTAACCCGAAAAAATTGGTTTCAAAGTCTTTTCTGGAACAGAGAGACAACTTTTGTTTCTGTGACTGTGTGTGACCCAAAAGCTTGTGAAAAAGAACTTCTTAGATTGGCGTAGATGGATCATACACAGTCACAGAAACAAAAGTTGTCTCTCGTGTTCCAGAAAGTTAAGGACTTTGAAACCAAATTTTTCAGGTTAGGATATATCCGCGTAGTCTGATGTTGTTTGGGCTTGTATCGAAATTATATGAGTTAAAAACTCCCACGTCGTCAACTTTAAGGAACAGAAGGGACAATGTTGAACCTAACTCTGTGTATGACCCAGGAGCTGATTGATTACGCAAAAGTACAGACGGCAACAAGAGCTGGTCTTAACAATTCATTTTAACAGGAAGTTATTTTTGTCAGAAACGTAATCAGTTAGGAACAATCACAATTCCTAGGACAAAAATATTCTGTGCTCTAATTCAGCCGTGTTATTATTATAACTCGATAGCTGACCCGTCGGCGAACAAGCGAGCGTCTCGAGAAATCTGTGTCTTATTTATCTCCCTTTGGAAACTATCGATTTTTCTGGGATAAATAAAATACATAAATAAATATCAGGGGTCATACGTCAAACGTATACCAAGACTCAGGAACAAATACTCGAATCGCGCTCATCACACAAATATTTGTCCATACCGGGATTTGAACCCGGGACCACTAGCTTCGTAGGCAGGGTCACTACCAACTAGGCTTACCGCGTCGTCAAAAATATAAACAATTAGGTATCTTGTGTTAATCTAGAATAAGAGAATACAACCATTCACACACATGACATATCGTTCAAATTGTTACGAGTGTAAATACTGACTATAGCTACATACTAATGCCCTTACTAATAAACGTTGAGTAACCGCTGAGTAGTTATACCATGCTTTGTCCTTATCTGTCGAATTCAAATGTCACAATGACAGATAAGGACAAAGCATGGTATAACTACTCAGCGGTTACTCAACGTTTATTAGTAAGGGCAATAGAATTATTCCAATATGTAACATTGAATACATTTTCGTCTCCGTTTCAGCTGGGGCCAAAATGCTTTCGTGTGTCCGGCTGTCCGGCTGTTCTCCTCTTCAGGTCGCAATACTCAACCGATCATCGTGAAATTTTGTAAGCTGGTTCGATAATTAATATAAGGAATTTTTTCGGCGATTCAGTTTTTCAAAAAATTTCCAAATTTCGGAGATATGGGGGTTTTTGCGATTACCAACTTATTTGCGGTGTTGGTGAACTGACCGCGACCTATGTCGATGTATGGGGGTAATAGTTATCCATGGCAAAGTTAAGTTTGTCGCTAGGTCTGCAGCTCACAGAGGCACCTAGTATTTTAATTTTATAACGCATTAGACACGCAAAATTCGCAGCTGCTTATAACACCGATATCACTCTGTGGATACATTTTTGTGTGTAGTGGTAGCGAACACAACAATATTTAGTACATTACGCACACACGATTATTATATACACGTACCTATATTTATTGACATACATTTATACAAGCATTCACACACAAGCAAAAGCTTTTTCGGAGTCATTACGCTTAGCTTTTCATAATACAGCAATGTCGCCGTTTTAATTTGGACCATTAATTTTCTTTAATTTAAACTATTTTATTTTTAATATATTTTTATTAACAACCCTTTGTCTGGTTCAATTCAGAATGCAGACGAATTTTCAAAATTGGAATAAAACATCTTCGAATTAAAACTGGCTGGCTATAAATATCTATCTTTGCATTCTTTTCCTAGATAAAACATAGACTGATTGAACAACTGATTGTTTAAAGGTGTCGGTTGGTAGCCGACTGCACGCGGCATCAGCAGACAGCACGTGCCGCGCGGCACTACTGGTTTTTATGTATTTCTATGAAATTCCCTCCGTAGCTAGCGGCACGTAGCCAGCGACGCGTCGTCGAGCGGCAGGCGACACTTACGCCCGACTGCAGATCAGTAGTGCCGCTGACGCCGGAGCATTGAGCAACGACACGTCTTTGGCTCGATTTCTTTTCGGATTAAACTTAATATATCGCTTTTCAAATGTTCATTGATCAGTACTGAATAAGTTCATTCACTTGCTCTGCATTTCAGCATAGGACGTGTGGCTCTTCGTCTTCTTCTGTATAATATAAACAAGTCATCATCATCTTCCTCTTCTAATAAAATATATAAAAAATTGCGATCACTATTCTCGAACACGTCAGACATTGTTTCACGGAACACTCGGAACCAACTGAATGCCGTCTGCAGTTGCCGCCTGTAATTGCTGTCTGCAGTCGGGTTCGAATTCATGACAGCACGCAGCAGCAGCAGACAGTACGTGCCGCGCGGCATGTGCTGCCGGCTGCTGCCGCGTGCAGTCGGCTACCAACCGACACCTTTACTCTCCTCAAACCGATATTACAGAGCAATGAAAGAAAATAACCATTATTAACCTTACTACCGCTTGAGAGTAACTTTAATTACCCGACTGACCCGTATGTCTATTTCTTTGTCACGCTCTGCAGCCTAAACGGCTTGACGGATTTTAACATTATGAGGTCTCATTCGATTTATTCACATATAAACCGCTTCCCGCCTGCAATACGTTTTCCAACATTTAAGTAATGTTCTTTAGATTATAGGGCTTGTTTTTAGCTTTTCAGTTGATATTTTAAGCAGTCGGGTTTTTGATTTTATAAATTAATAAATGTTTTTTTCTTTAATAAGACTATTAAAGTTTAAACCGCAATAGCAATACACTTCGTATTTATTCGATTCCGTCTTTTAATATGTACCTAAGTTGTTTGATATTTTATTTCCCCTGGCATTTTTCGATTTAAGATTATGTTACTCTGTCAATAGTTGCTGAAGCGAATGTCGTAGCGGTTAGGTAGAAGTTTCCATTTGAAAATCTGAATGAATACTTGAAAGTTTAAATTCTGGATGTGGTTTCGTTAATAAAAATTAATAGTTATGCGTTACACGCTCTGAAATGGGCTTTAGTTCTAAATTCTACGTCATTTTCATTCAAAACGGTATGTCCCCGCATTTCACCCCACATGGAAGAATAGTAATTAATTAAATATGCTTTATTCATGAATAACTGTTTCTTCAAGTACCTACGTTGTTTTAAAATGAGGCTGGCTGAAAAATGCTCGAGGCTACAAACATTCCATCTTTAAAAAAACAACGGTAATTAACGCAAATTTCTAAAGACACTGGCAAGATTTCAAATACATTCACAATTTTAAAACATTCGCCGCGCAAAATGTACAGTATAATCTGTCAAGGCGGATCCTCAATTCAGAATCGCAAGCAAGAAGGTCGCAAGTAAAGTTATAGGTATTTTTTTATGTTTTCAGACCACGTATGTGTATAGGTATGTATATGTAATATACATATATAACTTGTGATAATAACACAAGTTTTTTTCCACGATTAAGACCTGTTTGACAAAGCTTGTTTTTCTTGATAACTAATGTGTAATTCAGTAATAACTTCATTGTAATTAAAAAATAATCCAACATTAACTCGTGATTGAGTTATTTTCGTAAAATTTCAAACTTTAACAATTTTTATTATATTGAGTAATTATACAATAAAAATTCACACTATGACAAAGTATTTGTGTGTGTTAAAGTATTTTTTTTGGGACATGGTTGTTTTCTATGTATTTAAGTATTTATTTCTCTATATAAGTATGTTTATCGTTGTCTAGTACCCATAGTACAAGCGTAGAGATTGGGACTTACTGCCGCACTCAGAGACGTCAATTAATTTTTAACTTTCATTAAAGTTGCTGCGTCTTATTCTATTGCTATAGCAAAGAAAGTGAGAGCAGCTACTTTAATGAAACTTAAAACTTAATTGACGTCTCTGAGTGCGGCCGTAGGTCAATTTGTGTGAGACGGTTCCCTGACATTTATTTATTTCATTACACAGATTAAAAAAGACAGCGATGTTATTCTGTTAACGCATCGTCCTTCACATCGACTGGGACGAAGAATAGCCGGCGAATTTACGTCGTCCGTCAAGGTGTACCTAAATGACATTCTGCCTGCACTTTTATTTAGTCGCCTTTTTTATCGGTGAAACCAAAACCAGCCAAAATTTGAACTACTTCTTCCAGAGCTCCTCACTGTGGATTATCACCAGAATTAGCTAAGAACACTCACCTTCCAAACGAAAAAAAAACAAAATCGGTTCATCCATTTAGGCCACATACATAGATACACAGACACACAGATACACACGTTAAAGTTGTTGTGTCGGTTAAAAAGGACTTTGTTAGATGTTCCCAAACTTGTGTCTCTCGAAGCAAGCTCCGCTCTGTAATTGTTAGCTAAATCGTGAGTTATTTTTATTGGGCAGCAATAAAATAACTATGTTTATTATAATAATATTAAATAATTACGAGCCTGAATATCCAGATGTGTCAGGTCTAATTTTATTTATGTCAATCCGCGAAGATTGTTTATTTAGACCGTCTTGAATTATACGTATGTGTTCAAATGGGAAAAGTTGCAAAAGTGTATGCACATCTTCGTACTCTATTGTATATTAGAGTTTGACCTCCGTAAAGCACGATAAGCGATTAACTTTCAAACGTTTTTTGCAATAAATATGGTATGAAAATGAAAATCTTTATTCTGTAAGTAACTGTAGGCACTTTCACAAATATGTCTGAGTGTACCAGCGTTTTCCAAGAGGAGGCCACTGTTTAATATAGGTTGTATGTACAATGTAGTTAGTTCACGACACGACGTATCGTGGTACGATAAACGGCATGACGTCAGGTCGTGAGGCTTGACACAATCAACACATACACCTAATCGTAATATAAATGAGGTTGAAATTAGTTCGACATCGCATCGACGACGTCGCGCCGTGGCACGATACGACGTCGTGTTGTGAACTTACAATGTTGACACGACGTCGATCCATGGTACAGTCAAGGTCATAAATATGTATACACTTTAGTACCTTTGTCTCTTTAATGTCATATTTAAACTGCCATATATGGATTTCACAGCGATTAAAGTGACAAGGTACTAAAGTGTATACATATTTATGACATCGTCTCGTGGGTCTCGTGGCATAGACGTTGTATCGTGTTGTGTGTTGGCCCATAGGGAGCCCCAACGGGCTTAGCATGCATGCACGAGATAAAATTTGACAGGGAAATGAATATATATTCCATATTTAACATTTAAGGTTTAAAATAAAAGTGTGTCGTCCTGACTTTTATTACCTATTAAGCGACTATAGCGATTCTAACTTTTTTATAGTGATTTTATCAAGACTGGACACTTTTATTTTAAACCTTAAGCGTAAAGTCTTACGTTAGAATATGGAATAGATGTATTCATTTCCCTAGCACCTGTCAAATTTTATCTCATGTATGCGTTAAGCTCGCGGGGGGCGTAGAGTACCTACGTCACAAAATACGTAATACGTGTAGTAATACAAAAGGTGTTTTGTATCGCCTTCACTAATAAGTTAGCTTGAAATTTTCACGTGCAATTCCTGACCCTCACCCCTCCCCCTTCCTCCCCCAGGCTCGAGTGTGAAACGTCACATCTGCCTCTCAAGGGAAAAATGATACAAGTCTCGTACACGTGTAACGATGTATAACCTTTTTATTACGAGCTACGTATTTATACTGAAGCCACTTAATTAATAGTCGACCCCTCAGTGTCAATATACATTGTTAACTGAAATCACTCATTTGGAAATATTTCAACGACACGTGTTTATTCCGGGCTCTGCTTAATGAGCGTGGACCTGACAATTTGCATTCGAACGATAATAATGAGTGCAATATCCTACTTATTAAACGAGAAACTTTTATATATATATGTACTTATATATATTTGTACTCTCGTTCTCGAAAACGGCTCTAACGATTTCGATGAAATTTGCAGTATGGGAGTTTACGGGGGCGAAAAATCGATCTAGCTAAGTCTCATATCTGGGACAATTAGTTTTCCCCGCATTTTCACGTGAAAAATTATCCGCTCAATATGGTTCGTAATTTCGATGCGGTTGTTGCCGTCTGAATAGACTGATGGTTAGAGCGTTGGACTACTACGCAGAGACTGATCTTTTTTTTTTTTTACGTTTACCCCGACTTTACGTTCGAGTAGGCTTGTGTCATCCCATGCTTTTAGAGTCTAAATGTTCCTCCCGGCCCGCCCCCCTTCTTCATTATTTGACCCTGACGCAAAACAAAAAGTTTATCTTTGTATCTGTGTGTGTGTGTGTGTGTATCTGTCTGTGGCATTGTAGCTCCTAAACGGATGAACCGATTTTGATTTAGTTTTTTTATTAAAGACGACTTGATCGAGAGTGGTCTTAGGTTTAGTGAAAATCTGTTAAGCCATTTAAGAGATATAAGCTCCGAGAGTAGGAGTCCCGATTCTGCCCTGCTAAGGTAAAAGGCAGTATTTTACACAAAACTACTGTAGCAATTGCAACCTTATTACCCAGTAATGAGGTTGCAATTATTACAGTAGCTTAGTGTAAAATACTGCCTTCTACCTTAGCAGGGCAGGATTGTGGTCGGGGTTCTTTATCTATTTATAGTCTGTACTAGCGACCCGCCATTGCTTCACTCCAGATATTATGTACATGAACATTCCGTGAAAATTTATCTAACTGATGGTGAAAACCCATTGATTTAGTGGATACACAATCCCGAAAAAAATCTTGTAAAAACTGTCTGAAAATGACATTGACAGGTATACTCAGATACATGCTAATACCGCTAATTTTTACCTTATACTCGTAATGCGAACCATCTTTCTTGCAAAATACAACTCAATGTACTACACGTCAATTGTCAAATTTGCAAACTTACATTTCAAAATATTGAATACTTTTTAGTTACGTGGTACGTTATTTACCAATACTTTACGTCAAATGATAACAACGAGTCATAATTTGTAAGTACAAAATAAATTACTAAAAATCATGAAAGCATTATAAGTTTAACTAGAATCTTTGCTGTTATATACGTATTTTTTTTATAGAATATTTAATCATTATTGACAACTGCCACTGTCTACATTCGGAACAAAACTAACAGCAAAACTTATGCCAATATCGATTCGGCATAAGTTTTGTCGTGCCATTTTTTTCTGCTGATTGTGTATCTAATGTGAAAACCGCATTAAAATCCGTTGCGTAGTTTGAAAGATCTAAGCGTACATACAGAGGGACAGACGGCGGGAAGCGACTTTGTTTATACATATACTATGTATGTAGTGATAGATATTGACGCAAACGGCAATTCGATTAGCGAGGCGCGCGTTACGAATTAAAAACTCTACCTTACGGGTAGTTGTTAAGTTTCTCGAATCGAACGCTAATAAGGACATCCTGTTCACCAGTACGCATCCTGTTTTATACGTGATTACAGCCTTCGTCACATCGTCACACATTTACATTAGATATAATATAATAAATAATAATAATCCAGCCTATATACGTCCCACTGCTGGGCACAGGTCTCCACTCATAATGAGAGGGTTTGGGCTATAGTTCCCACGCGGGCCCAGTGCGGATTGGGAAATTCGCACACACCGTCAAATTGCTTTGCAGGTGTGTGCAGGTTTCCTCACGATGTTTTCCTTCACCGAAAAGCTCATGGTAAATATACAAATTATATTTCGCACATAAATTCCGAAAAACTTAGAGGTGCGAGCCCGGGTTCGAATCCACGACCCTCTGCTTAAGAGTCGGCAGGTTAAACCATTAGGCTACCACGGCTTTTTATATTAGATACCAATATACATTTATATATAGGTGAAACGCGAAAATATTGAGATTTTTTTAAAGCAAGAAAGCAAAGGCATGCCACCAACGGGCTTAGCGGGCAGATAAAATTTGACTGGTATCAGCGGAATTAATACATATATTTCATAATCTAATGGAAGAGTGAACACTTTAGGCTTAAAATAAGTGTCCTGTCTTGATAATAAGTAATAAAAGGTAATAAAAGTCAGGACGAGACACTTTTATTTACCTTAAGCGAAGTCTATAGAATATGGAATAGCCCTAGCACCTGTCAAATTTTATCATGCATATGCATGTTAAGCCCGCTGAGAGTGAGATCTGAGACTTATATCTCAAGACTGCAATCCTCAGACTGCAAAGATGGAATATCTCTACGCTACTTCACCGTGTGTCTAACCCTACATCGGAACACAACAATACGAACATCCTGTAAGGCGGTTGGACGAAGGATATTGTGCTATTAGGCACAGCCTCAGCTCGTGATGTCATATACATATAAGATAATAAGATATTTATTTATTTAAAACTTGTACTACGTTATACTTCGTTGACTAGGCGCAACCAGTTGATTTTTTAACGTTTTTTTTTCCGTCGATATGCCAGCTATTCGCCTCTACGTTTCTCTTGAGAACCGCTAAGGATTGGATCTCTCTTACAGCCGACCTTTCCAGAAAAGTATAATTTGGAAATTCAAACCGATAGTTAATAGGCATTATCTAGGTAAGCATGCTACATCTTCGGCTTCATCATCACTTTCCATCAGGTGAGATCGAGGTCAAATGCTTGCTATCACTACATAGTACTAAGTCACTTCCTGCCGTCTGTCCCTCTGTGTGTACGCTTAGCTCTTTCAAACTACGCAACGGATTTTAATGCGGTTTTCACATCAGTTAGTTAATTTTACGGAAGGTTTATGTACATAAGAGTACCCGGAGTCATATATAAAAAAACGTAAAGACATTTTGCTCTAATTGCTTTAATTATAAGTAAGTAGTTAGAGTATATCTTAACAAAGGTACAATAGTTATTTACGTCACTTTAATAAATCATAACCTAACTTAACCGAGTTACAAATCCCTCGACGAAATCAACCTTACTCAGAACTCATAACTCGTGAATGGTTTAACGGATTTTCATCAAACCAAGCTAAGAACACTCTCGATTAACTCACCTTTCTAAAAAAAAAAAAAAACAAAATTCGTGCATCCGTTTAGGAGCTACGACGCCACAGACATACACAAACACACAGATATACAGATACACAAGTTAAACTCATAACACCCCTCTTTTTGCTTTGGGGGTTAAATAGTATCGCGGGCCTATAGCGGGTAGAAGACTCAACATATATAACACACGCACAAAAGGAGCTTACTTTAACAGGCAGATAAATTTACTTGTCGATTATGAAACAGGCAAGGTAACCGCCTATTTCACGATCGTCATAAAATATATCTGACCGATTAACTTTGCCCTTACGAGAGGGCTTACTTTAACTGACAGATAAATTTAATTGTAGATTATGAAACAGACTAACCGCCTGTTTCACAATCGTCAAGTAAAGCATATCTGTCAAATAAATTTCGCTCTTTCCTTTCTTACACTTGAAAATATACAAAGAGAGGGCTTACTTTAACTGGCAGATAAATTTAATTGTAGATTATGAAACAGGCTTAATGTTTTTAGTAGGTATTGCATTCGCCTTGGTGGAGTTCTCAAATAGATTAAAATGTTTGTTAGGCCTTTCACGTCAGAGCGGACCGTTGCATTGACTTTATTTACGTGAAACTCTTATGATAAGTTTATTCGCTTCAACCTTAATTAAAAAAAGTATAATCATAAACATAAACACATGACTATCGACGACGCAGTTAACCCAGTTGTAGCGACCCGCCTACGAAGCTAGCCCGGGTTTGATTCCCGGTTAGGCAAATGTTATTATTTATTGTGCAATGAGCGCGAGTATTTGTTCCTAAGCCTTGGAGCCTAGGTTTTATATAATTATATATATATTATATACAAGTATTAATTTGGGACTTGCGTGAGGTCGTCCCCTAATACCTAATACTTAATACGTTTACTTATTTATTCATACTGCAATGCGGGACTTTACAAAACTAATTTATTACTAAAATTCACAACGTTACATAGAACCTCTTTACTTTTCTATAATGAAAATGAAATCGAGCCGGCCACCACGTGTTGCTGAGTCTTGTCAATTTCGTAGCACTGGCAGTTTTAAAACAAACGCTTTGTATTATTTACTTTATAGATCGTGATAGTTATACAGTATACGCATTTTTAAAATTGATTTTACTATTTATAAGTTTTACAGAAATAAAACCCCAGTAGGGCACAGTCAGATGAATAAATAAAAACTTGGACCGTAGTTCGCATACACAAACTTATACAAAAAAAAAAACAACCGAGAACAAAAATCAGTAGAACACGTGCCTAACATGGCTAAGCACAAAACTCCATTCCATTTTCAAATTTCAAATATCATCAAAACTTTACAAAACTTTTTAATTCGCTCCAAAAAGTTATTTTTTCAAAAACCACAGACAAACATACCACTTTTTCCCACCGAAGGCGCGCCAACCACAGCCACTTTCACTTCGGATAGCGAGGACTTTTTCCGTCTGATACCGCGCGACGTCATCCCATACGCGCGTCCGCCGCGGACGCTGCTACAGTCTGAATATCCCACATCGTCTAAAAATATATGAAGCGACATCGCATTTAATAGGTCAAGAGCTTTGGCCAAGATCACCGACAGGGATGGCTGTAATTGTGACGAGTTTACAACCGATTTTCAGTCAGATTGTAAAACCGTTAAAAGTTAAAGGTGTTCTTCGCTTTGAATTTCGTTTCTCAGAAGCTTGAGCCGTTTTTACACCGCGCGGTACCGTGAGAAGGGGAACATTCTTAAACCGCGACTCTGCCGTGTTTTGATACTGTCGTGTTATAATCATGTTTAATTTTCATGGTGTACTTTTATACATTTTGGAATCGTAGCTCTTTATTTTGGATTCGACGATGTTTTTTATATTGTATGCAAAATAATAAAAAAACGTTTGATTACAAAGTACCAGGAGAATAAAAGTTCCAAGGAGTGTAGCGTAATAATGGTCAGGATATCTTGGTAAGGTACACTGCCAAACTGCGATGCACGTTGCTTTAATAATTCCTACACGGAGAAAAAAATATTTTACAATATAATTGTATAGTAGTTATGATTCTGGTGTAGGAAAAAAGATTTCAGCCATTTGCCATGGCCTTCAACTACGAACAATATTTTGAATAGCTTGCTAGGAGGCGGGATGGCGATCACAATATATGGGGTTCCATTGACAGGTGATTCCTGCTGCCAATGTCTTGGATTTTACTAAATTTATACTGTTCGTCATTATTTGAACAATAGAAGTGGCTTTATTCTGAATCAGATATCGGGCATGGTAGTAAATAGTATATAACATTAAAAAGGTCAATTCTTATTTTATGTTTTTGTCGGGTTTTAGTTTTTTAACTTTATTATTACAGTTTTAAGTGTGATTAAAAACCAGCAATATTTACTTAATATGTCCAACATTCTGCTCGAAAATATCAGACTCGCTCTTAGACTCTGGTGATAGTTAGAGACATGTGTCAGACAAAAATATGTAACACCGCAATGTTCGTTTATACATTTTCCCTGGTGACTGCAGGCCTGTTGTTATTGGTGGTGTGGTAACATGTGGATATATACGTGGACACATCTGTCACTTTCTGTGAGTGCGTATCGGATGTTCTATCTACACATCCACCGCGTTAAAGGCCCAGCCCAGTTATCCTCGTAAGTCTCACGGCTTGAGGGCTCGGTCCATGTTCGCGAGGTATCGAGTTCGATGCCCGTCGTCGCTGTGTACCATTGTTAACAGACACTATTAGCTTCACTGGTAACTCGATAACAATGTAATACAATCATGGAAGCGGACGTTAACCTGTTTCTAATCGGATTGAATTTATTTATATGTGGCATAGCGAGATCATAAATAAGCCGTGGTAGCCTAATGGTTTGACCTGCCGACTCTTAAGCAGAGGGTCGTGGGTTCGAACCCGGGCTCGCACCTCTAAGTTTTTCGGAATTTATGTGCGAAATATAATTTGTAAATTTACCATGAGCTTTTCGGTGAAGTAAAACATCGTGAGGAAACCTGCACACACCTGCAAAGCAATTTGACGGTGTGTGCGAAGTTCCCAATCCGCACTGGGCCCGCGTGGGAACTATAGCCCAAACCCCTCATTGAGAGTGGAGGCCTGTGCCCAGCAGTGGGACGTATATAGGCTGGATTATTATTTTATTGTTATTATTATAGCGAGATCACGTCAAAATCACACCAACGCTCCTGGGAGGATTTCAGGGGGTTTCAACCGCCCGTCATCACCGTTATCAATATATTGACGAAATCAATGACACCTACAGCAACTTCTGATGCTAATAGAAACTCCCCGGTTCTGCTTCTGTTTACATCATAAGTTGCTAGTGATGACGGGCGGTTGAAACGCCCTGAAATCCACCCTCCTTTTACACTAGCGTACAAGTAGATAGTGTTCTAGTATACAAGGCGTTCCACCGAAAGTACCTTAAATATTGTAGATATATTTTGTTGTATGGAGACATTATATTATTTTTAAAGGTAAGTACTGCTATCAATATTTAAAAAAAATGCTTGCCTGGTCAATAAACAACCTGTATTTTTGTGATGCCAATCGAAAAAGTAAATGTTAAACAATAATTGCCTTACTTCAAAAAAATACAATATTTAAAGTACTTTCCCTTCATGTCGCATAGGCGTAGACGCCCTGTACGCTGTACGAGTATAGTAAAGACAGCCCTAAACCGTGCTTGTTCCGTGATTCCGGTGGCGACCGGCCAACACCCGGCCTGTTCGCCGCTAATTAATTTAGGCTCGGACTATATGCATTCGGAATCGGTCCGGTCCTATGTAAATCGGGATCGGATAGCCCGGAGAAAAAAATATTTTCCAATATTAGCAAATTGTATTGTAGTTATGATTCTGGTGTAGGAAAACAGATTTTAGCTATGGTTTACCGATTTTTTTTATGACAACAAATCATATTTTTGTTAATACTAGAATATTCTAGTTAAAATATTCTAGTACACGAAAACTTTGATATTGTTGTGGTTAGCATCTAATAGTTACAGAGTAAAATATGCATTTAGCATACAACAGGTTTTGTATACTACACAAAATTTGTTTCCTACGATACTAGGTAAATGGTAATAGGTACTAGAAATTATGTTGTACAGAAGTAGAATTTTCTATTAATGTGTTAAAAACGTATAGTTGTCACATATAATACAATAAAATCAAGTAGAATTTACAATATTCTGTTAAGATAACTAGATTTTTTTCTCCGTAGCCGGATCCCATGTAGTCAATGCCGGGAAATATCAAATTGTTCGAGCGGCGGATTGAATCCGGGATTATCCGGGGTCGTTTTTTTCGGATGGAACGATTCCGGATGCATATGATCCGAGCCTTAGTCGCTAATAATGTCGTATCGGACGTTACTTCGCGTCATTCGTTCTGGCGTATGTTGTGAAAATTCAAATTCAAATTCAAATATTTATTCAGTAAATAACGAATAAAAGATAACAAAGTTACTATCGCATTAAAAAAAACCGGTCAAATGCGAGTCGGACTCACGCACCAAGGAAGGGTTCCGTATTTAAGTCCGTACTTCAAAAACATATCTTTTTATGTATGTTTTTTTATATATTCGTATGCAATAAGGTTCATTTTGACTTACCTAAATTTTAGTACAAATCTTTAAAGTTTTTTGTCAATTTCTCGAAAACTATAAAATTTTACCACTTTGTTTTATTTTTTCCGTAAAACACAAGTAATTATCTATAAGTTAAGAACTTTTCAGATTGTTTGGTTCATAAACTTCGGAGATAAGGGGGGAACGGTACATTTTGAACATTTTTGGTTATAAATCAAAAAGTGCGTCACAGAAAATAATAAAAAAAAATGTTTTTAAATGTGCAGATTAAGCCCTTTCATATGACACCCCGTTTGCTATGATCGAAACTTTCATTTTTCAACCCTCCATTCTAGACCCCTTTTCAATTATTTACAAAATTTTTTTTTTTTTTTTTTACTAAAAATAGATGCGAGCAAGCAAGTTATACAACTATGCCAAATGTCAAGTTGATAGCTTGTGTAGTTGCTGAGAAAAACTGCTATGACATACAGACAGACAGACAACTAAATCTCACAATACGGGTTCCTTTTTTAAATTTTGGTACGGAACCCTAATTAGTATAGATTAGTGTGGATGCGCAGCTCAATCACTTAACCCTTGCATTTGTAAATGTATACATGTTACTAAAAATGGTAGCAGTTTAAAGTTAGAACTCCTGAATTGCTAGAAATCCTGTGAGCTTTTTCAGGCAGTGTTGCCACTTCAAAAACGTCAACTACTAATTGGTTAATTTGGTTACGCCGACGATTCGCACCCACGCTACGCTACAATTCCACAATTTTAAATGCAATAATGTATACGATGCTTTATCTTCCGATATCCTTTGATGACAGTCACCACTCGACTGACCTTCAAAATGACCACAGTACAAACAGACCAGAGACAATTTCTGAACTGATTCTCATTAAATTTTGTGAGCACGTTTGATAATTATATGAAATTCTTTTGTCGATTCAGTTTTTGTAATTTTTTCTAAATGGCGTCTTTTGCGATTACTAACTTATTTGCGGTGTTGGTGAACTGACCGCGACCTATGTCGATGTATGGGGATAACAGTTATCCAACGGCAAAGTTAAGTTTGTCGCGAGGTCTACAGCACTATATTCTATACGTTCAATACGTTATTCTAAAATTAAATTAAAAAGTCGATAAAACATAGGTATGTCACTCTCTGACCATTAGTAACTGCGACAGTGACAGATTATCCACATTTAAAGGCGACCATAAACGGGTGCAACATAAGGCTCGAAAATATCTGACACTTCGTCTCTGTTCCTAGAGCCTTAGGGCCGTATTTTAAACTGATCTTGGCTGAGACACCCGTCACAAGATGCCTCAAAAATGACAGTTTTCAATGGATCAACGTTTACTTTGACTTATCTTGAGACGGGGATCAGAGTTGAGATGAGTTCATTAATACGGCCCTTAAAGCGTCCCAAAAGCTGAATAAGAGTATACAACTTGTGTCCTACTTGGGCGTGTTAGACATTTTTGAGCTCAATGTAGGATAATATATTGCTGGAGACTGTACAACTGGAAGAAAGTAGTAGTAATTAGGAGGCTTCGTAACGGGATCCATTTTTCTACAATTTATAGCCGGAAAACTAAGGACTTGTTCTGGCACAGCAGATAGAGAAAGACAGCAATTGTTGCCGAGTACAAATTGTAGAAAAATTTTGCCCGTGTTTTGGCTCCTTTATAAATGGTTCTGGAACATTGTTGCGTTGGTCAGGGTATCTCCTCACCCGGTTGTAACCTTTAGGTGTCTTTTAATATAACCACAGCTCGTTACGCTGACGGTACGTGACGATAGAAATCCCGGACATTAAAGAAAATGGCGACCTCAATTAACTTAATAAGACTCGAGGACGGCCAAAAATGTTAAACACGCGTTAATTTACGGGACATCGTAGCGAATTCAAAACTAAAGTGGCATAAAAACTACTTCTTCAGCCTTTGTATTTAAAATCAGAACTTTATTTGCATAAAGTGTTAATTAGATCGGCGTTTCGTTTTGGACATGCGTCGTTTTTTTTAGCGGCGAGTGACACGCGTTGGCTAAGCGCCAGAACAATCAGAAGTGCTTATTAAATTTACCGTGAAGCACTAAACGCGCTTTTGTCGTTTAGGAACACATTTGAAAATGGAGTTATTTCGAAACTGTAGTTATGGTCTAAGGCATCGTTCCTATATCCAAACCTCGGATAGATAAACATACCTCGAGTTAAAATTTGACATTTGCCACATACAACATGCGTCAAATTTGAATTTGAAGTAACCTTATCTATCCGCGGTTTATAGGAACCGGCCATAAGAGTAGGCAGGGGTCCATTTATCAAAAGCTAGTAATTTGTACTACAATTCAAATGCGGGCTTAACATGCATGCACATGAGATAAAATTTGACACGTGCTAGGGAAATGAATAGGTACATCTATTCCATATTCTAACGTAAGACTTAACGCTTGTCAAAGTGACGTGTTGTCTAATTTTAATGCTATAGCAAAGCGAAAGGAACCTTAATCGCGGCAGGCGGTTACACCACTTACACCTTCTTCACACGGCTGTTATTCTAATGAAAAGACAATGAAAACTATAACAGCGTAAGCGCCCGTCGCTATAACGGCCCTTTCGATTTGGACGAGCACATATTATGAACTGTATTCGTCGGATTGACTTTATATATTATGTATAATAAATTAATAACATGTTGACTCAATTTGCATTTTTAATGTAATAAATCCCTACCAATATTATAAATGCGAAAGTAACTCTGTCTGTCTCTCTGTCTGTCTCTCTGTCTGTCTGTCTGTTACCTCTACACGCTTAAACCGCTGATCCGATTTCTATGAAATTTGATATGGAGATAGTGTGAGTCCCGGGGAAGGACATAGGATACTTTTTATCCCGGAAATCATCCCATAAGGGGGTGTAAAGGGGGGTGAAAGTTTGTATGGGGAATCAATCATTTCTTAAGTAAGGTCTATACCTATACAATTTAGTATGGAGATAGTTTGAGTCCCGGGGTAGAACATAGGATTCTTTTTATTCTGGAAAATTGAAGTTCCCGAGGGAGCAGCGATAAACGACTTCTACGCGGACGGAGTCGCGGGCAAAAGATAGTAGTAACATAAACTTGTGATAGCTATTGCTGTGACTCGTAAATTGATAGCGATTAAGCTGTATTTAACTATCTTAATTTTACCGGTAACTTTATAACTGGAATTAGTGAACGCCTGCTAAGTGGGAGCGCCCGGTGCACCGTGCAATAATAACTATCTACAGTCGGCAAAAAAGTTGTCACAAAAATTTTTTTTTACTTAACTAACTTATTTCTACTTTTTAAGACAAACATTCCAACGTGTGTCCTGGATGGTTACCTCGAATCACTCATTTCGAACCACCATCCATCCATCCATCACTTTACGCGACAATTGTGATTAAATCGCTAGCTAACGTAACTGCAAACTTCGATTTTCAAAGTTCATAATCACAATACTAAATTAAGTAGGTAAACAATATTAAAAATGCATTTTCATTGTCTATTCAAACCGTTTATTTTCAGGTGGGAATTTTGCCACCAATGGCCAAGGAATTTAATTACTGAAATACACCAGAGTTTTTTCTATTTATATCCGTCTCGCTTTGTCGTAATGACAATGAGAGAGAAGTATAAACAAACGTGTGGATATTCCAAATCGAACGTGACATTCATTCGGTGAGCTGAAAATTGGCACCAATACCTTTAGAGTTCTGCACACATTGCAATCTAATATCTTACAATAACAACTCTATTTAAATACAATATATATGTATCATGGGACGATTATCCTAGGTTCATTTGAGTGAGATTTCACACAAATTAAACAAGTCCCAAACTAAGCTAGGGTTGTGTTGTAAGAAGACGTCACAACACGACACAAAAAAGTGCACGCTCGGTATCTCCTCAGAGCATCACGACACAAACACATCAGACAACTGTAAATGCGGCTTTACTTATAATATAAATAATAATAATCCAGCTTACATACGTTCCACTGCGGGGCACAGGTCCAGCAGTGATTAAATAAATAAATAATACCTATTATAGCAGCGGCAGAAGCATGAGATGTGACCGTTCACACACTCGCGCTATAGATACACTTCCCTGCTCTCTTCGCTTCGGCTGCATGTAAACGCGGCGTAAGTTCTAGGTAGTCCTCCATTTATTGTATCTAACCTCATTTGTAACCTATTCTAGCTGATTTTTATTTAATGACAGACATGAAACTTTAGCCCACACAGAACCAAAGAGAATATAACCATTACGTTCTTACGCACAGAACCATTTCTATGTATTGTATGACGTGTTATTATGTCGAGTGTTTATATGAAATAATTTGTTTACATTTTGGTTCATGTTATATTTTTATTGAAAGCCAACGCAAGCTGTAAATGAGCAGCTTATAGAAACGTTTCTTTTATTTCGTATACTTGTATTAATCAAATTAAAATGGTGGCAAAATCTAAGAATCCCTGTGGATTCGGAAATAGTGTTCCAAGGTTTGGTATACTGACTGTACACCCTAAATTAAAAGTTATCGAATCGAGCGATCCAGGCCAGTATCATCCTATACCCATAAGTAAAATATTCGAAGTCAACAAGAATATGAAGACTAAAGATGTATGGAGATTCAAAGCAGAGATGGAAGATTGGTCGAAGAACCTCGGGTACAGGAATCAGGAGATCCTTCGCGAGCGGCGGTGGCGGGCGTCGTGCGGCGGCCCGGCTGCTGGCGACCAATACGAGCCCAAGAAGTACGAGCCCACCTGCAAGAACCTAGGGTTCGGAACTGCGCCACGCAGCAAACCAGTAAGGTTCTCGACACCTGGCCCAGGCACGTATACCCGGAGTAAACCCTTCAAATCTCGTAGCCCCCACACAGCTGTGCAGTCATTCGATTGGACAGAGCCCTGTCGATTCAAGACCTCCGCCGCCCAGGAAGCGAGTTTGCCCCCTAACCGTTATCACATCGTTGATAAAGAAAGCATCGAAATGAAATCCAAAAACATCGTATCTCTGCGAGGGCCGTACCAATTATTCACAGGGAAAAGAGACTTGTCAAGCATTAAAAATCACTTTGCAAAATCTGAATGTTCTTCTAGGATGTGGCCATACGCTTTGCCAGGGTGCTTGGAGAGTTTGAAGAAGTCGCGTCAAGGGGAAATGAATAAGACTGGCCGAGACAAGCCGTATAGAGGGCGAGAGATTTTGGTGGACCAAGCGATGGCGGTGCGTAATCCGAAGGAGCCTGGGCCGGCCGATATCAACTTGACTCCGCCCAAAGTTTTTACGAGGAACAAATACGGTTTCAACAGCTCATACGACCGCCCGCCGGGGTACCAGCGGTGCGTTGTTTGGCCAGGCGTGGGGAGATACCAAGCTCGACCCGTATCGTGTGGATTGCTCGGTCAAGGGCATAAACACGTGTTCAAGAGTAACGTCCCTCGTACGCCAGGCTTTGTGGTCCCGGAAAAAATGAACACCTTCTAACACTGCGAGCTTGTACACCAGACAGAAGTTATAGGAGCAAAAACTAGGGAGTTCCTGGTGGTAATGAACTATCGATAACTTGGGCTTAACACAGCAATTCTTTTTTTTTATAAATGGGGAATTTCAAAAAAATTGCACACATTTAAATTTTTTTTCAGGCTTGGGAACAAAATTTGGTTGGTTGGTTGGGCACGTTGGTTGGGACAACCATTCTGGACAAAAAATAGAAATTCCTGATATGTCCCCAAAAAGGTGTATGGAATTGTCCGTTTTGTTACCAAGAAATGTATTGGATTTCGGTAACAAAACGGACAATTCAACAAAGGTGTGCTATTTTTTTTTAAATTCCCCAAATACGCGTTTTCTGAGCAAGTCGATTAAATTAAATTATAGAATTATAGTGGCCGCAAACCAAACTGACGACTATGACAGTAAAACCCGGTGAACATAAGGCCGATAACATTATTATATTTTGTTTAGTTTTATTACAATTGCTTAGTTACGTAATACTTTTTATCAGTTTAATAATTTAGAAATACTTAGAATTTACATCTTTTTTCAAGTTTTATTTTATTTTATTTATTTTATTTGTTAATACATATATATAAATGTGTTAGCTATTTATTTGATATGATATATTATAATTTAATTGTAATGTAATGAACTTATTTATTTTTACTTAGTTTTATTTATCGCTCTTCCATTGCAAGCACCAAGCACATTGTACATATTATTGGTATTGTATCTACTATACAGTCGCGGAATGAAAAGGTTCGTCATTTTCAATTCTAATTCAATGCTATTAAGGTCCAAAGGAAACGAACCTTTTCATTCCGCGGCTATACTTACTGCTAATACATGGAATTAGGAACCGCAACAAAACATGGCCCCCGAGCATGCAAGCACGAGATAAAATTTGAGGGGTGCTAGGGAAATGAATACATCTATTCCATATTCTAATGTAAGACGACATAAGGTTTAAAATAGGTGTCCCGTCTTGATAAAATCGCTATAAAAATATGAAAATCGCAATAGTCGCTTAGTAATATAAGGTAATAAAAGCCAGGACGAGATACTTTTTTTAAACCTAAAGCATTAAGTCTTACGTTATAATATGAAATAGATGTATTCATTTCCCTAGCACCTGTCAAATTTTATCACGTGCATGCATAAGCAAGATGATCTCAATGTTCAATACCTATCACTAAACTGCCCTGCTAAGCTGAACTGCGATATGTCAGACAAAACTGCTGTAGCAATTGCTACCTCATTACTAACGGGAGAGGACTGAATCTACTTTGGCTATTGAATTTGAGATATCGCCTTTTAGCTTAGGACGGCAGTAAAGTAGGTAGGTGTATAAAGCAGTTATCGATAGTTAATATCGACTTTAAGCCCCTAGTTCTTGCTAGTAAATGTTATGACATTATGTCTGAAGTCCTTACTAATTCCCTACATAATATTATAAATGCGAAAGTGCCTGTCTGTCTGTTACCTCTTCACGCTTCAGAACCGCTTTAGATGAAATTTAGTATGGGAGTCCCGGGGAAGGACAGTTCCCGAAGGAACAGCGATAAACGACTTCTACGCAGACGGAGTCGCGGGCAGAAGCTAGTAATTAATAAATTAAATAAATATCAGGGGACAATCTCACACCAACAGACCTAGAAACTAAGCTCTAGGCTTGTACTATGGGTACTAGTCAACGATCAAGATCAAGGCACAACGATCAAGGCGAAGTTTTATGAAGAAGTGACGCAAACCCTCTCTAGGATACCTCCCAGAGAGCAGGTACTGTTAATGGGCGATTTTAACGCGAGAGTCGGGCGAGACTCTGAAGCTTGGCCTAAGGTCTTGGGAAGACATGGTGTAGGAAACTTGAACAGTAACGGGCAACTCTTACTGTCCCTCTGTGCTCAATTTGAGCTAGCAGTCACCAACACCATGTTCAGACTCCCGGCAAAATATAAGACCACATGGATGCATCCAAGGTCGAAACACTGGCACCTGATTGACTACGTGATTGTCCGACAACGTGATATTTCCCAAGTTCATATCACCCGCGTAGTGCGTGATGCAAACGCGGTTTGCTCGACAGACCACAGGCTTGTCATCACGAAACTCAAGCTTCGCCTCCGTCCTCCACGCAGATCTCATGGAGTAAAGCCTAAGCGTCTAGACGTAGGAAAACTGCAAAGTCTAGAGACACGTGAGACCTATGCTCAGGCAATCAGTGGTACTGTCCAGACCATGGACGTTGGAAGCGGTGATGCTGTTGCTAATTGGCAAACGTTGTCGTCCAATCTAGTTGCAGCCGCCTCGCAGACACTGGGTGTTAAGCTCAGCAGTTACGAGGATTGGTTTGACGACAATGACGAGATTTTGGCCAAAGCAATTCAGAAGCACCGGTCTCTTCTGCGCCAGCGCCAGGGTGGTAACCAGGCGGAGCTAATCAGGCATAGTAGTGCTGAGCTGAGGGCATATGTACGGGAAATAAAGGACAAGTGGTGGCGAGACAAGGCCGCTCGCATGCAGTGGCTTGCAGATACTAAACAGCTGGGTGCATTCTACGAAGAAGTCCGCAAACTTGTTGGTACAGCAGTTCGCAATCGAGTGCCCATGAAGTCACTCGATGCCACACAACTGCTAACCAGCAAACAGGATGTACTCAATCGTTGGGGTGAGCATTTTAACAACTTGCTCAATGTTGATCGAGCTGCGGACATGTTACACATAAGCTCGATGGCATCTCTCCCCGCAGTTAATGAGCTGGATGCTCCACTGTCATTGGAAGAGGTCGTACTTGCTGTTCAACAACAACAGAACAAGAAAGCGGTTGGCGTTGACAATATTCCTGGAGAATTGCTGAAGTATGGTGGCGGGGATTTGCATCAAGCCATATGGAAACTTTTTGTTCGGATGTGGGATGAAGAGCGGATACCTGACGACTTCCGGGTTTCACGTATCTGCTCCCTATATAAGAGCAAGGGTGATAGATCTGATTGTAACTCCTACCGAGGCATATCTTTGCTTACTTCTCCGGGAAAAGCCTTTGCCCGAATACTACTGAATCGCTTGATACCCTTGTCCGAAGACATCCTGCCAGAAACCCAGTTTGGCTTCCGTCCGAATCGAGGCACATGCGAGGCTATTTTCTCTGTTAAACAACTTCAAGAGAAAAGTCGAGAGCAGGGTCAGCCTTTGTACCTTTGTTTCGTTGACCTGGAAAAAGCTTTCGACAGCGTGCCCCGAGAAGCTCTGTGGGTGGTACTGACGAAGCTTGGATGCACAGACAAGTTTGTGAGGATGGTTCGTCTCCTGCATGATGACATGAAGTGTTGTGTCAGTGTGCAGGGCGAGGACTCGGAGTTCTTCTCGGTGAGCTGCGGCGTAAAGCAGGGCTGCGTGCTCGCCCCAACTCTCTTCGCTCTGTACTTTGCAGTTGTGGTTCGAGAGGCCCTGCAAACTCTGTCTGATGGCATTCGCATTCGTTTCCGTACCAGTGGTGGCGGGGTCTTCAACCTTGCTAGGCTAAAATCTCGCACCAAAGTGTCTCACGCGACTATAACGGAGATGATGTATGCAGACGATTTATGTTTTGTGGCGGAATCCCCAGAGGGTCTACAACGGCTTATGACGAGTCTTGATGAGTCGTGTCGCACATTTGGCCTTAAAATCAGTGTGAAAAAGACCGAGGTAATGGCCCTTGACACATTGAATGGGGCCCCAGTCGACATCAAGCTCGGTGGCGACTCGCTTAAGCAGGTAGACAAATTTAAGTATCTGGGGAGCACCATAACAACGCGGTGTATCCTTGACAACGAAGTCAACGGCAGAATTGGAGCAGCTGCCGCAGCCTTTGGCAAACTTCGTCTCAAGGTATTTCGCTCACACGACATAAAGCTCTCTACGAAAGTAGCTGTGTACATGGCAATCGTTCTGCCAAATCTCTTGTATGCCTCTGAAACGTGGTGCCTCTATCGCAAGCATATTCGCACATTAGATCGTTTCCACCTAAAATGCCTACGCGACATTATGAACATTCGCTGGTCCGACCGTGTTCGCAACACGGAAGTCCTGCGAAGGGCTAATGTCGGCGGAATCGAGGCCTATCTGATGCGGCGACAGCTGCGGTGGGCCGGCCATGTCTCCCGCATGTCAGATGACAGGGTAGCTAAGCGCATCTTCTATTCGGAACTGCAGGATGGCAAGCGGAAACCAGGCGGCCAATTCCTGCGGTACAAAGATGTGCTTAAGCGGCAGATGAAGCGCTGTGACCTCGACCCATTACAATGGGAGGCTATGGCAGAGGACCGGCCGTTTTGGAGGCATACAGTGAGCACTAAGGTGTTTGAGTTTGAAAGGAGAAGACGAGATGAGCTCGATGCTAAACGAGACGAGCTCAAGGCCCGACCACCTGCGGCCATCCACTATAACTATATCGGAGAGGTGCTGACCTGCACCAAATGTCAACGAACATTTCGTGCAAAATCGGTTATGTCAGCCACCTGAGAGCACACGAGCGACGCTCTGAATAGTCGGATCCTAGTCGCTGTGGCCGAAATCGGTCGGGATCGTATTATTATACTAGTCAACGATATACATACTTACTTATATACTTACGAGTATATATAATATAAAAAACACGAATGAGAGATATAAAACTTTGAAGGGCGTTTTTTTTAGCAACATATGAGTTTGAGCCGATATGACAAATCACAAAAAACTACCTGTTTCAACCCTAAACATGTCGCACCTTTAAGCCTGGGCCACACCGGATGCGTTGCGTAGACGTGCACGTGCGCGTTCGCGTTCCACTGCGTTGTATAGTATGAATCCTCACATGAGGATGCAGCTATACAATGCAGTGGAACGCGAACGCGCACGTGCACGTCTACGCAACGCATCCGGTGTGGCCCAGGCATTAGAATGAAAGTGACCTAATTATAAAATGTCTAGATTTTGAATTAGGTCTCTATAATAATAATATTATGACTCGAATTAGAAAACGTAACATTTTGTATTAGGTCACTTTCATTCTAAAGTTGCGATGTGATTGGGTCAATGAACTTACTTGTAAACAATCTTTTCATTACAGGATTACTTTTTTTGTCGTTGATGCATACTTAGATCTACTTGCAACGCGGTAAGAATCATTGCAGGGTTTGTGGAGGCGATTCTCTTTGTAGCTTACCTTGTACAACTTATACGCGACGTGCTGCTATAAGGGCCTGCGCAAACCGGCGGAGCGCAGCGCAGATCACTTTAAATTTATCAATGTATATTCTTTTCTATTTCAATTACAATAAGGTATAAATTTAGAGCCGCAGCCGCAGAGTAGAAATCCCCCGTGATGCTCCGAGGTCGGTCTCAGAGCATTCAAATTTATACCTTATTGTACTTAAAATAGGGAAGAATATAGGTACATTGATAAATTTAAAGTGATCTGCACTGCGCTCCGCCGGTTTGCGCAGGCCCTAACGCGGCTGAAGCTTTACGTCGATACAGAGAAAGATTATTTTTATTATTTTCATTTTGTTCATGGATTATTTGACACTTATGCGTCATAAGTTATCACTACGGTAACGTCAACGTTCGGAAATAAGTGTGGTCTCCGAGTTTTCCCGACGCCCCGTTTCCTTTCCATACTAGAGCCGTTATGGGTACTGGGTAGGTACAATAGGGTTGTCACCACAATTAAAAATAAGTGAATTCGGTATTATTGTTTTTTACTTAATTCATGATTATAACCATCACAAATCCACTGTGTACCTCTTACGTTCTCAATATAAAGGGGCCTTATGCTCTTTAGTTAAGTTAAGCTCTTCTTATTCTTGTAACTATACGAATACTGTGGTAACAGTTCTAAAAACGGCGTAACCTGCCTCCATAAGGTCCATTTATATTGAGAACGTCACATATCTCCGGGAAGGTCCCTCGTGTCCTTCCACCTGTATATGTAAGGTCCGTTTCAAAATGTGCAAGTAAGATTTGAACCACTTCCCGGTGTCCGATTGAGCTGAAAGGTATTCGTAGGTAATTTTGGTGACAATGCTAATATTGTACAGTCAGCATCAAATAGATTGCTGCAGCCAAAATGGCCAAATATTAATATTCATACAGCAATAAAGATGTGTTGCGATATATTTGGCCACTCTCGCTGCTCCTATCTATTTGACGCTGACTGCACCATGGCGCTGGTGTGGTGATGCAGTCGAAAGGCGGCCGCACGAACTTCGCCGTAGATAAAAACCCAAATTGTCAACGATACCTATTACTCGTACAGTCAGCACCAAATAGATAGGAGCAGCGAAAGTGGCCAAATATATCGCAAATACGATGACCTGTCAGGTCGTGGCGTGGGCGTTTTGGAGTGTAAATTTTAATACTATACTCTAGTTTTATTCATTTAACTTGAGTAATTTTATTTTATTTTAATATTTTTTATCTTTTAATAAATAATAAATACAATTATAAAAAGCTTTTTTTGTTAGTCCATACAACCACGTCAAAAAAGTCTCATTCGCAAAACGTTAAATGCCCTAGCATTAGTGTCGACATACGATGACCGTGTAAAATGATACAAAAGAGCTTGGAAAAGAATGTTTTTTTTTGAAAATTCGTATGCCAAAAAAGAACGTTATTCCAGCATTTAATTCAATTAAGAAATAAGCGAAAAGGAAGCTATACACGAAAGAGACCTATTGCGAGCGGGACAGAAGGCACATTGTTTGCAGCCGCCGCAGGTTTGTATCCATGCAGCATTAGTTGGACTGAACAAGCCAAATAAAAACAAAACTATTGTGAATCACATGTATTTACATGAAGTGAAACATTTCTTACATTCTTGTAATGCATCTCAATTTGCGTTTACGTTTTATTTACAATGGTTACAATACGCCGCCCGCCTAAAAAGAACACCAAATTTAAACGCCTGGAGAGATCTCCACACAAACTTAAAAAAAAAAATACAAAACGTAATGATTATTAAAATAATAACAGAGCGTAGCGGTCGCTACTGTGTACATACAACTGACGATATATACGTAATTTAAAATAATCCTGCCGAGTGGCCCGCCCTCGGCGCTTCACAAAAATATATAGAGCCACGCCCACATCTTTGAAGTCTTCTAGTACCTTATATACTAATATACTTAATCCCTTGACCACCTAGCGTTCAGACAGAGGAACATATCGACAAATCTTATGCTAGCTCTACTCTCGTCGAGGTTAGACGAGACAAGCCTGCCATCCTCCTCAAACATATAAGTTACTGCCGCACTCAGAGACCTCAATTAATTTTTAAGTTTCATTAAAGTTGCTGCGTCTTATTCTATTGCTATAGCAAAGAAAGTGACAGCAACAACTTTAATGAAACTATGTCAAATTATGTAGACAATGTTGCACATGTCGGTGTTGGTTTAAAAATGTTCGGTTAAAGAACGATTCTTTATATAATTGGTATTGTGCGGTAATTTGGAGAACTATGGCGAAGGTGTCAATCGCCTCACGCTCCGACCACTTCGCCGTGCTTCACTTTTAATGAAACTTAAAAGTTAATTGGCGATTCCGAGTGCGGCCGTTAGAAGGGCGGCATATCCACCTCGTCCAGCCTCGGCGAGAGTGTAGCTCTAGCATTATGAACGCGATTGTACAATCTTTGAATACCAATTGGAAAGTAAATTAGAACAATTTTATTTGAAAGTGGAACGGTTTTGACCATGTCTTGACAAATCTGCCAATGGTTAATTTGGGTGCAATATCTGTCAAATAAATTAAACCCTTTCCCTTTCTTACACTTGAAATTAGACAAGGAGAGAGCTATCTTTATTTGACAGATGAATTTACTTGTCGATTGTGAAACGGGCCCTTACCTTTTGAATTATTAATGAAAATTGTTCACCAGATGTTTGCAACTCGTACCAAACATTTCCTTTTGGTAGATTTTTAAAAAATGTTTCACTGGACATTCATAATTCAACCACGTTCATAACACTCGCCGCACTAATAAGCAATTAATGCTCGATTATGTATTGTATTTGTCATTAAAAATAGAATCTATATTTTGCCTTGTTTACAACGTCGGTAAACTAATTGTAGGAACTTAAGTCAACTCTGTCCACGCGAAGTGATTGAGCAGTCAAAGCATTACAGTGAGAGCATGAGCCAGTTTACAGTTGACATTCAAACAATTAAATAGGGCATCGTAAACTAAACTTTCCAGTACATATACAGTCTGTACTTTACATGCTTAGTAGACAACATTCAAAACTAGATTTTTAACTGTATTGCAATAACTTAAGGAAAGTTTATATAAATCAAATTTCTTAGTAGCATAGTACAAAATCGGACATAATTTTTAAACGGCCCACACCCCCTTTGCCACACTGAACAACTATCCGCTAAAAATGCAAACTGAATTCCATGCGTTCACAAAAATCGCATAACAATAAAAATTACAAACAAGACATTGTACTGGTACAAGATTAGCATCGATAGTAACCGCCATCGTCTATATAAGACACAAAAAATACAGTTAATTAAGCCGTTTTTTAATCGAGGCAAATTCCCTTTATTTCAGGCCATCCATGTAGGGTAAGCACGCCATTTATTAGTTATTTATTACATTTGAAACAATTGCGCTGTCATCGCGCTTATGTGCTTAGAGCGTAATCTTCCATACGAACACGAAACGACTTTCTCTTTCTGTTAGCTATTCTGATTAAAAAATATGCTAACAGGAAGGAACCAACAATAACTGCCGCACTCAGAGACGTCAATTAAGTTTTAAGTTTCATTAAAGTAGCTGCTGTCACTTTCTTTGCTATAGAAATAGAATAAGTTTGCTATAGCAATAGAATAAGTACTTTAATGAAACTTAAAAAATTGACGTCTCTGAGTGCGGCAGTAACAATTTAACACGTTTGCAACTATTAATATTACTAGCTATTTTTTTGTTAGCAAACTAACAAGTCTGCGTCATCATCTCAAACAAACGGAATTTAAACTGTTATTTTATTATTGTTACTTTTAACGAAGTAAATATACAAAGTGAATTGTTTTACTCCTTCCAAACTCCTACAGCGATTTCACTTTATTTATTATTACTTTATAAAAGTACCGTGCTCAATAAGTTCAAGGCACCGGACCGCAACAAAAAGGTGGTAACCAAACTTCATAGTCAAATCCGATTCGATTAGTAAAAGTTTAACTATAGATATTACGACGCCGCCATTTCGCATAGCAGAGCACTATGCACTAGAAACAGTGCATTATTTTTATTACACTTAGTACCAATTTCAACAAACGGTGTTAAATGTTAATCGACTGTTAGTTCATACATTTTGACAGCTGTTAACACACCAATCGTCTGTTAAGTGGTTGGTGGAATCAGACATTAGCCCTACCATATAATATAACCAACAATACTTAGTACCAATTTCAACAAACGGTGTTAAATGTTAATCGACTGTTAGTTCATACATTTTGACAGCTGTTAACACACCAATCGTCTGTTAAGTGGTTGGTGGAATCAGACATTAGCCCTACCATATAATATAACCAACAATACTTAGTACCAATTTCACCATACGATGTTAAGTGTTAATCGACTAGTTCATACATTTCGACAGCCGTTAACACTCTTGTATGTTAAGTGGATGGTGGCACAATTTTTGCTTAGCAATTCACATTTAAACCTCCATCTTTGATTTGAGGCATTTATAAGTTAATCAATAACAGCATGGCGTGTTTACCCTAACGCTTTAACAACTTAAATCCTATTTAAGCGAATGTGAATAAAAACTGTCCTTGCGATTTAAAACAAAGTGACGTTAGCTCTTTCTCTTGTCTTGAGAGTGAAAGGGATGTCTTGGGATAACCAAGTGATTAAAATATTATCCACTCAAGCTAACATCGAAACGCAGTCTATCACGAGCAGTATTAATAAGTGTCTACATTATAATATTATTATTCAGCTTTACTTATCTTATGGCGCCATCGATAAATTATGTCACGATAATAGGGAACGTGAGTCACACGATGGAGTGACGACTCATAAGTGACGTCACATGTATAAGTCTAGTATTCTATCTCACTTCAACTCTAACAAAAAACCGCAGCGACCAAAAAGAGTTCGGCTTGCGAGTGGTGCTGTATAAGTGGTGATATAAAGTTTTAGTTAGAATTTTACTAACAATAAAGTTTAAAATTTGTTAATTAATAGAGATGATGACTGGGTAAAGAAAACGAAAGTATAATTGGCCCGTCAGTTAGATTATCAAAAAATATTGTACACGTATTTTTTCTTGTGTCAATCAAACAAAAAACGACAAACATAATGCGCGAAGTTCGGGAGTGGGGGCTCGTGACGTCACTTCTGTGTAAAAATTGTATTGAGACGTGACGTCATGCGACATTTCAACTCATATATATCTCCGTAATTTTTTGATTATGTGAAAAAAGGAAACATACACGTGTCCAATATTTTTTGATAATCTACCTGATCGATAAAGAAAAAAAAATAGTCATCAATGTCATCATCCTTATTTAAGACAGACGTTGGCCCTAAAATCCATCGAATTCATGTAACGTGGATGGCGCCTATGGTACAGTCCGACGAGGCACAATAATGTAGGTACAGTCGACGACAGAAAGATGTATACACTTTTGGACCTTATTACAATGGAACAAGATGAAAAAGTGTATACATATTTCTATCCTCGACTATACACACGAAATGTAACGCTAAGATAAGTAACGACGAATCAAGTACAGCCAAGGTCATAAATATGTGTACATTTTAGCACCTTGTCTATTTAATGTCATGTTTAAACCGCCATATATGAATGTCACAGCGATTAATGTGACAAGGTACTAAACGCGTACACATATTTACGACCTTTATTGTACCGATGAAGACATCACAGGAATAACTACGTTAGAATGTAGACACATAACTTCAACACACAATTTATGATTTCATTTAGAAACCATGTTACTTGATTGATTAAATAAGTGTGATTAAGGCTCGGACTTGGAGTATATGCATCCGGTATCTACCCTGGACAAGCCTGGAGAAGCCGCTCGAACAATCACTTGATATTTCCCTGCATTGACTACATAGAATGCGGGGCTTTTTGCCGGGACCGTGTCGTTTTTCGAACCGACTCCGTATGCGTATAGTCCGAGCCTTTTGCGATGGACGTGATTCAGCTGGATGTATGACGATCATGCCGAAATGTTAATTACAATTATGTTTGCATAGTAATGAGAAAAATGCTTTCTTATTTATGAAAACCAAGAATTATAATTGTTTTTGACGCGATTATTTCACACAAGCCGAATGGATATTGCCTTTATTGATTAAAAATTGGGTGTTCCTATTTAACTTTCCACGTTTTATTAAATTTTGACCAAACATAATTTCATTTTGTATAAAAATACATGTTTCACATGGTTTCAATTTAGAGTATTTAACCGTTTCGTTGTTTAACTGGCCGGTAGAACCGTTTATTTTAAACCCACTGTGTGAAGTTTACTCTTGGAGTAAACTTTTTATTTGATATAAAAAGCCATGATTCAATTTTACCGCGATAAAAAAACAGAGTCTATAACAAAAATATTCTAGTTATAGACCTCTGCAAATAAGTCGCGACGTATTTTCGAGACTTAGGTTTAGCCATTAAATCTCAGTGAAACTGTTTACGATGTGGTAGTCACCACACTGGATTGTTGAGCCACCATAGAACCCTGTCATAATGATAACGTCAAGTCACTCAAAAGAAATTACGTCAAAATTTTCCATCAACTTTCTGTGAGAGGGTTCTATAGTGGCTCAACAATCCCGTGTGGTGACTGTACAGTCGAAAGATATGTAAAAACTATTGCGCCTTATCCCATTGAATTAAGGTGCAAAAGAGTGTACATATTTTTGAATTCAACTGAAACTCGGCTGTAGGCATGACAAATAATTGCATACACGCCAATAACAGCTCAAGAGTAGCCAATTTAAATCTTCCGGGTACACAGGTCTCACTGCCGACCGAAGCAGAAAGGCAGTAAGCGCATGTGGACATCATACTCTTTACAGACATTTTCTTTTAAACAGTTCAGAGATAACCTACGTTGGGGTTTAACCTAATATTGTAATATAAATAAACAGACGAAGCGCCTAGTTTCAATTGAGGACGCACTTAGTTTGACCAAACGCGCAGATATTTTTTATTATTATAGCTCTGTCAGTGCATTTTCGTATCTAATACTAATAAGAAAAAGATCCAATTTGATGTTGCTTCCAATTTTAAGGTTCAATGCGAATTCTTTTGACCTACAATCAAAGGTTCAGTTCCCTGTCTACAATGCCGTTAGAAATGCAATTTTCAGAGTACAGTACATACAAGAAAAACAACTGAATCGTTTTTAATGCCTCAAGACAGAATTCAATGTAATTTTGAGACTGGCTCCCTAGGTAGCCACCAGGTATCGAGAAGTTAATAGTCATGTTCTCTTGCATCTGACATTATACTGTCGTTAAAAGATAGCGGAAAACTATTAACAGACTTACTCTATCGATCAAAGGTGAGCGCGTATGGACTTCATACAGTGTCCCCTAGTTTGCATACATTAATTTCATCGAATGTGTCGTTTTACCGAATTTAATTTCATCGAAAGCTAATTCCTGCTGAAAACTTATTGTTTTCAGGTTTGTCCTTTGTATGACGGGCGAAACATTAGCGAAACTGCCCATTCTATCGCGTTAAATTGCCCATGCTTCTATCTCTTTCTCGCGGAATATCGGCGAAACCGCTCACATCTCCGCCGCGAAACTGATGCAGCGAAACCGCTGACCGAATGTGAGCGGTTTCGCCGATATTACGCGAGAAAGAGATAGAAGCATGGGCAATTTAACGCGATAGTACAGGCAGTTTCGCTAATGTTTCGCCCGTCATACAAAGGACAAACGGTGGCGGAATGCATCGATTTCGCGGCGGAGATGTGCTACCGGTCTAAGCATGGGTTACGTAGGTCAGGTTAGACCTGTTATCACCAAAAAATTACAACCCATGCACGTGGAAATGCATGTAGACTAAATGACAATTCGGCGAAGTAAAACATTCTGCGAAATGTGTCGGTGATTCAAGGGTAAACCACTTCATGCTGCTTTTTTTTTCTTTTGGACGGCAGTACTGCACTTTAGGGCGTAAATTGCAATCGCATTGTATAGTTATTAGTGTCATTACGTACACATGTGTCACCGACGTACGTGCATGAAGAGGTTGACGAATGTAGATGAAGCGAAAGAGGTATGTATGGACCGGTGCACCAGGCGTTCCTAATCTCCGCCTACCTCATTGGGAGTCAGGCGTCAAGGTATGTATGTGTGTATATCGTGTACATGTTATATTATAACTATGTGATGTATCAAGCCTCCTGTAGCCTCCGGATTTAATAGCCCCAGAGAATTAAAAACAAAGCGGTCCACCTAATTTCCAAATACAACTTTGACATGTTGAAATAGGCATTATTATTAAAATCGGCGTGGCAATTGTTAAAATCACGTGGGCACCTAACAAAATAAATAATGACAATTTAACGATACCCCATTCTATTACGAGTTCATAACAGAACACAGAAACACTTTACAAATACCGACAATTCATTGTATAGTTACACGTTGAAGGGCTCAATGGAGAAGACAGACTTACGGCCGAGTATCCAAGGATCTACTTTATTTCATGTCACAGAACTTGAAGAACAAACAAAGGCACAATGATTTCTTCAAATCTAATTCTCGGTAACATTGTGAACATATCTTCTTACTTTTGTTTAACATTGATAAAAACAATTTCAAAATTGACAGTGAGCCACATCTGGTCAAGCAACGAATTTAACTATAAATCTATATATAACGTGCTATATCTCATTAAAACATCACATCCAAATTGAAGTCGGTATCTGTATAACAATTAATAAATTATTATTCCTTTAAAATGATGTACAACCGTTGCAATTTTTTAAGCAACATTAGAACAGTGATCTTATTTTAAATTTCTAGCTGCACCATATTTTGTGACGTCTAGCCGTATAAACTGACTTGTCAATTTGTTAGTTGGTCTAGTGTGCGCATGCGTGTCCGCGTGAACACTCGCAATAGAAAGTGCTAATAAATTAAAATCGTTTACAGTCCAAACTTGAATTTCGTTGGAACTTGGGCCGGCACCGTGAAAGAGTAGCCTGCGAACAAAATTAGGGCGTGTTAACCATCTATATGTTGCAGTATTATGGTAAATATATTAAAAAAGAAAACATGCCTATTCAGCATACTAGTGTTTTCAATCTGCAACGGCGCGCCCCTCCAGTTGAATCGACGTCGTACGGTTGCGTCAAAGTACAGTCGAGTTTAAGTACAGCGCGAAGACGGAATGCCTTCAACATCGGGGTCAATAGAAATGGCCAAAGATGTAAACAAAACGAAACTAACCAATTTACCATTATTACTCTATAATCATACATTTCAAGATCGTCGAAGATCTTGACAATGATTTATACGCTTGATTATTACTTTCATATTCATTTTTAAATTAAATAACTATTATTTATTAAATAAAAACACTTGATAAAACATTGAGGTTATATGTCAAACAGACCAAACTATTGATTCTATTGACCCCGACTTGCGTCCACACGGGAACAATAATACGAACACCGGCTGACTGGTGTCTTGGGGCAATCATTCAACATCGGTTAATTAATAACATCGACTCACCTCCGCTCTGCTCGATACGCTTGCTGTCCTGCTGCGCTTTCCGCTGATCGGCCAAAACAAGCACAGCGCTCAGCGCTTTCTGCTGTTCCTCGTCCAAACCCGCAGTCAAAGCGTGGTACAAAGCCGGCTCCGTTGTCGAGATAGCTACGGAGATTCAACAAATAAAATTAAATAACAAATCACTACGTAGAAGATTATTTTTGTAGTGCGAAGTGAGAAGGGCTTTATAGGCTGCTTTTTCAACACATTGACGACGCAGTCAGCTTGCCTACGAAGATAGCGATCCCGGGTTCGATTCCCTCCCCCCTCAGTTTCTTTTGCCGCGGACCTATGTCACTTCGACGAATCGAATGACACCACATACGCTCGAAAAGCATAACCCTCCTTCGGGCAGTCGGCTAAAAATGAAATATCATAGGGATATAACGTTGTAATCTATTGACAAGAAATGCTCACGTAGCATGACATTTTTTGTAATAGAATTAGACCGTACAACATATAGGTACTTATGCAAAATAATTTACCAACTTCAAAACACATTAAAAAACACATCATACACATATAAAATCTTTGAGCTTCACGTATAGTTGAATACAATCACTTACTATGAATGAAGAATGACATTTAGATTTTTAAATATAAAATAAAAAAACTGAAATTACAAAGTTTAACATAAAAAGAGGTTACAATTAATCGACAACTGAAAAAGTCGATACAACGGAAGACCAGCGCCGACTTTAATGCCGGCATTACGCTGAGTCGGGACCATTTCGTGACTACATTATTTCTGTGTGCATTTTTTCTGTCCTTTGCTGATGTTTATCACGAATAAATGTTTTTCTTCTTCTTCTTTATACAACCTATTATTCAATCCTTGTCATTTAAATTTTTGCTATGAGAATTCCGCTCCCTGCTTATAGCACATCTGTAATGGAAAAGCTGCCTTAAGTTGATCGACATACCTGTGAAAATAGTCTTGAACTTGACATACTCGTCGACGTGGCAGTCCTTGTCGTCGAGCGGCGTGGTGTAGCACTCTATGGCGGTCTCATCGGGCTCCCAGTCGTCGTCCTCCTGTTACACCGTATTTATAATTACACGTAGCTTAGGGAAAACGATCCAACTCAACCATTTCACACTTGTAGAATTTTACATTATATTGACAGCAATAGAATTCAAATTTAAATACATTTACTTTGTGCGTTGGATCCATTTCTATAAGCTACGTCCAGTTTATTTACTAAGAACTGTTAGTAGTCGTACAGTTACTATGGTCACGTTTAAACAGTAGCTACTATTGGTTCAGACTGAACTCAGTCTTTATTGGTCGTTACAAAAGGGTTGCTATGGTCACGTTTCAATAACGAAAAACATTGGCATCCGTGTAACACAACCAAGTTAAGATGATAAGCTAGTGGCACCATCCCGTGTTGCCACTGTACATAATATAGGGGAGTAGACGATTTTTTTTTATAGATATACATGAAATATATCTAAAACCCATATAAAAAAAAAAAACACTCGTATATTAATTTAAACCGACTTAAAATTTCATTTTAAAATTTCCCGATGAAACGCTTACTTCTGTCATGGCGTCGCTATGACGTCACGATCCTCTAAACACCGGTTTCTTGGCAAAATGTCAAAATGTTGTTTGTTTAGAGGAACGTGACGTCACGCGCTGTTTGCGGTCACGTGATATGATAACGAGGATGAAATATTTATTTTTGTATAATTAATTTAAAATATATTATTAAAACAATAAGCATGAAAGTGTGATTTTCGGTAATTGTATATTAAGCACTACCGGAAAAAATATAATATGTATTGATTTTCTTTTAGTGTCTACACCCCTATTATGGAGTGTAATGTTAAATTGTTTAGTTTTGTTTACATCTTTGGCCATATCTATTGAGCCCGGTTTTTTTTTTAAAGCTATGTGTGCACTCACGTCGTCGTCGCTCTCCTCCAAGTCCTCGATCTTGGCGTTCATGTTGACGCCCTGGGTGGCGCTGTTCTTGACGGCCATGCGGGCCAGGTTGGAGAGGTACTCGTTATTCATGTCCTCGAGATCGTCCTCGTCGCTGGACAGCACTTCTGAGGGACAACACGACGTTACTTGTTAAATGCTGTTCTTGACGACGCGGTTAGCCTAGTTGGTAGTGACCCTGCCATCGAAGTTAGCGGTCCCGGGTTCGAATCCCGGTATGGACAAATATTTGTGTGATGAGCGCGAGTATTTGTTCCTGAGTCATGGATGTTTTCTATATATTTAAGTATGTATTTCTCTATATAACTATGTATATCGTTGCCTGGTACCCATAGCACAAGCCTAGAGCTTAGTTTGGGACTAGGTCAATTTGTGTGAGGTGTCCCTGATATTTATTTATTATTTATTACTTGTAGTTGGCTTGTGCACTAGACTTAATACCCCAATCTGTTACTATGATATAAATGCTTTATGTACTTGCTGTAAGTGTACCTTTCAATAAATAAATAAATACTTGCATTTCATTCAATTTCTCTTCAAGAATCAAGACAACATGCAATGTTACCTTTAATTGACTCTTTATTTATGATGTGGGGTATTTGCCGTTTGAGCGAAATATTTTTGGTAGAACGCACAATTTCTCAAATATATACTATAAATATAAGTACACACTAGGCGCTCTTGCGCCTCGAGTTGCGGAAACTAGCTGGCCATAAAATACAAAAATACTATAAATATATCCCACTGCAACTATTTAAAATTTGTTGTAGTCACAATAAGCAGTTTTGTTATTTTGGAAATAAAAATAAATAAATAAATATCAAGGGACAATCTCGCACCATGTACTATGGGTACTAGACAACGATAAACATGTTTATATACAGAAATACATAGAAAACATCCGTAGGGACAAATACTCGCGTTTACCACACAAATATTAAACTAAACAAAATTTGGGAAACTATACATTCGTACAGGCTCCTGATATGATGATGTGGTATGACGTGACACATACCCTCGTCCTCGTCATCGTCCTCCTCGTCCGAAGACGTGTCCTCGTCAGCCTCGGCGCGAGCCTCGTAGGCGCGCTTGAGGCCATCGAAGAGTACGAGGCAGGACGGAACGATCTGAGTCACCACAGGGTCGAGGGTCGGCCGGGCCGGGCCCATCTCGAGGAGCGTGCAAATGCCAAGCACGCACAGTTTGCGGTCGTGAAGTCTGTAGACAAAATGATCATACTAATCAATAATCATTGTTCAATTAGTAAAACAGAACCCTCCATATTAGGGTGTGGAGAACCTAATTTGAAGGGTGTGGACAACTGGGAATTATTATTCCCAGTTGTCCACACCCTTCAAATTACTTCACTTTTTCCCGTGATAAAATCACATGTAGTTTCACCCTTATTCGTTTGTGCTCTTTATCCCTGGACACCCTGTATAGGTTGATAGGATGTATAAGTATATACTCACCCCATGAAACAATCGGTGTCGTGTATCCACTGCTTGATGAAATGTTGCGTTATGGACGCATTCGGTACGGACTCCTGCAGTTTATCCAGGATCGTGAACAGCAGGACAGGGTTGCAATAGAGAATTGCAATGAGGACCTGAACAGAAATGAGTTAATTTAACATTAAACTGTCGTCGTCCCTCACACGCCAATGATAGCTGAAAACCAGAGCTAATTTCAACCTTACGTCATAGATACTCGGGTCTATTTTGCGCTATCAACCGTGACGGATATATCCGTCGTTGGCGTTGGACCAGTAGTGCGGATATATCCGTAAATGGCGTTGAAAAGTTTAATCCACCGCGATAAAGCCGACCATAAATACGGGGGCTGAGGTTTTCTTACTAACAGCCTCTATTCTGTTTCACCTCTATATTGTTACCATATTGTTGACGTCATCGTATCTTTTATTAGTTTGACAGGAAAGCTGCTATGTCTTTAGTAAGAATAGGATAAAGACACAAGATGGGCATCATACAAATCCATTCAGCCTTTTACGCGTGATTGAAACATCCTAACATTCATACAAATTCACATTTATGATATTAGTAGGATTAATGTAGCCTATATACCTGCAAAAGCATAGTCCTGAGCTCGCTAGTATTGACCTTCCTAGTGAGTCTGTTTAGAACCAGCTCCACAAACGAGGGCAGACAATTGTCTATCTTGCCGTTGCACTGCAGCACCATTACTTCCAGAAGCTTCGCCGCGTATATCTCCGACTCGTCCTCGGCATCCGAATTCAATACCTGATGGAATTAACACTATTAGTTTTATGGCATTCAGAAGGGTAAAAAGGAAGAATGACAAGTGGGCTCTAAGGCCGTCTCGCGCATTGGTTTTTTCACTAGATGGCGCCTCTGGGAAGGGAGGTCTTTTTGACAGTTGTCAGAGTCATAAGCTTCGTGACGTCACATCTCAAAATCTTGAAACTGCTGTTACTCCTAGATGTAAAATTGTAAAACATGTGACGTCACACAAATGTGACCACCTCTGACAAGGACGAGGGGGGATCTAAAAATTATGAAATTCGTGTAACTCAGTTTATGGATGACCAACTAGAGCTATTGCACTGTATGTTACTAAATAGCAGACACTTAACGAGCCGGCAAAATCGCTTTGGTTTAGCATTGACATAAGCGTGTGCAAATGGATGACGATCGCAACAGACAAAAAAATCTTACAAGAGCACCGTGCGTGCGTTAATTCTGAATCATTGTCGAGTTGGTTTTACCATCACCCACAAACCAACCCGACTGGTTAACCTATAATCGCAATGCTGTTATACTTTTATCTGTATGCGGTCTTTTTAACGCGTGTTGCATTATACATGGAGTCGGTATACCTCAAGATGTGTTGGTTTTTAGGCTAACGTCCGGTCCTTATATTCCAAACGCGGATAGATAAGAATACCTCTAGTTGAAATTTGACATTTGCCACATACAACATGTGTCGAACTCTAATTTGAAGTGAGCTTATCTACCCTCAGTTTAAATATAGGGACTAGGGACCGAAAATATGTGTATATCGGAAACCAGTGTCGAATATTACTACATACTAAATTATAATGATATATTTTATATTGTAGTAAGTAATTGATAATCTTCTTATCATAAATACTAATGTATATTATAAATGGTCGTTTTACAATGCATAATGAAGTTAATCACGATTTTATATACACAGTTATTAAATAAAAACCAAATAATATATATGCCTATAGTCAAAATAACTAATCGAAAATGCAACCCTTGAATTATTTGAACTAATTTTTTTATGAGTTATGTACAGTCAAAGTCATAAATACATTCCCATGATGACATAAATATCTACACACCCCTAATGTCACTGATAATAGGATCTATATATTTGGCGCGATGGCCGGTTAGATATTAGTGCGTTTGACTGTACATAGAAAGGTTAAGGTCAGTTGACAAATGCAGCTAAGTATAAGTTCACAGCTAATTCAAATCGATGTTTTCTTGCACTCCAATAATTTATTGTCAGCAAACATCGCGTAGCTTATACTACCTAGTCGTTAACTCTGTATTGTAATTATTAGTTAAAAGCAGCAATTTACAGCAGTCAACATTGGGTAACGTTTTAGTTTCATATTGATTCCACTGTCGAGGGTAAGCGTCGGGGTAAATCGATCGGTATGCAAAGCATCAATAATTTTGTATTTTGTACTCAAGGGAAATAAATGTAAAAGGGGCTATTCATAAATAAAGTCACACGTTAAGGGGGGGAGGGGATTAACGAAGTGTGACATTGTGTAACAAGGTATGGGAGGAGTCATAAGATGTGACGTCACATGTCAAAATCTAAAATTTTAGAACTGCTGTTTTGATTGAATCTTTCCTACATGTATATGAG
Organism: Tortrix viridana; assembly: GCA_963241965.1. Lineage (NCBI taxonomy): Eukaryota > Metazoa > Arthropoda > Insecta > Lepidoptera > Tortricidae > Tortrix > Tortrix viridana. The sequence continues at coordinate 4,007,256 of OY725171.1, read as the reverse complement.
ACGACGGACGGGGGGATCAAAAAGTCATTTAATTCGTGCGATGTAATTTATGGATGGAACTTAGGACCGTATTAAATATACTCATCTTGGCTGAGATGCCCGTCTCAAGACGCGTCAAAAGACGTATCTTGATGTGGTCATCTTTGTCAAGATGAGCTTATCAATACAGGCCTTAGTTCTCAAGAATGTGAATGGCTTGGTAAAGAAGAGTTTAATATGCAGTTCCACATACTGCAATATTTAGTGGCCCAACTATACTGAGCAGTATTTGTCAGTAACAATTGGATCATAAGTTTCTAATTGTCATTATATAAATTTGACTATTGATTGCCATACCTGATGTGAGTACGTAAGAAACCTTCGCTAAGCAAAAGAATAAGCGTGAAACAAATGAAGAAAAATCGCAAGATAGCAATAAAGACAATTCAAAAGGCTTTATAACTTGGAAATCTGATAATGATTAAAATGTCTATGAATTCGTTTCGATCTAAATCGTCAATTCTTTTAAATCAACGAAATTCTACCTGAAATTAAACTTGATCACACTCTAGTTTTTTATACATAATAGACAAGATGCATTGCAACAAAAAAGGATATTCATACATGCAGCCAAATTAACAAATCCTTGATAATACAAGATGAATATATTATGATGCATGCAATGGTAAAAAAAATATGTTCGCATGAATACAATAATAGATTGTTGTGAGTACTATCTTCTCTAACTTACCGCTTTTGCCATATTAAACATGGCCAGTATGTGGTTCTCGTTGGATACGAAAGCATTAGTGTCCACTGTGATGTAGTTATGCAACACCGGCATCATGTCAGTGAAGTAGTCAAAGCTCTCCTTCTCGAACACTTGGTAGAGCAGCTCTAGAACTTTCCACATGTCCTCGGAGATCGTTCTGGCCGTCAAGTTGCATAGCAGCGTCATCGCTTCTTCGTAGTACTCTAAAATAAAGACATAGGGGGCTTAAAAATTATCGCCGATATAATTAATACGAAATTAGTTTATATTTTTGCAAGATTTTTAAGTTTTTAGCATTTACAAAATACTAGCTCGACCCGCCTCGGCTTCCATAACCATTAAGGGTATGTTGTGCGTTGTTAACCAGTCAGTCGAAGTCAGTCATCAATGGAACAGTTCAACAAGTGACACTAGACCCACTCAATATTAAGGACTCTCCTGATGAGGCCAACTGAATAACGCATTCATTATTATTGCACCCTGACATTAATTTATTATTTATAAACTACTCACCAATAATATTGTGATGCAGAATATGTCCGACCACAGTCAGCACAGTCTTCTCAAGCTGCGCCATAATCTCAGGATTGTCCTCCATGACATTCAACACAGTCTCCATGGTGTTAAGGAGCCCCATGGCCGTGATCGCCTTCTCATCCGCTCCAGAGTCTGTCTCGATCACCTTCCTGAACGTCGTCGCCAAATGCTCAGTTATCTCATAAGCCATTGGCATTAACTGCTCGGTGTATAGCGGCACAATTTTCTGGAGAACATTCGCTATATTATCATTCTCAGTCTCTCGGATAACTTTCAATAGCTCCGTAGTCACCGCTTTCACTTGAGGCTCTAATAACTTGTGGACTTTCTCTTGGGAGGATAGGAGTATCTGCAAAGCGATGGCAGCTTCCACTTTGACAGGCAAATCTGAATCGGTTAACAGAGCGTTGACAGTCAAACGAACTGCTTCTATTAACAAAGGTTCGCTCTTAAACCGAACGCTGGCGAAACAGTGGAGCACCCAGCAGGCTCTTGCTCTCATGTAGCCGAGGGGATTGTTAAATTCCGGGAAAACGTATTGGCTGAGTAGGGAATCGATTTCTTCTTTGTAGAATTTCTTTTTGATGAGCAAGTCGCTCAGGGTCCCGACCATGTGGAGCGCCCCGTCCCTCTGCCGGGGTCCGTATTCTCCGTTCTGGCTGGTGAGAACTTGCATGCAGAGTTGCATGGTCCGTTCGAGCATCTCTTTTCGCTTCTTACAGCACGATATAAGAAGCGTTTGGGCTGCGATCACTGGCGATACAAAGTCTTCGAATATGTCTAGAACAGAGATAACTCAATTAGAAACTATACAACTATAATAGGGATCATGACTGGGTAAAGAAAACGAAATTCTATTTAGTCCGTCAGTTAGATTATCAAAAAATATTGGATACGTATTTTTTCTTTTGTTATAGCGCGAAAAAATTCGAATGCGAATCTTTACATGAAACAACGATTGACTTTTCGATATATGTATTTCTTTCAGTTCCTTAGATTTCTATAATTCTGAATGGTCAAAATAAAACGTTATACCCGCCTATTGCTTTTGCCTGTGACTAATGAATACTCACCGAACTTTATTCGTATGTATTCGTGCGGGTCCGTGTTCCAGAGCTCCTCGTCAGCCTCAGAATACGACATGAGAGGGAAGAGCACGTCCTGAATGATAGCGAACATGTGCGGCTTCAACAGCTTCCAAGAGTGCGCGTGACTCACGCTGTAAACACACTCGCACTACTACAGTTTCCATTCAATACACGACTTCCGTGACTAGCTCAATTTTGTGGTAGCAGGTCTATAATCCGCCATAAAACCCTGCTAATAGAATTTAATAGCTGAAGTACGACCTTATACTTTTAAATAGGCTACGGCAAATAAATAAGGGGTGTATTTTAGGTCGCAGATTCGACCTGCAGGTTTCTATGGCGGATTATAGAACTGCTACCACGGAGTTGAGCGAGTCACGGAATCCGACGAGTTTACTATACTTCATTTTACGTGCATCGACCCAACGGTGCCTTGTCCGTAATAGTACAAAATATACGTATAAACAACTCGCTTTCGCCCGCGATGTCGTCCCTAGTCGTTTAACGCTAATCACTCGGGAACTGTCCAATTTCGCGAGATAAAAATTATCCTATGTCCTTTCCCTCCTTGTCAAATTCAATTAAAACCTGTTCAGCCATTGTCGTGTTAAGGTAACAAACATAAACAGATTCTTTTGACAATCCTATTAAAAACAAAAGCTATCCTGATTCTGTGCGAAAGTAACGCAACATTTTTCAATTCCGACTAACCCCGGTTCTCGCGAAATTACCCATTTGCGAGTATAAAGTTAGTGTTAACAATGAAATGGATCGATAAATTTTTTGTTGTTGTTATTCTGTCCCGTAAGCCAGGAGACACCAGTGATAGTGTTTCTTAGAAAGATGTTTATAATACATAATACTAACATGCTTAGGACCACTTGCACGGACATTTTTATATCTTTTAAAATCATAGTTTTAAAGAGCGACCTAAGAGACGTAGTCATGGCGACTAGGTACAAAGAAAATTTGATTGACCCAAATAAAGTTAAAATGTCAATTTAACAAAAAAAGTGACGATCTTCAAATAAAACTCAACGGTGACATACCACTGGTCGATATAGCTGATGGTCTGCTGCAGCACCCTGGGGGACACGTACACCTTGCTCCTGTACTGGTCGAGAACTCGCAGCAGCACCTCCAAGATGCCACCGGTGAACGTGGTGAGGTACCACTCGGCGAACTGGACGTATTCCTTGCGAGTGTTCACCGGGCTGCCGTATCTGATGCGAGGTGTAACAGCATAAGCACCTACACTCAGCGGCATAAATATCTGCCCCGTCTTTTGTATGAACACGTCTTAACAACAACCAATTGAATGATGTTTGTAGTGTTTTGCAGCTAATTACCTTAGGTCCAATTTTGTGTATAAAATTCCCTTCAAAGGTCGTAACTTCTCCTAAAGAAGCCAAAAAGATCCGTAAATCACCTGTTCGTAGTAAATTATAGCATTATGCGCATTTAGAAAAATTCTGCAACTTTTAGGATTATTATTTGTAAGCCATTTTCTACCTAGGGTAATTAGCTGCAAAACACTACACACCGCATTCTAATTGGTTAAGTATTGTTGACGTTAGTGTCTGGTTTACGAAGTAACATTTGTTAACACTTGTATGAGCAAAAGACGGATGGATGGATATTTTTGCCGCGGAGTGTATTAAATAAACGTTATATTATTTTGTAGGGTATCTCTCAATCCGTTTCGAAACACCCAAGTCATGTATCTAATCGTGATTCGTGTGAAATGGCAATATTAAAGTGTGTCTGTCTCATGTCTTGTACTTTGTCAAATATAAGAAGTTCAAGTAAGGTGGTGGTAGCGATTGGGATGTACCATTCACAAGGTCATACCACCACTCGTATCAAAGTTAAATGAGTAATTAGAGAGAAAGAAAATGAATTTATTCATGACAGCAAACACAAAGTGAAAACAATAATATAAAAATAACATTAAGATTCAGTTGTACAGTCAGCATCAAATATATCATAACAGCCAAAGTGACCAAATAATTCGTAACAACATATATTTTATATGGTGTGACGAACTATTTGGCCACTTTGGCTGATACGATATATAGGATGCTGACTGTACGAAAGGTTCCATTTCAGCATGTGCTGACTGTGAAGCCAACACTGTTCTTCCGTTGGAAATCAATTGCCATGCGTGCGTTAGGCCGCGGTTTTTTTCGTTTGCACTATCATTATGAATTACCTGTAAGTTGTTTCAAACCTATAATGCCACCATCACGTAATCAATCCTGTATAAAACGACGGCATTCGTAGACCGACCCCGGGGCGAGCGGGACGAGAGAGTGGGTGTTCGAGTCGTCTGTGACTGCGATAAGGAGTTCAATTTATATATACCCTTCCTATTCCTATATTACTATGATGATAGTTGCCCTCGTAAGCCAATTATTTTATATATACCATGTCTTGATTTATTTAATAGTTTGCCGATACCATATTTTTAACATGGCAATGTCATAAATATATATACATTCCCAAGATTACATAAATATCTACACACCCCTACGGCACTAATAAGGTCTATACATTTGCCGCGATGGCCGTATAGATATTAGTGCTTTTGACTGTACCTATTAAGTCACTGTGGAAATCTCATAAGTAATTATACCAAAGATAAAATAATAATAATAATAAATGTAAGTAAGAAAGTATGTATTTTTTATTAAATAATAATATGTCAATTGATTTAGTAAATAAAATATCCAATCTCTAGACATAACATAAATGTAGAGAAATTACAAGCCTAGAGCCTCGTTTATGACTAGACCAATTTGAGTGAGATTGTGCCCTCATAAAATTCACTTCACTTCACTTACCTCTCAAAAAGCCTGTACAGAGTATGGACAGCCCATTTCTTGCACTTCCACCAAGGCAGCTCCATCCTCTCATCCTCGTCCACTTGCAGGGTATGCTCCGGAATAGGCTGTTCCATCACAGCGCGGAGCACCTCCATCCATTTGGTGAAAACCTCCTTGGTTATCAGGTCTAACGGTAGAATGTACTATGGAAGAAAAAAAAAACTGACAAACTTGTTTAAGCTGCATAACACTGATGGGATAACGACGCGACAGAACTTTATGAGATAGAGAAGGGTGGAGTTCAAAAAGTTGACGTATTAATAGTATACCCTATCTATCCGATAAAAAAAAATTGATCCACAAATTGTGAAGATATTGCGAAACAAAAAAAACAGCTGAGTTGAGAACGTCCTCTTTTTTGAAGTCAGTTGAAAAACGAAAACAAGCGATGCTGCCAGCAGTTTTCGTAAGCATCTTTAGGGTGGATTAAAAAAAATGTACATAGTTAAGGGCAGTTAAGGACTAAATTAAAAAACTTTAATAATTTATATTTGTGTAACGAAAGTTAACCATATGATTATATTAACAATATTCGTTTCACAAAGAAAAAAAATACGGTTTAACTAAGTATTTTTTTTTATTCACCCTTTAGTGCCCCCGAAACTGCAGACTATTTGGTCGGCCGATTGTGTCTCGTCTCCACATAGTGGTTCACCCCGAACAGAGACCTCACGATTCTCACTATTTCCCCCTTAAACACCGCAATCTAACCACCAGATCGATCCTGCTCATATTCGAAATTCAAAATAGTATTTCACCAAATTTCATGAAGATCAATAATATACTGATACTGATACTATCGTCGAACGAACAGTTCCTTCGGTCGATTTAAATCTGTAGAATCGTTTGCAATGTTTCCGCATTCTGTGTTTGCAAACACAGACAGAAAACAACCCATTAGCTTTCGCGGAGTCTAAGTTTAGAAACAATGAAGTAATAAGAGACCCGTCGATATTTTCTCGAGGATTCAACGTCAATTACAATATCAATCGATCCGTGTCGGCACGTCCTTGGTCCCACAACCAAGCTCCCACGTCCTTGACGATATTGTCGTGGCATCGAACTAGGAAATGTAGTTATCATTCAATTGCGAAATGCACTTTTATTTAATACTATCATGGTCAAGGTTTATTGAATATAAGTTTTAAAATAAAATGCCTATTTCAAGAAACCTTGGACATGACACGATATTTTAAAATTAGCCTAAATTTTATTTCAAATAATTAAACATGTTTTAAACCAAATAAAACGATCACGGGAAACCGATGGATGCGGATACAAGAGAATCGACCATCATGGAGATCCTTGTGGAAGGCCTATGTCCAGCAGTGGATGTCTTTTGGCCACAATGATAATGGTAACGGGTAAGAGAAGAATTCTCCTTCAACATTAGACACACCTCAGCCAAATTAAAAGTCAGCTAAACTGAGAATACATCACAGTAATGTGAGTATGTCTATAGATGTTTGATTTAATGTGAAATGCCTTTTTCTACGGGGTAATTGCGTTTGATTAGGCAAACGCGGGACTCTGCAGTATGTTAATGTGGGCTGATAGGATGCATGTATAAGTGGAAAACAACAGAAATGCATCATCTAAAAAATTACGGCTCAATTCAAAGAGAAAAAGCACGAAACCGATAGCGTTTGTGAAAATACTAACCGTGAAATTTGTACCCATATACCAGATGTTATAATATAATAGGTACATTATTTAATAGCGCGCCAAGAAAACTACAATTCCAAAAAGACGCTTTATGGAGACTCGATCCACAATAAACTCAAACATACGGCATAAACCCTCTGAAGTTCACGCAGAAGCGTAAGCGTTGATTGTAGACGCAACACGCGTCACAAGTGCTCCATCTTCATAAACGAGCCTGCAAACACTTCCATGCAAGTACATAAATTACCATGAAAATCTCTTACCTTTATAAGACCGTAGAAACACTTCAAAATCTGCTTTTGAATCAGAACAGACTCCACCGACTGATCCGCCTGCAGATTCACAATCATACTGTACAACATAGGGAGTAGTAAATTCATTGCCTCTATCAACGGCACCCTTTTCTCAGCCAATTGGTACTCGTAGTTTTTAATCAGCTGGTAGAGACATAGTAGCGCTCCCATCCAGCTATTGGGTTCTGGGTTTTGGAGATGGATGTGTATTTTGTCTACGATTTGCGTCCAACGGCCGGGGAAGTCGTGTTTTATTATCGTTTTGAGACAGACGCAGAGTTGGACTCTTATTATCTCTGGTGCTTGTGTAATGGCGTGAACGATGCTGTCTCTGACCATGGCCTGGTCTTGCTCGTGTATGGTGAACGGCAGGGGCTCTCCCTCTTCTGGTTCTTTCTCCTGCCAACCCGAGGTTATTAGGTTCTTTAGATACACGACGCCGGCTTGTCTCACTTGTATGGGGACGTCGTTCATCATGACAACTTGGAGTATAGAAGGAGCGAAGCCTATTATCTTGTGGATCTGGAAAGAAAGGGAAATATGAGTATTTTTAGACATTTTTTTTATAAGAGAGGCAGGCAAACGAGCATGCGGAATACCTGATGGGAAGTAATCACCACCGTCCATGAACACCGGCAACTCAAGAAGAGTTGTCGGTATGTTGCCGGCCTTTTAGGGAGATGAACGCTCTTTTTTTGAAGGCCCCCATGTCATAACTATATATATGTATATGAGCTAAGCTTAGATGGTAGTGACAGTGTCTAAAGGTGCAGCCTAGCTAACAATACATTAATATAAAAAATGGTATAGATACTTACTGCCACACGCAGATACTTCAAATATTTTTTAAGTTTGATTAAAGATGCTGCGTCTTATTCTAATGCTATAGCAAAGAAAGTGACAGCAGTAACTTTAATCAAACTTAAAAGATAATTGACGTCTCTGAGTGCGGCCGATACAATATTATGTTCTGAGTAAATACTGTGCGCCAAAACTTTTTGAATTTTCGCGCCCTTTCATCTATATATATAAAAGGAAATTATTCTTATGTGAAGTTCGCAAACAATAAAATATGGTAAAAGGTGAAACTCGTTTTTTTCTTTTTGGATAAGGTCCGTGGGTTCTTTGAAATTTTGAGAGGGGTTCATGACAAGAAAAAGGTTAAAAAAAACCCTGATATGGAGTCAATGTCAAAGTTCTAAGTCCCCATTCGACCTAGGTGTAAGGTTAAGAGGTGACGAGGCCTAATGTAAATCATGCTAACTCGGGCACCTGTTTACAGGCCACGAGGTCATTAGTTAAACCTGACTCATACGGAAGTGGAGTTTAAACTACAGTGCAGTCTTATAGACTTGTTTCGGGTAAAATTTTTCAGACTCGTATAAGTGCGAACGAGAAAAAAGTAGAAAGCCAAAGGCGTTTTAATTTTGTCGCATTCTCTGTCATCCCTTTCAGAGCGTAGCACATGTAGCTCAGTGTGTCTTTCGGTGCAGAATAGAGAGAGACAAATAAGTCGCGGGTAACTTGTGCTAACCACCCTGTGCGTCTCTATCGTTATAGACTAATTAAAAAGGGAGATCCGAACGACAAACAAGTCACGGACCACTTGTGCTAACCGTTCTGAAAACGCTTACCTATAGGTACTTGATGCCGTTGGTCCAATATAGTATTAGTATATTAAATTATAACTAGATGACACAAACCAGTATTGTCATTGATGGCATGTTATAAACTAGTGGCTCTGTGAGCTAGACCTCGCGACCAACTTAACTTTGCCGTTGGAAAACTGTTATCCCCATATATCGTCATAGGTCGCGGTCAGTTTGCCAACACCGCAAATAAGTTTGTAAATCGCTATATATCCGTAATTTTGAAAAATTTCGAAAAACTGAATCGACCAAAAAAAAATCCATATAATTACCGAACCTACTCACAAAATTTCACGATAATCGGTTGAGAAATGCGACCTGAAGAGGAAAACAACCGGATATACGAAAACATTTTTGCCCAAGCTGAAACAGAGACGCTTCGCGCTCGCTTGGTCAAGGGTTCTTTATAGTCATTTAAACTTTAAGTGTAAGTAACCTATCCACTCAGAGTTAAAAGCCTCAACAAAATCGGGATCTCTAGCTCTTAAATGGCTAAACGGATTATCATTAAACCAAGCTAAAACTCTTAAATAAGTCACCTTTTCAACAAAAAAAAAACTAAATCAAAATCAAAATCGGTCCATCCGTTAAGGAGCTATGATGCCACAGATAGACACATAGGTCAAACTTATAATAACACCCCTCCTTTTACGTCGGTGGTTAAAAATAAATCTTTAATAGGACCATGGTCGATCTCGAAAAGTACGTGACAGTGTAATAATTAAAATTGATTTGTTTACATAATTTGCCATTTCTATTGATATACATTAAAGTTTTTTTTTTTTTTTTTTTTTTTTAATTTGTTTCAAAACTTATAAATAGGACATATAATAAGTGTTTATATCTAAGCCACTATTGAAAACCAGTTATTTGGTTTATGTAATAGTTGGCGAGATCGCGCAGGTACGGCCCGCAGTAATAAATAAAGAACAATTAGTTTTAAAAGGTTAGGTACCCACTAAACTAATTTTGTAAGCGTTGTACATTCCAGGTAGTGCTTCTTAATTAAAGTTTTCGATTGCTCTCGTGAATTCTAAGGCGTCCATTAGACGGTAGGTTTTGCGTCAGACAATTCAATCAGTTATGACTCATCAGTCATAACTGATTGAATTGTCTGCCGCAAACCCTACCGTCTCCGGATAATGATCATGCAAACATCAGTCATCGATCGCATTAGACGATAGGTTATACGTCAATCACAGCAGTGACTGTGGCAAAACTGACAGCAAAACTTACCGTAAAATTAATTTCAATTTACCTACTTATTTAATAGATAACTCATTCAAAGGCAAGACGTCCCGTTTCTCAAGAATATTATCTCAATGGCTAATTCGCGTCAATTTTGTAAGAGTATCGGCATTGAGCTCTATCTTTAGTCGGAGATAGATATTTTCAATCAAGTCCTAATGAGAATAATTCCTAATTAGATTACAATTAAATATAATATAACCGCAAAAATATGGGATCCTTATAAAAGCACTATAATCATGAAATTAAAGAAAAAATCGGATTAAATTCCTGAAATTTGTAAGCTTTTAACTATACATGAGAAAACTGTTTTCTATAATAACGAATCGCTACCCAGGATACAGGAGAAAGCAATCTCAACTTAAGATGATATATAGATATCATCAGACATCTTCGTATTTCTGTCAAACACGAGTGACAAATATACCGTCAGATGCGTGTGGCAAGTGTGACAGTGATAGCTAGCCGAACGCTAGGAACTGGTGGTATAGGTGTCGGCACGAGAGTTGAGGTGATTGCTTACGCACACAGCTACATGCAACAAAGGTAGTGAATGAACGAAAGAGTGAATGTGAACAAAATTCCGCTGTCAATACATGACATGATGTTGTGTGCGTGGCCTCAACTCTGGCGCCGATACCTATACCTGTGCTATGATGTTCATTGCATCGGTTTTTACTATCAAGTTTTGCGAGCACGAAAGCAGTTTCTTTTAGGGTTCCGTCTGGTCTAGGGTTAAGTACCAATTTCACCATACGATGTTATTATCAAACCGCGTTTAGAAAGGGATTGAGCTCATATGTCGTTTTTGAACTAATGCACAATGCATGACATTGTCAGTAGTAGAGTGTGCAGATAAATGAAATTGTTATTATAGTACAATGAAGTTATAAAGTATGGAAAAAACTTCAAATTATATTTCTTAAATAAAATACAAATGATGTAAATAAGTAATTACTTTTAGAAAGACTATTTACTATTTTTAACAGGTACGGCAATTTTATAACGCGAAAATGGTGTGAATTAGTGACAGATTTGACAGATATGATATTAATATTTTTTATAAAACAAATGACAACATTTACCGAGAATAGAGTCCAAATATGCAAAGCGTACTCTGTAAATCTATTGATTCTATTATCAATAAGTGTCTGCACTTATGAAGATATCAAAGATTGACTTATGATTATATTTAATCATTTATAAGTACTGTTGTGCTAACGGTACTCTCGAATCCCTTTCTAATCGCGGTTTGATAATAAATGTTAATCGACTGTTGGCTCATTCATTGTTAACAGTTGACAGCTGTTAACACTCTTATCGTCTGTTAAGTGGTTGGTGAAATCCGACATGAACATACCAAATTAATGTCAAAGATCGTCATTTTCTTTATCAATTGTTATTTTATTATTCAATATAGGTATGTAGCTGCTTTACAGCACTCTAAGAGCCATCAATAAATTGAGTCACAATGAATTTAAGATTTTTTTGATCCAGTCCTTGTCACAGGTGGTCACATTTGTGAGACTCCCCCCTCTGGTGTGACGTCACATATTTTGCAATTTTACATCTAGGAATTATTACACACAGTTGCCCATCACCACGCAAACAAGCCACACTCGGGCCCTGACGCCAAGAGCGCATTCTGCAGCGCTAGGACGCGGAGCACGGACAAGTTCCTACGCGACATCGTAAATTAAAATAATTCCAAAATTTTTGATTTTTACTTGTGACGTCACGAAGTTTACGACTCCTCCCACCCTGTTACACATTGTCACACTTCGTTGACCCCCTTTTTAACGCGTGACTTTATTTATGAATGGCCCCCTACCTGCGTTTCAAGGGTATTGCAAAAACATAGCAGTAAATCGCTATCTTATTGGGAAGCCGAACCACAACTTGTAAAAGTGCCCGTGCGGCCTACTTACTCAATAATATCATCAATTTTTTTTTTTCAAACCAACTTTAAAAGAAGTCATTTTTTGACATTGTCCTTACTTTACTGCAAATAAACTTTACTTTATTCTTAACAAAAAGATGAATCATTTAAATTCATCAATCAATATTTTTTTTACCCATCCTAAAGACTTAAACGTTTTACTATGGGTACTTAGCTTCAGTTTTTTGCAACTGTCCCTAATAATTTGGCCACCTCTAGTAATTTAACGCATTCACTGCCTTCACTTTTTTTAATATAAGAGTTAATACATTTCAAGAACTTCTATGTTTACGGAACCCTTGATTCGCCAGTTCGTCTCGCATTGGAACGGTGTTATATCATTTTCTTACACGCGAAGTCGCTATTCAGTTGAAATCCAGTTTATTGAAACAGACACGCTAGTCTGGAGATGCCCTATTATCCTCCAGTGTTTAGACGTCTTTATATAAATAAATATCAGCCCACACAAATTGACCTAGTCCCAAACTAAGCTCTAGGTATGTGCTAAACTGTAACGCACGTTTTGACAAAACAAAATTTGCCAAATCAATACTCTTTTTAGGGTTCCGTAGTCAAACTAGGAACCCTTATAGTGTCGCCATGTCCGTCCGTCTGTCTGTCTGTCTGTATGTCACACTCACTTTTTCAAAGAAAATATAAGTGTTACAAAGTTGAAATTTTGTATTCGTGTATACATATTTTTACCGCGCACAAAATCAGAAATAAAATGTATGTAAAATATATATTGAAGGGTACCTCCCATACATGTAAAGGTAAACATATTTTTTACCTCATAACATTGGATAGCTCTTAAAAAATAAGTATATGTATGTCACTATACATTTTTAGATTCATTGTCATTTTCGCTAGAGTTGCGTATCCCCGCCTACAGCCATAACTGCAAGTACCTACCAAAAGTCTGGAAAATGTTTTAAATGAAAGCACATGTAACGAATTTAAAAGGAAAGATATCACGACTAGGTAGATATTATTGTTTCTTGAGTTACAGACTACTAAAATGTTTATACCTGCCGTAAATCGGCTTATAGACAACATTGAATAAAAAATTGCCTAATATTTATGGTTTGCAGATAGTTTTTTTGTATTTGTAGTAATTTAGACGGAACCCTACACTGAGCATGGTCCGACATGCTCTTGCCCGGCTTTTAGTCTATAGGGACTTTTATATAGAATAATTTACTTTTATGTTTTAATTGTGAAAATGTCAGTTAAAAACCTCAATCTTTGATTTTAATTGTATGTTTACTTCAAATGAACTGAATTTAAAAAACAACCGAATGTTTCTCTTATATTTGTTACGTTTCTAAAACAATTATTCTACAGTCAAAATGCTAAGGGCGAGAAAATTGAGTCAACTCATAAAGTACCCAAATAGTCGGCATTCATAATAAGCCGATCAAACCCTCGCAAACTACCAACCAAAGGGTCACTACCAACAAATGTTTCAACCATTTAAACAAGTTCTGATATCTTCAGAATAAAATATATTACAAAAAGATATCTAAAATTTGAGCACAGATCCAGATCTTAAGCATTAGAGGGGTTTAATTATAGTGATTCCAAAATTTCATCTCTATTGTGCCACCTGTGCGTAACCCCTCGTATGCTTAGGCACAGATCTGTGCTCAAATCACATGCTTAATAATAAACTAGGGCTCAAGTCAAAACAAGGCAGTTTGATTTTAAATTTCAAGTGCTTCTAATTATGCTTGAAAATGGAATATAGGTTTATATCGACTTGAGCCAGTTTATTATTATGCATGCCAAATGTTGAATATCTTTTTGTAATTTTTAACTTATATTTAGGATTAAATTATCTTTAATCTGACAAGTCTACAACTCGGAATTTTAAGAACTTCGGTGATAGCAGCCAGACTCAAATGTGACTTGAAACCACTGAATTCAGTTTATAAAAATGGGCATATTACAGATGCAATACTTCTCGCTACAGTTGATTGAACATAGCCACAAATCAATAAAATCATATTGTAATTAATAAGTAAGTTATAAACCGCCCACTCTAATGTATAACCTATAAAATATGTAAAACCCTAGGCCTACCTTCAGCATTACTTAGACAATCTAAAAAAACTGACTATATGTTTATATACAGAAATGGAGGTCATCAGAAAAGGAAGTGCTATCATGATACCCGATAATTACTTATAACACATTCGTTCCAGTGTTTGTTTATTTATACAAGCTGATAAACAGCACATTCAATAATACTGGCATTAAGGATAATATAGTAATTTTAACCTTAGATCTTTACATTAGGATCAGTCAGACAGTACTTGTAATGGTTAAACACTTTATTAGCATTTAAGAAATTTCTCAAATGATGTGCTTATTTATTTATTTATTTATTAAACCAATCAACAAGATTATAAATAAACAAAAGCCCTGCAAAACTGTTTTATGACAGTTTGTCTGCAGGAAGACTTTAAGAGTACAGTATATATTTTACATGGTTTTGTTCGACACTATATACGCAATAGGTACCATTATACTATAATATAAATCTATGGCAGTGTATCTAAAAAATGTTTCTTCAGTTTTCTTTTAAATATCCGTTTATTTTGCTCGAGACGGATGTCTTCGGGTAAGCTGTTGAGAATATATGGCACGCGTTTTTTTAACGTTCTGTCTCCATAATAGTTTATAACTCTAGGCACATCGAACTTACCCGCGGACACCGATCTCGTGCCGTGGGCGTGAGTAGTTCTGTGCAGGTCATGCTCCCAATTGTCATGGTTGTTAATAGCCAAAAGGTATTTATGTTTTAAAGTGACGGGTAGTATTTTACATATTTTGAACAACTTTCGATAATCTTTTTTACTAACACAATTTTAATAAGTACATAAATTATAATAAAAGCTAATAAAAGTTAAAAAAAAAGCTTTTATAATTAATTGATTGAATCGTTAGGTACTAATACATATTTTCAATTCATTTTATATTTAATCCTTAAAGTTATTTTGGAACGAAGTATCTGTAAGTGTATGTAAGCTTTCCGCCCGCGGCTGTCTGCAGAGAGTCAGTACTTTCATAAGTTAAAATATAGCCTATGTCCTCCCTGAAATTCGTGTGATGTTGGTGAAAGAATTTTGAAATCGAATGTGTAGTTCTGGAGATTACACCTTATAAACAAACAAAAAAACAAATTTACAAACTTTACTTCTTTATAACAATAGTATAGATTAGGTGAGGTTTTAACTGTTATGAGTACTCATAAACATGAAATACTGGCTAGTAATAAAAAACAATGAAGTCGCAAATCTGGTTCAAAACCATTTATCATGTCAGTCAATTGGAACATCATTGATGTGCAGAATTACTGCAACTCGACTTAAGTACCTACACAGCATTGTTAACCAATCCCAGTGGTCAACAAGGAATAGATATTTATCTATTTATAGCACAAGCATGAATGCAATAAAGGCAATAAAAAAACGATAATCCTATAAGGAAGCAGGTTGGCAATAAAACAACCCCAAATAAAATTCATAAAACATTTAACATAACTTGTTTTGAAGTTACCCACAAATACCGACTACAGTTCCGTGCTAATAACAATTATTTCGCGAAAAATGTGAAAACATGCACAAGAAAAGTACACCAGCGCGGCATGTCTAAATACGGCTAAATTGAGAGAGCTCCCTATACAATGGGAATCCTTACAATACAGGGAGCTATGGCATTTGGTCGGTTTGCAAAATTCTTAACCACATGGCTGACATGATGAATGCAATTTATTGTACCTGCGAGAGCTGCTCCTCCGCCTGCAGTCGCTGATTTGGATCGATGGTGGCGCGCAAAATCTCGATTAGCTTTCTTGTATCCATTTTTCGTTGTTACAGTATAATTTTGTAAGAAAAATATTTCTCAACTGGAGGCATGGACTGCCGCCAGGGGCGTGGAGTAAAAAAGACAGATTGTCAATGGTCTTTTGGTCACGTGACAGCTATATAAAGCTCCCATTCTCGAGATATTTTATCCAACTGTCAATACGCTGGATACAAGATTGGGTACAAGTTGGATATCTAAGGTCCAATTTTATGAATTATAATAATAATAATATTAAATTCACTGTAAGGTAGTCCAACCTAATATTATTGTTTTCCCATTGTAAGTTGAGTCTAATACCCCTTCTATACGGTCGGGCGGTTGGGCCAACCGAGAGGAATGCAGCTATTTGTAGGAACGAGATGTAAATATTACTATCTCATTCTTACAGATAGCTGCATCCTTCTTGGTTGGCCCAACCGCCCGACCGTATAGAAGGGGTATAACCCTGGTACTTGGGTTGAAGCTAAGGTGCGTCACAGACGGAGTTATAATAATAATAGCACGGTATATAACGAAATATTTTCTGTACTAGTTGACAGCTATAATATATATTAATATAAATTATATATATTAATAAAAATAGCTGCGTGTGAAGACTCTGTTAACTGTACGGAATTTATATGAAAATAGGTCATAAGTTGCCGTGCTAATATAGGTCTACCAGAATCTCATGACAAAAAGCGAAATTAAAATTTAGAACTCGCAACTTTGGGGTGAAAAGGTATTTTGAAGCAATATTTTTCAAGATAAAGGCTTCGTCAAACAGCCGGCTTGGCGCGGCGCGACGTAAGCGCGTTGCGGCATTCACACTGCAGCAATCTCAATCCAGATTAACACATTTTTGTAGTTTTTATGGCCCAAATGCACATTCTCTAACACAATCTATCAGTTTTTCTACATCCATTGTCACAAATTCACTCTATGTAAACCAATACAACGTGAAAATCCTTTGAGTAGGTATAGTCTGACAAAAAAAGTCAAGCGTGTGGTGACAGCTGAAACTAAAATATTTTGAAATCGCAACCAGTAGAGGTGAGAGTAAACCTTGGATCATGTTGCCAATTTCATTCCGAACAGCGCCCTCATTTTTTTCCAAGGCTTCGTCGAATCAAGGCCGTTTCATTTCAAATCTTATAAGCATTCAACTTATGGTTGAAAATGGAATATAATTTTATTTCAACTTGAGCCGGTTTATTACTAAGCGTTCTAAATATCACGTCCCGCAATGCTTAGCGTGGCGTAATGGCGCCGCGCTGTGTGAAGACTGTCTGGCGACAGCGCACTCTTCGCGCCGCGCCGCTGAGCGTGGCGTGATCGCACCTGAGTTGTAATGGCGCGGCGCGACAGCAGCGTGGCGCGGCACGACGTGATTATGTGTGATGGTCTGCATACAAATTCTTATTAATTTCCACGCTAAGAATGTGCCATGCTATTGTTGCGCCGCGCCAAGCCAGCTGTTTTGTTTGACGAAGCTTTAAGATAATGAATAGGTAGGACTGTAATATTTGCATGGACCGGGGGGATACTTTGAAAATCAAAGTTCGAAGTTACGTTAGCTTCTTATTTTTCTCACGATTTTATCACAATTGATGAGTGAAAGGGGTGGTACATCTGAAAGTTCAAAATGTGTGTCTCATGGTAACCAGCCTGTAAGTTTGGTCCATGAATATTTGTTTTGGGGCTTCATTATTGTGTTTGAAGCGCGCAATGTGCAGGCAATGCACGTAATGGTCATAGAAGAAGAACATGGTAATTATCACTAATTGTTATGTAACAATAATAATAATGAATAAGTACCTACATATTTTAAATTAAAGTCCTCCGTTCTGTCTGTGTAAATAGGTATCTTTGTTTGCGCTTATTTTTAAAGACTACTAGATGAGTTTTGATTCTCTTTTCACAAAAACTTAGGCCCTTTTCAGAGATTATCATGTTTTTAAAGCAGCCTGTAAGACTTGCTATCTGTGCCGTCTAGATTGAAAAATAAAAGAAACAATTTACGCGAGCGAGTAAAAGACCCATGACAGCGGCGCTACCATCTACGTAAAAGTGTCTCAGATGTATAAGAAATTAGTTCCGTTTTGAACCACCGCGTCTCATTAATTCGTTCGCCTACTGTACGATATCAAACGTCAGAAAATGTCTTCCGGAAAATGTTCCGACACAAATTTCGGTGTTTTATTTACCACCCCGTGGCCTCGCCTTTAAATTATGATGTGCGATTTTGATATAAAACAACGCCAAAATGAATTACATAAAAGACCTTTTAAGTTACAAAATTAAGTGTTACTAAAAAATAAATAAATTATTTACATGTGAAACATTCGGCAATAAATACTTTAAATTAAAAAATGTATAACGGGTTTTAATCGCCGCTTTTCTTAAATTTAAACTCCAATAGTTTTGTGGACTTTGCAAATTAAATTTCTCAATATAAACTATTTAAAAATGTGTCTGGGTGATAACTAAAAATTACTTTGTTTTTATAAACAGTACACTTTTTATGATGTGGTAAAGGTGTGATGTGGATTTTTGGTGTGTCGAAACAGCATCATGAGGTATAACAAGCAAGAGCTAGTGGCGTTGGCTTCTCAGACATCGCAGAATTTCGACCGAGAAGGGGTCCTTTTATTCAGAGAACGTCAAGACGGTTTTTTCCGCCGTTCTGAAGGTAAGATTTTTTTCAAGTGGTCCATGCGAAAGATGTTTAGGAAACTGTGGTTATGATGTGGTTTCGAAATCTCTTTGTTTTCCAAGTAATGTAACTTAGATTCTAATGATAGAATTATATGAATGAATGAATGAATGGATGAATTGTTTGAATATTAAAATACCATTTCACTTGGCTGTTATTTGGAAATATTATCATTGCATCTCGTTCATTCGATATATTAATGTAAGAGATCTAAGATTTGTATATAACAATATTGCCAAGAAGGGCGTAGCTTGCCCTAGACGGGCCCTGTATCATAATTTGTGGGGGCCCTTCTACCTGACTGTGGCACAACTGCGGTTTTTTTTACACACATTTGGGGCCCCTATAGCCCGGGGGCTCCGTAACTTTGATCTTTGATAAGGCTGATATGGAGGTAGCTATGCCCCTGCTGCTGAGAAAAGTATCATCACTAAACAAGCTATGTTGTGGTCATAATAAACTACTTTTTGAAAGAACATATGGCACCCTAAATCATTATCTTCATACAAATGTCACTATTCATTAATAAAGTGGTTGTGTGTCTTAACTCTTAATCAACAACTTTAAATAGATAGAAATGCCCAGACATAATTCCAACCGTTACTTTCAGAGCTGATAACTCTAGAATGGCTGGACTGATTTCCATTAAATCTAGCTAAGAGCTGTTCCTTTGAAACTAGGTATCAATGAAAAAAAAAAGCACTCTGAAATCAATTTGTTAGAGAGTTATGAAGCTTTAGATAGACACAGACATAGAGTTATCAAACTTAGAACACACCTTTCCGTACCTCAAAAGGTAAAAGGAACCCTTCATTGTCGGTCTGTTTACATGTGGGTATTTGTGAGTTTCATTTACCTGTGTATCTGTCTGTGGCATCATAGCTCCGGAAACGGAAGACCGAGTTTGATTCAGATTTTTTTTATTAGAAAGGTGACTTAATTGAGAGTGTTCTTAGCTTGGTTTCATGAAAATCCGTTAAGGCATTTAAGAAAATAGAGGTCCCGATTTTGTTGGGGGTTTTTTTTAACTCAGTTAGGTAATGTAATTTGTAACCTGTATAAAGCTGAGGGTGGATCCAGAATTTGGTCCAGGAAGGTCACAGGCACCTAAAATACGACATACATGACATTTTATGGGATCAATCGAAAAGGTAATAATAATAATAATCCAGCGTGTATACGTCCCACTGCTGGGCACAAGCCTCCACTCACAATGAGAGGGTTTGGGCTATAGTTCCCACGCGGGCCCAGTGCGGATTGGGAACTTCGCACACACAGTCAAATTGCTTTGCAGGTTTCCTCACGAGATTGTCCTTCACCAAAAAGCACATGGTAAATTTTACAAATTATATTTCGCACATAAATTCCGAAAAACTTAGAGGTGCCAGCCCGGGTTCGATCCCACGACCCTCTCCTTAAGAGTCTAGGGTTTTTTTTATTGAAAAGGTAAATCAATTAATTTTTTTTTATTTATGGCAATCGGTAACTTGAGGCATCGTTCCTACATCCAAACCGCAGATAGATAACGATACCTTGCGTTAAAATTTGACATTTGCCACATACAACATGTGTCAAATTTGAATTTGAAGTAACCTTATCTATCTGCGGTTTGCAGATTACAGTTTTATATTTTGGGAATGGATATATTCTGTTTGTTTTTTTTACAAACTCAGCAAGGAAGAGAAGGGTTTTTAAGTTAGTAGGCTTGGGTATGAAGGAAGGAATTATGTCGTACAGGGTGACTGATCGGTTTGTACAGTTAAAAAATATATGCTCTGTGGTACCCTCTTCCTGACCGCATGCACAAATTGGGGATTAGATTATGCCCAGTCTGTGCAGGCACTGCGAGAGCACGTGTGTCCAATATGTAGCCTGCAAAGAACCGATGTCGTATGTTTTTGTCAATAAGGATGTTATTAAACTTATTTCAAAGCTTATGACCCATGACATGACGCGCAAAGCCAGGGCAAGTTGCTAGTTAAGAGATATTAGGGTGCTAATTCAAAGGTCAAACAGGCTGCTATCGCATGCACTGATAACTTCGTAAAGGTCAATTGGCTGACGTGGCACCTTTCACGGCCCTTTTACCCCTGCCATACTATTGAATTCAGTTTCAAGTAAATTTAGCTGATAGCTCTCTCGTTCTTTCGATAGCATTGTGAAAAAGTATATAAATGAAAAAAGAATTCCCATAACATAGTATCTTAAAATATAGTATAAATAGATTCCGATCTCTGCCTCAGTGGATAAATTCTCACCAGATTCAATTGGGTAGGTAAAGTTTTTGGAAGAGGTGTAAATTATATTTTTTTTCGATAGTCGTCATCCTTAAGATCAAGAAACTGCAGCTCTTTTATTTTTATTTCCTCTAATATTTTAAAAATATTTTTTTTAGTTATTAAGTTGACATTTGTAAACTTTAATGACCGACAAGCTTGTTGCCTTCGTACTTAATGAAAAAGAAAAAAAAACTGTCACTTCTATAATATCTGTCATTGTCATGTCAAGGCAGGGGGCACACTTAGAATGGTTCCCATTTTCATTGACGGTAGCGACCTCTGGAGTGTTGATGAAAATACAAAACGTCAACTGTCAAACATGTGTCCGTGTCCGTCCAATGTGAGTCAGTCAAGCGTTGTCTGTGCGGAAATGCGTTTCTCTGAGTTCTCTCATTATTAAATGTATTGCTGAATACTTTGTTATTGTGACACCATAGAACCGCGTCATAATAAAGTGACATACTGAGAGGCACAAAATAGACGTCACTTTATTATGAAATGGTTCTATGGAGAGTCGCAATATAATGTTTCGGTGGTAAACTGTACATGCCTAGGTACGTATATATAGTATAGCTTTAGTTCAACCACAATTCTCTAGGTGGCAGCACTTGTCATACATTAAAGTTTGACAGATATAGAAGTGAGTTTTTTTTTCTTTTTCCTTAAGTACGAAGGCAACAAGCTTGTCGGTCATTAAAGTTTACAAATGTCAACTTAATAATTTAAAAAAAAATCTAAAATATTAGAGGGAATAAAAATAAAAGAGCCGCAATTCCTTGATATTTAGGATGACGACTATCGAAAAAAAATATAAATTACACCTCTTCCAAAAACTTTACCTACCCAATTGTACGGCCAATAAAATCCAATACCTTGCCTAAAAAAAACTGATTATCGCACATGAAGTTGTACCGCCGTAAAGCATCCGTTGCCGTTGTTATGCTGCACTGGGAAAAAAGTGATGAGGGTGGGAAATATGGCTAGCCTGCTCAAGCAAGCAGCACATCTTGTATTTTCTAGCTGGTCGCTCGGTACAACTCTATCGTTACACACGAAATAAAGGGAGATCCGAGCTATAAACAAGTCGTGGACCACTTGTGCCAGCTGAATGGATTCAAGTAGCTAAATATACCCACTGCTGTGTCGCCCGGCGTTTTCTTTGAACTTGTCCGGACACTGCCGTGTACATAATAGACTCAAGATAGAAATCAAATCAGCAGCGCGTAAACCTCAATTTTTTTTTGCCTGCAGGATGCTCCCTCCGCTGGTTCCGGCTCCGCGGGAATCTGCTCTTCTACCTGAAGGGTCCCGAGCCCTGGTTCGAGCCGATGGGGGTCATAGTCCTGGGGCACCACCAGGTGAAGTTGCAGCCGCAGGACGAGGGGGGGCATTGGCCGTTTCAGATAGGTGAGTGGGGGATAAATTATATGTATGGGAACTTTCATTTGTTTCAATGTCATTAGAAAATAGTGAATTTCAGCTTAAATGAGATTTTTGAATTAATTTCGTAATCGTAGCAATATGTTCGGTCTAGACTGTGATGTTTTGCGGTCCAATTTAGGGTGTCATGCGAACATGGCATGACACATCAGATTTAATTTCTAACGTCACTGTTTGGGCCACCCTGTATTGTTCACGTAGTTCAATTAAAAGAAGTCAAGTCACACTGAAACTTCGTTATTTCGGGCCTTCATCATCATCATCATCATCGGCTGATGCAAGACGTCCACTGCTGAACAAAGGCCTTCCCCAATGTGTTCCACAACGATCGGTCCTCTGCTGCTGTCATCCAGCGGTTTCCCGCGACCTTTATCAGATCATCGGTCCACCTACAAAACGTTATACATATATTTTGATCTTGACGGAGAGGTCTTAAGACACGTCACAAGTGACAACTTTATAAGAGTTATCTCTTGATAAGTAGATGATGAGCATTTCATTGTTATTTTTCTCAGCCCGCTCTTGTCCAATGTTAATCAATCATAATGTATCCTCAATGGATTTCCATGTCGTCCTTATTAGGGATATTACGAATGTCATATTTTTGCGAATGTTCATAGTGCGAATTTGAATGCAAAAGCGAATGTTAATGAGTAACACTTACTCGTAATTCGAATGTCGATGCGAATGTTTAAAATGATCCCCAAACCATTCGCATAAGCGAATGCAAATGTTCGTAACATGCCTAGTCATTATTGACGCTAGCCATTTTAAAATCATTTGCTATTATTTCGCCGTGAGGTATTCATGCCGGTAGCACACCTCAGGTCAGAGACAAGGACCGCTGTAACGCCTATAACTCTGTCCCATTCGTTGCCTGGAATTTGGCAAGTTATGCTGTGACGTTTGCTTCCAGTATGGGATAACGGAGTCAGCTACAGAATGGCGACATACCACGAGTCCGAGAGGACTCTATGGCTGAAAGCGATACAGATGGCGCCATACGACAACATAAAGACCCAAATATCCGCCTTGAGGGAGAGACTGAACCAGATACGGCCGCATTTGGACATAGCCACATTTAGGCTGCAGAGAGGGATCATAACTGGTAAGCCCTTAATCATTAGACTATCATTGATTTCTCGAGATTAAATGAGAAATACTCAAATAGCTTATTTATCCCTTTTGTCCCCTATTAATTTCAATGATTCCGTCCAAAATATTTGTATAGTCGGGATAAAAAAATGTTCGTCACTTTTCAACTCTATTTCGATACTGGTAAGGTCCAAAAGTCTCTCATCTCGACTGTGATCCCCGTCTCAAGACATGTCAAAGTAAACTGTCACTTTTGACGCATCTTGTGACGGACATCTCAGCCAAGATCAGTTTATAAATACGGCCAAAGATGTAGGCCCTGAATTCACATTATGTATGGTAGTATTTATCTCGCAAAATTATATAAAACTAACTGAATAAACAATCTAAGCGAGCAAAACGAAGTTAAGGGGAAAATGTATAATGTTTGTCAATAGAAAGGGCAATACTTGAATGTAATAATGAATGATATCTAATTTGATGTTATTATTAAGTAATAATAACATTTTCACAGATAAGAAATTTGTTCTAACAAAACAGTTTATGCTAGTCGTAATTTGCGGTTTTTGAACGCATCATAGAGGGTTTATATGTGTGTAGATAAAAAATATTATACACGTATTTTTTCTTTTGTCAATCAAATAAAAACATTACAAAGATAAAGCGCGTCAAAGTTCGGGAGTGGGGGCTCGTTGCGTCACTTCTGTGTAAAAATTGTACCAAATTGTACCACGATGTGACGTCACGCGACATTTCAACTCAATATATCTCTGTAAATTTTTTGATTATGTGAAAAAAGAAATACGTATCCGATAATTTTCGATAATCTACCTGATCGACAATGAAAAAATATTATCTGTATTCGTTTGCTATTTATCTGATTTCTGGTCTAAAGACATGAACGAGGTTCCTCTATGCGAGCTCGCGCTGTCCTGTGACAACCTGCTATGTGACGCTCACGGCCGACCGCCCTCGCCACTGGTGGTCATCTACGTGAGATATCCTAAGGGACTCTGTGTGCGGTATGGGAGCACTGAGGTCGTCGAGGTTAGTGTTGTCACGGTAGTGTAATGCCCTGCCCAAGTAGCACAAAAGCTGTATAAGAGCTTATACACCCATTATAACTCGTTTCAGCATTTTAAGGGCTTTATAAGCTCTTATACAGTTTGTGTGCTACTTGGGTGAGCTTCTATCCTAGTCTTTACCCCTATTGTTATCGTATTGTCAACGTTATAGCACTTATTAACTTAAAGGCGGCCGTATATAATACGATTGTAAAAGTTGTAAAATCGTAGAATAAAGACCATGTAGCACGGTCACAGAATATAGCTAGCGGTCACGGGTTCGAGTCCCGGTATGGGCAAATATTTATTTATTTCTCTATATAAGTATGTACATTCAGTCAACAAAGTATCGGGAATGGATGATTTGTTTATGGTTCCAAATTCAAATTTTTGTTTTTTTTGTTGTTGTTAGATTGGCACAACTGTTTTCTATTTTGGCGCGGAGTTTGAGTTGCATCTGTTATTTATATTAAATACAGTGCTGTTTTTAGTTATATCATATCTAGTGTGTATTGCGAATTTCATAATGGACAAAAACATTGAACAAAGAGTTTGTCTTAAATTTTGCATCGCCAATGGAATTTCGTGTTCGGAGTCACTGAAAATGTTACAGAAGGCTTACGGTGATTCGACTTTATCAAAAACACGTGTTTATGAGTGGTACAAAGCGTTCAAAAGCGGTCGAGATGTGATGGAAGATTTGCCTCGCTCTGGTAGGCCATCAACGTCTGCAACTGAAGTTAACATCGCAAAAGTGAAGGAAATAGTGACTGAAAATCCTCATTCAACTTTGAGAGAGATAGCCGCCGAACTTTCTGTATCTCACGAGTCGATCCGTACTATTTTAACTAATCATTTGGGTATGAAACATGTTACCGCTCGGCTAGTCCCAAAAGACCTGAATTTTCTCCAAAAACTCAATCGCATGAGAGTCGCTGAGGACATGCTAGAACGAGTCAATTCCGACCCAACATTCATGAAACGCATTGTTACTGGTGACGAGACGTGGGTTTACGAGTTTGACATGCAAACTAGTCAACAAGCTTCGGAGTGGCGCCTTCCAACTGAACCGAAACCGAAGAAACCACGCCAAAGTCGATCAAAAGTCAAAGTCATGTTGACTGTTTTCTTTGACTATCGCGGTGTTGTGCACTCGGAATTCTTGCCGGAAGGTCAAACGGTAAATAAAGAATATTATTTGAGCGTTATGCGGCATTTAAGAGAGCAAATTCGACGAAAAAGGCCAGATTTGTGGAATGAAAATTCTTGGATTTTGCACCACGATAATGCGCCTTCGCACAAGGCCATCATTGTGAAAGAATTTTTGACCAAACACTCAACAAATACCATCGAGCAACCACCATATTCACCAGATATGGCTCCTGCCGACTTCTTTCTTTTTCCTAAACTCAAATTACCACTTCGTGGCACCCGTTTTCAATCGGTAGAAGACATAAAGGAGAATTCGCGCCGAGAACTGAATTCAATTCCGGAAACAGCGTTTAAAAAATGTTTTGATGATTGGATTATTCGTTGGCGTAAGTGTATCGTTTCTGAAGGAGCATACTTTGAAGGTGATAAAATAAATTTGGATGATTAACAAACAGTTTGTGTATTATTGATCTTTTCCCGGTACTTTCTTGACAGAGTAGTATATCGTTGCCTAGTACCCATAGTACAAGCCTCGAGCTTAGTTTGGGAACTAGGTCAATTTGTGTAAAATTGTCCCTGTGTATTATTATTATCTATCTTATAACAAAGTACGTGAAATCGGAACTATCAATTAAAATATAAAAAATCCATACAAATTTTGTTCCGGGCGGTAACCTAACCTAACCTAAATCAAGTCTTTCCGCGATATTTGAATAAATTAAGTAAAATATCATTTTAGGCTTCAGAAATTACATCGAACCGGACATTTTATCAGACAACAAAAATAAACGAGCTCATATTAAAACGGATGCTTCTTTTCAGACGTGCAGCAACCCGTGCTTCTCGAAGACGATACTGTTCCGAGCTAGCGACGGTCTCGCGGGGGAGGCCGTCGTGCGAATAGTCGTCTACGACGTGAAAGAGCCGGTGTCTGAGACAGCTGTGCCCATGGGGTTCACCTCGTTGACCCTCACCACCATACAGGCGAGTGAAAGTACACTATAACTTTGACATATTATGAATCCTTTATCTGTGTAATGTGTATTGTTATTTGAAACTATCGCGCTTTTAAAAACAAAATAAGAACAATTTAGATTTAGTTTTATTTATTGCATAAAACAAGTACATTATAAACTACATTAAAATCTACATGCATTGATCTACGTTCGTCGAAATAGATACATCAGTTAAAATAAATAAAGTGGCAGTCATAACATCAAAAATAATACCTAATACCAAGTCAAGTAATAAAAATACAACGTCAAATTAATAGAACCTATAACTACAGTTTAATTTCAACAAACTCTTTAACCGAATAAAATGCATTATCCAATAAAAGGTTATTTAGTCGACGATTAAATGTTTCGTCATTTGATTCACATTTTAAATCAGCGGGTAGGTGATCATAGTACGCTGATCCCGCATTTTTGCTCGCGAGCGCCATGCGACGAGCGACATTCAACGGTTTACTCACATTCTAGTCAGGTAATCAGGTCAGGAGTCCAGGAGTGAGAGAGAACGCGCCCGCGATAACTCCCCTGATGAAGGGATCCTGATGACTCCGAAACATGTCGGGACTTGACTAAAACGTGTGTAAACCGTTCAGTGTTCGTTTTTCGGGTTCCAAAGCCAAAATGGCATAGTTTCGTCATGTCCGTCCGTCCGTGTGTCACAGGCATTTTACTCAAAAACTACAATATGTATAATGATGAAATTTGGAGTATAGGTGTCTTGTATAAGTCGCTACTTAGTTTGCTAGTTCAATAACAAAAATAAATATTTCTAGGGCGGCACTCTATACATGTAACAGAAGCTGATTTTTTTTTTCCAGCAAACAAACTTTTGGCGCATATTTCGACAGTTCTTTTAAAAACACTTTAAGGTTTCTCAGCAATTTTTTGATTAAGTCAATATTTTCGGAAATAATCGCTACGAAAGTTGCATACATAAACTGAAGGGGGACACCCTTTTATCTTTTAAACTGTATGTCTAAAAAATATGAAAAAATTTACAAAAGTAACGCTTAATAAATACTTTCAACCAAAATTATTTTCAACGTGATCGATATTCGATCAATTACCGTTTTTGAGTTAAAAAACTGCGCTTCTCCACAAAAGGACGTAAGTGCCATGAAGATACGCTCTTTTGCTGGTTCACTTTATTTGTATTTATAGTAATGGCGACGGAACCGTAGCACGGCCCGACATGCTCTTGCCCGTTTTTTTTTTTGTTTCAAATAATGACTCACGATAGTTTAAATTGTATTATCACTCTTTTAACTTGTACTTATGTAAAGTGTGTTTAATCCACTATAACGCCACAATCTTATATCCAGATGGGTTCTCGGACACACTTGGACCTTGAAGGATATCTTGTGCGATTACGCATTAACACATTCGTCGCCGCCTAACCTTCAAATGTGTGTAATTTTGACACACCAGATGTGTCGGAGGCGCCGAACGTGTTAAGGGAAATGTAAATGCTAACTAACGCAATTTTTTCTATGAAACTTTCCGTTGCGCAACGAAAATTAGCCTTACAATTGTAAGGATACTTATCGTAGCACAACGGAACTTTTTTCGTCTTCGTTGTTTGTATGGTTAACAAAGCTTAACTATTTGCTAATTTGGTCCAACTTTTTTAACCTTACCTTACGCCTTTACAACGGAGGAACAGGGGTACCTGTTTGTAGAAATGTTCTAGAGCAATTAAACATTTAATTTGATTACGTAGCGATGATTATTCACTAAGCGAGAAAGCTGCCAATTATGGCCAGCAGTGGTCGTGTTTCGGCTGGCATGGCCGATGATGATGATGACATACAATATGTCAATTTTCAACCCAAAATAACGAAATACATCCGCGTTCTGAATATAGCCTAAGCATTAGTCAATTAGTAATGGGAAGTAGTTTCTACAGATCATAGAGATTTCGTCCCTTAACTTAACTTTTTTTCAGGAAGCACAACGTCTTCGAGTAGCCCTATCAACTAGGGAGAACAAGACTGTCGGTTTCGTTACCATCAACGGTTGGAGTCTAGAACCTTCTTACATCGGCACCAGTCCTAGTCATACCAACGACAAAAATAGCATAGACTTACCCCAAAAAGTACTATGCCATAGACGCTCTCAGTCTTTACCGCCGAGACTCGGCTTGAGACTCAAGTTCCCGTCTTACGGGACGTTGTTGAAACAGAACTTCGTGAATAGTCACCAAGTGACGTATAGGTTCCATTCGGGGCTAGGAGGTGACATTACCGTGCATGAGATAATGGCCGAGGCAAAAATGTGTTTTCAAATGCCTACAGAATTACTGTGAGTATGATTTGTTTTGTGTATAGAAAGACAATCGTGTAAAATTTAAAAGTGATATCAGTAGCTTACCTCATTTGCATTTTCCATCTTTCGTTTTCTGCCCTTTTAGAACTTTCACGAACAAAAATAGCGGCGTCACTATTACTGAAGTTCACCACAAAGTTCACATGATCCGTTATTTCTACCGGCCAGTGTTATTAGTAAAACCGCTAGTGTTTGCAAACTTTTATTATTTTCCAGTGACATATTCATAGAACGCGAAAAGGAGCTTCTAGAAGAATTACTATCCGTCGGCGAGATCTGTGGACATTGGCAGAATAAGCAGCTTGAGCTGGTCAGCGTGCATGTGGGGATACTGAAACACTACTGCCACTGCCGGCGCTGCCTCGCCAGCCCGGAGGCATACTTCAAGCCGAGCTGTAAGAAAGGTAAGTCAGGGAAGAGGGTGGCTTTCCACCTATTGGTAGCTGTAGAACGTGTCCTCTCTGTCATACACATTTCTCCATGGCCTTCCTGCTCTAAGTTGGCAAGATCTGTGGGCACTAAAAGAAAGGTCAGTTAGATCCCGGGAAGACTGACGAGGAAGGGTAGCTTTCAACAAAATTGTGGGACACTCTTACATCTCTGCATGGCACCCCTGTCTGCTGCTCTAAGTCGGTGAGATCACGCCACTGGCTGAATAAGCGGTTGGAGGTCAGTCAGATCCTGGAAAGCGTGGGATGTGGGAAAGTGTAGCTTTCAAACGGAGCTGTATATCGTTTAATAGTTCATTCTCTTCGTGCTGGCTCTCATGGAGACGACCTATATGGACATTGGAGGAAATGCATTCATATACCCCAGTAGAACCGTGTCGCAATGAAGCCACGTATTAAACGGCACATTATTAAACTTTGAGCGGTGGCCTGTAAACGCGAAAGGGTTCTACGGTGGTACGCGAATACATTCCCTCCACTGTACAGTAACCCACTTGTCATAAATGTCATAAATGCGATAGTAAACTTCACACTTAAGTTGAATGACTACTATGATTTCATTTTGATTGCCTTTGACTAACTTAATTAATTATGTGTTTATCCAGACCACGCGAGCCTAGAGTTCGCCCCTATAAACCTGCACCTTCAACGGATGTGGGTCCATAACGACACCCTGAATAAGACAGGGTTCCATGACGTCATCACCGCCGGCGCATTCGCAGCGCACGCACATAAGAACGAACGCAACGGTGGGCTGATACGGTGAGTGATTGAAGGGCTCTTAACATCTCGCTTTTCAAGTATTAATCGGCTGTAATGTTTTCCCACCGCTCTCCCGCGAGTACATAAGGCAGATTTGTATGACGACAAATCCGGCGAGCTTATTATAAATATACATGGTGATGTTGAGGGGCTTTTCTTCCGGATACGTACGAGGTGTTTGGTAGTCGGTCAGAAATGCTCAAAATAACACCACTGCTGTTGCTGTGACTGAAAGTCCTTGCACTCGACTACAAAACATCCAGTATATGTGTCTTTGTACCTATGTGTTTCTTTGTGACTTCACACATTAGGGTGATTCCACGAGCGTTCCAACCGCCGTCAGTCACTTGATCGCATTAAAGTCGAAATTTCTGTAGCTTTGGATGCCATTTTCGATTGTTTTGTAGAAGTCAGGGCACTCTATAAATTAACCGAAAATGGCATACAAAGCTGGCCAACAAATTTTAGAGAGGTCAGATTAATCATTCAAGGAGTGTCATAGGCTACATTTTAACCTTTCGTTCTCAATTTCTGATACTGTAGTCAGGTACTCTATCCAATTAGAGGTTGTATTATAATTTTCTCTCTGCAGGCTTGTGCAACAAGCTAAAGACGTGAATAGTACAAACGCTGCTATCAATTCGGCTACGGCTAATAAGATACAAGCGGAATACGACAACGTAGTCGCGTTGCGACAGTTGTGCGAGGGAGCGAGACAGGGGACAGAGACAGTCTGCATGATGCTGCAGGCGGGGAGAGGGAAAGAAACGGATGCCGTTGTGGAGGGTGAGTAGATATACAATTTCAGCATGTACAACACTCAAAAGACGACTCTTGAGTTTTCGGCGCTTCTTCCTAACAGTGGCCTCCTCTTGGGAAGCGTTGGTAGAGTCAGACATGTGAAAGTGCCTGCAGGGCCTCCTTGGGACCTGACCGAATGTATTATCTCCCACATTTTCATTTAAATAGCTATTTGTAATATTTTTGTTTGGTTTTCGCCGAAAACTTTTCGGGATAACAAAATCGCTTATTATAATCAGTTAGGTTAGGTTAAATTTGTGATTACATCCAAATTAAAACATTTGCGACGGGAAATAGATTTTTGGCTGATGAAAATTTGAGAAATGATACATTTGGCCAAAAATATTTGAACGAAACGGCAGATATCCTTTTACTATTAAACGTCACGTTCTCGAAAACGGCTCAAATGATTTAGATGAAATTTGCAGTATTGCGGTTTACGGGGGCGAAAAATCGATCTAGCTGGGTCTCATATCTGGGAAAATCATCTTTTCCCGTATTTTCACGGAAAAAGATTTCCCATGCAATATGGTTCGTAATTTCAGGGCGGCTGCCGCCGTCTGAATAGCCTGATGGTTAGAGCGTTGGCCTATTTCAATCAAGTTCGACAGCAAAATAGTTACACTAAAATACCTACGTATACTTTGTGTAATGTTCATACGTTCAATGCTAACAAATAACTACCGATTTCAGATATTATGAGCAGAGTGAGAAGTATGCTCAGTCTGTGGGAGCCTGCTTCGATAGAGGAGTCGTTGGCCGTCATCGGTTGGCCGCAGAAAATAAACAGCGAAACCGAAATCCAGGTGAGTTTCAAGTAATTCGTGTATGTTACAATGGCACTGCAATTGGCTGTTGTTTTACAAATTCGTTGCATCTCTATCATTCGTTATGTGAAATGCAAGATGCAAGAAGATGCAAGAACGATATTTGGCGAACATGGTCAAGTGAAGTGCCACCATCACTTCAGGGGCCCCGATTTTCACGGAAGTATCAAAATGACAAAAAAGGAACCCGGTTATGGTTAAGACACAGGTGTTAATTTTTTTTAAATTTGCTTAATTGTATAAATTGCTGGTCCGCGTCGTAGGAAACATTAGGATGTCATATGAAGGGGCTTTATTTGCTCATTCCAAAACCTTTTTCATAATTTTTCGTTAGGTACCTGTTTTTTATTTACCCTGCCTGATAATTCCAATTCCCAGGTAACACTATCTGCCAGTTAAATTTTGGCTCTGTGCCTTTCTATCATATCACAAAGAAAAGGGAAGTGATAACTAGATGTCAGATCATTTTATCTGGCGATTGTTAAAATCGGCCCTTAGAATCCTCGGAATATTCAATTTCAGACGATGTCAACAATCAAACGTCTCATCGAGCAGCTCAGCCTCCTAGACCTGCACGGCTCAGACTACGATACTCTTCCATCGTCATCATCTAGCTCAAAGGACACCTCCCCAACCAGCGAACCTCCCACCCTCTCATCCAGCGTCCCCAACATAAGCCAGAAAAAAAAACCGGACCTAGAGTTCCACAATGACTACTTTGAGCGAAGCGAGCGAAAACTCTTCAACCACTCGTTCAGGTCAGTTCGGTCGCCGGCGAAGAGCGATGTGCAGAATCACCTGGATTGTAATAAGAGGGGAAGTTTGCAGCGTGATTACAAGAGCTCTGCTAGTTTGGAGCAAGTTTCTTATAAATGTCTGTTGGATACATTGAAGAGAAAGGTGAGTGATTTTTTCATATTTTTGTTTGTGTCTCTTTCTTCATGACCTCCTGAATTATACATTTGCTTGATGCGTTTTCAAGTGCACCCTGCACCGTTAAATTGGTATTTTTTCATGAGTGTCATCTTACTTCTACTCCTAGTATAAGTTAAAGTGTCATATTTTGAAAATCCCGCTGGTGGCAGCGTGTGTACCTCGTTAAATTTATAAATATAAAGTTTCTGTCAAAGTTTTTTGATAGAAGCTTTTCTTGCCGACTGTACTTTTTTTGCAGTCTTCTTATCGAGACAAACCCAACGTGCTGAAACACGGTGGGTCTTGTTTCGTGGCGGAGTTCCTATGGCCACCTTCAGACTGCACCGTCAGATCAGCTCTGGCACCATATTATCGCATTGTCGCCGAAGTTACCAATACAAAATTTCAGCTCCCCGGTGTGAGCTGTGGCTCTAATTCAGACAAACACACAAACAATGCTAGTTAAATAAAATCTTGTAATAAGCGATATTATATTATATAAGCTAAGCATATGCTAAGTTCCATCAAAGTGTTTAAACCCAATTCAGAGATAGTTCTCAAACAAGTGCAGTTCTTTTAACATTTTCATTGCATTGCGCGTTCATTTCCTGGTTTTCTGATATTGAGAGATATTGATATAATTTATGTTAAATTACAACACTGTTCAAAGCATACATTTTCGCTTCTTACTTGTATTAGAATTTTCAAGAGAGAATTTTGTAAACTTTTACGCTTTAACTATGTACAGTCGAGGACAGAAATATGAATACACTTTTGGACCTTATTACAATGGAATAAGATGAAAAAGTGTAAACATCTTTCTGTCCTCGACTGTACATAGATATAACCCTGTACAAAAGTTTATCCATTGGCGCCCTTCCCATACTCTTAGCGCTGCCGCACATTAGGTCACTAGTGGCGTCACTGCGTAGCCACTTGTGGCCGCCACAAGCTGCTGACGAGTTTTTCATACATTTTATATACCATCGGCGCACACCGAGCGTTTAAGTGGCCGCGTCCGAGCCACTAGCTGCGGTAGTCGCCCGCGCTCGCTACTAGTGGCCGCGTTTTGTCGCTCGCCTCGCGCGCACACTCGGCCACAGTCGGCTCCTCCAAGGAACAATAGCCACTGGTGGCCGCGATTGGTGGCTGCGTCTAGCGGCTTAGCCGAACCACTAGTGGTCGCGGTTTAGTGGCGGCCACTAGTGGCTCAATGTGCGGCCGCCCTTACTTAATTGTTTATTTTTTAAAATAAACAATTCTTTGTTTTAGAACACCCAAGCCCAAGAATGCACATCCTCCGATCCAAGGGTGGATATTGTGGCACGAGACAGTAATCTAGCGTTACTGAGGCGTTTGACTGACGCAGTGGAGTCATCGGCTGAGGCATACGTGGCTGCCGTGACCGCTGCTGTCAATGAAGAGGGTAAGGATACTTTTTCACTGGTTTTTGAGTCCTGTTTCTCCAGAATGTATGTACGGTTGTCCTTATCCATTATTACAAAGTTTGTGGAGACAAAAACAATTGGCTGACTAAATAGCCTGCAGTCTGCGGTGAGGTCTCTGCTACAATGTCCATTTCTTTTAAATGCTAATTGGTAGTATTGGTAGTGTTGGTAGCTTTGGTGGTGTCATCGTGCGGTTGACATGTTTCTACAGTTCTTTTAAAAACACTTTGAGGTTTCTAAGCAATTTTTTTGATTAGGTGAATACTTTCGGAAATAATCGTGCATACATAAACTGTGCAAACCCTTTATCTTTTAAACTGTATGTCCACAAAATATGAAAAATTCAAATAACCAAAGTCAAGGTTTGCCAACCTTAACCTGCCATTATTGTTTCAGCGTCACCAGAGCAAGTTGCGAGTCATGCGTCATCGCTTGTTTCATCGATGTCATCACTTGTTACATGGCGGCGCGTGTCCCACGCCGCGTTGCGCTTGCACCGCGAGCCGACGCAATGGACACGCGACTGCGCCGCGCTTCAGACGCGACGAGACGCGTGTCTGGCACAATCGGTGAAGTATTACCCACGAGACATACATACCACAAGCTTTTATACACTTAGGGCCTGGTCACTACTTTACGCAACCGCCTGAGCTGCGAGCGAATCTAATACATTGCGTGTAATGTTAATTAATCGCTGCGTTTACCACGCAGCGGTTAATTGACGTTATAACAAATGTTTGTACATATCGTAGTAATTTAAAAAACCATTTCCGACGCGTTCATACTAAATTTACGCGATTTGTATGAACACGTCGAGCAGTGGTTTTTTAAATACTAAACTTTTTTGTACATATAACAAATATTTTTAAATATCGATGTACAAACATTTGTTATATAGCATTTTGAACCTTATTTAATCAGCTAACGAATTGAATAATAGCAATACAATTGGTCAACTAGTTCTTGGTTGGTTGTCAATTTAGGCGAGTCACATTTGTAGGTAATCGTAAGAGATGTAAGTATACATATGATAGATTATTTGCCGGTACTGTATGTATATGCATATCGACATTTTGATGTTATTCTACCAGTTTGTACAATGGCTCGACAATTACAAATCTGGGGTCCTAGTGAAAAAAGGGATAAGTCTTCTAAAATTTACGTGAAAAATGGTAAAAAAAAGATAAGATAAAAGATAAAATATATTTATTCAGGTATAAAAGGTATTAGTCTCGTGTACTCTGTATATGACTAATAGCCTTTTTTATTACAAGTTAAGTTGACTTATACCCCTTTTCACTAGGACCGCGGAAATTATGTTTTATACAATAAAGTATTTTACATATGTATGATTAAAATGCATGACCTTACTGTCGCTTTCGATTATATCACTCTTTAGTAAGAGTGTCAGATATTTTTAATTGCTGGTAACACCTTCAACATTTCTTAACTTATTTTTAATTGCTGGTGACACCTTCAACATTTCTTACCTTATTTTTAATTGCTGGTGACACATTCAACATTTCTTAACTTATTTTTAATTGCTGGTGACACCTTCAACATTTCTTACCTTATTTTTAATTGCTGGTGACACCTTCAACATTTCTTACCTTATTTTTAATTGCTGGTGACACCTTCAACATTTCTTACCTTATTTTTAATTGCTGGTGACACCTTCAACATTTCTTAACTTATTTTTAATTGCTGGTGACACCTTCAACATTTCTTACCTTATTTTTAATTGCTGGTGACACCTTCAACATTTCTTAACTTATTTTTAATTGCTGGTGACACATTCAACATTTCTTAACTTATTTTTAATTGCTGGTCACACCTTCAACATTTCTTAACTTATTTTTAATTGCTGGTGACACCTTCAACATTTCTTAACTTATTTTTCCCCCATCACAGTTGACAGCGGTGACCACTGGACTGATGTGTTGGCTCTGCACCGCCTCCAATGACTCAGTGGTTCGGTTACTTAGGTCTGGTCTGGGACCTTTGTGCGGGTTCGAGGGTCTGTTGAGTCTGCACGCCGCAGAGCGTGCTATGTGGGGTGACATGGTGGTGGCGGTCGAGGACCTGCACACCATACAGTTTGAACTGGTCAAGGGCGCGCATAGGTGAGTTAAGACGTCCACCGCGGGTCTCTATTGTTTGACATAAATTCATATGCCATAATGTATAATTTGCCATAATCATTTGACATAAATAAAAACACCACCAAAAACATAAATGTAAAAAGCAGACCAAGTTCTTATGCGCCACTGAAAGTAGTGATATCTAAAAAGGTGCCAAGTTTGGAACTAGACTGTTGACAGTGAAACCAATGTATTGCGACTAATGTATTTTGAGTCCAAACTTGGCAGTTTGGTTTTAATCCATAACAAATTACATGATATTGTAACATACTCTATAGAAAACTGCCAAGTTAGGGTAGTTAAGTGGGTTTAAGTAATCTGTAAAAGAATCAAGTTCCTAGTTGCGCTGGGAACAAGCCGTTTAGGCTGCAGAGCGACAAAAATAAAAAGACATACTTACATACATACATACGTTCGAAAAACATAACCCTCTTTCGGTCAGTCGGGTAAATAAGTTACGAGGGTGGGGAAATATGGCTGGATTGGGTACGAGTATAAATTATACTCTGCAGTGTCGCTTGGCTTTTTCTTCGAAGTTGTCTGAACACCGCCGTGTGTCTCGATCTATTATAGTTTAAGTCACAGTATAAATATAGCTAAAGCAGTAAAGACACTACGAACAAACGTTCGAAACGTCGCACTCACACTCACGTCTCAACCATTCGTCTCCACGCGACACCCGCCACTGACAGCACTGCCATGTCGGTTAGGGGTCTCGTTGAGACGTGCGCCTTGTTTTTTCGTAGCTTCTTTACTTCTTTAGCTATATTTATACTGTGGTTAAGTTGCGTAAGAATGTCCTTTGTATGTATGTATTTGTTTCAGTAATAACTCAATACCACATGTGACTGGAACTCGGGGTGCTCTTACGGTCCACATTCCTATTTCGGACAACCTGTACAACAAATTCACATCGAAAGAGGTACAGTGAAGTGCAAAGAGCGTTAAAAATATGAAAACTTCTGATTTCATTAGCGGGAAATGAAATTTAAAAATTCAAAATGGAATGTTTAGCTAATAAATGATACATGTAAAAAAGTTTACGTATTAAAATAGTACATACACGTGCGGAAATGTCATTCTTCACTCGTCCCGAGTCTTTCCACTCGCCTGCGGCTCGTGGCAAGATATCTCGGTGCTCGTGAAGTAATGACATACTTTCCGCACTAGCATCGAACGACGTTTTTTAACACAGTTGCGAAAAAATAAATCAATTTCAAACTCTGAGTCACTCATTTTATAAGCAACTTTTTGAAAACTTAAGATTGGTAAACAAATTCGTTGTAAGTTTGATCTTTCGCAGTGAACATTTTTGACATTATGAAGAGGTGTTTTTTTTAGCTTTTATTCGACTAGAATAGATTTTGTTATTATTATTGAACCCACTTCAATGAAAGTATTTTTTTCAAATGCATGTTCTATAAGACATAATCAATTGTTAATATAAAACATTGTACTATTATTACCTAAGTATTGTTATTTACGATTATTTGTGTATCGTATATTTATAAAAACAATATCGAATGTTGCCTTTGGAAACTTAAAAAATGCTTGCAGTAAGAAAAAGCGCATGGCTTAAAGGACTTAGCATCCAGGCCATAATCATTAAAAAAAAAGAAAAAACGCCTCTTCATAATGTCAAAATATTTGACAGGCGTTTCGGCAGCTATTCCATTCCATTCAGACAACTTATTAAGAACGGTTTTTCAATATTCAATATTAAAAAATAAACGCGTTATAATGATGAAAAGGTAAGTAATAAAATATGAAATATGTATATTTTTCGTATTCCTACATTAACAGTAGGTTTTTATGTTGATTACGATATTTAAAGGAAACTAATATTAACACTCATCAATAAGTAGCATGAATTGGAACAAGATAAAATTTAAAAAAATTGGAAAAGTAAAAAGCACTAGTTCGCGAAAACCAACTTTCCGCACGATATACAGCTACGAAAAGTACCACTTTTTGAGCAACTGTGTTAAAAAATTAATTGTGATCTTGATAAAAAAAAAATGCAATATTTCAAATACATATATTATTAATTATTAGGCTGTAGATTATTTTAACCAACTTCAGAAACAGGAGGAGGAGGTTCTCAATTAGGTTGAATGTTTTTGTAGTTAATTTCTTGTTTTTTTTTTTTGTGTTTATGTCACTTCGCCATTTGTGAACCGTGAACCGATTTTGAAAATTAGTTTTTTTTTTTTAAAAGGATAAACTTCAGTGGTGGTCCCATTGTCACCAAATCAGGATGTGATGATATAATCCTAGGGAAATCGATGGAACTTCAAAAATTATAGGCACACGTGCAGCGATTTTCATATTTTCAGTTGGAACTTGAGCATTTGCATTCCAAAAGCATCATTTGGTAATGGAAAAAATCATATACTTTATCTAGTAGACGCGTCCCGTTTTCTTAATTGAAACCTAGTTTTAAACGTGACAGTTCTTAGATATAAAGGCAATCGGTTTGGCCTTTCAAGTTTTACGATAGAGACGCACTGAGCGACAAGCGAGGGAATACAAAATGCTAGCCGAGACCGCATTACTTCGTATGTACAGGAGGCTGCAAAAGTGCATGGACAGTTCAGAAAGATACCATGCAGTTTTGCAGCTGACCGTACCTATCGTGTTTATCGATATGAAATAAACATCTGTCACTTTCTGACCAGCGTGTAAGTGCGAGAGAGACGGATGCTTTATCCACACTTATCCATCGCGATAAAGGCGACCATGATACGGAGGCTGGTTTTTTATTCAACGTTATTTATTATATTATTTCCAGCACCTCACCTTTAATATAACCGCGGTATTCTTTAATATCGGTGTGAATGAAAAGGCGACTTTGGCTGAGGCGCTCGGAGAGACGACGCCACAGTATCATTCCAACTGCGACAACCTGGATCGCCTGTGCAAGTACTATCATAAGTACGTGAAAACATTCCCAGCGGACCATACGGCTGCTAATAGAGGTACGTTGTGATATTTTATTATTTATTTATTGCAATTTTATAAATACATAACTGTTGAGGCTACGTACAACCCTGTAAGGGCATAGCAGTAAACTTAAAGCTAAACATCAGTGCTTACTTATATTATAACTGTATAACTGTTTTTCTATTTCACAGTATTTACTAATGATAAACTATTTTACATAATTATGGCACATTTGTATATTTACGTATCGTTTACATTTAAATTAAATAATTTTGTCCAAAAGAAATTCCTCAAATGTAGCTGTTTCGAAGATGTATATACTAGGGAGAGTAAGTATGTTTTCTTTTATGAAGTGTGGCCGGCAGCTATTTTTATAGGTGCCATCGCTAAATGATATCTGGCGATATCGCCATATGCTGATTGTAGAATTATATTGCGATGCGTTATACATCTTGCGGCGATTATAGTTTTGGAAAACGCGTCGCGAGACGTTCTTGTTTTCGAGAACAAAACCAACTATTTCAACTCGGTAGATTTGCCTAAAACTCCTGACTTAGACTTCACCTCGCCTTGTTTAATGCAAGAAGTAATTTTGAAGTGTTGTCATTGTATTCAATCTTTTAAATATCAGCATTCTAAACCTTATTGTGTAATATGTGTGCGTTATATATCCACTATTAAATTGCACTATATCTACTCTATTTGTTTAGGTATTACTTAAATAAATGTGAACACCACGTGACTCTGTTAAACGGCCAATCAGAACTGTTCTTTCGAACTCTGATGAATCAATGCTCGGCTTCTATTGGCTGATGAGATGAATAGTTCATCTCGTGGTTTTGTGGTTCATTTAAATATCTAAGAAATGTTTAAGCAATTTTAAATTATAACTTCCAGCGTCATCACGGACGAAACCTTTAGAGGAAGTAATGGAGAATCTAAGGATAACTGTGCACAAGAAAGTTCCAAAGAACGTTGAGGTTCTGCATTTATCCGCGCTGGCCACTAGACTGATGAATGGTGAGCTTTAGAATTAACGTAGAATAAGTCCACTTCCATCGGTGATTTCAGGGAATTGGCTATTTGACTGACTGGTCAAATCAGCAGCTTTTATTGAAACGTCAAAACGATCCGGTAGTATGAAGTTAGTATGAAAATAGTAAAAGGTGACGTCACAATTTTCAGTGTTCCTTTATAAAGATTTTCTTGAACTAAAAATCGTTTAAATTCCAAAAATAAACGATAGCTGCCGCTGATGC
This sequence comes from Tortrix viridana, assembly GCA_963241965.1. Taxonomy (NCBI): domain Eukaryota; kingdom Metazoa; phylum Arthropoda; class Insecta; order Lepidoptera; family Tortricidae; genus Tortrix; species Tortrix viridana. The sequence continues at coordinate 3,966,723 of OY725171.1, read as the reverse complement.
TGATATTTAATTTATTTTCACATTAGTCAAATAGCCATTTTAAAAATAGAAAAATTAAGTATAAAAAGAAGTTAATTTTTTTAATATTTTTGTAATTAACCAATATTGGAAAGGGCATGGCAGAGTGACTTCTGTGTATACATCATCTTCCTTTTGGACATGTAAAGAATATTGCCTGCTACAAAAAGTTATATCCCTATCCGAAAATCATAACTGCCTCGAATATTTAACGTTTTTTTCATATCTCTGAATTTGATTTGACGTTTCTAAATTTAATATTGTGATATGTCTAAATTTAGAGATTTAAGTTTTGAATTTGCCCCATACTATATGGCAATTTTAAGCTACTATTATAGTGTTTTCAATCCACGACGTTCCGCCCCACTACTTAATTCGTACAGTCAGCATCAAATATAATATAGGAGCAGCTAAAGTGGCCAAATATATCGTAACCCATCTTTATTACTATAGGATTATTCCTATAGTAATAATGATGGGTTGCGATATATCCTTGTGGATGTGTATATTTGAGTTGATGCAACCGTGAAACATCAATTTGAGCGCTGTCGTAATATAAAAACTATATTCAGTGACTTACTGAATTTCATTCCGATCCTTTTTTTAGGTATTCGGTTCACTTCGTGTAAGAGCGCCAAGGATCGAACCGGCATGTCGGTGACTCTGGAGCAATGCTCTATCCTATCTTCGGAGTACCATCTCGCAGAGCATGAGATGAAGAAAGCCCTTAATATTATGAGGAGGTGAGTCCCCCAGAGAGTATGATAAGTACTTTAGTACCCGTTATTTATAATATGGTACCTCATGGAAAGTTATCACTTCCGCACAAGTCAAAACTAAACTTTGTTTTTAGCGAGGGGTGTCGCCGCGAAAACACCTTTAAGAATATAGGCGTTAGGAAGTACGCGTTCACCAAGAAACAAGTCGCGGCTCTTCCAGAGGACTACAGGCCTCCAGCCGGCACTTTCAGTTCTTCTCAGACATAAAGGGCGTCAATACTGGGGCGCATGCGGCCAGTGGCCGGGTCAACCTTACTTGTGCAAAGTTAATAATTCAATAGTTTAAAACTAAAAGCTGGCGACTAACATGAAGCACTCTTATAATTCCTATATTCTTTGTTTTTAGTATAATACCATATTTGTTATTGCCATTTTTCTTAAATAGATCTTTAACCACTGAAGTGTAGTTTATGGTTAGAATTTTAACTTCAACTAGCAAGTAAATTTGAACCGACTTGGTTTCTGAAATATGTACTATCTCGATCTTTCAAAGAATGTAGAGCGAAAGGTATATATATAGACATTGGCCATTGGTATTAACCAGAAAATAATTTCGGAGTCAAGCCTGCTTGAGGAAACCAGTTTGTCAGCTGGCCAAATTTGTCAATCATTGAGATGAGGGTGTTCAGGCATCCTATCTCCAGGTGTTCAGGACCTGCAAGGGTCTGCTCCAAGCGAGATGGCCCTGCGGCCAAAAATAGATGGATCAATTGAATGAGACGAAGAGAGAAAGATAAATCTCGTAGAGCCAAATACCCATCGTACTTCAGATGTGCCACAAAGTGCCAAAGGTGAGTCTTATCCACAGTTTATTTTTTAAAATATACACGTAACAATATATTGAATCTAAATTATTTCTTACTGAGTCTGACTTTAAGTCAGCACAAGAAAATAGCGGGGAATTCAAAGAATGTAACTCTATAAAAATCTTATTTGCCTAAAAAAAATCAACAAGTTGGCAACAAAATAAGAATAGCGACAGAAAATTTGTAGTTATATTTAAAAAAAAAGTCAGACCGGTGTTTATTTTTTTTTAATTGTGACTATGATTAAATACTATTTTCTAGAAATCTATGCGAAGTAGATTCGCAGTGTTTTAACCCTCTCTGGTTTGTATTTGAAAGTGTAGGTAATTTATTATTTTCGTGCGAACGTCGTACATACTTAATTTCAAAGCTCGTTATAAATAAAAGTTCTTCAATGAGAATTTTGTAATGACATAGTTGTAACTGTATAAATTCTAGATAACTTTACATGTACTTAAGAAAATTTATATCATAAGGTTTTTTTTCGATACTTACTATATTGCTTGTCACTCTCGAGCACTTAGGTTAGAAAGGGACAGATAACGTTTTAAATTGGGCCTTTATTTCAATCGCGTATTCCACGTTTACAATAGGGATATATCTTAAAATTATTTCGTGTAATTAAGTTAAAATTATCTAAGGTTTTAATACGTTAGTACCGGATGTACCAGGTGATATTATATATATATATATATATATATATATATATATATATATATATATATATATATATATATATATATATATATATATATATATATATATATATATATATATATATATATATATATATATATATATATATATATATATATATATATATATATATATATATATATATATATATATATATATATTTTTTTTTTAAATATATATTTCATATTTTGTTCCGGGAACTTGCAATTAAGGATAAGAATAGTATAATACCCGGTTCACATTATTCCAGTAACGCATTCCAGTCGAAGTACATTGCGTCGTGACGATAGCTCTCGCCTCAAACGTGAAAACCATACTAGTCAATGTACTTCTACTGGAATCATTCACTGGAATAAATGTGAACCGGGCATAAGGCTAGTTAATATTTTATTATAATATGAAGTCAGATATATGGTGGTATAAAGTATCAGTAATTTTAGTAAAAGTCGATTTAAACGACTTATCGGTTAGAATAAAGAGATTTTTAGGTGAGATCTTAGTGTTTGCATTATTTCCACAATAACACGGTACATAAAGGCATCTTTTTAATAATAATCAGAATATCAATCCTAAACTTAGGTACAAGGTAAACCTCGTTATAGGATAATCGGCGGCAGGCGACTCCAGTAGACGCATTCCTATGACGAGGTTTATCTTGTACCTAAGTTTAGGGTTGTTATTTGGTTACCATGGTTACGCTCAATATGGATACTAAATATGGATGTCAACAGTGAAGGCGTCTCGTTTGGCATTCCATTTTCATGATAAATTGTTATGACTGTTTTAGTAACTATTGAATTTTTCATTTGTCATTTAACAGTAAAATTCACACACTATTAACGCCAATCGAAACAATGAAAACGACTTTGCTTACAATTAATTTGTTAGCAGAATAATCAAGAAAAGTGTACAAGAAAAGTTAGCCATTGTTTATCTTTGGCATCATTTTAAGCTTGTAGAAAAAATTATGTTGTATACGTAGTAAAGTAGTATTAGTAAAGTGTCTGTATAGGACGCCTCGACGTTCCAAATTTGAAAAATGATTTTGATTGTACACAACTACATACAACAGGTCCTTAAAGTTTTTTACCTATACATAGTTAGCTCTAATGATACTCATTCCTGTCATTAGAGCTGTCGCTCCGCAGTCGCTCGCGCCCTAACCTCGGCACTCCTACCTTTAGAGACTTCATTATGTGCCTGTTGCATAAATAACTGTTGTCTAGTGTGCCATATTATTTTATATTACTAGACCCGCCGCATCACCGGATGGGTGAAATATCAAAATATTACAGCTCTCGAACTTGCATTAGTAATTTCAATTGAATGTATTTTTACATCTACAGACGTGGAGATTGTTATTTATTATTTCGATGGCCGTAGCAAGTTTGCTAATGAATTAGCCACGTTTGTGTTCATAAATACTGAACAATAAGGTTTATTTGCTTGTTCATTTTCAAACCACAAGCACCTAAGTATCTTCGTATATATATTTTTTAATGTTTTATTTTGTTACTTGCTTTGCGTTGTTATTTATGTATTGGAAAATTGTTTTTGATCATTTTTGTCTATTCTCTCCGATGACAATAGGTATCGATGCACAATAATATTTTTTTCTTTATGTGAAATACAGTTCTTCCATTGTGGTTGCCATGTAGTATATAATATTGAAGTTGTCATGTTGAGTGTAAAGAAGTTTTTGTAAATATATAAACTCCAAAGTAAACGGCATAATACTATATAATGTAGATATAATATGACGATAGTAAGTGTAGCATATTTATACATTTTATACTAGATTAGACTGGACTAGCTGTCGTGCTGTTTTTATTAGAATTCTGATATTTAAATTTAAATTTCAAAGATACCCGTAAAGTTTTTTAAATAAGCTGTTTCTAAGATTATATAGTTTATCTTGAGGTTATAGGAAAGAGGCTGTCACTGAGCCAGTGAACTTGACCGTCGATTTTGTTATCACTTGATGGTACAGAAGTCGATTGCTGGTCAGTCTTTAAAAAAACCTTAAAAATACAAAATGACACAAGCAGCTGACGCGACTGATCGTTATACATTTTCTTTGATTTCGAAAATTGTAAAGTTAACGTGATGCATCTTGGCTAGGGCCACTGTTTATAAGTTATGTAGCGACTACAATAGACGAAACATTACTATTTTATTAGTTTATATTTTATTTTTTTCTCATATTTTGTTTTAAAAATAGTACATGACGGTTAGTCCATGATGGTATGGTAATACAGAGTAAATAGAGATACGGTTAAGTTTATTAAATAATTTGGTTTCGGATCTATTCGTATTATTTCTGAGACTCCATTTTAATACTTCAGAAATATTTACATCTTTTTACCGTCCGAAACTAGTTCTTTATTCAGCATAACTCGTAATTATAAACTTGGGTCATTGTATTATTTGGGAGCATGATACATTTCAGCGCTTCAAAAGCATAACATACATTCACATACAAATGTTTTTTAAGTCCGACAATTTCGCGCGTAACCTTCCCGCGGGGAGACAGACTGGGGATCTAGGCGTTAGCGAGGGCGGGCGCTGTAGCGAAAAAACTATACCAGTTATTATTTTTAAAGTAGGTCAAATTCTCAAACTGACAGTGTCCCAGATATAAGCAATCTATATTTTTTATACGAACTTAGTTTTAATATCTTTTAGTATAGCCCGACCGGGAAACTATTAACAAAAGTTTTGACTTAATAATTATTTGCATTACTTTTAATCAAAAATTATGAATTACTCGAAAACTAAGCCGAATCCAGCTTACTTTATACGACATTTTATTTTCTAAACATGGGCAGGAACACGCTGGCAAAATTATTTGGGCTCCTCCCAAGCATCCCGTATAGAGCTTATTATTTGAAGGTTCGTTTCTGGTAGTTTTTATAGTACAAGGTTTCGGTTTAAAAATTAATATTTCGGTTTAAATACCTATGGGAAACTATTTGTAGAACATCAGTTCATTTAACTTATACTTTAAGAATGCAACGCACAATCATATATATTTTTAGTATTTTTCAGTATAAATATACACATTTCTCTAAATAATAATGTAAAAAACTTGAGAGACGCGTTATTTACGTGTACTGGTATTATATGATTACCAGAGATCGGAAAGAGTGTGTTATTTTTGGTATACCCTTGTATTCCAGAATTTTATTTGAAATAATTTCATTTGCCATAATGGTCAAGGGCTATAACGTTCATTTATCATAATTTTCGTTGCCATATTTTTTGTAAAACATAATGGTCATAATCATATGCTTTAATGGCCTAGGTATATCCATAATATATTAACTGTTATCAGTTACTATAAAATTCACTTCCCATAATCTTCAAAGTCAATGATATTTGATATCATAATTATTATTTAGCATAATCCTATGAAATGCGGTATGTCAGTAGGGTAAGCTTGTCTATTATTTTGTGTGTACGATTAATGGGGGAATCCCCATATAATTTATTAAAGTTAATGTAGATCGAACATCTAAAAGTTAGGTGGGTGAACCCACGAGCGTTTCCATCGCCGTCAGTCCCTTGATCGCATTAAATTCGAAATTTATGTAGCTTCGGATGCCATGTTCGGTTATTTTGTAGAAGTCAGGGCACTCTATAAAGTAATCGAAAATGGCATCCAAAGCTACAGAAATTTCGACTTTAATGCGATCAAGGGACTGACGGCGGTTGAAACGCTCGTGGAATCACCCAGGTACGACGACGAGCGGAGCGAGGAGAAATTTTAGATTCAATTGTGATCAAAACAAAACCGAATTCTATGCATTTTTATAATTAACTTTTAAACTGGGTTGGTTAACATGTCCTGGTCATTCTATTCGGTGACTTACATTTCTCCTTTCAAAGTGTCATACATTAAGATCCCATTTTTTATTCCTTGTGTATTATCTATAGAGGTTAACATTCAAATTAATTAAAAAAATCCGATGACAGTTCATGTAATACAAATATCAAATCACCTTTTTTTGACGCGCACAAGTGTCAATTGCGTATATATGTTGCCGCTTTTATATATGTATGGCCTTGCTTTTATGTAGATTACATTTAGGGCTTGATTCACAATCGGCAAATAAAATCATCTGTCAGTTAAAGATAGCCCTCTCCTTGTCTATTATCAAGTGTAAGAAAGGGAAGTGGCTAAATTTATTTGACAGATATGCTTTACTTGACGGTTGTAAACAGGCGGTTAATCTACATAAAGGCAATGCCAAATATAAAACGATGAATAATCTGAATATTATAATGTTAAGGTCCAATTTATAACAATAAACGTTATTTATCCCTCGCAACTTTTCATAAAAGACATCTTGATGTGATTTTCAAAGAAAATTCGATTCGAACGGCTGAATAGTTTTAACGTCAATTGTGACGTTCTCAATACAAAGGGACCTTAACCTTATGGAGGCAGGCGGTTACGCCGTTTTTAGAACTGTTACCATAGTATTCGTATAGTTACAAGAATAAGAAGAGCGTAACTGCTTTCCTCCATAAGGTCCCTTTATATTGAGAACGTCACAATTTATGTCAGTTATGTTTATTTTTTGGCAACGTATCAATGTTGGGACCAGAGCGCAAACCCATAATGCCAAAACTGTTTAAACCCGTTATTTTCTACATGCCTAGTAGGTATTGTATTTAATTTTTAATGTTAAGGTAGAGGGTTTATAATATATACCAAATAATCGATAGGTTTTCGATATTGTACATTTCTAAGTTTCTACTATAGGTTATGTTAAAAAAAAAGTTGTATTTTTTCAAGGTTAGTTGAGCAAATTGTGTTGCCATGTTAGTTCTATAGTTGATTGTTTGAATTTGTTTGTTAAAAAAAAAAAAAAAAAAACCTATTAAGATATTAAACTTGATTTTTATATAAATTTAAGTACAGTCGTAAATTTTAAAATAAAATGAATGAAATGGCCAGATTACTTATCGGAAAATAATTATTCTTTATATTTATTATACCATTTGAAATGTGAATAGATTGTTTAGTTTTGAATATTTTTTTATGCTAACACGAGGTTACGTTATGTGGCCAAACCCAGCTGCAAAATGTTTATAATTGTACAAAGTTTCCTTTGCCGTGTTTAAATAGGACGTGTTATGATTTCATGTGCCAGAATTTTTTTTAGGAAAGCCAAGACAACAATGTAAACTGTTCTAACGAAATGAGGTTGTTGCTATTCTATATCGTTCTGCAGGCTTAGCATGCATGCACGAGATAATATATTCCATATTCTAACGTAAGACTGTACGCTTAAGGTTTAAAATAAGTGTCTCGTCCTGACTTTTATTATCTTTTATTATTAAGCAATTTTATGCGGTATTGCTAGAGTAATGAAATAAATCGAGCCTGTGCACACTAGTGTTTTTGACCGAGGGTCTAAGGCCTAAAAACGCTACTGTGCACAGGTTCTGAGCTAAGTAAGCATATTTAATTACTCTAGCAACTTTTTATTCGTGCTTTGCGTTTATTGTTCTGATGCATGTTAGGGTCGCTGGTGGTGGTTGTTACTTTTAAGGCCCTATTTTATACATTTTTATTGTGACTCGGCGTCGGTCGATCTGCTCGATAGACGCGGGTAGGATGAGGAGTTATTGGGGGGCTTGGATGAAGTGGTTGTTGGGGGATGTGATGAAGCGTTTGTTAGGGGTGATAAGAGAAGGATCTTTGTGGAGGGGGATATATAGAGGGGGTTGTAGAAGTGGCATAAAAATAGAGGTAAATAGGTTATTGTTTTCGTGTTCTTTATAAATGAATGAGAACCGGAAATTAAGGAATGAGGTAAATTACTGTTATGGCTGATGAATGGTATGTGATATGTCAGTACTTCATGAATGTCTATAAGCTTTCGTTTGAATATTTCCTTAATAGTGGCTGATCCCTATCGACCGACGTCGCCCTTTACTTATTAACTAGGTGGTGGTTGTGTGGTATATATCGCGATAGCTGGCGCAAATAGAAAGAACAAAAGTGCCACCATTATTATTTGAATCCATTTACCAATATACAGTATACCAATATACAATATTACCAATATACAATATACAGATAATAAAGGGACGCTTGTTATTTTTATGACTTACCGTAATTGATCACCAATCGAAAAGTGGGTGACCAATTGTATTGTTTACAATTTACTATGGCCATTAACTAAGGTTTATACTGAAGGACCTTTTATAGGCTTTTAAAAACAGGGTGCTGATGCATCCATACAATATTTGTCAACTTTGTATGAACGCTGAAGAGATATATTTTTCAAATCTTTATAAAATTATAGCTACGTTTTCAACAGGCATTAATTATAACGTTTAACTTTATTATGGTTTACGATAAGTGTAATTCACAATAAAATTGGTCAATAACATTTTGATAGGTGGTAAATTTCGGTACCCAAGTCATATTTGAAGGCAATTGTATGGGAAAAGCAGAAGCGTTCCTAATTATCTGGACACAACTGTACATATTTAACTTAAAAAGTTAAAGTCAAACATGGGTACCTCTTGGTAAATGGACTCTAAGGGCCGTATTAATAAACTCGTCTCAACTGTGATCCCCGTCTCAAGATACGTCAAAGTAAACGTCAATCCATAGAAAACTGTCATTTTTGACGCATCTTGTGACGGGCGTCTCACACAAGATCAGTTTATTAATACGGGCCTAACTGTAACTCTTAAAGAATAAACTTTTAACAGAATTTATTTAAAATGTTTAATACAAAAAAAATAAAATTGAGACAAACGTTTAAATGTTAGTACCTGCGGGCGCGGCTCACTCCGCGATTACATGTCAACGCTACAAGTACATACATGCCAGGCGCCGCCTCGAGGCGGTCTATTCAGGGGTTGCCACCTATGAATTAATAGCTCAAGAAGACATACTGTTCTGCCTTAAAAATAAAACGTCAAACGTCAAAATGATGTAAATGTGTAAAATTAAAATTTACCCATACATTGAAATAATGTGTATTAGTCCAAAACAAATCCGATTGATATACTAATTGTTAAATTGGTTAGTTTTTAATAATAATTCACCAAAGTAAGGGTAAAATAATAATAATATACTCAAAGACGGGATATAACTTCTTTGTGCGAGCCTACTGGTAGTGTTAATGTCATAGGTTGCCACGCAACGCATTATTTATTGTTAATATTATTAACCTTTTGAACGCCATTGACAGATATATCCGCACCACTGGTTCAACGCCAACGACCGTCACCGTTGACAGCGAAAAATAGACCCGAGTGTCTATGACGTAAGGTTGAAATTAGCTCTGGTTTTCAGCTGTCATTGGCGTGTGAGTGACGACTTTTGTATTTGACATGCTGTTGAAAAGGTTAAAGTAATTAAAATAAAAAAAAGCCGTGATAGCCTAATGGTTTGACCTGCCGACTCTTAAGCAGAGGGTCGTGGGTTCGAACCCGTGCTCGCACCTCGTAAGTTTTTCTGAATTTATGTGCGAAATCCAATTTGTAAATTTACCATGAGCTTTTCGGTGAAGGAAAACATAGTGAGGAAACCTGCACACACCTGCAAAGAAATTTGTGACGGTGTGTGCGAAGTTCCCAATCCGCACTGGGCCCGCGTGGGAACTATACCCCAAACCCTCTCATTATGAGTGGAGGCCTGTGCCCAGCAGTGGGACGTATATAGCCTGGATTATTATTTATTATTATTCATTAAAAATATAGCAACAAGATTTTGCATTACAGTGGGTTGCAAGCAAAGCTAATAAAAATTAAATGTGGTAGTATATTCAATTCGTCAAAATTGTGAGATTTATCATTTTATAGCTAAATAATGAAATAGAAAAAGAATCTCTATAGTGAACGCAAGAAATAAATATCCAATACGTTATTATTTTATTTCTACTCATCGACAACCCTTGCTGTGAACCAATGTATTTCCACCGTTGATACAAAGCCTTAAGGTTCCGTTTTGATTGAGCTGGAGTCGACGACCTTGGAGGGGCCATAAATCATAATGATAAAAAGGCGGCTTTCGTAAAGTTCAAAGGAGAGGGTCTTCTGTACTTGTACTATTACCTATTCTGTGCTATGGTTGCGTCGGTCAGTTGCTTAGCGACTTACCATCCGTTAGTTTTATATATCCATCATGGAAATAACGTTATCTTCCCGCTGTAAGTTTACTTCAAATTATAGTTTGACACGTGTGTGGCAAATGTCAAATTTTAACTCGAAGTATCCCTATCCGCAGTGAGTATGGGGACCGAACATCGCAGCCCGTGAGCACGCACAGGTCATCGCACATTAGAGCCACCCGGCACCTGACCAGCACCGCCCCGCCTCAAAGCTTAACGTTGAAAAATGAGTTTTAAAATGTTGGTACGGTAAATTTTTTAATTTAATGTAAAAGAGTACGCCGCGGTGACCGCGCGCTGGCCGTAGCTGTAGCCTCGTGGTCGGCGAGTTGACCGCCCGCTGTCACTCGGTGACGCCACGCGGACGGCTAGGGGACGTCGATCTGGCGACTCGTTGATGGCAAGAGTTAAGGCGGTTCTGATCTGGTGCTGGTCGGGTGCCGGGTGGCTCTAATGTGCGATGACCTTTAGAATAGGATTCGGGTTTGTATTTCTCTCTCACTCGCTCTCATACGCTCTTATGAGAGTCTAGCTGAGTTTACCCGAATCCGAATCCTATTCTAAGTGCTCACGGGCTGTATAGTTGGTTAGAATAAAACCTTGCCAGTTTATAGTCGGTACTTTGTCTCTGTCGCTTTTTATAGATTTACCCAATTGTTTGAAACGTTATTTACATGTTATATCCGTTTTATTATTATAATTGTTAATTAAGTTACTGGGTACTTATATTTTTTATTTATGGTCATTGTGTACTGGATATCAATTGAATTGTATCTCAACCAAAAATCATTCCATGTTCCAACTTGTTTAACCTCTTCAACGCCATTCACGGATATATCCGCTCCACTGGTTCAATATCCGTCACGGTTGACAGCGAAAAATAGACCCGAGTGACTATGATGTAAGGTTGAAATTAGATCTGGTTTTCAGCTGTCATTGTGAGTGACGACTTTTGTATTTGACATGGCGTTGAAAAGGTTAACATCTGAGGTGTTTGATAAATTTACTTAACTTAGATTTTAATTTAATTGATTTTTCTTTTCGATAGGTAGTTGTTTTTTTGGGAATAGGCTGTGACCTTGGATCTGTGTAATTTTGTTTAATCAATTAAATGTCTGGCTTTTTCGAATTGATGACTTTTATTCTGTTGTCCTTACAACTTTAAAGTACTTGCAAGCTTTTAACCTTTTCAACGCCGTTGATGGACATATCCGCACCACTGGTTAAACGCCAACGACGGATATATCCGTCATGATTGACAGCGCAAAATAGACCTGATTGTCTATTAGTTAAGGTTGACATTAGCTCTAGTTTTAGCTGTCATTGGCGTGTGAGTAACTTCAGGAGTAACGTATTTTTTGTATTCGACTTGGCGTTGAAAGATTAACGGTTTTCGGCCTGCTTGGTGTTTCTATGAAACTCGAACGACTAATATACTGTCAGATGCGAGAGCAAGTGTGATAGCGATAGACAGCCGGACATAATGAATAAATAAATAATAAATACTTCTAAATTATTTGTTACTATAGGTAGCTATTGCCCGTGACTCCGTCTGTAGAAGTCGTTTATCGCTGCTCCCTCAGGAACTGTAAATTTTTTCGGGACAAAACCGGACTATAATCTATCTCTGTGCCAAATTTCATCCAAATCAGTGCAGCCGTTTTGGTGTGTTGAGTAACAAACATCCATCCATCCATCCATTTGCATTTATAATGGTAGTAAGAAGTATGTTGTAAGATACATTGGGATTACTTTAAACGAATTTTATTTAGTGTCCACTAGCCAATTTTCAGCCAGTGAAAAAGACACAAATATTTAGCTGCTATAACGCTGTCTCCTTCACTGTTTGAAACTACTGTTTTTGACTCTTGATAATACGGTCCCTGTATTCTTAAGTTATCTTTGGGAATGAGCTCCTTTGGACGAAACTAAAGCTTATTCTGTAGGAAATAGTGACGGACCAGTCGCTTTATTTTCGAGCTGTATGAATATAGGTAAGTTTTGACAAAATCTGTTCTAGAGTGTAGGGTTAATACCACGTAAATACCATAACAAAACGAACGAACTAGAAATCTGAAAAGAAAATTAGAATGACGTATCTACATATCGACCCTTTAATACTAATGGGACATGCCAAAAAATCCAATGCCTACAGAGTAACCAAAAATAAATGGGACCTTGAAATATTTATGATTCTGCCAATTGACCAGAGTACCAGGTTTATTTTTCGGTGTCCCATGACGGAAATATCCGTCGTCGGCGTTGAAACCAGTGGTGCGGATATATCCGTCGATGGCGTTAAAAAGGTTAAACAACGCCCTCATATTATCCGAACTTTTTGCAACGTCCAGCTTTATTCGGCAATGTCTTCTGTTGACAGTGACTTCATTTTGGCATGTTGCGCATATAAATCATGCACTTGTATTAATTTACTCAAATAAATACTGTAAAATGTCTTTAATAGGGCTTGAAAAACTTAAATATCTTTTGAAAGATATTAATAAGAATGGAGGCGTTCTTAAGACGTTGGATAAAATGTGGCGAATGGATACAATGAAAGTAAGATGGGGTAATTACATTGCTGCGTCTGTCCAGGATGGCTAGCATAAGTGCTAGCTTTCTAACTAAACTAACAATAAAGACGCACTGAGCGGGAAGCGATAAAATACAGGATGTGCTAGCTGCTCTGATGACGCGTTTTCACGTCCAGATGCTGCCGCGCATTTCCTTCAGGACGGGATGTATGTAGCTCTAGTATCTCGGGAACGCGCGAGCGTAGGGCTGGGCGTATGCTGAGACGCAGGCGACGCACCGCAGGGCAGATTTTGTAATGCTAGAACTTCCGTGCGTGCAACACAGAAATCTGTCTGTCCTGCTCTGCCCCTCGGTGTAGAAAGGGGACAGATTTCTGCTCTTTTCTGCGTTGCGGAACTGCGTCGCCTGGACAGGCTCTTACGGCGACCGCTACTTTGTAAAGGCGACGTCAGTCGGGCGCAATCGCTCGCGACAGCTAAGACCGCCTTATCAGGTGAACGAAGTGCCTAAATTACTAATCTATACTAGGGTGATAGCACCAGCGTTGGACACTTTAAGCTAACCGGCACCAGTAAAACACTTAAGCCTTAGGTAATTCAAACATCATACATGCATGCAAATTGCAGGCTGATTTTCGAAAAATCCTTTCTCGGTGCACCCTACGATATCCTAGGGAATATTCTCTAGCCTAGCCAGTCCAGTCTAGGTCCAGCGATCCAGCGATGTCTATCTTTCAGTGAGCCAGTCACGGAACTTTTATATGTATGCCTGTTTTTGTGTCCCACTGCCAGGCAAAGGCCTCCCCTCCTTTTCTCAACTCGTCTCTGTCCAGAGCTCTCTCCTGCCAATAAAACTGCAAACTGCCAAGCAAACGCGTCTAGGTCATCCCGCCATCTCCTGGGTCTACCTCTGCTACGGTGTCCATCGCGTGGAAGCCATCGCTGGTATTTTTAGCGCATCTCCCATCGTGCCCAGCCCTGTCCCACTTGTCGGTCTTCACCCTAACATCAGCAGTACCAGTTCTGGAGCGTAGCTCTCTGCTACCCTATCGGATCTTCGGATACCCAGTATGCTATGCTCCACTGCTCTTTGGCAAACCGTTTGGACTTTTGAGCCATCGAAATGTTACCCTTCATCTTTCTATTATTTTTGCAGTTTCAGTTTTTTTCACATTTACAATGTTAGTATGGATATATATATAGATTACGCCTCTTATTCATAATCGCACAATAACTAAAGTATGGAGCTTGAAGGAGTATGGCGATACTTTTCCCAAAATCGTTTTTTTCCGGTAGTAATCTTTCCATTCGCAAAATTTACCATTCTTCATTTTTTTTGTAGCTTATTTTACCGAAGATTATTTTGCCGGAATTGATCTTTACCGTAATCGATTATTCTATTCGCATATTTTACCAATATTTTTTTCTAACAATAGTTTAGTTTTCTTTCGATAATTTTTCGAATATCCTTTTTTATTCTGTTATTTACTTTAAAGTACATTTTAGTCAATTCATTTTGTGAAAGCCATTGACTACTTCCTACTTAAGTTATTGTAATTTATAATCAATTAGGTCTAATCATTTATCATTCACTAGCAACCCGCCCTCGCTTCAATCCCATACATTATGGCTAGTCAGCCATACAGACGATGTTTTGTATGGGAGGGTAAAATTTTTTTCGCGATTTCAGGGTTGGTCCCATAGTGAAAGTTGGTCAGTATGACTTACTGATTTAACCCCCAAAATGTTTAAGACGAATAAAAAAACACCCAGTATATAAAATTGCATTAAAAATAATATTCGTGAAATATTTTTTGAAATCGGATGAGTACTTCGGGCGCCGGCCAACAGCCTACCGTTTCGCTGAGAGGATTTTTAGGTTGTGCATTTTAAATCTGTGATAATCTTCTAAAGTATTTATGACATATAGGTAGTGTAAGTGTAACGGCAAGTTTAATTTACATTAAATGGCCAAGCTAATTAACGTATTTGTTTGGACATGGATTAATACTGAATCCGAGAAAATAGCTTCGCAAATAACCCAATATTTTAATTTAATATTTTAAAAATAAAAATGGTTACTCTGAGTCAACCGTAGGAGATAGACATTGAAAATGCCTTCGCGGACTTTTCTCTAGGCTTTTTGAAGAACTACAATTCTTTTACATTATTTTCATGTTTATCCAGCGTAAGCCATGTAGGTAAGCGCCCGAAAATCGATTTTTGACGACTTGATTAGAAAACATTGAATTTTTTCTACTATACTAAAACCTAATTAGAATACCTAAGATACAAACCTTCTGGAAGAAAATATCTAAATTGTAGTGAAAACCGTATCAAAACCCGTTGCGTAGGTAGTTTAGAAGAAGATAGCCTAGAAACAGACAGACAGACATCGACCGATTTATAATATATAATAGTTGGCCTGACTTAACTAAAATCCTTCATTAAAACGAAAAATTGGCGGTTCGTTCTCGTCGTTTTAGACTGAATGTCTCAATGTGGGAAGCATTACATTGCGAGACATGACATTTTTGTCCATTTTAGGTTTTTATGGGATAAGACATTTGTTAAAGTGTAAACCCAAGTTAATATATACCTAGTATATTATGTAAACTTACCCAAGTTTAACACTATTTATAATTATTTTAATACTAGGTATATTAAAATAATGTTGGCGAAAAAAGTTTTATACCAAAATAAATATAAGATTGGAAAATTATGCAAACAGAAACAGGGCTTTTAAGAAAAAAAGAGAACGGGAATATTAACTATTCAGAAAAATAAAGATTGGGAAATTATGAGAATGGAATTATTTCAAATGAGAAAATAATCTTCGGTAAAATAAGCTACAGAAAAAAAGGAAGACTGGTAAATTTTGCGAATGGAAAGATTGCTACCGGAAAAAAACGATTTTGGTAAAAATTTCGCCACACTCGCTTGAAGTATGGTTTGTCCTTATCTTTCATTGTGACATTTGAATCTGACAGAAAGTGACAAAGCATACTTTTACTAAAATAGGCATTCTGCGTTTATGAACAAGGGGGTATTTGTTTTACAGGTAGGCAAGTTTGTAGGCATGGACGAATTGGGGAACAAATACTACGAGAACAATAGGTACATGATCGGTCGAAGCCGCTGGGTCGAGTACAACCCTGCTATAAAATGGGAGTACGACGCCGCCCAGGTGAGTGAGCTTGCCGAGCTGTCTGTCTAGTAGGTATTACCAGAGTCTATGTAAGCCCTTCCTTACAGTTGTCTAACGAACACGTTCGCGCGGAGAGAGAGGGGCGGCAGCGAGCCCAAGCTGCATATAACTCGCTTGGGCGTTTTGCCCCACTGCGGGCTTAGCATGCATGCACGAGATAAAATTTGACAAGTGCTAGGGAAATGAATACATCTATTCCATATTCTAATGTAAAACACGCTTAAGGTTTAAATAAAAGTGTCCCATCTTGATAAAATCGCTATAAAAATGTGAAAATCGCAATAGTCGCTTGGTAATAAAAGGTAACAAAAGTCAGGACACTTTTATTATAAACCATCGCCATCGTCGCCATCAATAGATCTTGTGAACGATGTAAACAAAGCGCCATATTGACATTGTCTATAGTTTGCTGAGTTTACTAGTGATGGGAAAAGCAGACTTCTTAGTCTACTTCACATCAAAAATCGTTTAAAATGTATTTTTTAATCATAATCCGATCCGAATCAGAATCGATGGAGGAAGACGTGTCACCAATATGTATTATGAAAGGTTCAGTTATACAATCCGTAGCCCTGTCAATAATGCCGTCTAAGCTTTTCATGTTGTTTTCTTCATTTATAACATGAGCCACGCATTTTTTCCATTGCTCCGCCCCGATTTGTGCCAAGCTAACGTAACTTACTGTACTATAATGTGTAATCGTAACGATTGTACCTGGTACAATCAAACCTGATTTTAAAAACCACCGTAATTAAAATTATTTTAACAAACTACTTGCTTCTCGTTATAGTCTTAATTTGGTCAACACTAGTCAGCTATCATAGACAATTGCAGACTTGAAACGAAACAAATATTTATCTCCTAATAACGGCAACTGCAAAATAATTTCAAACTTTTACTGGGGGGTTAAAATATGAAAGTGATTTGATTTGATCCGTGACGTACTTTTTGATTTATAACCAAAAATGTTTAAAACCGAAAAATCTGAAAAATTCCTTACGTTTAGATAAGTACGAGTAATTACTTATATTTTACGGGAAAAATAAAAAAAAGTGTTCAACATTTTTTGTTTTCGAGAAATTTACAAAAAGCTTTAGAGATCTGTACTAAAATTTAGGCAAGTTAAAATGGACCTTAATTCATACAAATTAAAGTACATAAAAAGGTATAATGTTGACGTCTGGACTTTAATACGGAACCCTCGGTGCGCGTGTCCGACTCGCACGTGACCGGTTTTTTTATGAATCGATTTTAAAAGAGGTTCCGATCGGTAATGAACAATTTACAGATCACGCCTCAATGGTACGGTTGGATCCACTACAAGACTGACTGTCTGCCGTACCATGAATGCGCTAAGCTGTGCATGTATAACTGCACCCCGGCCTGCAACTGGCTCCTTCCCCCTGAAGAAAACATGAGTGCCACGGTGAAAGCGTACCAGCCGTACTCCACTGTCAATTCACATATTGCTGTTTGGGACAGTGAGTATAGCTAAGCGGGCTTAACATGCGTGCACGAGATAAAATTTGACAGGTGCTAGGGAAATGAATACATCTATTCCATATTCTAACGTAAGATTTAAAGATTAAGGTTTATAATAAGGCTTTTATTACTAAGCGATTTTATCCGGTATATTGCTAGAGTAATGAAATAAGTCGTTAAGTAAAATTAAGAGTTTTTGACCAGGGGTCTAAGGATTAAAAACGCTAGTGTGCACAGGCTCTAAGCTGAGCAGGATGTTTAATTACTCTAGCAACTTTTTATTCGTGCTTTCACTTTATTCTTGTGATGCATGTTAGGCTTGCTGGGGTTGTTTTTGGGGCGGCGTGAAATATATTTTCCGACCACATTTGCTTATGCCCTTTTGTTTGTAAGTTTATATGTTAAAAATCTTTTGCACAGTCTCTCCCCCTCTGCCTTATTGCCTTATAACCCCCCCCTCCCTGCCCTACACCCTTATCTACCGTTTGTACGCGGGCGGTGAAAACAATTCCAAGTTCTAAGTAGAATCTTTGAACCATGCTGAAAAAATAAGTTTAAAATAATACAAAATTGTATTCAAAATTTTAGCACGTATCCGTTAAGACACAAGGGGTTAAGGTTAGATCAAACATACGAGTTCAAACTCGGTGGATCTACGTTAAGTTCTGCGGATATTTATATAATACAGCGCCATCTATTTTATACATTTGGAACGTCACAGTTGACCCACGTCGCCCCATGTTCCAGTTTCATTTTATGAAAAAACGTACGTTAGTAGTACCGTACGGTACCAATAGATGGCGCTACTGGCTCCAATCCGAATGATACTGTACACCGGGACCGGAGTTGTAATATTCAATCACATGTTTAGAGTAATGCTAGCGCAACTGCGGATAGATTTCACATAGAAATCGAGTCAATGTATCCGTAGTCTGAATACTGGGGATGGCCATAAAGAAATACTTAATGACATAGTTAACTTTCATTCTCCATCCTTTATAACTGCGCCGACGCAGAATAAAAATAAGTTTAACGTGTGTATCTGTGTATTTTATGTATACTCGTACTTAATCAGAAAATTCTAATTTTAATAGACATAGTATTAGAATGTACAGTCGCCATCATATATATTGCAGCAAACAAGGTGCTCACAAATATCTGAACACGACCCTATTGTCAAGGCGTTAGAGTGCATGTTCAGTTATTTTTGACCACTCTGATATGTACAGATATATT
Source organism: Tortrix viridana (assembly GCA_963241965.1). NCBI lineage: Eukaryota > Metazoa > Arthropoda > Insecta > Lepidoptera > Tortricidae > Tortrix > Tortrix viridana. The sequence goes on along the minus strand of OY725171.1, from coordinate 3,947,823 downwards.
TGACGGCGAACTGTATAACTAAGATTTGACAGAGCAGTCGAGTCGATACTGAAACGTACCAGATATTTCGTCATAATAGGGAATGTGCATGATTAATAAAAAGCAACTATAAAAATAACCAAGATAAGCCATTAACGATTTGTTTCTATATCTTTCTAGTAAAATAAAATTTAACATTTATATGGCCGTAGTACACGCTGACGTGACAGTACATGTCGGATCTCACTTAGATAGTAGTTTTTAAATTATTATATTATCTGCCGATGTTAATCTTAACTTCACTTTTTGCCATCTCTTTTACTGTTTTCATATTTTGTTAAGAAATGCAATAAAAAAAAAATCATGCATAACGGCAACATTTTATTGTCTATACGAGTATAGTTCGACTTGATAAAAAATTCTAGGAAGGTACTCTAAAAACAATTCCCTATGTCTAGTCTAACAGTTCCGGACTTCCCTAATACTGACCCTGTTAGATTAATCAACCTGTATATGTATAGAGAGTACCTACATATTTAGTAAAAAAAAAATGCAATATTGTTTGTTCACAGCTCAATCTATCTGCACACGCGGTAAAAGGGAGTAAGAGGTAATGAACAGGTACCTAATAGACGGATAATATAATTAGTAAAGACTAAATGTTATTTTTATTTTATCCTGCGACTCTGCTTGCGTAAAACTCAGAAATTATCCTAATTTCGGATTTGGTCCCATAGATACAGGGTGGTAAGTAATTGTGGCTTTATCTCCGCACTGTCGAATCAGGGTAGCCTGTAAGGATAGTTGTGTATTTTGAATAAATAAATTAAAAAAAACTTGAAATTTATTACGTATTTGACTTAACAGTGGGAGGCGCGAATTATTACGGAAAGTAATTTTTTTTTAAATTTTTTTTTCATAAAATTAATTAATTCGTCGTCTTGTAACAATTGGCTATTTGATTAAAAATAATCAACATAAATTATGTTTACACTACTACTAAATCAAGCTTTCGAAAATAACACGGAGACGCCTAGCTATCATTTATTTTTGCAATTTAAACGATTTTTAATTCAACAAAAACTTTATAAAGGAACACTGAAAATTGTGACGTCACATTTTACAATTTTGTTACTAACTTCATACCTACTACCGGATTGTTTTGACGTTTCAATAAAAGTTGTTGATTTGACCAGTCAGTCAAATAGTCAATTATTCCTAGAAGAAAGGTAAAATAATATTTTCCAGAGGTCCGAGCAAGGATTTTATAGTATTATAACTATGTTCCATTTCCATGTTTTTTGTAGAAAAAAATATCTAAATAATGTTTTTGGAGCACTTTTTGCTTTATCAGACGGTTTAAAAAATAATAGAAATCGTCTTTAGGTTGGGTAAAATAGACGAAGCACTTCAAAAAGTCGTAAAAAATATAACAGAAGAAAAAACGCTTCTATTTACATTTAAGGAATCTTACTATGGTTAATTGTTGTTTTAAAATGTTCCAGTCTGTATTGAAAAAAGGTGTGTGGACAGAAAGTAAGTACCTATACATTTTTTTTTATTTCGAAGATCTTTACGTTACGTCAGTTACGTGCGTAATGCATCTTCGCATTTAAAACGCAGTAAGCACACGAACGGCCACCATATTTTGATCTCATACAGATTGTCACTTTGTACACAAGATCAATTTAAAGTGGCCGATTTACACTTACGTTTTAAATCCGTCAGGAGAGAAGGGTAATTAGATAAGTCGTTATCTAATTACCCTAAATTTGGCTATCGTATACGTACATACAGTACCTACTACCAGTTTCTAAATAGTAGTCGGCAATCTTCGTATTTCTATGACACGCGAGCTACAAATATACTATGATGCGAGTGCGAGTGAGACAGCGGTTTACCATAATTCGCTGAACCTTTTACAAACCGATTCATGTCACAAATATATCGTTTGGTAAACCACCTTTTTTTCTGAAACTGTAAATATTTCAGAATTTTTATAAAACTAACCTAACCTAGGTATAGGATCGTACACGATGGTCCTGAAATAAATCCTGAAATATTTACTGTTTCGGAAAAAAGCGGTTTGCAAATGATTTGTTTGTTGAACCTTGTTTAGCGAGCGATTGGATTCGCCAGCTACTAAGAAACTGGGAGAACTGCACTTACTTACTTACATATTATATACTGGTCAAACATTAACCTCCTTTTTGGGCAATCGGGTAAAATTAATTGAACCAATAACTGTAAAATCACTGTCTAGTTAAAAGCTTCTAAAATAGTCTAGAAATTCCCGAACAATACAATAGTTCTGCAAAATGAGAAATGTTATTCGTGCTTAGAAGTAAAATAACAGTTCCGGTTTCAATTAACTAGAAAAGGCTTTATATTAAGCTTTTAAGCAACGTTGCTTAAATGCTTAATATAACTTTAATATAACTTGTTGCTACAATTCAGCTATCTTTTTCTTTTAGTGAGAAACTGCTGTTCTCCAAGATAAGCTTAGTTGGTAGTGACTCTGCCTACGAAACTAGCGGTCCCGGGTTCGAATCCCGGCATGGGCAAATATTTGTGTGATGAGTGTGAGTATAAAACATACAATAATGCTCTTTGGGACGAATATAGTATACGATAAGAAATTAAGCAAAAATAGCCAAACTGTCTTCTTTCAAATGTAAAAAAAAAGTAGAGTATGGCTGAATAAATATTTGTATTTTATGAGTAGAAAACGTCCTTGTCCAGTTGAGGACAGAAAGATGTATACACTTTTTGGACCTTATTACAATGGAATAAGGTGAAAAAGTGTAAACATCTTTCTGTCCTCGACTGTACAGTCACGAACTTTAATTTAGGACCCACTTTAGGTCCAAAGTCAATCTGACATTCTACAGCAATAAGGTGGAGTTTCCTGTAAGTTACAAATGACTTGGCATCTCTAATGACATTGACAACTTCAAGGAAATATTTTTTGGAATGGGTTTACCGTCTCGTTTATGAAATGTTTGTAATATTATTTAAATGTGATATATTTTAATAACTATTATCTAAGCATATACCTTTTTTATTTGAAAGGCCAAATATACCTTATTTTGGGGCACGGGAGTGCCCCCGCCAAGTCGAGCAAACAGCACAGCCGTATCATCCTTTTCTTGATATAACAATTTACTAACTTAGACAGCTTGCTACCCAATAACAGTGATTGGTACAACATAAATTACCAGTGAAATATAGAGGTATGAGGTGAATATGAACATTTTTATTTTTATTATTTATTTTATCCAGTAGCGAGACACCCGGACAGGAAAAAAATATTCAAAACAAGATTATTAAAAGTTAACTATTAACTACTACGAACTACCTACTTATTGCTCACCAAACCAGAAAAACGCAGCAATATTTTTCTCATAATAATATAACAAATATTTCCACAAAAATAATAAAAACATTGATAAATTAACCAAATATTAGTTATCATACTTATCATATATAATTTCTCCAAAAAAAAGAACCCCACTTTTCCGCAGGCGATTTTTCCAAACGCACGCCAAGAGGCTGGGTAAAAATTTAAAAATGTTCGCCGTGGGCGTTGCCGCGGTTGTTGCCGCCTCCGCCGCGGCGCGGCAGTCTGCCGGGCGACGCGGCGCGAGGCGCATGCATGCGCGCGAGTGAGTGAGTGCAGTGGGGCCCCGGCCCGGTCGTTCGAAAATAGAAAACGGAAAAATTGAACCCCAAATGGGAGTGTTCGAGGACAGGGGAGCGATGCACTGGGTATGTACGCGTTAAAACCAAATTCTTTGGTAAAATTTTGATGAAACTTTTTCGGAACTTGGCACGGCTTTTTAAAGTGATGTTTGTAAATTTCTTAATTTATAGGCTGTGTGGCTTTTGCATTTAAAAAAGGTTTTAAAACACAGTCAGAAATGCTTTTTATTGTTTTTTAAATTAAATGCATTTTAAGGCGGAATAGAGCATAACTATGAATTAAAAGCTGCTCCAATATGATACTACCTGAATAAAACAAGGTGTTTTTTATTCGTTTTGGTTACTTTAATGATAAAACACATTAATTGCTATACTACATATACAGTAATTAAAATTAAAAGTTATAACATCATTTAAACCTGTAAAAAAACAAAACGGAAGACTGAGAAATGTAACTTCAGTTGATCAATGAAATAAGTATTTTTTAATGATTATCGCTTGAGGATTCACTTATAAAAAAAAAATTAAAGCAAAATTTACATGTTTTTAAATTATTACTAATATAATACGTACTTTTATATTATAATCCACACGAAATAATAGTGCAGTACCCAATACCTTTGTTATTCCTTAATTTGAGTTTTTTATAATAAATGATTTTTAATTTATTTTTTTATATTTTAGTACAACCAATCAAACACAAACATTCATATAAACCACAATAACTATAGTACCTACTCGTCATTTAAGCCACAGAAAGCGGTCACTGCGGTTTAGACAATAAACATTATATATTTTATATCTGCTAATAAGATTTTACCTCAAAGTAGCTTTTTGGTGTAGGTAAGTCCTAATATGAACAAACTTTATCCTAAGCTTTCGCGGAGTTTACACCTTCCAATTACATCTTGTACTTATCTTGTTATATAGCATGTGAATACTATTCAAGGTAAATAGCAATTACCATTAAATAATATTGAACAATGCTCACAAAAGAGTATAAATATAATATGAAATGACTGAAAAAAATTCTTAAATTAAGAAAACAATAAACAAGTAAAAAAAATCTAACGTGTATAAAAATAGGTTCGGATCAGCCGCGTAAAATCAATCATAATGATATTAATAAATAAGTAAAGTAGTAACTATAATGTTTATTAAAACAATGTTTTAAACGGCTTAAGCACGGTTACAAGAATTTTGTTTTCGAACTTGGGCTACTCGGCGGTGCACTGCCGTGCCCGTCTGTAGTAAGTTTTAGAGATAAATATTTATTTATCTTACATATATTTGCAGATGATTAGGCACGATTATTATATAACTATGTAGGTCAGTTATACACGGGTCGTATCTCATCAGGTCACTTCGGCTTTATCTGTGCTCTAATGGTATTCTTTTAAATTTTAATAATACCTAATTATCATTTGGAAACGATTTGTTACTTACTTACCAATAAAACTTTAGTGTAAGTTATTTTTTTTTATTCTACTCTATCGCACGGTGACATAAGTACCAATTTCAGCATACGGTGTTAAATGTTAATCGACTGTTAGTTCATACATTTTGACAGCTGTTAACACTCTAATCGTCTGTTAAGTGGTTGGTGAAATCCGACGTAAGTCTTGTATCCGGGTAAGGTTCAAAAGGTTGGACATGATTAGCAAACAGTTGAGCGTAGTTAAACATACAAACAACGAAGGCGGAAAAAGTTCCGTTGTGCGACAAAAAGTACCTTTACAATATTGTATGACTAATTTTCGACTCACAACGGAAAGTTTCATAGAAATTGCGTGATTGCCCAACTTTTTGGACTCCACCCACCCAGGAGACAATTTGTGATGTTCTCAATATAAAGAGACCTTATAGAGGCAGGCGGTTACGCCGTTTTTAGAACTGTTACCATAGTATTCGTATAGTTACAAGAATAAGAAGAGCGTAACCGCCTTCCTCCATAAGGTCCCTTTATATTGAGAACGTCGCATTTTATTTTTGTTACACAGCAATTACATGCAACAAATGTCATTTCATTTGTCATTTTTTTATTTTGAAATCAAGTTTGACAAAAAATATACATACAGTTAGTTAATATTACTTTCGAATATTACGTTTAGTTATTAATTCAATGATTCGGGAATTAAGTTATTTCTATAAAAAAACAACTCTTATTTTGTCTATTTAGGAAGGAAAATTAATTCCTTTTTAGTTTTAAACTACACTAGATATAAATTCACCTTTATTTTAACGTTCTACCTAATACAAATTAGACCTAGACTTGAATTTTACAAGACGCGGTTAGTCTAGTTAGTAGTGACCCTGCCTACGAAACTAGCGGTCCCGGGTTCGAATCCCGGTATGGGCAAATATTTGTGTGATGAGCGCGAGTATGGATGTTAAGTGAGTATATCGTTGCCTGGTACCCATAGTACAAGCCTAGAGCTTAGTTTGGGACTAGGTCAATTTGTGTGAGATTGTCCCTGATATTTATTATTATTATTATTATAAATTGACATAGGCGATCGACGCGACCGTACGGCAACATACGGCAATTCTATATCTTCGTTTAATTTGATTTACGCATTCTTTTTAATGTTCGTAGTATGTAACTTCTCTATGACTAGAAACAAATATAAAAAAAAAGAAATCAAAGAAATGTATGTACAGTCAAAGTCAAATATACATTCCCAAGATGATATAAATATCTACACAGCCATAATGCCACTAATAATAAGGTCTATGTATGTACATACCATTTTGGCCCTTAGTGCTTTTGACTGTACTTAATCGATATAAGCTTGTAAATAAGTTGACAAGGCCGTAATAAGTGTAATAACATATATTATGTTAAATCTTTTCTAATACTTAGATAAAAAGAAAATATAGTGGACTGGTTTCCACAACTCCTATTTTGACTGTGCATTTTATTACTGCGTCGCTTAATTATTTATTAAAAAAAACATTTTGTAACTGATTTGTATTGTCTGTACATTATTTTCATATACCTTTCTATTATATGTATATCGGCAACATAAACTTGCTCTAAATAAATAAAAAAACAATTATATTTGCAGCTTATTAAAAATCATGGTGGAGACCTATGAGGATGGCCAGTTTCTGTAGTGGATGTGTTTCAGCTGATATAATATTAATAATAAATAATTAAATATTAAAAAATGTGATTCAATTATCGTATTTGTTTGCTTATAAATTAATCTTAAAGATCATTATTATTACTGATTCAAGCAATCATAATTAACAAATAATTTAGTTCAATTCAACGTCCGTACGTTTCCGTCGGGAATCGTCCGGTTTCTAAATACCGTATTATTTTAATAAAAATCCGTTTTGTTAGAATTCATTGTAACATTCTGTATAAGTATTATTTAAGCAATTATATAATAATAAAAATAAACAACGCTAAAAACCTAATTTCAAGGTATTAAATTACCGGCATTTATTTAGATAACACTTTGAAACATTTTTGGCTGAATTGATCATGTTATTTGGAGTTTTAAGGTTTCGCTATTCATCGGCATTTGAAAATAAGTCTGTTAAAAAAATATAGTTTGACTGTATTTTTATGCACAAATATCTGCTTAATGAGACCAAAATGAATCCAGGCTCGGTAGATCTACGTTAAGTAGGTACAGATCCTTCATCAGATCAGCTGTTTGACACCAAAGTATGAAATAGTCATCGGGTTTGCATGCATTCCAAATTTTAGCCCATTCCGGTACCGGGAACTGATTCTGAACTTACTTGCAAGATGTGACATACATACTAACATACAAGTGAAGTTAATTATAAATCTTGTAATAATAGTTCTAATTTTACGTTTATACATAGACAGAACGGCGCGACGTCATTTTCGTGAAATAAAAACGCTGCATTAAAGAAACTTACAAACAAAACGATTGTGATCTTTTATTGGCGAAATGTAAAAAAAAATGTGGCTCCCACTAATCGAAGACGTGGTTTTGACAATCATTTTTAAGACATTAGAATTTGTGCCTCGAATTTTCTTCCGACGGGCGACGTTTTAGTCGGAGATGATTAAATATCATCTTGTTACCTATTCAATAAATATAATTTTATTACCAATAATAATTACTCAAAAACTAGAATAGTTGACAATATATGAGGGCAAAATGTATTTGTCGATTTGTCCGTCTTTCACACAGTAACGGGTATAGACTTTTTTTGGTATCGCGAAAACATACACAGTTTCCGCGTGTATAGCGATAAATAACTTCTACGTGGATTAAAATAGTGTTGAATATAACGTAAAAAATTTAATAATGCAAATATACACACGACTTGCGCGTCACCCTTTTCTTTTCCGAACTTGGCTTGAGTCACTACCGTGCCTCCATTTGTATGACTTTCATAATGCACGTTTGTTAACTTTTAATTTTGTTTTTCATCTATGTCAATGGAAAAATAAACAAATAAACTAATAAATATAAACTTGCATTGCAAACAAAATTGTGTTACTATTTGAAAAATAATGTCAGAATTCGGAAACCCGTTGCAACATTAAATTATTTTTATGGATGTCTACGTGCCATCTGTAACTTAATTCAGCTTCTTAAGAGGATTGTGAGGTTGACGGCTGTCCATACAAACGGCGAAAACGTTTTCCACCCCCTAAATGTTAACCGATTTCGCCCAATTTTTGATACGGTGTCAGTCGGAACAAAAACTATGTCCGTACGTTTCGTTTTTTTCAATATTATTAATAAATTTCGATTTATTCCCGTTTTATTGTTTTCATACAAAAGTAATCTCGGCCATAATCTCTTTATAACTAATCAATATTTTAAAAAACGAAACGTACGGACATAGTTTTTGTTCCGACTGACACCGTATCAAAAATTGGTCGAATTCCGAAGGCTAGATTTTGCAGCTGGTTCACAGTCCTCTTAACTGACTGCGGGAAGACAAAAGAAGGGTCCAACAGTCACCACATAGTATAAAACAAAGTCGCGTCCCGCCGTCTGTCCCTTTGTACGCTACTTCGTACGCTTCGTGCGCTTAGATCTTTCAAAGTATGCAACAGATTTTAATGCGGTTTTCACGATTAGTTAGATAATTTTTCACGGAAGGTAATAATAATAGAACCCGGAGCAAAGCGAGGGCGGGTCGCTAGATTCAATAACAGAATGTTCCACTCTACCTCCTAAACTATTGAACCGATTTTAATAAATGGAGCACCATGTGATTCATCAACGTACAAGTATCATACGCTATATAAAAATTACAAGGGTGCGTCATCCTGGTCGCCTGTCGGGGTATACTTTGTAACATTTAACTTCAATTGGACGTAGTTTAGGAAAAAGGATCAAACCCACAAACAAATGTATTTGAATTTGAATTCTATTGCTGTCAATATTATGTCAAATTCTACAAGTCTGAAATGGTTGAATTGGATCCTTTTCGCTAAACCACGTCCAATTGTAAATTTCGTCAAAATTTACCCAGAAGACTGGCGGCTAGTACCAATACTCGTAGTGATGCCATATAACAAACGCCATGTGAAATACAAATACTCTCACACACATGTCAAATACTCACACGCCAATGACAGCTGACAATCAGAGCTAATGTCCACCTTACATCATAGACACTCAGATGTATTCGGCGTCAACCGTGACGGATATACCCGTCGTTGGCGTTGAACCAGTGCGGATATCCGTCAATGGCGTTCAAAAGGTTAACAACCATCTTTCCCTCCAGCAACAGAACGAGCGGTACCTGTCATCCTACGAGGCTGGAAGCGACCTCTCGCCGGTAGCCCCCGCGGCGTCCCCGGGTTCCCCAAGAGACTGCACCTCCTGCAGGAAGCGGGAGCCCCCAGACGAGCCGCCGCCGCCTCCCGAGGACTGCGCTGGCTGCGGCTCCCGCATCACAGACAGATACTACCTCCTGGCGCTGGAACGGCGATGGCACACCCCCTGCCTCAGGTGCTGCGAGTGCAAAATGCCTTTGGACTCCGAGCAACGGTGCTATGCGCGCGACAGCAATATATTCTGCAAGAACGACTATTTCAGGTTAGATTTTGCGTTTTTATTATTGTTTAAGGCCAGAGTTTTCAATCTGCAGATTGTTATCTGTCAGATAGAATCAGAATAATCTTTATTCAAGTAGGTTAACATATAATAAACGTCATTGTAGCGACTTAACCTAAGTTTACTGCAGGTTCGAATCGCGACTGGTCAGTGAAGAACCTGTAAGAAACTCTGTCAGATGTCGTTTTTTTGACGTTGTACATTTTAGCTCTGTCCTTTTCTATCATATGAAGAAAAGGCAAGTGATAAATTTAAATGTCAGATAATTTTATCTGGGAAAATTAGGAAAATTATGAAATGGGATGATTGTCATGCTCATATATTATCCTCTCATATTAAATACTTTATGTACGTCACTTAATATTCGGCCATTTTTTGATGCCCAGGGGTTTTGATATTATAAAGGTGTTAAAAATTTTACGTGTGAGAATATATATTTTTTGAGGTGTCTAATAAAACTTAAAATGTTGATATTATGCTTTTTGTTTGACAGGTTTCGTTAAAGTATGGTTACGTTGACGGGTTCATTAAAAAAACGGTCTAAGGAATAGATTAGGTATTATTCCAAATAGTTTTTCAATATAAGTAATTATTTTAAAAGTGTTGTAGTTAGACAACGCCAGTTTGATGGTATTTTCCAAGAAATACATACATACTGATAAGATCTGTTTGTGAAACCAAATTACATGTAATACCGGATGATTTTTACTTGTATCATTTTTATGGTTCCGTACCCGAAGCGTGCCCAACGGGACCCTATTACTAAGCCTCCGCTGTCCGTCTGTCTGTCGCCGGGCTGTATCTCATGAACCGAAATAGGCTGGCAGCTGAAATTTTCACAGAATGTGTATGTCTATTGCCGCTATAGCAACAATGAATAAAAATGAAATAAAACTAAAGAGGGGCCCCATACCTACGTGATTTTTTTGTAAAATCCAGCTGTATCTCATGAACCGTAATAGATAGACAGTTGAAATTTTCACACAGTGTTTATTTTAATTGCCGCTATAACAGTAAAGAATAAAAATAAAATAAAATTTTAAATTAAAGGGGGCTCCCATACAAAAAGCGTGATTTCATTAAGTATTGTCACTCCGCGGGCTGTATCTCAGGAACCGTAATAGATAGACTGTTGAACTTTTCACAGAGTGTGTATCTCTGTCGCCACTGTGACAACAAATAATAAAAAGTACATAGTATTAAATCTTGTACGATGGTACGGAACCCTTCGTGTGCGAGTCAGACTCGCGCTTGGCCGGTTTTATTAGACAGCAATTTTGTAAAAATCGCGTCTTATTCAATGTTATTTGTAATATATGTTTGTGTAAATATAACAAATTTAATAAGACGCTACTCCGTTGTCCAATTACAGCTGAGTTACTGAAAGCGGTCGGCCTGTCTTAACGCCACATTAAATACTAGAGCGAAGGTGCTGTGATACTTGTGATTCGTGTTTCTAGTCGTAAATTGCTTTGTTATTACTTTATGGGCTACTCTGAATTGAAACAGGGGGTTGAAAATGGCCCGAATGGCTTCGGGAAAAGGATGGTATGGCCGTGCCTTTTTTTTGCTCGACTTGGCGGGGGCACTGCCGTACCCCAGATATTGTATTATGCGTGTTTAATTTGGTTGAACTCGATTGAATGAAATTAGGTAATTTTAGGTAAAAAGCCGTGGTACCCTAATACCTGCCGACTCTTAAGCAGAGGGTCGTGGGTTCGAACCCGGGCTTGCACCTTAATTTAAGTGCGTAATACAATTTGTAAATTTACCATGAGCTTTTCAGTGAAGGAAAACATCGTGAGCAAACCTGCACACACCAGCAAAGCAATTTGACGGTGTGTGCGAAGTTCTCAATCCGCACTGGGCCCGCGTGGGAACTATAGCCCAAACCCTCTCATTGTGAGTGGAGGCCTGTGCCCAGCAGTGGGACGTATATACCTAGGCTGAATTATTATTTTATTATTATAGGTAATTTTATGGTACTATTCCCGCAGGACCGGTCCTAGTGGCGAACCTTGGGGGAGGCCTATGTCCAGCAAAATACGTCTTTCGGCTGATATTATGATCCCACCCCGTCCGTTAAAAAGTTTTTTTTTTCTCTCGAAAACGTTTGTTTTAATGAAAACTACTTTTTATACTATCTCTGTATCTTTCCCATCAATCGAGGCGTTGCGCCGAGAAGCCAAACTCAACAAACACATTCTCATTTACAAGATTTAGTATGTTACAAGGATTAACTAAAACACGATCAGCTGATTGACTGGCAGAAAGCGTGTGATATAAAACTACAAGATAAATATTAAATTTAAAATATAGGTTCACATTATTATGTTAACAGAGAGCGAAGGAAGATGTTTTTTCTGACTATAGGATCTAAAAGGAATTTTATATCTTTTTATACATGCGAGCAATATTATAAGACGTCTCAACAAAGCTTTTGAACAATTGGGCCAAATTTAATAAATGGGGTATGTACGACTAGTAATATCACATATTATGTGATTCGCGGGTAAAGTGTGTGTCATTAACTATAAGTGAATTATAAGAGAATACACTTTGTTATCAGTGTTTTGTGATCGCAAGGTACTTCGAATCCAACATTAAAAAGTTATCAATAACCTTAATAACTCAACAAAAAAAAAAATTAAACATAAATACTTTTATTGAATTTATGTTGTTGTTGTTGTTGTTGTTGTTGTTTATGTTGACTTAACACGGAAAATTACATTTTCTGTTTAAAACTTAGACTTTTACAAATAATAGCAGAGTTGCAGCAGAGTGAATTTATATTTAATTTCGCTTTGTATAAAGCGTTCGCCAGCTAATTGAAAGCGAAAATGTTATTTACTAAGTAGGAATAAAATGTTTCGTTTAGCAGAACTATTATGTTACTCCGGGGATTTCTAGATAATTCTATTTACGCTTTTAACTTGGCTGGAGTGATTTTACAGTTATTGAGTCGATTGTTCTGCTCATTGAGGGTAATGTTGTTGCCCTGTATATGTATGTATGTATTTGGGTACGTACCCGGCTGATAAAGGGCTGACCGGCTGTCCCGATTCCGAAACAGTGTTGTTAGGCTGCCTTTCCATAGAAGCGGACACGAGCGGAGCGGAGAGGAGCTGTGTAGGAATCCATCCACATCTCGTCTCCGCTCCGCTTCAATGGAAACAGTCGAGCGGAGACGACTATCAAATTTGTATAGTACGCCACCCATCCCCGCTCGTCTACGCCTCAGTGGAATCACATACCTCTTTTCACGGCTCCGCTCCTCTCCGCTCCGATCGTCTCCGCTTCTATGGAAAGGCAGCCTTAGATGGGCTTGCAAGTGTCGCTGGATAGGTACTTTAAAAATGACAGAACGGCGAAAATAAAGTCGCTTTCCGCGTCTGTCTGTCCGTCTGTTTATCCGCTAACTCCTCCTAAACCACGCAACGGATTCTGATTTCACTGATCACTGATCTGACATGTTTTGACCCTTGCTATTTTGTACCCTGACTGACCGAGAATTAATGTACCTAATGATTTTCGCTGTAGGTACACTATGTATGTATGTAACTCTTTATTGCACAAAAAGTACAAGTAAATAATACATTGACGTCGTAAAATTAAGTACAAAGGCGAACTTATCCCTAAATGGGATCTTTTTCAGCTAACCCTGAAGTCATGAGTAAGGACAATGCATGGGGTTAGACACATACAAGTTTTGCACAAAATGTAGTAGTATATTTGTTAAGTTTGTTTGTTTCTGTAAGTTTAAAGGCTAAACGGATTTCGAAGTGCGTCCTGTCATTGGATTGGACTTTGTCTAACTAACTAGGTATCCCAATTGTTAGATTTAAGACCATGTAAAAAATCAGCAAACATGTAAGGAATTTAAGCGAAATGAACATTTACTATTCTATCCTAGGAGCACCATAGGCTACATTTAAACTAGGAACATACAAAAAATAGAACATGGCATACTTTATATCCACACATACGTTTCCAAAGACAAAACAAAAAAGAGTTCAATGCAGAAAGGCTAGTTGATTACTAAGTAATTAAAAATATTAAAATGTTTGGTTGGTTGACCCGTCAGATTTTCATGAAATGAAGCTAAGAACTACTTAGGAGCACCCCGTATAGCGCATAAGCCACACAAACTCCAGGGTTATAATTGCCGGTGGAAAATGAATAACTAAAATAAAAAGTTACAAGTGAATAGCACAGCCGACTGTACAAAGCCATTACGGTTACGGTCTTTTTCCAATAAAGCTTTATCGAATCAAAAACTATCGGGTTCAGGTTTTTCTTGTAAATAATAACGGCTGTTAACAGTACCCTTTGATCTTCGCCGCTCTTTGATTAAGCTATAAAACATTAGGTATTAAAAAAATTCGCCATGCGTTACGGGAAACTAAATAACGTTTTGAAATAAAATAATACATAGCTACAGCATCCTGTATGTGCTTACATTAATGATTTGAAGCGAGCGTTTTATATACAGGTGGATACAAAAATGAATTCAGTTTGTTCTAATATTACGTGTATTCAATCTTCAAGATATTTTATATTAGGTACTTTATCATTTACTTTACTTAAATTTATCTGTATTTTTGGTATTTAATTTAAAAAAAAAAAAATATGCTCAATTTTTTTTTCTCTCATTGCGAACATGCGGCGATGAATTTCATCGGCTTATAAAACTAAAAAAACAGGTGTAAATAATATAATTAAGTACTCAAGATCAGTAAAACAAAGTACCCACGAAATATAACTGACATTATTTCATATGAGATATTAACAGTGTTAATAATATTAATATCTAATGCTTTCAACATGGACAATGTCAGGAATCTGGCTGCTGCGTGAATGCATGTGTGAAATACCCGCATATGTGTGAAATATGTGATCTATGAGATACCGGTCCGACACTCGAAAATGTTTCAAGAATAACCCAAGTAGCAAACAAGCTGTATAAGAGCTTATACAGCCGTTAAAAAGCTGAAACTAGAGTTATATTGGCTGTATAATCTCTTATACAGCTTTTGTGCTACTTGGGAACCCCTGCCTTGGTTAATTTTTAGAGTTCCGTACCCGAAGGGATCCTGTTACTAAGCCTACGCTGTCCGTCCGTCTGTACTAACTTTAAAGAGCTGTATCTTTTGAACCGTAAAAGATAACCCGTTGATTTTTATGCAGAATATGTGATATAACGGCGGATTTCCTAACAAATAATAAAATAGTCCAGATTTAAAATAATATGGGGGGTGCCCATACAAGAAACGTTATTTTTCATCGTTTTTTTGTATTTTTTCTAACGCAAATATGGTAATATACACCTACAAGCGTCAGATTTGGTATGATTATGGAACAAACCCTATAGAAAAACGATAAATACTAAAAACCGTACAAATGTGTACGGAACCATCAGTGCGCGAGTCTGACTCGTACTTGACTGGTTTTAACTTCTGGTTTTGTAAACTAGAAATAGTATAAAAAGTCGGATTTCACCAACCACTTAACAGACGATTAGAGTGTTAACAGCTGTCAAAATGTATTAACTAACAGTCGATTAACATTTAACATCGTATGGGGAAATTGGTACCTACCAATATTGTTAGTAGGTAGTGAGTATTTACCTACTAATGTCATTTTATATATTTGTGTAACTTTTTTTAACTAATATTGTCTGAATTATCGCATGCCGAATTGCTGAAGATGCGGTTAGTTTAGTTGGTAGTGACCCTCCTACAACGCTAGCAGTCCCGGGTTCGATTTCGGTAATACTTATGTGATAAACGCGAGGAGGTACCAATTTGAAACTTAGGAAATTTTTTGGATATTTTCTATCAAGTACGTACCTATTTCTTTTTATAAATGTATATATCGTTGTCTAGTGTCCGTAGTACAAACTACAAGCCCAAAGCTTAGTTTGGGACTTCCCCTTTTTTATAACCAGACATATTCGATAAAACTTACTTAGCGGTTAAAGGGTTAAAAAGGTTGTTAACTTTTATAGTCAAGTAGCTAAATTGATCAAGGTTATTGGCATTTGCCTGACTAAAATCAGAATGTTGATCTTCGCTTTCAGCCAATTTATACACATTCCGGGGTCAAATTATAATGGTTCGGCGAGCTATGTTATTACACACACCTCCGATAGATTCACTATAGTTAATTAGCATAAATGAATAAATTCGGAAGATAATATATTAACTTTTCAATATACATATTATATCGAAATCGCCACGTAATAACATTTGTTTTTTTTTCATCATATGTTCGCATATTTATTCGGTGGGGATCTCTCTGTGGTATCTGATAGGACACAAATAATAATTTTAACCTTGTAAGTCCCCGCGTACTCGTACAAGTACAAATCAATGATAGTAGTTCAGACCTGACATTTTAACTACATAGCACGAATAACTGCCGAATGTACTGTGTAATGTCTTTAGGTTCACTTTTATTGGTAGGTATGTACTTGGTATAGTACATTTGGTAGTTAGAACTACTGCTTTAAAAAAACACAGGACTTACGAGAGGAACACTTATGTTAATTTGAAATTTTTTATCTTTTAATGTTAAAGCGACAATAGGTAAATATTTACGACAAAGTATATTCTCCTAGTTCTCATCAAGAATGAGGACATCTGCACCAGAACCAAAGTCACCGACATAGCCCTAAGAATAGCTACACTCAAGTGGCAGTGGCCGTTGGGGCCGAAGAGTTCTCGAGTGGCGTCCGCGTACCGGACGACGCAACGTGGGCAGACCTCCAACAAGGTGGACCGACGACGTGGTTAAGATTGCGGGAAACCGATTGATGCAAGCGGCGCAGGACCGGTGCTTGTGGCAAACCTTGGGGGGCCTGTGTCCAGCAGTGGACGTCTTTCGGCTGAAATGATGATGATGGATGATTAATTTAGCCGGTTACGACGCGTAGCACTACATTACTCCAACATCCAAACATCTACTACTATGGTCGTGTTTGTCATGTGGATCAATGTGGATAAAACACCTGTCACTTTCTGACCATTATCCTCCTAGCCTACGTCAAAATTTCGCTAGTTCGAAACAGAATCTTATGTCAGTCAACAAAAGTTAAAAGTAATTTGTCCTATATATAGGACGTTGGGCCTCAGGAGGTTATGTAAGTGCGAGAGTGACGGATGCTTTATCCACTCTTATCCACCTCTGTAAATTCAAATTCAAATTCAAAATGACTTTCAGGTTCCCCATAGAATAGTTAGTAAAGTTCCTTAATGTCTATGTTAGTAAATACATTATCAATTTCAATTAATAAATTTACAATTTTCTTTAAATTATTAAATTAAATCACTATTACATCATATAATTTATCCTCCTGCGGCCCAGCGTCCTATATAAAGGACAATTGTCAAAATTTTAACTTTTATTGATTGACATAAGATTCTGTTTCGAACTAGCGAAATTTTGACGTGGGTCTTAGGAAGATAAAGGTGACCATATCGGGTACAGAACATGTAAAAACAAACAACATCGACTGACACTGACTACTGGCTATTTATGACAGGGTTCTATAGAGACTCAACAATTTAAAGTACATTGCAATAATTAAAAACCTGTTGTTATATGTTTTGATGTATTAACTATTTATATTTCTAATTCGTGGCCTGTTAAAAAAAATTGGCAAATAATGAGTAAATTTCCTCGTTCACTTATCATAATATTTCATTTTTAATAAACCCGCATCAAATAATTCTCGCGGGCTAGCTAGTACGTCCCCCGCGGCGTCGCCTGAATTTACTGGCTTCCTCACATCAGATTTATGAGTAAACCGCGATACTCATCTCAGATCTTTATCTGTATACTGGCGTAAATAGTTCTTGTACAGTAAGCATTGAAAATATATATAACAATTTTCAAGCATCCCGTTGTTTTCAAATTGAATATCGCCCTAAGTCACTTGCATTCTTTCTTTCAATGTGACAGGTGTTCTAATGGGACTTTAGTGCTAATTAACGTATGTGCACAGGTTTTTGATGTAAATTCAATAATCTAGCCAATTGAACTACTGTAAAATTTCTTGTTGAGTTTAAATCTATAAATTGGATGAAAATCTCTAATATTGCGTCTAAGAGACAGCGTAATTGCGTTTCTACTGGAGGTATATTCTAGATAAGTGTGTAAATTGTAAAATATTAACTTAATACTTGGACTTGAATTGAAATGTAATTATTGGAAAAGGCTGAAAAAATAATTTTATACATTTTCTGTTAATTTATTATGACTTTATACGTCTAATTATTTATATTTGGCGCCGACTGTACCCAGGTCAAAGTAACGCGTCATTGAAAAACAAAGATACTAACAAATGTTATCTCGCTGTTAATCTATGTATAGATTTAAATAATTTGACGACATGTCTATTGACGTAAGTAGGTATTTAAAAGATGTCTCTATTTATGCCTGTCTATATTTATCAACCAGTCCATAGCTTAGGTTAAGTTGATTAGGTTGGTTGGAAATCCAGTTTAATATTATCTATTTTATCAGCAGCCTTATTGTTTATCCATGGGGATAAACATGGATAAAAAATCCTTCTGTTTCTAACCAGTAGGTATGTAAGTGCGACAGTGATAAATGCTTTATCCGCAACATTTATAAAGGTGACCATGACAATAGGGCAGGCCGTAATATGAGCTGTTAAAACCTGTCAAGTTCATTCAGTGAAAGGCCAAGTTCCATCCCTTTCATTGGCAGGAATTTGACCCATATACCAGATGATAAATGGCACCCAACATGGGATGCGAAGAATGCAACGGTGTATTAGTATACCAAATGACTGTATGTGTCATCCAACTTGACGGTAACCTGAGACTACCATCCACACTTGATGTTTTGCCAATGATTGATCCTTTCACAAAGAATTCAATAAGAACCTCTCATATGATAATACCAGAGATTGTTTACCAGAGTTTAAGGGACGCCAAGTCTTACGTGACAGTTAAAATAAATAAATATGCTAACGCTAAGTCTGTCATGTAGAAAGGTTAACGAGTTCGCAGGTTCAATTGTTTAAAAAAAAACCGGTCTAGTGCGAGTTTAGTACAAAAAGACACTTGTTACAGAGAAATAATTAAGACTTTAGACAAGTCTTAGCAACGGCTTTGTAGTCTAACAGCCGTATTAATAAAGTCATCTTGGCTGAGAGGCATTTTTTGCGCTGGGAAAATGCATTTACGCATACCATCCAGGTCCGGGGGAACCCGGGATGGTCATGTGGGACTCGCCGACCGACGGCGGCCGGAATACCCACTAAAAACCCAGCGGTAAACCTCAGCGCTTCTCAAGGAGGTGCCACAGGACTACGAGCTAGCGGACTCTGCTGTGACATGGCTGAGAGGCATGTCTCAGCACACGTCAGAAATAAGTGTTCAATGTTCAGGATCTGAAACTCCGAACGCTCCAAAACTGGTATAGCAGGTGTGGGTGCCAAGACCGCTAAGCTCAAGTGGGGCTGGGCTGGATATGTCTACCGGATGCATCCGGCACTGTGGGTCAAGGTTGTCACCGAATGAACCCCGCAAGATGGCCGCCGGAGCAGAGGCAGAGCGAATAGAAGATAGCGGGATGACATGGACGCTTCGGAGCGAGGGGGGAGCATGCACTCAATAGGAACGAATGGCGGTAAAGAGGGGCATACTGGGACACTAACACAGGCTAAAAAATTATTTGACGTTTACTTTTATGTATCCTCAATTTCAGCCAAGATGAGTTGTACGGATTGCAATCGGCTATGGGACTTAGATTCCAATTACCATCATGGCCTGCAGGGGTGGATTGTGAATTTGTGGGGCCCTGGTCTAATACTACTTAAGGGCCTACCTAATTATATCGTCTATTGTTTTCAGGGGGGGCTGGGGGCCCTTTGCGTCCACGGGGCCTTGGGCTGTAGCCCAAAGTAGATCCGCCCCTGATGGCCTGTGTGCTAGGCCTTTACCGTGCTATAAAAAAACCCTTGCTAGCCCAGGCTAATCCCTAACCTAGTAACACGTCCGTTATCAGCTTATCAGATGGACGTTGGGCCCCGGACCACAACTCTGCGCGCGCATCTATACGGTCGATCTCGGCGGGATGTCAAAACTGCGCCGGCGCATGCGACGGGCGGCGAGCGGTTTAATAAAACCAGGAACAAATTGACCCAGTCCCAAAGCAAGCTCAACGCTTGTACTATAGACACTAGATACAAGTGGAAACGTTCCAGTATCACTCACCTAATTGTTATTTCTTTCACACGCACTGACTTGACTAGTTTAGCTTGCTTAGTTATTCACTAATGAATTAAAAGGAGAGGTGAAAATGATTTGATGTTGGTCTTTTATAGTAATATTGGGTGTCCAGATTAAAAAAAACACAAAAACATAAATAAAAAAATTAGTTCTTCGAAACATATTTAAAAAACATCACAATTTTACCGAAAAAATATAGATTTACAGTAAATTCTTCCTCAGTTCTCGCATGACTTGGCCCCCTCTATTTATTTAGGCTTTCTTAACTTAATTTCTTTGGAGATATTATATTCAGTTTTTATGTCCGGGCCTCCATCGATAAGTGATATTAACGTGATAACGCCTTAACTTATTTTACTTACTTTATGAAATATTCAAATATACAGCGTGTTTTGTAAATAACGTTTCAATTTATGATAAGTTGTATGGTGCAAAGTCCGGATTTTGGTCTCGATTTGATAACGCTACTATAGACGCATGATAATTACATCACTTAACGTAAAAAAGTGCAAATGTCATTTGGAAAGACGTGTTTTAAAAGGTTCCGAGAGGATGTATAAATAGTTATTTTTTGAGGCGTCAGATAAAATGTTAAAAGGCATTTTTTGCGACCTAAGAAATTGAAAGAATACGAAAGGAATTAAACAAATGGAAGGTGGAGAGGAGTAGAAGAAAATAAACGTATCCGGTATTAGTAAAAGTCATCATAAATATAATGTAATCTCTAATAATATTGCAATCCTCCTTAAGTAGATATGATCACTAACCATCAACTGAAGCAAAAAAGGTATGTTACCAAATCATACAAATTAAATCTAAAACGAGTTCCCAAACAGCCTGTGAATTGGATTCCTCGGCGTTCCCTTAAACCTCGAAACTACCAAAAAATAATTTATTCAATTACTACTATAGGTAGTAACCGTTCGGCAATCTTTATCTCAGAACCCTACCAACTTAATAATGCAGTTAAAATAAAGACGCCACCTGTCTTTCAAGCTGAATTCATTTTTAAAGCTATACAGATACGGCGAATTGTGTTAGATGCGTCTGCAAAACATGAAAAGCTATGTTTGCCTCAGAGTACATCTCAAATGACATTATCAGCTTCCAACGAGTAAAACTCAGGAACAATAAACGTAGTCGTTAAATCGGGTTATGAGTGTGTAAATCAAACGTGTCCCGTACTGAGACACTTGTTAAGTCACTCATAAAAGTCGGCGGTGGGACGTACGCGCGTATTTTAAAAGGTTATGGCGCTTCGGCGCCTTTGGAACGGAGATCGGAAACGTTCGAGCATGTTCGGGTTTTAGTCGTGATATTGGAATTTACCTGAAACGGAGTCCATTTTGTATTTATCGTGAGCTGATGAGAACTGCCGAAGTGTTCTAGAAAGGATTTTCATGATAGCGTGTAGAAGGTAGGCCTCATGATGGTTAACAGGCTCTTGGACACGAGCACACGTCTTACTTCCAATTGTAAACGGGATGCCAACACTGGGGAAGAAGGAATGCCTCTTCGCTAGTAATTTTTGGGGTTGAAGGTATCTCAATAATAAAATATTGAGCACGACAGTGGGGACACTGCTTGCCGGCACAAGAGAGTGGAAGCAATGTTGGTGTTGACGATTAAGGTGTGGCTAGTATTCTTTATCATTACGGCGATAAATTATGTGAATTACCTGATGTATTTAGATAACAATTGCAACGTCTGGACTGCACGTGATTTCATATTTCAATAAAATTTAAGTAAATACTCATATTTAATACGAGTGTGTTTATATACTTCACACGTTTATAGATTTTTTGACAGTTCAATAGGTTTTAAATCCGCCATTTTGTTAAGTCAGGACATATGATTATCTTTTAAGGAACAAAGGACAGGCCTACATAAAGATCTAAAAATTTACCCGCATCTTTGGGCAATGGAAGAATATAAAGTTAGTGTATATATGTTATGGACCAAGTGATAATTGCGGGCATTTTTTTATAATGCCCAGGCAATTTGATAATAATAACTAAAATATGAGATGTCAATTTAATAAAAATACTAACCTAACCTAACCAGATAATGTGATAAATAATGAAGTTTTGATAATAGTTAATTATTACTACTGACTTGACCCGGTATAGCTTACCATTATTCATAATTAATTATAAATAATGCCCGCATTAATCACTTGGTCCGTGACATATATTCGTATTTTTCCGCTAAAGTGGAGTATTTGCCTTGCTTCTAAGTTACGTTCTGCGGTTATTTAACAGCGTCTATTGAAAGTACAGACCGACCTTGGTCCATTCTACGTTTGCGTATACATTATATTTCAAAAGTAGACACCGTTACTTGTGGCTAACAGTACAAACACAAACAAAAACTAACGGTCCAGTTGGTTGATTTTCTTAACCTGTAGGTACCAGCACCATACAAGCATGTACTTATTTAAAAATAAGTTAAAAGTGACCTCAAAACTTTGATTTTAGTACTTATGGTATGGTATGGCCTCATTTAAAAAAATATTTTTTACATAGTATTGCTTTTTTCCAAAATTTTAGGCTGTCAAGTTACCGGCGAGCTAATGTTGTCCCGTCAGAGCATTATTAACATGTTAACGCATGTATTTTTAATTTGGTCGCCTGTTTCGTCGTCGAATTAGCTCGTTTAAAGCTTTAGGTACCTACCTGATTCCGCGTAGCGTGTGTACGAGTGCGTGGGACAACTTTAGATTGCCAGGTTCGATGACGAATTCAAAAGTGACATTAGTACACATTCGGCGCGCCCGTGACACACCTGACGTGTCAAAATATCATACTTTTGGAGGTTAGGCAGCTGCGAATGTGTTAGGAATACGGCTACAACAACTTGTATTTTCTTGCCTGTCGCTCAGTGCATCTCTGTCGTTATTGACTGGATAGAAGGAGATCACCAAGCGATTAGCAAGTCACAGGCAAGATGTGCTTGCCGCTCGGTCAAATGTTTATTTATTTTTGTGCACAAAAAAGAACTCTCACATCATTCCAATGTTGTTGGTTTAGGTCGAATTTATCAAGTGCTTCCGCAGTTTTGAATTGAGTGTGTGTACTTTACCTATGACAATAAGTTAAAATTGAGGATTATACTTTTTTGTACTGTTAGTTTCTATAAGCTGTGTTTTTTTGGCGTGGACGTGTGACTTTATGTTTTATAAACAAAACGGCTAGAGTTTTGCAATGCACGGAAATTGCGCTTAAACGGGAATGTAATGTACTTAAATGTATTATAGGTTCTTCTAAATTATTATCCAACACAGCCTGGCAGGTTCGTTTGACACAGACAAATATATTTGTCCTCCTGAGGCCTATGTCAAAATTTCGCTAGTTTGAAACAGAATCTTATGTCAGTCAACAAAAGTTAAAAGTCACTTTGATAATTGTCCTATATGTAGGACGTTAGGCCTCAGGAGGTAAAAACAAGACTAAAGTTTAGACGATTAAAAATGGCGTCATTAATACCAATATTTTTAAAACGAAATCCAATTCTGACATCTAAATTTAGGTCATAATGAGTTAAAAAGCTCCATCATAAAATTCACCTTTCACATTCAGCACCCGTAATATGGACGGACGCCTTTATCCCGGTGGATAAGTGTGGGTAAAGCATCCGTCACTCTCGCACTTATAGGGCGCCCGCACATTGGGCCACTAGTGGCCGCCACTAAACGCGACCACTAGTGGCTCGGCTAAGCCACTAGACGCAGCCACCAATCGCGGCCACCAGTGGCTGAGTGGCGGCCACCGGTGGCCGAGTGGCGGCCACTAGTGGCTGCCACTATTGGCGATTGTTTATCTGAGAAGCCGGCGACTGTGGCCGAGTGTATGCGCGAGGCGAGCCATTAAACGCGGCCACTAGTAGCGAGCGCGGGCGACTACCGCAGCTTGTGGCTCAGACGCGGCCACTCGAACGCCCGGTGTGCGCCGATGCTATACAAAATGTATGAAAAAACTCGTCCGCAGCTTGTGGCGGCCACTAGTGGCTAAGCTGTGGCCGCGACTAGTGGCCCAATGCGCGGGCGGCCATATACTGGTCAGAAAGTAACAGATGTTTTATCCACATTCATCTACATGATACACAATAGGCCCGCTGAATTTGTACGTGTACGATAATTTTATACACTATTTAAAACAATAAATAAACTTAATGGCAAATATTAAATATAATAAAAAGTTAACAGTAACGTTTATACCTCTACTTACAAGTGCTAATGAGAGTTTTAAACAATAGTTGGGTTATAGTACACCATTAGTTTTTAGTACTGGTCCGGAACCAGAACACGACTGACTGAATAATGTTATAATAAAGATTATGACGTAAATCCACTCGATGGATGTGGGAACAGCCCATTGTCTGTGTTGGCCGATGTTGGCCGATGTTAGACGATGTTTGGCCAACTTTAGAACAAAGCCTCTTTGAGTCAGGTGATTTTTAATAAAAAAAAAGAGGTTAAAAGAGTTTTTAGTGATTCAAACTACTGGGGAAATGGCATTATGAGCAGTGCCGAATTAGCCCATGAGCAAATTAAGCAATTGGGATCCCTTTGTCACCCATAAAGTTGTTGTATCGAATTTTGAAAGTCAGAAATTGATTGTCATACTATTTATGCTCATAACTATCGATAGTCATAAAAATTGTAAAGCATAACGCTTAATAATGCTAAAGTGAATAGTCCATAATGTTAAGGATTATAATTATCATAAGTCATAAAAATTATATCTATATCATTAAAAGGCATATTGATGATTAAACAGAAATATCTTAAAACATATATTTAAAACTACTAATTATTATTATTCATACCGTTTCATTGCCTCAGTACATATTATTATGTAATTTTTATGACTCCAAATGTTCTTTCTTTTTTAATTTCAAATTGATATTATGAATATGATGTAGACATGAAAGGAAGGTCTCCGTTAGGTACGACGACGAGCGACGCGGGAGGAGTGTTAGGTAGAACTGCGACCCTACAGCGCGCGAGCCGAGCGAGCGAAGCGAGCGTGCCGCGGCAGCGGCCGGCGAAGCGCCAGAACCAGACAATTTTTTTTTAACTAATACTTACATATAGTAGGCAAGACTTACATTTTAATGTATTTTACTATTATGATAAACAAGTTTGGAGCTTATAATCACTATGTCAAGCAATATTATTACCTTTAACATTATGAGGTGTAATACATTATGATTTAAAAAGTTATGAATAAAGTTTTTATGACTTTCGACAAATATGACCAGGAATAATCGGAAATACAAATTATACCCTCAAATATTATGACAATCAATATTATGAGTAACAATATTTATGACTAAAACGTTATGGAATCTTAAAAAAGGAAATAAAACTTTATGGAAGACAATATAGACCCTAAGCAATTGCTTAGGGCATCACATCTTGGGGGCACCATAAACAGCACCAAAAAAAAAAATTGCTACCTAGCACATGAAAGTTAAGGCTGTTTGAAAATGGGGCCTCAGGCGTGGATGGCCTAGGGCACCTAGTAGTCACTGATTATGAGCTGTCAAAACCTGACCATATTCTGTAGCTCTGTCTGTTTCACCAAGTTGACATTGATAGGCGACAATTCGGGGTACATTGCGATTTATTAAAAAAAGCCGTGGTAGCCTAATGATTTGATCTGCCGACTCTTAAGCAGAGGGTCGTGGGTTCCCGGGCTCGCACCTCTTAAGTTTTTCGGAATTTATGTGCGAAATATAATTTGTAAATTTACCATGAGCTTTCCGGTGAAGGAAAACACCGTGAGGAAACCTGCGCACATCTGCAAAGCGATTTGACGGTGTGTGCTAAGTTCCCAATCCGCACTGGGCACGCGTGGGAACTATAGCCCAAACTCTCTCTTTGTGAGTGGAGGCCTGTGTCCAGCAGTGGGAAGTATATAGGCTGGATTATTATTATATTGATGATGAAACTCGTATTTGCAATGTACAGTCGAGGACAGAAAGATGTTTACACTTTTTCACCTTATTCCATTGTAATAAGGTTCAAAAGTGTATACATCTTTCTCTCCTCGACTGTATACCGAATTGTCACATGTCACCTGTCAATGTCAAATTAGAAGTACGAAATTTTAAATCTTACGGTAAGTTTTGTCTGTATGTACGCTTGGTTTATCAGATCGGTGTTGTAATTAGTTATACATTTTGACGAGCTAAGTATTGCAATTAAGTTTACTTGCTTTTTGATTTTTGCTTCGTTGACGATTGACTGGTAGCGTATTTTTGAACTACAAAGATTTTTTAATTTATTTAAAAATATTAAGTTACGATTTTCCCTCTTTGCCTGTTTGCCTATAG
This sequence comes from Tortrix viridana, assembly GCA_963241965.1. NCBI lineage: Eukaryota > Metazoa > Arthropoda > Insecta > Lepidoptera > Tortricidae > Tortrix > Tortrix viridana. The sequence goes on along the minus strand of OY725171.1, from coordinate 3,921,476 downwards.
CCTGAGTATTTTTCGCCAGTGTTAAACCGTAGACAACGTAAAATTTCGTTCTATTTTCTAACAAAGAGTGCCCGGGGGCCGACCCATTGTTTCGGTGCGAAAAATTATTATTTTGAAATGTTTAAGCAAAGTTAACTCTGCCGGTCACGCCGCGAGGTTATCGGGCGGGTCGCAGGTTCACAGTTAACTAAAAAAAGGTAAATAAATCAAGCTTTGAAAACTGTGCTGCTTTTTTTATAACGTATGTTAACTGCAGCTTGAGGACTGAGTTGAAACTTGAATGTGCTTCATATCACATTCAAGTTTAACAAATAAAATTGATAAATACTTAAACCCCTTAAAAAACACTCTTTACAGCATCAGAGTTTATTGCACAGTCCTTTTAAGAATATGATAGCATCTAAAGAAACATGTTCACTTGACTCAATACTCGTATGTTTAACATATAATATCAAGTATACACATTTTTGAAACTTTGTATTGTTAGTATTAGTACTTGTACCTACCATTAGTATTTCTAAACACATTACTTGTACCTACAAAATGTCATATGAGAAAGAAAAGCCAAACAATTTCAAGGCATATTTTCCTTTTCATATGACAGTTTGTTTTATTTTTTATTCAGAATCATGTTGCAAAACGCTCCACGAAAAGTGACTTCGGCGTGAATGCACCCTAACATCCAATCTTAAAAATCAACACGATTATATTATAACGTTTAATTTGACTCGTAGATTTGTATGGACTTTAATTACTCATAAACGAGCCTGGCTCCGCATGGCGTCTTAACGTCACTCGCCAGATTATGATCAAACCTACGACATTTTTGTTAATAAAATGGGCATTTTAAATTGTTGTGAGATATAACCACAGTAGAAAACATACCGTGGAACGCCTACGAACAAAGGTACATACTGCGGCTTGTATGTGTGCGCGCCTTACACGTACGCATCACAAGCAAATGACGTGGTGTGGACAGGCACTGATAAGTGTAAGACAGTCAGGGTTGTGCGGTTGCCGCGTTAAAAAATACAAAAGTGTCATCGTTGCTTAAATGAGCGCTAAGGAGGTGTTAAAGGAAGCCGAAAGGGATTTACGATAGTAGTTTATATATTTTTTTTTGCCTTCATTTTCTCCGTGGGGGGGGTGGTGTGGCGAATTGCCTAGCATCCAAGGCTGACGATAATCATAACCTATCTGTGGTTGTGTAAGGAACCGAGAGATACTTGTTAGAAGTCAGAGGGTTTTGATCTAACGTTCCCACGAGTTTATAACATTGTTAATACTGTACCTATTGTTTTATTGTTATACTACCGTGATTAAAGTGAACTACATATATATCAGTAGACGTGTGCGTCTTTTACTTGCACCAATAACACCCACGAAGAAAGTCGTACGCCGTGCGACTTACAGCTTCGAGAATAAAAAAAGATAATTTAAGATTATTAAAAAAATGGGAATTAAGTACTACGTAGTATAATAATTTAAACTACGGAATAATATTTAAGTATACCGTAAATTATAGATCACACGTGACCGAAAATAAAACGTTAGAAAAAGTACGAGTGTTTGGACACCCCTGCTTACCCGAGTGTGAAAAATACAATGGTCCTAAAGGACCGCAAATTTACTTTCCTTGTCTTGTTTGAAATTTAATTCCACTGATATTCTTCATCTGATTCCGGCGGGAACCGAACCTAGAGAAGCTATCTTCTTTTTAAATGTTCACAACTGCCGTCATCCAAAACGGAATCCATCAAACAATCTCGACCATCAAAAGTCTACATTGTATAGAGAATAAATCTTGGCACTTAAATGCCACTAGCAAAAAGTCCCCTACGAAAACGACACGTGTTGGCGTCCCGGGCACTGGATCTATCGTAGCTTTTTCTGACTTCCGCTCGCGTGACGTCCGGTTGCGCGCGCACCTTGACGGATTAGCTCGCGAATCACGCGAACTGCAGTTTTTTCGCAAGGAGATTAAGGTTGCAGTTTAATTGCAGTTTCACCAAGTGCATTGTCCGTGGAACCCTAAAGGAGTCTAGGGTCATGGTCTTGGGTTAACGGTCTAGTTGAAACACGCGTTCCTGTCATCATTCAACACTATTATAGTAGATTATTCAACAAGGGACTAAAGTAAGAAATTATGACACGAGATCCACCCGAGCAAAGCGAGGGTGGATGAAGTTCGAGTGTCATTATGGCCTTTTAGTCTCGAGTTAAACACTATACTTAACGAGAAAATAAATCTTGAATTAAAATACATAATAACATTAAGTCATAGCGCTATCTTTTTTACTCTCAACCCGTCACTGTTATGCAAAAAGAGACAACAACAGACTTTGGGATTAAAACATGACTAATGGTCCATAGACAACATTTCCGAAACGAAGACTGAGGCGGTGGAGGTTGTATGCCCAGCCGGCTCTCCACCGCGCACTCCGACGACAAGGGCAACATCATCAAATGGCAACATGCATCTGGCTGTTTGTGATTTTCCAAGGCTCATCTATGGGTATATAATTGTTTAATGATTTCACAATCATTAAATTTGAACACCTATTGTTTTGAGAAATGAATTCTGTTTCCTGATTGATCGATTTTAATAATAATATAGTTGTATTTTGGTTGGTAAATACATTTACCAACCAAAATACATATTTTTTAAAGAGTTAAATTAGTTAAACAATATACTTACGTATCAAAAAAGAACCTAACGTTCCATTCATATTTCCTCTAGGTACTAATGCCCAGTTCCTACATCCAAACCGCGGATACCTTAACCTCGCGTTAAAATTTGACATTTGCCACGTACAACATGCGTCAAATTTGAATTTGAAGTAACCTATTTATCCGCGGTTTGAATATAGGAACCGGCCATAAATGTACTACTTTAGTCCTGGTTGATAAGCCTAATATGACGCACTTTTTGAGCATGAGAAGTGAAAAAATATGAATGAACGTATGCGTCGCCGGCAAAGCATATAATTTAATCATTGTATTGAAAACCTAGCTAGTCATTGTATGTATTTTTTTCTTGTTTTCTACGTTTATCGGTGTGTGGCAATAAATACCTCTTATTCGTAATACTGGGTTTACTTGTACTTAGACAATGTAGGTACCATTACCACGCATGTTTATTCATGTGTCAAATAACCTATTCCGAATGTATAATATATGCAATCCCTAGGTTAAATATGAATGCCGTGAAGAAGTCATCCTCTTGTGAAAGAAAGAAAGAGAAAACGTTTATTTACATCATCCATCATCATCATTTCAGCCGAAAGACGTCCACTGCTGGACACAGGCCTCCCCCAAGGTTGGCCACAAGGACCGGTCCTGCGCCGCTACATCCGCCGTTTATTTACATACATCTAACAAAAGTACAGAACACAAAATAACAAAGAAAACATAAACAAAAAAAGGAATTATATATATTATGATTTCTTTCTCAAGAGGATGACTTAAAAAAAAATCTTTTGTGTAGAGAAACAATATTTAATTTTTTTTGATTAAACGGCGTTTTTGTTACACCCTGTATCTATGGAACAAGATGCTCCTAACAGTATTTGAACTATGAATCGGTACAGCAGATTGCTACTGGACCAACGACTCAGCTAATGTGTAGGACGCACGCCGTTGCGTAATATCTATTATGAAACGGTCATTCCGTCACACACGCGATAGTGGTCTTTAGAACGCCCACATTAAGGCACTTTGCTATGTGGACACAGATGTGCCGAACAGATAAACTAATGAACATTTATATATAAACATGTATGTATGTATTTCTCTATAAAAGTTTTTTATCTTTGTCTAGTACCCAGAGCACGTCGATTAGTTGCTTCATTGGGCGTGAAAGGACAAAACGACACAAATACCCATCTTAGTAAAAATCATTAGTAAAAATAATGATAACCCGCCATCTTACTCTAGGCCTGCCCTGTCTGTGTCACCCATTTTGCTTATCACACATAAAAAACATGTGTATATGCTCACTAACATAAAAAAACCGGGCAAGCGCGAGTCGGACTCGCGCACTGAGGGTTCCGTACACATTTGGCTGGTTTTTAGTATTTGTTGTTATTCTATAGGGTTTGTTCTATAATCATACCAAATTTGACGCTTTTATGTTTTACCGTTTTTACAATACAACAAAAATAAAAATACGTTGAAAAAAAACGTTTCTTGTACGGGGACCCCGTTTATTATTTCACTTTTTTTTATTTGTTAGTAAATCCCCTGAAATAGCACATATTCTGAAAAAAATCAACCCGCTGTCTATTACGGTTCAAAAGATACAGCTCCTTATGTTAGGACAGACAGACAGACGGACAGACGGACGGACGGACAGCGTAGGCATATTAATAGGGTCCCGTTCGCCCTTATAGGGCGCTCTTCGGGTACGGAACCCTGAAAAGGAGCTAGCTAAGGAGGAGTGTTGTAATACATAACAGCTCCGCATGCCGGCAATTTAAATCAAAAATGTTTTTTTCAAACCTTATCCTGACATTTAACACAGGAAAAAAAACAACCAAACCGTTCTCACTTGATGATCTTTCGTACATGCGATATTTGTATATATATATATATATTTGTACTCACGATCTCGAAAACGGCTCTAACGATTTCAATGAAATTTGAAATATAGGGGTTTACGGGGGCGAAAAGTCGATCTAGGTATCGTATTTGGGAAAATTCGTTTTACGTATTTTCACACAAAAATATTTGCCCGCGCAATATGGTTCGTAATTTCGATGCGGCCGCCGCCGTCTGATTAGACTAATCGTTAGAGCGTTGGCCTATTACGCCAATACTACGGGTTCGAACCTTGTGGACCTGTTTTTTTGGTTTTTTTTTGTAAGTCTTTTGTTAGTTTTTTTTATTTTTGAATAGAAATCGATGAAAATTCGGTTTCGACCCAAGCGACGACGCTCCATCTCCCAGGTACTAAAGATAAAAAAACGCTTGCGTTTGCAAAAGTAGGGGCACACAAGTGCAGTCTGCTAAATAAATGGTCTTTCAATTTTAACATGTTTTTCCGTGAAATTAAAATGTCATTTAAGTCTACATTCCGAATAGACGGATGCGTCTAATCGACCTTATTGTTTTAGACGTAGAGTGGCAGACATATTTTGCCGACTGTACAACAAACACCACCATGATGACGTAATTAAGCACTCATCAATGAAATCGGGTCACTGTATATACAAATTAACGTGCAAACCGACCCGTTTTCATGCTTTGGAGAGTAAAGAACTTTCTCACGGCCGTGGGGCCGATGACCAAAGACGAAAAATGCTAATTACCTGTGTTATTGATATTACCACGAGATTTGATAGTTTGTATCTATTACTACTGTGCTGCCCTGCTAATGTAAAAGGCAGTATTTTACACAAAACTACTGTAGCAATTGCAACCTTATTACCCAGTAATGAGGTTGCAATTATTACAGTAGTTTTGTGTAAAATGCTGCCTTTTACATTAGCAGAGTAGTGTGGATATACCCGAGTCAGCGAAGCAAAATAAGGGTAATGATTTCAACAGGCTACGTAAGTATGTATGTGACCAATGGGGATGATGACTCGTCGATAGTTATTTAAATTAAAAAGCTGCAAATTATCATATCAAAGTGAAAAAAAAATAATCAAAGTTACTTAATTGTTTGGCTGAATTGTTTGATTATTTAAATTTACTTTGATTTTTTTAATGTACTGTACATATAGCACAAATTCATACCCGACATAGTGGTCATACGGCACAGGCTCGTCACCAAATTGTTTAACAAAATAAATATACGTGTTGTCCCAGTCGCACGTCACTGTCACCGGGGGTAGACCAGTTTTTTTTGACCGGTGGAAATGCGTTACGCCTTATCCCCGCACCGAATACCAGCTTAACATGACCTCAGTAAAATCGCATGCTTTTCAAGATATGCCGTTTAAAGTTCTTTTCCAACTTTAAACTGGAAATGTTGAAAACCATGCCACTTTTACTGAGGTCATGATAGGCTGGTTTGTTGCGACTGCCTGCCTTTCCATAGAAGCGGAGACGAGCGGTGCGGAGATGAGCTGTGTAGGAATCGACCAATCACATTGGTTGTAATCCACATCTCGTCTCCGCTTGACTGTTTCCATTGAAGCGGAGCGGAGACGAGATGTGGATTACAACCAATGTGATTAGTCGATTCCTACACGGCTCCTCTCCGCACCGCTCGTCTCCGCTTCTATGGAAAGGCAGCCTTAGGCTGGTGTACACTATTTCGCCCTTGTAAACATACCTAGATAATGTGAATCTGATTGAACCAGACACTGTGAAATGGGAAGCTTGGAATCTATAAATAAGTAAGTAATCAGTAGACCGATAAGAAGTAAGCAGACGTCTGCTCATAAGAATGCGTCACTCGTAGTAGATAGGTACTCTACTCTGTGCCAAATTTGCCCGCGACTCCGTCCGTGTAGAAGTCGTTTATCGCTGCTCCCTCGGGAACTGTCTATTTATTTGGGATTAAAAGTAGTCTATGTGCAATTCTAGACTATAATCTATCTCTTTGCCAAATTTCATCCAGATCCGTTCAGCCGTTCTGGCGTGATTGAGTGACAAACATCCATCCAAACTTTCACATTTATAATAATTAGTAGGATGAACTGACTCCAAGCAAACAAACAAACAAACTCTTTTACAATGTTTGTACACTTGCAATAGACGTCTATCATTATTAACCTTTTGAACGCCACTGGCGGCTATAGCCGTCATGGTTGACAGCGTAAAATAGACCTAGGTAAGCGTATTTAAGGAAGGTTGACATTTAGCTATGGTGCGGTGTCTTATATATCAGACTACGGCGGTCAAAAGGTGAGCGAAGGCAAAATAAAGGTTATGTTTTGAACAGTCTATGTACGTGTATGTATGTATGTGACCAAAAATCGGATGTTCCGCTCTAGCTCCTAAACTATTGGGCAAGAGTTAGTCATGAGCAAACCCATTATCAATAAAAAAAATGGGGTGTCATATGATTCGTCAATTAATTTAAAAAATCAAAAACCTGACTGCTTTATAAAGTCTCAACTGAAAAACTAAAAACAAGCCATAATCTAAAGAATATACTTAACTTAAATGTTGGAAAAGGTATTGCAGGCGGGGACAAGTCCATGTGGTGCTCTGGTGCTCTAAGTGAAAATATTTAAATTTGTATTTGGCTTGTTTTTAGCTTTTCAGTTGATATTTTTTAAAGCAGTCGGGTTTTTTTATTTTTTTTAATTAAGTAATTTATTTTATTTCATAATTTTTAGTTTTTATTAAAATATATTTGAAATGGGCTATTTATTCACTTTCATTTGATACCCATATTGCTATAATAAAAAATACGTTTTTAAACATTATATACCCTACACCGACAGTTAAGACGAATTCAATGATACCTCATAATATGTTAAATCCGTCAAGTCATTTAGGCTGCATAGCGACTCAAAGAAATATACATACATACGCTCAAAAAACATAACCCTCCTTCGGACAGTCGGGTAATAACGTGCGAGTGTCATAGGCTATACAAAAATTCCAAGGGTGCATCTTCACTAGTTGACTCGTCTTATGACCATTAGTTAGACAAAGTCTATCGATTCACACAACTTTCGATCGAATTAAAATGTCGCCGACATTCACACCTCAAATTGACAATCTTGTCGACCACCTTCTTATTTTATGACGTGCGGAAAAAAACAAATGTGACAGACCAACTTAGTTGTTTAGTCGCCATCAACAATATCAAAACATACGCGTAGGGGAGACCGGGCATGGTTGTCTCACGGGTTTGTCTCAGCAGCCATAAAATAATACTAAACGAAGGAATAAGTGAATCGATTATTGAAGTAAAGAAGGATAATAGCATTTGCGATTTTTTAACACCGATCGATTCCCTTATTCCTTCGTTTAGTATTCTTTTATGGCTGCTGACACAAACCCGTGAAACAACCATGCCCGGTCATCCCTACTCTAAAGTGTTCGAACTTGACTCTATGGTTAGGAGCATTAAGGTGTCAGTTGGTAGCCGACTGCAGGCACCAGCAGCAGACGACGTGTCGCCGCGACACCACTGGTTTCTATATGTTTGTATGAAAGCGACGCGTCGCTAGCTACAGAGGGAATTTCATAGAAATACATAGAAACCAGTAGTGTCGCGACGACACGTCGTCTGCTGCTGCTGCGTGCAGTCGGCTACCAACCGACACCTTTAGAATGTTTGGACATTTTTAAACACCGTGCGTATAATCTCTTTTATAATTACAGCTATGTTATTCTGTTAACGCATCGTCGTTCAGTTCTACTCAGTCGATGAATAGCCGGCGAATTTACGTCGTCCGACAAGGTGGGTAAATGACATTCAACTTCCCGCATCATTTAGTCGCTGGTTTTGCAGCTGGTCGTCTGTGAAACCAGCGACTAAATGAATGTGCAGGCAGTTGAATGTCATTTACCCACCTTGTCGGACGACGTAAATTCGCCCGCTATTCATCGACTGAGTAGAACTGAACGACGATGTGTCAACAGAATAACATAAATACACAATAACAATAAATATACAATAACGATTTTTGTAGAAAAACTCACTTTATATTTTTTGTCTATTCTGCTTCTACACGGTGTTGAATAAAGCTATTGCTCGACTTGTTTCATTTTCCCGCTCCGTTTCCGAATCGCGCTATCGGCGCGTGACCCGGACACCGATAACTCCGTCTGACTCGCGCATGCGTGCCAAAGTGCGCCGATCACGCCACGCACTTAAGCCGTTTTGGTGATTCGCTAAACACCGTATAACATTGTCGGTATTTTAGAAAACATTGACCGTTTCTATCCAGGTAGCTGAATATCGTAAAGAACTCGGTCAATAACTCGACACGAATTGAAAAGTGAATTCTCTTAAGGGAATTGCTATCTGATCACGCGCACCTTAAGAGCCTGCCATTATTGCGCTGTCAGTTCATCGGATTAAACAGACTGTCATCTCTTAAGATTCATATATATAAATGCGTAAAACAATAATTGTTGTTGTTTGAAACTAATTTACTATAGATACGTATTTTTTAAAAGTTAGTTGACTGCTCGTTTGGTTGGAACAACGTTCGCGTGAAAAGTAAAATTTCAATCTGTCACAGGATCATTCATACTTATATGAAAATAATTATAGTGAGTTTTAGACTCATCACCTTATGCAAGCCTGTATTTGTAGCTCCGCGCCCAAAGTTCGGAGTGAGCCGGGTCTCATAAAATGTATGCAATTTCGTCACACCACGTGTGTGAATATATTATTATCAAGTAATTTCGTACGCAACGTACATAAGCGTAATGTCCACTCCAATAAAGATATTATAACTTTTATTATTCATCATATCGGCCGCAAGACGTCCACTGCTGGACATAGGCACAATTACAAATAAATATTACATATTTACAAATTAATTATCTACAATGAGATAATTGGGTTTTAATGAGTTTAATCTTTATTGCCGACCTGTGAACGGAAGGGAATTCTTTCGAATATTATTTAATTCTATCAGCTGACGTATCGGCCTTGTACATATTTAATTAAATAATAATCTCCTAGAGCCTGAAGTTTGTCTTACTCAAGTATTTCTTGAAGAACCACGAGGCTACTAACTTGTTTGGTTGGTCTATCGACCTTGGTTCTGTGTTTTGTGCCAAGGTTATAGGTACTTACCGCCGCATTATTATGTTTCGACGACGTAGTTGGTAGTGTCCCTGCCTACTAAGCTAGCGGTCACGGGTTTGATCTTCGGTAAAGGTAATTACGTATTTGTGTAAGGACTAGTAGTAACTTTATGAATTTCAGCTTGACAGCTGTTAATGAGTTAATGACTCTAGACAGTGGACTAGTAAGTAAAGACAAGGGTTTATACGGAACCCTAAAAACGGCTACGTAGTTTATTCAAAGTTTGCCGCAGTATTGAAGTCTCCAAGAAAAATAAATCAAGGGTCACTGGCCACAAAACAGTTTTTTTTCCAAATCTGGTACCAAAATGCAAAATAGTACAATGTGTAATGCCCACTGAGGTGTGTAACGACAATATGTTTTTTTACAATGAGATCCTGACCTATAATAGCATTGTGTTACTTGCAGATGGTATAGCGGAAGTGGCGCAGTTTTCCAAAATGGGCTTTATTACAATGTGATAAGGTTGATTTTATTTTTTGATTTGTTTGTATACAGAGTGTTGACAAATGAGTGTAGACAATTTTATTGTGTTTCAGTATTGTGGTTTGACATCTTTATTCTCGTTGCACAATTGTTTGTTGTGGTTAGACGGTTTATTATAAGCTATTATGATATTTGGGTGAAGCGGTAGTATTTTTTGCTTTTATTTATATGGGTCATGGGTTTTAGTTGATTCGCTTGGTTTTGGTTTTGATAAAAACAAAATCATCTTTTCATTTATGTTAATTTAAGCTTATGTCGTTTTTAAATAAAATTTTCTTATTAATTTCAATAGAAAATAAACATTTCTAAGCATTTGCAAAGATCTAGTAAAATATCAAATAATTATGTCACAATATTAGGGAGGCTAAGGGACTCTTGCCCATACTGCCAAATAAGGCGGGGCATGAAAGGTAGCGTGTGATTTTTAATTTTTAATTTTTTTATGTTCGTTTCCCTTTCTTATTGTTTCGTTTTCCTCCTTCTTGTTTTGTAATTTATGTTTTATGTATCTGTCAAAATTATGTGTGTGTAACCTTCCGTGGTTTCACCTGATGGTTCCAGCGGAAGACCAGCGCCGACTTTAATGCCGGCATTACGCTGAGTTGGGACCATTTCGTGACTACATTCTTACTGTGTGTATTTTTTTGTCCTTTGCTGATATTGGTCACGAATAAATGTTTTTCTTTCTTTCTTTCTTTCTTTTCTTTCAATACGATTTCATATTTATAAAGAGACTTTTTTTAATGATATGCAAAAACAAGGTTTAAACGTATTTAACAGTTGCATTCAACAGATAAACAGACATACAAATAGTGCAAACCAGCATAATAATGCGATTTAACGCTCAACAGCGTGTGACATGTACTTACATTTTTTTTAATCGAAGTAAAACCAACCCTATTTCTGAATAACTTTAAACATACTATATTCAGCAAAATACTAGAAAACAAACAACTTAATTTGAACATTGTTGTTAATGTTACTAGGTTTAAATTAGCAAGAACTGTGTAGTTAGGGTTGAACATTGAATTGGTGTTTTAAAGCCGATTATTGGACAGGGTTACCGATGCTGGTGTTTTGCCAATGACACAATTAAGGGTCCAGATTGTATGGAGTTTTAATAGTTTGGCATTGAATGTGTTAATGTGTGTGTATATAGGGTGATTAAGTTTTATTCGTGACATGTTGTTGAGTAAAAACATAACCAAATAAAGTGAAGGGTGAGTATTAAAAAAAAATATGTAAAAGCGAAAATCTATCTGTTTAGTACGCCTTCACATTCATCATTCCAGTGGATTAAATGAAACCTCGAACGCATAGAGCTTGAGGTCCGGGGAAGAGCAAAATACTTTTATCCTCGAAAACTTATTACTTACCGAGGGAGACACGACAAACGATTCGCAGACGCGTGCAAAATATACAGCATGATTGTATTTTATAACTTTCTAAAATAATTGAAGTAAAGAAATCGCAACGGCCTCTTGAGTCTTATTTAGGGTTCCGTACCCAAAAGGTGCCTAACGGGACCCTGTTACTATGCCTACGCTGTCCGTCCGTCCGTCTGTCCTAACTATAAAGAGCTGTATCTTTTGAACCGTAATACATAGCGGGTTGTTTTATTTTTCATTATATGTGTTATTACGGAGGATTTTCAAACAAATAAAAAAAATAAGAAAGTTAAACTGGTCCCTCATACAAGAAACTTTTTTTTTTTCAACGTATTTTTATTTTTGTGGTATCGTAAAAAAGGTAAAACATACAAACATTAAATTTGGCATGATTATAGAACAAACCCTATGAAATAACAAAAAAATACTAAAAACCAGCCAAATATGTACGAAACCCTCAGTGCGCGAGTTCGACTCGCACTTGACCGATTTTTTTACCTTTCATCGTTACGATGCCGCTCAATGGCTCAACAATTAAATCCCTGTTCTGGACCCCTTTCCCCCACAACTGTCAGTCCTTCTATCAATAGGGTGTACACTGTATGGCCCTTGACTGTATAAATAAATACTTTATTGTGTCCTCGAGTGTACAGAATTGAAATGTCAGTTCTTGTATTTGTGTTTGTAAGTGTTTTTGTGTTTTAAGTGCTTTATGGATTGGACACGCGTCTGTTTTTTTACAAGTTTGTTTGTTTATGATTTTGTAGTCAAGGGTGAGCTATTGTTTTAGTTTTTGTTAAGCTGCACCTTTTCCGGTGCTAGGAAACAACTAAATTCTGCATGCGCGTTTCCAAGATCTGCCCTGATGATGGAATGGATTGGTTAATCTCGTAGATCTCGCACTAGATGTATTTGCAAAATACCAGTAAAAGAGAAGTCAGTAAATACAGTTTTATAATGACAATGTTGAGTTAAGCTTATTTTATTGGTGCGTTGAAAGGTAGTCATAAATTGATGATGAATTTTTTGCATCGAGAGTTTTGTTTGAAATCATGAATCTGCACAGCCTTCCTACTTTATTAGGGATTATCAAAAAGATCTATCCTAAGTACGCATAAATGCGATGAATTTTTCTTGTTTGTCTGATTGTTCATTCTTCTTTATTTCACGTGAAAACAGGGACGAAACGTAATTTGACCGGAGTTAAACATTTGGAGGGTGATACAGTTACATTTTTATTCAGAAAAAATACACCCTGTATTTAGTAACTAGACTTAATGCATTTTTTTTTTCATAAAACTAAACAACTGCGTGATTTCGCCTCCACATGAAGCTTGCCGAAAAAGAGGCGATACTTTTAACCCTAGCGTTGATTCCTAACCGTTGATTATCATCCCGATCTCTGTAGGGGGCTTAAAACAAAAAGCGATCGTTCCCACAGGGCTACCTCGTTTCCTAGTTCACGTGAGAATGTCTACGATACCCGCTGGCAGCCATTGTACAGCCCTGCCAGTTGTCACCAACTGTTTATTTGCAAACAGACCTCAACTTTACAGTGAAAACAACATATACTCCATACGAGTCCCATAGAAAATAAGGCCTTATTTATATTGGTAATAACTAATATTTTCTATAGCTTTTTAAGTGGTATTTGGGACCGTAAGTTGGTTTTGTGCTCCAGACCGCCCGGTGCGCGACCCCTGGCTCAAATAACGCGTTTTCTGTCCCGAAACATGCGGACTTCCGACCACATACAGTGCAAGCTCCGTTTAGTGTCCGTTTTGTATGGAATGTTAAAACTCGGCGCTCAAAGCGTCTAGGGGCGTTATTGTGATGTTATTTTTATTTTTAAAAACGGAACGCAAAGGTGCGCTCGATTCGGTTGCTTATTGATCTGTCGTACGTGACGCTGAGAATTGATCTTTGATTATGAGTGATAAAGCATAATATTGTATTGCATAAACAGAGTTGAATTAAATTTGTTTCATTTCTAGTAGTATAATAGTTTTTTTTAATATAACGACTGTTACAATGTTCTAGAGGTTGTTTGTCCGTGGGTCGTGTATGCTGTTGCCTATGTGCATAAAAATACCGGTCAAGTTCGAGTCAGATTCACGCACCGAGGGTTCTTCAAAATAATTACAATTTGTATAAACCCATCATGCTTCTATATCGTTATTATATTGATGACGTTATTACAGCTCTTAATCACAAAATACCTACCTAAGAGTTTTTCTTGTGTTGGTTTCGATGTTTTATTTTTAAGTAAAAAACAATAATGTGACTGCGAAAGTAATCCCAAAACCTAATGCACTATTTAAAATTTTCATATTTTAGTTTCTGTCGCTTTTGTTTTTGACAGACAGACGGACAACAAAGTGACCTTTTAACTACAGTTTTTTTAGTATATAAGGAAACATTTTTTTTTTGCTTCTTTTATAAATAACCAAACAGATAAAGTCGAAAAATGGCTCAATCGACCCGTTTTCTCGATCGATTTGTATGCATTAGTACCGCAGTTCGCGTATCGGGCGGTATCGGGCCATTACCGAAGACACATGAATGCTAATGCCAACGACACGCTCCGCTTGTGGCTAAATATTCGCGATATTAAAAAAAAATTCTTAATTATTGTTATGGCTAATAAACATGTTTAAACAAGTCGCGGACAACTAATGCAGTCAACATCAAAAGTAATTAAATTTAAAATAATCTCTAACACTATAAAAACATTTGTCCATAAGCCAGTTAGTCAATATGTGCTTGAAAAGGTTTCCTGTAAGCGACTTCATATTTCTTGGTAGATGACTGTTTTGTATGCACATGTTGTACACATTTCTACCACAAATCGCCTTGAGAGTAGATACATACTTTTGTACCTTGTCGCTATACCCACGTTAGCAATGTCAAACAAGATTGTCAAATATGTTAATGCGATAAAGTACAAGTGAGTATCTACTTTTGACGTTGACTATACTAGCCCCACAGAGCCCTTAGCCAAGATGCCCATCGCTAACTAGCGTTTCTATCCGTTTCGTTTTTAAACCAATCGCGTCACTGGTAGATCACGTCATACGAAGAGTCACGTGATCTACCAGTGACGCGATTGGTTTAAAAACGAAATGAATAGAAACGCTAGTTAGCGTAATGCATCTTGGCTAAGGGCTGAGAGTTTCCTCAGCGCTATGACATGACGCCCTTTTAACCTTATTAATACTGCTCTTATGTAATCTATTTTCTTTTAGTGTATGAATAACCCTTAAAGCGAAAGACTGAAAAAGGTGATAATTAAAAACCAACGTAATAACAATTCATTTTAGCGCCAAAATAAAAACTAACGGTACAGTACAGATCAAACCGTCTCAGGAGCTCCCGTCAAAAAACCCAAGGCAATAAAAAATATCTTTAGGTAGCAAGACACACTTATAAAATACATTTAGATAAATTTTAATAGACATTGTAAAACCGAATGACAAATGCCGAAACTTTTTAAAATTTACGATCTTAGTTATAACAATTCGGTTTAAATGTCGGATGGGGGACAATTAGTAAATGACATCTCGAATGTTTGCTTTAGCGTCGTAAACTGTAATGGAGTCTGAGAGTTTGATTACAGGTAAATTGGGGTCGTGGAGTATAGATGGCGCTGGTCGATTAAGTAAAACACGCTAACGTCGCTTATAAGTTATTTTGGTATTAAATTAACATGATAGTGAGTGGATATATTTGACGCCTTATCAGGCTTGTGGGCGTGACCTTGTTTTCTCACTAAGCGGTTTTTTTGTGAATTAGAAGTACTACGTATAGGTACCTACATTCTAGTAGAAGAGACATTTCCTATACTTTTTATAAATATTTTCGGTTCCATTTTGTAATAATCATCGCGTTTTGTAACGGACCATTTGGTATGCAATGCCACAATGTTATAAGGGTTCATTAGTTACATGATTCCTCCCTGGTTCACTGATAATTTCCCAATTGTTAGAAAACAAGATATATTAAACCCACATATTAGTGAGAGCTTAGAATGACGTATGTAGAGGTGTGCCGGCATATAAACAAATTCATTTGACTTTGACGTTGATTGTTGTTTGTCTTATCTTTTTATTTCTTCAAAACTTTGCAAACCTCGTTTGTAGCTTATAGTACTGTCACACCACGGGTTGAGCCACTTGCTAACATTCTTAATTCGGTCGAGTTGTCAAATCATCAAATTTCAATAGTAACATACCGTGTACGATTTGACAACCCGACCGATTTAAAAATGTTAGCAAGCGGCTCAACAATCCCGTGGTGTGTCTGTACAAGGAACATGAAGATTCAAATTAAGAATGCCTGTAAACTTTCAAATACCACTACATATGCAATTCCGATCTCCCGATGTTCTCGTATGGAAACAAAACAATCGCAACCTTGTTAGCATCAACCAATTTGTTTGGTACATCTTGCTACAGCTGGTGAAATGCGGACGAAGAATAACAACTAGGTAACGTTTTATGACAGATGTCAAGTGGGCGACAGATCGGTATCGGGGCACGTGGGCACTTGGGCCTTGCACTCCTGACCTCGATCCTTCGTTTCGTATTCACTCCGGTATCTGCATCTCGTGACCTCTCCAATTTTGAAGTCGGTGTAATGTTTCGCGAGGCACGTGATTTTGGATGTAATTTCTGATTTTTATGTCGCTCGTGTAAGTTATTACATTTGCACCAGGTTTCTTTCGCATTTTATTTTCAACTTGCATTTGTCCGCAACTCCGTCCGCGTAGTACCACGAAATTAACCGGGATGAAAAGCAGCCTATGTGTTTATCCAAACCCGTCAAGCCGTTGCAGCGTGAAAGAGTAACACACTAACACACACATAAACTGTCGCATTTATAAAATTAGTAGGAATCTGGTACCGGGCGCGTTGCTACCGATATCGCAAAAAAAAAAAACAAAAAAAAATCTGTTGATCCGACGCTGCCAATCTTCACAAGATCACCCGCTGGGCTAATCTGGTATGTTATTCTGTTAACGCATCGTCGTTCTTCTACTGGGTCGAAGAATAACCGGCGAATTTATGACATCCGTCATTAATGCGTAAATGACTTTTAACTGCCTGTACTTTCATTTAGTCGCTGGTTTTAAGCGACTAAATGAAGATGCAGGAGCCAAATGTCATTGACACACCTAGACAGACGACGTGAATTCGCCGGTTTTCTACGACTCAGCCGATGTGAAGGTGAGAAGTTTAACAGAATCACACCCTTGAAGATTTCATCAAAATCGGTCCAGCCTTTTTTGTCCATAGGGAACATACATACACACATACCCACATACACACATTGATTTTTATATCTATATTTTAGCTTTTCAGGCAATTGGATCAATGGATGGAATCAATGTCATCATTCAAACTTGACTAATACTCACTAGAAAAAATAATAGGTTCACGTAGTAGATATTAAAATTCTTTAGTAAACTGTTTCCTTAGCTAGCATTGTACCTAGGCTAAAAGAGGAAATTATATTCAAATAAATTTTGAACAAAGAAAATTGCAATCAAGTAAAATTAAGAGAGACAAAAATTAGAAAATTCGCTTACTGAAAAAGTTGGTTCAAAAAGTATGATCTTCGGCTATTTTCATGTTATGAAACATGAAAGACAAAATACTGTTAGAAGGGAGAGCGAGCGTTATAGCGATAGACATCCGATGTCTATTAATATAATACACATGCCTCCCAACGATATAGGGTTGGATTCCTTGCGCGCGCGCATTGAAGCGAGACAACAATTACAATTGATTGACTAGTCAACAATTAGCCAGTTTTTTTTTAATTACCCGTTTACACACTCCAACAGGTCGATTTTTCATTGCCTTTTTTGCTGGCCACAATTGTAACAACTCAATTGTTTGTTAATTGAAGACGTACTGTTTTAGTTATATACAAAATAAATAAAATAAATATCAGGGGACAATTTCACACAAATTGACCTAGTCCCAAACTAAGCTCTAGGCTTGTACTATGGGTACTAGACAACGATAAACATACTTATATAGAGAAATACATACTTAAATATATAGACAACATCCATGACTCAGGAACAAATACTCGCGCTCATCACACAAATATTTGTCCATACCGGGATTCGAACCCAGGACTGCTAGCTTCGTAGGCAGGGTCACTACCAACTAGGCTAACTGCGTCGTCAATATAACGTAAAGTGCAAGACGTCTTAAAAAAATCGGGTTCGGGGATATTTGTTTAGACTCGCATAAGAGCTACGAGAGCGAGAGAGAGAAGTTCAAACACAGACCCTCTTATTCATAATCGCACAATTAGTATGCTTGAAATGTGGTTTGTCCCTATCTTTCATTGTGACATTTGAATCTGACAGAAAGTGACAAAGCATACTTTTACTAAAATAGGTTTGTTGTGCGTTTATGAATAAGGGGAAAAGTTTTTAAGAGCTATTTCACTGTACCTACAAGCTCAATCGTTTAGGCGATCGAAAATTATCTCGACTTACGATTCCGCTTTATAGAAAACTAGCGACCCGCCCGCGACTTTGTTTGCAGAGAGTCGGTACTTTCGTAAGTTAAAATATAGCTTATGTCCACCCTGAAAGTCTATTCTAAATGTCGGTGAAAGAATTTTTGAAATCGGATGAGTAGTTCCAGAGATTACGCCTTACAAACAAACAATTCTACAAACTTTAGCTCTTTATTACATCAAGAATATATTATATAGATTGCTAACGTAATAATAGCTCTTATTCAGTTGACAGTATGAGTGGTCGTATCGCAAGAAAGCACTTTCGTCTAAACTTAAAGTTGAAAATAAGCCCGACATTAATTTCATAAACATTCAATTCATAATGAGAAAGCTCTATTCGATTCTAAACCGGCTGAGATAATCGATTACACCGAATATCGACTAGCATTCGATATTACGGGTGACAGGAGGAGATAAACTAAGACAGTCCGTTGATTATGTCATCCGTGCAGCGAGATATGGCTGGTGTGAGAACGAGATTGAATAGACCACGGAATTAGGAGCTTAATGTGTATATTTGTGTGAATCAACTTTTAAGGTACTCCCCATTTTTCGAAATGTTTCTCAAATTATATTTTTTTAGAAAAACTATTATTTCCTAACGTCGTGGCTTACACGTTTATAAAATCAGACAAATAGGCAAACATGAAAATAATGTTTTAAAATAGTACAATTTTAAATAATAATATAGTTGGGATGACGTTGTCCCCAGGTTTTGTATGAAAAATGTACAATTTCCCCTGAGTTACCAGGGTTTTTCGAAAATTAAAAAATATTTGAGGTGTCTAACATGTGGGATCTGTTGAAGGTCTGATTTTAATATTTATAAATTATTATTAATCATAGGTCACCAGGAAAGTTTTAGTGCCGCATAACAAAAGGAGTAGCTTGAATGTTGATTCACCCACACGGATGTGGACGACTAACTTTTTTTAGTAAAAACAGATTAAGGAGCCGTAAATATCACGGAGAAAGGTCTAGTTTATCATCTATGGGCTGCACCCGTATGTGCTCACCTTTATCCCGGTGGATAAGTGTGGATAAAGCATTCGTCTCTCTCGCACTTATTATATGGTCGGAAAGTGACAGACATCTTATCCGATTATTAGATTTTATCCGCACGATAAAAATACACGACCATAATAGGCCTGCTGGAGTAAACAAGGTTTAGGTTATAGGTATAGATACCGCTTAAAAACTCGCTTTTCAATTCGTCGACGGAGGATTAACTGGCAAAATAAAGTCCCGTGCTCATAGGCATGTAAGATAGATTCGACGATATCTGTGACCAAATTAAACGAGTTGTTCTAATATCATCGTTAATAAACTGATCTTGGCTAAGATGCTCATCTCAAGATAGGACTCCTAGGGCCGTGTAATAAACTCAACTGAGATGCCCGACTCAAGAAAATGTGTGAAAGTAAACGCCAACGCAAAAACTGTAGTTTTTGGACACATCTTGAGACGAGCATTTTGTTGAGTTTATTAATATGAAGAAAACTAATTTCTCACGTGACTTGAGACGCGCATCTCAACACCGTTACACCGTGCTCCGCTCCGGCACAGTATAAATATAGCTAAAGCAGTAAAGTTACTTTACATATTCGTTGCATTGAAATTTGTCCCCAGGAAATGTGACAGAGTGGTTGTTTTTGTTGGAAGTAATATTTTATTCAAATAAAATAAACATATTTAGATATTTTTTTCATATAAAGGAAAAAATTGCAATCGTGACAGAGTGAATTTCAGTGCAACGAAAAAGATTTTGACCCAACTACGAAACAAACGTTCGAAACGTCGCGCTCACACAGACGCATGCGCATGTCTCAACCGTTCGTCTCCACGCGTCACCCGCCACTGACAGCACTACCACGTCCGCTTTGGGGTCTCATTGAGACGTGCGTCTGTGTGAGTGCGACGTTTTGATCGTTTGTTTGTAGTTTCTTTACTGCTTTAGCTATATTTACGGCAAGGTGAACGTGAATCATCCTTTATTAATACGGCCCATAGACAACTCTTCCCTTACGATCCCTTACGAGTTTTGAGACGGACATCTTTAAATAATGCAGTATTTTTAGTAAAGCTTAATAATCCAACTTGCATTAAAACCCCGCATAAATGTGAAATTCTTGCGTTTAACTTGCTAAAGTGTAACCAAAGTTTACCAAAGAGGTGTTAAGTAAGAGCTTCGCGAGAACGCTTAAAGCCAGTCCCGCAAGTGTAATGAAAACTTTGTAAGCTCCGCTTTGAGGGGCTAGATGTGCGTTCGCGTTCATGTTGGCAGTTGGTGGCGTTTTTCGTAAGCTTTTACAAATGATTATTAAAATATATACATATTTAATAAGTATGGGACGAAAAAAAATTAGTACAGAGTAATTAGAAAACCGTTGTTAGCGTAATCTTATACTATTAAACGAGAAACATTTGTATATATTATATATATGTTTCCCGTATTTTCACGCAAAAAAAAAACAAAGATTTCACGCGCAATATGGCTGCCGCCGTCTGACTAGTGTAATGGTTAGAGCGTTGGCCCTACTACGCCACGACGGCGGGTTTAAACCTTAGCTATGGACCGGTTTTTTTTTTGTTTCTTTTTTGTTTTTGTATAGAAAATCGATGAAAATTCGGTTTCGACCTGAGCGACGACGCTCGTTTTCCCAGGTACTGCATGAGGCTTGCACAGCTTGCCTGCGGTTTGATTGACGTTCGGCTATCCCTTTCTAAGTACACTGTCACGATAGAGACGCACTGAGCGACAAGCGACACAATACAAGTAAGATAAAAAACCAGGTTATAACGAGTATCAACAGGGTCAGGACCAAAAGTCTAGGTATTCCGAGAATTCTTCACACCATCAGGTATCTTAAGCATTAATTCATTCTAATTTATCTCCCCGCCTATAATTACATAACTAAGAATAGAGCAGCTCTTCACCGGCCCTACTACGTGTTTTCAACAGTTACATATTAATGCCCTTACTAATAAACGTTGAGTAAACGCTGAGTTGTTATACCATGCTTTGTCCTTATCTGTCATTGTGAATTGAATTCGACAGATAAGGACAAAGCATGGTATAACTACTCAGCGGTTACTCAACGTTTATTAGTAAGGGTATAATAATATAAATGAGCATTTCTAAAAAAGTTTGTACAATTTTAAGGATTTAAAAAAACAAGCTCCTAATTAAAAAAAAAACGTAGATAGATTGGGTGCATGAAACTATGCAATTTTAACATAAAAATGTTCGAAAAAAATGTATAGAAACTGCCTATTTCGTTACCAACAATGTATGAGCTTTGGTAACAAAATAGGAAAAAAATTGTGCATTTTCTATGGGACATTTTGGGAAATTATTTTAAAATGGCTTAGTTTCAATTATCCAACCTACCTACCATTTTTTTTTAAATCGGAGAGTTGAATACAATGTACAAACTTTTTAAGAAATGCTCAAATATCATTGCATCTACACTCGTCGTTTTTATTTTGATTATGCATTCGCTTGTATAACGCTTTTTTCCATTTTCCCTATTGTTCCTTAAGCTGCACGACACTGGGTTCGTACTCATTATGTTTTATGTCAATAGTTATTGGTTCCAGTTTGATAAAATGTTAGAGAATCTGTGGATTCTCTTTTCAGTGATATCCAATTCACTTGCTCCATAATTCTAATGTTTACGAAGTATTTAAAAGCCGATATCATACGCAATAGCCCAATGACGTATCCCCGTCTCAAGACACGTCAAAATAAACGTCCTTCCATAGAAAACTGTCATTTTTGACGCATCTTGTGACGGGGATCACAGTCGAGATGAGTTTGTTAATACGACCCTTAAACATTGAATTTTTTTACGATAATAAATATTATTAAAGTACTTTTTATACTGCATAGGGTAAGTAAATTAGATATATATATATATATTAGATATAAATTAGAATTAGATATCAAATCGCGGACGTGAGAATGACCCATAATCGATTATCACGTCAACGTTCGAGTTCCACTAGTAGCGGCTCGTTCCGCGCGATTGACGCGCGGCGCCGTGACGCGTCGCGCCGCGCGGGGTAATTGATGCCAGCGCCATCTCTCCGCCACGGGCCATCAATCTCGGGCGGCCATTTGTCGATCGAGACTCGCCGGAATGCGAGAGACGGAGTCCAGGAGACCGTGGTAGCGATGTTTATGAGTTTGATGATGTGTTGTAACAAAAATGTTTCTCTCATACAAACCTTGTGCTGACAATTACGAACACAACAAAAAAAGATAGCCATATCGGTCGAGCCGTTCTCAAGTGATTGTCAGTCATACATGCGCCTGATTTTAATTTATATACTTACATATAAGATAACAATTTGATTCCCGCAAAGAGCTGATTCTTCGAGCGTTTCAACCGCTCTCGTTCCCCAGGCCGCATTAACCTCCCGTTAAATTTGCCAATGGAATATGAGCCTATTCTGAAAAAAAATAGAGTCTATTTTCTAATTAGGTAATTAAATTCACATGTCAGTCATAAAGGCAAAAGAAATTCCGCTCTATCTCCTTTGCAATGGATCTTTATTCCAATGGCCGCATTATGTACATTATATTGTACAAGAGGCCCTTGGGAGGTTAATGTCGAAATTCTTGTAGCTTTGGATGCTATTTTCGGTTAAGTATCTTGTAGAGAGCCCTGACTTCTACAAAATAACTGAAAATGCTTTTTAGGGTTCCGTACCGGAAGGGTGCCAAACGGGACCCTATTACTAAGCCTTCGCTGTCCGTCCGTCCGTCTGTCTGTCGCCGGGCTGTATCTCATGAACCGAAATAGGTTGGCAGCTGAACTTTTCACAGAGTGTGTGTATCTCTGTTGCCATTGTGACAACAAATAATAAAAATTAAATTAAATTAAAAATTAAAGGGGGTCCCTAAATAAAGGGATGTAATGAATTTAGACAATTACCTACTTTACATATTGTTATAGCGCCTATCTTGTTTCTTTTACGAGAGTATTTAAAAAGTTCATAGTATTAAATCTTGTACGATGGTACGGAACCCTTCGTGTGCGAGTCAGACTCGCGCTTGGCCGGTTTTTGACTTTAGTCTTCTTAACTAATTAAACGAACACTTATTTACTGAGAAAACATTGAGATACAAGAACATTATCACTTAAATATATAATAATACTATTACCATTATTAAGGTAGGTATGTAATTAGTTCACAAAAAAGTAATCGAGTGACAATGCACTTTTTGTGATTCGGTATCGATAAATACAGTATTTTAATGAAGTGCTTAACGACACCTGCGTGAAAATAGAGCTTTAATAATATTTAAATGTCAATGAATAGTATCGATTATCGTTTTTATCGGGTATCGATAATTTATTTAATTTGTTTGCTATAGTGCAGCTGTATGTGTTGCAACAAAAGTGGTAAACAGTAGTTAACTGTAGGCAATAATAATAACCTTTACATTTAGTGCAAAGTTATCAGGACAACACTATCTTTGCACTTAAACGATTTCCTATTTAAGAACTATATAAGTATGTATGTTTATCTAATCGTCTATATGTATAATAAACACATCAATTTATTCGACTGATGTGATTTTTTTTTGTTTTGTTTGCCTTTGATAAAATTTGACAGGTGCTAGGGAAAGAAAGAGAAAGAAAGAAAGAAAGAAAGAAAAACATTTATTCGTGACCAATATCAGCAAAGGACAAAAAAATACACACAGTAAGAATGTAGTCACGAAATGGTCCCAACTCAGCGTAATGCCGGCATTAAAGTCGGCGCTGGTCTTCCGTTGGAACCATCAGGTGAAACCACGGAAGGTTACACACACATAATTTTTACAGATACATAAAACATAAATTACAAAACAAGAAGGAGGAAAACGAAACAATAAGAAAGGGAAACGAACATAAAAAAATTAAAAATTAAAAATCACACGCTATCTTTCATGCCCCGCCTTATTTGGCAGTATGGGCAAGAGTCCCTTAGCCTCCCTAAGCAAGAAAAAACAAGCAAAAACAGACGTCACAACTTGATCATAACCTATCTTATCTAATGAAATTAATACATCTATTCCATCTAACGTAAGACTTATCGCTTAAGGCTTATCGCTAATAAGTGTCTCATCCTGACTTTTATTACCTTTTATTACTAAGCGACTATTGTGATTGTCACATTTTATAGCGATTTTATCAAGACGGGACACATATTTTAAACCTTAATCGTTAAGTCTTACGTTAGAATATGGAATACATGTAATTTCCCTAATCTGTCAAATTTTATCTCGCGCATGCGTGTTAAGCCCGCCGGGGGCAATTAAAACTGTCGGTAAGTTACGCGTCTGTCACGCTTTAGCCACGCTTCCAGAAACAATAAGCGTAACATCTACGCTTATGTCCGACAAACGTATCTTTACGCTGATAACGCCAATAAGCTAAGCGATAAGCTAGTCGTATTCGTAAACAATTCCTGGGTTTCACGAAAGCTAACTTGTGTTACAGCGGAGATCTCTTTCATGAAACATTTGTGACGTTCTAAATATAAAGGGACCTTACGGTGGCAGGCGGTTACGCCGTTTTTAGAACTGTTACCATAGTATTCGTATAGTTATAAGAATAAGAAGAGCGTAACTGCCTTCCTCCATAAGGTCCCTTTATATAGAACGTCACATTTTGTCGATTTTCTGAATCGTTAAGTTAGGCCCCCAGCGAGCCTAACATGCATCACAAGAATAAAGTGACAGCACGAATAAAAAGTTGCTAGAGTAATTAAATATCATGCTTAGCTTAGAGCCTGTGCACGGGTGCCTATCGTTTCGTAGAAAGTCAATACCTCGAATTTCGGTTCTCCGACCACGTTTGTCAGAATTTTCAGTTGTTCGAATCACGATAGTTAGAATTTCATTGCTTTGTAATTTCATTTACTCGAAGTCATCTGTTGTCCGAAACTACAGTTCTCCTAATTTCACTTGCTGCTTTTTCAATACATCGAATATTAATAGGCAAAATTTTCTGTTTCTCGAAAACGTTTCACCGAAAACGGTTGATTCTGATAGTTGGAAATCCTAATGAATACTTTTCGAATGGGTTTCGACTTCGAATGTTAGACACACTTTAGGAAGGCGGAGTGGGATAGCCAGGCGGAGGGGGGTGTGGGGGGCGAAGCCCCCCACAATGGGGGCACGGGGGGCGAAGCCCCCCGCCATAAAAAAACAAATACCCCCCCTGACTAGGTTGGGTTAGGTTAGGTTAGGTTAGAACTGTGACCACAACAGCACGCGAGCCGAGCGAGCGAAGCGAGCGTGCCGCGGCAGCGGCCGGCGAAGCGCCCGAAACATAAATAAGAAATCATAAAATCTTTATATTTCGACTTTGTGTGAAACCGCGTACAGAATTCGGGAAATTAAACAATCGTTTAACTGAACAATCGGGGAAAACCTATTCTGTGAAAAGTGCATTCGGGATATTAAAACTTCGTAGATTTGAACATATTTTCAATTAAAAATCGGAAATTTAATAATCGAAGTAATGAAATTCGGAGAAACGAAAATTCGAAGAAGTAAAAATTCGCGTTACTGAGAATCGAAGTATCGTGTTCGGGCAAAAGAAAATCGAGCTATTAATTTTCTACGAAACAATACCTACCCCCTGTGCACACTAGCGTTTATAGCCCTTAGACCGCCGGTCAAAAACGCTAGTGTGCACAGGCTCTTAATAGATTTGAACTATTTATTTCATTACTCTGGCAATACCGGATAAAATCGCTTAGTAATAAAAGGTAATATAAGTCAGGAGGAGACACTTTTATGTTAAACCTTAAGCGTACAACTTTACGTTAGAATATGGAACAGATTTAATTTCCCTGGCACCTGTCAAATCTTATCTCGTGCATGCTAAGCCAGCTGACATTTATTTCATAAACCGTTTCTAACGGTTGCAGTAAAATATCTCTAATTCTGTGCGCAGGATCAGCTTTCACGTTAAAAATTATTAAAACCCAAAACGGTTGGGCGACAAAGGTTAGCCGAATGTTTTCGGCTAACAAGGATCAGGTTGAGACTTTCACTGCCACGGCCGACTTAGACGCAGAATTACTGCTTAGAGCCTTATTCCGAAACCTGGTGTTGTTTGTTATCTACTTGCTTTTAGACAGCCAGCCGTACAAAATATGTAGTCGGCAGCCTACGTCATCTCCATTTTGACAGTTTTCTAACACCGTTATCGTTAGGTTTGTGTCTCGCCTAGCCGCTGTAGTGGCACGGTCGCAGTATTTTGTTTTTCTTGATTAGTTTAAATAAGGTGGATTCACGTTATTCACTGTTGGCCGTGCGTGGCCGTGCCCCGGCGGCACGGTCAACAGTGAATCACTTCATATAATGGTATACTTAGATTATTTGACCGTGTCCCGGCTGTGCTTCGGCCACGGCCCGGTAATTTGTGAAATCTATTTTTCAAGGCTGCTCTTCCACCAGTGCTAAGCTTTTTTTATAGCTTAGCAATGGTGGAAACAGGTAGCTTTGATCTCGCCCGCTGTTTAGCTATCTCGCAAGTTTCTGGTGGAAAAATAGCGTCGGTTTTCGACGCAGTATTCTTAGACACCTTTTGTCTTAAAGTAAATAATATTCATAGTCCTTAGAGCATACGTACCATCAGGTGGCTGTCTGCTAATTTATCTTTAAAAAAGCCAGATTTAAACTGAAAAGGTGTCGAAATTATGGTGCTGCTACACTCTAAATTGGCTTCCCGCGTATCCAGCAAGTTCGTAACCAGAACATTGAAAACAAATCCATTAAAACCAAGTGGCAATATTACATCAAAACCGCGATTAACCGCGAATTTCGACCAGAATAGTGCCGCCACCATCCGAAACCAAATACCAATATTAATACCCGTAAATCGGCCGCGCGTTTCACGAGCCCGATTCGAAACGGTACCATAACAATAGGAGCCGCTGTTTATTTGTAAATAATACGTTATGGTGAGAGTCAAGTGCCGATACCGAATATGGGTTTCGGCTTCACGAAAGTTGCGTGCCGAATTTTTATTTTACTTACACAGTTCAATATCAGGTAGGTACCGGCTGCCTTTCCATAGAAGCGGAGACGAGCGGAGCGGAGATTAGCGGAACTGTGAAAAGAGGTGTGTGATTCCACTGAGGCGGAGACGAGCGGGGATGAGTGGCGTACGAGTACTATACAAATTTGATACAGTTGTCTCCGCTTGACTGTTTCCATTGAAGCGGAGCGGAGACGAGATGTGGATTACAACCAATGTTATTGGTCTCGTCTCCACTTCTATGGAAAGGCAGCCAAAGACTATGTAACCCCATGCGACCAAGCTAAATAGTTTTTTCCCATGTTGACGTCAAATTGTATAAGTACCGTTTTCTAGAATGCCATTTTAATACAAACTAAATGATCCGGTGAACTTTGTGCCACTTTTTTCGGTGTTCCGGCAGGTCCTTTGAGTTTTTCCTTTCTGTAAACCACCCGGCCCCCAGCGTGCATGCAAGAGATAAAGTTTGACAGGTGCTAGGGAAATGAATACTCGTACACGTATTCCATATTCTAACGTAAGACTTACTGCCGCACTCAGAGACGGCAATTATTTTTTAAGTTTCATTAAAGTTGCTGCGTCTTTTTCTATTGCTATAGCAAAGAAAGTGACAGCAGCTACTTTAATGAAACTTAAAACTTAATTGACGTCTCTGAGTGCGGCCGTTAACGCTTAAGGTTTAAAATAAAAACTTTCGTACAAAATTTTAGGTTTCTAGTAGTTTTGGCTGTGGATGTCAGTCAGGAACTCAGTACTCGAGCACGAACTTTTACCTTCTATCGCGTAAGTAACGTTGACGAAATGTCATCGAGAAAATATGTATGGCGATTGGAGCAGCGCCGTGTCCGTATTTGGTACTAAAATCTAGCAGCAAACATTGAAGTTGACATGATGTAAGTAGCACAAAAGCTGTATAAGAGCTTATACAGCCATTATAACTCTAGTTTCAGCATTTAAAATGCTGCATACACGGAGAAAAAATCTAGTTTCCTTTAACAGAATATTGTAAATTCGACTTGATTTTATTGTATTATATGTGACAACTATACGTTTTTTACACATTAATAGAAAATTCTACTTGTGAACAACATCATTTCTAGTACCTATTACCATTTACCTAGTATCGTAGGAAACAAATTTTGTGTTGTATACAAAACCTGTTGCAAGCTAAATGAATATTTTACTCTGTAACTATTAGATGATAACCAAAACGTTATCAGAGTTTTCGTGTACTAGAATATTTTAACTCAAATATTCTAGTATTAACAAAAATATGACTTGTTGTCATAAAAAAAAATCTGTTAACCATAGCTGAAATCTGTTTTCCTACACCAGAATCATAACTAGGTAGTTATTATACAATCTGGTGATATTGTAAAATATTCTTTCTCCGTGTAAGCTCTTATACAGCTTGTGTGCTACTTAGGTTGTATCGTCATTGATAAATAAGGGTGAAGTTACTGTAAAATAATTTATGGAAGCGCGAGCCTGTTTCAGGGGTCCATGCTACGGGTTTGACATACGGTGCGTTTCCGAATAGTAAAGGCGATTCGAAAACGTTACGTAGGATTCAAATGTTCTTACTCGAGAACACCTCTTGCACTGTACATAGGTAACATTAACCCTTAGAAAATAAAACACGGAATTCTCACAAACCGCCTTGAAACCGCATCGCAACCGCTCCGCTACCGTGTACGTGCTACTTTTACAAATTTCAACGCTACGGCGAGCGGCGCAAGACATAGTTTCGCATAGTGCGATAGACTAAGCATTTGGACGGTATTTAAGCTTAGATGGCTGATAGGGGTTCGATTCCGGAGTGAGACGTTTGTGTGGTCCAGGGTTCGTATCTCGATTGAAAATAGGGCTGTCTGCGGTAGCAAAAATATAGTTTGGCTACTTTAAGTAAGTACTACCGTTTGCAACTTACTTTTTATTAATCACTTCATACCAGCCAATTACTTGAATTACTTAATATTATAAATGACAAAGTGAGTTTTGTTCTTGTTTGCTCCGGCTTAACCGATCGATGTGAAAGGAATATAGTACGTAGTTTATATCCCAGAAACGTACATAGGGTACTTTTTATTCGTTTGACGTCATAGCGACGCCAATACAGAAGTTAGCGTTTTAGCCAGGAAATTTTAAAATGAAATTTATTTTAAGGCATTTTATATGAATGTGAATTATTTTTTAAATCTTTTTTTATATATTTCATGTTTCATCTATAAAATAAAAATATAAAAAAAATCGTCTACACCCCTAATTAGCGAGTTTATTTTTTATTATTTAAAGAAACTCTGCTGGTGACACCCCTGCGAGGGCCCAGTACGTTACGTTTCAATTCATTAGAGAAGTCGGAATTTAGAATGGCTACTGGTTCTACGAAAAGACCTTTTAAAAAAATGATCATTATCTTAATGAATTGCCTAAATTCTGTAAATTAATAAATAACAGTACAGTGGGTCTATTTCACTTAGTTTTACCTCCTATAGTTACCGTATTAATAACGATATTAGCTTTATTCACTTCACTAAAAAACGACCATATTGTTAAGTAATATGGTTTCACGAATACTTTAGAAGTGGTTTTATAAAAAAGTTGGCATCTGATGAGATGATAAAATCTATAAATAATCGACGAAATTCCTCAAATATTTAAGGAGCCTATATAGCAATATTTATATTTTCTGTAGAAACTGAGCATTTGCATTCCAAAAGCATCATAACATGGAAATGACAACTCCCTAATGATAAGCATTTAATTAATTTCTAGCTACATTTATTTATTGATTTTTTAGGGTTCCGTACCCAAAGTGTGCCAACGGAACCTTATTAGCCTCCGCTGTCCATCCATCCGTCTGTCTGTCAGGCTGTATCATGAACCGTAAAAAGACAGTTGAATTTTTCAATGTGTATTTCTATTGCCGCTTTAATTACAAATAATAAAAATAAAATATAATATAATAAAAATAAAATAATTAAAAATTAAGGGGTCTCCATACAAGAAACGTAATTTTTTGTTTAGCGTTTTTTGCTTAACCGTACCAATCGCTGTATCTCTTGTTTTGTACAGTACGGAAACCTTTGTGGCCGAATTTTCAAGGTGCTTTTGCTGAAATGAAACTGTCGTTGAGGTACCAGGAGAACATATCGATTAACGTCCCTGTATCTTAAATAGCAACATTTAATAAAGGGTGACGGGCATATAGGCTATTGTTGCTCAATATAGTGAGTGTGTGTTTTAATGATACACAATAAAACAGCCTTCAAAAACCCCTAAAACGTAATCTTGATTTGTAAGTGCGAGAGAGACGGATGATTTATCCACACTTATCCACCGGGATAAAGGCGACCATAATCCGGGTGCTGGTTTCTTTGAAAAAGCCTATTGGACACCTGCCCCCCTAGCATGCATGCACGAGATAAAATTTGACAGGTGCTAGGGAAGTTTAATAAATCTATTCCATATTCTAACGTAAGACTTAACGCTTAAGGTTTAAAATAAAAGTGTCCCGTCTGGATAAAATCGCTATAAAAATGTGCAAATCGCAATAGTCGCTTAGTAATAAAATTCTCAAATTCTCAATTAAGTAGGCCGTGAGGCCGTTCCTCTTGGAGCAGTCGCGCGGGTTCTGAACTCCTCGAATAGGGTGAATGAACACCCTCATCTGAATGACAGTCAAATTAGACCAGCTTGACTAACTGGTTTCCTTCAAGGAGGCTTGACTCCTTGAAAGGTTATAAAAGTCAGGACGAGACACTTATTTTAAAACTTAAGCGTTATGTCTTACGTTAGAATATGGAATATGTATATCCCTAGCACCTGTCAAATTTTATCTCGTGCATGCATGTTAAGTGAGAATAGATAAAATTAATATATCCAAGCAAAGAAAACAATAGCAAGGTTACCTCATTCTTTCTAGCGATTTATATTTTAAACTTTGGGCCAATTTTTACAATCCACAGATAATTATCGGTCAATTAAAGTTATCCCTTTCCTTTTCTTTGTCATATGGTAGAAAAGGACTGAGTTAAAATTTATCTGACAGATTAAGTAAGTGGTTAGTATTTTATAAAATGGCTGCAAAATTAATTAATTTTAATCCTTCTTTCGCAGGCTATACGGTTCCAAACGCTGCGCGCGCTGCAACACCCCGATCTCAGCATCAGAACTGGTAATGCGGGCTCGCGACTTGGTGTTCCACGTTCATTGCTTCTCTTGTGCACTGTGCAGCACGCCCCTGACGAAGGGAGACACCTTTGGAATACGAGATTCTGCGGTGTATTGCAGGTAAATAATAAAAAGGTTGAATCTTTTTTTTACGCTGAATAACTCATAAATAGATAAAACCCTGGTCATAATTCTGCCCTGCTAAGCTAAAAAGCAGTATCTCAAAAACAATAGCCAAAGCAGATTCAGTCCTCCCCTGTTAATAACGAGGTTGCAATTGCTAGAGGAGTTTTGTCTGAGATAGCACCATTTTGTTTAGCAGGACAGTACACCTTCTTTTAGAGCTGAAAACTCATGAATGTCCCAACCAATTTTCATCAAACCTAGCTCCACCACTCCAGTTAGTGGCAAGCACACTGCAGACTATTTGGGTTTTGTCTCCTCAAACTTTGTAAAAATGAATACTGTTAACAGTAGTATAATCAGCCGAGAAAGGTCTCCAGGGAATCTAGCTAACTAGCTTCATATAAAACATATTTAAGGTTCCGTATTTATTTAAGTCCGTACTTCAACTTTTTTGAACATTTTTGGTTATAATATTTATATTATAACCAGAAATGTTCCGTGACGTACTTTTTGTAAGTAAAGTACGTCACGGAAAATTATAAAAATTAGTTTTGAAATGCGCAAATTGAGCACTTTCATATGACACCCCATTTGATATAATCAAATCGCTTTCATTTTTCAACCCCCCATTTTATTCCCCTTTTCAATTATGAATTTATAAAATTATTTTCATGTTTTTTTACTAAAAACAGATGCGGGCAAGCAAGTTATACAACTATGTCAAATTTTAAGTTGATAGCTTGTGTAGTTGCTGAGAAAAACTGCTGTGACATACAGTCAGACAGACAACGAAGTCTCACCATAAGAGTTCCTTTTTTACCATTTTGGTACGGAACCCTAAAACACGTTTAAATGGGTACATTCGTTTTGGAATAACGGTGCCCTAGACAGAAAGACAGACACGCAGACAGACAAAGAAGCCTACATACAGCGCTGATGTTGCCAGATACAAATTTTGGGTCCAAATTAGACTTTTTAATATTGAAACTACCAGGCGAGCATAGGTACAGGGAGCACTTTTTCCAATCCAAGTTTTAAAGCTACATCTTTCGCAGGTTACACTACGAAACAATGCCCGAGTACGGCCCCCATATGGCCGTCCCGGGACCGCCTCAGCTCTGCCCGGGTCCCTATGCGCCCCCCGGGCCTCATTACCCCCCATACCCCTCCCCCGAATTCGCCCGAGGCGAACCGGACCTCTCCAAGGCCTTCTTTAATGGGAACACCGCCCCCCCTCCCCGGCAAAAAGGAAGACCAAGAAAAAAGAAGCCTAAGGACCAGGACATTATGAGCGCTAACCTAGGTGAGTGTTGCCGACATGTCCTGCAGGCCTATGGTCGAGTTTACCGCTGCATGTGTATAAAGCACCCTTCACTCTCGCACTATACTTGTCTGAAAGTGACAGTGCTTTATCTGCACCGATAAACGCGACCGTCATATGACTACTGCACTCCTGGTAAAATTAGTTTTGGGCCCTAAATAGTAAATCATGAGAAGGAAACTATTTACTAAAAGCGAATGTTCCAACGAATTGAGAGCCTCCTTATTTTGAAGTCGGTTAAGAGCAGGTGTACTGACAGTTCGATCGTCGGCCATTACAATAAGGGGTGACTTCCATCTTCCAACCTATCCACCCTTTTACAGGAAGCAGGTTGGAAGATGATATCACTAATAAATCACTAACAATAATAAGACAGTCGAAACACAGAGCTGAACCCTGTGAGTATTATGTAAAATTACAAGACAGTGGCACATAAGTAAGGTTTTCCTTATTGTGATTTAGCTATATAAACCTACTGGGTGTAATATGCTTTAGTTTTTAAAAGATACCTCGTAATTAAGAGGGCAGAGTGCTTGTCAAAACTTTTTCAACTATCGCAATGAAAACAACTTGAAAAAAATGTTGTAAGGTTTTTTCAACTTGCGATGGTTACTTAGTTTTGATGGTACACGACGTCACTTTCTATCGTATCGTGTTAGAAAGAGACGGATGTGAAGCGCAGCGCGAAATTCCCGAATACCAATAATTTATAATATGATAATACACGATACTCCACTTAACTATTTAGCAATGTATACCCGTTATAAAAACTGCGTCTTACTTAATTCGGGATCACACTAACCGTACTTATGTACGAGTCTGCGTCAAAATACTTAGTTATTTCCAGTTTAGTATTGAATGTAGGGACTAAATTCGACGTTAGATAAGAAACACAGCGACAGGTCTCGTCAAATATGTATGGGTGTTTGACAGTGACATTGTCGTTCGGTATTCTGTGTCACTTTGCTAACGTCATTGAAATTTAGTATATTTTTATGCTTATTTATTAAGCAACAAAATGACTGATAAACTACTAAATAAATAAGAAGTGTAAAAAATATGACGTAAGTCAATCAGAGCTATACAATGGGTTCTACAAGTAACGAACTTACATTGTACATTTTTTTGGCTTGCTAAAGTGAATACTATATTCGGTATAGCCTACAATATTCCCGATAGTTTTCCATTTCATGCCAAGCAAGGACAAAATATAATTATAAGCGATCGAATATTCGACAATATTCGATCGTTTATAATTATGTTTTGTCCTTATTATGGTATGGTCGAATATAGGTGTTGACTTCAGACTCACGAGCCTCGTAGACCCTCGTCGTTTGGTGTGGACGCTCTTTACCCGAGGCAAATTAATACAAATACAGGGTGTGCCGACAAAACTGTTACAATTTTATTAACACATTAAAGTCACAACCGCACTTACGAAAGAAACGCGAGATTATCAGCGAGACTTCCCGTTGAATTTTTTTAAACGAAAAAAAGGTTATTTTTACTTTAAGATATCGGAACCAGTCTGATATCTCGGGTCTTGTGGCGGGAATCCTTTATTGAAATTGAAATTGGAACGTTAAATAAACGCGCTGATAAAAATGTATATTTAAAACACTGTTTTAAAATAACTAGGTTCTCCGTCCGCGTTGTATTTTTTTTGTCATTTTGGAGTGGTGGAGTTTCCGGGATACAGTTGACTAGCCACGACAATTAAATAAACTATCTATGACAAATACTGTATTGTATTTTTATCTATAAATCTGGTCAAGCTACGTACACATTTTATAGTACACTGATTCGTTTTAATGGAGTACAATACACAATAAGATAGTATGTTTATTAGTTAGGAAGTTGGAGAGCTTTTTACTGTATATCTATAGGTATATAAGGTAGGTATATAAGTATAGATATAGAAATATCTTTATTAGTTCTGCTTACATATCCAAGGCCTGTAATAAACTATAATATTCCTTACAAACGAATTATGTCAAGGATTTGGGCAGAAAAATAAAAGTACTTTTTTCCTCATTTAAGAACAAAACGGGTCACGGTCACATTGTAAATAAATTTGTACGTAAATCGACCAGTTTTAATTGTTCGTCAGTGTATTTATCGCGTAGGTGTAATAGTGGTGTTATGTTAATTACAGTCGCTCCTCGCCGACTTTAATAGCGTCATTAGGTGATTTCTTTCGCATTGACTTTTTCTACCATCTGTACATCGGTGTTATTAATTTTTTAACGATACCCTTTCAATTGTTTCTAGTTTTATTACCGGGCACTTAATTAATATTTGTAATAAAAATTACAGGGTAAGTAAATAAACACTCTCTAAAGTGTACCTACCTCACACTGTAATAAATTTTTAATTTGCCATCTTTATATTGTTGATCAACTTACGCCATTTTGCGTCTCAAGTAGCGTTTCAATTTCACCCTCATTCAATATTGTAATTTGATAGTTATTGGTAAAACTTTCGGAATTATTATTTTATGATTTAAATTTAAAAGCTTTTGGTCCTAAGATTACGTATACTTAAGCCACGTCTTAAGCACTACAAAACGATGCCCTACTAACTTTAATTACCTTTATCAAATTTGCTACATTCAAAAAGTTACAATACACTTATTTTCCGTCTTACGGCAGTTTATTTCCCGTCTTAAATTTCGCGTCTAAACGACCAGTTTCTCACGTGCAACAGAGCGCGCTCAAGCAATCTAAAGTTCATCATACTGACCACATTTCAATGAACCACGCCACACACTGGCATGAGACCCCGAACGCCACCGGCCAGTTCTAATTTTAAACCGTCAGCTCTAAATTCAAAAACGTTCCAAATTTTATTATGTGGATAAGTATTTAAAAAATACGACACAATTCCCGTAGGACCTGTGTTCTGCGGCTAACGTGTTAATTAAAACTGGCTATAAATAATTATTCGAAAAAAGAACTACAGTGTGTTCATCCTTACTGAATTTAAAATATATGTATTATTATTAGTACTACTGAAGTAATCAAGTCGTAATAAGGAGCATAGCGCCAATTCAAAATCTATTTACTACGATTTTTTATTAATAAACGAATCTCTAAAATAGATGCATGTTCCAAGACGTGTCAAAGATAACAGTTTATGACTTGATATTTACTTTGACGTGTTTTGAGACTTGATTCTCACTCAAAAACAATTTATTCGGCGTTAAAACTATTGTTTAACTAGGTCTTGTATATTTAATG
Organism: Tortrix viridana; assembly: GCA_963241965.1. NCBI lineage: Eukaryota > Metazoa > Arthropoda > Insecta > Lepidoptera > Tortricidae > Tortrix > Tortrix viridana. Next base: position 3,885,426 of record OY725171.1, on the reverse strand, counting down.
TTTTGTTTGTTGATCCACCTGTCTGTATGTCCACTGTATATGTGCCGGCGCATAACATGGTTAGTGCCAAAAACCCTCTATCGCGTCTGCTTTATACGAAAACAGTGACTACGGCACTAAATGGATTATTGAATACCGTGAAAAGAATCGCGTGCTAATGTTAATACGTACCGACAGACACACGGATGGCTTAATAGACCTATTTATTTATATTAGAAGAGTTATCGCTTCGGCTCGGAGATTTTTCGATTACGGTAGTTAGTAGGTACATATTTGAGTCGTTGTAAAAATCGATATAAATGTGTATTTAATTAATATCTAAATTTCTAAACACGCTGTAGGTTGCATGAAATATTACAGGATGCTCTGCGCACGTCTGTATTATTTTAGATAAAATAATTTGTTTACAGTTTTTCACACAATTTAACTTCAACAATAGTACGATTTAAAACAATTATTTCTAAGTGCATTTTGACTGTTTGTTTTATGTATGACGTATTTCAAATATTCAACGTCAACTGTTTAGACGGTTTTTTAAACTTTGCCCAACAATCTCTCAATCGATCAGCATAGATCACATCAAATACAGTGTTTATATTGATCTTCATAGTACAACCTTTAACATGCCAAATCAATCAGCACATATTATTACATGTACGTAACATATCAATTACTATAACAATTTTCCCATTTTTGCCGCATTTCGACGGAAAGCCGCCATGATTCTCTCGTCGCGTGCAATTTCAAATTAACCTCACTATACATGCGCGCGAGCAATGTGATGAATTGATCCGTTAAAGTTAGCGAACTGTTCCATTGTAGATAGGGTACTTTTATTTCTCTCCAATTTTATTAAATAATTCAAAATAGAGCGGCTCGTAATTTGGATTCGTCAGTAGATTTAGGATGAGCGCAACGAGCAGTTTAAAAGTCGACCTGTAGACTACAGTATAGTTGCATTTCCCATTATTACAGTCCAGTCTCACACATTGACAAATTGTAGATTAAGAGTTCGCTAGAAACTTTATTTGCTACCATATGTTCGGCCTTCATTGTAAGTAGGTACATAGAACTAGGTCAATTTATAAAGGTCGCATCACTTTTATTTTCACAAACTGCTGATATTAATGTTGGTCGCTCGTACCTTCCGTTACAAAAAACTAATATCTATGACAGTCGCGGCGCTAGCCCACATATTTTGTCGCTATAAAAATGATGAAATGCCATCTGCAAATGTTTGTCCAAACATCGCTGCCCATTAGCGGCTGCTCAAATAAAAAGAACCTTTTGATATGTGGCGTTTACACAGTTCTCATTGTTATTAACCAACATTATAGTATTATACCAATAACAAGAAAAGCATAACCGCCACTGAGTATGGTTGCTACGAGTATTTGATTCAGCCGGCACGATTAGACCAATGTCTTTCACACCTCGTTAGGCAGGCAAATGGGTTGTCAAAAATTCTCCTAATATAAATATTCATGGAACTTAAGGCTTATCTAGCGTAATAATAGATTAAAAAGAACACAGCTCGTAAATAAAAGGGATGACGTATCTATGAGATCGCGTGTCATCTATTTGCTTAGGAAAAGTATATGATTGATCGGTGGATTGTTTAGAGTAAAAAGTTTTCTCAACGTGTGTGATAAAGTTTAGATGTCAGTTATCGTAACGTTGATGGGTGAACGGTTTGTTTTAATAGTGGGACGTTGTGTTCGAAAGAACCGTTTAATTTTGAACTGTTGAAAAATAAGTTACGTTCCATTTTTTTTTAATACCTGCCTTGCTTATATCACCTAGCACGCTTAGTGCTGATTGAAGACTCCAAAAACACACCGTAGAATTGCTTTTTACGTGCTCGGTTGTAAAAAAGAGTTCAAGTTTGAACCCTCTTAAGATTAATATTCAATGTGTAAAATTAATCGTGAGATTGACACTGCAGGAATATAATCAAGTTTAACTGCACTTGTACCAACTATATTTTATACACGTCCTGTTTTTTACAATAAAATTGAGCTGTATAAATAAATCACCCCTTATGTTGGTAGACGATAGTGGTATATAGAGGGTGGTTCGTATTTCGACTCCATCGCGAGGGCTGCTCCCCTTAACGACGTACTTGGGTGTAGATAGTACAGATTCTTGCGGTCTAAGCCATTCTTAAAGGGGTTTATTATGAACGCATTTTTTATTTCCCGTCTCACTCGTAATTGCCGAGTATTGGATCATGTTACCAGATTTTGTAGCGGTAACAGGGATACAGGGGGTTCAGTCATTAAAAACAAGATGTGTACTAATACATTTAAATAAAAATACAGTAAATTTTAACTTACATAATCCACATCTATTAAAGACAAAATGTTATTCAATGACGCGTGTGAATTCGCCGCTAGAGGCGCTAGTGTAGCGCGAAGTCTCCGAAATGTCAAATTTCACTTTTTGTGGGTTTATTTCTAATTAGAATAATGTTGTGAATATTTTACAATACCTGAGAGTAATTATGGCAAATATGATTTACGGGTCAATGAATGTCAGTGCTTTAAAAGCGGAGCTAAGAAAAAGAGGTGAAAAATTAAGCGAGATGAAAGAAAAGATAATTCAGAAGGTAGTTGGTTTACTGTTTTTTTAGGTATATAAATATATAGGTTATTTAAGATATTAAACATGATTTAAATGTAAACTGTTTTCACGCCCGTAATAACAAACTTTGTAAGGTTTACATCAGGACCTCACTCTACAGTGGCGCCAACTGGTGGGCACTAAACGATGGCCTTAATTGTGTATCTACATTTAAAACAAAAAATGGTATGGAAAAATAAAATCAGACACGGTCAAGTGACCGAAATATTTATTTTGTCATATTTTTTTCCTAATGGTCCGAGGCTGAAACTCGGCGCGTTCAGGGAAGGTGCTGAGAAGCCGGCTGTGCCGACTCCTCCAGTTGATTCCATGGCTGGGTTCCCGTCAAATGAGGTTTTTGTGTCTGACGAAGGGCTGGAGTCCGATGTCCAAATAACCCAAAAGAGACCACGTATTGATGGGGAGGGGGCTTTTGCGTGAATTTGGGGGTAGTGCCGATGGAAACGTGTCTAGTAGTAATATATAAAGTTTTAAAAGCATGAAATAAAAATTAAACAAAAACATTTTAAACCCTCCGGCACAAAAATAATATGGTCCTTAAAGCTTAATTTAAGTACGATAGTAATATTTTGATCCAAGCGGCGTCACATCGGGGATCGTTAAGAAATAGTATTGTTTTTATTTTGTTTACTTAGCGGTCCCCCGTGACGACTCTTGGATCAAAATATTACTGCTTAAAGATTTAAGGGCCATATATATTTTTTTGTGGTTTGGTAAGTTTTATTTTTGGTGTCGGCGGTTTTTTAAATTTTAGTTATTTGAATAAAACATTTTGCAACGCGCAATATGGGGCTTTCAAAAAGGATGTCATTAAATTTCTTCGAGACCGGCAACGCAATAGTGACGCCTCTGGTGTTGCAAATGTCCAGGCGGCGGTGACCACTTCCCATCAGGTAGCCGTCTGCCTGTTTGTCTATCTAAGGCAATAAAAAAAAACACGCCAGTTATGTTCCGTAGCGTATAGCAATATTTGAACAGTTTTATGTTTTGCTGGAAAGACAGGAAAAAAGTACGACCGCTTACAAAATCGCGTGGACAACGTCGCAGGCACTAGTGTCACGTAACAAGCTACAATGTCTAGAACAATGCCTAGGCTATCTGCATCGCTGAGCCATTTCTCAGCACCTATCTGATCACGCGGCACGTAAAACTACAAGTGAATTTAGCGCCTTTTATACCATAAAGCAACTGGAACGTAAGGCATGTTTGGAAACGCACGGAATTCAAAATAGAGTTTTCGTAACACTCTGTACAAGTTATAAAGGTTGATACCGTAGACAGACTATGTAACGGCCGTTATAAAGATTCTGAAAAATCAACTTTTTAATTATATAATTTGTGAAGATAAAAAAACCGTATCCTAGGCACTGAAAACCTTTTACACGGCAGTGTCAATTTTTTTATCAAATTACAGATCCCGAAATAAACCATCGTTTGAATAGGGATGATGACTAATTTTTTTTCTTTGTCGATCAGGTATTATCAAAAAGTATTGGACACGTATTTTCTTTACCCATCCCTATTGTTCAAATACTTTGTAGTTTTAGCAGTCAGAGCAAAGAACGCTTGGAAAATATAGAACAGAATTTTTTATTCGAATATTTTAGACGTACAAAGGGAACAATTATGGTGGTAATCATTATACTTAACCAGTTTGCGGATTAAAATGAATTTTACAGCAACCTGTATAAAAACCGGCCGCTGCAATTCCGCAGCGTCAAAAAATAAACAATCGAATAGACCAATACCTTACCTACTTTGTTTCAGTATTAAGTGATTAACCAGTCCAACTGCAGTATTGCCAACACCACATTGCTCCTCGATTTGGTCATTCTAGTTTTTGTCTTCGGTCGTTTTCGTCGCTGGTCGGGCGACTTCGGGTTCTTGTGGAGCCATTTCAATTATACGGGAATGTCTGTGAAAGGGCCACGTGTTTGTACAGTCAGCCATGTTATAATTACAGTTCACTTCGGTATATCGGTGGAGTTATTTAAAAAACATACAATCTGACAAATTTGCCATTGTTATTTGTCAAATTAGTTTCCTACTAGGCTAGGTACCTATCCAATATTTTCAATAAAACATTGTTGAATAATTAAGCCGATTTATAAAAAATATATAGAGAAACATCACGTGAGAACTTCTGTTTTAATAATTGTGACGAATTGTTTTATTTTAACTGTATTTTATAAGATTGACAAATATTGCTGAAGTGAACCGTGTTTTTTAAAGAAAAAGAGAAGAAAAACAATATGCGCACAAAAATGTTAATAGTGACGGGACAACTTAATTATTAATTCACTGACGAGCTCACATCTGAGTTAAAAAAAACCGAGCTGCAACATCGACATTAAACAATTTTAAGTACCAGGGCATGAGTATATTAGAAGAGGTTTTATTTAATAACTACGTGGCTCATTTTTGTTAGGAAAATCAGGGACTTGGCACTGAATGTGTGTCAACCGGTGCGTGAGGGGAGTGGGTGCGGTCGGCACCGCCCTCTCACGCCCCCGCGCTACGCACTCGAAATGCATAACGCACCGATAAAATACCTTTCTAACTTACGCTTCTTTATTCAATATTGATTTGTGCGTGATCTGATTTATAGTCCAATTTAGAACGGCAACTGTGTTCAATATTTGGTATTTTATTAGGGAGTCTTCAAATTTAAAAAAATGGTTTTCTTTTGTTTTTAAGGGATGTTCTTTAATAAAAATACTCAATGACGATGAACACTATTTTGACGTATTAAAACTCTACCTTATTATGGATACACAACGTATAGAGGCATAATTAAATACTGGAGTGACGTCACTTTATCATACATTTTAGTTAATTTAGTCTTAGCTTCTTTACCTGCCAAAATGTCCGGACCTATTACATCTTTTACTTTATTTAGTATTGTGTAGTGTGCAAATAGGTGTGACATGTTTACCAACATTTATATATAATTTTATGTATACCAGTACCAAGACGCGTGGCGCAAGGGTGTCCCAAAAAACACCCCGCCTTTTTTGTTTGAAACAATAAAGTAAGTAAATGTCTTTCCATATTTATAGCAATGCCTTTCATTAATTTTTGTTTTATAGAAAACGTTGTACCCGTGGTTTTGGTTCAATAACCTTGGAGGTCAAACAAACTTCGTAAAACAAAATACTAAAAATTTACTAAAACATGGTATTTAAAAAATCCGACAATTTAATGTGGACCATTGAGGTTAATTAAGGACTAAAATCAACAACGGTAATTGTTTCCATTACGTCATACATTTATATACCGCCCTCATACGCTATCTCAAATTCAATAACCGAAGCAGATTCAACCCTCGCCCGGTAGTAATATGGCTGCACTTGCTACAGGAGTTTTGTCTGAGATACCACCATTTTTGTTAATTTTCGTGACGTAATGGAAGCAATTACCTTTGTTAATTTTAGTGTTTAATTATTCGTACATTTTTTTTTGGAAAACGCCGAACCTTTAAATTTTACACCATACAATAACAACAATACAACAATACACACAGAAAAGCATACTTATATGTACTTACATATAAGTATGCTTTTCTAAAATGATTCAGCTTCAAAGTAAAGTGACTGAAGCATTCTAGTGGAATATTGAACGGAAATTGTCTTCCCCCAGGAAGTCACCATACAGACCTTTCAACATTTGAAACTATGCTTCGGGGCCCAAATCGAGTAGATATATGTGACGTTCTCAGTATAAAGGGACCTTATGGAGGCAGGCGGTTACGCCGTTTATAAAACTGTTACCATAGTATTCGTATAGTTACAAGAATAAGAAGAGCGTAACTGCCTTCCTCTATAAGGTCCCTTTATATTGAGAACGTCACATATTATGTTAATATATCTAGCTTTTGTGTCGCAACTTTGAATTTCCGGGAAGAAAGTGTAGCCTATAGGAATAATGTAGGTTTAATTATTAGTGGAAAAAATATATATAATTACATACGGGTCAAACACAGAACCTCTTTAAAGTCGGTTAAAAAAGGAATCGTACCAATCGGTAGCTTCAAAGATCCTAGAAACAGATTTACGAACAATGTTACCTCTTTATAATATTCTTAGAGCAGGTGGATATACGAGTTATTGTGAGTCAACCGAACGCCAATGGAACCTGGTCACCTGTTTAATTATTTACAGCGTGATCAGTCAAAATAATCGTTACAGTCATTGAAATGCTTAGCAGCGACCGTCATGAGCTTTCAATTTTATATAGGTAGGTATATACTTCATCTAATAACCCTTACAAAGTAATTTTCGCAAAATTTTATTTAAGTATCTTTAAGATTGAGGACATCCTGTACTTTCTGTTATTACGAAGGTACGAAGCGAGTTAAAATTAATAATTTTAATAATGAATTTGATTGATTCAAACACACTTTGATTCTAAAATATGTAGTAGTATATTATTCCGCACATCGGAAGATGGAGAATGGATACACTTCCCGCGAGATTCGACAAAAACTCGCGCCAAAAGACATAATTAATCGATTGAGACACAAAATGTTCACAGATAAGACAGAACGTACTCATAAATCCTTGGTCCATTCATGATTTAAAAAAAGATTTCCTATCCGATACCGTCCGTCCGGTCTACAATAACTTTTGCGTTCGCGACGGCGCTAAAGTCTTACAAAAGGTGTTAAGTTATTATGTAAAAACTTTAGTTCCGAATTTTACCGCCGGCTTTATTAACTTTGTCATGGTTTAACCTTTTTTGTGCAAAGAAATAAAAAAGGTACCACGCTGGTTAATATGTTTAATAAGTGCTTAACAAAGTTTTGTATGGATATTTCGGATTGTCAGCATGCCTCGATTATAAAAATGATGATAAATGTCGGCGGTAGTGTTGTCGTGCATAACTTGGCTGCGGGGGGCGCTACCGGTGTCCTAACTTATCGTTAGGGCTGTGATTAAAAAAACTGTTTGAGCACATGCAAATTATTTTTGCTGTCGATATTTATACACATTTTAAAAATAAATCTTTGTTAACATAACGATATCTCGGGGATCAATTGGCGTAAAAGCCATTTCACTAAAATGGTTTTGACGCCAATTGATCCCCGAGGTATCGATAAGTTAAAAGCATTAATGATATTGTGCAAGAGCCAAACTATAAAATGTACCTAGGGTCAAATTGATGTGATATTTTTTTGACAACCCTATTCAGCCGCAGTGGGCAAGCGGCGCGAACATGTCCAGAACTACCATCTTTCAACTCCTTACTACTTAAAACGGTAGAGTTATTCGACGATAGGTATCACACGACAGACAAAAAAACAAAAGAAATGCCCACCAAATAGTGAAGGCATGATAAATCGATAGCTACAACACTATCATTAATCTATGGTTTGTTTATGAATCGAGTGTAGCTTTGTCAATGAAACGTTTTTTTTATCCAAGATGAATAACCATCGATAACAGTGACGTGCCACATCACTGCTTTCAGGTCACCCCGTAGCCTAAAACTTTATCAAAACATTTTATAACACACAATTTTATACATAAATTAAAATTCAATAGTCCATTAATAATTACGCGCTGTAAATGGAATGTTAAAATTTTCGAATAAAGAATACAGATTTTGTTTTTATTGCTATATGGCGTTGTAAAAGTGGCCAGTGGGAAAAAAGTTGACGTCCTCATTCCGTCGGTAGAGGTTGTAATAAATAAGGTCGGTATAGAGCTATGGTGGGTGCCACTGCGGCCTGATACAGATGTCTTGCGCGAGATAGCGGCGGGTACAAAACGGAGTAACATGGATATCACATTAGTGGACGGCTGGTGGGAGCAGTTTGTACTTATCTAACTTGGGTGCCAACGTAAGTACTTCGATTAAGCGCGGTCCGATATAAGGTCTTTCATCCTTTTTCATGTGTTCTGTTAAAATTTACAAATTATGAAAAATGTATTTAGATCGCGATTGTCCGGAATGGGTAAGGCTAGGCGGCTGCTAAAATAAATAGATATGTGAAACGTCCGTCATTTTATGTTCTATATTATATTATAAACTAGACTTTTCTTACCTTATTCACAAATAGCGCTAAAATACTTAAACTTAACCAACTTTCGTGACACTTATCTTATATCAACCAAAAAGGACAAAGGGCTCGGACAGCTTTTTGTTTCTGATCAAAAATAAAAGTGGAGTGAAAAAAACACTTTTTTCCAATACCAACTACCGTCGACGCCTATCGGCGATCGACTACGGAGTGTTCGATACCGAAAAAAAAACAGATTAAAAAATACGGGGCACATATTTTGGCGGGAAATAAATCACTGGCCGGTAAACGAGGCTATACTAAATTTATGGAGGCACCGCAATGAAACCGAACACTAAAAACAAAAGAAAAAAATATCATTCGAAACTTGAAAGGACGAACTCGGAACGGGCTACTTTCATTTTGAATTCAACGGTGGCTGGAAAAGGTTGGATATTGTTTGATTTTTATTTTATTTTATGCCGGTATGTTTTTGGGAACGATAAATGTTACCACGTGACGTTAGAAGCAGATGCGACAACTTCATTACGTATAAATTACTACTGTTAGTAAGGAAGCGTTTTTTTTTATACTTAGTGTGATATTTACGAGGGTAACAATAGACTGACGAATGGAGAAATAAAAATATATATATTTTTTATTCTCACGTTTATGGCCCCAACGCACGATAATCACCGTTTTTACTGAAATTGTTTTTGATGTTTTTATTGTAACAGCTGCAATGCTTTGTTATTTAATTATTTCATTTTAGTATAATGGTTGTTTAAACTCTATACGTCGATGGAGATATCAATTTATTAACAATAATGTCAATAACTGTATAATGTTTATAACGAAAATTATATGTGCCTATAGCTTACATTACATGATTAAATTTATTATGTTTAGAAGTTAGGCAGTTGATTATTGTGTTGGTTTAGGAAAATTCGCTGACACTCCAGTAGGGCTAGACTAGTTGCATTCGGTAAACGTTACCGTTACGTTAGAAAAATTACCGTTGGCGTATGTCTAGGGCCGTAGACGACTTATTAAAATCTAACGGCCGCACTCAGAGACGTCAATTAAGATTTAAGTTTCATTAAAGTAGCTGCTGTCACTTTCTTTGCTATAGCAATAGAATAAGACGCAGCAACTTTAATGAAACTTAAAACTTAATTGACGTCTCTGAGTGCGGCGGTAAGATGTAAAATGTTAATCCATCTTTTTGCGAGTTTATTAAGTTATTTTTTTGCATGCTGAAAAATTGTTTTAGATCTGATAATTTCAGGAAATCAATTAAAGAGTTAGTTGTTGCCCTAATCCCGATATAAACATTGTAAGGAATTTTACGATCTTTTCTTATTTAATGGTTGTATGTATGTTATTAATCAATCAGTCAGAAACACTAAGGACATACATTTTTAAAAATAGAACGAAATGAATTTATACGTGCCAACTTTTAAATCCTTAATCGAACTAATCGAACCTTATCGATTAGACTAGCAATAAAAATTGCAGAAGTTTGATTGCTGTCTAACTTCTGTACAAGAACGAGAAGCCTCATTTTGCTGTTTCTTTTTATATTTAAAGTTAGAGTAAGACAGCAATCAACCTCTGCAATTTTTATTGCTAGTCTAATCCTCGCTTTAGTTCCGTGGCGTTCTTTTTTCAATTATTTAATTGATTATCACAATGTCAAGTACAATATGAAAATAGCCATTCTATATTCAAATGTCGAGTCCGACCGTATCAGTTGGCACGAACGCCTCAAGCGTATATCCAACCATTATAAAATGAACCCTGTCCAAAACACCTAACAATATTCCAACAACAGTCTGCTTCTACTGATTTATAACACCCGGTTTAAGCTGAACTCTATACTGTAAAAGTTCTATGGGCAATGTAGTTCTGGTTATAATTGGGTTCGGTAATAGTTTGATCACTAGGTATAATGCTGTTCGATATTTAGCATATTCAGCGTCGATGACACGCCTGACGTGTTCAGATTGCATACAATCGCCAGTTTGTGGCATTGAATATGTAAAGCCTGTGTCGATTTACACTGGATTTAGTCTCAAGTGGATACCATCCAGTATTACCTGAGTTCTGTGGTTGTATACTTAACATGGAACCAAAAGGTCTTTGTAATGTGGTTTTTAGGTGAGCTCTCTGGTGCTGTTTGCATTGGTAGGTTTGAGATGCCAAGTTATGTTGGTAGTGGTTATCGGTAGGCCGCAGCGGTAAATCAACTCGAGCAAACACGGGACGGACCGTCAACGCGTCGGATCTCGATCTGAAACGCCTGTATTGTGCAAAGGTCGACGGTAAAAAAAAAAAAAAACTTAAGTTCAAGAAAAGGTTTGTTTATGCATACAACCTATTTTAAATTGCAACGTGTAACTTTTTACATGTTGCACCTAAAATCTTGTGAAAAAAATAATTTGAATTTGTGGCAGACGCATACAGTTTAACGAAATTAGAGTTTTGTCGTGATACTTTATGGAGGGCAATGTTTGCGTAGTAGTTACTCGTTTTTTTTAATAAAATATACAGGATGTCCCAAAAATGGTACGTCACATTGACACTGGAGGTAGACCAGCCCAAGATGCACTGAGCCTTAAATTATCAGTAGATAAGAACTTTAAATCACACATCTTACAAATTAAATTCCCCGCCGCGCTGAGTTTGTATTTATTCGGGAATCTCAGAAACTACTAGACGGATTTTTATACAGCTTTCACCAAAATAAGGAGACGGTATAGGCAAATTTATGAACAATAAAGATTAGTGCAACCCGTGACGAAGGCGAGGCGGGTCGCGTGTTAAAAAATAAAACAATTTTAAGGCTTCCAACTTGGAAAAATTACTAGCATCCGAATCAAAAAAAATCTCACGCAACAAAAACACGAGAGCGTTCTCTTTTTAAAATTGCTAAATTTAAAAATAGTGCGCGAGTGCGTTCGGCAACAATTAGCTCGTAATTACATTTTACGAATGCATTTGACCGTTTCACTTCGACATTCAACAATGGAACGCGCTTTTACCGTTCTGCTTACCGTATCATTTGTGGTCGTCCAAATCGAAAGGGCCTTTATAGCGGCGGGCGCTTACGCTGTTATAGTTTTCATTGCCTTGTCATTATTATAACAGCCGTGTGAAAAAAGGTGTAACCGCCTGCCGCGATAAGTTCCCTTTCGATTTGAACGGCCACATATTATATAAATTTAGAGACGTATTGTACCATTTTACGATTCGTGATTCTTCCCTTTTTATTTTATCCACATATTATGAAAATAACTAACAAACTTAGACTGCTAAAATCTTTACCCTCCTTTTTGCTTTGCCGTAGTCGGATAAAAAGGTTTGCGTAACATCATTATAATATAATGATATGATTCTTCATTAAAACGGTATAATTGTTTAAACGCACTATTTTTGACCCCCGACGCAAGGGGTGTTATAAGTTTAACGTGTCTGTCTGTGTATCTGTGTATCTGTCTGTGGTATCGTAGCTCCCAAACGGATGAACCGATTTTCATTTAGTTTTTTTTTGTGTCATAGATAATTTTATCCCGGGTGTTCTTAGCCATGTTTCATGAAAATCTGTTCAGCCGTTTGAAGATCATCAGCTCTTTTCTAGTTGCTCTTTTCTAGCTCTTTTCTAGGATGAAAAATGATTGAAATCTTCTAGTGACGGAGTCCCTCCAGTGAAAATGTACGTGCTTGGAGTCGGTTAAAGGTTTTGCTCATTGCTCAGAGGGTTTTTAGGCGCTGATATCGGGGGTTTTTAACTCGGTTAGGTAGATATACAGATACATACATGGACGATTAAATTAAGAAAATGTAGCTTCGCGCTGTCAACGACTCTGCTCGGGAAAATTCGTTTACAACTTGAGCGACCTCCAGTATCCCTGGACCTCTAGCACATCATCGTGTATTTTCTCGCTCGTCGCTAAGTGCGTATCTATCGTAACGGACTAAAATCGGGGTCAATAGACATGGCCTAAGATGTAAACAAAACGAAACTAACCAATTTACCATTCATTATGTACATGTTCATGTATGTGTCAAGATCGAGAATGGTATTTACAATGATTTATACGCTTGATTATTACTTTCATTTTCATTTTTAGATTATACTGGGTGTTTTTTTATTCGTCTTAAACATTTTGGGGGTTAAATCAGTAAGTCATACTGATCAACTTTCACTATGGGACCAACCCCGAAATCGCGAAAAAAAAATTGATCATCCCATACATTTTGGCTAGTCAGCTGACGTTTTGTATGAGAGGGTCAAATTTTTTTTCGCGATTTCGGTGTTGGTCCCATAGTGAAAGTTGGTCAGTATGACTTACTGATTTAACCCCCAAAAATGTTTAAGACGAATAAAAAAACATCCTGTATAACTATTAATTGTACGTTTCATAGTCATTTCAGTCAAGGTTATAAATATAGATACGTTTAGAGTATTAAAAATATGTAACCACGACCTTATTACGGCGACATAAGATCGTGGTTACATATTTTTGAGGCTTTGGACGTATCTATGTTTATAACCTTGACTGTACTAATTTGTTGACATCTTTGGCCATTTCTATTGACCCCGACTTTACTGTGAAACAAGTATAAAGTCGCGGGCAAATCGCGGGCAAACAGTAGGCTAAAATCTTATGGGATCTTTGGTGGCGGTTTATCGAGAACCGAACACTGTATGTCAAACACTGACATTGGCAAAATTGTCCGCATATATGGACATACGCCATTATTGCAAAAAATTAATTGATTAAGGAGGGCGTCATTCAAGATAAATTTATTAATACGGCCCTAAGGGTTTACAGCCTTGAGACTGTAGTCTTGAGGTTGCAAATATTTATGGTCTAAGAACCCACTTAGCAGGAGGTGGCCTGGGTGCTCATCCGCCATGTCCATCTCATAAAGAAATATTTAGATAGTTCACAAACATATTTACATTAGTCTTATGCCCGGTTTTTTGTTCAAGCCGAGGGTGGATAAGGATACTTCGAGTTAAAAATTGATATTGGCCACATACAACGTGTCAGATCTTAATTTGAAGTGACCTCGTGTACCCCCTGTTTGAATACTGCGTTCTCCTTCGTACGCGTCCGCGTTCAGCTTACAAACGGTGATTGCAAAAGGTGCATACGCGTTTTGGTCCACTACATACTATTCCAAATTCAAACGATTTTCTTAAAGTGACTATTCGCAGTGACGTGTCAGTTTATAACTTATCGATAAAAAAATGTAAACGGCCGAATAAGCATTTTATAAGTCTTTATTCTTCGAAACTACCGCCGGTTGTAGTGCGTTTTAGTTTTTGTTGGCAACGCGGTTTATTGATCGTTAAAGTGCGGCGTTCTTTGGACGGGAGCGGGGTTCGAGGCATGGGTGTAAGCGGGAGCGCGAGCGGGAGCTATGTATGTAAGATTAATACAAACGTTTCAAGGTTTTTCACGACATTCGGTAGGAGGGTTGAACCGTGAAGACAGAACAAACAAATAAACAAATACATTACCGATATAAGCACAACGTAAAATGTTATACCAGTGGGACAATGCCCAAGCGAGTGCTATGCAGCTTGGGCTCGCTACCGCCCCTTTCTCTCCGCGCGAAAGTGTTGGTTAGACGACTGTTTTGAAAAGTTTTACCACCATTTTTATATGGACGTAGAAGGGCTCGGTACTGAATGTACTAATAATAAAAAAAATAGATCGCTGTCGTTTATAACTTAAACCACGTCGCTAGGTAAAGTTGATAAAACGCAACTGAAAACAATAGCCAGCGCCCATGCCCGTGTTACGATCGGTTTACGATCCAGTTGTAAACTTCTCCACGAGCCTTACCACCAGTTCGGACCGACGACTCTACCCCCGTCCCGCTCACACCATTACATAAAAATAAGGATAGAAAATCGCAGGCCACCCGATTGGGTCCAAAGTATGCTTAGATTTCGTCGCTCGCAAGCGCCAGAGCGGTTTTATTAAGGAAACTGGCAGGTCATAAAGAACGTACCCGTTTTGTTCGACTCGAAAAAATGCTTTTCATAATACATATTATTGAGACGGTAAATATTGGAAGTACTTTTTTATTTTTAAAGTATAGTTCAAAAATGGAAGCTGAACTGTGCAATTTTTTGGTAATCATCTTTTATAGGAGAGTTCTTATGAATTGCAATAAAAGTAGTGACACTAAAATATATGAATTAGCCGCGTTTTTGAACAGTCGTTTAAAATCTAATTAATATCTGATTAAATATTTTTCCAATTTAATTATAAAAAAAAAGTATTCCGACTCAAAGTTGGAGTCAATGACTGAATGTAATAAACTAGCACAGATGAATTCCGTCTTAAACAGAGTTGGTAACCCATTCGTAATCTTAAGATGTCCACGGGTCTCAAAACTCACTTACCTTTCTATCAAAATGGCTTGTGTGTTAGTTAGTCTCCTCTAAGCCATATATTTTCAATAATTAGACTACCTTCGCCTACTAAAATTGGCCTGGTAAGGCACAATACCTGAGAATAGCGAGAAGTTAAGTCAATAGCCATACATTTTTGACTTTCTCGTTAGAATTTGGTTTTCTGTATACCTTTCAAAATATGTAAGACCTATTTTCGAAACTTCTGTCGCTACCACATTTTTTCTTCAAACTATACACTAAAATATTTTCCTTATGGAGAAATGTTTCGGGTTCATGCTAATATTTTTTTAAGCTGAATCAAAATCCAATTATGTTTCAGTTTGACACAATTTACAAACTTAAAAGTTCTCTATTACCTAAGAAGCCAAATTAAACTAAATTTCAGCTGTTTTTTTTGCTTGCGAACTGGCATAGCGACTGGATTTAGTGTACGTTACTTAATACATTTATAATTGTGTGAATTTGTGTCATATCTAATTAAAATTAAATGCATTTTGCGCCTGTTTTACGAAAATCGTAAAATAAATTAAAACGTATTGTTGAATGTGCTAATAAATTATTAATATTTATGAATTTCAAATGTGGCATTTCGTTGCTACTGTACGGGCGTTAAATATTAAAACGGCTGCCGGAACTTTTAATGTTAAACGTGGCCGTTTAAATCAAAAAAGAACCTTACGGCGGTTGGCTTTTATGTTGTTCTGATTATTCCTGTACTAGCAATAATTAAAACAGCATAAACTCCAGCTGCTTTAGAAATACTGTTAATTGGGACGGCCACAAATGACAATCAAAAGTTTTACCTAAAAGTTTGTCGTTTATGTCCGTCCTACATAGGTACTAATAACGTTAAGCATTTACGAAATAATATCGGCTAGTACAAAACAAAACCGTCTCAACTAGAAACGCTGTCGCTTGTCACTTACATGGCAAATACTAGTAGCAATTTCTGCAGCCCTGGTACCTTTATTCTATTAAACTACAAACTGCAGTGTTTTTTTCTAATGCAACAAAAGCTTGACGAGCTCTATGTTGACGATACAAAGCTTTTCATGTCTCAGCTTGAAATAAACAGCAAGCTAGAATCCAGTTTGGATTAGGCAGTATCTCCAGCACTATTTCTCTCTCTACTGCGGTAGTGTTAGCCGTCCGTATAGACGAGAAAATATAATAGAATTGAGAACCCCATTATTTTTCCGCACGCAAGTTTAGAAACAGCGAGGCACAAGGTGTATCCCCCTCTACCTCAAATGAAATGAAAGAGACCCATGCAGGAAAATGCAACTTGTGCTAACCGTACAGAAGCTGCCTAACCCAACTACTAGTATAATAAGCCAAGTATTTACTAGAAACAATGTCTAGGACACCGTTGCTAAGCAACCTACACGGTTTATAAAACCGTGCTTATAAATAAATGTTTCTTAGTAAATACGTGGCTGTAAATTCAGTAAGCGACGACCGACAGCCACATCATTCACATATAGTTTTTGCATCGTCTAATGTTTGTCCGATGCAGATCTGAACCCTGAGTATCTGGAGATGGGTTTCCGTGGTGGAGGCAGCCTGGGATCCACGTCGAGGACCAAGCGCATGCGCACCAGCTTCAAGCACCACCAGCTGCGGACCATGAAGTCCTACTTCGCGATAAACCACAACCCTGACGCGAAGGATTTGAAGCAGCTGAGTCAGAAGACGGGGCTGCCGAAGAGGGTGCTGCAGGTAAAGATGAGATTTAGGTAATTAAGTAAAGTCAATTCAGTTTATACATACGGTGTACGGATTTTACCCGTTAGATTAATGGGCTATTTAAACTAGCAAGTAATTTTTCCCAATAGTTCTAGAAATTTCCGAATTTAGGTAGTATAAGAATAATGTGTCATAATATGTCATATGTCATTTGGTCTGTTGTATCCGTCAAATTAGTTTTAGTCTCAGAATCTTTTTTGTTTAAATGTAACGCTATTTTTAGAAGAACTCGTTCCTATAATTAGGTTGATTGTTATACTTTCTCGTGGTTTTTTTAAGTATAATTAACAAGTATGTATAAACAAGTTGATTTTACTTTGTTTTAAGATTTGATCTTAATTAGAAGTAAATTTAAGTAAAGATAAGTGTCTAAGTATAATATTAAAAGTGATTTTACTTGAATTTTACGTTTTAATACACATCATTGCTTAAAAAACGTAAGATGTAAGTAAATAATTAGATGTTAATAAACTAAGTATATCTTGCTTTTAGTATTATTATTACAGGTTCTTGAATACATTTCTACTTATAAAAATATTTTTTATATATTACTAACATAATAGTGCCATTAATCCCTTTTTGTAGGTTTTGGTGCCGCGACCAGGATTAAACGGTTTGTATAATTAATTTTGAAGACACATTTCACTTTTTATCGAATAAGCATGCAAGTTTTGTATTAAAGACTAAAAATCGATTAAGATTGAAAATGTGTCTTTTGATTTATCATTTTTTTTATAAATAAAGCCATATCCATTATGGCTTTCGTCCTTGTTTCATACAAAATTAAAAACCTTTTTTTATTCACAAATGTATGCGAAGCTTTTAGTTCTAATTATTTGTTTT
Source organism: Tortrix viridana (assembly GCA_963241965.1). Taxonomy (NCBI): domain Eukaryota; kingdom Metazoa; phylum Arthropoda; class Insecta; order Lepidoptera; family Tortricidae; genus Tortrix; species Tortrix viridana. Next base: position 3,867,754 of record OY725171.1, on the reverse strand, counting down.
TGTAAACTGATGGTAGCTAATGCGAAATAAATGTACGAGCGATATCTTGCCCGTATCAGAATCTTAACGCACTGCGAATTCGTGTAAGAGTATTAAAGCCGACGTTTTCTGTCCCTGTTTTCACGGTTCAAAAGACGGGGTACGCATGTGAGGCGAGTTGGAACTGCACGCCGAAAGACCTCGTAAGTCAAAAAGATACAACTTCAATTTATTAGTTAAACCGAATTCAACTCTGCTTCATTAATATTAAGGACGGACGTGCAATAAGCGGCAGGTAATGTGTCTGCCCTTCTTTGAATATATGGTACAATATTGAGTGCATTTTGGTGCCTTATTTTAAGCATCGAATTTTGAATGCAAATGAGTCGTTGCACATTGTTTGGGTAATACTTTGAATTTTGTTGTGGTAAATATAGTTTTAAGTTAAAGCAGATATTTAGACGTAAATTAAACCTAATTAATAAAAAATGTGTCTTGCAATACAATACAACGCACTGGAATACAAACTTAGCAATTTCAGGTTTTTTTTTTAAAAAAAACCTCTTAATATACCAAATAGTAGTTAAATTATTTGTGCCTAAGGTGAAAAAATACATTTATTTAAATTAAAAATCAATTTAGAGTGCCCGTCTCTAATGGTGGTTTCACACGGGGGCAGGGAGTAACGACTCTGTTGCTTTCCTCATCTCTCCCAAGGAAATCTACAGTTAACTGTCCTGCCTCACTGCCCTGCCCCCGTGTGAAACCAGCATAACGTTTTCGTTGCCGTCTTTCCTTTTGTTTTATAAACACGAAGCTCGCATACTGTAAAACGCACATACGCGTTCAAGGCACTGGGGAAAGGCGCGAATATGCGTTGCCGGCATTGCGGTTTTGATTATAGACGTCCATCATATAAAAAAGAAATTTATGAAACTTATAATTTTGGAAACAAGGTAACCAAGACAGATAACGAAAACAATCAACGAATGAAAAAATCAAGCGGAAAGTGAAAGACACTTTTATTAATAAAATGGGAATTATTTTTTCAGGAAAAATTATTACCTACTCAGAATGCCACTGCTTTGTTATTTTCAAGGAACTGGCCTCAAACAAGTGAGTAATATTCTAGGAAAAAAGTTGAATCGAGATCGTACTTTGTTAACTTTATTATTAAATGTTTGTGTGTGTCTAGACTTAGGTAGTATTCACAACTAAAGCCTGAATCACATCTATCAGCACCGATTCGCATTTTGTCTATAAATAATGACTGTTGCGAAAGGAGAATTGATGCGTACGTACGTACCTACACAAGCATACGTTCATTGAACATCCCATTGTCTCCCAACCAACTACCGTCATTTGTTAAAAACAAAAGCATCACGCACCGCGGTGCAATAAAACTCCAAAATTGACGGTAATTGTAGAACAAAGAAGCGTCCTTTGAGAGAACGCGCCACTTTAAAGCGCCCTGCCGACGAAATAACAGCGTTTCTAAACGCGTGTGTCCAATCTATTAGGAGCGGTAATGGAATGGGCAGCAGCTGTTGTGTGCTAGTGTTTTAGATTGACCACGTGAAAAAAACTTAAGAAAAATACGACTAAATTCCAGTGGACGACTCGTTTATTGTTTCTCCTTTTGGAAACTATCGATTATTCCGAGCGAAAATTATCCCAGCTATCTCAATACCAAATGTTATCAAAATCAGTTCAGTGGATTAGCGTTAAAATCTCGTCGTGACTGATAGATGATAGAAAATGAAGACAGAATTAATAAGTGCCTACATTAATCTTATCTTAAGCCCGCGAATTGAACACTTTAGAAGTATCGTATGCAATGAACTGGTTTTCAAGTATTTACTTACAATTACGCAGTTTGAGCAAGATATATCTATAAAGATATTTACTCTAAGAGCTAAATTGATATTTAATAGCACCTACACCTTATTGCAGGTTTGTTGTGACTACAGATGTCTAGTTTATCTATTTATCGGAATATAATTTGATCGTAACCTTCAAGTTAAACTCAAATAACACCATCTAGCGGCGACTCGTAGAATCCAATTATTTCCGCGTAAAACTGTAACGTATTTGAAACTGAATTTGAATTTCGAATATTAGGCAATGTCCAATTTGTATCGGATCATTGAGATGGCTATCGCAAATATCAATTTGTTTTCTTATATTTTCCTAAATTAATTGTCTAAGATACTTTTACAGAACTAATTGATACCTATTAGTGTTGGAAAATAAAGCTTCTGTTCTTTATTTTGTTATTAACAAATAGAAGGTAAACGTTGAAGCAGAAGATAGGATTCTGCTTTTGTGTACCTACCTAGATAAAGCAAATGCTACAACGTTGTATTTATTGATATTACGTTCTCTTAGCTACAGTAATGAATGTTAAGTAAGGTTTTTGCCAAAGTACATTATTTAATGGCAAATATAAAAAAATATAACCATATTAAATATAATATTATTCATGAATGATGACTAATGGGCTAGAATTGAATTTGAAATAAAATTAAAAGGAACCGGCCTCCATTTGGGAAGCAAGTATATTTTATAAATGATTCAACAGTTAGATATTCGCGACCATCCCGCTCATTTCCCAAAAGAAAAACAGTGACAAAACTTGAAGCGACACAGCCTTCCAATCCTTTCATAATATATCGTGTGCCTTACAAATTTAACTTTACAGCCGGCTAAGTCTGGAACTTGATAGCCTCATACAGAATACAGGGTGAAGTTGCAGTGGTGATATTTTTGTTGGTAAACGTAAGTTTGCGCTACCGAATGCCCCCGATGTTTCCCGAAGACGACCGAATAAATCTCAACCAATTATAGGAGTTGGTCTTCGTATTGATCGCGATTTTTCCGGCAAAAAGTTCGGCCATTTTGAGAGGAATTCCTTTGATGGTCGCTGCTTGCCTACCGCCACTGGTTTTGTTTTTTCAAGGCTATGTAGACCAAGATGGAAGCTAAATATATATTGTTGGGGTTTTTAAACAACGAAAGTTAGTGTTAGTAACTAATAATATCAAAACATATCGACGGGTCTCTGACTCAACCACGTATATGAAAATGTATGAAATTGGAATATCTACTTTAGGACGTGTACCTAAAGTAGATATTCGGATTTCGTGAAATTTCATATACGAGGTTGAGTTAGAGACCCGTCGATATAGAGGTACCTACACCTACTGTCATCGATGTGGATATCATATCATGCGAAAGCGCTCAAAGGACTCCAAAAATACTAAAAGTTGAAACGCATTTTATGAATATCCGGCATTTTTGAAACCTAGCCTAGTCGGCAAAAGGGCGTTTTCTAAAAAAAGTACGCATAGTAAGGACAAAAATGAACAACGGTAATTGTTTTTATTACGTCACGAAAATTAGTCATACATCTATAAATAGTCATACGGTATTCCAAATTCAATAACCGAAGCAGATTCAATCCTCGCCCATTAGTAATATGGCTGCAATTGCTACAGGAGTTTTGTCTGAGATACTATCTACCATTTGTCTTGTTTTGTGTTTGTTAATTTTCGTGTCGTAATGGAATCAATTACCGTTGTTAATTTTAGTCCTTAACTATCCGTACTTTTTTGGAAAACGCCCGAAAACCATAGTCCCGTCTCTATTAATTATACAGTAATACCCTGGGAGGGTCGAAATTGATTTTTCCGAAGATAACACCTTGACAGATCGATTTCTTGACCCAAAAAACCTCTATAGAGGTTCTGTTCCGCGATTTTCATCATAATCGTTAGAGCCGTTTCTAAGAACGCGTTTACTATATTTAGAAATATCGCTCGTATTATAGTTAAGTGTAAAATGTTGCGAACTAAAACCAGACAGGTGAATAGTATGCCGCACCCTTATAATTACTATATGGCCTATGTATGACACTCTCACGTTTTCAGTGAATCATTATGACACCCCATTTATTAAAATCGCTCCAATAGTTTAGGAGTTAGAGCGGAACATCCGATTTTTGGTCACATACATACATACATACATACATACATACATACATACACTTTTAAAATCTTTACCCTACTTTAGGTTTTGAACAGTCTGGTAAAAATAAATTGGCAACCGATACAATTAGTCCGTTAAATTATGACATTAATCGTTGACCTTCCTTAATTACTTACAATTAACAGAATATTTAAACGATCGAATCAATTACACTTCAATTTGCTGCGAAAAATACATTAAGTGACAAAATTAATCTACCCCAATAAGAATCTTAAGTGCGCGCGATTAAATTCAAATTGGAATGATCCCTTATATAAGTTACGTCTGTTTAGTAATGTGGCAGGGGATTACAAACTCCGGTAGCCTTTTTCCTGAGTGATGAGACATTCAACTTTACAAGGAAACACTTTTTTAACTTAGCTCGTTAAGAAAAGGTATAATTTTCAGTGAAAATAAGACAAATCACGTAATTACCGGTGAGACGGTCGATATTGAAACATCGATGGCATTTGTTTATCGATATCGATGTATCTATGATATTCGAATGCCGATACTGGACACGTAGTCTGTGTTCTGGAATGTTCGAGGAGCATGAAAACAATGGTTTAATCATGGATTTGGTACTAGTTTTAATAGGTAATTGAATAATATTTAGTGAAAATTTTATGATAATAATAGAAAATTGTTGCAATTCCGTAATATTTAGTAGATATCAGAATTACAAAACCGCTGAATCGCTATTATTTCTGAGAAATAATAAATTCTATTTATATATATAATGTTTCTCGTTTAAAAGGTGAATGATAGATTCAGCTATCATTGGAACCCTTTTCAAGGTTCCATGTGAAACAAAAATAAAACCAATTAAACGTGGAACCCTAATTTTATCGACCTTCCCGTCTTACTCACATTAAAGTCGACATAACTTCACTAGTGCTCAATGGAATATAAATAGCTCTTACCTTATTGTTGTTGTATTAAAGTCCAAAATAGAACGGCAAAGCAATTAGCGCGACGCAGCAATAAATCTGAAACTTCATGTTTATTTAGTGTCGACTGAAAAAGTTCACTTTAGGGCGGGATAAATTATGATTTGATTTGTCAACGTGAGTAAAAAAAATGTGAGATTTGATTTAAAATCTTCGTTAGCTTGTGGAAATTACTTAATTAATATATTTATTCACGTGGTAAATCAATTTCGATTTTTTTTATATTTTCTTACATTTTCCTGCAATTACTTTATTTATAACCATAATAGCATTTTTAGGCTAGGCTACATTTACTAGGAATAAGGAATACATCAATAATTCATTTTGCATTAAAGTTAATACCAATTTCATTGGTACTTAGTACAAAATTATGATTTTATCCACATATTTAACTGCCGAGCCCTTTTACAAGGATACACTAATAAAAAAAGTTTTTTTTATAATTCGAATGCTTCTGCAAGTCTAACAAAACGTTAAACGACTGCTGGTGTTTTGTTAGTTAATATCGAATACGATACGAGTGACACTCCGGGATAAAGACCAATCCAACCCGCACTTCAAAATCCATCAAACAATCTTTTGGTAGTTACAAAGTACTTACACATAATATATACATAATTATATACCTACCCAAAAAAGGAGGAATCCTTTTTGTGCCGACGCATAAAAATCACAGTCAACTTTACAAAATCATACCCACTTGTTGCTGGCAGTTAATAAAACCATATAAAAACCTAACCATTCCACGTTCTATTTTCAAAACGTTTTCATGCTCGGATTTGGAACACAAATATTCTCCCTACAATTAGTATCGGATGGTCACACCTCGACATTCGAGCAGATATAATTTTACTTAAAGTACATTTTAGTTTGAATCTAAACCAAGCTTACTCGCGTTGAGTTTATGGTTGGATTTTGTTTGTGGTTTAAAGAGGAGATCACAATCAAATGTTCTAGTAATTAGGCCCAACGCTTCTTGTCGGTTGGTTGGTCGCATAATTTCCGTCGAGTGTTCAAAAGGCATCATTTGTCATTCTGTGGCGCGAACTCGCGGCGAGCGGACGCCCGACCAATTTATCGGGGTTATTTATTTTCCAAGTTATTTATTTAAGGAAAAGTCATCGTTAATCACAAATGAGGAGATTTTATTTACTTAGGTAGCCTTTGATCGTTATTGGTGTGTTTGAGGATGTTTGAGTTTAATTAATTTGGTTTTGAGGGAGCGCTCGTTTTGCGTGTTTTAATGATGTGCAAGTTATGTCACATTTAGCTGATACCGTTAAATACCTTAATACAATTTGAACTCAATGACACGCTTTGAAAACAAACGGTTTAATTTTTTTATCTTGTTTTAACGGACATCGGTTGTCACAACTTTGCTCATGTCTAATTAGGAACTTAACTATAGCAGAATAAGAGTCACTTTGGGGATACGTTTGCAAATGGGTGTAATTAGTATCCAATGCAGCCACTAATATAAATTAAAATGGATTGTCTCTTAGTACAAAAATTCTGTAGGTTTATTAAATTTATTCAGGAAAGTAAAAAATACAATAATACCACAATATTACAAAATATCAGTAAAATAATACATTGTACCGATTTATCTCATGCCTTAAGATTAACATTATATACGTCATCTGATGCTCATTCCCAAAAGTATTAAATTTAAAACCTTAATATCCAAAACTGCGAGGCAAACAACGTGCTAGTCATTATCATTGTCATAATAATACGTCACATTGCGTTCCGGTAGCGAACTAAAAAATAGCTTCCTTTATTAAATTAGCTCGCACGGAATTAATGTAACAACACCCTGTGTAAGGGTAATTTGCCCTGGGTAAATTGACCTTGACTGATGGATTGCGCAGCCCGTTATCAAGACTGCCGTCCAAAAAAGGCACTATGTGAGTACGTCCGTGTGCGCGTACTGACTTCTTGCTTAAGGCTTCGTCAAACAGTCAGCGCGTCGCGTCGCGTCAGGAACACGCCGCGCTTAACAATAGTCGCTAGCAAAATGTAATAAAAGTCAGGACGAGACACTTTTATTTTAAACCTTAAGCGAAGAAGCGTTAGAATATGAAATAGACGTATTCATTTCCCTAGCACCTGTCAAATTTTATCTCGTACATGCATGCTAGGGGGCCAGATTGGATAATCGGGAGGTTATTTTCCTAAAGTTCAATATTTTGTGGAAGCGGACTTTATATTTTAATAGCGACCCGGCTTCAATTTTGGTTGCAATTTGCCAAAAAAATATTTCATACTAACCTTGTCCTGACAATAATTACAAACGCAACAAAAAAAATCAGCCAAGTCTCTCGAGTCGTTCGAGTATTGATCCGACATCGAGTTTCTATGTTGATCGACAAATTACGTCAATTATTTTACGAACCAGATATTCGTAAAGTTTGTATTCGTAAAAATAGTGCAATACGTATTGGTATTTGTATTAATAAATGTGCACGACTATTTTCTATACATTTATGCAGCGAAATATCTTCACTGTGTATTTACTTCCCTCCCTAATTGGTAGGAATCTCGCTTCCGTTGATATTACGGCAACACTAACTTTCAAGCGTTAAAGTTTAAGGTATATTCGTTCGGCATAAGCTCGGTAATCACTTGGTTTTCAAATTCGAATGTTACTAGGTATTAAAATTATGACGGTTTTCGCGTTGGGGTTTTAATGTTTATCTGTAGAAATATATTTTTTATATCCTACTTATGAAACGAGAAACATTTTGTTCTACCTATACAGGGTCTCCCAATATCAGTAACCCACATTGACACCGGAGGTAGACCAGCCTAAGACGGACCGAACCAGACACTTATTTTTGGTTTGCTTTTTTTTTTTTACTATTGATTTTTTTTTAACGGATTGGAAATGCGTTACGCATTGTCCCCACACCGAACTAGCCTAACATGATCGTAGTAAAAATCGCATGGTTTTCAAGGTTTGCCAGTTTAAAGTTCTTTTCCAGTACAAACGTTAAACTGGCATATCTCGAAAACCATGCGACTTTTACTGAGGTGATGTTAGGCTGGTTCGGTCCGTCTTAGGCTGGTCTACCTCCGGTGTCAATGTGGGTTACTGATATTGGGGCACTCTGTATAATATTTGTAATCACGTTCTCGAAAATGGCTCTAACGATTTCGGTGAAAATTCGATCTAGCTGGGTCTCATATCTGGGAAAATTCGTTTTTCCCGTATTTTCACGCAAAAAGATTTCCCGCGCAATATGGTTCGTAATTTGGGGGCGACTGCCGCCGTCTGAATATACTGATGGTTAGACCGTTGGCCTACTACGCCAAGACTGCAGGTTCGAACCTTTTTGTTTTGTTTTCGTTTATTTTTGTATAGAAAATCGATGAAAATTCGGTTTCTCGACACTCATAATTTATAATAGGTTTTTTTTTTAAATCTGTTGATGCTTCAGTAGATTTTTCACGGCCAAGCATGAATTACCAGTACTTCATACAAAAGTACTTAGATTATCGACGGGGCCCGGGCCGTGTTCCGGCCCGGGCCCGGCCCCGGCACGGTGTAACGTGAACCCTTAAGTGTAATAACTACAATTCCTTAAATGCATCGCATGCTGTGATGGCGTCGCGTGCAGCCATCTCGCTCACTCGGATGTCGTGATAGTTCAAGGTGTATGGGAAATGTTAACATTTCGCTTTTTGCTGAAGTTTGACTTTAACTTTGTGAGAGCTCACTTTTAAAAATTGTATGGATTTATGGTGCCGTAGTGCGTTATGGGCAAAACACATACAAATATATTGTATTATTAATGCGATTTTTTAAATATATTACAGTACTTCCATGGCTATCGGCAATCTTTGAAACACTAATGAAAAATTTAGGTAGGTACTGTCACCGGGCTTAACATGCAAGTGCGAGATAAAATTTGACAGATGCTAGGGTAATGATATATTCCATATTCTAACGTAAGACTTAACGCTTAACGTAAGTGTCTCGCCCTGACTTTAATTACCTTTTATTACTAAGCGACTATTGCGATTTGCACATTTTTATAGCGATTTTATCAAGACGGGACACTTTTATTTTAAACCTTAAGCGTTGTCTTACGTTAGAATATGGAATAGATGTATTCATTTCCCTAGCTCCTGACAAATTTTATCTCGTGCATGCATGTTAAGCCCGCTTATTCCCTTCCTTCCCTTCTATTTCCACACACACGTTTGCTGGCTTTTGACTGATGCATAAAATTAAAAGCAGCAACAAAACTATGGGTGGGAATAGTAATAAATTAAGGCTAGCACATATAAAATTGGAGTGTACATCGGAATAGAACACCTATTTGTCATTATTCTAAAAATATAACGATGGATGGATAGGAAGTTTTTAAAGGGTGCAACGAATTAAATTAGAAAAGTATGTAATAATGTGTTTAAACAATAGTTAACCTCGGAAAATAAAATCAGTAGAACTAAAAGGATCGAGGTGGCGTTCACACAATACTAATCGATGCGTTCCTGTTCCACTTGGGTTTAGTTATGATTAATCTAATTGTAAACTTTTTTTTATATCGAGACGGTAATATAAAAAAACAACTTTACACATTTCCATATAGATCGTTATTATTTACTTTACAGACTAATATTGAATGTATTTTTTAGTTTGCTTTATTACTCTCTGTAACGATCGTACAATAACAGCTCATCCGTAATTTACGATTTAAAAATCATTTATTATTTAGCCACTAGATGGCGCTGTTACGTTCGGGTGGAATCCTAGATCGCGCCAACGGAATGTTCCCCCAGATCTATAAGGCCGACTAGTAATGCGATAAAAATATTGTTTGTTAGTATTAAGACTGACTTTTATTTGTTGACCGCGTACAGCTAAAACCTTGTACAGTCAAGGGCATTAATATCTATACAGCCATCGCGTCAAATATATGGACCTTATTGCCAGTGGCATAAAGGCGTATAGATATTTTTGAGATCTTGGGAACGTTTATATATTTATGCCCTTGACTGTACACTGTTACACGAAGCCCTTTTACGTTGACACAGATATTGCTGATATTGAACTCCTGGTTGCATAAAATACGGGAGTGGTTTAGCCATGTATTTACTACAAACAAATGTTTCGGACACATAGTTTCTGAGTACCACGTAGATGTTTACAGAAACAATAGCGGACTTTACACAGGCGTTCTATCGCGCGTTCTCAGGAGCTCGAGTGTCAGGATTGCGTGCCGGTAAGCCTGTACGCACAATCGTGCGCGAATATATTTTTGAACTTGAAGCTAACGTTCTTTCGCGCGCGATTGCTCGTATCAGTTTTTGTTAAAACGGAAAGAGCGAACGTGTAAAGTCTAATTGTACGTGGTAGACCACGCGAATCTGGCGCGTGTGTGCAGTTCGAACAGTGTTAATAACCCAACCAATAAAATAAATAATAAAAATGATTTATTTTCAGATTTCTCAGATCCATAGGTTGTTAGTTACAGAGAAACACTTATAAAACTACGTTAGTACATTGATATTAAAAAGTTTCAATGTCGTAAGACATGAAGGTCGGTGTATCAGCGGAGAATATCCGAATCCCACCTCCCTGCTATCATTTTCAGGATGCTATTTGTGTTCCCTGACCTGCAACACCACAGAGGCCGTTTTCTTCCGGAAAATGGCTTAGTTTACGTATAAGTGATTAACTACACATTTGGTGTGCGGAGATTTCTGTGTTACTCGTATTATTCTAAACCAGCGGGGTTACACAGCTCTGTAACTGCAACAGTTTTTAAATGTATCAAAAACACGCAGATTGTATTTCTGAAACCGTGTACATAAAATGTTTCTTAGTGAAGTTGCTTTAGAGTTAATTTGCCATCGGTTATTTTCTTGCAATGTGCGACCGGGCAAAATGAGATGTAAGACATAATGCCACTATTAGTCACAGATAGTCATCTATCAGTCGACAGCCGACGTTGACGAACGGCGTGCACTACCACATACTATCAATTACTATCGCAAGAAGCGTTACATTCATACAATTCTGCCTTAAAATATGGCCACGATATTTACGAATAAAATGACACTTGATCGTTATTTTTTGTCGTTCTAGTGTAATTCCACATCGTTTATACATTACGCCATGCTTTACGACTCATTTGTTTTTTGCGAAACGGAACGCTTTCGTTTATCACGAGTGATCAGTTGGCACTAAAGCCAAAGACGGTAAATACCTTCTTAGTGCATGATTACGCGTAGAATGTAACGCATCTAGTTAGACATCATTGGGTTTAGCACTGAAAACGTAATAGACGGAGAGCTTGCTACGAAAAAAGGTTTGCAATTGGCTATTTGACTAATATCAAAATATTTTACACTACCACTAAATCAAGCTTTCGAAAATAACACGGAAAGACCTAGCTATCGTTTATTTTTGCAATTTAAACGATTTTTAATTAAACAAAAACTTTATAAAGGAACACTGAACATTGTGACGTCACATTTTACTATTTTCATACTAACTTCATGCTACCGGATCGTTTTGACGTTTCAATACAAGTTGCTGATTTGACCAGTCAGTCAAATAACCAATTTAACCTCTTGACCGCCACACTACGAATGAAGTGTCGTGCTCTGTACGCCACGGAACAATCCGCCTACTAGATAAATGGGACTTTAGTTCCATCGTAGAAGGATTAATTTCGAGTTTAATGTTGGTCACGTATAGATGACATTGGCGTATGAGCCTTGTCATTGCCTGTCACGACTGGATGACTGTGGGGGTGAAGAGGTTAAAGAGCAATGAAACCTGAGGGGCTAGCAGAAGTTCCTCGCGAGTTGTTTGTCGCTCGGTAATCCCTCTCTTCCTAGTATGTAACAAAAGAGACGCACTGAGCGACAAGCGACAATACAACTTGTGCTAACCGTATAATCAAGATGTCATACCACCTCACCATAAAGTACCATCGCACTTTGGCATTTAAAGTATTACTAACCGGTACCCGGTGCGTTGCTCCATAACCATTGATTGAAATTGCCAAAAAACCAAAAAAACTTGTCGATCCGATCGCTATCAAACTTCACAGGATCACCCGCTGGGCTAATCTGAAGATTTTCTGAAAATTTCATCAAAATCGGTTCAGCCATTCTGGAGTCCATTGGGGACATATCCACATACCCGCATAGGTACAGTCACCACACGGGATTGTTGAGCCACCATAGAACCCTGTCATAATGACAACGTCAAGTCACTCAAAAGAAATTACGTCAAAATTTTCCGTCGACTTTCGTGAGAGGGTTCTACAGTGGCTCAACAATCCCGTGTGGTGACTGTACATACATCATATAGATAGTAGGGAATATGTATAAGAGATGAACACAGACTAAATTAAAGACAAGCTAACCCACGGTCCACTCACAAATTGCGTAGCAATAAAATAGTATTTTTATTGTCCCACAAATTTAGGTCAGTAAAATGTCTCTAACAACTTAATATTAACACGAGTTTATTGTTAATAAAGATTTCATAAGTTAATGAATGGGCTAAGTGACGCGGAGAATTTGTCATTTGTTTGTGTTACGAGTATTTCAGTCTCTGTTACGGGTTTCGGCTAAACGAATATAGAGTTGGTTTTTGCGGTTTTGCAGCCAAATAGATTCGGCTAACGAAGAGTGTTGCTCATTTGTTTGTGGTGTCGGTAGTAGTATCATCTAAACAGGTACTAAGAATGTATACATATATAGTATAAAATATTACGTCTTGGGATACCTAATGTATTTACATATTGAAACAATAAATATAAATTTAATACTCGTACATAACTGGGAATACTATGAGTTATAAATTCAGTCCGCCCATTACCATTATGTTTAATGTTAATAAGTAATTCGATTTGGGTTGTATGAGTTGCAAGAGTGATTATTTCCGCAACTGAACCATGAGCTAGAGCACTAGAGATGAGGGTAGACCTCGACCTATATTCACTTTTTACCATCAGAGTTGTAATTCCCATAAACTACTCACTGTTCAATTCGTTGACGAAGTATTTACCGGTAAACTACAGTTTCCCCGGCCGCTCGTTAGCGTAGCGGTATAACCTACCGCTTCCGAACTGCTTCGCTTAGAAAATCCGCTACCAAATTAAAAATACTTGTGAAACGTGAATTAAGATAGAACCAATCTGTAGTTACTTTTATAAATAAATAAATTTGTGCATTTTAATCGTTTAAATAAGTTTCGGTTTCGGCTAATAGGCACGTCACTAGCGACTAATAGCATAGCGCTGTCAAACCAAATTGATTCGTAACATACGAGTATAAAATCTATTTTTGAACGTCATTTGTCGATCTGACGGGGTAACTAATGGTCTGTCGCGCGACTTTGCTCGAAGAGTTGTGGTTATATTTAAATGTTTGGGCTAATGACTGGGATGGAGTTACGTGTTAGAGAGGGATGGATTTCATGTTTTTTAATATCTTCGATGGAATGTAAAGTTTAAAAGCAAGAAGGATGGTAATTTTTAAATAAAGGTAAATAAAAGTATCCGGCGGCTAAATTAAGTAGGTATATATGAAATATCAGGGGCAGTAAGTAAAAAGCCGTAATCAAGAATCGAAATAAAATGTCTGTGGTCGAAATCGATTTGTAGAATTTTTTTAGTAACATCTAAATTAACAATTTAAGAAAAAATCCAAAAGTAAAAGTATTTTAACCGACTTCATTTTATACGACTTTTTTAAACCTTTTTGTCTTTTTTACCATCAGAAACACGTAAAAATATTGCAAAAATCGTAAAAATAATAAATAAATAGATCTACTTCGTACTAAATGTCATAAACTAGTCAAGTAGAATAATATTTATTATTTCAAATCAAAACAAATCCTATCTAATTAAGACACTAAAATTAATTCAGATATAGCTAGTTTACCAGTGTCAACGACATTGTCTGATCTTAAACGGTTTTTTTTTTCAAGAAGGTGTTCTTAAGATTTCCTCATTGGCAACTTGTATCACTAATGGTTGGCCTTTGATTTACAAAGGTGATGATGACTGATGAGATACTCATCTGTTCATTAATAAAGAACTTCGCATAGACAATAGCATAGGTACCTACTCAAACAAAATTATCGCTCCCTACAATCTGCTAAAAGAGAAACGTTTATTAAATCAAAACGTATTTCTTATCTGAGATACTGGCAGGCTAGTTTTGGCACTAGACGACATCCACAGCGGCCATAACGCGGGGGCGGGGCCAAAAGCGCGGGCTCGCGCGCCATTGGCTGCCACATTCGCGCCGTGGGAACGTTCCAAGTTTAAAATCCGCGCTTTAAGACCCTATTATCGAATCCGTGACAGCAGAATAGGCTAGGTTTTTATTCTTTTTGAAACCGCTGAAAGTCTAGAGAAAGTCAGTTTTAATTAGAAATTATTGTAATGCCAAACAAAATTGGTTGTTAACGCCTTTTTAAGCAGATTGTAATCTAGAATGTGGTATTTGGAGCATTTTTTGTTTGTTTGCCGTCTGATGAGGTCTAGGTTTAACGATGTTAATTGCCTTTTAAAGTCTGGTGTTGACTGTGAATGATGTGTTTTAAAAGTGTAAAAAAGTTACTCGATTCATAATTACTGCTGTCAAGTTTCCGTGGCGAACGGATACTAAAATACCTTCCGAATCAAACACGCGCACTTAAATTAAAAACCGGCCAAGTGCGTATTGAGCTTACAATAATTAAGGGTTCCATGCCATATAAGACGTACAAAAACAATGTTTAAATACCAACGAACTGAGACTACTAAGCTGGACACGTAAAGGTTGAATGAAATCTCATTTAAAGTCGTATAATGACTGTGACATGTAAACATACAAATACATAGACAGGTTTGACATAATAATAAGAGTTCCGTTTTTACCATTTCACTACGGAACCCTAAAAAGACCGACTAGCACGAAAATTACCAAGCTCCTTTAAATTTCAAATGAAGTATTAATTACAAATTAAGATAATTACATCTAAGTTTACATTTTAAGTAATCAAAACCGTTTCATAAATGCCATTTTAATATTTGCAATTCCAGAGGTGTTTTAGCGCGTGCTTGTAATTCGGACGTCGGGGCGCGGGCCCGAGTGGGCTCGAGGAGGCCCGAACGCGCCCGACGTCACGGTCCGAGTGCAGCGGGGTAATCTCGCTAATTACTGATAAAATCGCATCGCAACCCACAACGGCAGATCTGCGGAACGCTCTCGCGTGGCCTACAAAAAGTGGAGATATGCGAAAACTTCAGCATCCCGTATTACGTACGTTTACGTTGGGATAAATAAAACAAGCCTTAGTCTCACATATTCGCCGGTGCGTTCGAAAGTAGAGAAGTGTCGTTCTCGAGTATTCTTAAGAATCGCCCTCTAGACGCGTCGCTCTTGAAAATAGTCGAGTAATTTTGAGAACGGCACGTCTTTAATCGTAGGAGGCGGTTGTAAGTATATTACTAAGGCCCAGTTCGACCAAACTTTTTACACGGGGGTGACGATTACTAATGGTAAATGCCATAGTAATCTGTCATGAATCTCGCATTTTAATCTCAGAGTAAGCGTTATACCCAGTATAAGAAGTTTGGTCGAATGCGGCCATACGCGGATAACGCTATATTTACTTGTATTTCAATGTATCGTATAATTTTCTTAATTTTCTCTTATATTCACCGAATATGTGGAAGATTAATTCGAGCCGTTTCTCACGAGTCCCGATGTAAACGGTCACGAAAAAAGCAATGCGAAACCGCGAATTTTAGCTCGGCGACTTTCCATATAAGGCAGGGTATGTATAGGTACCAACACCGACTCAAGATCCGTTTTTGTCCGCAGGTTTGGTTCCAGAATGCGCGGGCCAAGTGGCGGCGAATGGTGACCAAGCAAGAAAACAAGATGTCGGACAAGTGTTCGCCAGACGCTTCGATGGAAATGGACATGTACCACGGGCCTATGGGTTCCATACAATCCCTGCCTCCTCACAGCCCTCCTTACAGCGTGATGGGGGGGCCACCAAGCCCAAATTCCATGGACTGTCCATAGTCGCAATTCTGCGCGTTATGAGCGCCAGTGTGAACTTTGTAGTGTACGGTGAAGTGAACAGTGTTTGGACTAAACTTTTAGCGGTGTTTAGTGCGTTGAGCATAGTTTCACTAGTAATTTTTACGTCTAACTTTTTAATAGTTATTGGCTTTGTGTTTCTGAAATACAAAATTTTACTACACCGTCAGATGAGAGCGAGTTTTAGGAGAGCCAATGACTTTTAGTAAAATAGACGAATTCGTGAGTGAATATGTATTGTCAAACAAATCTGTGTGAAAATAGATGCACCATTAATAATTCCTATATCAACACTGATAAATGTATCTAAGATATTTTTGATGCATTACTTAAATTAACTGTAATTGAAGCAATTGTAACTGACTTCTACTTATAAAGGTAAATTCAGGATTTAAAAAACCTTGCTGATGTGTGTGATGAAATTAGTCTGTCTTGGAATTTGATGAGGTCTACGAGATGTTATCGTTCCATTAGCCGCCTATTATAAGCTGTATTATAAGCTGTCAAAACCTGAGAAGTTTCAGGCACTGAAAGTGACAGCGATATCTGACTCCTATGACTGTATCCCTTTCTCTGACCGCCAATTTGCTGGCCAATGTCCAATTTAAGTAGAATCTTTCAACATTTACAACGCAACTACAGCGGAACCACAATAAATATGTATACGTCAACATTCAATAATACAACCGTATAATAGTAGATTTTTCACCAAGCAGAAAGTAATTTATTATTGCACTGAGTGCTGACTTGGAGCCCGAGCCTTGGCGAGCGCTCTAAATGCACGACTGCAATTGTAAATTACTTAATGTGAGGTTCATAATCTGCTTTTCTTTCAACTTCTGCAAGAGAAGAAGTTAAATCTCGCGCTTAATGAAATCCAAATTAAATCAGAATACGAAATTGACTTCATTTTGGAATTCGGTGTCCCCGAAAACCTATGAAATAAGTCTCATGACGACTTTTCCAAAAAGTCACGTCCGCCATCTTGAAATCCAACATGGACTTCAAGCGTTCCGTTTGGAAGCGATATCTCCGAAAACCTAGGTAATTAGACCCTGGCATGATAAAATATAGACGCATGATAAGATATCCCAAGTTGTGCTCGTGAATGTTCCGTGATTTAAGAAGAAAACAAAACAGTGCAGTAATGGATTTTGTATGGAACTTTATTGTTCTAGAGCAGAAAAGTGCTCATTTGTGCTCAGTGTTTAGTGCAGTTATGGTAAAATTATTGCGTTGTTGGAAGAAAAGTTAATTATTGCTTAATTCACGTGTTCGTCTGTACCCGTCGGCATTGGCGCTAGTAGCGCCTGGTATAAATGAAATACGTTTGTGGTTTCATTGGTCCAGTTTTCATACAAAATTATATGATGTACTTACAAAATTATAGCGGCCTCTTTCGCACTTGAAGCGACTCTGATGCTCAAAAAAGACGGAGTTAAAGTAATTTTGAGTTTTAAATTTGGCAGTACTGGTGCATATTTTGGTGATATAGACTGAGTTTGAAGTACAGTCAAGGACAAAAATATGGTGAAGTTTATAAAAAAATTGTTAAAATAATGACATTGGACATTATTTTTTAAATCTTGGACACTTTCATATTCTTTGTTGTTGGTTTGACTATAAGCATACAACGATTTTACAAGTCTTTTCATCTTAAGCCAAGTATTTCAGTGACTTATTAACACAAAGTGCCGAGCTCCTTGAGTTCCATACGAAATAGGCTTCTACGGTGTCGTCGGCGTCAAACGTGTAAACCTTGAGGGTTGCGGTATTTATAATTTTATCTTACGTTTAAATACTTTTAGGAATTTGGTCTGTAAATTATGAATCTCAGAAGGTTGTAAAAAACAGGTTTATAGACTTAAAGAAATTTGATCAAAGTTGTACATGTAAATATCAAAAAAATGTAAGCGAGAAAGTAGTGTACTCGTAAGTATACACATTTTTTGTCATGAAAACATCCTTCATTTTCTCCTTTTTAACCGACTTCAAAAAAGGAGGAGGTTCTCAATTCGACTGTATGTTGCTTTTTTTTTAATTTCCTTTGTTTTGGTATATACAAAATTTTACTTTATATGTGTTAAAGTAGTGTCATTTGGATGTCTGTCCATTTTACATCAAATTAACGAATTATTAATCAAAATCAAATCGACGAATAAATGCCTGCTTATACGTATTACTCTTGGATCTTAGTACCTTTTACAACTGAAATATTTTATAAATAAGTTCGTCTAATTTAGTAACAGTCATCGGCTTTCGTCGTGTTTCTAAGAAACACGAACGACCAATAGGTGCGAGAGCGAGAGAAATAGCGATAGACTTGAACGATATAATTTATAATGGCTGATAGTAAATTAGAAGTATGTACCCACATAATTTACTATTATACGTTACGCTTGAATGTAACTTAAAAAATATGCATTGTTTAATAAACTTTTTCAGTGAACTGATGGATAAGAGTTTTTTTAATTAATATATGCTATTATTTATTGAAAATTAATATTTTACGTAAGGTAGTTTAAGCTTTAGGTAAATGTGAATTTCCATAGTGTAAAACGTTAGGAGTAAAGTGCTGATTTGACTTTTGGAGGCGCCACGCTTATATCTGTACCTATCCCAAGCGCATAGTGAAAGCTTTCAAATAAATAGTTTTAAGTAACAACGTATATATAAAGTAATATCAAGTGTTTTGGATGAATCTGGAATTGTTTCATTTCATTTTTTAATCTTTTGAACGCCCCTGTTGGAAATACCATATCAAACTTGTATGCCACTGTCTGTGAAATATAACATTCGGCTATGGCGTTCAAATTGTTAAGCTTTGATTATTCAAGCGCGTTTAGGAGTCATCTCAGCATCTAGAGGCGTAAACGTCGCGCCATAGAGGCGTAAAGGTCACTTCACAAGAGCTGGTACGATTGCATCAAATTAATTAACGGTATATGTATAAAAGGGATACACAATACAGAATGACTGAAATTAAAACTACGTGCGACTGGAAATTATGTTTATTCCCATAATATAACAAGGGCATATCAGCCGTGTGGACAAAATATTTCGGGTCAAATATACATTATTATTTCCTTATTTGTTATAGTCACACGGTCACACGTATAACCTAACTTCCGTTACTATCCTAATTAATGTCCTAAAACAAAACCGTTTTAAGTCAAACATGCGACATTATACTTTTGGCTATAAATTCACTTAAATTAATATAATTAGACCTCCGTATAAGTGGCACTCACACAATTAAATTCATTTTTTCTGTCTTACCAGCTCTTGTGAAACAAAGTGACATCGATTAACGGGAAATATCTCATGCGAAAGATCTTTTTGTAGTTTTAAGGTTAAACATGTCAACCGATGAGTACACGATCATTTAGTTCCTTTTTTGTATAGTTTTTATTATAAGTGTCGATGGCGATGGCGGTCGTTTGCGAAAAAGGGTAATTTTACGGCGTAAGTGATTATTTAATCACGTGGAGTTACGTCTTCATCAAGAGTAATCGCGTGAGCATTCGTCTTTGAAACTTCGAGATTTATGAAGTTGTATTTTTACTTATTTAAAACTTCAGATGTCCCAAGGTTTTTATTACTCGTCATTTCAGCTAAATCGGGAGATAGAAATGGCGATAATGAGACTTTGAACTTCGATTACGTAGGCACGCGAGCACGTCCTTTTGTCAGGATGGTCGTTATAACGAACTACGACATGCTAAAACGAACTCGGTACGAACGAGTTGTTGGAGCATTCGTTTCTCCTGTGCAATTGCTTGTTATCGAATGCTCGCGGATCAATGCTCTTGGTGGAAACGTAACTTAAATAGTTATCGCTCGATATGCCTCTTATTTATAATATTTTTTTACGATTGAGATTATCGCCGTCGATTTAATATTATGCAATAATATTTATGGTAGCAAACACGATAAATAATCTGTAATCAATAAGTTCCCGATATTGAAATGTGACAAAACCCGATTAATAGTAAAACGGTAACATTTTACCAAAAACGGTAAATTATTCACGACTGTAAAAAATACATATAACGATCTGTTAATAAAAATATTCCAATTACAATGTGCTGTATTTTATTTTAGCAACCTCTTCAAGTAAATAGTGTTAATTATTTGACGTCTCTGTCTGTCTGTCTTTCTGTGGCCGCAAAGGACTAAACATGCCCATAAGACTTAATTGCCAAAACATTAGAAGGGCGTAAGTTATTCCTATTCTTATATACTTTTAAAGACTGTCCACCACTATATAATTTGGTCTTTCTACATACGATCTCATATATGTTCTCGGAATTGAAAACAAACGGATGCACACTTCTAAAACACCCAGCGTAGGTTCAAAAATCAAATCACATTTTATATTCAGTAGCAAAAGTTGAGAATTACAATCTGTCACATAGGCGTTCGGGGCAGAGCCTCCGAGCTATGCTGTTTAATTAAAACGATAAATAAACGGCTGCGCGGCTGGGTGGTCCCGGGGATTTCAAATTCCGAACGTTATCAGTTCGAGGAACGTTCGAACTTTGAACATTGGCGGGCGGCCATTTTGTGAAAATTAAGGTTTAGCGTGTTAGAAATATTATTATAATGCTTTAGGTAAAAATAAATTCGTCATCATTTCTCAATGAATCTATCTATAAGTACACGTGTTTTTCGCACGTTACACTTCAGATTCTTGGCGAAAGAGGTCGAATAAAGTGAACGACACGACACGACACAATGCGATAGCGAACGCGATGTAACCCGAGAATAGCCGATCACTCCCGAAGTTATATAAAACCATTTAAAGCAAAAGTTTAGTTTTTCAATCAGTTAATTTTCACACAAAATTAAACAATATTAAGTCTATAAGAAACATATCAGGCCGCTCCGACCTTTAATCGTGAGTTTTAACTATTTTTTTACATTAAATCAAATCATGACTCACGTTAGTTTAATAATAATTCTGACTATTATTTGCGAGCTTTCAAATTATTAACCATATATTCGACATAATATCAACGGGGTGTAGACCGCGATTGCCTTGTTATTTAATGAGCTTCCGATATTTCAACCCCATTGATTCTGCCCGTGCTCATGGCGCATGTACCTAACTGCATTGAGATAAATGTAGATAATAAGGTAATCAGTCGCGGTATACCCGCGGTATATATTATGGCAAATGTAATCAATCGTGAATGATTAAAAACTGTCTTCACCAACATAAGCTACCAATTAAATAATCAGTTTGTGAACTTTGTGACTAGGTAAATTTTGTGTAAGATTGTCCCCTAATATTTATTTATTTATGTTATTTTTCATTTTACACAGTGTAAAAAAAATTAGTGTTAGTGTAAAAACAATTTCTACGGACCTCAGAGTACAGTCAAGGTTATAAATATAGATCCGTCCAAAGCCTCAAAAATATGTAACCACGATCTTATGTCGCCGTAATAAGGTTGTGGTTACATATTTTTGACACTCTGAACGTATCTATATTTATAACCTTGACTGTACGAACAAAGAGATCTGTTTTTATTTGACAAACTTTTGAGCTTACCGTGATTGTCTTGTGTCAAATCTAGTAACTGAAATTTAACCCCTTTCCTATTCCCTTCCTAAGCTCAAATTCGGTATACCTACGTAACTTTGGTGACAATGCAATAATATGATACCATAGAGCTGGTCTGATGTTGGAGACGGAAGGTGGCCATAGGAACTCCTAAACGACACTTGATCAACCCGTCGTGTTTGAGCTCGTTGGATTTGTCTTCATAAGATGATGATGGTTCAAAAAAAGTACAATCGGCAACAAAGGCTTGTCCCAAAAATATTTTTTTAGGTTAGTTTATTCAGTATTATCAAACGCTAACAAACGTTAAAGTAAAAATTATGCTCGGGTAATGTTTTACAGTTCATGGTTTTTTATTCGTAAAATTAGTACTCGTATATGGCCACGCCACGGATATTTCATGCTAATTATTTTATGTGTTTATAAGTCGCCAAGGAAACAATAGTGGAGTTAAATATAAAATATTTTATTTAGCTTATTTTATTGACCGAAAAGGATAGAGATGTTAGAGGCCTTTGAGATGTGGTGTTGGAGATGGATGGAGAGGATCAGTTGGAAAGAGAGAGTAACAAAGACGGAGGTACTGGAAAGAGTGGAAGAAAAGAGATAATTAATGGACAATATAGAAGAGGGAAATGACAGGTACGACATAACAACTTTCTAAGATATATAATTGAAGGAAAGATAGAAGGAAGGCGGGGAAGAGGAAGACCAAGAATAAAATATATCGAACAAATTAAAAAGAATAAGGTCATGTCGTATCAAAACATCAAAGAAGCGGCCTGGATCGAACAAAATGGAGGGCTTGCTTTGAGCTACACCGACAAGAGCATAACTCTTAAATAAGGAGAAGAGCTTATTTTGTTTGTTTGTTATTAGGTATGTTTGTTTAGTTTATATCTTGCAAATAAATAAACCAGTTTTCCTTAACCGTGAGAGCATCAGGTAACGTACTAAAGGAATAGCAAAAATATTTTCATGTTTATGTTTAGTTTTGTTAGCGTTTAGAATTGTATTATGTCATATACACAAACATTAAATTTGAAATTGCTTAGTATACATAGGTATATGCTTCCAATATAATATAGAGGTAAAAAATAAAAAATAAAATATTTTTTGTAACAGTCTTTGTTGCTGACTGTACTTCTGTCATTGATGGCTCTTTTAACTCACTAGTCAGTATTAAAAGTCATGTTAAGGTGGTGAAATAGAATTTCTCTTAAGTATTGTAAAATAAAGATACAAGTGAAGATTTTTTTTACCCGACTGAAGTAGGGTATGTATGTATGTATGTATGTCTATTTCTTCGTGTCGCTCTGCAGCCTAAACGGCTCTACGGATTTTAACATATGCGGTATCATTGGATTCGTTTTAACTGTCGGAGTGACATAGGGTATAATATACATTATAATATTTTTATGCTAACATTTTAATAAAACTAAAAAGTATGAAATAAAATAAATTAATTTAAAAAATTAAAAAACCCGGCTGATTGACAAGTCCAAGTGGTGCTCTTTAAGTGAAAATATTTAATTTTGTGCAAGAAAATTTGCTTGTCTCCGCCTGCAATTAATATTTATGATTTTTTAAATTAATTTATTTACATACGAGTATTATGTCAGTGTTTTTTCTTTACGATTGCATATAAAGATACTTCAGTATTTATTTTTAAGTTATCAAAAGCTAAAAAGCCATGAAATTATAAATAAATAAATATTTATGAACAATTTTTCAAGGATAAAAAATAATTTAACCTACTCTAAAAATTCACAATCTATGAACACAACATGTTGAAAGATTAGATTATACATGCAAATTTAACTGCTTACAACACAAATCCTATATCCTATCCCGTCTTCATAAGTCAAAAAATAGCATCTGAACTACAACAAACAAAGTGAATTACACCCTTTCAACTACAAATTAAGTTCCAAATTCAATAGGTAGCAGGTATAACAAATATGCCCTTAGGATTAAAATACTACTGTGTTTGGAAAAAAGGTCGTATGTCCCTTAGAACATATTGTGATTACAACTGTTTTATTATTACGGTAAGATTGAATTCGGCTTAGCGGCCAAATTGCACATGAGATTTTTGAGAGAATGGTGAGCATTTATTTGTTAAGTAAACATTCACCGCGCTGTTTGTTCAAGGGATTACCGACTTGACTCTTTAATCCGACGATGATTTATGCAAGTAGGGCGGTGTATTTACACTTAACATTATTAAAATACGTAGGGCGATTTGCGCTCCAAATATCTCGATTTTCGTGTCGCTTAGTTGAGAATAGCCATCGGGATAACATACTTTGTTTTTCAGATGACAGTTGACGTTTTCAGCTGTAATAAAATTAAAACACAATAATGATGAACGCACACACACGTACACGTTATGGTACATTAATTAAACATTATCTGAGATTAAATGTACAGCCAAATAGTTCGTCACACGATACAAAACATATGGTGTTACGAATTATTTGGTCACTTTGGCTGTTACAATATATTTGATGAGTGTACAATCAAGGTCATAGGTATGTGTACATTTTAGTACCTTGTCTATATAATGTCATGTTTAAACTGCCATATATGAATTGTCACAGCGATTAAAGTGACAAGGTACTAAACGTGTACACATTGACTACGTACACTCCAGAAAATATTCCAACCATGAGAGTTTTTATCATAGTTCATTTGTGATTTAATTAATAAAGTAAATATCAGGTCAAAAATAAGCTCTAGAGTTAGAATAGAATATATAATATATAACTAATGGATCATAATTAATATCATAGATCATAATAACGAATGTTTGACTAATGTTAGCCAATTTATGGACATAATAGTTTTTACCCTTCACACCGTCCGCGTAGAAGTCGTTTATCGCTGCTCCCTCGAGAACTGTTCAATTTTCCGGGATAAAAAGTATCCTGTCCTTCCCCAGGACTCAAGATATCTTCACACCAAATTTCATCGAAATCGGTTCGGCGGTTTAGCCGTGAAAGCGTAATAAACAGACAGACAGAGTTACTTTCACATTTATATTTTTTTGTAATATAAGTATGTAAGTGTAGATAGTATAGTAGATAGTATAGTAGTATACTTAGTATAGATTTTTAAACTTAGTTATTTTTTGCCCGCCTACCCAAAATGGTAATCTTTTTCGGCTGTATGTATGTATATATGTATCCATGTTTCTTTGTGACCTGTAGGCTAAACGCTTTAACGGATCTTAAAGTGCGGGGTATCGTTAGATTAAGTAGTATTTACCCAAGGAGTGCCATAGGCTATATTAGGACCTCCTCAGTCCTGATGCTGCAGGGGTAGTCGGGTTTTAAAAGCTTGCTTTTGCTAGACTAGTTGTTACACTTGTTTCTTTATCTTGTTAGTTGTAATTAATTTTTGACAAATGTAATGACTTTGGTTATTAATAAGACGCTTTTTCAAGATCGCCATCTTGTAGGCAAACGCAAGAATGATTTTGCTATACATGCCGATTGTAGCTGGCCAGTAATAAAATCAGTTGTTTCGTTCATTATTCCGACAAGCCATATACATAATATTTATCTTTTCTCGAATTCAATTTCTTGGAACCTACCGCTTTAGAACAAGACTGTCCCGAGTCAAAATAGGAACGCGTAAGATTTTGAGTTCAAACTCTTCAACTTACGAGTGAAATTATAATAATTTTCATTCTCTACTCAAGTCGGTTTGGTAAGGAGGCAGCGAAATTTGAAATTCAATGCTGACAACTGAACATCGCGTGACAAGTAAATACAATGAGGTTTTCAAGAATAATCTTTACATAATTGGAGGGGAGAGGCAAAAAAGCTGTATTAATTATAATTATAGTTGTAGGGTAAAAAGTAATTTGGTTTTAAATGTAAGTTAATGCCTCTATCGTAAGTATATCGTAGGTAGTTTTCCTTTAAATTTGGGCAATGAATGCTTTAATTTATGGTATTATTTAATTTGTTAGTAAAAATGGTTCATTATTTTGTTAATGGTCCCTCAAGTGTTATATCGTTTTGATACAAATTACCTCAACCAATGTGAAATAAAAATAAAAATAATTACTTTGCTTTACATTGCGGGAAGTGCCAAAGTTATAATTTTTAATAGGTAGCATTAGAAAGTCAGACGGGTAATGGTGATACCACAAGGATTCCTAGTTTGACTACGGAACCCTAAAAAGTTGCTTTATTAAATATGTGAAAGATAGTCCAGTTTGGGCATGCAATGAAAAAGCTGTGTTGATCTTTTTTATTTAAATGAGGAAAGTATTTCAAACGCATAAAAAAAAATGCCTGATTAAATATCCAGGGTTATCTTTATTCGCAGTAAGACGATCTGCCCTGCAGAATTCAAAACGCAGTTGTGCCGGCCACTTTAGATTGATCTTCAACTTAGAACTACTGGCAATCTGAATGAGATCAAGATATGGTGGCCGTGGTGCACTTACTCCGTTACTCTGCAGGGCGGAGTTGTACCTACTTATACCAGTTCCACACGATCGGGCGGTTGGGCCAACCAAGAGGGACGCAGCTATCTGTCAGAATGAGATAGTAATATTTACGTCTCGTTCTTACAGATAGCTGCGTCCCTCTCGGTTGGCCCAACCGCCCGATCGTTTAGAAGGGGTATTGCCTGGCCACGAATTCGAGTGGACAAATTCATAGAAATCGCCTCGACGTCGCCGCGGCGTCTCCTGGCATGCTTCAAACATCAGCTTTACGCACTATTTCTCGCCGCACGCCGCTGGTAGCTGTCATGCAAGTCGTCCGGCCTTTAATAATAAAATAATTAGTATTAATCGTAATTTACTTTTAATGCATTTGCTGGTGATTCAACCTATCAATTACAGCAATATTTACAATTTCCATCACGCCTCATAAACTTTATTACCTCGCATTTTTACAAGACCACTTTTTAGAATAGTTAAAATTTGCCATGTTTCATGGAACAATAGGGGCACAGCTATCATGACTGCTACTGCGCAGTGATCTGGTCCCCCCTGCATAAGACCAGTAAGACTCATATAGATCGAGTCGAATCTATACAGAAGCGCTTCCTTCGACAGTTATGCAATAAATTTGGCATGAGAAGATCTCTCCCAAGTTATGAAGAAAGGCTAAAACACTTTCTCCAGAATCTTGCCGATCTAGCAATGTTTCACAAAATGTGACGTTCTCAATGTAAAGGGACCTTATGGAGGCAGGCGGTTACGCCGTTTTTAGAACTGTTACCATATTATTCATATAGTTACAAAAATAAGAAGAGCGTAACTACCTTCCTCCATAAGGTGCCTTTATATTGAGAACGTCACAAATTTGCAACAATAAGATAGACTCATTGGATCTGTTAAGCCACGTTTCACTTCGGAAAATTAAAAGAGTAAGTCGTAATCAACAGCTGTTTTCTGTACCAAGGTTTTTAAATAATGTTTTTCATAACAGCCCTCTTTACGCATGTCTCGATCATATAATGTTCTGTCTCAAAATAACCACATCTAGACATATTTGCCAATAGCATAAGTACTCTTGTAAGGATTGCCTTGGTGGAGTTTTATGTATAACCATTTGCATTGCTAAATGTAATTTTTAATTTTTCATGTTTCAACTTAGGTAATTTTGCATGTTAGTTTAAGTTGCATGAATCCTTAAAAACGGCTGCTCCAGGAAAAGGCCGTGCGTAGTTGTAATTGAGTTGCAAACTAAAATACTCTTTTTTTTTAAAGATATTTTTGCTAATGTTATGTTTGTAACTTGTAACTATGCCTATTAAATAAATAAATAAATAGCTCTATTCCTTTTTACCCACGACGGAACGGAGACGGTATTTTATATAGGTACATGCATTCAGAGTGAGAGGTTGTTTTCATACCTGAAACTTAACAAAGATTACGATTAGATTAAGACTAGTTTCGATAGTTTCGTACTTATAGATATGTATATAACCTAACCGAGTTAAAAACCTCCGATATCAGGGCCTAAAAACCTTCTGAGCAATGAGCAAAACCTTCAACGGGCTCTAAGCACGTACATTTTCAATGGAGGACTTCGTCACTAGAAGATTTCAAGAATTAAAAAATCAGATCCCCTCATCACCTAGAAAAGAGCTGATGATCTTCAAATGGCTGAACAGATTTTCATGAAACATGGCTAAGAACACTCGGGATAAAATTATCTATGACACAAAAAAATTAAACGAAAATCGGTCCATCCGTTTGGGAGCTACGATACCACCCCTCTCTTTTTGCGTCGGGGGTTAAAAAGGTTCTTGACAGACCAACGGACAGCTGAACAACAAAGTCATCTTGTTTTTCAGTATTTGGTACGGAACCGTAAAACGTATAAACTGTGTGATTTATTTATAATGTATGTCTATACTTTATAGTTACATTTTAAAAAGGAAAGATTTATTTGTAAACTATAAACTCTGAAAGTATTGAGGTAATTGTAATAATTTTACCATTAGAAAGTAACATGGCAACATTTTTCACTTATTTACGAAGCGAAGCGAGTCCTCGCCTCGCGAGGGCCGCTAGTATTCTATAACCACGAGCTTCTCGCTTTTATACAAAAGAACAGGCACATAATAACCCACTATAGTTATCTATAGGTACCTAATTATTATTTAATTCAGTATGTGACTCGCCTTAAATACGCTGACAGTGGGCAGGCAAAGACAAAAACTGGTCGCAATCGAGTAGTCCCATTCAAGTGCGAAAAAGACACACTTAACGACCAACACATTAGAAAGACAAGGACGAGGGACGTAACGGGCCGGCTCTTGCTCAGTCTTTTGTTTTGATATAAACGATGATTCTGGGAATCGAGTCGCGATTCGAATGTTTTTTTTTCAATTCGAATTTCGAATGTGTAGCAGTGACTGGCCGTTATTCGGTGACATGACCATAATTGGTGACAATTGTAAGTTTCGGGGAATGGAGTTCGATGGCCGCTGGTGGGATGTTGACAGTTGTAAAGATTTCAGTCTGTACGGTCACTAGCAATAATAAAATATTATCCAATTTTGCGCTCAAAAATATCCGACACCCTCTTGTGTCTAGTATAGAAATGTGCCACATATTTTTCAGCTCAATATCGGATAATATAATTATTGTTAGTGTCTGTACAGTCGCCATAAAATTTTTGATGCTATGTCTAATATACCGTAGTAAGGTGTTCACAAATCGCACGCTTAATAATAATTAAACCACTCAAGTCGAAACAAGGCAGTTTGATTTTGAATCTCAAGTGCTTCTATTTACGCTTGAAAATGGAATATGTTTATTTCGATTTGGACTGGTTTATTATTAAGCTTCCAAAATATCTGAACTCGACTCTATTGTTAAAGGCGGTAGAGCGTGTTCAGATATTGTGAACGTCCTTAATATATTTGATGGCGACGTTGCTGGAAAAGGTCAGGTCTTAAAATTAAGTAATTTAACGAACTAGCTTTTGGTAGAATAAGGAACACCGTTTAGAAAAGAACTCACTTATCCTTCCCTCAGTAACCAAGACATTTAAACGGGATAAAAAATATCGCTTGTCCTCCCTGGAAGATATCTTTACCCCACTGAGAGAAGACAAAAGAAGGATATGTATGTACCAAAAAATCATTTCAGTTTCATAATACTAGCTGTTCCCCGCGACTTCTTCCACATAGACACCGCTAACGTTAATTCGAATGCCAAATTTCGTTTAAATCCTTTCACTCCGTTAGGCGTGGTTGAAACACAAACATCCACAATCTTTCACATTTATAATATTACTAGCGTTTGCCCGCGACTTCGTCCGCGTAGAAGTCATTTGTCACTGCTCCGAGAGCTGTCTATTCCCAGGATAAAAAGTATCCTATGTCCTTCCCCGGGACTCAAACTATCTCCATACGAAATTTCATCGAAATCAAATCAGCAGTTTAGTTAGTCGTGAAAGCGTATTGGTACACACAAACCAACACTTCTGCATTTATAATATTGGTAAGGCTATCCTTAAGGATTAGTAGGATATTATTGGCAAGCACATTGAAAGCCGACAGCAGCTCGCTAGTTTCATAAATTTCGTACACGGCGATGCTCCATAACCTTGTGATGAAAAACTAGGCCAAAAATAGGTCGTGCCCCAACTTCCGGGAGCAAATGGGGCGGAACCGGGGCAAAAACTGGTAGATTTATAGTTTTTGTGGGAACGTGGGTGGTTAACCGCTGAACCGTAAGGGCTTTTTGCCGGGTTCGATTCCCGGCCTTTTATTACTTAATCGACCTTAATTGAGTAACACGTTTCTTGGTTCTACTTACGAGTAAAATGTGTCTGTTATGTAGATGTGAAAGAAAATAAGTAAGCAAATTAAATTAAAAATGATTAAGTATTCACAACAACCACAATCTTGTAAGAAGCAATATTCTTAACAAAACTATAATTATTTTTTATCGACAATGAGGAAATTTTGTTTTCATAAATAACATTTCCATATTTTATTTTATTTTACGCTCCTGTAACATAATGTCTATGACTTGAAACTATTTCAATATTTTTTACACTTGATTTATGCGAAATCATCGTATCAGTGTGTCATTCTTGCTTAATATTAAGTTTATATAAATAAATAAGATATTTTCTACTTAAGCCAAGTCACCTTATTTTTGTTACCTATGCATTATGCACTCTCATAGGTTCAATAAACAAATCCACGTCACTAGCTATCTTTCGCCTTTTTCTCAAACCATTGATTCCTTTATCTTTATCTGAAATCACTCCAAAAAAGAGTGCATCGGTTACACCAATCGTATCCCATTTCCTACCTTATTTATAGCTGTAAAATATTGAAAATGCATAGGCTGTCAAGTTGCATATGAGTCGTTTTATCCTCAAACGTCATCTGATCGATGAGTTTTCAAATGTCACCGTACCGGCGCCTGCTTTATCTGTTTCTATCAAACTGTCACCAAAACTTATCTCTTAACTACCAAACTATAGTCGACCGTAACAAAACTTGCATAAAGTGGATCTTTGTTTACTAGGAAGTTGTGTAATCGGTCTTTCTGGAAACAAAGGAGCAGTGATTCGTATGAGTTGTCGCCAGCATTCCACGATATGGTAGGTCTAGGATTTGATGTTTAGGGCTCCTTGCAAGAAAAAATCTAGTAACAGTTACAGTACAGTCGTACAGCTTGCCCCCTATTCCTACAAATTGACATTGACAGGTGACATGTGTCAATTCGAAATACATTGCCATGAAAACCATTGACGAAGAAACCCGTCGAATTTGCAATGTATACCGAATTGTCACATGTCACCTGTTAATGTCAACTTGGTGAAATAAAGCCTAGCCAAGATGCATAACACTAACTTAAACGTTTTTCGGAAACTATCAAAATATGTATATAGGATTGTCGTCAGCTAGCAATCAGTCGCGTTAGCCGCTTGTGTCAACTCCAAACATTTTGTCGATTTTCGAGAATGTTAGCACAATGCATCTTAGTTGTGGCCTATTTAAATGGAAATGAGTGACTTTGTCAAATATGAATACTCACTCGATTGACCATATGCATCTAGTCTGGTGTATTCAAATGTACCTAATGCAATATTTTGTTACGATGGTTTGTGATTTTTTGTATTCCCTAACTACCTACTCCGAAAAAATTACGAATCACGACAACTAATTACTTAAGCGGGATCTCTCTTAAGATAGTTTATTAATATAGCCCCTAAGTTACCTATACTGCCCCTACATGGCAAAAAAAAACCGCTGGCTTTTTTGTACCGCTTAAACGTTACAGCGTCTAACTTTTTAATTCTCGGCCAGATAAAATCAGTATCACAATATTTGGTGCTGAGACACCGATCTCTTTTGTCAGGTGTACCCAATGGATCAAAAATAATTGATCGCCCGATGCCGACGTCTGTACACAGCCTTGCGACATCGTGTGGACGGACCTTTATTTTTTGTAGCCGGGATTCATGAATGAAAGTTTTGAATTTGAATTTGGAATTTAGTTTTCGGTTTGAATTTTTTATTAGGGTTGCCGGTTGTCAAAGTTTTAGTTCGCGATTCGGGAACTGGAGAAAGTATTTGAATTAATCAACTATTTACTAATATATCTATAATTATTAGTATATTTTCCTAATCTGTAGTGTATTTAAGTGTAAAAATATGTCTAGCTAGTTTTTTTTATAAAATATTCGATAAATGAATTTATTAGATACGTAAACATTTAATTTACTTCACTGGTAGACATATTTATTTTACTTTTTTTAATTTTGAGACCCAGGTGATTCCAAGTTTGTGTATAAAAGTGGTTTGTCAGCTGGGTCACCAGTATTCTTTTAGCAGAAATTAAAGTCTCATTTACATAATATATTTGCACTTATAAACAATGTGTTTACTAGATTTCAGCTAAAACATATTATTAACAGCTAAAAAATAAGAATTATTTATTATTAATATAATAAACACAAACTACGATTTACCACCGATACTGTAATTAGATAACTAATAATACAACAACAAAAATCAAACCAACAGCAACCCTAATAAACGACAAATCATTCGATTTAAAACACTACTTTCCTAAAAATAAAGTCCAATTTTCATTGTCCCAATTTACAAAAGGTACGTCAAGCGTAGCTTAACAGCCTCTGTTGAATTTAGACCTTATTACTCTATGAATAAATTATATTATTATTTACAGAATTTAGACACGTGTCGTGCCCCAGTGGTCCTTCAAACTTATTGTTAGGTCAAAAAACACGCCAAAAACTCACGTATAGATGAATTTTACAGAAGCTCGTAAATCAAGTAATATTAAGCTTTATTTCCGTGCAATAAAATCCTAGATGAGTGTATTTTTATTATGGTTCTGGTGCTCGTGCCATAGAAAACAATGCCGGCGTAAGATTTCTATGGTATTATTAAAAAGGCCTTTTGTTGTGTTTTCCCGTGCGGTGAGAATTTGTTTAAGGGTTCTGGGAAAATAATATTTGTTTTTTTATGGGTACCTACACAAAGTTTACTGACCCTTTTGTGTTTATGCGAGTAAATGCTGAAAGTGCTTTTTAATTTTCATTTAGCCCTGTAGCCTTGGTATTTTAATTACCAAACAATATTAACGTTGTTTTGATACAAACATATTTTACTACTCGTATATTATTCACTAATTTTTAATTTTTATTCAGTAAAAATTTCAAATGTATTTAACTTGAAAAAGAAACGAAATTAAATGAATATTTACTTAGATATTTACTACTATTTTTGAATATATTCACGGTAATTTAATTTATCACATTTTAGTTACTAGTCGTAGCTATTGATAAATTAAATAATACGTTACTGCGAAAAGGTACTAAATAATGTAATCTAATGTACCGTCACACGAAGTAAATAGCTTGAATTATTATTATTATTGTATTAATATTATTAACGCCTAGATGCTTATTGCGTGGCGAATAAATTGGATCTTAATCCCTCTAAATGTTTTACCATCACTTTCTCACGACAACGAATTCCAATTGGGAGGGCCCATTATAAACTTAAAGACCATCAGTTAGGTAGGGTACTGTCCATGAGAGACCTGGGGGTCCATCATGACTCAAAACTACTATTTGAGGTTCATATTAACAGTATCGTCACGAGAGCCATTCAGTCTCTAGGTTTTATAATGCGCAATTCCTCACAATTTTCACACGCGAAAACTATTAAAGTTCTTTACTGCGCCTTTGTCAGGAGTAAGCTGGAGTACGCTTCCCAGATTTGGAACCCCTGTTACCAAACCTATATTGATAGGATTGAACGCGTGCAAAAAAAGTTCATCAAGTTTCTTTGTTTTCAACTTAAATGCACATTTAGTTCTTCCATCTATACAAATATCTGTAAAAACCACCATCTAATGCCTTTGGATAAGCGTCGTGATATTGCTGACATTATTTACTTACTTAAAATCATGAACGGGAGTGTGGACTGCCCCGAGTTGCTTGCCAAACTGTCCTTTAAGACTCCAAGTAGATCTAAAAGGTACTACCCCCCGATTTCCGTACCTTCAGCGTCCTCTAACTATAGACAGAATAGCTTTAATCCGTGCAAGCAGAAAAATAAATAATATGGCAAAAGAGTTGGACATTGACATATTTAATACAAACATCTCATCACTACCGCACATTTTGACCAAAAGGTACTTTGAGTGAGCACAATGCTTGAATCGGCCAGATTATGTGGTAAATTTTCTTTGTTTTAGTAATTGCACTTTGTAGTGTTTTATATTGTTTTTGTTATTGTGACTCGGAGTGGTTAAAACCACCAACAGTGTAACAATTAGGTATAATACAGGTACCTTGTATCTATCGGTGAGAACCTGTAATTAGCTTTCTGTATCTACTTTAAGTTTATGATCTGTTTTAAAGCTGTTGGTTTTCCATAAATAGATAAATAAATAAATAAATATTATTTCCTTAACTTTGCTTTTGATGTTAACGTCAATAGCTAGTGGCTCAACGTTTACTTGATATGACTATAATTTTTAGGGTTCCGTACCAAAATGGTAAAAAAGGAACCCCTGTGGTGAGACTTCGTTGTCTGTCTGTCTGTATGTCACCACAGTAGTTTTCCACAGCAACTACACAAGCTATCAACTTAAAATTTGGCATAGTAGTATAACTTGCTTGCCCACATCTGTTTTTAGTAAAAAAATATGAAATTAATTTTATAAATAATTGAAAAAGTGTCTAGAATGGGGGGTTGAAAATGAAAATGCTTTGATTATAGCAAATGGGACATCGTATATAAGCACTTAATTTGCACATTTTAAACCTATTTATTTTATAATTTTCCGTGACGTACTTTTTGAATTATAACCAAAAATGTTCAAAAAATGACCGTTCCCCCCCTTATTCTCGAAGTTTATGAACCAAAAAATCTGAAAAATTTCTTACTTATAGATAATTACTTATATTTTACGGAAAAAATAAAATGAAGTGTTCAAAATTTATAGTTTTCGAGGAATTGACAAAAACTTTAAAGATCTGTACTAAAATTTTGGCAAGTCAAAATGTACCTTGCATGCAATTAAAATACCTTCATAAAAAGGTAAGTTTTTGAAGTACAGACTTAATTAAATACCAAGCCCTAGGTGCGCGAGTTCAAATCGCACTTGACTGGTTTTTTTATTACATCAAGCATTTAGAACAACGTATTTGTTTCGTATTTTTAATTTAAATCTTCATTGATATCATTTACCGAATAAATAACTTAGTGTAATTATATAAGTAAGTTTAGGAAAACTGGTACTAAACGATTTCACAAAGCATTAGTTAGCAACCGTCTTTATTGATCCCATTCATTATCCGGCTAAATTAAAGCCCGTCATTAAAGGCGTCTAAGCACGTAATTCCATCTCCATTATAATCCTACGGACCCCTTTTCCCGCTTAGAGAAACGAAACATGTATCATACTAATCCCCCTGTAAAAGCGACCTTAATAGTGACACATACAGAATTAGTTTCATTTGTTTAGTAAAATGATATGTTACTTTTGGAATTGTTATGTGAATGTTAATCCTACCCACCTGCAAATCACAAATAGATCTTTTAGAGAGGGTAGAGTGCAAAAGATAATCCAATTTTGTTTCAGTTCTGCTCATAAGGATATGCAGGTGGCAATTTTAATGCATAATGAATGGAAGCTATAGGTTAATATGGCTGAATAGGGGGTGATTTTTCAATTGCCAGATAAAAATACTGTTGTAATGTCAGATAGTTCTGCCCTTTACTTTCATAGGACAAAGTAAAGGAAATCGATAACTGTAACTGTCAGATAGTTTTATCTGGAGATTAGGAAAATCCCGTTATGGTCAAACTACGGTGAGCACGACAATTAATTAATCAAAGTTTGTATATTTGTAATCGCGTTCTGAATGAATATCGCGGAATAGAGGTTTTTTGGGTCAAGAAATTTATCTGTCAAGGTGTCATCTTCAGGATTTTTTTTTAAATTTAAAGTTTTTAAATTCGGTTTCGACCCGAGCGACACTCGGTTTCCCAGGTACTAAGTAATTATTTATTAATTGGCTTGACTATGTAGAACTTGTCTGTCACTAGGTACCTACTCTTGTGAATGATGTATTACATTTTGTGGATTTAAGTTAACTATGTCGTTTCCGGAGTTCAAGCAGTCTCTATACAAAGATTCATTGAAATCGTTTCAGTGATTTAATTTTACTACTTAAACTAAATTTAGTGAATAATATTATCTAATAATGACTACAAAAAATTTTAATGTCAGTACCTATAAAAAATAAGCTCATAATTAATTGTGCGTTTGATAATTTATGTTATTTTCAACGTCTTTAATGCCACTTTTAAATAACGATAAAAACACTTATTTTATTTAACCTCTCACAAGATTGCTCAAACGTTTTTATAAGCAGAGTATATTTTTTGGTTAAAATTTTTCTTAAGATATTTTGATTCTTTAAAAAAATCACAAAACGGTCATTTATACGTTTAGATCGATTTATATTTATTTGTTTCTCGGGCGCTATGTAAAGAGTATATTTTATAAATACCTTCTAGATTTCTGTCATGTCGGGTTTTAGTGTTCACGGCAGTTAAACTAAGTAGCTATCTACCAGAGATCCTAATCCATAGTGATACAACCCTCGTATCTATAAAAAATCACACAGCATAGAATCAATCGGTCCTCAGCGCAAACGAGCCGTTAAACACGATACTAATACCGTCATTACATCGAATAAACATGTTAAATTATAATAAAAACAAATAATACACACAAATCCGTAACAAACTAACAAAAATTTATTGTTAACCTACATCAAACCTAAGCACTATCCTCCGAAGCACCAATACCCCATATCCAAAAAAGTTACTTTTCTGGTTTTGGTTTTGTTTGTGTTAAAATAATACTAGACACGCGCGCGGCGTCGCTCGGTCACGTGCCAGCCGACGGGTTTCGCTAATGAACACGCGCCCACGTACCTTTGTGACCAGTCTTTGTGTCGTGTGCCCACTGTGCGGAGAGGCTAAGTAAATGGAGGCTAAAATCTGGGATTGATAATGAGGCAAATACAAAAGTTCAAGGACCGCCTGTGGTTTTGTACAGTCAAGGTTATAAATAAATAAATAAATATCAGGGACAATCTCACACAAATTGACCTAGTCCCAAACTAAGCTCTAGGCTTGTAATATGGGTACTAGACAACGATAAATATACTTATATAGAGAAATATATACTTAAATACACAGAAAACATCCATGACTCAAGAACAAATACTCGCGCTCATCACACAAATATTTAACAATATTTTATATAAATATACGTTCAAAGTGCCAAAAATATGTAACCACTACCTTATTGCGGTGATATAAGATCGTGGTTACATATTTCTGAGTCTTTGGACGTATCTATGTTTATAACTTTGACTGTACTAATAACGTTTTAAATGTGACCAAAAACGTACTGTTATAAAATTGTTATATTTTTAGAAGTTTGCTTTCTTGTCAGTAATTAATTGATTTATTTAAACGTGTTTGTAATTTGGCCCAAAAACATATTGGATGATCAGAAAACTGTATTTATTTATATCAATATTAAAACAAATATTTTCAGACCGTTGGTCGATTTGTGCTATCATTCAAAATAAAACCTTCAGACAAATAATGCACATTTATTTATTTATTGTTTTTATCATATGGTCAGAAATTTTCTTTACTCATAATAAAATTGTAACAAAATATAAAAAAAAGTATTTAGAAAATAAGATCTTATTTTTAATAAAAACGCCCAAAATCACTTAAAAACCCACACACCCTAATAATTATACATTTTCGCACGCGTTTTTTCACAATTAAATTCCCTGCGACCTCACTCCGCTTGTTAGAGTCGCGTGCGCACCGCGTGGCGAGCTTCATTACCGACCTCTTAGCTACCTCTCTTTGTGTGCCACGTGACCTCTGGGGTATTTTTATTTTTCTAGTAATCGGATATGTTACGCGTTACGTGAGGATTTAAAAAATAGGATAAACTACAAGGTAAATACTGTGGGCGAGCTAAGATAACCTACTATCTACTTCGTAGATAGACTGGAAGAGATCCCATTTGTAAATTAATTTCGCTTTAATTTTATTATATATTGTAATTATTTATATTTTCGCGCAATAAAGATTTTCCATACATACTTTACAAATAAATAAAATAATAAATTTACTTACTCGTAGTTCTGCCTGAACTAAAGTCTCGGCTTACCAGAAATGGTTATAAATTCTTATAGAATTGGCAAAAAAATACTTAGATTAAAATATCTAGGGTTCAGGAAGAAATACTTCACACAAATAAGTATTTGCTCTTTCGAGGATTGAACTCGAGATCGCTGGCAAGCTCACTACCAACTAGGCTAACCGCGTCATATATTATTGTCTTGTACCCATAGTGCATACAGTGCGCGTCAAATAGGTAGGAGCTGCCAAAGCGGCCAAATATATCGCAACACATCCTTATTCCTATAGTAATAAAGATGTGTTGCGATATATAGTCCACTTTCGCTGCTCCTATTTGATGCTGACTGTACAGTGTAAGGAGTCCTGAAAGTCTTTCGGGTTTATGTAACGTCGGCTAGACTAGCATGAGCATATGACAGCGAGCGAGAGCTCAGTTTACACTTTACACCCAAGACCGTTTTAAGGTCTAGTTTTTTTATATTTAACTTTAGACCCAGTGTTCTTCAGCAAGAACAAAAATATACTAGTACTAAACGCCCAACAGTATTGCACTATTCAAGGCCTTAATTTACAACAGTTGTTGCAAGAAGAAACCACCATTTATTGTATATGATAAAACAATGTTGTGTTAGAATTAAAAAGTTGTCTGGAATTTATTTAGTTCCGATGCAGGCAAAGTTATATGTGGGCGGCGCGCTATTAAAAGTTATTGTTCTGTGAGAAGGACAAAGGGCACTAGGAGCTAGGAGGATCGATATTTTTTTATGAGATTGTCCCCTGCCATTTATTTTAATTTTCAACAGTAGACGTGTGACTGAAATATCTGCTATGTTATTCTGTTGACACATCGCCGTTCAGTTCTACTCAGTCGATGAATAGCCGGCGAATTTACATCGTCCGTCAAAGTGGGTAAATGACATTCAACTGCCTGCACATTTATTTAGTCGCTGGTTTGACAGCTGGCCGTCTGTGAAACCGGCGACTAAATGAATGTGCAGGCAGTTGAATGTCATTTACCCACCTTGACGGACAACGTAAATTCGCCGGCTATTCATCGACTGAGTAGAACTGAACGACGATGTGTCAACAGAATAACATAGCTGCCTCTTGTTTTAAAACTACATAGTCAACGTTACAATGTTACAATTGACAATCACTACATAGTATAAAACAAAGTCGCTTCCCCGCCGTCTGTCCCTTTGTATGTACGCTTAGATCATTCACACAACGCAAAGGATTTTAATGCGGTTTTCACCATCAGTTACATAATTTTTCACGGAAGGTTTATGTATTATAGTACCCGGAGCGAAGCGAGGGCGATTCGCTAGTCATAAATGAATAAACGTTACAAATCACTAAGTAACCTTTTCGTTTTCACTCGTTGGACCATTTTCATAAGGCAGTTCACACCTGACGTTAAAACGACAGCGTACAAAATTTATCACTCAGTTATATCAACCATATTTATTATTTTCTATATGGAAAGTCGAGTAGATATAATACGAACCTATTAATCAATTTCGGTCACCATGCATAACTCGCAAGTGACAACTGGACGACGAGCTAATTCTAATGTCAACGTGTTAAGGTACAAAATCATTAGTTTTTATTGTGTTTGTGTTGACAATTTTGGGGCTATTAAATAGGCGGATAGCAAAGAGGGTATGAGATTTTTTTTATTTATCACGACTTTATTAATATGTAATTTCATCAGTTTTACCTTTTATTAATATTGTCTTTGTGCTTCATTATTATTTTAGTTACCTCGAAATCGGGTCATTTTAAAATTTTGCGGAGACCACTCTGTTACTATTTGTATGGAGCTCCCGCTCTGTTACCATGCATTATTACAAATATTACATAAATACTAAGCATCTTTTTTCGATTCCGATAATCAATTTATTTATTTATCGTATGGCTTACAAATTATACTTATATCATAGCTTAAATTTACACTTCCTAAGGTATTCTGCTGCGTCGCTCGTGAGGGTTTTGTAGTCTTCTATCCCTCCTCCGTATTTTGTTAGGGGGCACTCCAGCACGATATGGCGCACTGTTTGTTTCGGGTGTCCACATTCACATGATCCACTTTCACTCCAACCCCATTTCTTTCGAAGGTGTGCGCAGTGGCCAACTCCCGTCCTTAAACGGTTGAGCAGACACCAAACACGGCGCGACTCTTCAAACCCAGAGGGGCGGGCTCGTGGAATCAGTACGAACATGTCATTCGGTTCAGCGAAGGTTGTCCATTCCGCGACCCAGGCAGTGTTCAAATTCCACTCCAGTTGGTGTTGGTGCAGCAGTAGCGCTGGCGGATTACGGGACTTCAGTCTCGTGGCCTCAAACGTGGCCAGGTCCATATTGATGGGCAGATCGGGTCTTTCATAGGCCTTACCTATTTCTCGCCGGAGATGTTGCATGCGGCGAAGGTGGGGCGGAGCAATGCCACTCAAGGCCGGCAGCCAGTGTACAGGAGTTGGTCTCATACAGCCCGTAATCAGGCGCATTGTGTGGTTGAGCTGCGTGTATATATAGCTGACTGAAAATCATTCAACATTTCACTCAAATAACCGCAGAAAATGGATAGTGTAAACAGAAACTTTTTTTTAGGTTGGGACAAGTTTGACTGCACAAAATTTGAAAATGACCTAATTAATAAAGATGTGTTGCGATATATTTGGCCACTTTCGCCTATCTATTTCATGCTGACTGTACAAACCTGAAGGTAGTTTTTAAAGAGCTATTGCGCTATATTTCACTTGAATTGTGTACAAAAGGCGACGTCATCTAAAAAACCTTACGTCGTGGCCCCATCAGGTGACACCTTTAATTTTTTTTATTACAAACAGACATTTTGTAAGCCAGCCCGATTTATCGGCCGAGGACATCGGAAATAACCTTTTTTTCCTGTCGGTTAATATTATAACTGATGGTGACGTCGGGCCCATTCACACGCAACGGGTTGATAAGCCGAAGATAACCGTTAGAATCAACCTGTTTAGGGTTAAAATTATAAAAGTTGAATAAATTTAGGTAAACTCAAGATAAATATATATCACGGGAATCTCACACTAATTGACCTAGTCCTAAAATAAACTCTAGGCTTGTATTACTTATGGGTATTAAGCAACGATAAACTACATAAAGAGAAATACATAATTAAAATATATGTATTTAAGTATGCATCCATGACTCCAAAACAAAAACAACAACTATTTGCCCATACTGTGATTCGAACCCGGCACCGCTAGCTTCATAAGCAGGGTCACTACCAATTAACCGCGTCGACACAAAGAAAGAAAACAAGAAAAATATTTGCAATCAACACAGTAGTACTCGAACCCACGTCCGAGCAGTTACTGGTTATCCACTGATCCATTGACTAATGTCCGGTTTCTATACTCAACCCACAGACAGATAAACCTAGGATAAAATTTCGACATTTGCCAGATACACCATGTATCAAATTTTTATTTGAAGTTAGTTATCTATCCGCGGTTTGAATATAAGGCTCTGACATGAGTCATGCATTATGAAAGAAAGAAAGAAAAAGCATTTATTCAGTGACACATACAGCACCTAATTACATAGAGTACAGATGAATAATAATACCAAAATAAATCACAAAAGTGAACTTAAATACTACCTTCAAACTTAACAGTACAGAAAACTAAATAAGGTGCTATGGCCACCGAAATGTATCGCCGCTCAGCATAAAGTTGCGGCACCTACTTGATTCTGTAACGCTGGTTTTCTGTGGTGAGCGGTACGTGTTGGTGAGAGCGGGACAGCGAATTTAGAGCTATTTTTAAGCTACTTCATTGTAAAACTGTTACCTTGCACAATAAAACAAGCCATCAACATATTCCACGGTTTTTAAATTACGCATTCAACTGTTGACAACCAGCGCAAATCGCCAAAATGCAGAACAACAAAACCTTTTTTGAGTTATAGCAAATAAAAATTATACGCTTATAATGTTAAATGTCAGAACACTGAACACCAGTGGCGTGTAATTGGTAACAATTACAATATTTGCTGAGCACCCCTGCTTTTGTACTTGTGATGTTTATATTTTTTCTAAATAGTATTTGCTTGGCAAATAGCGGGTTGAGTTGCGAGATTCTGGCGATTTGAAGCGCCCCGGAGATAATTGTGACGTTCTCAATATAAAGGGACCTTATGGAGGCAGGCAGATACGCTCTTCTTATTCTTGTAACTATACGAATACTATGGTAACAGTTCTAAAAAAGGCGCAACCGCCTGCCACCATAAGGTCCCTTTATATTGAGAACGTCACAATTAACGTTTCGTTGGCGACGTAACTTTTAGACAACATTTTAAAATTTAAACAAATATAATAAACACTTATTTATTACTGAGTTTGACTTTAAGAATGTAAAAATCACAAAATCTACTGGAACATTTATTTTTATTTTTGCTTTTAGTTTAGTAGCTCTATTTAAGTAGACCTTTTCTTTATAAAACTCTAAAAAAAAATTACACCCATCTTACCCTCTTAGCATTCAATTAATTTAAAACGTTGGAAATTATAGTAAGTACCCTACATGCCAACTTTAGAATTTCTTACTTCAGTAAACGTATGGGTATAATAAATTCGTTAAGTGCCAATATTAATATAATACTAACCTCCATATTTCAAACTAAAAAAACCATATTGCCCACTTTGCCAAAAATATTGTTTGGTAACTCTAGTTACCGCGTCAACCGCGTGTTTCGCGCCAAAACGCGTCCTCTTAGCTTCTGTAACTTGCACCCTAGTTTGCCCGGCCCTCGCCTAGGTGAAGTAAAATATTACCGAAAGGGATATTTGTCCATTGTTAAACCACGACACAATTAATATGGCGTGCATCGAAGCCCTTACATCGTTGACCTAGAGTCTATTGTTGCTTGATCTACGCGCCATATCAACTGTGTCCTGCTGTACTGAAGTTTGTTTTTCTTTTATCTTTTTATTTCAAACAATAAACACTGATTTCTCTAGATTAGGTATTGTTGTAACGGCAAACAGTTTAGAATTTTGTGAATTTTTATCAGCATTTTTTGTGACTTTTATGATTTGAGAGGTTCTCTTGTTTTTCTTGTCTTGACCTCTGATTGAAGAGTATTTTTAAAATAATAATTTAATTAACTACTGCAATCGTTAAGAGTTGCAAATTATTAACTTTGTTAGGAATAGTAAGCTGGGATCACGATTTAAATACCAACTAGCGGCTGAGAAAACTTAACAAATTTATACAGATTGCTCAAATAGTACATAGAATATCTATGTATTTGTGAATCAACCCATTATGTGCGCGCCTTGATTTCCAGTTTTTATCAATTTAGTTTATATATAAATAAATTTAATAATATTAACTTACACCTTAAATTGATTTAATAAAACCTAAGCGTGTGTAGTTATCAGTACGTTAAAAAAAACCATTTTACGCAAGAAAATTTAGTTACTCATAAAAATTCGCTCCCCCACATAACTTAAAAAGCTTACGATTCGACACATCATTAATAGAAATGTTATCAATAAGCCCCAAGTTCCCCTCGTAATTGGCAAGGGGGCATATGTCCCCGGCCTCCCCATCATTATCAGTGCAGCAATCAAGTGGAACTCGCTTCTGCTTGTTAATCTTGTATGTGTCAATTTTATTGTTTTTTTTTTAATGATGTGTTTTTATGGGAGGGGTTGATAGTTATAAATTGGTACCTAGATACTAAATAATAGTTAGATTTAAACCAAGTTCAAGTGGGTATGAAGTTCTCTGATCAAATTAATTACTAGTTACCTGTTATGAATTTGACTGTAATTTTGTGACATTGTTAGAAAACGAATAACTTTTTCAGCCATGTCTCCAGGACGTAAACTTATCTTCACTGAGCCACGTCAGGTCATAGAAAACGGTTATTTCTCATGTCTCTTGAGATGGACATCGCAGCCAAGATTATATCGCCATTATTAGACATACATACACCAACAAATTAGAGGAATATAAACAATAAAATAAATCGCACCCACAACCAGCCAAAACACTTCCATATTTTTCATATTGGTGTTCGGTGTCCAGGTATCTTTCGCGTGTAAATAGAAAACATTTGTAAAAAGAAGAAATATCCGTTAAAAACTTAAGCTGCAAATGTCCTAATGATTTCAAATAACACTTGCCACTTTCGACCACTTGACTGTGAAACCCTAAAAATGACAAATCATAAACAAGCATCCTGTTGTTAAAAAATCACATTAGGGGTGTCACCACTAATGAAGCTATTGTCGGCAGCCAATTGTTCTGTTCACTGGGCACAACCCTACTGCGTGTTTCCGACAGAAGGTCATAACTGCTAACCAGTGTCATAACAACTCCAACCCTAATTTTAGGATTAAGTAAGTGTAAGGCAGTATGTAGTTTGAAAGGGCTATGGAGGATTTGTTTTATGAAAGTTAGCCAGGCGATTGTCATTACCTACTGGTTATTGCGGGTTTCATTAACGTCAAATGTATGATGTTTGTGCGATTGACTCATATCGCATTAAAGGGAGAAATAGAAGTAGATAAATTAATAAGTAGGTATGTAGGGACAATCTTACACAAATTAACCAACTGCCGCACTCAGAGACGTCAATTATTTTTTAAGTTTCTTTAAAGTTGCTGCGTCTTATTC
Source organism: Tortrix viridana (assembly GCA_963241965.1). Taxonomy (NCBI): domain Eukaryota; kingdom Metazoa; phylum Arthropoda; class Insecta; order Lepidoptera; family Tortricidae; genus Tortrix; species Tortrix viridana. Next base: position 3,823,259 of record OY725171.1, on the reverse strand, counting down.
TATTGCTATACAAAGAAAGTGACAGCTGCTACTTTAATGAAACTTAAAACTTAATTGACGTCTCTGAGTGCGGCCGCAAGTCCCTTTTTTAGCCCAGCTTTTATTATTAAGTAAATGTCCTATTATTGCATTGTCAAAAGGAAATGAACAAGTCCAAATTAGGTGGGTATACGAGTTCAACGGAGATCCGTGGCCACCTTCCGAGTGCAGCGTATATTCAGATTCAGGTGTCACTTAATCCACTACAATAACGGGAACTGGTTATAAAATAAATTACAATATTTAAAGTAATCGTACTGCACTGTAATAACTAATAGTAAATTGTTAATCAAGGGATGCACCTAATTCACACGAGACCATTTCGAGTGTGAAATAAATGGTGACTTTCTCCCGAGTTAAATACTCTACTTTTCATTTCGATTATAGGGAAATCATACAAGTATTTTATAAAAATATTCCGACAAATTGAGAACTTCCTCCTATTTTCACGCGAATTGACGCCGCCCGCCGGCGCCCGCCTTTTGTTTCGTAAAGTTTTTAAGTTTCGAATTCTAGCTTTTGACATTTTCAATGGAATTTTTTGAAAAAAGAAGATAGGATTTTAGCAAGGCTCAGTACAGGCTTAGTTTTTTTTTTATAATGTTACTAGGTATAATAGAGAGGCTGTATAGATTTCTGCTACTGCACAGGAGTCCATAAACATAGTTTTTGGTCAAATTACTTATCTTCCCTAGGGTTGACATGCATCACTTTCAACCCGTTTCTAAGATAAACAACGGCCTATAATATACCTTCAGAGTATGAGACATAAAATGTTAAATAAAAGTTATGAATAATATAGCGACAACTTTAAAATGGTTCAAATAAATAATAATACGTTCAAATGGCAAATTACCACAACGGATTGACATCGTTTCACCACCATCGTTATAGTCGAATTATTGTCATTATGCCGAGGTGATCGAATTACCAACTGGCGTACGCGTCGATTCGCTTAGTTAGTTTGAATGGACACGGGCTGGTGGTTAAATTAGCTTGTCAAATGACAATGGCATCACACGTAGTTAAACGCTATTTCACCAGTATTATCCCCAATAAAAGGCGATAGCTTTTTAGCAGGACAAATAGTAAGATGGAAGCGATCACGTCTTAAGCTCGGCAATTAATTACTCAGAGACCCCAGAAATAAGTTGCTGTTCGGAATAACCCCTTAGTGTAGTGTTTGAAGTACTTATATAAATAGCCACTTTGAACTTTCTATAACAAGTATGATCCTGCCTATCTAAAGGTATCCGTATCGAGTAGATATCTATCTATCGACTCAAAGGGTCGTAGCAACGCCCCTGGGGTTTTAACAATATGGTTTAAATTTTCCAGCGAGTTCATTGAATCAGGGGAACAATGCAGTTTAAAATGTTAGTGAGGGTTGAGAATTCAAAAAGCTCTAATCAAAACTATTTGACGATTGTTCTAACATTTTACATAACATTAAGACATAAAAAAAATAGCTGGCGACAGCGAAGCGAAATCTGTAAAGAAAGTTTTCACCGGCACCAAAAGCTAAGGCTGAGTACACGTTCGCTGTTCGGTAAACCACTTTAAATGTTGAGCCACTATAGAACCTTGTCGCAAAAAGTATTTCCTATCACTCTTTATTAGATCAAAGGCTCATAATTCTTAAATGGCCAAACGAATTTTCATCAAACCGAGCTAAGAACACTCTCGATGAAAAAGAAGAAGATAAACATTTATTCCTGACAAATATCAACAAATGACAGAGAAATACACAGAAAGAATGTAGTCATGAAGTCACCTTAATAGTAATCTTTATTGCGTGGAATTGGGTAGGTTATAGTGTTCTTCTTTAAGTTATTTAGGTACAAAAAAACACAAACAAAAGCCAAATCAACATTGATCCATCCGTTTGGGAGCTACAACGCCACAGATACACTGATACACAGACAAACAAACACACAGATACACACGTCAACTTATACCACCCCCCTTTTCACGTCGGGGGTTAATAAGCCAGTGATTGATCTTTCTCGTGACTTGACACTGTCATTGTGACAGTACTGTCAAAATGCATAACGCTAAATTTAGCGCTTTCAGAAAACTATCAAAAATTATTTGTCGTTAGCTTCAGAAACAGCTTCACCAACTGATGCCCGGTTCCTATATTCAAACCGCGGATAAATGTTACTTCAAATTCAAATTTGACACATGTTGTAAGTGGCAAATGTCAAATTTTAACTTGAGGTGTCCTTGTCTATCCACGGTTTGGATATAGGAACCGGGCATAAGAGATTACTTGTGTGTCAAGTCAGTTCAACGTCAGTTTCATTTGATTGCAACGTTGTTGCATTGCGGAGAAAAGTGACCCCCTCTGTATAATATCTTATATTTTAAGCATAGAAGTACCTACATATAACCACCCGTGTTTTATGCAGACAGAGTTACAAATTCTGTCATTAATAAGTGTTTTACGTGACTGTGGTTAAGGAATTTGGGGGCACGCCAAGTCGAGCAAAAAAAAGCGCGGCCGTACCCATTACGGTACCCAGTACATCCGAAGCCATTCGGGCCATTTTCGACCCCCTGTAACTTCTTTGTGGAAAAAACTAGAAGCTTACATTTTCAGTGACCAAGATGGCATTACTTAGCTAGATATATTTCCAAATTACATTAAATTTGATTATTTTTTCTATTACTTAAATCTTAACTACGGAAGAGCTATTTTGTACGATCATTTACATAAAAGAATTATGTAGCAAACTAAATAATCATGTCATATGGAGCATATTTTAGAGCGCCTTTTTTGAAACGCGAGCTTATGGATAGACATCGAAAGGCCGGTATCAAACTAAAGTAATACATATTTCAAAAGCAATAGAACCTTCATAGCCGTAGCCGTTCCGTCATTTAATATCCCCTTAATGTTTCAATTATTGGTAATTTTGGTACTGGGGCATGAGTGGGGCGGCATGGGGGGTGCGACCCCGTTAATCCTTAAAATCGGCTTCGATTGATGCTTGACTTGCTTGCCTGGAATTAGGGAAATGGTTACACAAGTTATCAGTCACAAATTGTGGCTGCCGGCACCCAGATTGCTGAAGAGAGGATTTCCTGGGTTGCTCGTGAAATAAAATTCGATATGAATGTACTGTATTTAATTACTGTTTGGAAGATATAGTGCCAAAGTTGGCGTACAGGTACAGTACCGTGAGTTTCACGGGCGATCTGAGGGACGTCTGGTCGTCTGTGAAACCAGCGACTAATTGAATGTGCAGGCAGTTGAATGTCAATTAACCACCTTGACGGACGATGTAAATTCGCCGGCTATTCATCGACTGAGTAGAACTGAACCACAATGCGTTAACAGAATAACATAGTTGGTCGGAGTTAAGAAGAATAATTTGCCAAAATTTCAAAATTTTTAAATTTAATGGTAGGTAGAACCCCAAGTCTGCAGTGTTCTGTTAACGTATCCCTCTTAACATTGACTGAGACGAAAAATAACCGGCGAATTTACATCGTCCGTCAACGTGTGTGAATGCCATTCAACTGCCTGCACTTTCATTTGACTAAATTAAAACGCAGGCAGCCATTTAACAACTCGACTGTAAGTTTTTATATTTTCGTCTATACCATATACCACCCCACTTACCCCACCCCACTCACCTTTGCTTTAACGTTTCTGTATGTTGAAATGTTATAATTTTTAGGTCCGCCATTTTGGAATTCTTTTAAATTATAGTAAAGTGTGATGCGCTCAGAAGAATCGTTATTGAAATCGGGACAAACGTTCAGTTCCGACAACTTTGTACTCGTATATCTATTAGATATACACTGGCCCGCCAAACTAAGTATCACACTTTTAAAATTGCAATAACTAAAAATGGCTATTTTGTTGTTTTATCTTTTTTTTAAGTTGAAAATGTTACTGTTTATTTTAGTTATAGTTGGAAAGAAAGCTGATAAAATTTGCTATAAAACTTTCTTTACTTTAAATCTCTAACTTATATAGTTTAGAAAATATTAAATTTTAAAAGTGTGATACTTAGTTTTGCGGGCAGGGTATATTATATAGCACTGTCAATTCTACCTTTTGTCCTCCACCGAGCGTGACAAGGATTCGCGTGATAAAAATAATTTTAGCGTAATGATATGGGTTTGACAAAATTGTCTACCCGGGAGTCGAACCGACTACCAAGAATCGGAAGACACTAAATGCTGCAAAATTATGGAGATAGGAAACTTAAAACAATCTTAATTTTTATCATCATAAATATGATAATAAACTATGGATATCACAATAATAAGTGACGTGTACTTAAAAAACGACAATTATACAGATGTACGTATTGAATATATCTAAAAATACGACATAATAATTTGCCGGAAAAGTTCGTTTTTATGCTTTTCCTGTCACGGTTACTGAAGCTACCTGAAAAGCAAGGTAAATATTTGATTTGATAATAAGGATGAATCCTGGGAAAAACATAATAATTCTATTGAGTCCGTCGGTGAGATTATCAAAAAATATTGAACACGTATTTTTTGCTTTATCAAATCAATCAAAATCAAAAATATAGCATCAAAGTTCGGGAGTAGGGGCTCGTGACGTCACAACGTGGTAAAAACGTCACGTGGAACTTCAACGCACTATACCTTCGTAATTTTTTTGTTTAATTGACAAAATAAAAATATGTGTTCAATATTTGACGGACTACATATAATTTTTCAGGACACTAGCCTACTGATGTTTGATGTACTCGTACCATTTAGGGCCGAATTTAAAAAAAAAAGGTGCTCACAGATACACGGAGGGTCAGAAAATGACAGAAGCTACATTTTATCATGAGAACACAGTTTCCAAGGAAGGATTAATCGATTTTACTTATGCGGACGAAGTCGCCGGCCAAAGCTAGTATTAATATATTTCCATAGAATTGTCAGGACGCCGTCTAACAGTCGGTCTCAAAAAACTACAAATGATTGTTAAATAATTTTAATGTCAGACATTTTGTTTTTCTCCGACCGCACTTTCATGCCACCGACTTGAAGGGGGTTATTCTTATATCCACTTGACTTTGTTGGCCATCGAGATCGATGCGTATAAATTTAATTTTAAGATTTTAACTTTGTTAAGCTTCGAAAATGAAGGTCCAGTTTATTATGTATTATTTTTACAATGAAGTCTATAATAATTGTGATTGTAAAAATTACATACATGCTGGGCTTTATTCAATTCAATTCAATTATTTATTCATAAAAATGCACTTTTTATTATTATTAAAGTTTTCAGCAAACCAAAAATAATAAAACCGCCAGGCGATCTTAGGACCTAAAAGAGCAGCTGGGCTTATGCAGTCTATTTAAATAAAAAAATCTCGAGATTTATAGAATTTGTCTCGTAAAATTTCATCATTTCAGTATATAATTAAGTCATTTAAATAAAATAAATAATTACCACCAAGTTTCACCATAAATTTTATGGTAAATAGGCTAATAAGCTTCACTGAAAAATATGCATTTAAATGTATTTTTACACAAATAAATGGACTATATCCAAAGAGGAAATATAATAATTTAAGCAAGTTATTCAACAAGAATTTTCCTTATAGCTTTAGCTTTGCAACCACAAACAAAACAACGTTATAATTGTTACATTTGTAATTTTGTATTGATAACTTTGAGTTTTTTAATTTATGGGTATACGGAAAGTGAATGGCTAAACAATACTACAGGCGTCAATTAATACGTAAAATAATGAGATATCTTTTCCTCACTCACGAGGCCAATGCGTAGACAATTATCAACACGGAACGGTAGGAACAAATATAATACAAATCGTTGTAATTGTTATACATTATTATTATGAAAAAAATATTTAAAATTCTTACAGTTAGATTATCTTTGCATACTCTGCTTTATTTTTGTATCGTACATTATCTTAAACGCCACAATTTAGGCAAAATTCTTGTAAACTGGTAATTTCGTAATGATTTATGTGACAACTAGAAAAATGCTAATTAATAAAATTAAACAAATTGTTAAACACTAAGGCTTTCTAATCATTGAAATGACCTTATAATAATCACATTTAATAACGACCGAATAACGTACGTCATATGTATAGTCCAATAAACGCCTTTACTTTTCGACGTTTTTTATAACATTTAGATCCAAATGTGGTAAGTGTTGGTCGACTATACAACAAAATTAAATGTCGACCGTTCGACATCGACAATATCTCTCTCGCCTCCGAAATAGCCGCGTTTCTACGCAAAATCGCTCCATCACTCACCAGCCTGCAATCATGGCTCCTCAAATAATTCCCTACGTAATTCGTGCCTAACAAAAAACACGAATAATATAATTATGTGTTCGCCTTGAGTGTGAAATGAGCAGTTCAATAGGGCCTTCCGTAACGGTTTGAAATGTTAAAAATCATTGTAGAAAAAAAGGTTGAGAATAAATTTTTGTTAGTTTTAGACGGATGTTGGATTTTTAAAGCAATTACAACTATTTAGTGTGCAGCAGGAATGTAAAAATAGATTGTCATCTAAATAGTAGGTATTTATTCAATGTCTTTTTTTTTAAAGTGTGTTATCGTTGTCTGGTAGGTATACTTGGCTTATTCTGTTACAAACCTGGAGCTTTGGGACTAGACCCATTAGTGTAAGTTTGCCCCAGTTTTTTTTTATATCCAAGCGCCGTGACATGTGCGCATGGTACTGAATCATCAATCCACAGAATTTAAAATTTTATTTCTCACTAAACTGTTACAGTATAAATTTCACTGCATCCCAAAATGAATTACATATAATAGAGTACATTATTGACAGACTATTAATAATAAAATAACAAGTTCTACGCGGCTGCAGTCGCTGCTAAAAGTTAGTTTAAATTGATTAAATCTAACAGCATTTTTTGGCCGCTTGCATAAAAATAATAAATCCAGTTACTTTCAATCTTAACTACTTAGATTTAAGACTGAAAGTTCCGTAAAAATGTATATATGTACATAATATGTAGACATACGTCTACCTAAAGTAAGATATAGTTTAGTTTACATCACAAGCTTGGGTAAAGCTAAGCACAAATCAGAATCACTAAAGGTGCATTATTTTTAGGTTTAATATAAAATTGTCCGTACAGTTTCTCAGAAGTGGGATCTAGATAGAATCGTTCGGGTGACGCGAGGTGCTGTGCGGGCGCAGGTTGAAGTCCCGTCGCGGCTCGCGAGCTGTTTTTTTTTTTAAGATATCAATTCACGAAGGATTTTTAATATTCTTGCAAACGGGATAACGCTGCGAGCGTCCTCGGCACGATGCCGATACCGCAAGTGGGGGCAATGGAGGGATTTATAAGTTAGTTTTAATTAAATTATATTTTATTTTTCTTAAACATACCAATTTAAAATTAATCCTAATTAATATAATGCTTCCCGATGATGTGTGAACCGTGTAGGTATTTGTACTATGACAAGTGCGCTATGGGTGGATCCCATGGATATTTACAAATGCATTACCGACACAGGAGGATGAAACAGCTGTACCTAATATACAATAATAATATATTAAGAAAACGTTTATATAACGTAATATACAATAATAATATGTTAAAAAAAGTTTATATTTTCAAACCTAGAGGTAATATTGTTTTAATGTCATTACTTAACAGATAGCTTAGGTACAGTCAATATCATAAATATGTGTACAAGTTTAGTACCTTGTCACTTTTATCGCAGTGACATTCATAATATATGGCAGTTTAAACATGACATTAAATAGACAAGGAGCTAAAATGTACACATATTTATGAACTTGACTGTACATCTGTTTCCTCCTCCTATGCCAGCTATTAATAGTACCTAACTAAAAAGTTCCACTTTTTTGACTTTTGATGATTAAGTCATATTTGGAAAGATTATGAAGGCTCAGAATGATATATTCAAAGCATTCGGCTCAGTATCTAAAAAGTAAAAACAAAATATTTTTCGTCAAGTGGGAGTCGGATTTTACATATTCCATTCAAAATCCATAATAGCGCCTGATGAACCCTTTGAGCAAACTATATTTACCCTTATAACTTAATAACCCCTGCGTCAAAAATTATTAAAATAATGTCAAATGATAGATAATTTATTCAGCCCTAATTTAAATTAAGAACCATTTATGTCATTATCACCAGAAATAAGTTATAATTATTTTAATACTAAAATCGGGTATAAGCTCGTTGTCAAATCTCGGTCCCCCCCGTTGATGTCAAAATCAATATAACCCGGATCTAAAATCTTTGTTTATTGTCCTAGAACAACAAAATTGGTGCCATTTAACGCGCATTTAAGTAAATTTTGGGGCAGTATAGAAACAAGCTAAAAATAATAGTTACTTTTTTTAAAATTCAAAAACCAACATTTTTCAGAAAAAATGTATGGGAGGTACCAAAAGGGGGCGATTTTACCCCTAAAAGCGGAGTCCATATGAAAGGGCGTCTCTTAAAACCCCGCCATACAAAATTTCAAACCGACCTACCGAGCCAGTACCCCTTTAAGGAGCCGCCATTATGAACGTTTTAGTTACTTAGCCGATTGCTTTGAAAATCAATATCTGAGGCTAGGTGTGCATTTCAAATATGACCCCATTATCAGAAGTAAAAAAAATAGATTTTTTTTTTTATTAAATTAGTTTTTTTTTATTAGTAAGATAGTTGCTTTAAAAACCAATATATTTATAAGAAAACAGCTAGTTCACTGTGAATGCAAGTTACTAACTACATAATATACCTACGGTTAACCATGGTTGACGTTACAAACTAAACGTAAGAACAACACTTAAAACAGTAAAGTATATCTTGTAGAATTTCGTAGCCTCGTCCGGAGTTGAACCCACTGCGCTATCTCCACGTCACCACGTACGGCGCTACGTGCGACATTTCGCTGTGGGAATAGAAATTTTATCGCATGATTTAGAATAACCCACCCAGTTTCTTAATAAGACGTGTGTGCTTTAGTTGAACATTCCCGGCCTTATTCGAACTCCTCGCAGTTGCTGCTCACCTGGTACTTTACTTTACTTTGGTAGCTGGTATTTCTAAAGCATCAAATTTTCACAGTTAACTTCCTTTTTTGCTTTTTTAACCATATTGCTTATTGACGATACAACCTTTATTGATAAGCGGATAAGAGCTATCATAACTTTTCTTTTTCTTATTTTCTTTATTTGATTTTAAAAGAATTAAGAATAAAACTGACATACACAATGCAATAAGTTCCAAAACATTACATAGCGAACTATTTATTGCATTGTTGTATTACAGTACCCCAATAAAAACCAAAGGGTCACACAACCTCAGAAACAAAAGTTGTCTCTCTTGTTCCAGAAAGTTAAGAGTTTAAAAACCATTTTTTTTGGTTTAAGATATATCCGCGTAATCTGTGTCGAAATTATATGAGTTAAAAACTCCTAAGTCGTTAACTATTAGGAACAGAAGGGACAATGTTGAACCGAAATCTGTGTATAACCCAAATAGATAGGAGCAGTCAAAATGGCCAAATATATCGCAACACATTCTTATTCCTACGGTAATAAAGATGCGTTTCTGTATGTTTGGCTACTTTCGCAGCTCCTATCTATTTGATGACGACTGTACATAATATATTGTTTATAAAATTGTTAGCCGTTAAATAATACACTGTCGGCAAAAAAAACGGGGTGACTGAAATAAACTAGGCACAAAGTAACCATTTATTTTGCTCGACAGTGAAGTAGTTCTTGCAGTGAAACTTTTGCTTAGAGATTTTACCACATAAAACCAGTATAGACAGATTGTAGTGACATGAATGCGATCTCTTATCCCTCTAACATAGAGATTTATAACGAGCATTAAAAAAAAACAATACGAAATGATGCAGCGTAAAAATCAATACAAAAATCGATTCAACTTTCAACTCTAAGCTGTCAATGATGCAACTCATAATGATCTGAAAAAGTGCAATTAACAATACAAACTTAGTAATGCGTTTAGAAAAATTAAGAAGTAACACATCCACGTAGATGCTAGGGAGACCGTGGGCTGTTTTAGTAAATTGGTTAATCCAACAAACGGAATAATAGTACAGGTAGGCAAACATTTCTTACTTTTGTTCGAGCGAAGCCGGGGCGACTACTAGTATTACTGTGAAGGAAGACTCGTGATTGCTTATTGTGAGGTATTAGGATACGTTTCTTTTGTGCTGTGTGTTTGGTCTGATTTATAAGAGACAGCGATTTTCGAAAAGATATATATACTTAATTGGTAAATGAAACCACATGAAACTATATATTGCGTGTATTATAAATAAGTACAGTGCAATAGCCCTTAAAAAGTATTTCAGGTTCAGTATTCGTGGCACGAAACAAATTAAATGGGGCTGCATATAGTGGTTGCGTAATCGATCACGGCCTAACACCTATAGCACTCCATTGACGCAACCAGGTTACGCATACTTTTGGCTGGAGCTTAGGGTTTAGGTAAAGTAGTTAGTCATAAGAGCGTATTTAAGAGAAAGAGAAGTACAAACCCAATGGTTATTTCATTGTCAATACAGGTTTTTATTTTGAATTTCGAAGTATTTTTAAGCCGCTTTTTCTACGTTAAGGACGATTTCCACCGACTAAACGGCACGGCAACGGATTTTACTTGTAGTAATTAAAGTCTATATTACCAAGCCCGCTTGACAGCGTGACGCGGAACCTGCCTGCTGTCAACGGGTTGTGCGCGACTTTGTAATATAGACTTTAATCACTGTGTAAACAGTTTATTTTCGTTTAAAGATTGTAAAATCCGGTGCCGTGCCGTCCGGTCGGTGGAAATCGTCCCTTAGTTTGAATGTTATTACCTAAAAGAGGTACAAATTTAATCACTTTGCCAATTTACCTCTAAACATCACTCTAATTTTTTCCATACTAGTACTTGTACAGTCAAAGTTATATACGTCCAAAGCCTCAAAAATATGTATCCACGATCTTATGTCGCCGTAATAAGGTCTTGGTTACATATTTTTGGCACTCTGATATATTTATACTCGTAACCTTGACTGTACCTGTCATGTATTTCTAGCTTAGCTATGACGTACCCTGTTTTCTGCGGCATAACTTAGCTTAGCATAGCATGGCACATCTAAACCGCCTATGACTTGACCCACGCCCAAATATTTGAGATCTAAATACGATTGAATATCACAAATGAAGACGCGGCGTGCTGCAGTAAGTAGCCGTCAGGTCATTTATCAGTCTGACAGCTACACGGAGATACCTACCATGGAACCGCCATGGGGAGAGTTACTGTAGCGAATCGCTTCAAAATCATCATCATCACTACATAGTATAAAACAAAGTCTCTTCCCGCCGTCTGTCCCTCTGTACGCTTAGATCATTCAAACATGCAACGGATTTTGATGCGGTTTTAACCGTCAGTTAAATAATTTTTCACGAAAGGTTTATGTGTATAATAGTACCCAAAGCGAAACGAGGGCGGGTCGCTAGCGCTTAATAAAAAAGAAGGGAACGTAGAAAACAGCGATATAGAAATTAAAGATTGGACTTATAAAGTTAGGACTAATAAAAAAAACTATGCAGACTTCAAAATTCAGTTTTAAATTTAAAACAATTCAGTGACAAATATGGGGGGCGATTTTTGACTTTAGAGTGCTCGAAATCATAGTTGAGTGATAGAAAACAATAGCACACGAAAATATGTCGCGATTATTTTCGCATGAACAGATTATCCGTATTTTTTAAAGCTCTCACTCGAAAGCTAATGATTGACTTAATATATTCAAGTGTTTCGTTGTACGCAGACAGTCGATCATAACTGGTTTTTTTAATCATATTTTAAATATAAATAAACATACGACATAATTAGAACTTGTAATTGTGGCGAGAATATTATTATTTATCTGCACTTTCAGCGTTTTTAATACTGTTTACCAAAAATATTTACTATGAAACTAATAAATGAAACGTTTAGATGGTTCTTTGTCTATGATACCTATTTGAGGTTTTGCCTTCCGTCCAAAGACGTTTTGATTGATTTGACAGACAAATGTCAAAACAAATCACTAATGATCGAAATGGAAACGGACGGTGTGGACAATGCCGTGTCGTTTTTAAATTTTCTATTTGTCGTATTTCAAAAATACAATTTTACAGTTTTTGCTCACTTTGGATTGAAACTTTCGAGCGCTCGAAAGTCAAAAATTGACAAAAAACCACTATCACCGCGTTAAAAATTGAAAACATTTACTTTCTTCAATTTACTGTTTTATTTTGCTCACAATTCCCATATTCCCAATACTAGAAATGATCACGGAAGTTAACACAAACCAAACCGACATTCCGAATTTGAGAGGATTTCCCTTGTCATTGCAGTCTCCGCATTGCACTAGGCGCTTGCGTCGACAACAACGCCACAACTACAAAGTCTTTTATATTATAAACTATATGCTTACAGAACAAGATATAAAGTCAAACATATTTTTATGACGATTTATGTCGTTACCGTTGTTTAAACATCACCTGCTCCTGAAGTAGTGGCTTTATAACATTTTGGACCGTATCTTTTGCAAGTGGAGTGGTAAGCGCAACAACGCGTTATGTGGAGATAAGTCGTTTCTTATAAGCAAGCACCTGTCGAGCGCACAATGCGATGACGGGTGATGATTGAATCATCATGCTTGTGCCGAATCATTGTGCGCACACGCACTTATAGCGCTGGATGTGAATTTAATATATGAATTTGGAACATCAGAATAAGGTCCGATTGACTGTTAGGACAATATTTAAGGCTGAAATGAAGCAAGGTCTCTATTCTCACTTCTTACTCCTAGTAAAAATATACTTATTTTAGAAAATTTTATAGTTCTCGAGGGAAAAGATAAAAACGATTTAGTAGACTGAGTTGCGAGCAAAAAGCTATAGTCTATACTATTCTTATTAATGTGAAACTTTGTATCTTTGTAACGCTTTCACGGCTAACCCCTGAACTGATTTCAATGAATTTTGGTATGGAGATAGTTTGAGTCCCGGGGAAGGACATAGGATACTTTTTAACACATAAAATTAGATAGTTCCGAGGGAAAAGTGATTATTATAAATTCAAAAGTATGTTTTAGTCTCATTTTCACGCTTCAACACCTCAACCGATTGCTGTGAAATTTGCTACAAAGTTTAAAACACAGAGACAAGGCACATAAAATCTCAGAAAATCGATCAGTTTCAGAGGTAAAAGCGATAAACTATAAGATAAATAGCTTTGGTAGAAAATTTATATTTTTATATTTTAATTAGGACCCCATTACTAAACAACATAGTACTTACTTACAGCGTACTCTACTCTTTATAGCAAAATTGACGGGACCTTTTATTACGTTATAAAGAGTTTTTGTTAAACGAAGAGTAAAAGAAAACAATATAATTTACGAATAAGGGCCTCCACGCATCTACATACTAATATTCTGCCGTCCTAAGCTAAAAGGCGATATCTCAAATTCAATAGCCAAAGCAGATTCAGTCCTCTCCTGTTAGTAATGAGGTAGCAATTGCTACAGAAGTTTTATCTGAGATATCGCATTTTAGCTTACCAAGGCAGTATTATTATTTACTTATCATGGTTTACCCTTGAATTATTTGAAACAAATGGGGTGTCACATGAAATAATTTAATCTACACGTTTCATTTTTTTTTTTATAATTTTTCGTGACGTACTTTTTGATTTATAGCCAAAAATGTACAAAAAATGAATGTTCCTCCTCCTTATCTCCGAAGATTTGAACCATTTATATTTTACTTTAACTTTAAAATATTTTATTTTTTCTTTAAAAAACTTTGAATATTTGTGTTAAATTTAGTCAACTCGAAATAAACCTTATTGCATACGAGTTAAAAAAACGCAAATACCAACAATTATCTTAAATACGGAAGCACGTTTTTGACGAATCATACGACACCTCAGTTATTAAAAACGGTCCACTAGTTTAGGAGCTAGAGCGGAACATCCGATTTTTGTCACATATACACATACAATACTGTTAAAACCATTACCCTTCCTTTGGCTTGTCTTAGTCGGGTAAAAACCGTTCATTATTAATTAAAATAACCTAAAAAGGTAAAATAAACGGCATATTTTCCCCGTAGCAACGCAGTGTTTATGCATTTATAACAGGAAAACTTGTGTCCGTTACTTTAATACCTACTTCCGAGTCGCCCCGTAGTTATTTACCAACGGGACGTCAGAAGTAAGAACTAATTGATCGAGCCAACCTACTTGAGGAGTTGAGGACCACCAATGACCACCTTTTTAACTAACTGGATAAGGTAGGAATCACCGGCCGGCTAATTGCTGGTGATTGTTAGTTAATTACAGGCTCTTAAGATTTGAATTCGACTGCCTTGTGTTACGGCGCTGGTGGTAACATTCAGTGTTCAAGATAAAATTTGACAGGTGCTAGGGAAATCAACACATCTATTCCATATTCTAACGTAAGACTTAACGCTTAAGGTTTAAAATAAAATTCGCAATAGTCGCTTAGTAATAAAAGTTAATAAATTCAGGACGAGACCCTTTTATTTTAAACCTTAAGCGTTAAGTCTTACGTTAGTTCTGATCGTTAGGTTACGTCAATTTATACATTTTCATGGATGTCGAGAATCGTTGAGTTTCCTAATACATTTCGTGTAATGTTAATCAATCGCTGTACGGTGAGCGTCTCGACCAAGCAATGAAGAGAGAACTCGCTCGCCGCCGCAGCCAATAGCCGGGATGCTTGAGATACCTCAGCCTCTACAGCACCTACCTAGTCGGCTTCCTGTCCCGCGTTCGGTGCGTGAATCCTTCAATCAGACCCGACTCTATTGTGTAGCGACGTGCGGGCAAACCGCGGTGACTCGACGTTTCTGTGCCGGTGTGGTACAAGAGCTATATATACACATAGTAAACTTATATTTCTTATATATTTAAAACTAAAAAACTATCGACGTTATTGAGATGGACTAAAGACAGAACAACGTTGCCGGCAAAATAGGCTTCGGCAATATTGCCGGTAAATTATCTATGTTACTGGCAATATAGAGGCAAACCGTGGTAGCCTAATGGTTTGACCTGCCGACTCTTAACCAGAGGGTCGTGGGTTCGAATCCGGGCTCGCACCTCTAAGTTTTTCGGAATTTATGTGCGAAATATCATTTGTAAATTTACCATGAGCTTTTCGGTGAAGGAAAACATCGTGAGGAAACCTGCACACACCTGCAAAGCAATTTGACGGTGTGTGCGAAGTTCCCAATCCGCACTGGGCCCGCGTGGGAACTGTAGCCCAAACCCCTCTCATTGTGAGTGGAGGCATGTGCCCAGCAGTGGGACGTATATAGGCTGGATTATTATTATATCTCACACAAATTGACCTAGTCCCAAACTAAGCTCTAGGCTTGTACTATGGGTACTAGACAACGATAAACATACTTATATAGAGAAATATATACTTAAATACATAGAAAACATCCATGACTCAGAAACAAATACTCGCGCTCATCACACAAATATTTGTCCATACCGGGATTCGAACCCGGGACCGCTACCTTCGTAGGCAGGGTCACTACCAACTAGGCTAACCGCGTCGTCAATATACTGGCAATATTGCCGGTGGCACATCACTAATCGCGATATTGATGACGCGGTTAGCCTAGTTGGTAGTGATCCTGCGGCAGGGTCCCGCCTACGAAGCTAGCGGTCTCGAGTTCTAATCCCGGTATGGCATGGCTGAGTCATGGATGTTTTCTGTATATTTAAGAATGTATTTAAGTATGTGCATATTATGGTTGCCTAATAACCATAGTACAAGCCTAGAGCTTAGTTCGGGACTCGGTCAATTTGTGTGAGTTTGTCCCCTGATATTTATTATTATAATATTTATTTCTGTTCGAAATTGCTCCACAAAATCCATTCAGCAAGATGAGATTTCAGCCTGGTATTCCGCTAGTACCAAGCTTCACACAAATACGTTATTCAAATGACGACTATTCGAATTGGCGAACTGGCGGATTTGCGGTTGTGCTGTGAATTTTGCGCGAACATTTTGGTTCGTTAATTTCACTGACGTGTTTAAATTTACGAATTTAATTAATTTGACCAGTATAATTCATGTTTACTTTAAAATTTAGTGTGCTATGAGGTAACTATTGTTAAAACCAACAAAACCGCGGTCAAAAAACTGCATGTGGAAAAGGAATGAAAATTGCGGTGTCTTCTACGGGGATCTCCCTCCATTCTTCATTTTATTTTTAGTTTTATTTATTGTGTTTTGTGAAAATTTCATCGTAATACCTAAAACAGTCCAATAGTTTCAGCCTAAGATATGACGGACAAAGGACGGGTGGACGGTGTAGCTTATTATTAAGGTCTCGTTGAACCCTTTGGCTGCAGAAACCTAAAAACATGCAAATTGTAAACTTTCCATATTTTTTTTTTAAATAGCTATTTAAATGGACACTTGTACCACACCACGCGGGGGCTCAACATCCCTCTCCCGCCATCAATAATGATTATCATCAAAACTGTCGAGTCAAAAATGACCTTAGCATATTCACACAGCAAAAACTAACACACACAATGAAATATCAATTTTACCACTATAACTTAAGGTTTAAGTGTAGGTTAAACTCTGTATGGAGTTACGTCATTACGTGATACGGTGAACTTGACAGAATTTAGTATGATTGTGATGCTGATGACAGATTCATTTGGAGATATCTGTGTATAATTTTTAAAATATGTGTTTCAAAAATTGGAACAGTCCAGACAATATACAAAACGTTAACCACGATGATGGTTCCAAAGGAATACCGGCGCTGACTTTAATGCCGGCATTACGCTGAGTCGGGACCATTTCGTGACTACATTCTTTCTGTGTATTTTTCTGTCCTTTGCTGATATTTGTCACGAGTAAATGTTTTTCTTCTTCTTCTTGTTCTTGATGCACAAAAACTATCAAAATGTACAGGATTAGCGTACCTACGCTGCCAATCTGTCTGTCGTATCAATTCCATACATTTTTCTAACGTAACGTATTTAAACGGTAACGTTCACCGAATGCAACTTGTCTAGCCCTACAGGGCCTCTAGCTCATCTCGCTTCTATATCGTAATCATATTTTATGGTTACTGCTATTCACTTGACAGTAGAACTTCGTATTACCTAGGCCGAGCGGCGAGCGATTCTCTTCATTGCTCGGTCGAGACGCTCAACGCACAGCAGTTACTTGTCATTACACGCAATGTATTAGGAAATCGCCGGCCCGCCTAAAATTGTTATTTTTTGTTGAGAACAGTTATTCACATGGAAAACAATACAAAACAGTGATAAAAACATGGTTTCGCTAACGCAAAACGGAGTAATGGTGCTTTTCCACCGGCGAGGCGAGTCTGAAAAATCGCGACGCTTTTGTTTTCGTTGCAGTATTAATAAACACTCTATGTTGCAGTAATACAGTTCAATATTAACAACAAATATTTATATTCTCGTCTCGCCCTTCCAGATTATTTCCACCACAGCCGAGCGGGAAATTTTCGCGTGACCGGTGGAAAAGCACCTTGAGTATCTAAAATGATTCAACCATAATATTAATATTGTTCTTAATTATCAAATGAAAATATCGCTAAAGTCAACCCTTCAAATTGCCAGACGCATCTGTTGTAAGCGCAAATTCAATTAGTATTGCAAACCTCGTGATGTAGCCGGCTGTACAATATCTGAAGCAGATTCGATTTCTCCCGTTGTTATCTAATGGTGGGTTTGCAATAGTTGTGTTGTGGGAAATTCTGCTAGTTGGCTCAATGGGCCAGCCACAGCTATAGTCTAAGAGTTGGCCTCGGAAAAAGGTTTGAAATTTAAAGAGCAATGAAACGCCATCAATACGTTACTGTCACTCGTTTTCTAAACATAAAAAATAAACAAACGTTTTCAAAAGCCACCAAGTTTGAGATTCCCTTTAAGAAAACGGACCCATTTATGTTCGTAAGATATACGACAAATGATTCGTTATACTCTCAACTCCAACGTCATGAAAGCGATTTTGAGAAAAATAAATTATGTCATTTGTTATTACTAAGTACACCCTCACCGTTTAACAGTTGCCAGGCTTCCGAAACACTGCCTAACGATGGTATGGCATCCTGATGGAGGGGTTTCATCGCTCTATAAATTGCAAAACTTTTTCCGTTGCTAGCTCTTAACCGATTAAGTCTCTTCCGCTTGCGTCGTTCCTAAGTTGGGTTACTACGATAAACTCACTCATCCTTCTTCGAGAACCACTAGTAACACATCCACGCTAGGGTGTAATGTGTCATAATTTATTAATACATGTTTTAGTGTAAAAAAGAACATTAGGGACCTAAACGGTAAACTGGAGATTTACTTTCCATCCAAAGCATTTCACAAACTTCCACGTGCAGTTAAAAAATTAAAACAATATGATTTTAGACTTTATGCCATTGGAAAATAGGAGTGGTGTTTTAAATTGGTAGTTTTGTTAAGTTTGGTATAAGGCAATTCATTAGGAAGGGACCGGGCCATTTTTTTTAATGATGAATTGCAGAAGGAAGTACGGGTTCATATTTGGTTTTGTGCAGACTTTTTTATATGCGTGACTATAAATATAGTTATAGTTACCGTTTTTGCTTGGCTCTGGGGTTTTGACAGGTTCTGTGTGATTTTACCTACGTATCGGGATCGTAATGCTCGTGCCTAATAGATATTCAAGCCGCAGATAGGTTAGCTTAATTACCTCTAGTTATAATTTCAAACATCTTTACACATTAGCAGTTTAAGTTCATTTTTAGTTTACTGCGACCAGCGGGCTTAGCATGCAAGCACGAGATAAAATTTGACAGGTGTTAGGGAAATGAATACGTCTATTCCATATTATAACGTAAGATTTAACGCTTAAGGTGTGTCCGGTCCTGACTTTTATTACCTTTTATTACTAAGCAACTATTGCGATTTTTAAATTTTTATAACGATTTTATCAAGACGGGACACTTTTATTTTAAACCTTAAATTAAATATGATTAAAGTTAAAGTTAGAATATGGAATAGATGTATTAATTTCCATAGCACCTGAGAAATCTTGCTTGCTTGTGTCAGCGTTACCCATACAGTACAGGCGCACCCTGCTAATTTTTATATAGCCTATATAACACTTGCATTTAATAAAATTGGTCCAAGTTTAGGAGCTAGAGTGCAACATCCGATTTCGGTTATATGCATACATACATAAATAGACTGTTATTATGTGTATGTAACATTAAAGCTTTCGGCACACCAAACGCGTGTCAGGCGCGTCGCGTCGCGTGGCGTGAGCGACGCAGCACCCGGCACACCGTAGGCAGGCGGCAGCTTCAACGCGTTTCGAACGCGTGCCAGCGCTGCGCACGCCTCGCTGCTGCGTTCGGTGAGACATGCTGCGCGGCGCGCGCGTACCCACACCACGCGTTTGTAAAAAATACAACGACTAGTACCTGCGCCGACGCCACGCTGACGTGACGCGTGCCAGCGCGCGCGACGCGCCTGCTACGCGCACGCCACGCGACGCGCTGCCCGAGTTGTCTGCGGCGACTGCGGCGCGTCGCGTGCGCGAAGCAGCTCGAACGTGTGCCCTGCGCAGGCACGCGTTACTTTTTGGTGTGCTGGGTTCAATTTGTTTTGTTGTTTTACAACATGCGCGGGCCCGCGTTCAAAGCGCGACGCGCCTGACACGCGTTTGGTGTGCCGAAAGCTTAAGTGTTTAAGAACGTATTTTCTGATGATGGAGACGGATTGCCAGACTCCCTCAGTTTTCATTGCTCTTTACCTTCATCTTAAAATGAAAACAATAATAACGTTAAAAAACATTCAGCGACAAAAAATAACAATACGTTTTTGTTTGTGTAGTTCTCGTCCCACGATGAGTACCTAACACTCAAAAATCTTATATAATTTTTATTTTTATTTATTTAGAAAAAAAAAAATTATGTAAGATTTTTGATTTTGATAATTTTAAGTAGTTATACATATAACAAATTGTCGGTCGACCTTATATGCAGCTGTATGTACATTTTACCTTATCGCAGCTATTGATATATAAATTCAAACCATTCTCACTTTAACACGTTACTATGACAAGGTACTAAAATGTACAGCTTCTACAGTCAAAGGCATAAATATATATTAAGTCATCGCGTTCAAATATACACAACATTTGATACGATACACGACGTTATTGTTAGAAGCATGTAGTGTCTAGTTATTTATGGCATCTTGGGAATGCATATATATTTATGACTTTGACTGTACCAACACAAGTTGCCTTGTATCCAGTCGGTGACATGTAAAAAAAATGTTGTCGCGTCAAACCGCGGTTGCACAACCATCACTCATAGCCCAGTGTTGTGATGAAAAAGAGAGAGAAAAAACAACGATTACGCTAAGGATGTAATTTTTTGTCTCACGCGAACGACGGCGCCGGCTCAAGTTTCAAAGTGAACCGAAGTCACTTTTTTTTGTCACTTGAAATACTGTCGCTTTAGACAGTATGCTAGTGATCTATTGAATAATGTTATTCTGGAAAATAAGGTGAGGATATACGAAAATAATTTGATGTACGATTTATTACCATTTTTAGGGTACCGTATTCTAATGACAAAAACGGAACCGTTACGGTTTCGTCGTGTATGTTTGTCTAACTATAAGGACATTACAGGGATTTTGATGTGGCCGATATTTGCCTAGTTATTTGCCATAGAACGTGAATTTAACGATTATTTCTCTGTTTTCATAACTGTAAGGTTTGTAACACTTTTTGCGTCAATTGACATTACAACATTATTTAAATAAAATGTAGGCGACGCGGTTAGCCTAGTTGGTAGTGACTAGTGACCCTGCCTACGAAGCTAGCGGTCCCGGGTTCGAATCCCGGTATGGGCAAATATTTGTGTGATGAGCGCGAGTATTTGTTCCTGAGTAATGGATGTTGCCCAAAGTATTAAATAAAAATAAATTAATTTAAAAAATCAAAATACCCGACTGCTTTAAAAATATCAACTGAAAAGCTAAAAACAAGCCTTATAATCTAAATATAACTTAAATGTTGGAAAAGATATCGCTGGCGGGGACAAGAAAGATAGCAATGATCAGACGTCGGAACTTTTGGAGCAAAATCGTATGACAAGTAGGGGGTTTTATATCGATAAACTCACTTATTAATGCTTTTTGCCTAAACTATGTGTGTGATCGCTCCCAGCTTTGTTTAGAAATATATTTTTAAGTATTATTTTGATAACGATGATAAAGTAGGTAAAAATCCAAATATACAGTGAAGAAGAACACGATGAGAAGTAAAGTTAAAAAAATCATTTTAGTACAAAGAAGCGATGTAAGTTAATCGAAAAGTATTTTTTAATTTTCATACTCATAACAAAATTATATTTTACAAACAAAACTGGCAGTGATCAGTAGTACCTACACGGGACAAGTGTCGATATATGGTTCATCGATACGAACTCCCTATCTGTCATTTGATTTTGCCCCGAAAATTCCGATGTCTGTAATGATTTTATAAATACTAATATTATAAAGAGGGAAGATTTGTCTTTTTGTATGTTTGTAACGAATTAACTCGAAAACTACTGGACCGATTTCAAAATTTCTTTTACCAACATTTAGAATGGAGTATCAGGGTGGATTTAGGCTATATTTTAACTGACGAAAGTACTGGCTCTCCGCAGACGAAGTCGCGGGCGGGAAGCTAGTATAACTAACATAGATGTCGTATGTGACCAAAAATCGGATGTCCCGCTCTAGCTCCTAAACTATTGGTCCGATTTTAATAAATGGGGTGTCATATGATTCGTTAAAAACGTGCGAGTGTCATAGGCTATATAAAAATTATAAGGGCGCTGTTATTCCGCTGCTGTGATAAATTATTGCAGTTATTTTGTGCGACTATACGTGACCTTTTCAACGCCATGTCAAATAAAAACTAGAGCTAATGTCAACCTTAATTTCATACATACTCAGGTTTATTTTGCGTTGTCAACTATGACGGATATTTCCGTCAAAAAGCTCGGAAACGTCATAAAATCGAGCGGAATGTGGAGAGCTCAAAAGGCCCGACCTATACCGTCGTGTTTCGTCATCGTCCGTTAACTTGGGGAAATTTAACTTTTTCGTCAAAAACAACGGCCGTTTCACTGACTTTGGAATACCTTGGATGCATACTTTTATACCGACTACTAAAGGAGGGTACGTAATGTTGACCTGAATGTTTTTATTTATTCGAAAGTAATGTATTTATTTGAAAAAAAGGCTTTTCATTATTACTTATTGCATGAATAATTTTCCTAATAGAAGTGAAAAGAAGAGTGTGTTACTAGCAAAATTATTTCTATCCCGGGAGTGGCGATTTGAATCCCTCACTACGCTCAGGATCCATATTAGCACCCCGAGCGTAGCAAGCTTCGTTCGGGATTCAACACGCTAACATTTGCTCTCTTGTAATACAATCTACTATTGTTTCCTCGGAATTATTGAACAAATGGCTTGATTTCGACTACGTGTCATTATATTTGTCTTGACAATGCTGGTGACACTGACTTTCATCAAGAGTGAGGGATAATAAGTAATAGCACAAAGTGCCAACGGAACCCTATTACTAAGCTTCCGCTGTCCGTCCGTCCGTCTGTCCGTCTGTCTGTCATATCTCATGATCCGTAAATGAGACAATTTAATTTTTCACGAGTGTGTATTTCTATTGCCGTTTTAACAACAAATTATAAAAAAAATTAACATTAAAGGGGAACACCGTACAAGAAACATTTTTCATGAATGTTATTTTGTTTAGTCGTAAATACGGTAATACATAAAAGCTTCAAATTTGGTGTGATTATATTGCAATCCCGAAAAACAACAAATAATAAAAACCGGCCAAGTGCGAGTCGCACCTGATCGATACTGTTTAGTCAAACCCCATCCACTTTTGCTTTGGGGTACAGAAAACAAGAATACCTTACCTAATACAAGACTTCATATTTAAGTTTAGTAGAAAATGAATTTTAGAGGCCGTTAATCAATGGTTTTTGTTTTAAAATTCATGTGAAAAAGGGATTAAGTCTAGTGTACTCCGTAAATGTTTTATACTCTTTTTTATTACGAGTTAAATCGACTTATTACCCCTTTTCAGTAGGACCCCAGATATACACACATATATCTATATAAATGTACAGTCAGCATCAAATCAACCTGACTGTCCCGCGACGCTCGTCTAGCCAACTTTCGGCCATTCGCTACTGAAACGTAGGGAACCAATGTCGGGTCCCACAGCATTATGCCTAGAA
Organism: Tortrix viridana; assembly: GCA_963241965.1. NCBI lineage: Eukaryota > Metazoa > Arthropoda > Insecta > Lepidoptera > Tortricidae > Tortrix > Tortrix viridana. Next base: position 3,799,851 of record OY725171.1, on the reverse strand, counting down.
TTTGCAAAGAACATAGTATGTTATTTAAAGATAAAAGGGTAGATATAATTAACATGTCAAAAAACCAGTTCAAAACATATTTGTATAATCTCAAGGTTAATTTCTAATTTACGGATTGTTAAGTCACATATTATTGTATAGTACTTTTATGATTCATTTCGTATTGTTTTTCACCTGTTCAGCGCTTTAGTGCTTTGTGTCTGCTGCTGTTTAATTATAAAGAATAAAATAATAATCCAGCCTATATACGTCCCACTGCTCCACTCACAATGAGAGTGTTTAGGCTATAGTTCCCACGCGGGCCCAGTGCGGATTGGGAACTTCGCACACACCGTCAAATTGCTTTGCAGGTGTGTGCAGGTTTCCTCACGATGTTTTCCTTCACCGAAAAGCTCATGGTAAATTCACAAATTATATTTCGCACATAAATTCCGAAAAACTTAGAGGTGCGAGCCCGGGTTCGAACCCACGACCCTCCGCTTAAGAGTCGGCAGGTCAAACCATTAGGCTACCACGGCTGTTTAATTAATAAAAATTTATTATTAATTTTAAGTTAGCTCACTAACTCACTTTTTAACTTTTAGAATGTTAACTTCTAGATAATAAGCGTTAAATACTTCTAGATAATAAGAGTTTGCCTGTAAATGGGTGGATAATAAATCAATCTAAACGAAACGTCATGATTATTACATCGTAAGATTTATGGTATGTTACCTGTTGGCAAACCTAAAATAAATAAAAACATTCTTATTCCTTTAGAAATAAAGATGTGTTGTGATATATTTGGCCACTTTCGCTGCTCCTATCTATTTTCTTGCTGACTGTACATCTATAATTGAATTAAGGCAACATGAAAAATAAAACCTCAACGGTACGTCCAAACATCAAATAAGGATAAATATGTCAAGATGTCATCTATGCATGTCATTTCCAGAATTGACAAACTGTGCAAATGTCAGCGACGCACTGATATTTAGTACGAGTAAACATTACTGTTGTGATTTCCTGTAATTACTATATGAAAAGTGGTTTAAATTCGTAATGCAGAAATCAAAGGAAGATATTGAGGTATTAATAACCGATTTGTATGGTTTATTTAAAACTTCATATTTTTCCTAGTGATACTTAAAGTGAACTATTCCCGAAGATAGATGATGGTCTACTTTTAGGGTAAAGAAGAAGACAAACCAAAGAAAAATAAATCAAAGGATGAAAATTTAGACAATATAGAGGGTGCCTTGGATGAGATGGCGGAAGAGGCGGTGGATGATGGTGTTCAGAACCAGAAACCCGTCTATCCTGAGAGAGCTCTTGATCGTTCGGAGATCAGCCCCAATCTCAGCTACCTTGGCAAGACCGCTGATGGATACGGGTATTAGACAACATCAAATTACAGCAAAATCAGAGTATTACTTGTACTCGGCTGCCTATCGCGCTGTCACTCTCTCTCTAGTATCTGTCAGTATATATATTTGTTGTGCCAGAAAGAGTGTGGCAGTATATGAGTAATATACAAAAATTCTTACAGATATGCATTTCTGCAAGCAAAAATAAGAGGAATAAACTTGACTGAACTGCGTGCAATTACCAGCTTCAAACATCTGCAATACCTCGACGTATCGAACAACAACCTGACTCTAAAAGCTCTTCAGGTTATCACTGAACTGCCGTACCTCATACTCATTCAAGCCGATAAAAACGTACTTGAATCTGCTGCCTTAAACAGAATGCAATACCTTCAAGTGATAATAATGAACACAAACTTCATACACTCGCTCGAAAACATTTACCAGCCCGAATTAAGTACTCTAGAACTAGCCGAAAATAACATAAGAACATTATATTTTAAAGAACCTTTGCCAAAATTGCGGGTCCTCGATTTACGCCGTAATTTAATAGAAGAAATAACAGAAATAGATTTCGTAAAACTCGACAGTTTATATTTAGCAGGGAATAGGATAAGGCAACTTGATGGTATAGAACGGCTTGTCAATTTAAGGATACTGCACGTTCGTAATAATCCTATTAAGCAACTGAGTGGTTTCACTCGTGATCTCAATAAGCTGGAATACGTTAATCTGAGAAAATGTCACGTGAGTTCGCTGGTTCAAGTGAAAAAATTGAGGGTAAGTTTAAAACAGCAAATGTTTTAATTTTAATTAATAAAGACCAACGTAGAGGGATTGCGTCTTAGGGCTGTAATAATAGACCCATCTTGACTGAGATTAATGTCGAGCCATAAAAAACTGTCATTTTTGACACATCTTGAAACGAGAATCTCAATAAAGTTGAGCTTATTAATACGAGTTTTCATGATTGGCGTTAAATTCCATGAGCCTCAGAGAAGTTAGAGTCCAGCTCACTTACGAGTATCAGCAGGTTCAAAACAAAACAAAGAAAGAAATAAATAGAACAGCTAAGTATTATAATATTAACATCAACGAAAGCTGATAGTAACAGCAGCAAGTTCATTAGTAATTTAACTTGCTCATATGGAGTCGTGACGCTTTTTCACAACAATCGCAATCTAGTATGTTAACAGCGGCCATTCTTTATTTGAATGTGGTATTAAACTTGATTTCCTTACCGGCGTTTACAACCCGTGTTGGGTTCCATCAACCTCGCGACACGTGTCACGTGACACTAAGCTTGAACGTAGAACGACAAAATAAGCCTAGGTCATTTGTTGCATCTATCTTTCAGGTGTTGCCAGCTCTAGAAACGCTGGTGTTAAGGGGCTGCCCGTTCATGGGGGGAGGAGAGGTACAGGGCTCCCAGGAGGCTGAGGAGGAAGACGACCCTGAGGCCAGGACCGAGGTGCTGGCTGCTCTGCCTAAATTAAAGAGGCTTAACAAGGACGAGGTCACGTCAGAAGATAGGTATTAATCCTATTTCCCAAGGGAAGATTCGTTATTTATTATGAAATAGTCCAGTTACAGGACTTGCACTTATTGTACAGCCACGGTTTCACTAGAAGAAACTCTTGGATTGAAAACACTAAACCACCAAATCGGAGCCGTATTAACAAACTGGTCTTGGCTGAGAAGCCCGTCTCAAGACACGTCAGAATTGAGTTTTCCATGACGTTTACTTTGACGTAGAGAAGCATCTCAGCCAATATCAGTTCCTTTTCAGCGCCATGTCAAATACAAAAGTCGTCACTCACACGCCAATGACAGCTGAAAACCAGAGCCAATTTCAACCTTACGTCATAGACACTCGGGTCTATTTTTGGCTGTCAACCGTGACGGATATATCCGTCGTTGGCGTTGAACCAGTGGTGCGGATATATCCGTCAATGGCATTAAAAAGGTTAATACGGTCCTTAAGTCATAGATTATATACAAGTTCCTACGTAACAGACACACCACGCTCTGCCACCCACCGTATATATTCGCCTACCGGCCGGGTGTCCCCGGGAGTAGGTACTAGTACAAGTACTAGTAGGGTGTCAACTGCGCTCGTAATTGTAGTGACGGTACTCTGCCCGTGTTTTCAGGACTGCAGCGTATGAGCTGATGATGAGCTGGCTAGAAGACGGGGAGAAGGACGAGGAGGAGGTTGGGGAGGAAATGCAACAAGAAGTTGAAGGTGAATTTTAATTTCGGGCGTATAAGTCGCCGGGGTTCAAGCGGAAAAAGGTGCAAGTCTATTATACTCTTCTATATGATTTAAACCATCTTTTACGAATTAAATCCACTTGTACTCTTTTCACCAGGATTCTAGGTTATTGGATATGATTAAATATACTTGTATAATTAATTTATATTGAGTTTAATTTGAACTTGGGAGTGTTGCTCATTTCAAAAACTAATTTGAAGTTGAAATTAACTACTCGTATTATCGACTTGTCGCGTCGAAAACCTCTTACAGTAAATTTTATACAAATTGTTAAGTTTCGGCAAAGAGTAGGAACAAATAAAAATACATAATATACATATATCTATTGTGTATTTGCCATAAAATTCATGTAGAGATTGCCCAATAATAGTAGTAGGTAATAGTAATAGTTCAAGATAATATGAAGGAAAATACATAAGTGCAAAAGACGCGCATAGACCCAAAAAAGATGAGCAGTATAGTGTAAACGCCAACCAAAACACCCTAGCCAAGGCGGATAACGCTAAAATTTCCAAAAAGCGACAAGATATATGGAATTGACATGAGCGACTGATCGTTAGCTTACGTCAATCCTGTACATTTTCTTTGATTTTGCCGCCCGTGACAAAGTTACATACATTTGGTAGCTTAGGCAGCAGTGAATGTGTTAATGTGGACGAACACATATGGTAGAGTTCAACGCTACATGATTTCAATCCTGTTTTTCATCAATTTTTTTAAGGGAGCTACGTAGTTAGCTTCTGACGGCTTTGACTTCTTCATTGGAGAGAAATTTAAATCCTTTAACAATATCATCATTATACATATATGTCAGTAAAAGATAAAAAAATATATATGGTATCCCCAAAAACATAACGCAGGCATTCGAATGGGAAAGGACCCGAAAAAAAAAAAGGTTTTTAATCTGTGGTCGTACGCGGAGTGTAGGTGTTTGTCTTGAAGATTAATAAGAATAATATTTTATAAAAAAAGTGTCTGCTGGTGATATTCACACCTTCAACTAAATTTATACATTTCGTGTATCCTTAACTTACACAAATTAAATAGACTTAATAACTATCATACGCAACGTCAACATTATGCGTTAGCCAAAAAACAACTCTACATAACAGTATATCAAGTTCACTCTCTAACGTCATAATTAAATGACATATGTGTTTTGGCTGCTTAATTTCAGTGCCACTCTGTACATTTCCTATACAAATTGATCATCACAATGGTGTTCTTGGTATTGAACGGACACCCTAGCTCCTACAAGTTTGGGGTCGTGTTACAAAGGGTGATGGATCAAACGATCCGCTCGTGTTACCAGCTCGGTTCTCGATGAGACACATTTGGTGTCTTATTTTAGAAAGGGTGGTTTTACTGATAATGGGGAGGTATTCAATCGTATTTTTAACATGCTTATATTAGTTTCACTTAACTATGTAAAACTGTAGGATTGACTTGAGTAATTTCAATGACAATGCATGTTACGGCACCATCAAGCTGGTATGATGACGGATGGTAGTTATAGGAATCAAAAGATACGGCCATTTATGCCGCAAATTTAAGGGAAAAGATCTGAAAACGGTTAATTGGTAGTTACATTACATCACATAAAAAACAAAGTCCAGTATAAACTGACACGCACCAAGTACGCTCTCTCGTATTTAGTGAGTGTCAGTTTATAGTTGGGATTCCCTACGAGTATTATGTTTCCACCTGTCACCATGTCAAGCTACAACTAAATTTTTTGGCCATTACAAAAAAACTGTTTAAAAACATTTTTTTTCAGTCCAAACACTTCTTAATTATCGTCGGGTTAGCGCAACAGCGTGAGTCTATGGTTAGCACCTAACGTAGCCATAGACAATTATAGAACAAAACTCCTTTTGTCCGGCAGGTGCCGGGCATGTGTACCCAAAGTTAATCAAACAGCCATTGGTGGCGCCACTGTCTAACAACAATTTGAATTTCGAAGGCTTTAAAGCTTGTTCCATTTTTAACCACAGATTTCAAAATCTTTGTTCTATAGGATCAAATTTGAACAAAGAGGAACGAAGTCACTTTAAATTGCTATTCAACTTTGTTCTTAGTGAAAAGTAGAAATAAGGTAGTTTCTCTCTGGTATTTTGGTGGCTTTCCCGTTATTTTAGATGTAGGTAGTTTTAAATTGAAACGTTCACACCTTTTTATTTGTTCACGTGCCTTGGGTTTACTGTATAGAGTTGATTAGAATTATTTTCATGTTTTAGTTAACTCAATAAGGGTAGTAAATAATGTAATGTGTCAAAGACTCTGTATTATAAACCGAGAGGGAGCCGTAGATAGCCCTACTTGATCGAGTACCAGAAGACAGCTCTACGGGGACACAGGCAAAAAGATACATTAGAAGTTAGTCTGCTTAGGCGGAAATGGCGGAATCTTAAAGATCGTAAACAATATTGATGTCTATACCTAGAATACTTGGATAATGTTCTAAGTTGTAATTATGTATAAAGAATCGGAGTCCAGGACTAAATCAATCGTCACCACACATTTTTGTTTAGCGGTTAAGACTCTATTAACGGTAGCACTCGTTTCGTTATTTCTAGTAGGTATCTCAAAATTAGTTAACATCACTAAGTAAAAGAAAACTATAAGGTTAGTTTAAGAGTTTTTTTTTAAGAGTTTAGTTTAAATATTCAGATAGTCCTTAAACTAAAAGAAAGAAGCACAATACACATTTCGATCATATTTTCCAAAAATAACTTTTAATAAGTAACCCTAAATCAGTTTCTTAGTAATAACATTCAAAACTTCAATTTTATTACGCACTGTTTATATCTAATCCTAAATCTAATCTCAAACGTTACAACCTCTTTTGGCATAATACAAGCTGCCCAAGCGCACCCATAAAAGAGTTCCAAATTAAAAAAAAAACAAACCTGTGATTATTTCATTTAAAACTAGTGTTGTTATAATTCTAGACCATAAAACGTGGCATTTATTGTATGTGATTGCACCCTCTGTTAAAATTTTAAATTGCTTTATTGCCTCGCAATTTAATTTCAAACGTACAACCTTTATATTTAAAGTAAAATTTCGTTTGAGACCGTTCAGGGTTGGCAGAAAAAAGTCATAGAGCAATAAAACTCTGTAAAGACTCATAGACACGTACTTGTTATGTTTATTTACGGGTTTATAAAGTGACGCCATATTTGATAGTAAAGTCTATGTTATCTGTTTTATGATTGTTTTATATTACAAAGTGTGGTAAGGGGGAACTGACGGTTTGAATGTTAGATTTATAGTGGCGTAAAGAATTATCATTTAATAGGTTAACGGTAGATAATAACGCATTGTTAATTGTAATTATTATTTATTTTTATAATCCATTAAAACTCACAATTTAAAAACATCATACTTAATAAAAATTACATATAAAAAGTACGGTATTCAAGAAACAGAACTGGACCAAGATTAGACCCTTGAGGTACTCCTACTTAGATTGGTAAGGTTGACCTTGGAAGTTGGAGTTATTTTAAATCTGAAACTGCATAGTGTTAAGTAATTATGAACGAAAACAACTAACATTTACAGAAATCGTATATCATCTATCTCTACATATATAAAAACCAATTGCCGCATGTATGACGGATCATCACTTGAGAACGACTTGACCGATTTGGCGGATTTTTATATTTTTCTTAATTGCCAGGACAAGGTTTGTATGAAAGCTTTTTTGGAAGGTTGCGCCCGTATGAAGCCGGGGCAAGTCGCTAGTTATAAATAAAATATACGTATCTTAACAAAATGAACTTGCACGCTTAGTTGTTTCTGATTGAATTGTCTTGAAATTCCGCGTCTTTCACTAATTATGTGAATCAAATAAGTTATTTATCTAACTAATTAAGTGAACGTCACCAATTTCCACAACCGTGATTTTATTTAATATTTAAGTATACAAGTTTGATATCAATAGAACAACCATCTACAGCCTGAGACCCGATTCCAAATAAATATAGCACACCGGCCCCAAACCAAACCATCTCCATAAAAAAAAAGTTTATATCCCCGTAAAACATATTATATGATTTAACAATACTAAGACCCGTAATCAAGTATTTACAACATGTAACTTAATCAAACGGTCGTATGTGCAATTTGTTTCGAAAGTAGTCTCAACTTTATATCTTATTCAATAAGGTTATAATAGCAATAATAATTTAATGTCAGAAGCATCATTTTATCAGAAAAGGGCAGAATGGGTAACTCAATCAAAATGAACCGCGGTCGTGAGACTAAATTCTGGGAAGATTTCCTCTTTTATTGGAGCAATCGGTGAAGATCCACCACATTAATGCGAGCCCACACCTACTTCTTCTGCCTTTTATGGTAAGGTTCATTTTTGTTTGGATAGTGGCGGTATTGTGATGGTTTGTCTAAACGTAATTTTTTTGGTTCGGCACCTTTTGATTTCAGTAGCGTTGTTATTTTAGGATTTAGGCTTTTGTTTGGTGATTTTTGCTAAATTTCTAGTTCGATTATTGTAAGAAAAAAAAACATATTTGTGTGTGTGTTCCACCGCTAACCTTTAAAGCAACGTCATCATGGTGAAACATGATTGATGTGTAAATACACGAAACCACTACAATGAAAGTTATTTCTTCTACAATTCCAACTATTATTTGAGTAAACAATAATTAAATATAGATAAGTAATGTTTGAGATTTTGTCTACATCGTTGACCAAATCCTCATTTCTAGAATATTTTTGGAACGAAGTTCCCTTTCGCACGTTTCACTCCAGACACTTGCCAAATGAGAGCTAGGGCGAAAAAGTGACCGACACGACAGTTTTGCTATAGCGAACGCGATGTGTCTCGAAGCTAAATGAGGATTAACAAAAATATCTGGATATAACGCGTTAAAGGGTGTATTTATTATATTACATGCACAAAATGAATAAGGAATTGAAGACATTATTATAAAATTATGTTGTACGCAAGCAAATTGAACTTAGATTGCTAAAAATTAAATATAAAAATAGAGAGGTGAAGGATCGTTAAGAATAAATTGAGATGTGTGAATTTGAACATTTTGAACGTGTTTGTGTAGATGTGTGCGTATGGATGAGTGCTGAGTGTGAGTAGGTAAGTGTGGATGTACGCGAGTTTATTGAGATATAATTTTTTCAGTAGCATTGTAATTCAGAGTACTTAGCCAATTTTGAGTTTTTATTTTAACTTCTCTCGGGGAACAAGTTTTAAAGTTACAGACGTTATTAACTTTCCTATATATGTATTTTGAAGTGCATGTAAGAACCGAGTCTCAGCAAAAGAAGACTTGACTAATGGAATACCAACTGTGAATGTGCGTTTATGAAGCCGCTCTGAGTTATCGGGAGATTTAACAATGATATTGTGAGCAATAGCAGTGCAACGCGGAATTTACAGCTGCCTAACGTTAAGCACTGCGCTTTCTTTATAAAGCTCGCAGGTTGGATGCCTGCGAGGCCTTGAGTGCATGAGTCTTACCAGTGAACTTTGGGCCCTCTCGAGAAGAATCATATGAGTGCTAGCTGCCGCTCCCCACATAGGAACACAGTAGGTTATTATAGATTGGGCAAGAGCTAGGTACGTGTTCGGAGTGTATTGTTCATTAGTCATTACACAACGTTATTTAAAAAAAAAAAAATTTTTTTTAATACGATTAGCTGTACCAATAATATGCTCCCTGAAGGAGAGTTTCTCGTCTAGCATTACACCTAATATTTTATAGACGGGGTCCTTTTGATTACACGACAATCACATAACGCAGAGTCAGCAGGCGTCCAACGGGTATGAATTTACATTTCCTCCAGGTTTGAAGGAGCGGAAGAATCGTTTTATAAAAACAGAAATTTTGTTTTGTTTATGGACCAAAACTTTACAAATCTGTGTCCAGACCAAAACTTCGCGAGGAAAAGCTGGGAGGTCATCAGGTCAAATAATTTTGAGATCTTCTGACAGTGTTTGAATGTGAAGTTATGTGATGTGAAGTATATGAAAGTATCAAAAAACGCCGATGACGTCAACTCTGTGACGTCACAGGCTTGTTTGGCGCCGTCTTCTAAACACTCGGATCCAATAGTTATGCAAATAGCCATCGAGTTGTAATGAAGCCCGTTACTCAGACCGCTCGTAACTCAAGTGCTGGTTTGAAATTGAACTCAGAACAGAAGTGGAGTGGAGACAGCAGAGATTAAAATTTAAATTTGACTTCGTTTTAAACTTAACATGTCATGAATTCAGATTGAATGGTGTTATATTTTTACGTAAACATTACGTAGGTTGTTTATTTAGTTGCATAGTCAGAAATATTTGTTTTGTTTTCATATGTGGATGATTATCAATATTATCATTAATCTTGCAAAATACATTGATTTAATTTAATCTTCAGATTTTTCTCAAATAATAGAAAGCTCATCATTCACACAGTCATTCGTCTCTTATTTAGGTACATACTTAATAAAAAACAGTTGACAACAAAATTAGTGCTAAATTCAACTTCAAAATAGCCCAACAAAAGTGTGATAAGAAAACCCAAAAGGAAACTAAGAATTACATGGAAAATTAAGAGGATTGTGAGTTGACGGCTTTCCATACAAACGGCGATAACGTTTTCCACCCCTAAATGTTAATTGATTTCGACCAATTTTTAACATGTGGTCAATTGGAGCAACAACCATATCCGTACGTTTCGTTTTTTTTAATATTTTATTAATTATAATGAGACTACTTATGGCCAAAATTACTTTTGTATGAAAACAATCAAACGGGAAGAAATTGAAATTTATTGTTAATATTGGAAAAAACGAAACGTATGGACATAGTTTTTTTTCCGATTGACCTTATATCAAAAATTGGTCGAAACAATTAACATTTAGGGGGTGGAAAACGTTATCGCTGTTTGTATGGAAAGCCGTCAACTCACAATGCTCTTAAACCCTTACTCGTATACCCTACCTTACCCTATCAGATAAAGCACGTTTGGCCATATCATAACCATATCTTTTTTATTGTGACATACATTCTCAGTGGATATCTTAACCAAAACAAATCGCACAATAGATTTACTATGTAATTTATGTAAATACTCGATGGCAACTCCGCGCGTTTGCTGTGAGCTAATCTCACACCTCTGCCGGCCACGAAATTAATAACATGTTGATTTTTAATTTTTGTTCTTCATACACTTATTATTATTTAAACAGAATCCGAGGCATTATTTATTACTATTTATATAACATATGTTGATCATTTTTCAATGTTTCCTCGCAATTAACACTTCATTTCAGTGTTAATCCCCCGACGTTGTTTTGTTCGGGGCATAAATTATTTCGCGCGGGTATGGAATAACCGCCGCTTGTTAGAAATTATCGATCGCCTTTTGTTTTTTTTTTTATGCGAAGTCGAGGATTTAAGTCGCACGTGTGTATTTTCAATTTGAATAAGGTGTGGGTGAAAAAAATAAGTTGATCGTTTAGCTTATTTATTCAACCTCTTTGGGCGAGATAAATCTAATAGTTGCAAATTCTACCAGCCAATGCGTTGATCTACCTATTTCAAAGGTTGGTGTCACGGTCAGTCTAAAATCGACTGTTAAAAGAGCAATATGAGGTAGGATATCGTGAAACTGCAAAGTTTGCAATTAAATCTCCCCAGTATATGTACCTATATGTGTGTATTATTTAAAAATAGATTTCCAATGGAATGTTTAACACAAGCACCGTGATATGAAGCCAAGTACAAGCAAGGTTCTGTCAAAAACACAGTTTTAACCGACTTCATTGTAACAAGCTTTTGTTGCCGACTGGACTTTCATAATCAGCCCCCGTATTATAGTCGCCTTTATCGCGATGGATAAGAGTTGATAATGCATCCGTCTCTCTCACACATACATACTGGGCAGAAAGTGACAGATAGTTTATCCAGGTTTATCCACTTGATAAACAATTAAACACGACCATAGGCCCCCAGATCAGCTCTTACACACTAAAATACTGATTTGTCATCGGTTATATTATTTTAGCCCAGCCCAATAACTGGATACAAGTTGTCGAGCAAGATTTGAACTAAATATGTTGATAAACAAACTCATTGAAGAAAAAACTAAAACGATAAAACATACTTTTAAACGTGGCTGTTTAACAGTGGACCTTTGCCACCCAAGTTTTTAATTGTTTTTATAATGGCGGCCGGCAGCCATTTTAAACAAATGGAGTACATTTGTCTTCTACAACACCTGAGGGAAAAAAGAATTGTCTATGACCGTGTCATAAAAAAGTCTGTTTCTATGGACTATCATAACGAGACGGAAGTGTGACGAGACTGCTTGTAAAAAATAGCAAAAAAATTAAAAAGAAAACGTTGACGTCGTTTGGAGTAAAATTGGCAACAAGGTCCAATTTATACCCAATACGGATGTGGTTGCCACTTGAGAATGTTATATTAGTTCTACCTCAAATTTGTCCAGCTATAATCTTAATTTAGCTATGTTAGATCCTTAACCAGGAAGGGTATATTCTAAATTCGAAATTGAAATTGCAAAGTTCATGATACCGAAATTAAAATTACACGCTAGTTGTATTTTCACTCGTATTCGCGGTACAGTAGTTCTGTTTTCGGTTGGCCGCTTCCCACACGTTGCTCTCCTTTTGAAGATGCGGCCAGCCGAAAACAGAAATACTATAACTAGTCTACAGAATTATAATGAGGGCTATAGCGCATCACTTGTTTCACTAGATGGCGCTTTTGGGACGTGAGGTCTTTTTGACAGTTGACGTTGAGTGCAACTAAAAAATAATGCTTGTCACTTTCTGTCCGATTCAAAATGTATAAAGGCCATAGAATAATTCAATCACACGTTAGTTACTTATTGTGAGATTATGAATAAGACGGTAGCTATATATGACTCCAAAGTGGACTGTAGATTTCACCTGCAAATCATTACTTGACCCACAACCTTGTAAGCATTATACTGTGTTAGGTTCCCACCAACCTTGGTTTAACTGCGTCAGCGTCTGCGTGCGACAGGTCAAAATTGAAGAGCTCATCGGGATTATTAAAATAACTGTGTAAAGACGTACATATACAGCAACAAAGTGACGTAACATCATTTAACTCCATTTTTTTTCATTTCATATTACAAAACCATTAACTAAACGATAAGTTCCAACGCAATATCTGGCTTTGTTTGTTAATCAAATAACACAAAAAGCCGTATCTGCTTAACTGTTCTATAAAGGGCATAAATAACAAACTCATAAGGCTGAAGCGTTATTAACGCGCAAAATAATTTACGCAACCTTAAATCAAACATAACTGACTACCAAATAATAACAGTGCTTTAAACGTGTTTAATGCCGAAACAGTATTTAAATGTTAAAAAATAAAAGTAAGCGACCAAATGCAATTTGTTCGGCCCTTGCTCCGATATATATGCAAAGTTCATAAAAAAAGAAAGTTATAAATTGCTTCAGTAACATATGCCATATGAGAATATTTGTTTTATTCTTAATAAAATTTTGGTGAGCGATAACTTTTTAAAAGAAAAAGATATTGATCTCGAAATTTTGCCAATTAGAAAGTTACTCATTTCTTAAATGACCTCTGGCTTGTTAAGATAGTTTTTAAGAACTACAGGGACATTGCACTTGACCGAAAAATAAATTAAATGCCCTAACCTAACCTCAAAAACTAAAACCCGACTTAGTATACGCACCCTTGTAAATTTTTTGTTTAGTTTTCTCATACAGACGTAGACTGTTAACCACATTACCCTTCGCGCAGTCCGGTAATAAAACAGGCTATCAATTTCAAATATGAAAAGAGAAGTTATTTATCATAGTCGATTGTATATCCAATAACGATAGTTTTTGGGAAACTGGCGCCCTAACATGCATACCTACACGAGATAAAATATGACAGGTGCTAGGGAAATAAATACATCTATTCCATATTATATCGTAAGTCCTACTGCTTAAAATAAAAGTGTATATATATTTATTACCTTGACTGTACATTAGGCGATTGATTTTTATTTATATATATTAAAGCTTGATTACGAGTAAAGTACCCTACATGGTCTGTTTGTATGTTTGCGCTAATCTCAGAAACGACTTTTGATACTATTACGGGCGTCTCGGCAAAGAGGAATTTGCAAAAAAGTACAGCCGACCTTTGTCTCAGATTAAGTCTGCTTTCTAACAATAAAAACTAAATATAGACGACGCGGTTAGCCTAGTTGGTAGTGACCCTGCCTACGAAGCTAGCGGTCCCGGGTTCGAATCCCGGTATGGGCAAATATTTGTGTGATGAGCGCGAGTATTTGTTCCTGAGTCATGGATGTTTTCTATATATTTAAGTATGTAATTCTTTATATAAGTAAGTATATCGTCGCCAGGTACCCATAGTACAAGCCTAGAGCTTAGTTTGGGACTAGGTCAATTTGTGTGAGATTGTCCCTGATATTTATTATTTATTATTATTTATAAATCAAAATCGGTCCATCCGTTTAGGAGCTACGATGCCACAGACAGATACACAGATACACACGTCAAACATATAACACCCCTCTTTTTTGCGTCGGGGGTTAAAAATAGGCACACAAACTTATGAAAGTTTAAAATAATCAGTAAGTAGGTAAAGTTATTTTTAAAATGAATAGTCGATAGGTATAGTTACTATATAGCTGACAGACAGAGTCGCGGGAGATCATAACTCTGAACAGACTTGTGGGAGGCGCTCCGAACCATAAACGCAAAATAAAACTCTGTAAGCTATTAACTGGAGTTAACTGGAGTTTTATATAGTTTTTAGGGTTCCGTACCTGAAGGGTGCCTACGGGACCCTATTAATATGCCTACGCTGTCCGTCCGTAGGACAGACATATCCTAACTATAAAGAGCTGTATCTTTTGAACCGCAAAAGATAGCGGGTTATTTTTTTTTTCAGAAAATGTGTTACGGCGGATTTACTAACAAATAAAAAAAAGTGAAATAATAAAGGGGGTCCACATACAAGAAACGTTTTTTTTAACGTATTTTTATTTTTGTCGTATTGTAAAAACGGTATAACATACAAGCGTCAAATTAGTATAGAACAAACCCTATAGAATAACAACAAATACTAAAAACCAGCCAACGGTGTACGGAACCCTCAGTGCGCGAGTCCGACTTGCATTTGCCCGGTTTTAACCCTAATATTTGAACTGCTGATAAGTTATAACGAACTATCCCCGCGACTCCGAATTGAAGTTAACTTATAGTAAAATTTCCCTTGGACATAGTCTGGATGGACGAGAATTGAAATATTTGTTGTTATATTGAACCGTATTACTCGAATATAGAGCAATCAAGATATACTGCAATCAAAACAAAGGCGTCGCGATCTCGTCGGTGGAAAAGAACCATTATCTTCGGACACTTTTTTGCTTTCTCATTGCCGTTAAATTCTTTGTCTACACCAATATCGTAAAACCTCTACAACGCGTTCAGAAACTGTAGGTTATAACTAGCTTTACGTCAGTCTGTGGTTTTGCTGTCGTCGTGTCAAATCTTATCTGTGGTTGTAATGTTCACTTTACGTGTTCGCAGCCGATACCGTTATGGTTTTTGAATTTCGAATTTATTCGAATCAAATCATAGAGGATTTACAATAATGATTGTAGATAAAGTATTGTACGCGACTCCGCGTAATTGACATTACGCAGCCGTCACTTAGACCCGATTGCACCAACCATTTAACAGAAGATTAGAGTGTTAACAGCTGTCAAAATGTATGAACTAACAGTCGATTAACATTTAACATCGTATGGTGAAATTGGTACTTAAACTTACTATTTTAATCACTTTAACTACCTTTTCCTAAGTTCTGTGGCCCTAGTGAAACTGGCTTAGCTCATGATTTATACGATTTTTTTAAATTAATTGTTAACAAATCTATTTTGTAAAAAAAAAACAACTGTCTATCTATTACGGTTCAAAAGATATAGCTTTAAAAATTAGGACAGATGAACCATTGAGGTATAATGTACTGTACGTTAGTACATTATACCTTAATGAGATGAACTGACGGACGGACGGACAGCGTAGGGTTCGTCAGTGTCCCGGACACCTTGGGTGCAGGACCTTAAAAACGCACTTACGCGTCCAAGGCACAGGAGAACGCATGCGTCGCCGGCCCGGCAGTGAATGCGTCAATAAAAATGCTACCTTTTGACTTTGCTTACTTTTTTCACATTTTTTTTATTGGAATCCCATACCATAGCAATTAAGTCAAACAGTTGGTTTACTGCGTAACTAAATTCTATCTTCTACTACCGCTAATAAAACCCAAAGGTTGTATAACTGTGGTTATAAAGTTCTTTTTAGTAAAAAAAGGGCCAAGCGTGAACGCGGTTAGGTTCTGTATCCAGTTTACAAGGGGTGTTATTGAACTTATTGAATTTATTGAACTACTCGAGTTTTAATTCGCCGTCGAATTATCATGGGTTTGGCATATGAGATAGAGGGTTTAAGGGCTTACCGATTTTGATGAAATTAGTGATAGTTTAAAGCCCGCGAATTGACGTAACGAGTACTGTATATACGTCTTATATCAGGAGAGCTTGTCGAGGGAAATTCACCGGTTTACCCATCAGTGCGTAAAAATTACATGTTCGTGTGTGTCTCAACCTAAGTGCACGATCAACCAGAGACATTATTCAAATTTATTTTACCCTATAGCTTCCATATCGTAATTATATTTTTGAGTTTATAATAACTCTTATCGTCAAGTGTATAAGATACCTACCATTATAATCAATAATATTATGACTACAGCCTAGACACGGCAGTGTATCCAGACAAGTTCCACTGCCCGTGAGTATGTATACCTATTTACTCGAACCGATTGAGGCAATATTTCCCACCCTCATAACTTTTTTCCCTGTGAAGCTAAGAACCTAGTTTTTTTACACATTACTTAAATTTTTGACTTCAGAACCCAGTCAAAAATCAAAGTTCTTTAAGTTATTAATTTCCAAAAAAGCCTATTTTTGATACTGCCTCACTCAAAATACATACATTACAGCGCCAAACTTGGTAGCTTTTTTGATATCACTATTCTATGAGGCACACGAGAACTTGGGCTACTTTTTACATTTATGTTTTTGATGGGATTATGTTGAACTTACGCGGCATTCGGCGAATATTCGTGTTTTTCATATCCGTTAAGTAAAACAGAGACGCCAACACGAATATCCGCCGAATAACGCATATGTGGATGCGGCATAGAACAAAGTGGAATAAAGGCGCGAGTACCAGTTTCGTAGCCCATCTTGCTTTAATATCGTAATCATATCGCTAATTTACAGCTCTTAATTTGACACCAAAGTAAAATAAAAACGCCTAGTAGTGGTAGCAAGTTATTTAAAAGAATACCTCAGTAAGTTTCCACGATTCTAATCTCCTTTCACCAAGCAAGAGAATTTATCAATATCACTATAAAACGTATAATATATAAATAAGTCTCTATTTTACAATACCAAAGCGCACATGAAGGCAAGGAAACCGTATCATTTAAGTGTTTACATTAAGTGCCTAGATCGATTTAGTGCTAGATATCGCCGTACAAAACGTCAAGATTTTATTTCAGTGAGAGGTGGTCAGCAAAAAAGATTTTTTAAACTGTCTGATTTCTTAAAATCAGAGGAGAACGTACTTAGTTGAATGTATTCATTATTATTAAGAAAACTAGCTTCTGCCCGCGACTCCGTCCGCGTAGAAGTCGTCGAAGTAATTTATCGCTGCTCCCAACGGAACTTTTAAATTTTCCGTAATGAAAAGTAGCTTAGTTATTAATCGAGGGTATAAGCTATCTCCATTCCAAATTTCATCCAAATCCGTCCAGCCGTTGCAGCGTGAAAGAGTAACAAAGTAACACACACAAACTTTCGCATTTACAATATTTGTAGGATAGGATAATCCGCATGTTTGAAAAAATTATTTCTGATTATTGGTTGCCATTAGAGAAGGGGCTTGAAAATATCACACTTAAATCCGTTACAATAGAGTCGAGTTCAGATATTTGTAGCACCTTATAATGTTCTTGTATTATTTGATGACGAATATACAAGACCGGGCGAAGTGGCGTGAAAATGAAGAGGCCTTAACCCTGCGGTTAGGATCGGGGCTGAAGCGATGAATGATGATAATACAAAATAAGAAAACGTACATTTTGCGGAGAAATTGGATGGTTTGGTGCCCTTGCCCCATATGTGCACTAAACGTGTGCCACTTGACCTGAATATTTGTATTTTTCTTTACCAAGACTACAACCTACATCAACCTTTTTAAACCTTAAAGAAATAACCTAAAATTAAAGAGATAACCTGTTCCCATGCTGTGCCTTTTATGCTAACGCTACTAATTTGACGTTTACAGGTTCTCTAAATTACTTGCCCTGGGTTGTAGATCAAACCCTAGCATGTCCTAACGACCGAGACTTAAACGCCATAATTTATGTTCGCAATTCAAATTCAAGCATTCTGATTGGTCATTTCCATCACTTACTTTCCGAACCTCGTATATACATATTACAATCATTCGAACTTTAACCTTGACTGCTTTAAAATACAGTTACTTTTTATACTTGGTTTTTTATTCTGATATGGTTTTTTAATGTTAATAGGTTACGGTCAGTCTTTTACTATTAAAAATGTAGAGCGATTAAAATTGTTTATGAAGTATACATGTTGGTGTTAGCTCAGAGGTTAGAATTTGTAACTGTTGTTTACGTTTGCAGAATGCCGTTTATTCCCTAAAATCAAGTCATGACTTATGACCTTCTCCTTCTAAAAATCGTTTATGTATAACTTTTTTAATAATGCATGCGAGGTCTATTCTATATTTTCGGTTGGAATCGAGCAACCAAGACTTTAAACTAACATATATTAACTAGCCTGAGTCATGGAGAATATAACTTTTAATTAAGCTTAGTTAGTTAGTTAGCAGGAAGCTTTATTTCCGACTGTTACTGTTTCAAACTTAATTATTATTAATAAATGTAAGTCGCATTATGACTTTTTCCAAATATAAACCTTAACGTATTACTATTTGGTTGGAATTCCAATAGCGATGTCGATGACTTGGGATATTTTTTACAGTCTCAGTTCGCTAGTTCGTGGTCAATTTTCGGTTTGTTACGTTCAGGTATTCCTCTGATTAATTATTGAACTTATCTAGTTGTTAACTACGTCGAATGGCAATGAGTTCAGGCCGTGGTATATGTTAGTTTGTATGTAGAGTGACCTGGTTTTTTTACGCGGGTAAGATGCATGGTGACCTTACAAAACGTATTAAAAAAAAAGCCGGTCAAGTGCGAGTCGGACTCGCGCACCGAGGGTTCCGCACAAACTTGTAGGCATGTTAATAGTTCTTAAATCACGGGAATACAATATAAACAAACTCCATTGCAGTATAAACTGACACGCAATAAGTATGCACTTTAGTACTTAGTGAGTGTCAGCTTATACTGGGCTCATTTTTCATGTGATGTAACGACAAATTAACGGTTTTCGGATTTTTTCCTTTACTTGTTCTATAACACATAGCTTCTTGCAAAATTTCATGATTCTAAGTCAACGGGAAGTACCCTATAGGTTTTGATTCCCTTGAGATTCCCTTCAATATGCGGCATAAACGGCTGTATCTTTTGATTGCGTTGACTTAGATGTTTGATTTTTTCACTGATCCAAGGGGCTGCTGACTTATGTATTTGATATTAATTTCAACTTGATACCTCCACGCGTTCCTGAGAAAAAGGGTCTTGACAGACACACAGACAGACAGACGGACAACAAAGTGATCCTATAAGGGTTCCGTTTTTTTCTTTGAGGAACGGAACCCTAATTATGTAGGCACAGTCACCAGCAGTAATAAAAGATAAAAAAGATATTCACTCGTACTCAGTAAGTAGGCCGCACGGTTTTAAGGAGCGACCACACCGCTGCTCAAAATACGGTGTCGCAGTGACGCGACGTATACGCCACGTTTCTAACGCATACCGTCCTCACCGGATCTCTGACTGCGATTCCGTACCGTCACCGTATTTTGAGCAGCGGTGTGGTCGCTCCTTTACACGTCAAAATCTACCAGCTTCCCAAGAGACCAGCTTAGAAGAAGCGCCGCAAGAAACTCAACAGTTAGTATTTTTTTTTATAAAATTAACTATTTCTATGATACTCCTTATGTTAGCATTATTATAAAACTGTAATTATAATATAAAATATCTGCTTAGTTCTGCAGGAAAATATGTCAGAATGATTACTGAATGACACCCGTGACACACGAGAGAAAAAAATATATTTATCTACACACATATCATAAGTCCTCTATAATGCGTTCAGAATCCGTTGGCAATGACCAGCATTACAACAATCAATTTTACTGTGATAATGTTCTTATCTGTAGCAGTAACATAATGTTCTTATAACGATATAAGATTTGATAAAGTTATGAGTTTCAGATTTCGAGCATCTTTGAAAAACAAAACAATTTTATTTGACCTCAATTCTAATATCACTCGAGATGACATTTAATTCGAAATGAAATGTCAATTGCATACAATTTTGACAAATCTCGTATGTTACTTCAATTCAATTCAATTTTTGTTAAAATGGCGTCTGTCCATGAGGACAATTCTGCCAATGTCAAAGTTTGAGGTTACATATGATCGGTTCTTGAAAATGTTATTCAAACATTTAGAGTGTTATATTCTCCGAGATCAGAGGCAAGAGTGTCGGCCGCCGCTCGCGCTGACCACTCCACCGAGCTCTTCAACACCACTGAGGCACTAAAAAACGCGACAAAGTAATCGACACGTGCAGCAACCAACACTCTTGTCACAGAACTCCCGTATGTTACTTGATAATTTGATATCGAACGATATGATAGTAGACGCCGACTCTAGATTGTCTCTGAATAAAAAAAAAAACTACGGTTGCCGCCATTTTTGACGTTCTAATAATTGATCAATGCCGGCTATGCCGGTCGTAACATGCGGTTCCTGAACACATCATAGAGAGCTTATAATATGTATGTAGATAAAATATTGTATGTAACTGTACATAATTAGGCATTAAAACGCTCGTGTGATGCTATTATGAAACTCGCCTGTCGGCTCGTTTCATAAACACACACTCGTGTTTTAATGCCTCTCATTATGCAGCAGTCACATAAACTACTATTATATCCACATTATATATAATGCACACAAGCTGTATAAGAGCTTATACAGCCCTTAAAATGCTAAAACTAGAGTTATAATGGCTGTATAAGGTCTTATACAGCTATTGTGCTACTTGGGTTGTGTATGATAACCACACCACAATCACAATATTGTCCAACATTGTGCTCAAAATAATTTGAGACCTCTATAACTAGATATTTTAAGTCTGATATTTTAGAACGCTTTTTTAGATAAGCATATTATTGCTGGTTCGTGTTTATGGTCGGGCGAGCGAGAGGGGCAGCGGGGCGTCGAGCGGCGAGTAACAATACATAGTGATGTATGAATAATGACACAAGTCTCCACTTACATTATAACCGCTTCCGCGCAATGTCGTGGCCTGATTATTAGACTAATATGTGCCGTTCTCAATATAAAGGGACCTTATGGAGGAAGGAAGTTACGCTCTTCTTATTCTTGTAACTATACGAATACTATGTTAACAGTTCTTAAAACGGCGTAACCACCTGCCTCCATAAGGTCCCTTTATATTGAGAACGTCACTTATAGTGTTAACTGTGCTTTGACAACTTGAGCGGGGCGCGCCTTCGTGGGTTATAACAATGATACACTTGGATTTACAACTGCCTGTATAAAATAGGGAAAAAACTTGATTTTCCTTATTTTGTAAGCACACAGGGTAAATTAATTAATATTAGATTTATTGTCAATTAAAACTGCTTGGTATAGTTTCCAATCAGAACGAACAATTATCTTATTCAATACAGAGTAAAGTAACCATTTTGCATCAATAAAAAAAAGCTTTAATCCTTACTCGCCATATTCCTAATTGGTCATATTCCAAATTCGTCATCAACTCTCTCAACAATATAAATCAGTACCAATGATGATATGACGAGGTATTAGAATTATGACTAATTAGGAATATCACCAATTAGGAAGTTGAAGAGATCGTACAGGCCACCAGGCCCGCTAGCATGCACGAGATAACATTTGACGGGTGCTAGGGAAATGAATACATCTATTCCATATTCTAACGTAGGATTTAACGCTTAAGGTTTAAAATAAAAGTGTCTCATCCTACCTACAGCTTCTGTTTCACTATGTTTTAGCCCATCTCGCTTCTATATTAGTCATATTGTCTTTAAGGAAGGTAGTTCACTTGACAATAAAAGTTAATATAACGCCAACAATATAAATAACAACGATACTAAAGCAAGACGGGCTAAACGAATTGGAATAAAGCGTACTAAAATCTGACGTTCTCAATGTAAAGGGACCGTATGGAGGCGCCGGTTACGCCGTTTTTAAAACTGTTACCATAGTATTCGTATAGTAAGAATAAGAAGAGCGTAACTGCCTTCCTCCATAAGGTCCCTTTATATTGAGAACGTCACAAATACAGTACTAAAATTGGTGTAAAGAAAATACAAGAAATTATATAGACCTATAAACATAAAACCATCGAAACATTAAATATGACATAAAAACGGCCATATTTATTAAAACGCACCAACGACGAACAGCCTATGCATATCTTATAACACGCCGGTCCTTTTTTCCCTCCGTAGAAGGCGGGCCCGCAATTGATATTAATTTCATGATGTGGTATTACCAGAAAAACGAACCACCGCCTTATACGCTTTCTACAAGATAGCTTGTTTTTGCTACAATCCTGTTTCATATAATATATTATTCCGTACACATATGGAGTACGTGGCTTGGATGAGATAAGTATAGGAGGTTATTGCAGCCTGTTTACTTGTAATAAACGTTATTCGCGAAAAAAAAAATTAAGCAGAAAACAATAAAAAAACGAGCTTTGTTAGTTGAAGTAACCTTTATCAATATATAATTATTTATAACCGTCTTGTTGAGGCCCTTGATTTGATATTCATATCAATTAATATTAAAAACTTCTTCACAAATCGATTTCAGATCCGCCATTTATTTTATACTGAGTATTTAATCTTACCGTATAGTTAAGTTTAAGTCCAATAAATGTTACGTACGAGTATGTATGGTTGCATTGGTTATTGTTAAGTGGAAACAAATCTATTGTCAACATAATATATTACAACCATTTATTTTCACATTTATATATTAGTAAGTCAATTTTAAACCTGTGGTTTTGGAATGGGGTGAAATTGGAGTGCTGTATAGATGAGTGCTCCGCTGCACTGTAGACTTACCGAGATTTGATTTCGTTAAAGGTTTAATTAACATAATTATGCAAAAACCAAAAGGTCGGTGACAATACCTTGTCTCAATAATTTAAATATTACCAGACCATTTTTATGTTATATTTGGGCATGGTCGCAACGCAAACGCGCTGTCATGTCACACTGAATAGGTTCATCATTCCTGGCTCAGGAAGGGCAAATGTATGCGGAAAATAAATAACAGGATGAAACCTGGACCGGCTGAGAAGAGGGGGACCGGCGACGGGGGGGGAGGGGGTTAATATTGAACAGAAGGAAACAAGCCCGTGCGAACGGACGATTTGCAATGCCTGACTCTTTGAGTCATGAAGACTTTTATGGGTAATTATATAATATGATGGTGTTGGAATATTTTTGAAGAAATCATTATTATTATAGTCACAGACAGCAAACCTCATCATCCTATATTTGAACTTTGAGCTAAATATTTCCACTAACATACTAAGGATTATGTAGACGACCCGATTCTAGCCTTGGTAGTGACCCTACAAAGCTATCGCTCCCGACTTCGATTCCCGGCAAGGGGAAAAAGATTGATGAAGGCAAAAGTATTCGTTTCTGAATCTTAATTAATTAATTGTAATTAAGAAGTAATTCTTTAAAAAAAAAAATAAGTATGTTTTATTTGTCAAGTACCTATAGTACTCGTACAAGCCAAGAGCTTAGTTTGGAAATAGGGCTATATGTGTGACATTATCCACAGATAAAAAAAATATTACTACTTAGGTACATATTTAATTCAATGCAAACTCGATATGGTGTCTATTTTTTATGAAAATCCAAAATTCCGGCACGGAACGTTCAACCAGGGGTGTAACAAAATCAAAGTCCTATTAAGTTTCCTTTTGATGTGTATTTATAGTTTGTCACGCGATTTTGTACCTTGCGTCGCGGTGTTAAAGGATATAGGTGACGGTGTCAATCGGCAGAGATATAATTGCCACGGTATAACGAGATGAAAGCTATGGACTATTTTGAGGCGTCGTTGCTCACGGGCTAGTTGGTTAGACAATATTTTGGACCTTAATAAAAATGACATACAAACATTGTAATTAATAAAAAGCGGGCTTAGCATGCCTTTCTACATGAAATAAAGTTTAACATGTGCTAGGGTAATGAATACAACTATTCCATATTCTAACGTTTAACTTAACGCTTAAGGTTTACAATAAAAGTGTCCCGTCTTGATAAAAAGGAGAAAATCGAATCGGTAATAAAATCAGGACGAGACACTTTTATTTTAAACCTTAAGCGTTAAGTCTTACGTTAGAATATGGAATAGAAGTATTCATTTCCCTAGCACCTGTCAAATTATATCTCGTGCTTGCATGTTAAGCCCGCAGAGATGACAGTTTTTTATGACTTGATTTACAATGACATGTCTTGAAAAGGGCATCTCAGCTGTTTTTAAATTTCCATAGATAGTTTTATATCTGTCACATTTAAGTTTTCTATCGTATGACAAAGAAAATAAAAGTTTTCGCCTTTTATATCGTCGGACGGATCAACGGTCGAATTTACGTCGGCGTCGTTTTTTTTTTATTATAAATGGGTTTGCGTTTGACCTCAGTCTCATCTGATGTTAAGTGACGACGAGGTCGAAGATGGTACACGCTTACCCAGAAAATGCCTTCACTCTTGCCTTGAAAACACCAAGGCTATAGGATTCCGGGAACACAGACGCAGGGAGAGCATTCCACTCCTTGGCAGTGCGAATAAGAAATGACGCAGCAAACCGCTCCGAACTGATGGAAATTCGACTTAATGAGGATGGATACCCTCCCTGCGTCTGGAAGACCGATTGGAGAAAGTGGAGGGTGGGATGAGGTCGTGTAGTTCCTGGGCAGACTCTCCAAAATACACCTTGTAAAATACCGAAAGACAAGCGACTTTACGCCGATGTTCCAAACTTTGAAGATTGGCGTCGCTGGGTTCACCGATGAAACTACCGTTGTCCATCCGCCCAGGCTGCGTGTGCGCCTCTAATTATTATAAATCCGTCAACGGCGCCAGTTTCGTTTATTTGGACAAGTACAAGTGTTGGTTTGTCTAACACGGCGTTTTTGATTTTAACGTCGTCGGCGCAGACAATATTGCCGATCGATCACCCTTTAATAACTTATGCCAATTTCACCAATTTCAATGGTAGCTCAACATTAATAATTATAAAGAAGTACAATTTGTATGTATGTAAATATGTGACGTTCTTAGTATAAAGGGACCTTATGGAGGAAGGCAGTTACGCTCTTCTTGTTCTTGTAACTATACGAATACTATGGTAACAGTTCTAAGAACGGTGTAACCGCCTGCATCCATAAGGTCCCTTTATATCCCACCATTCATCCGATTTCAATTATTTCATCAATATTTAAAATTGATGTTTAAAGTGACTAGCGACCCGCCCTCGCTTCGCTCCGGTTACTATTATATACATAAACCTTCCTTGATAAATTATCTAACTGATGAAAACCGCATTAAAAACAGTTGCGTAGTTTGAAAGATCTAAGCGTACATACAAAGGGACAGACGGCGGGAAGCGACTTTGTTTTATATTATGTAGTGAAGCAAAACGAGGGCCGCCGCTAATTATTATTAAAAAACACGCAATTATTTATACAATAGTTTTTACCTAACGTTCACCAACAAGAGTTATTAACTCTGAAAAGAGCTTATGTGCGGTCTCGTCGGGGATTATTAAAAATCCAATTACTTTATTTTTCTACGTCTTATGGCGGTTATACACTCTTGCCGAGACACTCCGAGGCAGCCTTGCCGTCCTTCTCTAACTTATGGTATGTTTGAGAAGGATGGCAAGCCTGCCTCGGAGCGTTTCGGCGAGAGTGTACTCCGCCATTAAGTTACACGTAAAATGAACAAAGAAAAAGCTACGCTATCGCATAAAAAATAGATGAATATTTTTTTTTTTGCCCTAAAGTTCTCTTATTACATCGCAGTTGCCAGCCCTAACCACCCTGCGGAACAAATCCGAGAACAAATTCAGGCACGTGGGTATTTCCAAGTATTAGTATGTTGTTAGGGGTGTCACGCAGGGGTTGACGCGGCTCAACTCAGATGACTGCCCCTTAAGTGATTGCCGAGAATAATACGTTTAATTAAATAGAAGTGACAGTCGACTGATATAAAACTATTTAGGTTTACATCGTTTTAAATAAATATTTCAAACTTTTTTTTCTAGTGAATATTTGGTAAAGCTGCAACGTAGCTTTTAAACTTTGAAGTTCGGCATCATCATCAAGATAGCTGAAAAACTTCCACTGATGAGCATAGGAATCTCCAAGGATCTCCACGACGGTTGGGTTAAGTTAAAGGTCAAATAAATATCAAGTATAGTCGAAGTCATAAGAAGCTTTACATTTTAGTACAATGTCGCAGTTACGTATTACCCCATAAGTATAAGTGACAATAGTTTGAATTTAGTATGTCAATAAGACAAGGTACCTTGTCTTATATAATATATATACTATACAAAATAATACTAATAATAATAATATATATATATTAGTATTATTTTGTATAGTATATATATTATATATACTGTCATTATAAGCTATCATAACGTCATCAATATGGTTACAATACTGAAGCAAGGTGGGCTAAAACAAAACGAAATATAAACTAAGCCTTGTTCTTAAAATGATAAAAGCTTTTTATGAATGTATATTGTCAAGAGAATACACCTGTTTATTAAAATTAATTAAATATGAATCATTTAGCAATACCAGTCTTACTCTATACCTTATCTTTGACCCAAAAGGGAGAGCACGCCCGACCGCTTCTACATCACAAGCCAGACGCGACTCCCAGTTCATCCCTGTCTCACCAGCGGTGTTAGAGAGAGACAAAACAGAGGGATTGGAGCATTTATGACGTGTTCCCTGAACTTTGATTTTAGGCACAGAGTGTGTAATTAAGTGAATACATTTTTAAGGTCCTCCCCATTTTTCGAAATGCTTCACAAGTTATTTTTTTTTAGAAAAACAATTTATTTGCTAATACGTTTATAAAACGTAGTCGGGTAATCAGACAAATAGGCTAACATTTAAAAGAAAATGGTCTAAAATATAGTACAATTTTAAATAATAATGTAGTTGGTAACGCAGGGGATGATGTTGTCCCCAGGTTTTGTATGAAAAATGTGAATTTTCCTAAATTATTATTAATCATAAGTCACCAGGAAAGTTTTAGTACCGTAAAAGAAAAGGAGTAGCTTAAAAGTTGATTCGCCGAATTATTTAAAGAGATACCAGTCTGTGTGTGATTACGTTATATTCTGTGAGGATCTACATTTTTTGTATTTGACAGTGCGGTCTAGCTGTATAATATATCCAAGTAATATATAATAATGTCAAGTATATAGTTATATTATAGATAAATGGTTTTTAGAGCCTTGGTCTTTGGTTCTGGCTACTGTTTAAATAGATATACGTAAAGTCAAAAGCACTAATCTATACGGTTATCGCGCCATGTTATGTATACATAGACCTTATTATCAGTGGCATAGGGGTGAGTTGATATTTATGTCATCTTGGCAATGTATATTATGAGTCAGGTTGCACATTAAAGTTACATTATTTTAAGGGCCTGTTTCACAATCGACATATATTCATCTGTCAAATAAAGATAGCCCTCTCCTTGTCTTTTTTCTAATGTAAGAAAGGGTAAAGGGTAAATTTATTTGACAGATATGCTTTACTTGACGAATGTGAAACGGGCGGTAAGTAAGGTATTCTTAGTCGCTTTCTGCCAAATATGTATTACACGTTTCAGCTCAATCAAATGTCAGCAAGTGGTTGAAATATGTAAACGCGATGACAATGCAATATTATGGTGTCAGAGCTGATCTGATGACGGAGTCGGAAGGTGGCAACAGGATCTCCGTTGTACTTGACGTAGACCCGCCGAGTCGGGGCTCGTTAGTTTGGTCTTGATAAGCAGATGGCGACTGTGCAAAAGTACAGTCCCAAAAATGAAATTTTTGACAGAAAATGATAAATGGTTTAATATTCTAAAGGTAAAACATAAATAAACCTATAAAAAATTAAAATGCTGAGATCTGTGCCTTTTGCCATAACGAATTTTTTATTATTGTTGAGCCTCGCTCTATTATTTTAGTTTATTTTGGTACGTGTATTTTAAATTTCAATTAATTCTGTCAATCGTAATAAGATTATGTCCTTTATTATGTATACTTTAACTTCCGCGGCTTGTCTCATTTCATTCCAGGAAATATATAAAAAGTCTTGAACAGGTTTGAACAAGTGTACAAGATTGTGGAATACGGACTAGTCGTTATCAGAGGAAGTTAGGTTATCAATTGCAGTTTTATTCTTTGTTTTTTTTCCTTATGTTATCTAGCTGGATAATAAAATAACAAGCGAGTACCATAGGAGACTTTTATAGCTATGTTATGAAGGTTATGGAGGCGACGACATAAATACCATGTCATTTTAAAAAGGAAAAATAAACGTATTATCTACACCCGGAACATGCATGCCAGAGATAAAATTTGACAGGTGCTAGGGAAATCAATACATCTATTCCATATTCTAACGTAAGACTTAACGTTTAAGGTTCAAAATGAAACTTATCTCGTCCTGACTTTTATTACCTTTTA
Organism: Tortrix viridana; assembly: GCA_963241965.1. Taxonomy (NCBI): domain Eukaryota; kingdom Metazoa; phylum Arthropoda; class Insecta; order Lepidoptera; family Tortricidae; genus Tortrix; species Tortrix viridana. Next base: position 3,771,137 of record OY725171.1, on the reverse strand, counting down.
TTACTAAGCAACTATAGCGATTTTCATTATTTTTATAGAGATTTTACGGGCAACTTTTATTTTAAACCTTAAGTGTTAAGTCTTACGTTAGAATATGGCATAGATGTATACATTTCCTTAGCACCTGTCTAATTTTATCTCGGCCATGCATGCTAGGGGCCTTAGTTTATATAGAGCGCGTGATATAGCGTGAAGGACACACTTAAAAACTTTCACATTAACAATTTTATAGCATTTCTATGTCATAAAAGTCCCATTACCACACTATTAAAAATAACAATTACAACTACCTCATCAACGGACTACGATCCGAATCCGAGAAATGTCAGTCCGAATATAATAGAAAATAGAATCTAGGAACTGAACGACCTTAGACTTTTAAATAGGCTAAGGCAAATAAATAAAGAGTGTATTTTAGGTCCCAGATTCGACCTGCAGGGTCTATAGCGTATTATTGAACTGCTACCACGGAATTGAGCGAGTCACGGAATTCGATGAGTTTACTATTCTAGCATCTCAGCCCATTAGATTCAAATCCGTCATCCGATTTCATATACAAATAGTACTACTGCTGCTCTGCCTTGCTAAGCTAAAATGCGATATCTCAGATAAAACTGCTGTAGCAATTGCTACCTCATTACTAACAGGAGAGGACTGAATCTGCTTTGGCTATTGAATTTGAGATATCGCCTTTTTCAGATTTGCATTGGACGCAGTTCGGAACCGCTCTAACGGCCGCATTCAGAGACGTCAATTAACTTTTAAGTTTGATTAAAGTTGCTGCTGTCACTTTCTTTCCTACAGCAACAACAACAATAACAACAGCAACTTTAATCAAATTTAAAAATTAATTGACGTCTCCGAGTGCGGCAGTAAGCCTACAATTTAATTTCAATTGTTACTTGTATTCCCGTCGCATGAATAAGGACGACTGGCTCCGATAGGCGTCGCTGGCTCCGAACGGTGGGTGCCGTTAAAAATATTTTTGTCTGGAAGGACGATATCGAAGCGGCTCTGGGAACCATTCGTATTTATAAGAAGCCGATAATACCATGCGGAGATTTTTCGGCGATCAAACTTCATATTAACCGATCGTTTATCCTAGTTTTTTTAGGGTTCCGTACCCGAAGGATGCCTAACGGGACCCTATTACTAAGCCTACGCTGTCCGTCCGTCCGTCCATCCGCACCTGTCCTAATTTTAAATAGCTTTTTTTTGCGGAATATTTGATATAACGGCAGATTTTCTAAGAAATAATAAAAAAAGTAAAATAATAAGGGGAGTCCGGATGGAAGAATTTTATTTCAAAGTTTTTTTCTATTTATTCTATCGTAAAAACGGTAATACGACAAGCGTCAAATTTATTATGATTATAGAAAAAAACCCTGTAGAAAAACAACAAATACTAAAATCTGGGCAAATGTAACGTGTACTGCACCATCTGTGCGGAAGTCCGACTCGCCCTTGACCAGTTTTTAATGAAGAAGACAAACGACTTTGCTTCACTCAAGCTCGCGGGTGGATCATCATAATTATCCTAATATAGCGACCCGCCCGGTTTCGCTCGGGTGCAATTTTCCAATAAAATCTTTTATACTGACCCTTTCCTGACAATTAAGGACATAAAAAAAAAATCAGTAAAGCCGGCAGAGTCGTGCTCAAGTGATGATCTTTCCTACACGCGGCAATTGGATTTTTAACCTCAGACGCAAAAAGAGGGGTGTTATAAGTTTAATGTGTATATCTGTCTGTGCCATCGTATCTCCCAAACGGATTTACCGTTTTTTTTTGTTTTATTTAAAAGGTGACTTGATCGAGAGTGTTCTTTAAGCTAAGTTTAAGATCCGTCGGACAGACTATGAGGTCTTACATCAGGAGGCCCAATTTGGTCGGTTTTTTTATCTATTTAGTTATTATTTATACAGATTGCAAACGCTTGGCCGTAAGTGATTTCTAAGGCATTTGTAATTGCAATGTGTTATCATTGTAACCTCTTAAGACCACGATGGAACTATTTTATTTTGGTATAGGTCTTAATTAGGGGGGATGGAGCACAGTGGATCAGTGGGGAACAGTGATTCATTGACTTTATGTAAGAGAAATAATGAACTTATATCTTTGCCACCTAGATCAGTTTTAGGCACGCCAATATGTTATCAGAGGGCGAACGAAACTGACATTTAAAACTCCTTTTTCTCATAGAAACAGGCAATGATCTACTTTTTCCCACCGATCCCCTGTGCCTCACCCTCCTATACACGGCACTGGAAAGTGTGTTCTGCCTGGCAGTAAAATTAGCAAGTAAGATGGACGGATGTTATATAAGGTCGCCACCACTGACACGTTTATCGAAATGGATACAAATAATTATCATAGGTTGTCTTATTAGGGTGATGGCACCAATAATGGATAAGGACTAATGATGGACACATGAATTTAATTTTGATGAAGATAAGGGTTATATTTATTTTGCACAATCAATTTAAAACCTGGTAAATTAATTCCATTATTGGTGCCTGTCAGCTTAAAGTGTCCAACACTGGTGGCAGTTGTTGCTGTCACACACCGGTTCAGTTTTTTCGCTCCCTCGTTTTAGTGCTAGCTAAGTGAGGAAATCAGCACGATGTTTATAGCCGTCTCGGCGAAGCTAAAATAACAGTAATCATTTTAACAGTGTGTGTATATCATACATCCGACATACATACCAAAAATCGGATGCTCGGATCGGGTGTTATATGATTGGTCAAATAGGCTATAATTATAAAAATTATAAAGTTGCGTCATACTAGTCTCCAGTCAAGTTTAACTTTACAAAGTTAAATATAATAGTCGCAAATAATATATTAACTGCGTGTACTAATTTAGAATTCATAATTATAACAGGTCTAGCATTACCCAAGAATTTATTAGCTACACACGTAAAACACGATAAAGGAATGCATTAAGTATATTTATACCCCAAGAATCGCGGCGGGGGGTTACATCTGCTCTGTACAAATACGCCCGTTAATTTTAACTTGGAACAAAATGTTGTATTTTAATAACAATACACTAATTAAGCTTATCAATCCGTACATCGGGACCAACACTTCAGAAAATTCATATAAGTAAACTGACGGTAAGAAAAAAGGTATAGAAATATTTTATGACGAATTTTATTTGATAAGCAGGCTTTTATTTTACTCAAGCCCATTTTGCTTCATAATCATATTGATGACGCTGATATAGCTCGTACTGTCATGTGAATAGGAGCTGCCATAACGTCAACAGTGTGATTACGATATGAATGTCTCTTTCCAACTAGTCTGTAATGATAGAGGCGCAATGAGCGACGAGCGAGATACCTACGAGTAAGATAATAGATAAACTCATTGAATTCCGTGACTCTCTCAATTCCGTGGTAGATGTTCTATAATCTGCCATAGCACCCGCTAATATATAGAATCTAGGAACTGAAATACGACCGTAGACTTTTAAATAGGCTAACCGTCTGTTTCACAATCGTCTAGTCTAGCATATCTATCAAATAAATTAAGCCCTTTCCCTTTCTTACACTTGGAAATATACAAGGAGAGGGCTATCTTTATTTTACAGATGAATTTACTTTTGTGAAACAGGCCCTAAGGCAAATAAATAAAGAGTATTTTAGGTCCCAGATTCGACCTGAATGGTTCTATAACGGATTATAGAACTGCTACCACGGAATTGAGCGAGTCACGGAATTAGATGAGTTTACTAGATGTGCTAGCAGCTCTGATGTGGGTGGGTGTTTTAAAGGACAAAAATTAAAAAAACGGTAACTTTTCCATTGCGTGACAACACAATTAGCGGTATTTCAGACAAAACTCCTGTAGCAAGTGCAACCATATTACTAACGGGTGAGAGTTGAATCTGCTTCGGTTATTGTATTTGAGATACCGCCTATTGGCGTATGAGGGCAGTATAAACGTATGGCTTATTTTCTTTACACAATGGAAAGTTACCGTCTCTTACTATGTAAACTTTTTTTAATCCGCCCAGTCAGTTCACTGAATCAATGTTCTTTATTTGAATTTTTAAATAACGAACTCCGTCCGCTTTGAGATCATATTGGGAACAATTATAAGAGCGTTACCACACTAGTAATTTGTAAGCATATCTTAAGCGGGGTGAACAGTAAAACTAGTAAAAGTGCTGGCAGCTCGACGCGGACGCGGTGTTTACTCGTGAAGGTATGTTATGTATTGATCGTTACGCACACGCGGCGAATACGTTGCGCTCATGTTGCGGGCGCTAACGCGTCAAACCAACCGTTAGCCTCTGCTACATGATGGCCCATCACGTGGGCCATTAAAGACGTTAGAGCGAGAAAAAGAACACCATTTCGCGCTCTAACGACTAAATGCATCCCTTAACGGCCCACGTGATGGGATCGTGTACAGTCGAGGACAGAAAGATGTTTACACTTTTTCACCTTGTTCCATTGTAATAAGGTCCAAAAGTGAATACATCTTTCTGTCTTCGACTGTACAAGAGGCAATAGAAACACGCTCGCAAATCGCAAGTGTGGTTCCGCCCTTAGGGCCCGGCACGATTCTGAGCGGTAGCTGTGGCAAATTCTCTTTTCATTGCGCGGTCGCGACGCTAGCCGCACGGCGGTCAATTGGCATTACACGCAATATATTACGAAATCGCTTGTCGCGCCGCTCGCGCAGTCATAGCCTAACATTTACCTGCAAGCTTCCTTCTATTATACAAATGATTAAATCGAATGTGAAACAAATATAGATATCCTTTTGTTTGAACATTGGAAGAGCAAACGCTATTCGGAAAATGTTCGGTCCGAAGTAGCTGTAGTACCTACTTAGTATGAGAGTTGCGCACTAGATCCAAATTCTGGTAGGTACTTACTTTTACCAGTAATTGTACTTACTTTTGCTTCGGACCGACTTCTCGGATACCGGAGGAGATGCGTAAACGCTCTGACTGCCGCACTCAGAGACGTCAATTAAATTTTAAGTTTCATTAAAGTTGCTGCGTCTTATTCTATTGCTATAGCAAAGAAAGTGACAGCAGCAACTTTAATGACACTTAAAAATTAATTGACATCTGAGTGCGGCATTATGGGTTTATGATTACAATGGACGCGATTTGTGTAAACGGCAGAGTACTAATTTCACGAGATGTACTTATTTAGTTTGCCATTACGACAAGGTTCTAATAAAACAATTTTTTTATAGCAATAATAAACTCATTAATGAGCAGGATTTGAAGCAATTTCACGTACAGCGTTGTCTTATAACATTAGTATAAGTTTTTTTCTGACTTTATTCATATTTTATTCGTGTTTTTGGCAAAAATAAGAAAAAAACTGTAACGACGACAGTGTGCTAATGGCAACTTTTAGTCGTAAATGTAGATAATCATAACTGAAATAGATAATCACCAATCACAAAACTATTCTACCATTTAGTTGAATGACAGCCTAGTTTGGAATCACGTCTTCGACGAGCCGTTTATGAGAACAACCAAAATAGTGACCAAAATAGGTTCTAGTATATCGCACCTTTAGAATGAAAGTGACCTAAAATATTTCGATTTTGAATTAGGTCTCTATATTAATAATGTTACGACTCGAAGTAGATTACTTAACATTTCGTATTAGGTCACTTTCATCCTGAAGGTGCGATATTTCATCACAAGTAAATTCAGCTGTGATCCAATGCGTTCGAAATGTAGGTACTATAGACAAGTTTGCAAATTTTATTTAAATGATAAGGCGTAATTGACACTATGATGATGACGTAGCTGTAATATCTTTACATAGTATAAAATAAAGTCGCTTTCCGCGTCTGTCCGTCTGTTTATCCGCTAACTCCTCCTAAACTACGCAATGGATTTCGATGCGGTTTTCACTATCAGTTGGATAATTTTTTACGGAAGGTTTATATATTTTCAATTCAAAATTCAATTATTTATTTTTACAAATTCAACAACCTCCATACGACACCCAGTAACACTAGAACAGAATAAACCAAGCTTTAGGCTCACCTTTTTCAAAGCCGAGAAATGTTCAAACCGTTTCCGGATCCAAATATTTCGAATGTGTATAAAAGTACCCGGAGCGAAGCGAGGGCGAGTCGCTAGTTAATTATAAATATCTGAGAACAATCCCTGCTAGTACTAGCTAGGTGCATTATCTATGATATACTTACTGAAATAGATAAAGAAGTAGTAAGAGAATATCCAAGTCTCAGGAACAAATACCTACTTGAACTTGAAAATAAATATTTGCCTTTACCAAGGATTGAACCCGGTACAGCCAATTTCGTAGGCAGTCACAGTCACTACCAACTAGGCTACCCGCGTCGTTGTTGTTTTGTGTAAATAATGTTTTTTTTTATAATGAAACTGAATTTACAACCTGATGATAAAGATTCGTTTTTTATAACAAAGGTTCAGAAAAAAATAATATTAACAATACCAAGGGGCACTTGAAATAAATAAATAAATAATAATGCTGACTGGAAACGCGACCAATTTGTTTGAGGTCATCCATTTGGCCGTCGAAATCGCAATGTAGTCTGTTAAGTTTGTTTTGAAAACATTCAGATTAAAACACATAAATCACCAAACATCTCCAAAGTAATTTCAACCTTATTAGTATCAAATAAAATTTCATGCCGAAATCTCTTCAAAAACACGTATACCACTTCGTCACGTTGAACTTTATTTGAATTTGGAATGTGTCGTATTCGATTGCGCGTCTTGTCTCGCTCTGTGCGACGGGGTTTTTTCGCTTATGAAAGAGACGCTTATACTTGCTCTGATTCTATTCAGACTGAGAGTTTTGAATCGTGGGTGTGGATTGGTGGGCAGTGTAGTCGTAGGCGGGTGAGACACCGGAGTAAGCGTGCGCCCCTTCTGTTCGAATTTTGAACAGTACCGCGATTCTAACAGTCGGACCAGTATTGCAGCAGACCGCGCTAGCCAGTACTGTACGTTTCTAGGAGGTAAATTTAAAAATAAAATTGTGATTTGTAACGTGGCTATATGAAATGTATGACGTTAGGTAGGTAAGTGTTGAATGGACGTTATAGAAAACTCTAGTTAGATTCTTATTTAATTTTTACGTCGTTTAAGCGGATGAACACTAAACAGCGTGCGATAAAGTGGATTTTAATTGATGTGGTTGATTTTTGAGCATTTTTTTCTGTTTATAACAACGTTAATACTTTATCAGTACGTACAATACAAAATGATATCATTACACTTCAATTTAACAACAACATACATATTATCTCCACGTGTTATTTTTAAGTGAAATTATTGATAAAGCTTATTTTTGTGAGATTTATAGAGATATATGAACTACCATCACCGCGAAACGATCGTACTGACATTAATACTCGTATTACTTAAAGACTCTACATGTTATTATGGCTATAGGCTACACCTCTCCACATATTGACTGTCAAAGACTTATAAAAAATTACAACGGGTTCAATTTGGATGTCTAGTAATATAACACTACGAAGGGACATCAATGAGGCAACTATCTTAAGACGAAACTTACGACACTTCCTCCTGTGTATCTTTATACTGGGTCTTACAAATAATTACACTAGCTTTCGCCCCCGACTCCGTCCGTGAAGAAGTCATTTATCGTGTATCCTGAGCCTTATCAAATTTTCCGGAAAAGAGTATCTGTGTTATTCCAGGTAATAAACTAACTGTGTGCCGAATTTCATCCAAATCGGTCAAGCCGTTTCTGAGTTTTAGCGGCACATTGTACACTTACATTTATAATATACGTATTGATTAATTAAAATGTATCCCAGCCCAACCTATTTAGGTACCTATATACTTATTCATATTTTAGTTTAAGTAGTCACGAAGCAAAAGTCTAGAAATGTCCAGATTTTTCGGACAACGCGTTGTATCTCTGGGGGCTAGCTGGATGCATTACGCTAACTTAACGATTTCCGAAAATGAAGAAAATATACCAGTAGTACCTACTTAAAGTTTCATGTGACCCGCACATGCGCATAATAAATATCTACATTATCATATCTATAATGTCAGTACCTATATTGTGATTCAAGAGTTCGTCACGTCCGACAAAGACTTAAACGGGCTCCGAACACGTACGTACTCGACGGACTAAGTCACTACAAGATTTCAAGTATTAAAAACTCCCGACAAAATCGCTTTCAGAGCTTTTTTTACTTTTAAACGGCTTAACAGATTTTCATCAAACCAAGCTAAGAACACTCTCAATTAAGTCACCTTTGTTAGAAATTTGACATTTGACACCCCTTTTATGATAATCAATGAGCTGAAAATCCGATTTTTCGACACATACATACATAGACTGTTAAAATATGTCGGGTAAAAATTCCAAAACTCACTTTTTGATATGTTTTTTTTTTTTTTTTATTTGTTTATTACTATTACAAATAAGTGTACATCTTTACTGTCGCGTCGTTAAACCATAGTATGGTTTGTCTAACCATAGTATAAACCATAGGAAAACTTGTAACGTGTTGGCGAACGTAAACAGAAACATCGTACTACGTTTGTCAATGGATCGCCCGTGGATTTCACCTCGGTTAAACTTAACTGGAGCCAGCATGATTCATAGCCAATAGAGCAAACAGATTCGAGGAAGCGGGGTCCAATTTAGTATTGCACGTTAACTCGCATTAGCATCTAACAAAGGGGTATTGCGGTGCTCATGTCAGTTAATTTGAGCACGTTTGTGTTTTTTTTCACTAATTTGTGTTGTAGATTTATGGTCGTGTTCAGTATATGAAATCCAATATTTTACCTTTTTGTGTCACAATCCTATTTTTGTTACTGCAGATTGAATATTTGCACTTTTCCATTATTTAGCCTACAATGAAAGGCTGTTTTCGATCGTCATTGATTAGACAGTTTCAACGAATTTTCGTAGTTGAAATAAGAAGTTAGCTTATCTTTAGTTTGTACTTGTAACGCCAATTAAAATCTTACATTTAATACGAGTATAACAGTAGAAAGAAAAAAATCTGTACTTACATTAAAGATGTTTACAAAAATCTCTGGGACGTAATTAGAAACGTTGACAGAATACATTTCAATGGTTTTTAGAATTTTTGTCTGTCGGTCTGTCTGTCTGTGCATTTGTTCGCAAACTCTGCCAAAACTACTGGACAGAATTTGATGAAATTAGGTATGGTAATACTTTATACCCCGGAGTAACCATATAGGATAACTTTTATACCGGAAAATATGATAGTTCCTGAAGGCCGAAGGTTATTTATAAGTTATAACTAAATAAATAAATAAAATAAATACATATATAGTTAGTTAAACGTAGGTAGTGACCCTGCCTACGAAGCTAGCGGTCCCGGGTTCGAATCCCGGTATGAGCAAATATTGTGATGAGCACGAGCTTTTGTTCCTAATACAAGACTACAGCTGACAGTACGAGCCTAGAGCTTAGACTAGGTCAATTTGTGTGAGATTGTCCCCTGATATTTATATATTTATTGAGTTACCTATAACTGTTGGATAAATCGTTGTAATATATCAATAATACTACGGAAAACCCAACAAAATAGTGACTGGCCTAGTACTTTGAAGATTGAAAGCAAAAGTACCTAGGTATAAATCTGGGTATAATGTTAAGAGACGACGTGGGTGGCGTTTACGCCATACTAAGGAACGTATTCCTTTGTATTCTAACTGGAAAATTATAATTACACTATAATCTACCTGTCCTATGTCCTGAGCAGTGTAAAACCTAAAAAAATATGTTTTAAGCCCAACTTTTATTGTAATGATGTCTATAAAGAAAAGACTTAATTTGAAATTACACGTTGTTTCAGTAAAAGCAATGAAAAAAAAAACAATTATGTTTCTAATTATAAGTGTAAAATATTACGTAATTTAGTCGAAACTAAATGACATATTGCACTTAACATCGATGTTTCGATCAGGCCCCGGTATTATGCTTGCCTTTGTCGCGGTAAAGCATCCGTCTCTCTCGCACTGTCATACTGGTCAGAAAGAGACAAATGTTTTATCCCCGTTTATCCACATCAATAAACACGACCATAATAAACATATGCAGTATAAGCTTGATAACCTCCAGGCAGTTTAGAGGACAAAGATCTCCTTTAGATATATCTCTTCCACTGACTGAATCTTCGTCCTCCAAGGTCAAGAGTTAGTTAAGAGCAAACATTATCCACAAAAAAAAATTGAGCAAAAAAGTCCAAAAATATTTTTTGCTTAGACATTTTTACACGATTTTTATATTAATATGATATGCCTTTAATTTTGATCTGGCCTTATGCAATCGTAAACGACAATATAATGTAAATAAAAGTTTTTTTCTGTAAGATATTTTGATCGTAAACGCGTCGCTTACCATACGAGCGGTAAGTACTAAACGACTGCACGCATATAGACACTAATTACTGCTAATTGGTTAATTTATTAATTATCTGGACTGAATGGGATCGTTTAAGGCTGAGTGTTTTTAAATTTCTGCGATGATTTTACGATATTGTTACGATTAATTGAGATAAGTGTTATTTATTGGAAATTTTAACCATTCTCGATAACGACAAATCCTAAATAATATAAGTATACTTATATCTAACGTATAATCTTGATAAAATGACATGAGGCATGATTTGAATATTTAAGAAATTAGTCATCTAATGTGAGAAATCGTTTTAGTTTTGTTAAGTTTAGGGAATTTACATACCTGTTTAATTTTTTCAATGAAAATCATGTTTAAAAAGTCAACTTTGAAAACGGAGTTTTTTTTAACGTTTCCACGTTATTTTTTCTAGTGTGTATATTAGAATTGGCTGTAGTATTAAACAAATTTTTTGACAGGATTATTCTGAGCATTTTTTTTAAGGTTTTTTATTGACACTTAGGTTTTTTATAGTTCCCAGTGTGAGCTCATTTCGGTGAAAATGACAGTGACAACACTGTTAACTATGATTAATTCGACGAATTTTCTTATAAATATGCTAATAATCTCCCTTGAATATCGGCCAGGCAATAATAAATAGTCGAATACACAGACAGAAAAACAAGGTTTAAAATTAGCTCTTCTATTTTTTTGTCAGGCTTAAAAATAATGCAAGTTACGTTAATCTAAAATCACCTAAAGCACAACCGACTATGTATCTAAGTCCGTTGCCAAGTACACTGCCCTGCTAAGGTAAAAGGCAGTATGTTACACAAAACTATTGTAATAATTGCAACCTCATTACTTGGTAATAAGGTTGCAATTGCTACAGTAGTTTTATGTAACATACTGCCTTTTACCTTAGCAGGGCAGTACAGTTGGCGACCATTTTAAGGGTCACGTCTCCGGTTGTTCTTAGCAACGGAGGGTTATGTTAGCTCAGAGGGAGTGGTGGAGAGCCGCCCCTCAGAGAGTCTGCAGAGCGTTGCATTTTGACAAATCTCCGGATTTAGGCGCGCGTGTTTCGCCCAACTCAAGTGTCGTAACTAACATTTTATAAGGTCTTTGATTTGTGCGTAGTGTTAGACGCGTTTGTAAAGGTTTAGTGGAAAAAGCGTGAGTTTTTAGTTCTTGTTCTACATAGACGACGTCAACACAGTAAGTATTTATTAATATAAACAAAATATTTTTGTTTGTTGGTTAAGTTCTTGAAGTAAAGGAGTTTTTTCGCGACTGCTGAAGAGGGAGGTTATTGTTTTTGACAACGCATGTGTATAAAACGATATCGTATTTTGTCGGATAAGTTCGTATTCATCTTGCTTTCTCAATTAGCTTATCGAGCTACTAATACTGACTGAGAAAGCAAGATAAATACGATCTTTTCCGAACAAACAACGATGTACGGTTATTTTGCTTTCTTGTAACGAATGGCCTGGTTTTGACGACTGAGGTGTGATAGATGCATCTTAGCATCACGAGTGGGCCTGGGTACTTTGAATAATAACAGCATCGAGCACAAAGTCGGGCTCTTAGCTAGACTTGTTATATGTTGTTTATTGAAGATTTTTACAAGTACATACATATGTTAAATCGGGTTCACGTGGAAATGATTTTATTAACAATCAGATGTAATTATCGATGCGAAATATAAATCACACTAATACTATTATATCGGATTTCACCAAACAATTTAAAGGACTGTTAAATCTTAATCGGCTGTTAGTCAGTACATTTTGACAGCCGTCAAACCTCTAATCGCCTGTTTAACTGTTGGTCCACACTTAGTTTGTTAGTTTGTTACTCTTTCACGCTGCAACGGCTAGACGGATTTGGATGAAATTTGGAATGGAGATAGCTTTTACCTTAGAATAACATATAGGCTACCTTTTATCTCGAAATAAAAAAACTGTCCCTGTAGGATGGCAAAATTACTGATTCTACGCGGACGAAGTCGCGGGCACCAACTAGTTATTAATAGATGCGGCTCACACAACTCGCACAAAACCCAAAGGTTATACGACTTATTTATGACGCGAATAATATAATGAAATTCCTCATAAAGTCTTCACGTCTAGAAGAAATTCATTTAGAATATTCAAAATGTATGCTTTAATGGTGAATGTGGAACGCGTGCGTTTGAAGAGAAATTAAATGTTTCGCCGAAAATCCGCGGGAATCGTTTACCTTAGTGAGATTTTCTCACGTTTTCTCAATTACTGGAACCTGATTCGCATTTTGTATTTGCTGCATAAATAAATTCCTATGCACGTTTGTTGATTAAATTTGCGGCGTCGGTTGCTGAAACTCGATTTATATTTGTATGCCTTTTACATTAATAAATTCTATAATGTTTAACCTTGAATTATTTAGACTTCACATATTATTTTAAAACGTATTCCTATAAAACAGATACAACTTACTCCATAACCTAAATTACAATTTGAAAAAGTATAGTTAAATACTCGTTTATTCATCAAAGCTTTGTTTCATGAATCACCGATTGAACGAACTGCATTAGGTATATGAAATGCATTGTAATTATTTGATAATTTTAATGTATTATAAATAATAATGTTTGCAATATTTATGATTATAATTTTCATATCAACTGTTTACATTAGTTAGCCAAAGTATTTTTTATTGTTTTAGTTTAGTTTTTAGTACTCATAAAACCACAAGTTTTGGAGCTTTTTCCTCTCCCCCTTATCAAATAACAACACTTAACCACGTAATAATATTGTTATCGACGTAAACTCAAATTTAATTACGTACGTTTCCTAGTACAGTTTATTATCGGAATTCTGTAACGTTCAGTACAGTTGAGGGCATTTTTACAAGCTTTTATTAACTTGCAATGTTTGTATGTTAGTTTGTTTAGGTCTCATTTTGCAAGATTTAAACTAGTTACCGGTTGAGCTAACATTTGGTGCTCCGACGTAACTTCGGTGGCATTGCAATAATATGGTGCCACGGAGTTGATCTGATGATGCAGGCGGAAGGTGGTCATAGGGACTCCGCAACGAAACAAGATAGCCATAACTCGTTTGTGTTCGTTGGGTTTGTCTTGATAAGCAGACGATGACTGTGCAAAAGAAAGTTGACAAGAAAAGCTTGTCCCTAAAACAAAATTTTGCCAAAAATGTATTTAAACTAATGAGGCCTCGGGTAAATAACAAGCGTCATCATTACTGTTCAATAAAATTATTTATAAGATAACCGTGAATCAATATAAAACAACACATTGATATCGACCTTATTGATCCGCCACCGAAATTACGAAACACTCTTAAAAGTTAGTTAAATACCAATTCATCTTTGAACCTATATTTGCTCCCAATTGTACAGTCAGCTCGTAAAACTACTAGCTCCGCTAAAACATCATAAAAACCTTATCGTTTTTTTTACATTCAATTAGGCCGATAGCGGTTTGTTCCGATCAATCATTATTTTTAACGTTCTCTTTGTTATTTGCGGGCAATATTCGATTTTTATTGATCATTGCACAAAAACATAACCTATTAGGGCTGGTCCTGTATTATCGAAAGCAATAAACGATTCAGTATCGAGTCCTATGAGAAAACTTCCGTGGTGTTTGTTAAATTAATGTGTAACTTTGTTCAAATAATTCTTAAAACTTATTGACTACTCTTGTTGAAAGATTTCGGTGTTCAAGCGGTGCTATTCTCCTGTGGTCTCTTCAACATTTTGATTATTTTTCAAGGCTTACAAAAAATACCGTGTGGTATGACACGGTACGACTACCTATATATAAGTACAATGGGCGTTTAAAAGCTAATAAAAATCGCCGATCCGATAAAATAAAACCTATTTTGGTAGTTTAAAAATGGAAAATGGCTAAACCTGTGTTTTCTTTAATTCTCTTCAATGACTCTCCAACTCGTTCAAGTGTTTAAACCGCCAAATTTAAGTCGTCTCGTGCGCTTGTTGTCTCGTAGAGTTATATTTTTCATTATTAAACATTTTTACATAATTTAGATAAATGCTGTCTCACAAAACCGTGTCAACAGTTTGACTGTGGCATCAGAGTCTCTTCCTTATGGTTCCTACAGCTTTGGTTGAGGATACACGCAGATAACAGACGATTAGAGTGTTAACAGCTGTCAAAATGTATGAAATAACAGTCGATTAAAATTTAACATCGTATGGTGAAATGGTACTAATCATTCTCTGGCGGGACAACTCCGGTGAGCCTCGACGAATTGAAAAGCGAGTTGTTCTTTTTTATTCCATATTGCATTTGCAAAACTCTAGTATTTTTTGTAGCTAAGCCATCTAATTTATGATTCCTGAAGTTAACAAGTTAACCGTATATGTTCATTTAAATAAAAACGTCGTATCTCCACTTTGAATTGCTCCGCATGAAATCATTATTTAGTTGAAACTCCGCAAAGTTTACTTTATCAGGCATTTTAATATAATATGAATTAACTTTAGCGCTCGTAGGTGAGTTTATCGTCTCATTATTAAAGCATCTGTTACCAAATTGGAATAAGTCAGTTACCCAATTATAGCGAGTTATGTCCGAAAAACTTCTCAGTTGAATTTTTTTCTCCGGATCACGAAGCGTAACAAACATTCGTATAATTAATTATTTTTCTATGAGTTTTGCGTGGGGTAACCTTAACAGGATAAGTTATAATTAGGCTCAGTTTTAGAAATTAGTTGTTAGAGGGGAAAGAACGGCAGATACCGCCTTTATTTGGTAGATAACGTAACGACATTTGAAATGCAAGGGCGGGCGCGTCAACTTAATTGTTGTGATGTAAGTGACATGCTTGGCGTATATCCTTTCTAAGACGAACTTTAAAAATAAAAATAACAATCATCTTGAACGTTATTATTATTATTTCACCAATTAACAATAAAAACTTATTAGACTGTATTCGTACACGATATCACACATCTGCAAATGCATCCCGAAGGTGATTCAACTTAAACCTCTCTGTATCGTCACATATATCAACATAACGCCGGCCGGTTGGAAGCCAACCCAACAAAAAAACTCCTCCATTGTCTTTGGAAAAGACCTATATGCTTATTTATACCCAGGTTTTATTTATCCCATTGTATACAGTGCGGAGAGAATAAATGATATGCTAAGAAGGCAAGATATTGTCGAGCAAAAACGTCGCCATTTTGAAACGGAACTTTGAATACGGAATGTCCCCTTTGACGTTGACGCTGCTTTTTATGCTCATGTATTAAACTCCATGGCCTCATAACATAACATACTCGTAAGATTGTTTAAGATTTAAGATTGTTTAAAATGCAGTGGGGCACTAAACAACGTAGTATATATATTATAATATTCTTGTAAACGCCTCCCTCAGAATCGAAAAGCAAAACATATCTAAGAGATAAATTTAGCCCTTTAAGTCAAGGAGAGGGTTAACTTTAACAGGCAAATTTAATTGTCAATTGTGAACAGGCTCTCGCAGTCACTTTTATTTGAAAGTCGCCATTATCTTCTCCAAATTCATCCAGGGTCGAGGAATCCAGTCCGAACAAAAACATGGCTGACTCCACCGAAACGTCACAAGGATTGAACCTTGTTATTTGAGACATAGAGTCCGGATTGGCGGTGAAGACGAAGCAGGAAGCTATGCTGAAAGAGCGGGAGAGCTCGGATGGGTCTCCGGGGGTGCCGGACGAGTGCGCGGGGTGCGGGGGGAGGATCCAGGACAGGTATGGCCCTTTAATATATCTGTATATATATTTATGATGTCCTAGTACAATAAGTCGACTTTGCTCGTAAGACGTCCCATACCCTTTGTTACTTGATCCACAGATGAATTAAACACTAGGACCCCATATTTGTACATACATATAAAATTAAGTATCTCACTGACAACGCATACCCTAAACCGATGGACCTTGGTTGAGGTTCTAGGCCGTAATCATAAACTGATCATGGCGACAATGCCCGTCTTAGGGCCGTATTAATAAACTCATCTCAACTGTGATCCCCCTCACAAGATGTGTCAAAAATGACAGTTTTCTATGGATTGACGTTTACTTTGACATATCTTGAGACGGGGATCACAGTTGAGATGAGTTTATTAATACGGCCCTTAGACATGTCAGTTTTCTATGACTTGACGTTTAGTTTGAGACAGGCATCTCAGTCAAAATTGATTTGTCGACACCCCAAGCCACTAGACCACTGACGTCACGTTCAAGCTTAGTTTGGTACTAAGTCAAGGGTGAGATTGCCTCCTCATTCATGGTAGTTATTGCCTTAAGGTTCTACCTGCTCGCGGTGGATCGGCAGTGGCACGGAGCGTGCCTCCGGTGCTGCGAATGCCGACTGCCCCTGGACTCCGAGCTGACCTGCTTTTCAAGAGACGGAAACATCTACTGCAAGGAGGACTACTACAGGTAACCTTCTTAACTCCTAGTACCCGGGCCCCTATTTCGATGTTTGCCAATCTTGCTTCTTTATCCCAAGCTATAAATAAAAATAATAGGTAGTTGACGTTATTGTAGAGATGTGTATAACTGTAAGAATTAACACATAAGTCTTTACATATTCATGTTATGCTGATTGCCAACGGCGATGTACGAACGTGTCACGAGATAATTATTTAAAGTTATCTTAGCTAATTTTCGATAGGTAAACATTTTAATCGTCTTTAACTCAAGAACCAATAAAGTCTACTTAGTCGTGATAGTTTTCCTTTTAAATTCGTTATATTATTATGTGCTTTTATTAAAGATTTTTTCAGTATTTTATTACTTGTAGTTTTGGCGGTAGGGGGGGTGAAAGACCTATCCAACGACCCCCCACATACAATGGGGTAGACGAGAAAAAAAAAGCCATCCCCACTTTAGGTGTAGGGGAAGTTGCTAAGCTGCGGACAGACGGACAGACGGACGGACTTGGCGAAACTATAAGGGTTCCTAGTTTGACAACAGAACCCCAAAAACAGTAAAATAAGAGAGATTTCAATAAAATAGCTATGATAGCTAAATGGACCAAAGCTGATAGTAACAACAGCATTATATAGGTATGAAGCCGCCCGCAATCGCACGGGTAGCGCTATTTTAATAATTTATAGCCTAAGTAGTTAATCGCTTTTTTTAAATGAGAAAACCGAAAGAAAATCCGTACAGTAGCTTTTGACATTAACCTGAAACACAAACTGAGCGCGGCGGGGACTTTATGTATAGTGAAGTTGCATCTTAGTTCACGCAGTTAACGTATTTTAAGATTTGTATGAAATAAAGACGCTTATTTACAACAAAATAATAATCTTGCAACAGCAATATTTTTTACTATTACGATAAAGAAGCTAGAAAGGTTAAAACAAATCGGAATTGAGCCTTAGCGGCCTTAACATGCAAGCACGAGATAAAATGTGACAGGTGCTAGGGAAATGAAAACATTTATTCCATATTCTAACGTAAAACTGAACATAAAAGGTTTAAAATAAAAGTGTCTCGTCCTGACTTTTATTACCTTTTATTACTAACTAAGCTACTATTGCGATTTTATTTTTTATAGCGGTTTTATCAAGACGGGACAGTTTTATTTTAAACCTCAAGCGTTAAGTCTTACGTTAGAATATGGAATAGATGTATTCATTTCCCTAGCACCTGTCAAATTTTATCTCTTGCATGAGCCCTTAGCCAAGATGCCCATCGCTAACTAGCGTTTCTATTCGTTTAGTTTTTAAACCAATCGCGTCATTGGTAGATCACGTCATACGGAGTCACGTGATCTACCAGTGACGCGATTGGTTTAAAAACGAAACGAATAGAAACGCTAGTTAGCGATGGGCATCTTGGCTAAGGGCTTCGTCAATGTTACAACCAGTGGACCTAATGGTCGTGTTTATCATGTGGATAATACATCTGCCACTTTCTGACCACTATATAAGTGCGAGAGAGACAGATGCTTTATCCACGCTTATCTACCGCGATAAAGGCGACCTACGGGTCCTGAAGTACCAACGAAGTTTGTCCAGTTACTTGGAACTTGTAATAAGTGTACGTACAGTCAGCATAAAATAGATAGGAGCAGCGAAAGTGGCCAAATATATCGCAACACATCTTTATTACTATAGGAATAAGGATGTGTTGCGATATATGTGGCCATTTTGGCTGCTCCTATCTATTTGATGCTGACTGTACAGCGATGACTCTTAAAAGTCTTTCGAGTTCGGGTAAACTCGGTTAAAGAGCGAGTGAGAGACAACTACAAACCCGAAAGTCTTTTTGGAAGCTATTGCACTTCCAGCTTCTTATTCTATCGCTATCACGCTTGCACTCGCAACTGACAGTATATTTGTCGTAGAAAAACGAAAGTTGCCGATAGCTATTATAAAACGGGAAGTACTGTTTATGGAAAAAATAAACGACTGATGTAACAGATCTGTGTGAAAGATGGTTTTTTGTATGAATATGTTCTCAGTTTGTTTCATAGTTATTTTTGAACGCATTGCTCCGTGTTTTATATTTTAAAATATATTAATAAAATGCCGAAGCGATTTTTACTCGTGCCTATTGCGAATAATTTTTAAAGCAGCGCTAAAATGTAAAATACTCGTATGCTTTAAAATGGTTCATTTATATGCTATGAGTGAATGAATTCGGAGGTCAAGGTATGTTTGGCGCGCCAAGATCTCCAATTTCATGTAGTTGTTACGCGTCCAGAGATCAAAGTAATCTGGTTCTCCGCCGAGTCATGCTGTTGTAACACTTGTTACTTGTTAATTAAGCCGGTAGGTAATTTTTTTAATCATGAAAATACACATAAAATTTATTTTTGCACAAAATATTTCCAATACCATTGATGCTTAAGAAAACATGTCACTTATTGTTACCCTACAAACAATTCTTAAACTTAACATAAGCGATTAAAGTTCAAATTATCGTGCTTAACAACACATTTAATGAATATGTCATTTGAATTTGTATTCTGTAGCGTCAAGTTATGGTTGAGTTTGGATTGAACGCTCTGCAATTAAGGCGCCTTGTCAAGATCACTTGAGCATTCCCACACCTGTCTAAGTAATTGTGTTTGTGTCTCTCTCTAATTATTTGTATCTGTAGTCATATTTCAAAGACAACATAGTTATTTTAGTTAAAGTAGTAATTCATAGTTTATTGTTTTGAATTCCTTTCTAGACATTAATAGTTGAATCTTATTTTTATAAGACGAAGTAAATTGACAGGTGGGTGGATAAATACAATATTAACAAAAGATTTATTAGTGAAAAAAAATATTTGAAAAAGTTATTTCGTAAAAAAATTGAGGTTTCTAAAGTGGTTTGGTTTCAAATTCTTAATTAAATTGCTTAAGGATAAACTATAAACTATAAACTAGTGTTCATAAGAAATACCTATAAAATCCCCTTTAATTTATTTATCATAAAAACATCCTTAAAACGACAAAAACTTCCAATTGTTTTTTTTTCAAATCTTTTTCATTTAAAAAATCCAATAATAAACATTTCCAATCTTTTTATCCAAACAAACTAAGCTCCAGATAACTCAACCCACTTTATTACCGTTATTATTCGAACAAAAGGACACTTGACAAAACAGATGTTATCTCAAAACACTGCGCGATGTGTTTGTTCATAATTTGTTGCCATTTCGGTCCAGTAGGGCGCGCCGTGGCATACGGCGTAATCGGGGCGATGTGTCAACACGTCAAGATGTCAGAATGTTGACAGGTAGGAAATATCACAGGTGTCTGCGCTAGTTGGGGCACCTTAACAAAGAATGGGGGTTTCTTTATATATTATATTTTGTCTAGTTTTGAATCGTCGCGTCGTTCCAAATTATCGCATTAGTCGAGTTGCATATGGCATAATAGATAAACACGTCCTTAATATATTTTTTCGTAAATCAGGCCGACATGCTACTTATTTAACTATCCCGAATACCGCTAAGCCTTTGGACCTGAACTGGGCGCCGTACGAAATATTAATTACTACATAGTACATATAAAACAAAGTCGCTTCCCGCCGTCTGTCCCTTTGTGTGTACGCTTAGATCTTTCAAACTACGCAACGGACTTTAATGCGGTTTTCACCATCTTACATAATTTTTTACGGAAAGTTTATGTATATAATAGTACCCGGAGGGGAGCGAGGGCGGGTCGCTAGTTATTTATAAATATTACCTTGACTCACATATTCGATAAGTGACGAACTATTTAAAACTCTTTAGAAGGTTAAAAAAAAATTGACAATTATTGATTTCTTTAATACACACTGGATTAGTCAAGAGATACTTGACTGCACTAAACGAGTAGGAAGTTTTTTATTTGTCTCACAAAATGCAGTAAATATATTTCAATTACTTACCAATCGACTTTAGAGCAAGACATTAATTGCTGATCAAATTTTGAGGTGACCATAAGTTGCTTACCAAATGCCTTTTTCTGCTGACCAAAACGTCAATATTCTGCCAACCGTTTAAATAATACCCGTTTTATTTACTATCGACCCGCCCCTGTCTGTTGAAACCCTTGAAGCATTAATATAATAAATAAATATCAGGGGACAATCTCACACAAATTAACCTAGTGCTCAACTAAGCTCTTGGCTCGTACTATGGGTACTAGGCAACGATATACATACTCAAATACATCGAAAACATGACTCATTAACAAATACTCGCCCTCATCACACAAATATTGTCTCTTATCGGGATTCAAACCCGAGACCCGCTAGCTTCGTAGGCAACCCTACCAACCTAACCGCGTCGACATTAATTCATAATAGTTATAATAATAGAGAGAATTAGCCCTTAGTATTAGCCCTTTATTTAACGGTGACATACTTGTTGGCACAGGCAGGCGCAGGATGTATCAGACCATGGTGAACGACTATTAAATCCAAGCGTAAGATCCAATTTTGTTCCAGATTATTCTGCGTGAAACGCTGCGCTCGCTGCGGCAACGGCATCACAGCCAACGAGCTGGTCATGCGGGCAAGGGAGATGGTCTACCATCTGACCTGCTTCACCTGCGTGGCCTGTGGTACCCTCCTGTCCAAGGGCGACGTGTTTGGCATGAGGGACGGCCTGGTGTATTGCAGGCCACACTATGACAGCGCCTGCTTGGACGAGTTCTGCGATGAGGAGATGAATGTTTACAGGTGAGTTTAGCTGATAAAATAAAGAAGGTAAATCGCTTTTCAATTTGTCAAAGTAAGGCAAACTAATGTTGTCCAATTACAGACAAGTATCTCAACTCTTAAGCAGAGGGTCGTGGGTTCGAACCCGGGCTCACACCTCTAAGTTTTTCGGAATTTATGCGCGAAATATAATTTGTAAATTTACCGTGAGCTTTTCGGTGAAGGAAAACATCGGGAGGAAACCTGCACACACCTGCAAAGCAATTTGACAGTGTGTGCGAAGTTCACAATCCGCACTGGGCCCGCGTGGGAACTATAGCCCAAACCCTCGTTGTGAGTGGAGGCCTGTGCCCAGCAGTGGGACGTATATAGGCTGGATTATTAAGTATCTCAACACCGGCCCTTTAGGAGGTTGAGTTAAGTAGGCAGACATACACGCAGGCGGCGCATCCTTGACTAAAATTATTATCAGTATTAGTTCCCACCCCACCACAAGGTTGTGATGCGTACGTGTACTGGCACACACACAAACCCTCACACACAATGTATCTTTGTTCAAAAATGTTCTATTGGTCTGTTTCATTCAAATGTGGCCGCACGCTCGTAATCACGAAAGACTAATAGGTACCTACTGCGTATACCAAACTGCTTCATTGACGTAAATCAAAAATGATTGTACATAATGGCATAAACAAAAAGCTGGGTGTATAGTTGTCTCTATATGTTATGGTTTTCATGGTTGTGGTTGGCTGTCTCCATTTTCAACTCAAATACTGAATGTTAAAACAATTGAAACACGAACATTCAATACATACGTTAAATTTTTTAAATTTAGAATATCACAGCTTTTGTTTAAAAAGTTTTAATCACGAATTTTTTCATCATGCAGGTTTAATTTAAATTTGTAGTGGCCATTATGTTAAAATGGCAAATGTAAACACATCATCGATAGTATGAAGCTCTAGAGAAGGCATTATTTATGAACTACAGACGATTTATTGAAGAGCTCTTTTATTTTTAGTAACTGATATCCCTTCAATCACGACTAGTATCTGCTCGATTTTAAAATGCTCTTCTGCTCGGGCGAGCGATCCGAGTAGTTAGGGACTCGTTACGCTGGAACGTGGAGAGAGAAAATAGAAAACAACGGCACCGTAACAACGATCCTTATTGATTAGTGTAGATAAAACTTAATCAAAAAGTCACCGAGCTCCTCTCCTGTAAAATTTATTGACGACGTTTGAACAAATATTAAACATCTCTACAAATGAGAGTAAAAACGTTCTTAAATAAGTTGACAATAAATTTGTTTTCATCAAAGGCTTCTTAACGACTTTTATTTGTTTTGTAAAAGTAACACAACGCTTTCTTTGTGTTATTTTTTATAATATACACGTTGTACTTAAAAATAAAGTGCGGTTATTTTGACGATTGTTGTATAATGAAAATATTTAAAAATTGATGTAACCTATAGCGGGTGTTTTACACTTTAAATTAACAACATTACTCGACATTATGTTATTACAATAACGAAAATAGAAATTTAAAAATATGCACCAAATCAGTCAACACCCTATTTAAAGAGCCGTGCAAAAAATGTCTCCCAATTATAGGTGTCAAGAAATGCACAGTGAGGGGGATTCCCCCCAGTACTACGGGGGGCCTAGCCAGAAGGGACGCCCCCGGAAGCGGAAACTGGCCCAGTCTCCTGACGACATGCAAGTTCAGACCATGAGGATGGCCAGCACCGCCTTGGGTAAGCAACTCTCTTTACTATAGTATACGATTCGGTTTACAAGCAAGCAGCGCGAATAATATTTAAATACATATTTAACTTTGCAGATGTAATTATATTTTAAGAGGATTTTTTCTGCGTATCTTTAATTAATGCGTATACAGGGTTTTATTTTTTAGTCAATGATTTAAAGAAACAGAACTCTTGAAAAAATACTGATGCATTACATGACTACGTACAAGATCATCGAGTAATTAAAATAACACCGCGGCAGAGAGACTGGCAATCTTGTATTTTTACGCCAGTCGCTCAGTGCTTCTCTGTCGTTTCAAAGTAATTAGAAAGGAATATCGGAGCGGCAACTATTGCTAGAAATCCACGAGGGCTCTTACCTACACAAAATATTTTTCTTCTAACTACGCAATAATTTCATCATAACTGCAATAAATACTGAGCACAAAGCGACACTTTTCTGCTCTAGAGAAATAATGTTTCATACAAAATCCATTTATATTTTGTATTTTAAAGGCGGGCTGGTTTCCGCAACTCGACGTCTAGCGCCTATTTTGCGCGTGGGTGGGATTACTATACTTATTTTAGCCATCCTAACTCCTCGAGGAAGCCCACCAGACCTTTAATGTCGATGGTTACCTCGGGGAGACACCTCAGCGGACC
The DNA here is from genome assembly GCA_963241965.1 of Tortrix viridana. Classification (NCBI taxonomy): domain Eukaryota; kingdom Metazoa; phylum Arthropoda; class Insecta; order Lepidoptera; family Tortricidae; genus Tortrix; species Tortrix viridana. The sequence continues at coordinate 3,747,163 of OY725171.1, read as the reverse complement.
GAGGTGTTTAGCCATGTAGTGCGCCACCTCGGTGCAGTGTAGTACGACGTGGGCGGCTGTTTCTTCTGTCTCCATGCACGCACGGCACAGAGGACTGTCTGTAACACCTAAATTTAAATGTTTGTTAAATGGTCCATGACCAGTTAAGACACTGGTTACCGCCTTTAGTCGAGATTTGCTAAGACGAAGGAGTGCCTTGGAGAGTCGACTTTTAATGGTGGGCAGTGCTTCTCTCGCCTGCCTGCATTTGCCGTGACTCACCCAGTATTCAGTGTGCAATCTCTTGGTACGGTTGAACAGCAGGGAACAAACATTACTAAAGGGTGTTGGGATGATCGGTTCGGGGCCTATAGCTATCATTTCCGATCCTCGTCGGGCAAGTTCGTCCGCAGCATCATTACCTCGGGATCCACTGTGGCCCTTAACCCGTTGAAGGGTTAGTAGATTGTGACTTACCTCTATTAGTCGTCTGTGACATTCGTAGATTAACGGACATGACTTGGATTTTTTTATCATGCTATCCCGTTATTAAACAGTCTATGGTCGAGTTAATGACTCATTCGTTTTCATAGTCATCAAATTGCATTGATAAGAATGATAAGTACATGACATGCAAAGGCATGTTATCGGAAAGCCGATCAGCTATTACAACGGATTTGTACACAATTTCTAATTCAAATACAATAGCTTCGTTTTCGGCTTCACAATCCTCTATTTCCATTCTACCGAATCCAGATAAGACGCGGCGCGATGCTTTTTATAAAACCATAATAATCATGCATGGAATAACATACAAAATAAAAAATAAAACTAAAATACGACTGACGACTGTGTGGTACATCCTCAGCATTCGTATATAGCTGTTAACGTTCTTTATGAATCACGATGAGAGCCCGTTTATTAAATTAAATAATATATTAAATTCAGAAGCTAAAGTGGAAAACCCTTTTTTTCACTCCTTTACATGGACTGTAAAAATTAATACCCTCTATTTAGCTCCACGCAGCCGGATAATACGGTACGTCCCCACGTCCGGAAAAGCCTTAAAAAACACGTATGTCATTAATTCTCGAGGCCATGACGCTCTCGAAAAACTTCAAACTATACAAAACGCGCGCCAATCCAGCGCTGCTAACCTGACGCCTATTCAAGACATTTCTAGATACTGGCCGGTTGAAATTTAGCTGAAACCTCAAAAAGAAAAACGCTCCCTACGTCCCAGATGTCAATTCATCCCGTATATTCACTAATGAATAGATCGCGGAGCGCGAGAGAAATGCCCGTCTCGCTCTTGCTTGCTAAATCACCGTTGGTTAGAGGGAATGTGCCGGAGTTTTCTTTGGTGGGTTGGTAGCTAGGGTCGGTATTCTGGATTATTCTTTATGGACGCGAAATGCGAGGCTCATTGAGGTCCCTATTCAGGCTCTCTCGACCTGATTAATAATGGAGACACTTAGTTATATTTTTTTGGTTGGCTTTAAAGTTTGTTTATAGGGTTTTACATATTATTTTAAAGTATTAGTTATGATTATATTACGTTTATTGAACGGTATCCGTTTATTTGACCAAAAGTAAGTTTGGTAAAGGTTTCATTTTACAAACTTCGAATTTGGAGAAACGTATTTATGGTTAAACCACTACATATAATAGGTTAGGAAGGCTTATTAAGGTCGCCGTCAATAGAACTTAGAAAAGATGTAAACAAATTAGTACTGTTTTAAATTAAAATTAGTACCTCAAATATTCAGCAAGCGTGTTTTATTCAAAATAACGTATATTTAATAGGTATTCCATCTTAAACTTAATATGAAATTAATGATCTAGTGTATAAATCATTGCAAAGACCTCACTTGATCTATAAAAGTACATGATTATCGAGTAATCATGGTGGATTGATTCGTTTGGTTTTGTTTACATCGTTCACTAGTTCTATTGACGGCGACTTTACATAGGTTAGGTTAGGTTAGACTTGTGACCACTTAAAATACCTAATAAAATCCTGCCATAAGGAGTACATATTTGCGAAACAAGTGATCCTTATTAAACACCTGTAATTATTTGACACAGTTTTACCAGGCGTCAGTGTTGCACAGACATTAATTAAACTTGTCTGTTCTGTTATAGTGAAGCCTATGTAGGTGATTGAAGGTCCTTACCGCCAGCACTTCGCGTTAGTTGGAATTAGGGTTTGCAATTCGAATATTCGAATATTCATATTATTCGAATATCCGCCAAAAATAAAATTCGAATTCATCAGTATTACTTATTCGAATAAATCGGATATTTTGAATACGACGTCACAACGACGTTTGATACGTCAAAGTAAACGTCAAGTCATAGTTTACTGTCATTTTTGACATATCTTGAGACGGAAATCTGTCAAGATGAGTTTTTTAATACGGCCCTAGGTATCGTATAATCTTCATCTTATCTCAGTACTAGACGCTCCAACCAATTTGAATATCGTATTTACAAAAATCGAACAAGCTTTAGACGTCAAAAGATTGTTCACTTCCAAAAAGTAACAAGTCAGTACAGTTCACACGGATCATGCGCCGTTTTAACTTGGCTACTTGAGTTTTCCATACGCAGCGTTGATAGGGCACGTAGTGAAGGGTTTTAGTGCACTTCGCAGTCGCCGAGTGTCGCTGTTGTGTCAACAGCCACCCTTAGTTTTGTTTATAAAGGAATATAAGTCACGAATTCGTAGATAAAGCGTGGAGAATGATCAAGTTGATTTGCAAGAGCTGGACTTAGAAGCCATTTATTTTGCGGTTGCGTCTGGCGCTTATGTCATTTCCATACATTTTGACAGTTTTTGAAAGTCGTTAGCTATCGTAGAAGTCTTACATTCAATCTCACAAGCATCGTGTTTGTGCGTTTCAGTTTCAGATCCAAAGCGCACGCGGTTAGTCTAGTTGGTAGTGACCTGCCTACGAAGCTAGCGGTCCCGGGTCGAATCCCAAATTGGGCAAATTAGACCTTTGAGACTCCATTAATTTATGCGAGTTCTAAAAGAAACTACATATGATATACAGGGTGTCCCAATATCAGTAACCCACATTAACACCGGAGGTAGACCAGCCTAAGACGGACCGAACCAGCCTAACATGACCTCAGTAAAAGTCGCATGGTTTTCGAGATATGCCAGTTTAAAGTTTGTACTGGAAAATAACTTTAAACTGGCAAATCTTGAAAACCATGCGATTTTTACTAAGATCATGTTAGGCTGGTTCGGTGTGGGGACAATGCGTAATGCATTTCCACTCCGTTAAAAAAAAAAAACAATGGTAAAAAAAAGCAAAGAAAAAAAATATTGTCTGGTTCGGGCCGTCTTAGGCTGGTCTACCTCCGGTGTCAATGTGGGTTACTGATATTGGGAGACCCTGTACAACTAAAAACCGAATAATAGTCATACGACATCGTATTTGTCGATAAGTTCGTATTATATCTTTTTCAATCAGCTTATCGATGGATACTGAAGCCGACAGGGAAAGCAATAACGATGTATGTTTGTTCATTCACTACATCTGTAACATAATTGTTTTAAAGCGTTCAAACTAAACTTCATCTTACGCCTGTATACCTACTTAGATTTTATGTAGATCTTAAACAATTATAGCGATAGTAAATCTGCCAAGTCGCCACGGGTTCCCGACAGGTGGCGGCACTTACATGCCTGTCACAACACGCACAAATACCGCTATGATCTATGTACCGACGATCGTACATTCTCGATCTATAGATAATGGCCACCCGCCGTCCAGTTTTCTACACTATAGAAGCTTAAAGTGAAAGGGATGGATGTATACCAGTTGCATAACGTTGTCTCTTTCATTGGCTGGTATTTTGAAGATTTTAATGTGGATAGTAGGGTCTAAATTCTGTTAATTTATAATTTTTTCACTACGAGAGCTTGGGTGGTTTTTTATAATCGCCCATGTGAATCGACCTAATTATTAAATTTATAATTAAATATATTAGACAGCTAGAGTGATTTAAGTGTGGGGTGGCCTCAATTATTTTTTATTAGGCCTTTTTGTGGTGTAGTTGTGTTTTTTGTTTAACGGGTATTATGTCATTGTAGTAGTTGAAATTGAGGTGACGCGCCACATTAGGTACAGCCACATGAATAGGCTAGTGTCCCTACAAATTATATCTAGTCCGTCATTGACATTAACAAAAATAACGTAGATATAGTGCGTTGATGTTCCGCGTGACGTCTCACGTCACGAGCCCCCACCCCCAAACTGATGCGCGTTATCTTTGTCAATTTTGATTGATTAGATAAAGCAAAAAATACGTGTTCAATATTTTTTGATAATCTAACCGACGGACTCAATAGACTTTTTTTACCCAGTCCTTTCCAATCATGTCATTATGTCAGCGGCAATTCGCGAGAAAAGAATTGTCTTAATTTATGTTTGGGTTTTTGCGATAGGGCTCTGTATGGCTCTACAGACTCTGACTCGCTATTAAATTTTCTGTTTAACTTTCCGTAGTGTGATAAAAATTAGCCATACACTTTTACTGTAAGGGTAACTTTTCGTCGCACAACGGGCCTATTTTGCCTTCGTAGTTCGTTTTGTATTCGCTAATTATGTCCAACTTTTCGGGCTCGACCCAGCAATTTGTGGTTCGAACAAGTTCGAACCCACGCCTGGCCACGCGCACCTCCTTTGCGCATATCTCGCCCATCTACCGCCGTCAAACACCAACATTTATAATGATCAAAATCAATTATTAACATAATTGAAAAAACAAACGCTTCCAATAACTAAAAAGCCGTTTGTCATAAAAACTAAAACGTTTAGCGCCCCCTTGGTTAAACAATTCGAAAAAAACATTCACTTAACTTGCGATAAAAGCTGTTAAAATCGTATAACTTACACATTTTTTGCTAATGTAATCTTAATTATGAAGGGTTAGAGTTAAGTTTGTTTTTCTCATAAAGCTACTTACGTCGTTTTGTCTTAGGAACTGTCCACACCACCTGTTTTGACTAATTAAGTGGACGCCTTACCTGAGAAATTGAAAAATACGAAACTCAAAGATTAATTGTATAATTTACTTCCTTGGAATGGAATGTGTACGGAATACTCATTTATGTAAATTTATAATATTGTATTCTTGAAACAGAAATAAGAGAAGAAAACATAACGTAAATACCTATACCTAAGTATAGTGTTTTTTTTATGAATCCACGGAGGCGTTCTCTGTATCTCAAATTAACAGTAAATATGTCATTTTACACAAGTCCCGACAGTGCGCGCGTGTATCGACGTATTTTGATATATTTGCGAAAAATGTCAATGAAACAATAAGAAAACAGTAAATGAACAAAGGCCAATCATTCATAATGCTCTATCAGCTATTTAGCTCATTTATTTGTTACTTTAGACCGACTTTTCCATCCCCCAGATAAAACAAAATAAAATCTGACTGTTAAAAGGACTCCCGTGTTATCTGGAGGTTGAACCATTGGCTAGGTAGGTGAACCTTATCTCGGACGTCGTTACCGATCTCAAACACCATGGCAACCGCATCCTAGTTTTTCGGCCACGGGAAGATTGCAAGAGCTGTGGTCAGCCTTTGCCTGTTTTTGCTTCAGTAATAGCTTCTATCCCGGACGGAAGTCGGAAACTTAGTGGTACAGAAAGCAGTCGGAATCGATTGCATCGATAATCGGAAAACCACCATTATAGTGTCAAAATTGAAGTTCGCAGTTACGTAATGTCTATATTTTTTAAGGTTATGTATAGACTGTAATCTTACAAGGATAGAGCATTCGAAGTTACCAATTAATGGCTGATGTAACCCGCTACTTAATATTTGCGAGATTTTGCACTTCTTTATTTAATTTTGTAGAAATGGTTTACTTCTGTATAAAGAAAAAGTTACTTTTTTAGCCGACTGCCGATGAAGGATGGTGATGTTCATGCCACGGGGCATGAACATCACCATGTATGTGTTCTTCGTTCCCATGTAGCGGCTGAACCAGGGTGTCATTAGGTTCTTTTTAAGGTCAAAACTGCCTGTCAGTTTCTTTTACGATTACATACATTATCTATCTATAGATTGATGACAGACTGGGGGACTGCCGGCCGGTAGTCTGTGCAGCCTTTAGCGTCGCGAGTACCAATTGGTTTAAAAAATGCAAAAATGGCGGATTACTATAGTAAACTGGCAGTTCACGTTGGTCATTATTAAAGTAACAATCGTGTTAATTGCATAAAATGTTAATGTAATTTACTAATTACTTTAGTACTGTTTTTACTCTAAGTACTAAGTTCTATATTTGTTTGTTTCAGAGCTCCTTCACCGTGGGGACCTCTCCTCCTCCATGGAGTCCTTGGCCTACGACTCCTCGGTGGCCTCCCCAGGGTCCGTGTCCAGCCACACACAGAGGACCAAGCGCATGCGCACCAGCTTCAAACACCACCAGCTTCGCACCATGAAGTCCTACTTCGCAATCAACCAGAATCCTGATGCTAAGGACTTGAAACAGTTGGCCCAGAAGACTGGACTGTCCAAGAGAGTCTTGCAGGTGAACATTCTTGTTACCATATTGAAAAAAAAAATGGAAAACAATCTCACACAAATTGCCCTAGAATCAAATAAAGCGCTAGGCTTGTAATGGGTACCTAGACAACCATATACATGGAAAACACATAGACTCAGGAACAAATACTCGCGCTCGTCTCACTAATATTTGCCCTTACTAATCGAACTCGGGACCGCTAACTTCGTAGGGTCACTACCAACTAGCTACACTAATGCGTCGTCAAATTGATGGTGTAAATTTATTCTAAATCCTTTATTATTAGTAATATTAGTACCTATTATAGCTTTATTATTATATATTTAATTGATGATGTTTGTAAACCTCTAACCAACGATTCCCCAGGTATGGTTCCAAAACGCCAGAGCAAAATGGCGTCGTAACATAATGCGGCAGGAAAGCAACGGAAACCCTGGGCTTTCCGGCATCCAGGGTCCAGCACCGACCCTCCTGCTGTCAGAAACCCTGCAAAACTTGGATGAGATGAGGGTCCACACTCCTCACCACCCTATGGCGTTCAGCGAGATGTACTGACAGGATTAGACGGTTGACGTGTAGTTATAGTAGATAGTTTTAGGAGCCCATTGGGGACTATAGCAACCGATAACAAAGTCCGTCAACTATATTGTTTGAATTGAGGCCATATGGCCGGATAAGCTGTGAAATCCTGACAAGTTTAGGACAGTGAACACGACAAAGATATGACTTCTATGGCCTCATGAGGGCTGTCGTTTTAGTGCTCACCAGTTGCGCCACTGTCTAGTAAGGTCCAGATGTATAGCTTTCAAAGTTTGTTATTACGGGCGTGAAAATGGTTTACATTTAAATCATATTCAATACCTTAAATATACATATATTGGAACATAGCTATGTAAGTATCTAATGTCTCAATCTGGGGCTACTTTGAAAATCAAAGTTCGAAAATCCGTTACCTCTTTCTCTTTCGCACTAGTTAATCACTATTGACGAGTGAAAGGGATGGTGCATCCGAACGTTCGAAATGAGTACCTATTTCGTACCATCCTGGGGGGCGATTTTTGACTTTCGAGCGCTCGAAAGTTTCTCTCGAATTTTTGAAGTACGAGCGATAGAAAATTTAAAAACGAGTGGTCCACACCATTCGTTTTCATTTCTATCATTACAAATTTGTTTTAACATTTGTCTGTCAAATCAATCAAAACGTCTTTATTATATACTCTTTGGACAGAAGTTGACGGAACAAACCTCAAATATCATATCAAAGGCAACCATTTAAACGTTTTTTTTTATTAATTTTCTTAGTAAAAGATTTTGGTAAACAGTATTAAAAACGCTGAAAGTATGTCGTACCTAAATATGATTTAAAAAAACCGGTAATGACTTTCTGCGTACAACAAAACACCTGGATATATGAAGTCAATCACAAGCTTTCGAGTGAGAGCTTTCAAAAATACTAATAATGGGTTCATGCGAAAATAATCGTGACATATTTTCGTGTGCTATTGTTTACTATCACTAGACTTTGATTTCAAGCACTCGAAAGTCAAAAATCGCCCCCCTGGTCATAATATAGGTAATGTTCAAAAATGTTTGACAGAAGGCCTTTCAAAAAACATGTAAGACCGCAGACAGTCGCGCCTGAACTAACTGACTGACTTACTGACTAAGAGCCGATTTTTTTCTGCGTGATAGTTAAAGTAATCACTTTCTTTTTCTTTGTCATATAATAGAAAAGGAAAGAGCTGAAAATGATCTATCAGATAGTGTTATCTGGAAGTTGAAATTGGCCCTAAAGTTGATTTTTGGCACTGTATGTAATCAGTAGCTTGAATTAACTGACCGTAACATAATTAAGCTTTGTGAAATTTTCATATTTTCCCAATCCAAACTACTATTTACCTATTATAATATTATGCAGTAAATTAACGCTTTATAATAAGTTGTGTACGTTTTTGTGCAATATGTTTGTTTGTAACATTAAACATTCCATTTTAATTCCATTTCGAGAATAAAAAGTTAGTTTTAAGTCTTTGTTGTATTTTTAGTGACAGCAAAACGAAAGACAAAACATATACTTACATAAACTATTCACGCCACCGAGGCGCTCTCAATATTTGTTATTTATTTTTATATTAGATTTAGAAGTATTTAAATTGATAAATGTATACAAATAGGTTCTAGGTGTTTTACCAGTGCCGTTATAATACTATATATTGCATAAAAGCAAAATATATCTTACATCAAAAGTCATTGTTTTAAGCATAATGACATGTTGTCTTCAATAAGTCAGGTTAAAGAATCATTCAGTAAAGTAACCTTAAGATTGTACTAGATGGCGGCACCGGTCCTACTGCAAAAGATGACAAAATTCACGTCACGTTAAACAACCGCCATGAAGTTGTTTCTATATTCAAATAACCGGTGGTTTTGTTTTTCCTAGTTAGTCGTAACCCATTTGAAAAGGTAAAATAATGTATTTATTTCGTTAGCTACATTATTGTATTATTAATTATTATTGTATATTGAACTACGTTTTACTAGTCAAATTGCAGATTAGCGAAAATTTATTCGCGTTCTGAAAACTTTTCCGCCGTGATAATAATGATCTGTTATATCATTATATTAATTCACTTGTTGGAACTAATCAGACACTCACACTATAACATGTTTATATATATACCTCCATCCGTACGTATTTGGATCAAAACTAGGGCCTATACGACGTTGCTTAAACAATATTATTATTTTAAGCCTTGTATTAATTGTGATGTTTTGTCTCTTTTATCCTACCACTTTCTTTGCCAAGCAAGAGTAGGACGAAAATAGCGATCCAAAGGACGGTATAGCATTACCTGTGTCGGATAATAGGGTCGCTCGTTGCCTTTACAGTTGACTTCTACTCTTACATTATGTCCTGGTACTACCTGACATTTTAGCTGTATCTCGCGAGGCATATAAAAAAGATTGAAACTGTCAAAATGCAATTATTGTAGAGGCAGCTGACATTTTAGGCTTTCTGGATATAGAACATGTATTGTAGAATGCAATTTTTACTGACTTAGACATAACCATTGGATTGTATCACAAACGTGTTGCGTTAATTGTTTTTTACGTACATTTTTAAATTTTACAACATACTCGAATTGTACTATACTTAAGCAATTGTAGAAACATTTAGCATCTAGATTGTTTTAATTTTAAATTTGTAAATATGCGTAAACTGTACCATGTAAGCTCATCATGTAGTGACATATAACAAGGTTGACTGTACCATTAGGCGCCTGGCCATTGATATGAAAATTGAAAGTAACAAAAAAAACTGGTGACTAGGCCTTTTTTATTCTCGTAAAGCCGTGTGTTCGTTACGAATAATTATGATTAATTGTGATGTATTTAAGTATGTATTTCTCTATATAAGTAATTTTTATCGCTGTCTAGTACCCATAGTACAAGCTTAGAGCTTAGGTTGGGACTAGGTCAATTTGTGTGAGATTGTCCCTTATTATTTATTTATTGATACCCTATTCATTTAATAAAATCGGTCCAATAGTTCAGGAGCTAAAGTAACATCCGATTTTTATATATACACATTGTATATACATACGTTGAAATGAAACCCAACAATCTCCTTTTGGCCTCGCACATTCGGGTATAAAGCATTGAAATAAACAGTAAAGAAACTAGCGACATCTATTTTCGTATACATCACAACTGTAAACTAATAGCGCCTCTAGTGTCAACTGGCGGAACTACTACAGCCATTTTGCCTTCACAGATTAGTTAAATTACTGAAGAAAACCACATAATTACTGTTACATATTGTTGAACTTGTGATTAGTCATTGAATGCATCGTCAGCATGCTAATTAATAATTTGTGCACATGGATATGTATGCATTATCAAAGTGTTACAAAAGTATATTATTATATTCAGTTAAAGTTATACATTTTTCAAAACTTAACTACTTTTAATATAATACTTTCATTAATATCCGGTCATTTAAACCGTAGATGGATTAGGATACTTTGAGTTAAAATTTGAGATTTGCCACATACAGCATGTCGCATGTTTAAAGGAAAAAGGAAACAAGTTTCATTTGAAGTTTTTATTTCGAACTTTGAATGCATTGTACTTTAGGTTTCAATGTTGAATGGTCAGATAATTAAAGTTATTGCGTCGTACTTTCAATCGTGCGATGTGTCAAATTTTAATTTAAGGTAACTTACGCCGTTTGAAAACGGGCACCGGACGGACATAACCCTTCAAACCCAGCTTAGTATCAAGTGACAGATAACGTTGAATTTTATTGACTGGTCAATAAAATCCATTTTAAATTTTGAACAACTCGCACGATCGTGCTGGCCGGGTCTAAGGGCTATGCGAACTTACGGCCGCACTCAGAGACGTCAATTAAGATTTAAGCTTCATTAAAGTAGCTGCTGTCACTTTCTTTGCTATAGCAATAGAATAAGACGCAGCAACTTTAATGAAACTTAAAACTTAATTGACGTCTCTGAGTGTGGCAGTTAGCTCTCACATTGGTGGCTCTATACTCTGGCATCAATGGTCAGGCGACTCCTTTAAATTGTAGCGGTAGCATTACGGAAACTTATTTATATATGGAAATTTAATATATTGATTCTACAGTACATTTGATTTATTATTTTACACAATTACATAGGTACATTATATAAAAACTAACTATAAATAAAATAGCCCTTGCAGTTGTGCTGGCCGCGTTCCCCACTTTTACATATGGCATTTTTAACGTAAAAAGTTTTCAGTCGGTAAGATTTGATCGTCATTAAATAAGTATTACATATTGCGGACTGGGTTTAGCCATATCATTTCTTCAAACTTAACGCGCTACACGGAAAAAAATCTAGTTTCCTTTAACAGAATATTGTAAATTATACTTGATTGTTTTGTATTATATGTGACAACTATACGCTTTTTACACATTAATAGAAAATTCTACTTCTGCACAACATAATTTCTAGAACCTATTACCATTTACCTAGTATCGCAGGAAACAAATTTTCTGTAATATACAAGAGCTGTTGTATGCTAAATGCATATTTTACTCTGTAACTATTAGATGGTAACCAAAACAATATCAAAATTTTCATGTACTAGGTATAATATTTTAACTAGAATATTCTAGTATTAACAAAAATATGACTTGTTGTCATAAAAAAAAATCTATTAACCATAGCTGAAATCTGTTTTCCTACACCAGAATCATAACTACAATACAATCCGGTAATATTATAAAATATTTTTGTCTCCTTGTAGATACTGCTTTTATAAAAAAATGTTTAAAAACGGCAAATTTCACGGTAGCAGCGATCTCGTTAAAATTACTGGGTCGTCCAATAAATTCCGCTGGTATGTTAACGAAGTGATTCGATCTATGAGTCAACTGACGATTCTATTGGAATGAACTATAAGGAGACCGTGGAGTTGTCTGCTTTATGGTGATAAAGCTAAAATAAATTAAAAAATATTTGATACCTCACGTTCCTCCAGTCTGCTCTTCTTGTATATTTTTAATTAAAGTACCCAGTGGCACTGAGGGAATGAGAGAAGGAAGAACCATACAAACATTTGGGTCAAAACATTAACTACCTTCTTGAACAGTCGGCTAAAAAGTAAAATCCGCTGCTCCAATTTGATGCGAAAAGACAAACATACCTACACAATTTTTATACGTTTATAAAACTCCAAAACCATATTAAGTAGGTATAGTTCTTTTTAATATTCAATGACTGAATGTTTGTATTTTACATTTTTATTTGGCTATTCATTGATGACGGCTCGATAAAAAGGGTTATAGTTATACGGAAGACCTATTAGTAAAGAATTGGAGCACATAAAACTAATTTTGACAGATTTATCTCACTTAGTAAACTCGAAGAATTTTAACTAGATCCAAACTTAACTTATAAATAAAAAATATATAGGCATTGTTTTTGTGCAAAAAGCCGTGGTAGCCTAATGGTTTGACCTGCCGACTCTTAAACAGAAGGTTCGTGGGTTCGAACCCGGGCTCGCACCTCTAAGTTTTTCGGAATTTATGTGCGAAATATAATTTGTAAATTTACCATGAGCTTTTCGGTGAAGGAAAACATCGTGAGGAAGCCTGCACACACCTGCAAAGCAATTTAACGGTGTGTGCGAAGTTCCCAATCCGCACTGGGCCCGCGTGGGAACTATAGCCCAAACCCTCTCATTATGAGTGGAGGCCTGTGCCCAGCAGTGGGACGTATATAGGCTGGATTATTATTATATTTATTATATTGTTTTTGTTTAATAGGTAAATCTATAAGATAAAACCCATATATGATAAAAAAAATTCTAGAAACTAAAGGAAACACAAACGAGAAATGTTACGCGCAACATATTTTACTTAAGCGCCACCTAGTGGTGATTGCTTGAAGTATGACAACATTGAGGAGTTACTGTTGCTGTTTGTACCTTTAGTTAAACTTAGTATGTCAAGTCAAAAGTAGATGGCAGTAGTTAGTTGCCATAACATAACACAGACTCATAAAACCTAAAATATTGTTAATCTGACCTTTATCGCAAAAAGCGAGTTTTTGAATACTTTCCTCTTTAATCTTGTTAATATAAAGCCACTTAACGTATTTTACTTATGTCTATTGTGATACGCCTATGCTTGGTAATTCCAACAGATTATTTTAAAAGTGCGGTAAAATTATTTCGTATTACGCCATCTTCTGGCGAGTATTTGTAGTAACACGACGGCGGCGTTAGGTTCTCTCTCATCTCATCCAAGCTCAGTTAGAAAGTTACACAGTTCGATATACATGGCAGTAGTTATCAACAACTTATTTTTTTTGTTACACTCCATAGATAAATATAAACGGTGATGTTATCAGAATTTATATTTACGAAAATATAATTACAGTTTATTAAATTACCGCAGGTTAGTTAGCCAGTGCAAACGCGACGCTACAAATGCTTGCTAGATGGCGTTGAAACTCTTATACAAAGTATATTTTTTATTGTTGAAAATGGTATAAATGTATAAACTTAACTAATAAGGTACATTTTAGTCTTAAATTCTACATTACGTTGTTAGTACAAGGCTGCTGTATATAATTAAGACAGAATCCTCTATTGCCGTTGTCTAAAGGAGCTTCTACGTTGTCGGTATGGAACCACAACCTGAACGGTTTGACTGTACCTGAAAAAAAAAATAGTTTAAAATTGAAGGGAACATTTTTAGTCGATTGTACTTCAGAACATACCTAATATCATTTGGTCTAATTTACTTTGACCGAAAAGCTTTGACGAAACTGAGTTTTTCAGGATTGTTATAAAAACAAACTTAACTTAAACTATTGGAATCTTTTAAAATATTCTGTTAACAGTTTCAGAAAAAAAAGCTTTTCGGTCAAATGAATATTCGTTTTTTATTTATATAGGTACATACCACCAATACAGGGTGTCCCAAAAATACACTGGCCCGCAAAACTAAGTATCACACTTTATAATTGCAATAACTAAAAATGGCAATTTTATTGTTTTATCTTTTTGTTTAAGTTGAAAATATTACTGTTTATTTTAGTAATAGTTGGAAAGAAAGCTGATAAAATTTGCTATAAAACGTTTTTATTTTGAATCTCTAACTTCTATAGTTTAGAAAATAGTGAAATTTTAAAAGTGTGATACTTAGTTTTGCGGGCCAGTGTAGTACGTATTAGGCTGGTCTACCTCTGATGTCAAAGTGACACGTACCATTTTTGGGACACCCTGTATAAAGTGACTTAAAGTACAGAATAATTTATAGGAATTAGGAATATTATATTCGATCACCTACAACGGCTATCCCGTGACCATCTTCCAATTCCGTCATCATCAGAAAAACCGTTCATGGATCAAACATTCTAAATTTAACAAAATCAATTAATCTTAACTAATTAACCTAACATTAACATGTAACTGACGCTTAAATTTTAGCTCTTTTTCTTTCATTATTATGAAAAGAAGAGAAAAGGAGAGTGACAAGTTTAAATATTGTAGGGCTATAAACGTGTCCTCGTTTTAAGTAACAATGGGACAAATTTAGTTGGCCAGTTACCAGGGTCGAATAAACAGAGAGGCACCTACTCATAACAGAAGAAGGCTGCATGGTGAGTTCAGCAGAGAAGGTCCCGCCGCATATTCTGTCGGTGCACAGCGCCTGCGCGGGCTGGACGCGGCCGACGTTGGACGCGCATGGCACCAGCAGCCAATCGTTGGCGCAATTGCTTGGACCAACACCGGAGCCCACCATGGCGTTTACTGGGCCGTTGCTGTTCCCGGATATAGTGAAGGCGCGGGTGCGGTTGTTTACTAAAAAAAAAACGCCAACCTTGAATTCTGCCCTCATAAGAAGAAAAGGCACATGTGCAAACGAATTGGTATTGCACATGCGACCTCTATTAACCTACACTGGGTTTAATATGCTTCTGTGAATAATTCGCAGATGTGCCTTTTTTTCTTAATTATACCCTATTTTATAATTATTTTCATATTAATGGTCCTGTGACAGGTCGAAATTTTACATTTCACGTGAACGTTGTTCCAACCAAACGAGCAGTCAACTAACTTTTAAAAATACGTATCTAGAGAGTAAATTAGTTTCAAACAACAATAGATTGTTTTACGTATTTTTAATAGCAAATCTGCAAAACTATGCACAAATTTAATGGAAATAAAAACAAAATAATTAAACTACTTTTACACCCCGTACGTGAAACGGATCATCAATAGTGTTTAACAATGACTCCGTTCTTCGACCGAATCGATTCGCCATTTTGTAAAATCGCGTCTCTTGCGTCAACGCTGTCAACTGTCAACGTTAGCACAATGAACTAAACTCAGACATCCGACTCTTGCTCACATTCATTTAAACTCTAGATTCTATAACTCTAGTCTCTGGACTATCACCCAATTGCTCAAACGTTAATTAGCACTGACGTCCCATTAGGACACCTGTCACTAATTCGATAAAATAAAAGCGACAGCACGCGACTAAAGACCACATTAAATTTAATGAAAATTTCTGCAACCGGATAAATAACAACAGCCCACCATTGTCAGGACAGGCAGAATACTGAATGCCGCAGAAGTTTCTCTCCATCCTGATGCAGATGCCGTAGTCCTGGTTGCTGAGCTGAAGTCCTGAGGCAGGGTCGTAGTTGAACGAGCGGAGCTGGCCTGACACTCCCGTGAAGTACTGGAGGCAGCCTTCATCGGCTGGAAAAAATGTTCAAGGCTCATTTGCACCAAAAACTAAATTTAAATGTGACCAAAATTTTGAATGCTTCTGGCCGAAAATAATCGTGCACTTCGAGGCAGCTTACCAGGGCGTCGATTTTAGTGTAACAATGGTAACAACAGTTTTATAATGGTTGTTGACAACGCTTTCGTTCCACAATACGTGGCTTGGTGATTACGTTGACGATAGCCTAATCAAATCTAATTGAGTAGTTTATAGTGCGCGACTAAAAAAGGAGAATATGATGATGAAGAAAAAGGCCCGTTTATGGCTCACCTTGCCTTGAACTTGCTTAGAACCGAACAGTCAAAGTACCAGGGATCCAGACCTTTATAGATGGTGCTGCACGGTATCTGCGTGACTTGCACCTTCCACATCCTCTCGAATGCTGCACCGCTGGTCACGAAGGTCAGCTTCACCGGGTTTGTGGTGCCAATACCGGCATCTATGTACACTGAAACACAACAATTCAAGTTTATGAACTAACATCGTGTAAAGCTCCCGGTTGCACACAACACGTGTTCTATTCTCTATGGATTAAAGCCTGGGCCACACCGGATGCGTTGCGTAGACGTGCAAGTGCGCGTTCGCGTTCCACTGCGTTGTATAGCTGCGTCCTCATGTGAGGATTCATATTATACAACGCAGTGGAACACGAACGCCCACGTGCACGTCTACACAACGCATCCGGTGTGGCCCAGGCATAAATGTTGACGTCGTCGCAGGTCGCCGCTCGATTGAGTTCACACTTCTTGGATGGTAAACGTCTCGCGTAAAATGGTGCGTTTTATGCACTTTGTTGTACAATCTACTATTTATGACAAAAAGACAAATTAGACAAGTTTTCTCCGTACGCCTTGCTTTGGTAAAACCATTTGGAAACCTACCAAAATGTATCCAGGCACATTTTCTTTAACTTCAGCACTGTAACGTTCGTGTTCTGAGGCCGCGAAGTCTAAGGTCGGAGTTCACCAACAGTTACACAGGCGATTAGAGGTCTGACGGCTGTCAAAATGTATTGACTAACAGCCGATTAGGATTTAACAGTCCGTTAAATTAGTTGGTGAACTCCGACCTAAACCTGGCAAGTTCCAGATACTGAAAGGGACAGCGATAATACTCTTACACCTCTATCTCTCACTAACCAGAACTTGCTAGATATAAACAGCTATACGTCCTGTTCTCCTAGTACTCACTATGGCTCCCCTGGTTGACGCCGCAGATGGCCGGTACCGGGTTCCCACCCGACACTATGAACTGGTCCTGGTTGCAGACGTGGTTTATTGGCTCCGGGCCCGCGATCGTGAAACGGGTGAAATCCAACCTGAAGATTAACTATGAATTATTATTGTGTATTTATAATTAATATTCAAAAGTAAATTATTTGAAAGATGCGATTTTAGTTGTTAACTACATGTTCCTGCTTACATAAATACAAATATAATAATAATAATAATCCAGCCCAGGGACCGGCTCGCTATCCCTTTCAATGGGTTTTGTATGGGTTTTTCGTAAGGATTTACTTACCAAACCCTCTGCCCGTCAAAACCCTTTAAATGTGCTTTTAAAGCGCTATTTCCAAACGATAGCCCATTCTATTAAGCGCTAACCAATACCCTTACTAAACCCTTTAAAAAAGGTTACTAGTGTATACGCAATTTTAGACCTTTTGTAGACTTCATAAAACACACGTTACCTTGCGTCCCGTTCGAAGCAAGTAAACAGCCCATTCAACTAAGCGCTAACCCAATACCCTTATAAAACCCTTATTAGTATACGTTACCGACGGCGTATCGTTTGAAGTTACCGCGCGGAGCGGCAAAAGATCTAATACGGTTCGATTTCCTATGGCACACGTTTGTGATTGGCTCGTACAAAAGGGAAAGCTTTATAAAAAGCGCTTAAATCGTTAGGGAAATCCTTTCTTAGGGACATCAAAATGAATCAGTTACCAGTTACCTATTTCAAAGGGCTACCCTTATCGTTAGGTTCTTCATTCGATAAGGGAAAGTCAATCGTATGGGTTGCCAATTGGAATGGGTGAGCAAATCACGGGGCTAGCTATATCAAAGGGAAGCCCTTTGAAAGGCTTTTCCCGATGAAAGGGTTGTCCGGTCCCTGATCCAGCCTATATATACGCCCCACTGCTGCGCACAGGCCTCCACTCACAATGAGAGGGTTTGGGCTATAGTTCCCACGCGGGCCCAGTGCGGATTGGGAACTTCGCACACACCGTCAAATTGCTTTGCAGGTGTGTGCAGGTTTCCTCACGATGTTTTCCTTCACCGAAAAGCTAATGGTAAATTTACAAATTATATTTCGCACATAAATTCCGAAAAACTTAGAGGTGCGAGCCCGGGTTCGAACCCACGACCCTCCGCTTAAGAGTCGGCAGGTCAAACCATTAGGCTACAATGGCTTTAAAAAAAAAAAAAAACAAACAAACAAACAAACACCCAAAAAACAACAGACTCATTTTAGACAAGATAAAAAGAAAATAAATACAGGTGATAAAGTGGGTTTACCCTTGAATCACCGACACTTATTTCATAGAATGTATTACTTTCGAATTTTCATTTCATCGACGGGTTTCCACGTTCAGGAGTTATAATTATTTGGTGGTCTTAGGTCTAACCTAAGCTAACAAGTACTTACTGCCGCACTCAAAGACGTCAATTAAGTTTTAAGTTTCATTAAAGTTGCTGCGTCTTCTATTGCTATAGCAAAGACAGTGACAGCAGCTACTTTAATGAAACTTAAAACTTAATTGACGTCTCTGAGTGCGGCAGTTATTCCTTAAGATAACCTGAAAACAATAAGGTTTCAGCAGAAATAAGCTTTCGATGAAATGAAATTCTGTGAAACGACACTTCGATGGAATGAGTGTCTGCAAAACAATGGGACACGTATAAAATGTACATGAAAATACCGCTTTTTTGCTTTGTATGGTAGTTGAGCTTTTACCTTATCTGGCACACATCGGGGTGAGCCTTGGCGACCGTCAACTCGCAGGACCCCGTCCCGTCGAACGACGACGGGTACCCGCTATTGACGAAGTAGGTCCCGTTCTCTGACGTACTGCTCCCGCATGACGTCATGACTGGAAAAAAGTTCGTGATAGGAAGGATTAGTCAGAATAAAGTTCGCGTATACAGGCTGTGCGTCATTTAATTAGGGAATATGTTTAATATTTTTTTGCTTTAATAAAAAGTTATTCATGTAACAAACGGTAGGGAAATAGTAGATTGTACAACAAGAGCATAAAATGGGTTTTATACTCGAGTTTTACACTCTGGTTTTCACTTCGATTGCAAGGAAATAAAACAAGGATTAAGCATATACAAGCTAGTTTCTAGTTTTGTTTGACGAATAATTGGCTTCCCGCCACAAAAAATTTCTTATTTTTTTTTTTAGTTTTTAACGATGTGACGTTCTGAGCCGTAATGCCAAGTTATTATAAATATTTGCGTTATATTTTTTTTTTTTTTACGTAAATGCACGACCGTATTAATCGTTAATTTGTATTTAGTTAGTAATACATATGTCGTAATTAAATTAAGATATAACCTAAATAACATAAAAATATATCAATTAAATGAAGGTGTATTTTGTATGTGGCTGTAAGGCCTAATTGCCTTAGTCTTAAAAGAAGAAATTACTTTATGCGCAAGAACATAAAAACCCATTTTATGCAGCGTTCTCTTTATGCAACTTTATGAGCATGAGAAGTGAAAAATATTTTTCGAATAACTATACAAATTACCACAATATACCTAAGCCAATTAAGATATGTTTATTACTCTAGCTAAACAAAATGTATCATGCAGTTTATACATATAGCCGTAGTGAACGCGCTGATGTCACAGTTCATGTCGGATCTCTATAAATAAAAAATAAAAAAAAACTTTATTAATAAAACTTAATGATATTGTTTACATATCTTTGTCTAATAAGTAGTTTTGAAATGCTTATATTTTCCGTATTTTTCGGCAATTTTAATTTTAATTTTACTTTTTATATTTTGTTAAGAAATGCGATATTTTTTTTTAATAGTTGTTAACATCATGGAGCAATGAAAACCGAGATAATCGCGAAAAACTGTTTTTTTTTTTAACCTTTGACCTTGAATAACTTACGCAGACACGAGATTTTATGACACTTTTGAGACAACTTTAAGAACGCAAAAATTAAGGTATACATAATATATATACGAAAAATCAACTCATTATCTTTCATTCCGAGGTTGACCCCTGACAATAAAGGCCACTTACGAACAAATAAATTTAGCTTTAGTCTAAATGCTAGATTAAGGTCTGACCGTATCATACATTTTCACACAGCTAAACTGAGTTTTAGTTTTAGATCTATCTATTTGCTGCACGGGCTCTGAGTAAATAATTTTAATTCACTTAAATAAGTATCCATGGTTTTACTTAACTTGTAAAAATAATAATATGCGCTGTGAGGCTTTCAACTTGTCATCCTTATATTTTATACCTATTTTCAGACTTCCCTAATAATGACCAATTTTGATTGCTGAGTCCATCCTTTAACAATTAAGTTGATTTCTATGAAGTAACTTCAAAGCGCCGCGACAGAGTTGGACAGTAATATAACATCACGCTAATATTCTGGCTGTATGCAGTTTGCGAACCAAAGAATAAAAACTACGAACGTAAGTATGTTTGTAACTCTTTCTCGCTTTAACCGCCGTACAGATTTGGATGGAATGGAGATCTTATACCAAGAATTAGCATAATAAAAAAACATTGTTTCCGTGCGATGGCAAACGCGCACGCATTAAAGTATTAAAATAGATGACAAGGTTGAAGGTACGGGATGTTCAAAATCTGTGACAATACATAACTAAACGAAAATAAATACATTTTTTTTTCCGGTAGTGTTTAATATACAATTACCGAAAATCACACTTTCGTGACTATTATATTTATAATATCTTTTAAATTAATTAAACAAAAATAAATATTTCATCCTTGTTATCACGTGACGTCACGGGCCTCCAAACAAACAACATTTTGACATTTGCCAAGAAACAAGATTTGCGTGAGCCCACAGAGTGCTTGAGAATATACTAGTGTTTAGGGGATCGTGACGTCATAGCGACGCCATTACAGAAGTTAGCGTTTTAGCGGGAAATTTTAAAACGAAATTTATTTTAAGGCATTTTAAATTAATGTGCGAGTGATTTTTTTTAAATATTTTTTTAGATAATATCATGTATATCTATAAAATAAAAATATAAAAAAAATCGTCTACAACTCTACACCAATATTACCCAACTTTGTTACTTACAAATGCAGCACAGTCCGAAGCCGCTGGCGCAGTAGCCGTTGGCCTGCCCGCCGCGCGCGGAGCACTCCCGCGCAGCCATGCACGTGCCATTGTCCCCTGACGCGCCGGCGCAGGCGCCGTTCGGGAATGTCACCACCGTGAATAGAGAGAGGACTGGGAAATAATTAATATTATGAATAAAAAAAATGTTTTACCAAAAATCATTATTACAGATCCAGTGGTCATCTCTGGTCTTCATCATCAGTTCCACTTTACTAAATAGTGCTTTTGTAATGCAAATGTTGAATGTGCGCGTATAATTTTTGAAGGGTTCTGTAGGTTCCTCGTACGAGTAGATTCCAATATCAGATTACTCCTATCTAATAATGCCGGGATCAAAACCGAAGTATGACCTTTCCAACATTGTCAAGGTAAAAAAAAACTATGAGTAAACATGGATTTTACAAAATCCGACGGGTTGAATCTTTAGTGAGATCGATTTAAAAATAACTGCAATTATCTAGAAGACATAAGAAGTGATTTGGTTTTCCTCAATGATTTAATAATGTTAATTTAAAGACCTGAAAAAGGAAATACCTAAAGTCAACTCTATTTTCCACAGAATATTAAAATGTCCAATGTTGGTCATAGATTAAGGAATGATAGTAAGAAATCTAACTTACTTTCATGAGATCCATTAAACATTATTTAGTTCAGTGTGGCAGCAGAGCACATAATAATTTACAATCGCTGGCAATATCTTGAATTTAATAAATAATAATAAATGCTAATTAAAAGTAACTACGTATTTCCTTATAGGTACTACAGTGTGATGTCTCCCTGGTACAGAATGAATACTTACATCTGTTTTCTTTATGAGGCCAAAACCTCTTTTGTTTCTCTTCATTTGCTTTCATATTACTCAACCGCCACTTCGGCAATTCGCTGAACCGGCCCGAGCGAAAATGTAGATTTTCATCTGATTTACTTTCGACAAAAACTATGAACAACATTAAAAAGTACGCGAACATCATGGTAAGAGGTTAAAAAAGATATAGGACGTGTGAATGTGTAAAGATTGCATTTATAATGTTGTTTGGAAGAAGTGGGGGGGAGGGGAGCTACAATAGCGAATTTCTCCATTGTCGGTGGTGACAAAAGGTAATTTCGTGTTAATTGACGTCACGCAGTGTAAACGCGTTTAACGGGGTAAGTGGCCGGTTATGTACAATCGGAACATTACGATTTCCTAGTATTTATGTTTGCGTTTGTTTAAAAAATATGAGACAGTTGAAGGAAGAGTACAAAAACAGTAAATATTCTGTCCATTTCCTATATTTCAACCGTGTGAGTATATGGGTACGTCGATTAATAAAAAACTTAACATTTTATGCGGCAAATGTAAATTTTTGGCCATTACATTTTTTTGGAGAAGAAGAAGAATATTATTCCCTCAGAATAAACTGATTAATCTATAAATAACTTAGACAATACGAGTAATAACTTCATAAGGAATGATTATAAATAATATTACAACTATAACATAATTCTTTCATTAACATTTTTTTTTTGTGTTATATAGTTTTCTGCGACTTAATGATGTTTTTACGACACTCTGTATATTCAAAATGTACATAATATTATTGCATAATACAAGCCGCTTACAAGTTTAGTTTTATGAATTAAAATTTAAAAGGGTTTTCTAAAGTTTAAATAACATACTCGTTAAAGGACAAACATTTATTTATTTTGTTTTCGCCCTCTTCTCATCCTTTGTACCTACATATTTTAATTTATATTAAATAAATGTTTTAGTTCCGACTGTACTCGTACATGGCCCTTTATTGTTAATACTTTATTTGTTATCCAAACGATCCAATAATACAAATAACGCATAATGACGGTTCTAAACAAGCCACTAGGTACATGAATCACTCGACTTTCACTACATACATCAAATTAAAAAAAATGGAGAACCGCTCAACGGTTACCCAAAAATGTAACAATTTAATCGGTGAAAGATTGTGAATTAGTATTTTATTACTTGTTTTATAGCAGCAATAAGATACAAAAAAACATTTTAATAATATGTAATCCAGCTACAGATACACATTTAAGTTTTTTTTTTCAATAAGTAGTCTAACAATTCTGATGATCGAGTTCACGAACTAGGTTGAATTTTGGAATATTTAAAATTTCCCTTAACAGTGAAACATTTCAGTTGTTAAAAATGACATACTTATAATTTGAAACAGTAACAATTCAATTTAAATTTCAATTAAGTTTCACGAAATGTTTCCGTTACAGAGCATCTGTTTTCGTAAAAACAAAATACTTGGACGTGCTTGGACTTAATTATGCGTCTATTTTGCATGAACCATTTTTTTTATTTCCCTGATCTTTTTTATCACGCTTCGAAAGTTCTGAATTCCTCGGAATCATGCTGCGACATAGTAACTTGTCGTGTGAAAATGTGTTTTGGCTCTACGAACCCTTACGCGCTCGAGGTCGGAAACTTAGATTATTCACTGGATACATCTTACAATCAATCTTCAGCATCAATTCTGAACTGCCAAACCCATCGCTGTGTCTGATGCACTATGGTTGTTACAAGAAATTGCACATGCGCAGTTTAGCCGTTCAAGATCGAGTTTAAAGGGTTAGCTGGCGAGCTGGGGAAGACAGTGTACTCGGAGTGCATACGCGACATGGAGATGCACAGCCAATAATTGATGCACATGCGCAGTTTAACCAGTTCAAAAACGCGTTTAGAAGGATTCACAAGGTAACAGGCAAGCTGGGGTAAATAGCGTACTAACAAGGAGATGCACACATTTGGTATTTTACGAGTAGTATGACTTGATGACCCTGTTACGTGACTTGCTATGTTACTCTTTCATTTTTAAACTTGTTCCTCATTTCAACCAAGATTTGGTTACTTCAGTTAAATATATGAGACATTTTAAGTCAACATTATTATAAATTGTTAAGTCACCATGGATCCTGTCAAAATAACAGCGTCAAGTCTCGTGAAAGAAATTAAGTCAACGTAAATAACACCTAAATTAATTAACATTAGGTACCTGGGCCGTATTAATAAACTCATCTCAACTCTGATCCCCGTCACAAGATACGTCAAAAATGACAGTTTTCTATGGATTGACGTTTACTTTGACGTATCTTGAGACGGGGATCACAGTTGAGACGAGTTTATTAATACGGCCCAGAGCGTCGTCGCTAGGATCGAAACCGAATTTTCATCGATTTTCTATACAAGAAAAAAAATTCCATAGCTGGGGTTCAAACCTGTAGTCTTTGCGTAGTAGGCCAACGCTCAACCATCAGCCTATTCAGACGGCGGCAGTCGCCCCGAAATTACGAACCATATTGCGCGAGAAATCTTTTTGCGTAAAAATACGGAGAAATGTTTCTCGTTCAATAGCATAAGACATTGAAAGTCAAAGATATATGATATCCTGGCCTGGTGGAGGGGCGGATTTGATAATATTATCGGCAAGTTCTGGGTCTGTTGGACCTCGTCGTACTTGAAATGTAAAATTAAAGAAAGAAATTATATCAATGTGACGTGAAGTAGGTCGCAAAAAGAGATGGATGAAAGTTAGAGCGAGATGTTAGTTATCTCATACACTAAACTAACTCGTGAGCTATTTGAGTAAAATTCGTAGTAGTAGTAATAGTAGTAGTGCATGTGTAACAATGCACTTCCTATTTATGCTACCCTGGTGCTCAGACGTCTCCTGCAACAGAATTTTCACGAGTAACCCCAAAGTGAATTGGGCACAGTCACTAGGTACGTCAGCTCTCGCGTTACGTTGTTCACTGGGTTTTTATTTTTAAAACGGAGCTGCCTTTTTAGGGTTCCGTACACGAAAGGTGTGCGAAACATTTTATGACAGAACCAATAAGAGCGCTATTCCCAAATTATAAGTTTGATGTTACTCCTGTTCCTTTCATTCAATTACGTAGTGAAGGGTATACAACATACAATGTTTCGTTACTGGCGGATATTTTTAACCAAGTGAATTGGACAATATTTGACGGATTAAATAATGACAAGAGGCCTTCCTTATTTATTGTATGATATTTATTTTATTTTAATCCTTTTTTCCGGCGTTTAACTCGAATGTAAATGAAAATTCTAATATACATATAATTCGGACTTAAAGGTATAGATAGGCATATCAGTGACGTCATCACATCTGCACAATTTCCCTATTATTTTCTGAACTACTGGATATAAAAAAAAAACTAAACATATTTTCGGAATCCTGGCGCTTACCCATCCCGTATTTATTCACAAAATAACTTAAGAAAAGGTGGGATAAGTTTGTCACAGTATGCCAAAATTAAAGTTTGAAAAGACCATATTTGTTTAAATGATTTTATGCAAATTGATGGATCTTGTAGCGTTTCAAGATACAGCCAAACAAAGAAGGCAACTCATCTTCTATCTTTGTCTCTCAAGAAATTGCTGTGTTTCGGTTTAGAGGTTCGAAACAGGGAGTTGACGGCAAATCGGTGAAAAATGTACTAGGAGAAAATAACGCACAGAGAGGTACACTTTCTCTAAAACATGTTAATTAGCAACTCCTATAGCACGCAAACACTAAATCATGGCAGGGTTGTTCAGAATCACTCATTACTTTATAAATAACTCCTTCCCAAGGCATAGAAAACTTGAATAATACTAAGCTTTTTAGGTTATCCCACAATGGCTGGATACCGGTACTAGAAAATCAATAGACAATGAGCAACTTAGTGCAGCAAAACCGGTTAGGTGTGCGCATGACCAAAAAATTACATTATAACGCCATCTGTATGTAGATACGGACATTACAAAGCAATATAGGCTACTCGTACCAGTCAGCCTAGGCCATCCCAGAGGGTAGCATGTAGCATTGCCAACAAAAGTTACATTTAACATAGCACCTCCTGTTGATTTCTGTGTTCCTAGTAGATTTCGATTCTAACGTCAGTTACAAAGAAAAAACAAAAATTTCCTTAACTTCCCAATTTAACCGCAAGTTTTTTTGATAATAAATCTACACTTTATTTTAAAGTAAGCCCATCATCGAGTTCTCAAGTTGATGATATAAATAAATATCTAGTTTTACCATAAAAATACGTTCTAACCAGTAATGTAAAAATTGAGATGTTGTGTTTCAATAAAAAAAACTTTTCGATTACAAACATAATTATGTAAGTTAAATTGGCTAATTGACTGACTGGTCAAATCACAACTTTTATTGAAACTTCAAAACGATCTGGTACTATGAAGTTAGTATGAAAATAGTAAAATGTGACGTCACAATTTCAGTGTTCCTTTAGTTTTCGTTGAACTAAACATTTTTTAAATTCCAAAAATAAACGATAGGGTTTTTCCGTGTTATTTTCGAAAGTTTGATTTAGTGGTAGTGTGAAAATAATTTATTTTGACATTAGTCAAATACCTCTGTGGTAAATCAATGCAACAAGTGCTACGAACGTAGACCTTCGCCACCCTACGCGCTACGTCGGGACTGCTACGACTCTTGTTTTAATTATGGCCGCAAAGATTATTTATTACAATTACAATAATATACTTTTCTACTCGCGTCTACTTAACCGCTAATAGTGATAACGTAACGGTATCAGAATGTCATCCCTATCGTAACAAAAGCGTTAATAATAATAACAACGTCAGTTCTGTAATGAGCGTTGCCATGGTAATAACAGTTCTGTTATAACAATTAAAACAGTTACGCTGATCTCGGATTATTTAATAACTATTAGAATGCATAAAACACGCAAACATAATACAATAATTTTAAGTAAGCGTCTGCCAAAGGAGAATGGTAAATGTTTTATTTCGGGTGTATGTAAATAAATATTAAAATGTTACCTAGTTCCAAACTAAGACAAGGCTATAACGGGATTCGAACCCGGACCGCAAGCCTCGTAGGCAGAGTCACTACCAACTAGCCGCGTCGTCAAGGCACTCAAATATTTGTGAGTCACGTGGTCAACGCATGCGCGTTTCACTCTCGCAAACGACGGGAAATGAAGACACCTGTGAAAAAAGTACTAGGAAATCAGAATTTAACAGGAGTAAACCAAATTTCAATTTTTTTAAGCAAATGGGAAAATAAGTATACAGTAATCAAGATTAGTGCTGTGGTTGTTTCAAATACATTAAACAAGCCATTTTTTAACAACCATTCGATCAAAAACTCGCGATTCGCTAATAGTTTTTGAGGTTATTTTGTACAAATCGATATCTCCTGAAAACAGAATTGGCTGGACTGCGCATGTGCAATGAATGAATATCACGTGTTCCGAACGACGTAGTAGTTTGTAGTAAGTTTATTCAGTAAGTGAAGAAGTAAGCGTCATGCACAATGTCATTCAACTTAGCAATCTGTAAATTTACTACCCTTTTTTAAACTTGTGTTTTTTGTATTTGCAAGTCTGTTTTGAATCAGTTCGATAGGCTGAAATTTAGAATACACAGTGTAAATCCGATGACATGGCAATGTGTCACATTTCTGACCAAAAAAGAATTTCTGGGTCGCTTTTGTGGCCGACTGTACTTTTTTCACAGTCGCCATCTGCGTATCAAGACCAAACTAACGAGCCCCGACTCGGCGGGTCTACGTCAAGTACAACGGAGATCCTGTTCCAACCTTCCGACTCCGTCATCAGATCAGCTCTTTGACACCATAATATTGCATTGTCATCGCGTTTACACATGTACCTATTCCAAATATCAGCTCAAGCGAATACTAGCAATTGGTTGGAAAATGATTTGCAAATTTTGAAACGGACAACTTACATACATACGAACTTTCCAAGTTAAATAAAGGCTTGTAAAAAGTAAGTTGAAGCTGCTTTCTTTATTTATTACACAACTACACACAATTCTTACAGGAGCAGACTTACGCTTGGCTTGTTGTTGTTGATTATTGAAGTGAAACTAATCCGTAATCCGGTTATTTACGGCCGCACTCAGAGACGTCAGTTAACTTTTAAGTTTGATTAAACTTGCGTTGCTGCTGTCACTTTCTTTGCTTAGCAATAGAATAAGACGCATCAACTTTAATGAAACTTAAATATTAATTGACGTCTCTGAGTGCCGCAGTTAGTGTTTTTATTTAGTGCAATACATATTTTGTCTTAATGAGTTCCAACTTCAAAAAGCACGTGTGAAGAAAAAATACTACAGTGTACTAGGGTTACATAAACACAGAAGTTTGACTTATTTACGGCTGTATTGATTTGCTTGTGATTTGTGAATGAAAGGAACCTCCTCTTTTCAGCTAAACAACAGGTAAACGCCCCACGCGTATTTTTCAGATAACCAACCGTTATACAAGATCATAGATACCTTTAATTGACGCTCACATAGGCTATGTAATGTGATAATGACAAATAGATGACAATACATGATTTTTTTAAGCCGGTCTTGATTTATTTATTATTTTGGTGACTTTATCTAGAGTAGGTTTGTCCCTTTTACTCGATGCTGTAGCGCCTGAAGTGTGAGATAAATAGTAAAGTGAAGGACCAACGTTTGATGCTGGATAGTTAACACGAAGCACTTCGGGAGCTCCATCCCTTTCAAACGTCGTTCGAGACTAAATCAAGAGCAAGGGATGGAGAAAACTTTGAATTTCGATTTTCAAAGGCCCCTTTCTATCTAAACTGGGCCACCTGTTTTACTTTATGCAGCCTTAGTACCAGGATGCGGCGTGCGACTGGAAATCCACGGACCGACCACGTGTGAGACCAAGGTCTAGGCCAAGGTCAAATACGTTTCTTGCTTGTTATATTGTGTTTTCTCTAAATTCGGCTAACAAGCTTATTGTGTCTTTTGATAGGGAAATATTGCCTTTCCCGCTCGGTAGGGCCGACCGCTAACAAGTCAGGATGATTACCACGAGACACTCATTTCGAACATTAGTTTCGAATAAGGCAGCTTCCATGGGAGTTAAAGAAAACTCTTTAAACACCACAGTTTATTACCTGAAGTCCTGAACACACTCTTACACTGTGAAGGTCTAGGCTCTTAGTACTGTGTCTTGAAAGTTTGCTCACAAGATCTTATTAGAGGTACAATGAAAAGGTTATCTTTACCAGGACCGCATGGCAACAAAGGAGATTAATCGATAAGATGCATCGTGGTACCGACTCGTTTCTTAGCCTCACTTGGTACGGGGGATGGGGATGCGTTTACCAGGGTTGCATTAATTATCAGGAGTTTTGCGCAAGTCTCTATTGATTTCCGGGATGCGTATGCAGTATTGACAAAACAGATGATGCATTTGTTTACGCTAGTGTGGGTACGGTCAGACCTCTGAACTTTATGGGCCAACCACACGCACAAGCTTCACCACAGTTTTGCCTGCGCAGGCCGGTTTGTACACGGAACACGGAGCGTGTAGTTGGTAAAACTGTATAGACACGAAGTGTTCAGTTTTAGCTTGCGCAGGCAAAACTGTGGTGAAGCTTGCGCGTGTGGTAGGCCCATTAGGTGCCGATATGACGTCATGTTGCATATAAGTAAATTAGTAGCTCGCCCCGTATAGTGACCTAACGACCGATTCTGCTCGTGTTCGAATTTGGAAGTTGTTTTTGCCTCGAATACTCCTCCAAATTGATTTCATGAAGATCAGACCTTCATAATCAAGTTATTGTCGAATGATCATCGATATTGAAACAATTGAAAAGCCGCAGTGATGTAGAATTGTTACAGTTTCTTTAGTTTTACAATATTATCTAACACAGTCTCGTTGAATCAAATACTCATCACTAAAAATATTTATAAGTATACTAGCTTTTGCCCGCGACTCCATCCGCGCAGAAGTCGTTTATAACTGCTCCCTCAGGAATATTCCAATTTTCCGGGGTAAAAAGTATCCTATGACCTCTGGGACTCTAACTCCATACCAAATTTCATTAAAATCATTGAAATTTGATTGGTATATTGACACAAAACAGTGTTTAAAATTTTAATTCGAAAATTAAAATATCAGTAATAAGGTTGACGACAAACGACCTTAGAAAATCGGATAGTCGAAGGGAACAAATATTTCGAAAGACTTAGCGTTCGGGACCAATTATTATGGCGATCATTGGGAAATATCTGTGATGACGTATTTTGGTAGAAATAAAGGGTATAAATAAATGAAAACTTAATAACCAACAATTTATTTCACTTAATATCGCACAAAAGAGCCACTCCTCTCAACGTCCAATGCCTTGGATTGCTGTCGGTTTCAAAGTCAATTGAACCCACGTACTTAGCATCGGTTCGCTGTGGTTTCCTGTATATTGGGCACTCGTAGAGTCGCGGATCTTTGCCTGCGGTTGTGTTGATGGCGAATATGTAGATGATGGGCATTTGTTCGTAGAGGACTTTGGGCTTTGACTCTATCAGCTTTCCGGATTTTCTGTCTAGAGATGCACCTGGAATATGATATTATTTCAAATTTAATTATACGTACATCCTGGTTACAGAACCACCTGGTTACCTGGTTGATAACTGGGTATAGAACTAGTCATTTTGTATTGAACTATAGTATAGTTATGACCTATCCTCGTTACGCCCGAGTCTAAATAATGTGACCAGAACTAAAAGCCAATGCATACCAATGTACAATATCTTATCTGTAGCGACACTAGTGACATCTAGTGACACGAGAAGATGACTGGAGTTTAATAGGTATCTGACCTACCGATGAACTAGGAATCCATAAAATAAAACATACCTTCTAGAAACAAGCCGTAAACGTAAACACCTTCTGCTGGGCCCTCGTGCACGTCTTCCCGGTTCAGTTTCGTGATGAGATTCTGTAGTACCACAGAGTCCAATGCCCAGCCTTTGTGACTACGTGTCACTTCCTAGAAAAGAATAAAGCAATGTGGCATGTAAGTAAAACATCACAAAGGTCTAAACTTGTTTGCGGTCGGGTTTTAGTTTATTAACTTTATTATTTATGTTTTGAAGGGTAGATTCGTGTTACAAGTGCAGTGATCGAGTAGTTAGTAAAACTTGAACTTGTTAGGTTATCGCTTATCGTTATAAGGTTTAAGTATACATTAAAGTTGAGTTCAAAGGTGAAATATCGCGATAATTAGTGTTAATTTTGTGTTTAATGCATACTGTGACCACGTACTTTATGAGATTTACAAGATTACTAGAAGGGTATAAAATAAAGTTATGCTGTTTTATTGTCCTGAGTTTTCGCCTAAGCATAACGCGACTTTTGTATGGAAAAGTAGCAAAATTTGTATGGATTTTTTTTCAGCATCGCCTCATAATCCTCTTTAGTACAGGTACCAAAATGATGACCAAATCGGAATCAGTAAATCTACTCCTTTGAACCGGAACCCGGCATTGCCAAAGAGGTAAGCCTTATAAATCACCTGTCTCATAGCGGTGAGGAAACCCTGCGGGTTAAAGAAGCCGGTCATCCAGAAGGCGGTAGGACGACCGGTTCTCAACCACACACGGTACTGATGCTCGCGCTCCAAAAGCTCGGTGTACCAGAACCCCAGGGTCGCAGACTCCCAGGAGACCTGCCGTAAATCAATCATCATTTGAGTCAAATGAAATTCATTGCTGGGCAGAGGCTTGCCCCAAGGATTGGGATCTACTTAGTTTACAAACAGTAAATAAAAAAAGATGTTTTATTGGTAGGGTTTATTAAAGTATAATTTTTACAAGCTTTTATTTAAACTGCAATTTGTTTTGCTCTAATCTTGGAAGCTGAATTAGAACCACTTCCCGGTGTCCGATTATGCTGAAATTTGGTATAAGTACATACGTAACTTTGGTGTCAACGCAATAATAATGTACATACTTACTGAATAAAGCATTATGAATTATGGTATCATGGAGCTGGTCTGATAATGCAGTTGGAAAATGGCCATAGGAATTCCGCGACCAAACAATATAGACTCGCCGTGTTTGTTTTTTTTAGATTTGTTGTATAAGCAGATGATGACTGTCCAAAAAAAGTCGGCAAGAAAAGCTTGTCTCAAAATGTTTTTTTTACAGAAACTTATTGTACAAGGCTTTTAGGATAATAAAACTACATGTAACTTTGCGTAAAAGTCTTCTATAGGACAACAGTTACAAAAACATTTAAAAAAAGTTGTTTCAAAAAAGAAGTCAATATAATCTTAACATGTTTTAAAGTCCACTTAAGTGAAAGTTTGTGACGACCTTTCCGATTTCATCAAATCTCTAAAATTGGGAAAAACTGTTAAGTATAAATTAATACTCGTAATCAACGAGGACCAATAATCACACAACCTTAAGCCAGTTTTGCGGTATCCTTGCGTCGTACATTGCGTCGAGACTCTCTCGCAACCCTTGGCTCATCACTATAGTTCCATCGATGGCCAGCTTTAGATTGCACAGCGTTGACTGCACCGACTTGATCACGCGCTGGATGCGATCAATCTCCTGTCTGAAAACACCGAGCCATCTCTGAACTGCAAGTAGATCAATTTCAACACTAAATTGAACTTCCCAATCAATTCGTCATTAAATTTTAAGGCTACTTGCAAGTGGCCTTAAAATTAGGATTAGGACAGACAGTTCCGTACATTCTAACAACGAAACTGAACTTAAGCTTATCCAGATTTCTGATTATGCTGTATTGAAATGATTAAATTTAAATTTAGCTTTAATATTAGGTATGTAATTGAAATGAAAATAATATTGAAAAATATTTTCCTACAAAAAACTTACCTCAAAAATATATTCATCGGAAAGAAAGCTCCCATCTTCACCAGCGCCTCCCGAACTTCAAAGCTAACGTATTGCTTCGGCAATTTTTCCAACATATCTTCAGCAAGTCTGTACACTATACTTTCCCTGGTCTCCCCTCCTTGGCTACCACCTTCCTTCGGCTGCACACTCAATATCGTATCCAAGATATCCTTAGCACTGTTAATCTGATAAGTAATGTCAGCGTTTCCATGAAGACCAAAGACTTCAGGAGTATCGGTCAATGGTAACTGATTTATATAATCAACATAACCAGAAAGATTCCTAGTTTGAGGTACTTTGTACCCCTTATAGAACTCAAAACCTGGCCGCAAAATGACATCGCAGAACCATACGTTAGTAAATGTTGTCAGCAAGCGCTTGTCAAAATCATCTGTGACTCGACCACCGTACTGGACCTCTCCGAGCATGTAACAGATTGTCGGCCACGATATGCCTTTCTTAGGATCAATGTCGTCCAGATGGTTCTGAATAAACTGGACGCTAGCAGCGTAATCAGCTTGGTTGAACTCATAGGGAACGTTCCATCCTAAAGGTCCAAATTTTCTTCGTTCTTGAACTATAGTGTGCAGGAACGCTACTGCGTAGAGTAAGGGAGGCCATTGTGACAACGATGAGTAATCTAAAGTATCCTGTGTGATGTTTTGATAGGTTCTCTTCATACTGGCTCTGATTCCTTGTGGAGGTTCATTTGTGAACTTGATCGCCATTTGAAGTAGACCTATGGGGAACTCGGTGTGGACTTCAGTGGTAAGCCAAAGTCTAAAGGACTCCTGAACATGTTCGGTTTCTATAAGGGCATCCATGGCTTCCACGCAGAAAGGGAGGGACAAGTGGATATTTTGAAGGAGCACCCAGCCGCCTTCGTTCATGGAATCGGATATCATCTTTCGGGCCACGATTTCTTGTCCTTGGCCCATGGAGACTGCTTTTATCTCTGAAAGTTTTGAAACATTTGTTATAATATTAGCGTATTTTGTATAGGAGATAAAAGTACTTGTATTTGACAATGCTACTAATTTAATAAATGTGAAAGTTTGTGAGAATGTTTAGATGTTTGGATATTTGTAATAACTATCTGCTGATCGGATTTCGATGAACTTTGGTACACACATAGCCCATCTTTAAGATTAGAAAGTTGATAGTTATCATGGTAATAACATTATATTATTTTACCTGGTATTTATATGGTAATAACATTAACATAATTAAACCGTGGGCGAATGCTAAGAGAAGTTACCTATCGCTATATTTTTTAGTTTCCCTCATGAAGACTACGAAGATTCTAAGAATAAAGAAGATCTTACGTATTTCCTTAGACTTGGCTAGAGAGGCGATCTGAGCCGATGGGTCAGATCCAATAGACAGGATGCAGATTAGCGGCGTCCGTGGCTCCGACTCTTCCCAAGTCGCCTCGAGGTTAAGGATAGAGCCTTCGCCATACTCAGGTCCTAGCGAATCTGAAAATTTGTTCAGGACTTTCATTAGGATTTAATGAAATTGGTATAGCAACAATAGGTTTTTTTTTTCAGAAAATACGTTTTGCTACACATTAGCCGACATTTATGCCATATAAACTACTTTACCGAAAATTGTGACTTAAATTCATCTTAAATTAAAGAAGGTATTTATTGTCTGTTAAGTGGTTGGTGAAATCCAATATAATTTGCGCTGCTGGACTAAGGACATTTCTCAAAAGAAATAAGTAAGTAAAATTGGAAATGGAGGTGAAAAGTGACAGGTAAAAGTGATTAGGGCGTTATTATCATTATGATTTAATTTCAGATATTTACCGACAATATACTTCCTCGCTTGTGACAGGGTGCGATCAGGACTCCATGAGCGGATAAGCAGTAGCTTGCGAAACACGTCGAGACTGTCGTTGTAGCCGCTTGGGAGTGTTTCCTCCTCAGGCTTGGCCTTCTCGTACCACACACGCCACTCTTTCTCATTTGACGTTATCTGAAATACCACGGTAACCGAACTATGAAGATTTTCTTTTGGTTAAAATTAAAGTAAGGATGACTTACATAAATAGTGTTATTACTAATTACAGAAAAATCATTCAAATTATCTAAATCTTATTTTATTTTTAAAACTACGAGTACATTTATATTATTTTTTTCATATAAACGCAAAAGTAATAACTTTACCTTATGCAGCACATCTGAAAAGATCTTTAACTTGCTGATTTCAACTAAATTTAGCCAAGTTATATCCAGAATCCATTTAAAAGGTTTTGGAGTCACTGCATTTAAATCCAGCGAGGCACCCCCCTTCACGAAAGCCATAAACTCGTCGTGAGAAATGATCTGTCGGTGGCAATCGATCTTCATTGCTAGCATTAAAGTGAACAATGCCTTGTGCCTCTCATACAAACTTCGCAATGTAAACACCCATACCTCATGTGTCAGATATTTTAGAATAATATTAATACGTTCCTCAGTTACATTACTTTTTGTAGATTTCGTTATCGAATTGTCGAATATATTTAAAAACTGCTTCAAAGAGTTTTGGTACATAAGGTTCACATTACTCATTTCAACTATCAAAAAGTATAATATTGATCCCCGGGCTGCAACCGCTCTGAATTCTTCACGGGCTTTTATAATCTTCTTTTCTGTAACTTCAGCTACTTTTAATTTTTCGTTTACTTCTTCTGCTGTAGTTTTAGTTATTTGTAACACTCGGATAAGTGCTTCATCATCTACTAATGAACCCTCAGATGATGTTAAACGGCAAAGTAAGTTGCTTTCCAATTCTTTCATGCTACGTTGGTTCTTCATAACTGATTCAAATAATGCTACTCTTTCTTCCTCCAAGTCAGATTTCTCCATTAAAATCACACGACCCAACAGCTGGTCTTCCAAACCTTGCATTGTGACAGTAAAGTCGATTATAGATGTCTTTGCGCTTATTTCTGGAGAATAGGCTGGATTAGGCAACTTAGTTGTTATATAAAGCATGAAACCTGGCATGACATCGCATTCTTTATCACCAACAATCACTTTTTCTATTGAACCAGATTTTATGAAGTTCTTTTCCAAAACATTATCTATTACTGGATCTAGATCTACTGCAACATCTTCTATTAATAATGGCCTACCTAGTGACAGACTGTCTTCTAAATGTGTTCTAAAATATTTATGGTTGAGTGAAGTGATTTGCAACTCATTGGTATTTTCCTTGTTCTTTATCCAGTTTTTACCTTGACTCTGTGGATCAACTAGTAATGGATATGAGCTAGATTTGGTTACAATAAGAGCATTTTGCACGGATAAGTCATCATTAGGCAAGCCTTGTAGCGTCCATTCAGATATGGTAGCATTCTCGACTAACATGTTGGTTATGTTTAAATTATCTGTCACCGGTATTTTTTTGCTCTTCAGAATCCCCATCCAGTTATTCAAAAGGCTGTTTCTAAATTCCTGGTTATAAGGGCCACAGTAAGATAAAAATCCTGTAGCTAAAACTACATCACCTACTAATCTGCCCAATTGTTCTTTGAAATCTTTGCTCTGTTGCGTCCATCTTATTTTTTCCCCACCCAAACCATTGATTAGCGCAGTTGCCGCAGTCATTTTTCGAAGGCACACAT
The DNA here is from genome assembly GCA_963241965.1 of Tortrix viridana. Taxonomy (NCBI): domain Eukaryota; kingdom Metazoa; phylum Arthropoda; class Insecta; order Lepidoptera; family Tortricidae; genus Tortrix; species Tortrix viridana. The sequence continues at coordinate 3,710,646 of OY725171.1, read as the reverse complement.
TTGCAGCATCAGTTAGTTGTTGTTTTTCGGCAACTGCGGATTCATATTGCTCCTTTACTTTGCGAAGTGACATCTCACGTTCTTCAAGTTGCCTTTCTGCTGAAGATAAATCGTCCATTGCCACCTAAAACCCATTTCATATAGTATTAAATTACTACGTAGGTAAGTAAGATTACAAGTCAAGATAAATCATACAATTATTAATTTTATACCAGGAGTTCATGAGTAATATGTAAATTACCTTTAGCCTTGCTTCCTGCATCAGCAAGTTGGCCTTCAATGGTAGCACTTCCTTATTAACACTATGAAAGAATGACATGGCTTTAGTCCAAGAAAGCAGCCCAGCGACGTCACCACAAACTCTCTTAGCCGTGTCCATGTTGTAATCTTCCATCTCGAAATACGGCGACAAGTGTTCAACCATTTCATTGTTTATGATGTCCTTTGGATAGTTTTGAAGTTGCAGCAAGAAAGTTGTACTCGCCATCATCTGGTAAACAAAAAATAATGTACAAGTAAGAAATGTTACAAGTAGGTATTCAAAATACTATCATAGTTTTTTACGACTACGAATTCGTACTTTTAGTGACTCCGCCCAAGAAGGTTTCGGGCACGGCGCAGCAACATCTGGTATAAGCGGATGCAGTCTCCTTTGAAACAAAATCAACACGCAGTCCATAATCCTCATAATAAGATGTGGAGGTCGTCCCAGTTTCCTTACAGTTGCTATATGCGCGGGTTTTATTGTATTTAAAGCAGCTTCTGCCTCCTCCAATGCGGGTTTTGCTGCTTCTAGCTTTATTTCCGCTTTTAACTTCTCTTCCGCTATGTATGCGACTAACGCTTCTGCTTTTTCTTTCACGATCTGCACTTGATTCTTAACTATTTCTGCTTGCATAGCACGTTCTGTTACTTCAGTCAGCACCCGACCGGCTTTTTCTGAAGCTAGCGCCAAATCTTGCTCCATGACAGCTAAATCCTTTTTCAAAACTTCAACAGATATAGATGCTTCTCGAAGTTTTTCTAAACCAGTGTCCATACGCAAAGCACCATCGCCAAGCTCTTTTTGTTTCATCTGATAGATTGTTTTATATCCTCCAATGAAGTTCAAGTACGACTTAGGAGTAACATGTGATGAACGACGGAATCTCTGAAAGTATTCCGCGGATACTTGAGACACAACATCTTGTATTGTACCTAGTACAGTAACAAGTTCCTTCTTGACTTCTTTGGTACATTCAATTTCAAACTCTGCTAAGAAATGGTCAGCTACAGAGACAAGGGCGTCTTTAGGCCAAGGCTGAAACCAGTCGATAGTGCAGCCAGAAATAAGAGCTGGAAATCGCATGGCACGATATCGGAAAGCTTCACTGACCTGAAATTGATAATTTTATTGAATTAGTTTGAAGCGTTTCATTAAAAATATTAATTAAAAAATTATACTCATTGACATACTGGTGAGAAGCACAAAACAACATGTAAATTTTGACAAGTTCTATTCAAAAAATACTCCATAACTAGCTCGTTGTTAAGCGATCTCTTTTGATTCTCTCTTTTCATTATCGGCGTAAGTTCAGTTATTATTTCTTGCTGTTCATCTTTGGTAAACAAGTTTGATATTACACCCGATGACAATATATTATTCAGGTATTCTAAAAATCCTTCTTCTTTGATATCTAAATCCGTGAAAATAAATGTAGTGCCTTTACCCTGAACTCCACACGATCTATATAGAAGCTTTAGATCTTCTAAGAAGTTTCCTACATTGTAAGATCTGGTCAAAGCTATTTGGAAGGAACGATACCCAGCAATGAACGTGGATAGCTTGGTGAGTGATTGTTTGCCGGAACCGCCGACGCCGACAAGCATGACGTTGCCACGAGGATGTCGGATGACCCTGGAGATCTTAACGAGATGGAACATTGCGTCAGGGAAGAAGACCAGATCCATGCCGGAGCCTCGAACCATCTCATTGAACTGGGAGAGGAACATCTCTAAGCGTTCTCGCAATTCACCGTATTCGAAGACAGGCTCATACACTTTAGGAAGCTCCATATCAGCGTCTTCGCCTTCCTCACCAGTCGGTTCTGGAGCATCTCTGGAAACAGAAATGAAGGAAATTCGGTTATAAGTGGGAAAATACTGGCTGCTAATGCTGGCTTTGCGAGCGTACGTATAAAAAGTACAAAGTTTAATACTTTTAAGAAATGTACTTATCTATCATGTTAATGTTAATTTACCTCATGAAATCCACGAAAACCGGTTCACTTTCCATCATCTTCCTGTATTCTACTCCTAAAACTTCCTGTGCTATATCATACAGAGCCTTGTTAAACCAATCCTTATCGTTTTGAATTGTGAATCTATCCGAAAACACTCTAGAACACTCGTGTTTCCATAACAGCATTAAACACTTTTCAGATTCAATAACAGTGGGTAGGGTACCAACCATACCTTGCCAAACTCTAGACAGATCTCTCAGGGAAAATACATAGTGGAACTTGGCTGGTGTCGGAAGTAAATTCAATCTCGTTTTCATCCATAGTTCCCTGGTCAAAGGTATCACTTTCTTGATAAGGTTACGGACTTCTATAGCAAAACCACGCTTGGCGTTATAATGGCCTTCGCCTATAACTTTAAAGATTTTGTCAATCGAATCGTTATTTGGTAAGGGACAGTTGAATATGGCAAACTGTCGTTTTAAACGAGATGGTACGTCATTCCTACCTCCACCTGAAAAATATTAATATAATCATTAACAAAATGGCATTCCTAGGTGTCGGAGAAAAGTTAACCTACATGTATTTTTTATCAGTAAAGATAATTAAATCTAAAATATTTACCTGGTTGGCCCATAGCACCAAGAAACTGTATATCGATGACGGTAGTAAAATCACCTGGCTTTTCTAAGCTATAAAAACCACTCATACTCATTGTCTGTCTTACGATTTCGTTCGTAATCTGATCTCCCCACTCGTTGATTTGAGGTAAATTTATATCGTCAATGAACACTAGCATTTTCTTACCCCCTGGTGGCCCGAATGTCATTCCACTTCGTTTCTCAACGTAACTTTCTATAGTTTTCTGGAATTGGTACGGGCTGGTGGCTGATGAGAAGTTAAAAGAACGGCCCATAAATTGTTCCGGATTAGCGTTTTTCATGTATGCTTTCATCATAACAGTCTTTGCTGAGCCTTGTTCTCCAAGTAGCAGAACCGCTTTTCCCTGTTTGGCTATACAGTGTATTAGGTAATTTATTCTAACATTGTCCACTATTGGCACTAAAATACTAGCATAATCAGGTGAAACTGTGTCAGGATACTGATAATTGGTCACCATATCGTCCCATAACTCCCATTTTCCAGGATGTTTCACATAAAAATCGAAAACGATGCAGGGTTTATTATTAGGATGTTTTGGCAACTCTAAAATTTCCGCAAAGTTCTGTTTCAAGTACACATCAAACTGCATTCTGTCTTTAGTTTCAAGAAGGGAACCGAAACCCCAAATCAATGTAAACACGTATATTTTATGTAAATGTTCTAATGTAAAGAGAATAATTTCCTCGATTTTCTCCTTTTCTTCATCATCGTCCATGTCACCGTTGACCGATTTGCTGGCTGACGGGTCTTCGGTTTCTTCAATTTGAGGAGGTACTAGACCTTCTAGCAGACTGAGCATTTGCAGTATGATATTGCTCTGAAGCACTCTCATACTGAACACGAGGTTTTGAGTGCACCACGTGTAAACGCTCGGGAAAGTCTGGTCGAAAAGTGAACCGAACACCTCCACTTCCCTATCTGACCTAGTTTTGAGCCAGGCGCGAAGAACTAGAAAGTAGAATAGAAACTGTTAAGTATAACTTATATAAGTATGCACTCAATTTTTTAAATTCTCATGCGATACAGATTAAAGATTTTGAAATTATACTTTTGGATTACTTAAAAAAAAATATTGCGAGCCTTTTACGGTCGTGTTTATCATGTGGATCAACGTGGATAAAATATCTGTCACTTTCTGACCAGTATGTAAGTGCAAGGGTGACGGATGCTTTATCCACTATCACCGCGATTAAGGCGACCATAGTACTTTTAGCGTTATTCAAGGAGTTACCAATACATTGCTACTTAAGCATTTTACTTTATACATAAAATGTTGGTTTGAAAGGGGAAGAGCTAAACGCTAACACTGACTCTATCCCAGAAGTAAATTTACCTATACTGTATGGTCGTGATAGCTGCCATTTAGTTGTAGGTTTGCTACTGGTGTTGGCAATCCTTGCCCCTTTTTAAAAAGAACACATTGGTTTTTGTTTTTAACCGACATCAAAAAAAGGAGGAGGTTCTCAATTCGGTTGCATGTTTTTTAATTAAGACTAAACTCACATACCAGGATCCCAATCAAGCCCAGAAGCGCTCATATACACCATGCCATTTCGAGACACCGTTGCTGGCGACGCATTATCAATATTTTCTGGTTCGAATAAGATTTTAGAAGTCGGAGACATAGTCAAGCGGTCTCCGTTGGCCAAAGTCAATGTCTTATTGTCATCCAATACAGAGTTTAAGTTTTCTATCCATATGCTGTCTACAGGGCCGTCGAGGACGAGCCAGATGTGTTCTCCTGACTTCATCTTGAGGGTTTTCCTCCAGAGCGCTGAGAAGATGCCGTCGGTCCAGTCGTTCGTGGCAACATCAAGGCGTCCGAACATCTGCGCGGCGGTAATAGCCTTGGGGTTCATACGCATTTCCCTGAAAAGGAAAATTTCGCCAATTTGGTAGCTACTTATTAAAGAAACTTAAAAAAATCTTAAATCTTAGTAAATAATAGGTTTGCGAATTCTGAGAAATTCAACTATATTGTTTTTGGATCCTTGCTTGCAAACAAACAATTTAAATAGTTAAGTAATATAGTACTATTATATATCCTGTGGTAATATCTTCGTTGCTTTCGCTTAAAAATTCTGTGCCTGATGCTAAATGCACTAAGTCCAACATAAAAATCAAGACACAACTTACTTGTGTGGGTTTTCCGTCTCAGTAAGCGCATTCATTAGAGTATGTATGCAGGTTGTCTTGCCTGCCCCAGGCGGTCCCAGGGTCATGATGCCGTGACGCACCCGCTGCGTCTCGTATAGCTACAAGAATACTAAGGTTGCATAATAACGCAAGTGTAAGCATTAGGTATCAGGGCATAACAGGCTCATACAAACGTTTTTTGGGTGTATACTTAGGTACAGACTACACAGGAGCCGCTACACAAGTTTTGGCCAGCTATTAAGTAGTGATCACCAGTAATAGTATCCGTTGCGGATTCTATTAAGGTTTTTTTTATGAAGAAAGCTTGTAAATTACTCATTACTTTACACGCAAGCATCCATTGCGGTTACTGTTCATGTATTGGCTTTTCATCTATTTTACGACAAAGCGACGAACGATGAACATAAAATACGAGTCAACGAGGAGAAGACAAACATTACAGTTTTTCTACAACCAATTGACATTAAATAACGAATACCAAACCTGTATGATCTTCAAAATCCATGGTGGATGGCATATCAAGCCAGTCAGCTCAACTTGCTTCATGATCGCCTCCTCTAAGTCAGGATACGTCGTTTTCTCTAATGCTTGATTGGGAAAGAGATCAGCTACTAAAGAAATGAACAGAGGTTCGTCTTCATCTATGAGCTTCGACAGGTTCATGTCCCGCAGGACCCTCATAACGATAGTGCTCTCGTTGTCTTTAGAGTTGACTCGTTTGACAGCACCTAGGGTCCGAAGAACTGAGAGGATGTTGCGGAGCCCGAAGTCGTAGTGGACCTGCAAATGATTTTTGATGGCATGCATGTTGATGGCATGTTTTGTGTCGTATTGATAAACTGATCTTGATTGAGACGCCAAGACGTGTCAAAAATGACAGTTTTCTTTGGGTTGACGTTTACTTGGACGTGTCTTGAGACGGGCACAGCCGAGATGAGTTTATCAATACGGGCCTAAGATGAAATCCCTCACTGCTAGTGATTTTACCGGTTGCCTTACTTTCACAGCAACGGATTACAACAATCGAAAAGCTGCATGCTGCATTGCGGAAGCTTGAAGGTCAGAGGTAGTGATTAGACCCTGCATAGTGCATTAACAAGGTACCAACTAACAGCCACCACGAGTTAGATGTAACGATTTTATAAATTAATAGTAGCCTAATTACGAGCCTTTTTTTTGGCATGTCACTCAAATATGCTTAATCTTATCTTATTAAGCTTTGATCGACTACCTACTGGGCAATTTCCACAATTCCCTATCCTGAGACTCTTCTTCTACTACTAGTTTACTCTTAATCGGCTGTTAGTCAATATATTGACAGCCGTCGAACATTTAATCATATCTAATCATCTGTTTTATTGTTGGTGAACTCCGCACTTAGTATCAGTAATTTTTACAAGAGTTTAGTTATCAAATCACAAATGAGAAAATACCTGTTTTGTAAGCTGTTCTTCGCACAGCTTGTACAGTGTGTAGAACTTTCTAGCCAGCGTGATGTTCTCTAGAAACCCGCAGGAAGCTAGTTTCACCCTGATGATGATCTGTCTGTCAGGGACCATCATGGCGACTGTGCGGAACTGTATCTTCAGGTTTTCTGGTAGCTCCTTCCTACCTGCGTAGCCCGGGTTCTGAAAGTTAGTAGGAGAAAGTGTTGTAGGATGCAATTAACGCAAGAGTAGTATGGCGTGACAAAAACACTTTAGTTTGAAGAAGCCAGGTTCAGGTTGCCAATATAAATGATTTATTATGTTATTATAAAATTTTATGGGAGTTATAAAGTTACTGAAACAGTGGCCAAGTCTTAAACTAGTGTATGACGAGTAAGAAACAGGCCATTACCTGTTGTCATACCTAATGACGAGCCAAAAATTATTTATTGTTAAAAGAAATATATATTTAGAAAGTTCTAACTCCTAGTTTCACTAATGTTAATTAGCACTAATGTCTCATTTACACTCCTGTCATTGTAAAATAAGGCGGCATTAAAGTTAATGATCGTTTGTGCATATACTCTATATTAATAGGCACAATAATACTTACTCAATGTTAAACCAATGGCAATACGCCAATTATACCATCATACTCAGAATTAAACAGAAAAAAGTGCCTCAGAACTCGTCTCACCATGGTGATAAATATTCCAAACTCCGGGCACATTTCGGACGTATCCCCGTCAGTGAAGACAAAGGTCTTCTTCTTCTCTTTCTTGGCTGCCAGCACCACAGCTACCTGCTGGGCCGCCACCGACAGCACCGGCAACTCTATCCGGTTGAACTCGTCGAAGCACCCCCAAGAGCCCGACTGGGCTAGGCCCTTGTAGATTCGACCAAGGCCCCTGAATAAGGGACACTCTCAATGGTTTTGGAAAAGTACTTAGGCAATTCTTACTAGTTTTTATATGAGACAATTATTGCAAAATATTAAGACATTATAATATAAGGTACAGGGGGCGAACTTTTTCGCAATTTGATGTCATCGGCACCAAAAGTTCGCCCCCCCCTGTTTCCTTTACGGCAATATAGCGACGAGATAAGTAGGTGACTGTTTGCTCTGTTGTTAGTTAATCTGTTGTACAATATAACCAAAGTGACCCTTTTTCGTCAATGGATTACCCTTTGATACCTATTGTTTCAAGAGATCATCAAGACCAAAGTCGAAAATAACTTCACTAAATCGTACACCTGTAAATGGTTGCCTTTCCTAACCACCAGTCACTGTCAGGTTTATGAAATAAGAGCCTGTACCTGTAATCCATCTGGTCCGAGCAGTTAAAGACGACGACGTATTTGGCCAGAGTCTTGCCCATATCCTTAACGGTTTCTGTTTTCCCAGTACCGGCGGGTCCACACGGAGCGCCCCCCATGCTCATTGCTAGCGCTTGCGCCAGGGTTATGTAGCATCTTGAACATAATTAGTAATATAAAGAAAGAAAGAAAGAAAGAAAGAAAGAAAGAAAGAAAAAACGTTTATTTACATATATCTAACAAAAGTACAGAACACAAATAAACAAATGGACAAAAATAATAAAAACTGCACTAATGCCAGATGACGCAAAACGGTTCCGGCTCAGCGTGGTACTGGTTTTGAGGCCAGAGCTGGTCTTACGCCGGAACCATTTGGTGACACCACGGCAGGCCACACAGCCAACACAAATAAAAAAAAATATAGGGATTGTATAAGTTAACAATTTGAAGGTGTGTGATCGTTGAGGGTAGAGTAAATTGATCTCAGCACACTATCACTGTGCTGAGATAAAATTTCACGCAAGATATTTAGTCAATGTCATCAAAACAATTTAGGCTATGTTTTGATCAATTTGTGCTAAAGGAATATACGAGGTATTTAACAAGAATCGCATGTTGACCTCCCGAGTAATTTTTCGCCATGTACTGTAGTTGACTCATTCAGTTCTTTCCTGATGACCGCACCGCCCCTTACTGGACCTAGGTCCGTATTTTTATTAACTGATATTGAATGAGATGCCCACTTCAAGTAGCTACCAGATAGCAGATTATAGCTAACAGATGACAGTTTTCTACGAATGGACATACTATATGATACTTGTACATCTTGAAACGAACATCTCATACAAAATCACTATTAATGGGTAAATCTTCGAGCGTTTCAACCGCTCTCATTCCGTTGGTCGCATTAATGTCAAATTTCCTCTAGATTAGAATAGCATTTTTAGTTATTTTGTAGAAGTCAGGGCACTCTACAAGATAACCAAAAATAGCATCCAAAGCTACAGCAATTTCGACATTAATGCGGCCAGGGGAATAAGAGTGGTTGAAACGCTCAAAGAATTACCGTAATACAGACCTCAGGGCCATATTAATGTGATATTGACTGAGATGCTCGTTGCAAGACGCGTTAGAGACCGTCAACTAACAGTCTTCTTACTAATCGCTGCCCTGGGGCCCTAGCCAAGGTGCATTACGCTAACTTAACGATTTTAGAAATCAAAGAAAAGGAAGGATTGACATAAGCAAATAAGTTGCGTCAGCCGCTTACGTCAATTCCATAAAATTTGTATATTTTTGAAAATCGTTATGATGACAAAAATGTAAATTCACCTGTCGGTAAGAGGCGTAATGACCAGGCGTTCAGTACAGCCGAGATACTCATTCTGGTAGGTAAATGTGACGTCTGTGACTGATATCCACGTCTTGTCCGCGTCTTCCTTGAAGTAGAACCGGCATTGCTTCAGCCATTCGAAATCGTTAGCTGAGCGAACATTGAGACGACACTGAAAAGCAATAGTATAAACACGAGTTTAATAACCTTTCCTTTTTATGCTAGCTGAGGCAAGGAAAGTTACAACAATAACCTAGGATGTAAAGAAGTAATTCATGTCTACCTCATTACAACCCCAGAAAGAGTCCAGAATCTAATTTGTATTGGCAAAGTTGATAATTTATCCTACAGCAATTAATAATCTTGCGTAAAATGCGATGCCAAAGCATAAATCTTACAGCTTAAGTTCAAGAACCACCTTTCTTAATAACTTTGCTTATTTCTGCAGACTTGATACAATCAATCTCACCAGCATATCAAATATGTCCCTTTGATGCACGTGTATCGTGATGAGCGTCTCAAACTTGATCCTCTCTATCTTCAGCAAGTCCCTCGTCGTCTGGTCTATAAGGGTATTCAGCAGCTCGAGGAACTTGTTGTTGGTTTCCATCATGATCTTCTTGTCTTGCCGCGCCTGCATTAGCGCGAGCTCAGCGTCGCGCGTCCAGATTATCTGAATTCCAAGAAGGCCAACCTGAAAATGATTATTAAAATTTCAGATTAAAATAATGCAAAAGGTATATCAAAATTTCCCGAGCCTATCACGTAAGTATACCACAGTTACCAGATTATCCATAAATAATATATCCATAAATAAATGTAAACACCTGATTTCAAGTTGCTTGATTTACTACTTTTACTAGACAAACTTGAGACAAAATGTTGTAAAAGGCTGTGTAAGTATTTGCATAAAAACAAATGCACTTTTCATTTTGCATATAACACAAATTGCATTTTCTCGATCTACACAAAATAAAATGCAAAATACATTTATCTATTGTACATTTCGTTAAATAGTTAAATGTAGGTATTATTTATTATTTTATTTAGTAGACGCAAAATGTTTTTTGATTGACTGAAACGCACCCGTGATTTGAGCTGCCTGTGTGTGCATGCAAAACTTGAATGCATTCATTTTGCCCGCACGCGTATTCCTGAACTTATCCCAAGGTTATTAATCAAACTTATTTTTGCCCAGGACAAGAAGTAACGAGGCCACTTAATTTATTATTCCGAAATTATTGACAAAATCTCCGGTAAAACGAAATGTACCAAAACCAATTATCAAAGGGATTACCTGAGCAGGCATTTTGTCTAGGAACATCAGCATGTTGAAACTAGGATCGTTGATGAAGGACACAGAGCTCCTGATGATGGAGTGCAGGCTGCTCTGAGCTGATTGGAGTAGCGAGGTCAACCAGGTCTCCACCGACCCTTCAGCACGCACCGGCCTTTCCAGCTTGATCTCCTCACCCTCAGAGGACACGATAGCTACCATCTTGTTGTACTCTGGAATAGTTAATATACTCGAAGGGTTTCTATTGTTTGTTCAGATCTAGCACATAACAGACAGACAGAGAGTTATAAATTATTTCTAGTGGTACAAAATAAACAAATCGATTAAGCTGATAAATAATAAAATAAGGAAGTTCCCTTACCTATATCATGAAACTTGACATAACGTATGTTATCAAAAATGGACAGTAAGTGATTCTGAATAGTATGCGAATCTGATGCCTGTCCGAGAATTTCAAGCAGAGCCGGGTCTGACACGAAGAAAAACCTTGGAAACATCGTCCTTTTCTTCTCCAAGTAACCACTGAGACTTTTCTGACATAGCTCTAGCTGTTCCTGTAGATGTGGTAGCAACTGTCTGAGGAGATCATCTCCCACGCAACAGGATACCACTCCAGGTGTCTCGTGTGCCCTTTGCATTATCTTCTGCCAAGACTTGTCTATCTTTGAGAACCTTTTCGCTTCCTTTGGAAGCTGCTTCGCGATATCTCCTCCGACGAAGACAGCTTCGAGGTATACCCACATGTTTTGGACCAGTAGCCATCTTTCTAAGATTTCGTTAGTGTTTTGAAGATCAAAGAGCCACTGTTGAATTTGCTTTCTGAATGGTGCGTTGTACCTGAAATAATTATAATGGTGGTCAATATTAAATGTTTATTGTATTTATGAGATATGTCTCAGCCATGCAAGTTTTTGGAAGCGATTTTGTTTGCATAGAGTTAAGACGCATTTGACGCACGTCTTTTTTAGAGGTTAAAATGTTCTACCTATTTCTTATTAGTTTTCAAAAGGTAATTTAGACATTTAAAGTTAGGAGGGACCAAAGTAACTTAGGACAAGTTAGGTTAGGACCCGTTTACTGGTTTAAATTCATTACCGAGTTTTATTCTTCGAAAACTGTTGCTGATTTCGTCGGCGTATTAACTGTGCGCTGGCGCGTGTCTTGACCTTTGTCTCTTACTCAAATCTACGAGCTCGCAAATTATATTAGGAACGAAAAAAGCGACGATCTTTATAAAGATTGTATGTAAGTGGCTGATCTTCAGTGAGGTGCCAATATTCATACTTGGAAATAACAGTTTTCTTTTACGTAACGTTTACTATGACATATTCAAATCGTGGATAGATTTAGTTACTACAGGTTAAAATTTGACTCGTTTCGTCATGTAAATATTTTAACCATAACTAAAGTATTTAAATCGTCCACGGTTTAAATATTAGGAATGGGAATAAAGCAATAAACAGAGCAGGTTACGGGGTCATGAGATTATACCAATTTGAGTGCATCCTCCTTAATGAATATGCACGCCTAGTACTATTTTCCCCAGCTTGGCCGTAACTTGGGAATCCTTCAAACAAACGTTGAACTGGGGACTGCGCATATTTGTGCGTCACCTTGTTCAGTATGGGCTCCTAGTACTATTTTCCCCAGCTTGCCGGTTAACTCGCGAATCCTTCTAAATCGGCTTGCCGCACTCGCGATCGCGATCGCTTTCATATTTGACAGTTGAAGTCAAATCTGCCTACAAAATGAAAGCAATTGTGTTACTTTCAAGTCGATCGCGATCGCGAGTGCGTTAGGCAATAAGCCCTCAGATCTTGAAGGGTTTCGAAATTCAAATTTATTCGAATCACGATACAATTTGATTCGGCGTCAATTTCCCATGTCACTCGAGATGAAGCATTAATCAAGATGTTTAATGTCAAAAACATAATTACCTATATTTTTATATAGGATTTATTTATAATTATGAGTATGTAGTAAGGGTTGTACGCGACTGTGTAATTGGCATTACGCAGCCGTCACGTAATATATTACCGGTTAGACAACAAGGAGCCCAGAATCATGAGGCTGTCCTCCAACTGACCGATGGTCTCGGCCGTCGTGTCGCCCCGGAGCAGCAACTCGCCGCGGTTGTTGAACGTCTGGAACGTGAGCTCATGGATCGACCACTCATTCGTCACTTGGCGCAGCTTCGCCTCTATGTCCTTCTCCTTCATCGCCGATATGCAAATGTCCTGTAATGTGAAATGAAAATAGTTTCAAAGCTACTTTTGCTTGTACCTTGAAAATGAAAATCTGAGATTTAGCATCTTTTGCTGGTTTAGTATTGCTCGCTGTATGAATAGTGTGATCTTGAAATATATTTTTTTAACCATCAAGCGTTACATATTTTGAAATCACTACCTACCTAGAAAACAAAACTATTTATTAAACTTCTTTTAAGTATAAATTGATTTACCGCACCATATAGAAGCTAAATCATTTCAAGGGCCGTTTTAGGAGCTGTTAAACCTGTTAAGTTTTAGTCAATGAAAGGGATAGAGCTTTAGGAATAATCTATCTCTGTCTCTTCACTGCCTGGAACATGTCAGGATTTGGTAGCGAATAATAATGTCGTTTGCTTTTGCTTACGTAGGTACGAGTGTGTAAGAAACATGTAAATAGATGGTAATCGCAACTAGCATTTAAACTTATAGTACCGAGTCGTCGTCGTTCTGAATCGTTTTTACATCGCCTTACTTACGCAAACCATTTTCTATTGGTATATTTTATAATGTAATTTTTCTCTGCCATTCTGCATTTCAAGTTCGAAGCTCCTAACAATTCTTGTTATCCTAGTACCCGGTGTGTAGGAAATAGTAAGAATGACCTGTTGATTGTTTGTACTTGCGCACAAGACACGTGGTACTTGTTCGAATTTTTTAATAGATGGCGCTAAACGAGACCTTGTTGTATTGCAAACGAATTCAGTTTTTATTAGGATTTTAACGCGGAAACTCAATTTTATGGAAAAAATGTAAGAACTAGTTGTTAGAGATGTCCAATGTTATGGACATTGGACATCTCTAACAACTAGTTCCTACCAAATTACAAATTTTGGGAGCTTTATGTCGGATTTCATCAACCACTTAACAGACGATTAAAGTGTTAACAGCCTGTCGAAATGTATGAACTAGTCGTTTAACATTTAATATCGTATTGTGAAATTGGTACTTAGTATGCGATCAAAGCTTATGTAAAATGACCGCCCTAACTACCTTCTTAAAAACTCCATGTGCAATATGTGCATAAAAAAAACGTTTACAGGCAGTTGATACGAGTACGATAAGAATTTCACACAAACAAGAAAAATGTGCGTAAGTTAAAGTTCATATTATATTTTTATCGTAGTCGCTCCATCACAACTACTGTCCACTACGCATATCGACAATTATCTTATCTCAGTCAGTGAAACTAAGGACTGTATTAATAAACTAATCTTGGCTGAGATGCCCGTCACAAGATGCGTCAAAAATGACAGTTTACTATGGAGTGACGTCTACTTTGACGTATCCTGAGACGGGCATCACAGTTGAGATGAGTATATTAATACGCCTCTATGAGAGCAACTTATTTTTGCGGTGTTTCCGAAATGTTTATTAATATAGTTATAATCGACTATATGTATTCGAGTTATCAAAGTAAGCCTTAAATTTTCTAAAATGCCATCAAGAGACCGACAATGCTTTTTGAGTAACTAGTATAAACTTTCTACTCGTATAAGGTACCTAACCCAAATGTCTTTTATAAAAAGTCATTGCACTTACTTCAATATCCTCCTTATTAGGCAAAAGCGGTGCTTCAAGGATATTCTTCAGACAGAAGTCTTCATTATCCAATTCGAATATGTACTTTGTGACTTCCATGATACGTTGCCAGTGACGAGGCTTCATGGCCTTGTTCGCCATTAGTTCCAACAACGGACACATGTCGTTGAAGTCGTCTATGGTCTTTTTGAGGGCAAAGAAGGCTGGCCATTCTTTAAGACTGAAATTATACATGACTGATTATCAAAAAGCTTAGCATATTTGTGTTTATCAACTAAAGTTAGGCCGAAGTCATCAGAATATCGTGTTATCATCTTAACTATTCAAATATCTACTTTCTTTCATCACGGTTGTAAACTTAAAACTGATCGCTAAATATGATCTATAAGCACGAAGCAAATACATTTCATTCTACAGGTGAGCAAATGCGAATATTTAATGGAATGAAAAAAAATGTAATAACAAACTTTTGGCGTAGTTTTATCTTCTACTTAGCTTACCTACTAATTGCACACATAGAACACCTTGTTCTTTCATTCAATCTATTCGCAACAACTCTACTAGAAAACGTACGAGTATACAATTGCATAAAAAGTATACCCCTTCGGAAGTTTGCGGCATCGATTCTGGAACTCCATCAATTCATTATTGATCTCCTCGATATTGACTTCTCCCCACGGTATATCATAGTAGCTGCTGACTCTATCTATAACATCGTTGTACAGCTTATACAATTTCTGTAGTAGGTTCAGTTCCTTCCTGATCTGAGCCAGCTCTGGGTATTCTGTGTGGGGAAGACCGAACAGTTCCTCGCCGTTCTGGTACGTTTGAAGTTTACGCCACATGCCGTCAAAGCGGTTCTGAAACGTTATAAGGATTTCGTAAGAAACGTTACCTTAGTTCCCATATTTGCTTTATTCATTAAATGAAGAAGGTACACGAGCTCATAACCCACTTAATGGTACGTCGGTTCTAACTCTCAGGATCGTATTAGTCAAAATAAAGGTCAAATCATAGAAAACTGTCATTTTTGTTGTGTCTTGAGACGGGAATCTCAGCCTAAATCAGTTTATATCACGATACCGCGAATGCATTGCAAACCCAAAGAGCTAGGTTGGTATGCCTAATACGAGTATATTTCATTCCAAAATTATATAACCGTTTTACAAAACAATAAAACGGGTATTTTAAGCCGAAGGAAAGCGCAGCATTTAATGTGAAAGAGGTGTCTATACTCGCCTTTATATGCCTCTACTTACGTGTGTACCATGCTTTATTTCACCTGTCATGTGTCTATGATAACCGTTTATGGTCACCTAGCTAGGCGGGAATCCATCTTCGTCATTGTAGTCTTCACCAGGAAGAAATTCCTATAATGCTGCGCTTTCCTTCGGCTTAAAATACCCGTTTTATTGTTTTGTAAAACGGTTATATTTGAAGCCTACTGGAAAGCGCAGCATTTAATGTGGAAGACGTGTCTGTTATCTGCTGGTGACATATAAACAAAACACACAATGTTGATATAATAACATCATAACCAATCATGGAGGTTATAAAATATATCAGAATCGGAATAATGTAAAATATGTAAATTACCAAAATATTCATTTAGATAAAATGTAAAATAGCAAAATTATTAAACAAATTTACCATCTAGTCGTGTTCAACATACCTAACTAAAGGGAAATATACCCTCAGATAAGAATTCACCTAATTCTTAAGGGACCAATTAAAACCTCAAAATGATTATTGATAAAATTCAAATCCAAGAAAAGGAATTTAACAAATCATCACAGTCATTATGTTTCTGCGCTTTATTTCTTTTTCGGCAATAATATGTTTTGAAATTATTTAGTAGTAAATATTTTCTAAAGGTTTATTTTGTAACCATGCTAAGGAAGGCACTGCGCGAGCTTCTGGGATTGGAATTTAGAGTATGCCTACCCCGCATAACACAGGTCTTACCCATCTTTCAATTGTACTATGTACTAGCGGGCTTAGCTATACCCTTAATAGTAACTTATTAAACTTTTGGATCTTATTTTCCTTAATCCTTTGTTATTCTATCCGTGATCCATCAAAAACACAATTAACTAAGTTCACAAGTCAACCTTGTGAGGATATTTCCTGATAGTTGACTGACGATAACGACTGTTAACTATCTATCTGTCTTTGAGTCACAATAGGCTGGTTACTATGAAGCAGTAAATCCAATACTTCATAATCATCCTTTTAATTCATGCTTCAAACTAAATTGAGAAAAAGAGATAAAGATAACAATAAGTTTGTGCTTCAGAATTGGCCCCGGGCCACAGAATTATTGAATCTCTGTGATTCTTGAAATTCAGTCTACTTATACTTATATTAGTATCCTCAAGCCATACAGTTTTCGTTCTGCAGCTAATAGTAAAAAGTAACAGCTCAATATAACATATCAAGCAGTGCCATTTAGCTGATTACTACCTAAGGGTCCCATATAGGGGAATTTGAAGGAGTTGAACTTGGAATAAGCTATAGCCTTTAGTTAGTCTATCTCACTAAAAAGTTAGAAGATATTGCCTCGTTTTGCCCACGGTATGCTGCGATTGCAGACTATTGTGCACCAATATTGTGCCACAGTATAATCCTGATAGTCTTTCAGGTGAGTGTGGGTGTGGGCAAACATCTGGCTAACTCTTCTGCTTGAGATACTTTAGGGTTTAAACTGGTCTCTGTACACCCTGAAAAAGCATATATTTAGTGGGGCTTCAAAAGATCTGTTTGCTCCCTTATCTAAGGTTACTATCTTTTGCCCACGCCTCCAAATTTCCAAACTTTAATGTACCTCTGGTGAGGGGAAACTTGGTACTTATAGTACGAACAGATGGTAGGACGGGTTTGGAGATCCGCTCTCCAGAACCTTGCGTCCAAACTGGGACTATTAGAAGATATGTGCCCAGCGCCCTGTATAGAATATTCTATCACACGGGATTGGAAATCTGTTCTCCTGTACTAGTCTGGAACTACTAGGCGATTCACGGGATTGGAGATCCGTTCTCCAGTACCTAGAGTCCGGTCCGCCCGAACTACTAGGATATGTGATATATGTGCCCAGTGCCCTGTATAGAATGATCTATTACTCGAGACTGGAGATCCGCTCTCCAGTGTGTTTGAGTTGTTGGTATTACTAGGAAGTAAGTACCGAGTGTTCTGTATGGAACAATGAGGCACGGTGGAGAAAATATCCACTTGATACGGTAGTTCCAGGCTCAACTGAAGGGTATCTGTACATTCTGTGTAGTAATCCTCCACATCAACTATAATGTATTTGGTTACTACAGCAGAGCAGATCGAGGTAAATACATCTATTTCTGACTTTCCTCAACAGCTGAACACCTCCGTGGTGAGCTTGGTTGTCAGATCAGATGCCAATCGGATAACAGCCTGCCCCGAGACAAGCAATCTGCAATGGCATTGTATCTACTCAGAAGAGCTGGCACAAATTATATTGAACTGATCAGTCAGATCCAATAGTTGAAAGGTCAATCAGTAGCCATATTAAGAAAGTACCACTGAGTAAAAAAGTCAGATAAGGTGACTCCAGAATCACAAACAGATAATCCTGGTCTAACAAGGTCTATAAGAATCAAAAGTGCTCTTGAGCATTTAGAATTATAAAAACAAAATCTTTGTGTCTAAAATAATGCTCATTGAAGGTACAAGTGTCATGTCTTTAAAAATTAGGAACAAGTTATAATATGTATGAATGTAGATCGTGCAAAAGCCATGACTGTAATGTGTAATACATTATTATTATTATTATTTTATTTTTTTTTTCTAATTTATATTTATTATTTATTAAAAAAAATATATTATATTATGAATTATTTATGAATCCAAAAATTATCATATCAGCCAAAAGCACATCCACTGATGGACATAGGCCTTCCTCAAAGATCACCACTGTTGGGTCCTGTGCTACTCCTAAAGTGATGAAATTGAGTAAACATTTAAAAAATAATGGACTTTGTTTGACACCTAATAAATTCTTTCCTCATGGATAAGAACCGATTTTTGGTAGTTGACTTGCCACTTTAAGCTCTCCAGCTCTCCACGGCCGCCGAGGCCCGCTGAGTCCGTATGGAGTGGTCCTGATGGACCAACAGGAATCCATCTACATAGGTAAACTAGCATGCGTATCCCTCTCTTGTCTAGCTAGGATTTTTGCAATCCAGTAAGAACTGCCTGTGAAAAGGCAGGGGGCAGAAGGGTAAAGAAGACATCTGAGGTACTTCTCCCTTGTTAATGAGGTGGAGGAATAGCCATTGGAACTAGCAAATTGGGTAATTCTAAATTTCTGGTCTGAAATCTAAAGTTTTATTAGCCAACCTTAAGGCTTATTAAATTCTGGTACTGCAAGGATATAAGGTGAACATTCTTTGTTCCAACATAATTGTTGAAAACCTGCAGATAAAAAATGGGTCTCGAGTCCCTGTCTTTCTTTGCAGCAACAAAAACTTTAACAGTAAGCTGCTTAATACATTTAAAAAAAAAAAAAAAAACTATAAAAACCATTTAAAGATCTGAGATCTTAAATTCGTTTTATTACCTGAACAAAAGGTTCTGTAAAAAGCTATTAGCTTATTATATAGCTTCTAAAAAGAAAATGATTATTAATTACATAATAAAGCTGTTTGCACCCGATATATTCAACTTTCCTAGAATAGAACAGAACTAGGCACCTTTAAAGAGTAGCTTCCCACTTCCCTTGAGTAAAAGGTAGCAATATTACTTTTCCTTACTAAAATCCATATATGACTTATTGGAATAAATGATTTTATCATATTTCGGACTCGCATCCATAACTTATTAATAACTTTAATAACTATACTATAAAAATGGCAAGAAATTATCATGTTTTCTAAAGACTGGCAGCTGATACCAGGCCTGTAGACCACCCTGAGTTGAAATGAAATATTTCAATTTCACTTTTTGAAAGAAACTCTCTTTGCCACAAAAATTTTAATAAAGTCAACTCTTACTACTTTTATGATTAAGGCGATGAGCCAAAGAGCATAGACAATATTTTATTGATAAGAACATTTGGGTTTATATCCTCCGGGGATTTGACTACCCAATTGACTACTGCTTGCAGGCCGGAGATCCGCTCTCCTCCTGAGCAGGGTCCTCTGTTATAACTGGGCATGGGAGAACGCCGCCGTGGCCGTCTCTTTGCCCATGGAATAATCCTTAGCTGAGTAAACACATTCACCGCCGCTTAATCTCCAAATATATGTAATTTTGACATAACAGTGTGTCACCGGCGACGAATGTGCTAAAGTACATCAGACCGTCATTACGTTTTCAATCAATCAATCAATTCGTTATTTGCAATAAATACGGTACAAAAGCTCTCAAACACACCAATTCAATAAAACCTGCTGTAGCAAGCTGAGAACATACTACGGGGAATTTAACTCACGTTCGGTGGGCAAAAGTCAGTGTTCCGTACATTACGAGAAAGAGGGTTGTCTCTGTTCGATCTAAAATTTGATCATCAGGCAAGATTGCAATTATACCACTGCTCATCGCAGCAAATCATGCAAAACATGTCAAAAGACCCACCTGAGCTCATGAGGGCGTCAATCCGTAGATCTTCGCCTTTACCTCGTTTATTTGGGAGCCGCGAGGAAGTACATTCATCCTCTGAGGACGAGAAATTGGAATAGCTAGCTGGAACTCGACGATCGACGAAGCCGACTTAGCACGTGGACTTTGCGCCGCGTTGTCTTCTGACTTCATCGTTACACGTCTCTATCGCGACACCCACTAATACTTATTTAGTAAAAGAATTCTCTTTTAATTTTAATGGAAAACACTTAAAAACAAAGTTTTAATTCTTAATCGTGCATAATGGCGGCGAGTCAAAACACACAATGACGAAGATGGATTCCCGCCTAGCTAGGTGACCATAAACGGTTATCATAGACACATGACAGGTGAAATAAAGCATGGTACACACGTAAGTAGAGGCATATAAAGGCGAGTATAGACACCTCTTTCACATTAAATGCTGCGCTTTCCAGTAGGCTTCAAATAATATATTATCATTACTTCCTACTATTATTGATTTTATATCACAAATGCCAGAAGTTAGTTATTGAAAGATCACAACCGTTAGAAGTTTCAGTTCTATTATATGTGTAAGTGTAAACCATAAAAACTTGCTGGACTCACAATAAACTCTCTGGTAAATTGTTCAACATCAAGTTAGTAGATTCGTTTGTGCGCGCCTCACTAGGTGTCCGGTGTTTAGTTCCTTAATTTACTTCCCTTTGTAGCAAAAGAATGACACTACGTGGAAGTTTTCTTCAGTTCATCATAATGGTTACAACTTGAACTACAAGCAAATTTAAGATAATCTTAATTGTAGCAGTAAATGTCATAAAACTAACCTGGAAAAGAATCAATCTATCAGACGCTTCCCGCGGTGTCAAACCTGACTGCATCGGCCCCGCGTGCCTATACTCATGGACGTATTCCCCGTTATCGTCTCTAAAGCGATCCAAGTTATTCTTCAAATCGTCTTCAAACTGCGGCTGCATCTTCAGGAGCTGAACGTGAGCGCCCAGGGCAGTGGCTTGGAGTTGCTGCCAGGAGTATCGGAGACTGTCTACTTGTTCGAGGTCTGTTGGACTCACGGGCAGCTCATAGCGGGTTATGACGTTGAAAGCTTCCTGGAATGTGAAAAGGTGGAGAGGTTTATATGTTGCAACGGAAAGCAATACAAAACAACATGGGAAATTGTGGGGGTTATTACAAAAAGGTTTTGGGTTACATTATTAATGGTGAAAACTACAAAGCATCCATCTTCAACATCTTCTCCATTTACTTTACTTGAAGCATACTTTGGCATTTGGGCCAAAACTATAAACCATGCGACAGTAAATAAAAAAAAAAATAACGCCGTCTGATAACACGCAGAAAGACAATCACCCTTGGGTTCTAAACCGTGGGAGATCCATATGCCAGAAAATAATATTTTTTCTTTTTAAGACAGCATAATAGCAGGCATGCATCAATTTAGTGTTGAGTTTTTATAAACGTGTGTGTGTAAAGTTGTACAAAATACTTGGGCCAGCAGAAAAAACGGTTTACGTGAACACGATACTGGCCAGTTAGGTAGTCCTCATCTTGTCTAGATGTGGATTTCGACATATGTGTTAGTGTCGCAGTCTTATTAGCCTAGATATGTATTTATAATACTGTAGTTTTACCTCAACTGGGTCTATTTTCAACTCCATGTCCACCTCCTGCTCTCGTATCTTCTTTAGCGTCTCCATGACGCTCCTAACGTCATCCAGGTCCCGAATAGGCCTCTCGAGTTTTCGTTCTAGGTCGTTCATGATGGCGTAGACGTAATCCATTTCTCGTTTGTACTTCTTCCGCATTGCTTGGCCTATTCTGTGTGTGCCATCTGAAATATTAACGGACAAAATCTTTACAGATTAGATCTATTTAAGCAACTAACATTTCTTCAAAGTTAGGTATAACGCTGTCGGGATACGGAAAAAAAGGTTTTCTATTAATACGGTATTAACTAACTAAAATGTTTGCGTTTCTTAGTCATATTTTTGTATGATCTTGCAAACCCTCATCAATTCTATAGTTTTCTCACGTGTTAAAGCCACGACCACAAATAAAATACCAAACGAAGTAATTTCTTTATACCATGGAGGAGGTAAATTAGCTTATAGGTCAGTAGGTACTGGACTCTGAGGCCCATGACTGTAAGTGTGCAACCAACCATGAGAACTCCGGTCCCAAAATTCCTCCATAATTATGTAAATAAATTCATCAACAGACTAATACATACTTTTCAGTTCAGTCATGAGTCCGAGTTTCAATTTTTCTGTGGACACAGCCAGGCAGTTTCCTATTACCAAGACGTCAGGTTCAGTTGCCAGCTTGGCTTCAAGTTCGCTGTGTCTCTTGAGAGCCAGCTCGAAATCGTTCAAGTTCCATGTTAAGAGCTGTCGAAGAGTTTTCTCGCATTTCCATAGGTAATGGTACGGCCGCCATCGCTTCACTAGAGTGTTTAGCTCCTGTAAGGTTATGTTGCCTTGGTACAATATTATATTCTTGCTAGAGAAACATTTATTTTAATTAATAAAGGGTGAACGGTGTGCAAAATTACTTGAGGTTTTATTGTTAAACCCATGAATTAAACAACAAACCACGTTAAGTATTTTAATTATTGGTGAACCCCGCACTAAAACTTATGAATTTAAGACAAACTGAAGGGTGTAAGGCAATTGAGTTTGTTTAAATATAATATTGTCCTATTTAATATATGTAATTTATTGTACAACAAATAACTTATTCGTATTAATCTTAATTATTATTCACGAACCAATGAACTCTAAACTATGGAACTTTTTTTTTTTTGAGTATTGACAGTTAGCAAATTTTTTAGGCTGCCGAATAAACTACACTATTAGAAAAATTACACATATTGTCAAATTGTTAATCTAGCGTGCTTGCGCTAAACGTGTTGAAGTGAGAAATTAAGTATCTGTATTGGGAGATCATAATTTAATAAGAAACAAATGAACTATACCACAGACTATACCGAAAAGCATGTGACTTACTTTGTATTAAACGACAAAGATGTTGATTGATGTAATTTTTCATTGTCACTGGATTTTTGAGGTTACTACGAAGAGAAATCACGTGAAACTCACGAATAGTTCTTGTTGTTTGAGGTTATCCGCTTATGACTAATAAAATCGATATAAGCGCTTTGGAAGAGGGCGCATGTCCAGTTGTAAAATGCATTTGCAACTACATTCATAGCTTAGTTTTCATTGGAGTAATATTACTGTGGTAGTAGTTCAGACATGACATTTTAACTACATAGCACGAATAACGGCCTAATCTACATCACCTTTAGTATTCATGTACTTGGTATAGTACATTTGGTAGTTAAGACTACTGCTTTAAAAAAACACAGGGATTACGAGGGCTTTGTTGGTATTTACTTAGAAAGTATTGTTTTAAAAATATCGATACGGTTAGTGTAATCGGTATACTTAATACATTAATTGGTATTTCAAAATATCCATATATGTTAAATGTAACCAGGATTGTTTTGTAAAATTAGAGTTCTTTTTTTTTAGTAGTACTTAATTATGTACTCGTACATGAAGGCTGGCTTGTGCCTGGCTGGTTGCCCTAGTTGGATTAACGTTAAAACAATATATCACCTTAAGTAGTGTGCTCTCATTTTCGACCTTGGCGAAGTAAAAAGGGACAGGTGTTCTAACGAGATCAATAAAAAAAGTTATATGTGTACACCACACAACATCAACTTACTTAATTATTGCCCCAAAACACAATTTCTTACACCATTTCCCTAAGTAAGTACAAGTACAGTACAACCAGAAAAAAATATTTCTCAACTCCTTACCGTTTTAACATTCTGCGTACTAGACGACAGTAGTGACATCGTCTTAATGATTTCTTTATTCTCAATGATATAGTTGTAAAAATTCTTCTGCTGCAACGGGAACTGTGGCTTCTCCTCCGACTCCAGCCTGTAATGCTTCTTCCTCTTCGTCTTATTGTCAAGGACCTTCAGGGACTTCGGGACTGTCCCCGTCACCGATTGGACCTGTTCGTCAAGCTTCGTGACTACCTCAAGCAGGTGGTTCGACTGGTGCCCTGCCAACTTCTTCCAGCTCACCTGCTTACCGGTACACGCATGCGGAGGAAAGGGAGAGCAGCAAACAAAACCAAATGGACGGGTAAATTCAGGTGGAGAAGCAACATCGAGTGAGCAAAATGATAGTAGAAGCACAGAAGGGTGAGCAAGACAACAACACAGTCATAAACACGTGTGAGAGTGGAACGATGCACAATACAATTAACATCACAAAGGGAGAAGCAATAGAATTTGATTAATATTTATAATGAAGTTCTTTTGGTAACAATATCTCAGCCAAGATCAGTTTAATAATAAGGCCATAAGACTCTGAGCAGAGCTTTTGAAACAATATGAGTACCGTTCTCTTCCATTACTGCTTTGTCACGATCAGTGTATTTATCGGTCGAGCGAAGCGAGGGCTTAAAGTTAGCTAACCTGGCAATCGTGTATTTGTTTGTTGCTTACTGTTGATTCAATCGCTATCTCATTTAATAGAAGAGTAGTTGATGCCAATACAATTTATAGGTTCGTACATGAGCAAGATTGACCGTGGGGTTACGGAGTTAGGGGAAGAAATAGCGATGTCTTTGATTGGGGTGAACTACTAGTTACTTCCTTCCATGACATAATTATGAACATCATTAACATCATCGTCGTCTTTCGTTTGCAAATTTAGTCTTAGCTAAGTAGTGTTACTTTAGTACTCCCACTAGGAATTATTTTGAAACTTTATGACATTTTAGTAATTCTAATTCTAACCCTCGAGCCCTTTCCGCCGGTCCACTGAGCCACGCCTTTCGACAGTCCCGAGATATGTTTCCCAGCCAGAACAAGAACCTCTTGTATCTCCTCCAACGTTGGCTTCACTGACACGTTCGGAATCTGAAGTGTCGCGTGCAGCAAAAACATCGGTTTCTTCTGGTACCCTAGTAACAATAATTATGAGATCAGCGTCCATCTCCCACCAATTTTTTTCTAAAAATAGTTTTAATTATATAATTTTAGTTGGTTTGAAGACTTTTCAACTAAACATCAAGTTCCTACTTTTCAAGCCTTGTGAATGTTGATAGGTTTATTCATTACGCAGATTCGATGACGACTGAGCAAAAAAAAAGTAGTTAAATAACAAGCATTGTTATAACCATGGTAATGCTGATTTTGCTTATTACTAATGATATTTAGTACTAACTGAGTACCCAATTTTTAGTTACAGTTTTTAAACGTAATCGAAATGCGTAAAACAAAAATATGCTAAATATCAGAAACTAGAAAAAAAATAAACCTGACGCGTGGCTATATAGCCCTGTAGGTACATAATATATCACAAATGAAACAAAAAAACACGCTTCGAAAAGTATGAAAAACTCAGCATCGTTATACTGATAATTTGGAACGTGAAATTTCGTGGAAAGGACATCAATATCATTAAATTAAAATTAAATAGCCAGTTAATGTTGAGGATCAAGTTCAAAAGATCCATTTTAACTCCTTTGGTCCTGAATTCCTAGTAATCCAGTGGGAATTTCTTGCCCACGTGGTTCTTGAAGCATGCGCAGTAAGGCGATAAACACGTGTTGCCCTTGAACTAGAAAAGTGGGACAATATAGGAAATAGGGCCGTACTGGAGCCCGTTTCAGGAAATCTTGTAACTTATATTACAAGCGGAACTCTTGGTCCAACTATAACAATGCATTGAAAAGAGACTTCCACTTGTAATACAAGCTTTTATGTTGCCCCTATTAGTTGAGTGTGGTTGAGTCTTATTTGAGATGCTTTAGTGTTTTGTTTACGTGTCTAACTGTACCAGTAATATAATATATGTAAATACTTCGCCACGTTGTTAATAAACAAATGAAATTGAGGTTTTTGTTTTATTTTCTTGTCAGGCACACACGTATTTTATGAAAAATAATATAATCTATATAACAGCGTGATTTTGTTACACCGCTGATTTTGGTGTGATCATCATAACGGAATTTGTTTACTGCTGGACCTTCCTTAGACCTATCCCCAAAAACCAGTCTCGTGCTACTCGAATGCTACATGCAGATCTTCGGACCACCATGTGGGAGTCTTACCAACATAGCTTTCTGGTAGCTCTATTCAGTAGTGAAACAATATCTAGGCTTCCTAGCTAAGTGGTGTAATTCTAGCGTGCTGAAAAGAGATACACGCTGCACTGCTCTCTCAAATCGATGCAATCGTAAACAGTGCACAATCTTTTAGGTTATGCTGTCCTGGTGGATCCTACCTTTTTCTCACACCCACGTGTGTACTTTTGACGCGTTTAATTTACTCTAAAAATAAAATATCTTGAAAGCTCTAAAAAGCATTTTTGGTTTGGTTTTACGGCAAAATTATTGTTTTCATTAAAACTAATTTTACATCCTAAGTCTTCAACGACCATTTAGTACAATATTACATCCCTTTCAGCCAATGTAACTTTTATTTGAGTTATTTATACTTTTAATTGCGGGAAAACATTATTATAACAGTTTAACATTTACAAGTGTGTGTAAATTACTTAAAATAACGCCATTTGGTGATCTTGAAAAGCTGTTTAGAGGAAGTCTACATCCAGGCACAGGCTTTACCGGTACAGTTTCATACATTAGCCCCTATGGTTTTATGATTCCCTAGTATTTACCTATGAGCCGAGCGGTTAGCTGGGCCAGCTGAGCTCTTTGCCCTTGTGCGGTATTGCTAGCTAAAAAAGTGTTTTTTTTTTTATAAAGAGCTGCACAATCTGAAAATCAAAATTTGCCATGTACGCATGAGCAAAGGCATCTGGAAGTCGTCAAAGGCATATCGTAATAATTTTGAAGATAAAAATTGCGTAAGTCGCGTCCATTAGACAAAAGGTTTTGCGTCAGTCAATTCAATCAGTCATGACCCTCATGACTGATGGTGCATGACGCAAAAATCTAAATATCTGGATAATGATCATGCAAACATCAGTTATCGCATTAAACGGTACGTTATTCGTCAGACACAGCAGTGACTGTGGCAAAACTGACAGCAAAACCTAGGTACCGTCTAATGGATGCCATAAACAGAGCTCAAGCAGCCGGTGGCGAGGTGTTGCCAGCTAAAAAAGATTTTTTATTTTTATTTTTCTCGCGCATGCGCACTAACTAGCTATTTCACTAAAGTTTAGAGGGATACAAGCAAGCCGGCGAAAATAGTACTAGGAACGCATACTTAACTAAGAGACAGGTTAACTAAAAATCAATAATTACTCAAGTACGCATGTCCGGAAGTCAAATGCACCTCATATACAATTATATTGACTTCTATCGTGATACGTCCTCTAGACGACATTTTCGACAGAAAATAATAATAAATAAAAGTCTGAAATAACCTATACGATAACCTACGAAAACAACTTTAAAACCTACCCGAAATTTCTTCAGTCTATTCGTGATCATGACGCAAGTAACTGCGTTGATATATCTAAAAGTCAAAATCAATTCGGAAAGTAATCATAGTTAATATCCCGTTGCTTAAAACATAATCAATGTTAACCGTCAATAATTAAACCTGTTATCTGAGGGAACTGTCAAGTTTATCGTCTGTCGGCCTATATCGATCATAGCGAGACCCATTATTTGTAAGTAAATATTTAAAGGTAATATTAATTTAATGATGCTGGTTCCAACATAAGCAAGTCAAATGAGACCCATTGGATTTGTGTAAAAAACGTCTTTGTTTAAACAGATATAACAAAAAGGCAACGCAGAATAACAAACTATTATAAGTCCCTATGTGTCAGGCGCCCTAGTGGCTTACGAAGAAAACGTTTTAACGTGATGATAAAAAAATATATGGCTTTTTTCCAGGTTCCTGAGGAGAAACATGCAGAATTACCAGATCAATAATGCAGTGAACAGGTTTCGATTTGTTACGCTAAGGAATATCTTTAAGGATTTCGGCTGTCATGTTACTGGACATTATAAGTCATTTTACAAGAGTTTCAATGCATGGATCCAATGGGTGAAAGAAAGTATACATTTTTGTAGAATCATTCGGTTTGAAATTCGAACTACGAGTAGCTACGTTGAAAGGTCGGCACTCACACTACCATAGGTGACATTGGATTTGTTTCATTAATCGCAGCTCTTGTTATGAAACCGGCGACTAAATGAAAGCGCAGGCAAGAGAGTCACTTACACCTTGACGGACGACGTTAATTCGCCGGTTATTCTTCGTCTCAGTCGATGTGAAGGACGAGACGTTAACAGAATCACACTGTTGATAATTTCTATAAATTGCAAAAACGGTTGGGATGGGTTTGCGAACCTGAAGATTGATAATTTTGTAATATAATGTTTTTGTAGGTAATAAGGAATATGCATGACATTATTTATCGCATTTCTTAACAAAATATGAAAATACCGTAAAAGAGATGGCACATAGTAAAATTAAAATGAACATTGGCCAAAAAAATACGGATTATGTAAACATTTAAATACTACTAATTAGACAGAGAGATCTGACATGAACTGTGACGTCAGCGGGCACTACGGCCATATAAACTCCATGTTAAATTTTGTTTTGCTAGAAATAGATAGAAAAAATCTTTAATGGCTTATAATTATCTTGGTTATTTTTATAGTTATTCGAAAAATATTTTTTTCTTCTAAAAAGATAAAAGATATTTATTAAGTAAGTAGGCCGCACGGATCTACCGCACAAAATCTACCAGCGCTTCCCAAGAGGAAACCACTGCTGAGAAGAAGCGCCGCAAAAAACTCAACAGTTAGTCATTTTTTAATAAAACTTATAACAATGATAGTTAGGTACCTACAACTTATTCGAGCATTATATAAAACTGTAAAAATAATTTAAAATATCTGCATAGTTCTGCAGGAAAACATGTCAAAATTATTACGAGAGAAAAAAAAAACAATTTCCATTACATATACATATAAAAAAAAACATATGTATCTACACCTATTAACACATTTTCATATTATGTATTTTTATAAAAGCAAAAAAAAATAATGCATATTCCTTATTATTACTGATCCACATCTGTATAATCAGGGCCCAGGGCCAACTTTTCCAACTCCCAGATAATTTGCCTGAGAATAATTATTTATTAGTGTTCATGTTTGCAAAGCGATGTACTTAAATATTTAAAAGTTATGCATAGCGAGTTAATTTTTCCAGCTGTTCGCATTCTTAATTATTATAATTGTTACTTTAAATAAATATCCACTACGCGCTGATCGATGTACTTATTTGTTAGCGTTAAATAATATTATCTACTGTATGTTTAATCAATGCAATATTTGTGAAAAAGCTGCTGTTACTAAAAGTATATTGTTTATCACGAGACTTGAGGGCACAACACATTAAAGGTCTGCCGGCAGCTACTTCGTTTTCTTTGACAAAATGCATTGAATACTCAGGCAGAATTCAAATGAGATAAACTCTAAATTTAAATAATATTGTCCACTTCATCTCCGAAAAGATATTATTATAAATAAATAAGAATAATTGGTTTTTTTATTAAATGATACCTTTATTATTTGTCGATGATCCATAGACAGATGATTATTAACATTATAGTATTTTCTATCTCATACAAGCATGTATGTACCTAGTACTATTATTCTGTGGCTAAAGTGAAAAGGGTATATATACCTAAGTCGAAATAGCTCGTTATAAAAAAATGTTAAATAAAAAATAAAAATTAACTGTAATTAAATCTTAATTAAATCTTTTGGGTATCCTTAGTCTTACGAAATGAAATGCTAAAGTATTCCTTTTTATTATTTTAAAGTATAACTTAATAATTTGTGCTTCACTGTACTATTGTTCGTTTAAGTTCACTCTGTAAACCTTTTCTGTAAACCGGCTCACAGGGCTCCAAGATACAGGCGCCGCCTAGTTTGGAGTCCAAGGGGCATTTTCTGTATGTATTCTTGTGCTTGGTCTATCAATAAACTTTCTTTATCTTTATCTATCTTTAAAATCAAAATGCCCGACTGCTCGTACAAGAACTAAAAATATGTAGTGGATGCAGATATGATGCAGTCGGAGGCTGCACACTTTTGTTCTCGATAGCTGCTGGTGCAGTCTCCGACTGCATCTGCATCACATATTTTCAGTTCTTCTTGATAAGCAGTCGGGTTTTTTTTTTTATTTCATACATTTTAGTCTTCATACTTTCGAGGTAAAACTAGAATGTGTCAAATTAATTGTAAAATTAATTTTTCAATTTGCCTTATATGCATTTAAGTTGTATATATTTTTGATATTACCTTTTAATGTTCTTCATTTTGATACCCTATTAGATTAATTTGGACAAAAATTTTTTTTCGAGCCACACATTATTGTACCTAAAATCCGCCATTTTGATTTTTTTACGTCTATCCTAGAACACTTGGGTTGCCGAGACAAATCTAACGATATCTTAATTTTAGAAATTACATACATAATATACGCGCGAAAAACATAACCCTCAGGCAGTCGAGTAAATAGGGCATAAATTATACACAGAGTATACTGACTTATATCCTTTTTCACTTGAACCTCTGACTAGCTAGCAAAGTGGACCGCGACTTCTTGTCGCTCGGATCTCCGTTTCTTACTTCTGAAATGCTAAAGACGCGCTGAACGACAACCGACAAAATACAAGATGCTCTAGCCTCCAGAAGACAATTACACTGAAGACAGTATATTGGTAAACAATAAGATTATGCGCCTTTTCCGACTACTGATAATATGCTGCTGGGTGTATGTTTAATATAGCTTAAACACCAGTTCCACCTGAATGAGGCGTGGAGAGAGGAGTGGGGCCTTTTCGCTGGAGCAAACGCCGCCCTCGTAACGGACCCCACGAACAAACTGCCTGGCTTCTGTGCCGACCGAAAACCCTGGACTCGCTTAAATCGGTTTCGGTCTAACCACGGGAAGACAAATCACCACCTGCACAAGTGGGGATTGAGGGAGTCACCACAATGCGACTGCGGAGCACCTGATCAGACCCTCTCCCACGTGGTAAATGATTGCCCACTTCGCTGTTTTCCTGGAGGCATGGAGGAGCTGCATAAATTTACGCCCGCCGCAGTAAACTGGCTGAAACACCTGGACTTTGACGTTTGATCCATGCAGGATGATTGCCATACGCAATGATGATAGCTTTCGAAAAAAAGTAAAGAAAATAGTTATTTGTTATGCAAGGCTGCAAAGTTATCTATTAACTATTTGACATGAAAGCCAGTATCGATTCTCAAGTCAACAAGGATTCTAAAATTGAACCACGAGCGCAGAGAACGTGATTTTGGCAGCGAATGTGTAAAACGGTGTCATGCAGAAAATTGATGAACTAAATCTGATATAATGGAATTGGTTTTGTAGGAGAGAGTTAGTTGAACTGTTAACAGCAAAATTTGACGAGTAAGTAAGTATACGAGAAATCTCCATTTTTAGCTTGTAAGAAATAAACAGAAACAGCTCTAACGATTTTGAAAAAGGTCTTTTGGGCCAAGAAATCGACCTATCATGCTTTGGGAAAATTCGGTTTCGACCCGAACGCCAAAGTACTAGGTATTCATAATGGAAGGTAATATTTTTTTAACGTAAGTACGAGTAAAATACGTCGCCATGCATGTAAAAGAAAAGCTCAATTTTCCAAACGTGCTAAAAATGAGCTAAATGTTCGATGATAATGTTAGATCAACGATCACCGGCAAATAAATGCAATTAATCGTGTAGTTAATCGGTTAATGTTTCTTGTGGTACCATCAGCAAAACAGGTAACAGACCATTTTGTGAATCTTATAATAAAGGCTCACTAGTGATCAGTTAACAGTGATGCTGTTTGTACTATAAGAAAGAAAGTAAGTAAGAAAGAAAAACATTTTTTCACAACAACACACTAAAATAATAATTAAAAATAATACAATAACGAAAGAGAATACAGTGATAGTGGCAAATTGTTGCGAAACGGACCCAGCTCAGCATGTGCTGGCTGTGAAGCCAACGCTGGTCTTCCGCTGGGTCTGCTCGGTGAACACACGGAAGGTGACTCAACACAAACAGGTCCATTGTATACATTTATAACACGAAGCAGATATAGAACAGAAGTAAAAGAGGATATAAGAATAAAATGAAATTAATACGTGGGATAGGGTGTACCAGGGACCATTAGACCAAACTGGGCTAGTGTGTACATAGCAATAACATACTAAAATACAGAGTTTTCGGCGGCAGAGGGGTAAAAGGTCCTATTAATGGTTTCTCGTAAATATCTGCATGGTCAAAAATCTTCTAGACAATACACTCAGAACCATCTCAGAACACGATTATTGCATTTATTTTTGCATCGTTGGCAATCAGATCTTATTAAGCTAAAAGCCTGCTAATTTGGCACCACTGTTCATTTTTGACTCAAGGTATTAAAATCACTTCAAAAGTTTTCAACGTGTTTGCAAATTTGGTTCTTTATTGCGTGAAATATTTATCTCGATACAAACAAATAGGCGGTGATCGCATCTATATTGGTAGGTATTTATGTGTATGTTCGGAACAAGTACGGCATTTTCTGTATGAAATAATAAATACATAATCAATAAGTAAATTAAATAAATCTTTTACTTAACTGACAAGTTAAAATTACTTATTTAGCACAATGGTAAAAAACGTACGAATTTTAGACGGTGCCATAAAAAAAATACATCGATAAGATCATGCGCGGTTTAGTCGGCATGCGAGGATCCGGCAAGCTGGGGAAAATAGTACCAGGAGAGCATACTAAGCTAGGAGAGGCATACAGGCATAGCGAGCACGCATGTGCGACAAAAACAAAAAGTAACCGGTGGAAGTCAAATGTACCTTAATTAACAATTCTGTTTATTTCTATGATCCTGTGAATTGATAAGTTGTGATTAAAGAAAAAACAAATATTAACATGCTCTCTTTTACGTAGATATTCATTCAATGGTGGTTACTGATTTACTTACAACGTCATCTATACGACATTATGGACACTACAATGTAGCCTTGGTCCAGGCAGCGGTGGTAACCTAGGCAGCAGTTACTCCTTATAAGTCATGTTTTCCTAGTTTCGCCAAAGCTTCGTTGCTTACGTCACTTTACACATAAAGGGGAATTTCAAAAAAATAGCACTTTTCTTCAGATTTGGGAAAAAAATTGCACGTTGGTTCGGACCACCATTCTGAACAAGAAAAATATAATTCCTTACATGTCCCCAAAAATATGTATGGAATTGTCCGTTTTGTTACCTAAATTCAATACATTTCTTGGTAACAAAATGGACAATTCATTCCATACATATTTTTGGGTATTTAGTGGTAAAAGTGGTACCTTTTACTTCAAAACGACACTAATAACTATTAATTATAACATAACGCTTTATTCAATAAGAACACGCTTCATGAAATTTTGAAGTTATGTTTCAAACAGTACGAATTTGTTGACATCTTTGGCCATTTATATTGACCCCGATTTAAAATAAGGCGGTACTTAAGATGTCTATGACCAGAAAAGCCTGTGTTAAAGATAAATTGAAGAAATAGGTACATCTCTTCATTGTTGCTTTAGCCCTGGTACGTCGTGGCAGCGACATGCCTCTTTTCTCTAGAGGCCTTGAAAGTGTGAGAGCGCATAGCAACGGGAGAGAGAGTGACAGAAATATTCCATTAAAGCGAGGGAGATTATGAATGAATGTCCACGCGCGTAGTACAATCGTGGTACCTATGTGGTATGGTACCTATAGATCGGAACAGGCACCGGCAGTGACGTGTGAACTTCTACTACAATCAGAGTCGTAGCAGCTCACGGTCGTAGCCCGTAGCGCATTGGAAATCGTAGCACTTGTTCAGTTACCTTATTCGGTTTAATGTTTTTTTTTAGTTTATACACTGATGATAATAAAACTACTACGCTTTTTTAAATACATTCTGCTTGTTTTGTGTTGTTTTTATTTTTTCTGGCAAAGGCGGTACTTTCACACGATTCCACTAGCTGGCCTGCCAGTAGAATCTACTTGGCATGGCATATCTTGCCTCGTGTAAACTTAATCAAGTGCACGAGTTGCACAACGCAATCGCGTTGTACTCGAGCAAACGACGGGAAATGAAGAATGAGCGATAAGTTTTTCTACAAGATGGAGATACAAACACAAAATATATCTTTAAACTTTGTTGATACGATTATTCTATATTTTGGTGAAAGAGTAGTTAAAGGAAAATAGTTATTTGTTATGCAAGGCTGCAAAGTTGTTATTTGGCGCTAGAGTCAGTATTGAATTCCGAGTTAGCGAAGGAATAATCCTGAGCACCACCAAATTACTTTCCACGCTAGCGGTTAAATTGGACTTTAGCGCGCAGATTTTGACCGACAAAGAAAGCCTTTCCGAGCTGGTGAGGTGAAAACATTTTTTAAGATTGTGTTCACTTCGATTTATGCAATCCTTGTACCAAAACGTGCCGTGCAACTGAAAATCCACGCGTTCGCCCTCGCGGGGTGTCAAAAGGTCATCGTACTATGTATGAACTTTCATTAGTAAACTTAAAAGAAACATCTGCTTTGATTTATGCGATTCTAATACTGAAACGTGTCGTGCAGCTGAAAGTTTACGCGTGCCTTAAAGATTTTTGTGACTGACCTTGTGGGTGACCTTTTTGTGACAGGGTTTTTTGAAACATAATTAATAAAACCCTGTATAAATAAAGTGCTACTCAGCAATATTGTAAAATAGTTATTTTTTAATTAGACAAAAAAAAAATGTAACAAATTAATTAATTTCGGTTTTGGGTCAATCAACTTTTTGATGTACCTCGTTGCCATGGTTACGTCTCCTGGGTCACTCCTAAAAACTATAAATTTAAAGGATATAAATCTACATTACATTACTTTTTGTGGCAATTATAAGCCCATTCTTTTGTGGGCTTTCTTCTAAGCATGTTAGTAGTACATATATGTTATAAACATCTTTCTAAGAAACACTATCACTGTTGTCTCCTGGCTTACGGGACAGAATAACAACAACAAAAAGTTGATCGACCCATTTGTCCAGATCATATCGACGGTGGAAATTTCAAATGTCGTAAGGGACAGGTAAGCCTGAATCCCTTACGACATTTGAAATTTCCACCGTCGATATTATTGTGTCGTCTGACATTCCGGTTCAAATCTTCCCGTTCAAAAATTATGTTTACGTTACTTTCAAATATTATTAAAATAGTAAATGTAACAAAAATAACAACTGTCACTAACTACGAAGTGACTTCTTTTGTTATTTATCTTGCAAGTTTTAAATCTCTTTCCGTGATCCTAATGGGTTGAAATTTGGAATACCTACATTAACCCGAGAGTAAAGCAGTATTATGGTATCTAGAAGGTGATGTGATTATGGAATGGAGTTGGAAGGGCCACAGGATCTCTGCTGTATCTACTTAACAAAGTCCCACAGAATTGGGATTCGTTACATATATCGATAAGCAGATGTTGACTGTACAAAAGTAGAGTCAGCGTCAACTGTTGACAGAAACAAATTATCAATGAATTCGCGTGCCCGTGTAAGTACTTGCTTTGATTTATGCTATCCTTATACCAAAACGTGCCTTGCAACTGGAAATCCACGCGTTCGCCCGCGTCACGGTCAAGGTCAAGGTCATGCTATATCATCATTAATGTCATGTTGCTTTTAAAAAGAAACACTAGCTTTAATTTATTTATGCAATCCTAATACCGAAATGTGCACGGCGCTGGAAGTCTACGCGTACATTAGTTTGTACATTTTTATCGTAAGATGAGTCAAAAAGGAGATATTTATTGTCAAAAAACTGTTTATGGGCACCATTTTTCGGCGCGAGCGGCAAAGATACGAAATGGCAAAGTTCGAAAAAAGTACGTCGAAATCTATAAAATCACCAATTTACACTCCCGGTAAAATTTTGTATGTGTTTGAAAGTAATATGTTTGTCTGTTTGTTTTTCTGGTATCGCACTAAGGCCTAAACAGGCGAGCTATTGTTGTTTTATTTATAATTTGAATGCGGAGCCGGTTTTTAGCTAAGTTTTATGAAAATCGGTCGATAGCAAAACTGTTTTTTTTTATATCTATGACAAAAATGTGTTGCCTGAAATATAGCCATAATATTTTGTAGTTGGACGGTGGCACGAAAGGAGGTGGAATAGTACATCCATACAAATCAATTAATTTTCTAGTGAAAAAATTACAATAAATGTTCATGTTCAAAGTAAGTGCCAGAAAATTGCTTACTTTCTGGTACTTACTCTGAACATAGTAGTCGTAGTCATTCATTTAAGAAAGTCATTGATAGTCAAATGACGTAATGACTGAAAGCTTCTAATATGATGTTTTCATTTTATGATATCCTAGTACACCGATTGTGGATTGTGACCCGTTCCAGGGCCAGACTTGATGAGGGCTGATCGATCGCGCATCACTTTTTTCACGAGAGCCTCTGGGACGTGAAGTTCGTTTGGTATCTTCTAGGAATAGATATTACCGTCATCAACTCTCAAAAAGACTTCACGTCCCAGAGGCGCCATCTAGTGAAAAATGTGATGCGCCCTCATTTGGAAGACATTGACGACAACTTAAAGACATTGTCGTCATATTGACGTGTCAGCATTGTCTGAGCCATGTTGAGCTAAAGCGATATTTTGGGGAAACCTTTTGTCGTTTTTTTTTGTTTTTGTATAGAAATCGAAGAAAATTCGGTTTCGACCCGAGCGACGCCGCTCGGTCTCTCAGGTAATTATTGTATGAACACCGAGAAAATAATGTTATAAACCAATGACAAAAATGTCATCTATCGGTAGTACGAGACAAACATTGAGTTTACAACAAACCAGTTGTTTGAGCTATTTCAGTAGGATAGTGACAAGCTCGCCTTTTAGTTTGTATCTGAATCAACAGATGGAGTTGGTGTCGTTTATACAGGAAACTAAATATTTGCATTAAATGTTTGTTCTCAAATAATTAAAATACTACATAATAGAAATTTTTGTTTAATGTGGCGTAATAAATAACGTTGGTTTCATTTATGAGTTGATGGTTGTTTTTATTATTAATAATGGTAGTTATAAAAATGTAGTAGACAGATTTATTTTACTGATTGTAAAAAATCACGGTTATTATGTTTCGTTTGTGATGTTTAAGAAAATAAACCCCAAATGTAAACTTTTAATAATAAGTAGTATTGTTGCCGAGGATAGAAAGTAAGCTATTTTTGAACGAGTCATATAGAGGGCCGAAACGTAGTCGAGGCCCTCTAGAGTACGAGTCCAAAAATTGCACTTTCTGCCGAGGCAGACAGACATAGTGCTTTTCTCAACTACTGCGAGGAAATAAAAATAAAATCGACGCGGTTAGCCTAGTTGGTAGTGACCCTGCCTACGAAGCTAGCGGTCCCGGGTTCGAATCCCGGTATGGGCAAATAGTTGTGTGATGAGCGCGAGTATTTGTTCCTGAGTCATGGATGTTTTCTATATATTTAAGTACGTATTTCTCTATATAAGTATGTATATCGTTGCCTAGTACCCATAGTACAAGCCTAGAGCTTAGTTTGGGACTAGGTCAATTTGTGTGAGTTTGTCCCTGATATTTATTTATTTATTTATTTTTATTTAATCCTATCAGTAAGTTGGGCTACACATTCGATGGCGCCGTTCGGCGTCAGTAAACGGTTTTAAACTCAGATAAATAAGGACAGTAGTAGCTATATTATCACTACATAGTATAAAACAAAGTCGCTTCCCGCCGTCTGTCCCTCTGTATGTATGTACGCTTTACACACTAATATTTTATACGATACAAAACGGTATGTTCTGATTGGTAGATTTCATTCTTACACCTATTAGAAAAAGCTATTGATTGATTTTCATTGGTTCTAAGGTGGACAACAATGTTAATAAAATTATCATATTTCCGAGCAGTGTTGAGAAAAGAAGATAAAACTATTTTTTGTTACCTTAAAAACATGGAAAACTCTTTTAAAGCAAGAAGGAGTAACCACGCCCCCTTTTCCTAGCAACGCCCACCGCACCGTTCGGTTGGTGCCGTCGGTAAAGCAGGGAAACCAGCCCCGAACAGTACTAGGAATGCATAAAGGAAAAAAAGTAAGACGGTGTGACGAATAGACTCGTTTTGTAAAGCAACACAATGTTAAACATCACTTTGTGCCACAAAACAAACATAGATAGATAGAAAATCACATTGCATAGCTTGGAAAAATGTCGAGTAAATGCATTATACATCGATTGACTGATTGACATTTGAGTATGACACCTTTTACTTTGCGTATTTATGTTATCCTAGTAGCGTTCCGTCGACATTCCCCAATAATCGTATCTGTGCCATTTTTTTAATCCGATATTGTTTTTTGATTACATTGATTAGGATAGGAAAATTAGCACAAAAGGTTGAAAATTCCGGTTTTGTCACATTTACGTGTCATAAATACTCGCGCTCATCACACAAATATTAGCCCATACCGGGACTCGAACCCAGTACCGCTAGCTTTGTGGGCAGGGTCACTACATGGCACATGGCATTTACCGCCCAATGCTCCAACGACGCATCAAAAATCGCGTCAACAAAACACAATGTTAGGCCCTGATTATGATGCGGTTGACATACCTTCATCGTTGACCGCCTCCGACTCGGTGAACTGCTTGATGATAAGGTCCAGGGTCCGGCGGGTCACCTTGATGAGCACGTCCACCACCTTCCGGCTGTAGTACCGCCGCATCTCGTTCACAGCGTTCTTCACCATTTCCTGAAACGTATACAATCATTTTTAAATACGGTTTCTACATGCAAGATCCCAGTAGTATTCTAGAGAAGGCGTTGATAGTGTTGTGTTTGGTAGATCCTTGTGCAGGGACCATTTCTATCGCTACCGCCTCAGACATAAATCCATCTGTGGCTACCACCTTTTTAGCCGCTGGTTACCAAACAGAGACTGAAGTTTGCGAGTTTGCTCGATCCAACAACGCCTCGTTTGTTGAAACATGTCGTTGGATTCATGGATGGACCCATTTAAATAAAATTATGCCAAAATAGCGGGTTTAAAGATATATAAGGAGGAGAACGAGGAGGCTATTGACTTTTACAGGATGTAAAGAACATATGCAAGGTAAACTTTAAAATTACGAAAAAGTAATTTTGGTTTGTTTAGCTAGATTTATATGAAAGCTTTCTCGTTAGAAACGGTTCCTTTTTCAATTTTCAAAGTCTAAAACACGCAGTTGCTTGCTTTTTGATACATTTCAAGTATTAAAACCCACCTGCATACTCTTAGAAAGCCCACCAGCTGGCATTGATAGTAGCCGGTGAGGGCTCTCAAAACATTCCCATACCGCCGACCAATCCTGCTGCCCGCTTGACGTAGACTCAGTCAGCGTGGACGCGTGACCGCTGCCAGCCTGGCCCTCGTCTGAAATAGTTGCACGCGATTTATGAGTTCCTGGTAGACTAAACCGCAATGAGAAATGCGGTTTCGAAATTTGTATGCAACCAGCAGGAACAGCAATTTGTTAACAAATTAAATGTAAATGATAACTATGAATTTTGCAAGTCGCGGGGTCATGACGTCATATGCTGTGTGCAAGTACATTCATAATTTTTTGCTAGTGTGCTCTAACAGCTTATGCCTCTCTTAGTTGAATATGCACTCCTAGTACAAATTTCTCCGGTTTGCCCGAATCCTTCTAAACTCAACTTGAGACGCGCATGTGCACTTATTTTAAATAAGTACATCATCTCACTCGCTCGCATATAAATAAATCGTTAAAGTATTATAATTAATAACTTTTCAAACTGGTTAGAGAACAAATTGGTTGGATTGGTTGAATTAAATCATTCAATGCAAATAAAAATAAAGGAAATAATGAAGATAAAAATAAAAAATTATAAAAGCCGTAGCACGCACATGCGTAGCGCAAATCGTCTACGGTGTCGTAGCAATTAAATGAAATTATTCAATTTATCGTGCGCTAGCACACCACACTCTCACTCACATACTTCCCTTTTATTCACACTATTTTCCCGTATGTGTGGAAACGTCCCGAGTTTCAGTGACGCATGCGATACCTGTTTTTTTAACACAGTTGCTCAAAAAATGGTACTTTTCGTAGCTGTATATCGTGCGGAAAGTTTGTTTTCGCGAACTAGTGCTTTTTACTTTTCAATTTTTTTTAAATTTATAGTTGTTCCAATTCATGACTACTTATTGATGAGTGTTAATATTAGTTTCCTTTAAACATCGTAGTCAACATAAAAACTTACTGTTAATGTAAGAATACGAAAAATATACATATTTCATATTTTATTACTTACCGCTTCATCATTATAACACGTTAATTTTTTAATATTGAATATTGAAAAACCGTTCTTAATAAGTTGTTTGAATGGAACGGAATAGCTGCCGAAACGCATGTCAAAATGTTCGACATTATGAAGAGGCGTTTTTTCTTACTGCAAGCATAGATATTGTTTTTATAAATATACGATACACAAATAATCGTAAATAACAATACTTAGGTAATAATAGTACAATGTTTTATATTTACAATTATTTCTTATAGAACACGCATTTGAAAAAAAACTTTCATTGAAGTGGGTTCAATAATAATAACAAAATCCATTCTAGTCGAATAAAAGCAAAAAAAAACACCTCTTCATAATGTCAAAAATTTTCGTTGTGAAAGATCGAACTTACAACGAATTTGTTTACCAATATTAAGTTTTCAAAAAGTTTCTTATAAAATGAGTGAATTAGAGTTTGAAATTGATTTATTTTTTCGCAACTGTGTTAAAAAACGTCGTTCGATACACGTGCGGAAATGTCATTCTTCACTCGTCCCGAGTCTTGCCACTTGCCTACGGCTCGTGGCAAGATATCTCGGTACTCGTGAAGTAATGACATACTTTCCGCACTAGCATCGAAATGTACTATTGCGGATGACGGGCGTTGACGACTTTGCTGAAAAAGTATCCGAAGATCATAACTTCAAGGAAGTCATTTAAATTTTCAAAATGAGCGCAGCAGTAGGGCTTCGGCTTTACTGTGGATTTATTTGCTAGGAATTTCAAAATAAAAAATAAATAAAAAATCGGTCAAGTGCGAGTCGGACTCGCGCACCGAGGGTTTCGTATTTAAGTCCGTACTTCAAAAATATACCTTTTTATGTACTTTAATTGTAT
Organism: Tortrix viridana; assembly: GCA_963241965.1. NCBI lineage: Eukaryota > Metazoa > Arthropoda > Insecta > Lepidoptera > Tortricidae > Tortrix > Tortrix viridana. The sequence goes on along the minus strand of OY725171.1, from coordinate 3,669,528 downwards.
GCAATAAAATCCATCAAAAAAAGTACGTCTCGGAAAATTATAAAAATATAGTTTTAAAATGTGTAGACTTTATCACTTTCATTTTTTCAACCTCCCATTCTAGACCCCTTTTCAATTATTTAAGAAATTAATTTCATATTCTTTTACTAAAAACAGATGGGGGCAAGCAAGTTAAATAAAGTCAAATAGGCCAAATTTCAAGTGTAGTTGCTGAGAAAAACTGCTGTGACAGACAGACAGACAGACGGACAACGAAGTCTCACGGGTTCCTTATTTACCATTATGGTACGGAACCCTAAAAATACTAAAATAGTCAATTTTATTCGCTAACTGGTGAATTGGATGGGTTTAATCAATAAGTGAGTTCAACAAACTTCAAGCTCCATCATTGATTGTTAGCATCGGCACACTACTAGGAGAGCATAAGTTAATGGAAGCTTTGTAAGCCAGCTCTTATCTAGACTAGAACAAATTTATCTGTCAGTTAACGTTAGTATAACTGCCAGTGACGCGATTGGTTTAAAAACGAAACGCTAGTTAGCGTAATGCATCTTGGCTAGGGCCCCAGTTCCGCGTAAATGTGCTATTGCTAAATAATAATTCCGCTGTAACCTACCATCAGCGATGAGAAACTCGAAGTCTGGGTTGATGTCCGTTGACTTGATCTGTTGCGCCGCTTTTCTGATGAGGTCGAGGACTTCTTCCACCGCCTCCTCGACCATCAGACTCTTGCGGTTGAGTTCCACACAGGCGTTTCTAAAAAAAACGAATAAAAAGCGTCCATTTCGTATGATTCTGACAGGCTGGTAGGGTTTTATTTTGATATGGAGAAGGCATAAACGAAAATAAGTTTTTTTTTTAATTTATTATTTCAAAGCGTACATAACAAGTAATCATGCCAAGTTAACCCGCCAAACTGACAAGACAGTTTGTTGGCGAGATCGCGCTCTCATTACATTTTCTGCTATGCATGCACCCAAATTACAAATTAACTAAGTAAGTATACATTTTAATATTATTATTTGTTATATTAATATTTATTTCATATTAATATTACAGTAAGTCGAACCATGCGTGTGCTATAGTAATTAAATTACTTTATTCCTGAATTATTTAACTAATAATAAAAAGTTAATAAATAATACTAATTATTCTCATGGTCACCCTACACTTGAGGTGCATACGTCAGTTAGATTTGACAAGTTGGCATAGAGTAATAAATTGTAATAAAGTTGTGAATGTTTATTTTAGGAAACAGTTGTTTTAAAAAGGTCTTATTGCTGAACTAACCTCTTAGGAGGGTGAATTTCAGGGCGTTTCAACCGCCGTCATTAGTGTCACCAAATATATTGACGAAATCAATGACACCTACCAGCAACTCCTGATGTAAACAGAAGCAGAACCGGGTATGTAGTTTCTATCAGCATCAGAACTTGCTGTAGTGTCATTGATTTCGTCAATATATTCGGTGACACTAATGACGGCGGTTGAAACGCCCTGAAATACACCCCCCTGTGACAGGCCGTAGTAACACGTTTTATTTACATGTTTCTTTAACTTTCATAAGTAATATTCTCACCGGCAGGGCATAAAATTAATAAAGCTCATTTTTATAAGCTACAAATGGACACAGGCTACTTTTTATCCAGAAAAAATTGGATGGTTGGATCAACGATGTGCGACTTCTAATCGACATAATATTTATCGATATCGAATCAGCAGCATAATATTGTTACCTGAAAGCTATTCAAAATGATATACCTAAATAACTCACCGACAGCCAGTTTCGACATGTTCTATGAACTCATCCACAGACCATGGTGTTTCTTCTGCAAACAAATCAAATATATATAAGGCTGTATTATCGATAGAACTCAGAACAATGGAATAAACTGGGTTTGTACACACCTGGTAAACTAATCAATGTCACTTCCTGCATCCCGGACAGTACATAAATAATCCTGTTTGTATAAATATCATGCACCCTTGTGACCAGGACGTCAAAGCTTTTAATAGCTGAATTGGCACGATCGATGAACTCCTGCCAGTCTTCGCTAGTCCAGGTTACAGAGCGGAGGCCGGGGAGCAGAAGGGAAGATAGGCGGACGACTTGAGGCAGAAAGAGAGGCCGCACTTCTAGCTTTACACGGCGCACGGTGCGGAGGTAGTCTTCTAGAAGAAACTAGAAGAAGAGGTATTTATTTGCACACTTACTCAGTTTTGTTGGTAACGGGACGTGACATTGTTTGGCTACAAATTTCGTTTTTAAATGCGCGAAAAGGAACTTTTTAATACAGTTGCTAAAAGGGTTCCGTAGTCAACAAGGTACCCGTATAGTTTCGCCAAGTCCGTCTGTCTATCCGCGGTTTAACTAAGATACTCTTGGTTCTATAAGGGCCTGCGCAAACCGGCGGAGCGCAGCGAAGATCACTCTAAATTTATCAATGTATATTCTTTTCTATTTTAATTACAATAAGGTATAAATTTAGAGCAGCAGCCGCAGAGTAGAAATCCCCCGTGATGCTTCGAGGTCGGTTTCAGAGCATTCAAATTTATACCATATATATTGTAATTAAAATGGGGAAGAATATACATTGATAAATTTAAAGTGATCTGCGCTGCGCTTCGCCGGTTTGCGCAGGCCCTAAAGCTGTAATTTGGCAAAGTTATACTCGTACATTTAAATTACGTCGATAAAGTTGTAAAATAAAATCTTTTAAATATTGTTTTTTCACATTATAACATCAAATGAGGTATCATTATATATTCGTAGTTCTTTAAAACATTATGAATATGTTATATTTCTGGGACTGTTTAGGAAATATTGAAATCGAAATGAATCATTTTCAGTTGAGCGGGTGAATCAATCAGTTGAGCGGGACGCCAAAACTACCTACAGCCTACATACAGCCAAAACTACAAGTAATAACAATCTGAAAAATATCTTATATTAAAGCACATATAACGAATTTAAAAGGGAAATGATCACGACTAAATTTACTTTATTGGTTCTTGAGTTAAAGACGATTAAAATGTTTATATACCTACCGAAAATCAGCTGAGATAGCTTTAACTAGAAAATTTGCTTATTATATTTGTTTTTTTTGACATTGTTGTTTGTGTTTGTAAGAACGTCGACCATGAGAGATTGAGCATGGTCTGACATGCTCTTATCTGGTTTCTAATTGTAGCTGTATATCGTTCGGAAAGTGGAATTTTTCGCTCTAGTGCTTTTTACTTTCCATTTTTTTTTATTTGGCTGAATGAGTATACTGAATGATCAGTTAAATTAGTATTATGCGTTACCACTACTATGAATGACCGTTAGCTGTCGTACCTTTACTGCACTTGCATCAAAATATAATATTTATTATAAGAAACATGTAAAGGGTCTTACCACTAACGAATCGTTAACCAGGGTAAAATAATTCTTCTTGGCATACAAAGAGTGGCAAATTATAGGTAAGTCCACATCCATTTTCACTAGGCAATCAGACTCTCGTATTAGTAACCGGACTGTGTGATCCAAGTTGACATTGATACGGCCGGCGTCGTCGATCTTCAAGAGAGTGTTGTTGAGACAGTCGTCGACGTCCCATAACTGGTGAAAGATAATGTTAAATAGCATCTTCAACACTATGTTACCCTAGTACATAAATTTAATTAAAAATTTAAAAAACCCCCTATTAATAAACAAAAACAAAGTTGATTCTATTGGCCTGCCCCCCTTAACAAAATCCTAGCTACGCCCTTGGATCCAAGCGTCGTCACGTCAGGGGACAAATATACTACCGGCCGCACTCAGAGACGTCAATTAAGATTTAAGTTTCATTAAAGTAGCTGCTGTCACTTTCTTTGCTATAGCAATAGAATAAGACGCAGCAACTTTAATGAAACTTAAAACTTAATTGACGTCTCTGAGTGCGGCAGTACGAGTATCGGGAAAGATACACGAAATTGCGAAACGAGATCTTGTGCGTCAATTTTTTGTTCAGCGCCTAAAAAACAAAATAAAATAAATCATAATCAGTCCATCTTTTTAGGAGCTACGATGCCACAGCAGATACACAGATACACACGTCAAACTTATAACACCCCTCTTTTTGCGTCGGGGGTTAAAAACAGGACCAAGTGACACTCGCGTCGCTAATCTAACGACACATAATTCGTCGAAATCAGGCCAATAGGTAAACAATAAATACAATTTGATTATGGACGACCAAATACAGATCAAATAATAAATAACAAACTGCCCCTGGGCTGGGGTTCTATTTCAATTTGTTAGCCCATCTTGTTTCGACATCGTGGTCACTGTTGACGTTTTGACAGTTCTTTACAAATTAAGCCCCAGTGGCAGTTTAGAGTGGGACACCAGTTTAAAAATACTTAAAAATAAATTTTATCCCAGAAATTGTACTAGGATCACATAATTACGTTCTGGTTCATCCAAACCGCGCGCATGGACTGGTCGTAGTTGGTAATGAGTATCCTGGTGTTCGTGTACTTTCGCATTAGGTCGACGGCGGCTGGCAGAGAGCGAAGAACGGGATGGGCTGAGACACTTTCAACTGTCTCTGTCATGTTGTGAAGTAGACAGCGGGACCATTTTATACGACCTGAAAAATGTAAGCGTCTTTTGAATATGGTGCCTTAGTGAACCAACAAGAAAGGTGAAAATTCCTGTGCCTCCTTGCGACTCCTTTTAACCTTTTCAATGCCATTCACAAGTGACAAGGTTCCTTCTTAATTTCATGACTTACTTTCACTTAGTTTCCGTCAGTTTCGTTTCAGTGCACCATCGTGCAAAAGCTTGCCATAGTAATTGCACTTGTTTGTACTCGTAGAATTTAAGCATTTATTGCCATCCTTGTGCTCACTGTTTCTATAGGGAGTAAATATTTTGTTTTTTTTTTTTGTTTGTCTACTTGATCAGGAACAAAAATCAGCAGTTAAATCAATTGATCAGCATATCGTTTTGGTCGGCAATAAAAAAAATAACTGGGCGCAACACTTGGTCCGCATCTAAATCAAATATGGCAAATTAATCAATTGGTTAGCTTAAAATATTGTGTCCACTAAAGAAATAATCGCAATACAAAATAATTATTTGATCCGCAAAATGATTAATCGATCAGCAATATTACACAACTGGTAAGCAGTAAAGTGGTTAGCAGAAATATCAAATTTGCTAAATTAGGTCAATTTCAACTTGATAGGTTAGGTTAGGTTAGAGTTGTGCCAAGGCGCGAAGCGCCTTAACTACGCAGAATAGGTGCTCCGTCGACTTTGTCGTATATTTCTTATATTTATTAAGCATTATGCTGACCGTGCTTTAACTAACCGATACACAATATGCAGTAAATATATTTAATTGGCTTACCAATCGATTTTAGAGCAGCTCAATATGGCATTAAGTGCTTATCAAGTTTTGATATTTTAGATGACCAATAAGTTGCTAACCAAATGCATTTACTGACTCGGTACTTTTGTTATTAGTGTTTTGTTTATATATTACTTTAGAATTTATATAACTACTAAGAATGCGTGATTGTTTATTTTAATTTTTTGTTTTGTAAGTTCTTTAACGCCTGTAACACAGGATCGTCCTGGCAAAGAGTTATTTGTCTCTTGTGTTTATGATAGCCTAGAGTTATATACTCGTAGTGTAAAATAAGTATTCTGAATATTATATTTGTGGGGCTGTTTTCTACCCTAAATACAATTATGTAATGTTTTAAAAAATATTTTTCTGCTGACCAAAACGTCAATATTCTGCCAACCGTTTAAATGATCGACTGACTGCATGTGCTGCAACTATGTAATGTATTTGCGCATCTATAAGTTCACTCTCGATTTCGATGGGAACCTCTTTGGTAGTTATCTTTTCCTAGTCAGTTCAAATAATTCACCTCTGTACCAAGTTGCAATCATTTTTCAATTTGAACAAAAAATCTAGTTCAAATTAGTGTCAAAAATATACAGAAAGAGGTCAGTCTTAAATCTAGTTTTCAGACTTAATCTAGGTTTATCTTTTTTGTGCAAGTATCCCTACTAATATTATAAAAATGCGAAAGTAACTGTCTGTCTGTCTGTTACCTCTTCACGCTTAAACCGCTGAACCGATTTAGATGAAATTTGGTATGGAGATATAGTCCTGGGGAAGGACATAGAATAATTTTTATCCCAGAAAGTTTATAGTTCCCGTAGGATACACGATAAACGACTTCTAGGCGGACGGAGTTGTGGGCAAGACCTAGACCTAAACAAAAACAATATACAATACACAACATTATGTATAGGGTCAAAATTGTCTGTGGGGTATATCAATGCTCTGTACTAATTAGTAGGCAGGTAGTACCGAACTTCGTCAAAGAAATAACTTAAAATTCTTAAATTCTATCATGTCGCACTTTACACGAACTTATCGTAAAACTTCTGTATTTCGTGCCATCCCAGTGCCTAAAGTTTAAATATAGCCCGTGTTATTTGCTGACCCCCATCTCCTATACACCTATTGAATGCACATCTGCTGCTTGATACGTCACTGCACCCTAGGCTGCACTTTCTATTTCAATGTAAACAAACCTCTCTAAAAGTTATGGTACCCTAGTAGTATCAGTTCAAATAGTTCACCTCTGTACGGCTGCAAAACACTTATTTTTTTATATGAATTGCGAGGGTATGCGAATAAATACTCATAAAGGTCGGCTCAACAGAAATGGCCTAAGATTAGTGTTACAAATTAGTGTTAGACACGGTTACCTCAAAATTTCATCAAGCATTATTTTACTTAAAAACGTATAAATTTATTCGAAAAATGAACATGAAAGTAATGAGTGAAGGGTAATAATTGACCGAGCGAGCGAAGCGTCTCCGTTTCAGGGGGCATTACTCTGAACTTCGAAATTCGAACTTCGGATCGCCCCGTCACTTTCTTGCGAATTAGCCAAAATGCTAATTTTTCTTGGGCCAAAATGCTTTCGTGTGTCCGGCTGTCCAGCTGTTCTCCTCTACAGGTCGCAATGCTCAACCGATCATCGTGAATATGTGAGCAGTTTCGATAATTATATGGATTTTTTTAAACTATTCAGTTTTTCTAAATTTTTCAAAACACGGAGTATTTCAATATGGGGTTTTATGCGATTACCAACTAATTTGCGGTGTTGGTGAACTGACCGCGACCTACGTCGATGTACGGGGATCACAGTTATCCAACTGCAAAGTTAAATTTGTCGCGAGGTCTACAGTTCACAGACCCACTAGTGGCCCATTGACCCCGGTTTTACATACATACTCGTACACGCAGACTTGGTTATACGGTCCTTGGTTATACTACATTATCGTTGGCATAATGAAAATAACCGGTTTTAAATACGTAAAAATAAATAGACATAGTGTTAACCTGCAACTGGAGAATAATTCCTGGGTAGAGGGGGGTCATCTTTCTGCTTCTTGAACAGCTTGGTGATCTTCTCGACCTCTTTTTCGCAGTACCGCAGGACACGGTCGTACTTCTCGCTTAATTTCGTTATTTGGATCTTTTGGCTAACCTGGAATGATAACGAACATATATTCTATTCCGTGAAAGTTAAAGGCATGTAAAGTTGTAGAAATCGGTCAAGTGCGAGTCGAACTCGCGCACTGAGGATTTCGTACCCATTTGCCTGGTTTTTAGTATTTACAAATACAAAAATACGTTGAAAAAAAAACGTTACTAATGTGGGGACTCCCCGTTTTATTTTACTTTTTTATTATTTGTTAGAAAATCCGCCGTTCTATCACATATTCTGCAATAAAAATCAACGGGCTGACTTTTACGGTTCAAAAGGTTATTTTTTTTCCTTACATACATGGAAGATATTTGAGAAAATCTATTATTAGGTGTCTTTATCAACGCAATAGAACCCAAAACAATGAGTTTTAGAATCTCAGAAACGGCTTAATCGATTTAGATGAAATTTGAGACACAGGTAGTTTATTACCTGGATTAACACTTTTTATCCCGGAAAATTTGATATTTCTCGAGGGATACACGATAAACGACTTCTACGCGGACGGAGTCGTGGGTAAATATTTTTTAAAACAGTTGCTCAAAAAGTGGTACTTTTCGTAGCTGTATATCGTGCGGAAAGTTGGTTTTCGCGAACTAGTGCTTTTTACTTTTCCAATTTTTTTAAATTTATACTTGTTCCAATTCATGACAACTTATTGATGAGTGTTAATATTTATTTCCTTTAAACATCGTAATCAACATAAAAACCTACTGTTAATGTAAGAATACGAAAAATATACATATTTCATATTTTATTACTTACCTCTCCATCATTATAACACGTTTATTTTTTAATATTGAATATTGAAAAACCGTTCTTAATAAGTTTTCTGAATGGAACGGAATAGCCGCCGAAACGCCTGTCAAAATTTTTTACATTATGAAGAGGCGTTTTTTTTTACTGCAAGCATTTTTTAAGTTTCCAAAGGCAACATTCGATATTGTTTTTATAAATATACGATACACAAATAATCGTAAATAACAATACTTAGGTAATAATAGTACAATGTTTTATATTTACAATTGTTTATGTCTTATAGAACAGGCATTTGAAAAAAAAAACTTTCTTTGAAGTGGGTTCAGTAATATTAACAAAATCCATTCTAGTCGAATAAAAGCTAAAAAAAAACACCTCTTCATAATGTCAAGCATTTTCTTCAAATGTCAAATGAAAAAGTTGTTTATAAAATGAGTGAATCAGAGTTTGAAATTGATTTATTTTTTCGCACCTGTGTTAAAAGACGTCGTTCGATACACGTGCGGAAATGTCATTCTTCACTCGTTCCGAGTCTTGCCATATCTCTATATAGATATCTCGGTACTCGTGAAGTAATGACATAGTTTTCGCACTTGCATCGAAATGTACTATTGCAAGGTTTATTTTGGTTTACCCGCGCTAAGTTTTTCCGCGACATGCTTTTCATCGGAACATGTCTACCAAAACTTTAACCGCTTGCTAATTTATGCATTCCTGGTGCACGAAGCCATGAAAACGCTTCCGCAAACTCCGCAAATCAACGTCGCCTTGACTCCGGTAGCACACCTCCGCCGCGAAACTGTAGTAGCAAAACTCTCGCAACAAAATAAAGTTCAAATTCGTGTTAAATATCACGATTGCACCACAGTTTCGCGGTTTTGCGACGGCCACAACCTTATTTATCACGATTTTAAATTTGGTTTTTTAACCATAGACAAACGCCTTGGCTGTATGGAATTGTCTTGGTGCTTTCGATATAGTATGCAATAGACAGCATTAAAAAAATAACGCATCTGACAAAAATGAATTTTCATACGTTTATTTTACTCCTAGGAAGGAAATGAGGCGCTTAGAGTCCTTGCTTTTCTAATTAAATGCCGTCATTTCCGAGCATGTTTGAGAAAATCATAATTTCCCTCCTTTTTTGCTTCGCTGTAGTATCGCTGTGGCTGTAGTTTAACTAACTAGATATGTTGTATTATTTTTTATTTTGATTGATCTTGTAAGTTGAAAAATTTCGTAGGTTGTAAAACTCTGTTACAAAGTGTACCTACTACGTACCAGGAGTTCATAAATTTATAGGAGACAAACTGCACAATTTACGTCTTTCAGTAGGTCACTGAAAAATTAACTTCTTAGGTGGAACTAGTTTCATCTGCAAATTAATCGCTGTCTTCCAACGCATGTGTCGTCCTATGATGGGTTAAAAAAGTCATTTTATGGGTTAAATCAATCCCGCTATGGAGATTATATTTCACACCGAAATAAGTGTATAATATAAGTGTATATGAAATAAGGTTTAAGTACTACTGAAGGAAAAATAGTTGTTGATTTACGCCAGATCTTCAAATTATACGTGGTGTATTTAAGGGCGTTATAGATGTAATCAATAATAATTGTTAAAAATGTCTTTTATACCGTCCAATATCATTAATGTACATTTGACGAGGCCTCTGTCATGCACACAAATCATCTCAAAATAACGTGCATGTTGTTAAATAAAACTAATTTATAGCCATACGAGAGTATTTTACGAGTAGGTAGGTATAATAAAAACTATAAATAGAAAGTTCAGTTATTTGGTTATTTTATTCCAAACTAGCGATCCGCCCTGGCTTCGCACGGTTAGCAGAGCATATGCACCTAAACCTTTCTGATGAACACTCCATTGCTATCTCAACATTACTATAAATCTAAAGCGCTTGCTATCTCTTTCACTAACAACCAGTCATGTTTTAAAGAGGGTATATTTTTATTTGTTACCTCCTTAGAACTCATTTAATCCTAGTAGATACAAGTCCGTTTGAGGCGACGTTGAATGCTACACATGGCAACAAACCTCGTTTAAATGAACCTCACATGGCTTCAAACAAAAGTAAAGAAAGTATTTTTTTTTTGGTGTGAAATTTTTTGATTGGTTGAATGCAATCAGTTCTACCGTTCGAGTTCCAGGCGATGACAGGCCGGCTAACACACACACACACACACACACAGACAGACAAAAGACACAAATCACATAAAAAATTCAAAAGCATTGATAAGAAAATGAAATCTTGACTCAAAGTGGCGAGACAAATAAGTTCATAATTATTTAGTTTTAGATCAAGCAGAATGCGATTTTCCGCGATCTTTTTGAAATCCGCCCTTATTCTTTTTAATATAAACTAACATATGATAGTACTTCGTTCGTAGTTTATCCTACTACCCTATCGAATGTTGTAAGCTCCGCAGTTTTATGAAGTCCTAGTACACAAGGTTATTTCCCAAGCGACGTTGGCTGTGCGTCGCGGTCTGCCGCGTCGTTGCCAGCTTTTCAGTCACAACCCAGTACCAAGAACGTTTTCGCTGTGCCCGATCGTTGGAAGTCAGACAACTTCTAGGTTCTGTTGTCAGGCTAGACACTAGGAGAACATAAGTTTGTGAAGTAGTAAAATCTGATTCTCGTATGGTAACGTGTGTTGTGTGTTATCATTAGACATTACAACTACCGACGAAAGAATCAATGAGGTTATTTCACAAAAAAAACTCCATCTTTCGTTAATATTTACTTTTAACCTTTAACTTTTCCGTTGCGTCACGAATTTTTTTTCTGATTTATCTCCTATGTACACTTTTTTTTTAAAACGCCCATCTACGAAAAAGTTATTGAACTATTGAGTTTTTAATAGTCCTTGAAAATGTATGTTTTTTGTTCCATTGTTGTGGATATTATCTAGTTTCATTCAATATCTTTATTCTTCCTCCTTATCCTTACATAGTATAAAATAAAGTCGCTTTCCGCGTCTGTCTGTATATCTGTCTATCCGCTAACTCCTCCTAAACCACGCGACGGATTTTGATGTGATTTTCACCACCAGTTAGATATTTTTTCACGGAAGGTTTATGTATATAATAGTACCCGGAGCGAAGCGAGGGCGGGTCGATAGTTGTAAATAAAACTAGACTGTTGTTTATGATAGTTATTCCAGTGCAATAGCTTTTAAAGTCTTTCGTGCCCGGGTAAAAATGTTTAAAATAACAGAAGAGCTGCGATACGAGTGCGAGTGAAATAGAAGTACGAACCCGAACGTCCTTTTAAGAGCTATTGTAAACACCTTATTTTGAAACTTAACCTGGTTGATATAAAAAAAATATTACACCGTCCAAGTTACCTTTTCAAACCGGGTCAGAAATTTGATTCCTTGTGGCGTTTCCCAAACGCTCGAAAAGTTCTCTTCGATGGTGTTCCCTATGGACTCCCGTAGAGAGTTGGTCTTCTCTTGAAAGGCCTGGTAGTCTTTGTCAAAGTCGTTGTTCCTGTAGTCCAGATAGTCGTACTGGCAACTGGTAACGGCCTTTTTTGCTTCTTCAAAAGCGTGCACCGCTTCTTCTAAGTCTGTAGGAGGTGATGTCAAGTAGGTATACACAGTAGCAATGACACCATGATTCTTGCCACCGACTTCGATATATTCTATGTACCTATTCGGCACTAAATAGGCTATTCCTAGGACTCCTATGAGGCTGGTTTTTATTTAACGCTTTTTAGTAGGTTTTTGAAGACGGTTTTATTTTTTGTTAAAATTTTTTTTTTTCGCTTTTTAGTGATGCACCTCTTATTATTATGTGATAAACTAAAGCACATAAACATCACATTAAGAAACAATAGCCTAATACCAATCTCTCATCACCCTTAACAAAATTTCGCTGCCCAAGATGCAGGGTCGTTAATCATTGAGGAGTTCTCCCGGTACTTCACCATCAGTTGCACTTCACCATATGTTTTATAATGAGTATAAAACTAGCTTCAAAGCTTCATAGTCTTAATAAAGAAATCTCATTGCTGGCGTCAAACACTTACGACTAAGCCAGTTCCGGTGGTCACCTCTGGTCTTCATCATCAGTTCCTCGTCGCCAAGAGGTGCTTTTGTAATGCAATTTCTTAAGATCTTGCAGGTAATACCAAAATTGCTGTATGTGTGCCTATAACTTTTGAGAAGTTCCCTCAATTTCTCATGGATTCCATCATCAGATTCTGATTTCGTGGCAATGGGACCACCTCGGAAGTATACCCTTTCAAACAAAAAAAGAATTTTCAAAATCGGTCGACAATTGACGGAGTAATCGCGTAACAAACATACAAAAAAATTTTTCGGAATTTATGTGCGAAATATAATTTCTAAAATTTACCATGAGCTTTTCGGTGAAGGAAAACATCGTGAGGAAACCTGCACACACCTGCAAAGCAATTTGACGGTGTGTGTGAAGTTCCCAATCCGCACTGGGCGCGCGTGGGAACTATAGCCCAAACCCCTCTCGTTGTGAGTGGAGGCCTGTACCCAGCAGTGGGACGTATACAGGCTGGATTATTATTATTATTTTATTATTAATTAATTACTTTAATTGTGTTTTAAAAACGTTTCACCTTCTCCGAGCAGAAGCCCTTCCATCCTCTTCGCAAACAAATGATTATAGTCATCCATTAGGTCAAACATAGATATTATCTTCTTGATCCTCTTGCAGAACGTATCAAACTTCCCAAAGACGTAGTTCTCAGAGAAACTGAACTGCTCAGTATCGGGGAGGAAGACCTGGTCCTTGACGAAGAGATAGGTGTCTCTATAGGTCTTGTTGAGGTTGAGGCAGTGGATGAGTTTGTCGCGTACCAGGGTGCGGTCCTGGGACCAAATTGTTTCCTTGAAGCGGCAAGTGATGTACTGTTTGCAGGTTTCTATCATTTGGTTTGTGATCTGTGAGAAAAAGAGTTCTGATTAAAGAATTCACAAATATTTTTGATTTTCATAGGACTGTCGAAGATATGTATGTAATAAAGTTTTTCGAATGTTTTTTGTGTCAGAGGTGTACTCTCAAGGACGTTTAATTTGTAAGTAAACATTATTTCAGATGCGGTATTTAAGAAATATGTAAGTAATGTTTGAGCAAAATTGAGTAATGGCAGTTTTTTCATTTATTTACAATCGAAAAGTTATCGTTATTAATAAACAACTAGAATATCTCCTGCAACTGCTAACATCATAGTTTAAAATCTACTCACACCCATAGTCTATAGGAATATTACGTGACTCGAGTATCGATTATGTACTAGATTTTTTTAATCTGTTTAATTATTTTCTAAAATCGATCAATCGCTAGAAAATAATCGATAGTATCGATAAATCTGTTATTTAGATTAGTTGATTAGTAGTTAACAAAATCAGTAAATAATCGATTAATCGAATCGATATCTAACATCCGTAATAGTATTTTCATAAAAAGCTTACCTTAACCATTAAAGAAGAAATCCTCTCCGACGTATTATAGAACTGCGATACGCTGTGAATCAGTCTGACGGTCTGCAGCAAACTGATTATGGAGTCCTTGATCTTCACAGGGTCATCCAGGTAGAGGGAGTGGCAGCACTTCTCCATGGCTTGGATGAACTTAGCATTGTCTTTGGCCTCGTTGTAACAGAAGGTTATTTTGTGGTCAGTGTCGCGCCAGAGCTTGATGACTTTGGAGTTGGCCAGTTGGAGACAGGTCAGGGTTAATTGAACTTCGTGATCCTAAAATATACAAATATGTGACGTTCTCAATATAAAGGGACCTTATGGCGGCAGGCGGTTACGCCGTTTTTAAAACTGTTACCATAGTATTCGTATAGTTACAAGAATAAGAAGAGCGTAACTGCCTTCCTCCATAAGGTCCCTTTATATTGAATACGTCACATATTATTTTTATCGCATTGTAGAGATGGGGACGCGCGGTTGCGTCGCTCCAAATTGCCGCACTTTAGGGAACAATTAAGTTAATATAAATTAACAAAAAAAAATATCCCGACGAATTGAGAACCTCCTCCTATTTTTGAAGTCGGTTATTAAAATGCGTAGCTAATATAGCAAGTGCTACGAACGTAGACCTACGAGCTACGGGACTGCTATAAATGATTTAATATGGCTGGATAAATCACTACAAGTATAAAACAAAGTCGCTTCCCGCCGTCTGTCGATTTGTGTGTATGCTTAGATCTTTCAAAGTACGCAATTGATTTTAATATGGTTTTCACCATCAGTTAGATATTTTTTCACGAAAGGTTTAAGTATATAATAGTACCCGGAGCGAAGCGCGGTCGCTAGTTATTTAATAAATTAATTTATTGAATTTAGTTACTATACTATAGACAAACATTATTTGTACATATTCAAACAGATATATAATGTATTTGTAATCGCGTTCTCAGGAAACAGCTCTAACGATTTTTAAGAGTTTTTTGGCTCAAAAAATCGAACTGTCAAGGTGTTATCTTCGGAAAAATTCGGTTTCGACTCAAGCGCCGCTCAATTTATTTATTTATTTAAAATTTTCCAGGTACTCTTGACATAAAGAAGATAGCCATGACATACAAACCTGTAAATATGACACCAGCTGCGAAAACTGGGCCCCCCTCTTCTTCCAATACTCTAACTCATCCTGCGGCCCGCTGGAGTCAACCTCACGACGCAGCTGCTCGCTCTCACTCAGGATCTGGTGTGAACAATGATCAGAACTGACGTATAGTACAAACACAATTAACATCACGTCGCAATGTCGCGGCGAACACATTGCGCACGCGACGAGCTCGTTGAGCAATCGCGTCGCTCGCAAATCGCCAGTGTGATAGATAAGGCCTTCGCTTCAGCGGCTTATGTCAATTTGAAAACTTATATTGTTCAGTTAATCAGTTTCAGTTAAATAAAGTTCAAAATCGTTAAGTTACCGTAATGCATCTTGGCTAAGCCCATGTACAATAATGTACGTAAAAGTAGATACGTACACTCAGCGGCTAAAATATCCGCCCACCCGTCTTTTGCTTATACAAGTGAAAATGAAAATGATTTATTAAGAAAAACTTAAGTTATGGAATAACAAGGTTTTGAGTCCTGCGCTAGGATGTCCCGTGTTGCAGGGCCCACTTAATCTATTTCAACAGGCGCAATTTATGTGCGGACAGATAGAATTAGTGAAAAAACTTAATAGTTTATTTAAACACTTATCTCGACTTATTAAGGTAAGCTTAATGCCCGTGGCTCATTGTTTGCAAAGACACAATACATAAGTAATAATGGTATTGAATGACGAACACAAGTTGGTAGAACAACATACATAAGACAATATTATATAAGTATAGTATAGAAAGGTTAGAATAATATATAACTTACTTGGGGTGGAGTATCTTGGTTCCCTCAACGCACTGCTACCAGTAAATTCTATTCTAAAAGTGTTAAGAAATGTTACCTACTTTATAAATCAGACTGTAACGTCAAGAATACTTAACCAATTTGAATGCAGTTTATAGTGTTTTGCAGTTAGTTACCTAGGTCCAAAATGGTACAAATAATTCTAAAAGTTGCAGTATTTTTCAAAATGACACTTGAAATTCATATCGCTTTACGATTTACGGATCTTTTGGGCTTCTTTAGGGGGTACGTATCATAATATACATATAAATTTAAAATACATACGGTTGGAATACATAAAGTTAAAATACCGAAAATCAAAATGAAATGTATCAAAATATATATAGTTATTTAACATAAGTTCTAAACTCATAAAATTGGAATGCATAATGGTCAAAATACATAACAGTTACAATTCATAATGGTTTTCAACTCTTAAGCTTGGAATGCATAATAGCATAATAGTCAAAACGTATAACAGTTAAACTTCATAATAATTCTAAACCCATCCCGACCCGTGGTACATCTGCTATGTTCAACTGACCAATAATTTCTATTTGAATATCAAATTAAACTGAGTCGACGGAGCTCCGCTTTCGCGGAGCTCCTACTTCTCTATGTTTTGGCCCTTCGGGCCAGTTGAAAAGCTAACATAACCTAAACCTACTTCATATTTATGATACAAATTTTGACCATTATGATAAACGTAGTTTCTGGATTTTGATTTTTATTCCTTGTAACTATTATATTTCTCGATAGTATATATTTTGAACGTATACATTTTAAAGATAATATGCATTTAGTCAGTATGTATTTCGACCATTTATGAATTTGGACTGTACTAATTTGGAATATGTACTTTATGAATTTGGATTGTTATACCTTCCAACTATTATATTTTATGATTTTATATATTTTGAACGTATACATTGTAAACTTATATATTTTGATTGTATGCATTATAATACCTACCCATTCTTTAGGAGAAGTTACGACCTTTGAAAAGATTTTTTATTCGCAATTTAGGACCTTATTGTAAGGTAAGGACGTTACTGTCTGGTTTAAGAAGTAACATTTGTTAAAACTTGTATGAGCAAAAGACGGGTGGGCGGATATTTATGCCGCTGAGTGTAGCTATCGTAACCTTATTAATAAATATAATAAATTAATTCCTTAATAATAAATAATACTAGTTTGTTCCTTGCAAGCGTGTGTGAGATTGTCCAATGTTTATATCCCTTCTTTTTCAGAAGTCGGGTAAATGTTAAAAAAAGTTGCGTTAATTCGAATATTTTTAAATTGCAATTTACTCATATTCCGAGAAACGGTCAATTAATCTTATGTCGATTTTTCACCAACAACAGACGATTAGAGTGTTAACAGCTGTCAAAATGTCAAATCGTTTGGTGAAATTTTGTATTTCGAATTACTTATGCACGAAGATTATGAGCGACAAAGAATACCTTTCCGCACGAGTGAGATGAAAATAGTTATACATATAGCGGTTGATGCATAGACTTTGAAAAGGTATCCTTACATGACAATGTAGCTTTCTTTATGACAGACGAAACAGCATGAGAAGCGACGTTATAACAAAAAATGGTTTTGTAGTAGTACTAGAATTTGCATTTCGACGTGCATTATTCTTTGGCGTGCATATTCTGAGCGAAAAAGACGGCCTATTCGATCGAAAGAGATAGAAACAGTTTTTTTTAAAGAAAATGCACATGCGCCGTCTAGCTCAAAAGCAGAGCTTAAAGGGATTCCGGGAATCCGGAGGAAAGTACTAGGAGTGCATATCGAACTAAGAGAGACACATCGCTGAAGCACACTAGTAAGAGCTCCTGAATGCACACTGCACGAGTGCATACAGCTTAATATAACCTCACGACCCCGCAACCTTCAAAACACTCTTAGCTTCTTGTAGTTCTACAGATGCCAATTAATTCAAATCGAAGACAAAATTTCAACGGCCGACAAAGTCAACCCGACGCGAGTTTATTTCTACCGTTTTCGAGATAATTAATTATCAACATTCAACGTGTGTTTGTTTGTTTCCTTGTTCTCGGAGAAGCTGAACGGATGGCCCAACTTCAATAAACATTCATTAGATGCATTTTAGCGACGCGAACCTAGTGAAGGTTCTCAAAATGAAAGCAAAATGACGAATTCAAAAATAAATACTTGGTTACTAACATTATCAAAAAATCAAATAAAAAAATATTGTAAGCACTGGTTTTTCAATCTCCAGATTTGTCAGATACATTTTAGCTCTGTCATTGTCTTTCATACGACTTAGAAAAGGAAAGCGATAAGTTTAAATATCAGATAGTTTAGTAGGGGATTGAAAAAATCGAGCCAAAGAAGACTAGAAAAAAAACCGAGACAATGTGAAATTCGCGTCAAATAAAATAATTTGGGAAAGTTATCCAACAACTTATTGCCCGTCCAAGACAGAACCAACCTCCATGACCTTCTTGATCCACTCGTTGACTCGCTCTTCCAGCACGGTGATGGTGGTCGGGTTTTTGGTCATCTCTTTCAGCTGGCTGGGATCTGTCACGTTAGCCATATGCGCCTGCCCATCCTCAAATAGGTTCACTTGGTTGCATACGTCTTCGCATACTGTTTTGAAGGAAAAAATACAGATCTTAGAGTCGATTTTTCAATCTCCAGACCAGACTTTGTGTTCGATTTTTAGCTGTCCTTTTCTATCACAAGAAAGAAAGTGATAACTTAAACCGTCAGATAATTTTATAAGATTGCAAAAATCGACCCTTATTCTTTAAATGAGCCTATATTATAGAGTCAATATATTCAAACGAATTACATGGTTACAAAAACACAGGCAGTATAGTTTAAAGGATAGAAAATCATAATCGTACAACTGAAATGTTGATTTATACAAATAAGAAATATTCTTTATTCACTACTTTTTACTTCACTATTTATTGTTTAAGTTTATTTATGTTTATATCTATTTATTTATGTATATTTTGTTATTGATTTCATTTATTAATACTTTTAGTTTGCACCGCCTGCCAGTTTTTGATGTTTATTTTTAATCTTCTCTTCTTTGTAAGGTTGTCTGGAAGAGATCGCTATTTAGCGATAAGACCGCCTGTTGACTCACTATGTAACACTTCTCTTGTTGTATTTCTTGTTGTTGCTGTATGTGGTGTTCAATAAAGAGTTATTGTATTGTATTGTACTTTCTATTTTTCAATCCTCACCTTTCAAAGCGCTGCAGAACGACCTCAGCCCCGGCAACAGCTGGTTCTTCACGATGGGGAACCTGGTCTCATCCTCGTCTCCATCCGAACTGGGATGAGCAAGGGCACTCATGTAGACGTGTTCCATGACCCGCTCTATCGCCGTTACTAGCCCCACTTTCTCCGCGTTCAGGATGCCACAGAATCTTGAAACAAAGGGGAATGGAAGGTTTGATGTAGTTAATTTATTGATGAGGAAAGATGAAGTGAGGAAGTTTTATACAGGTAATAATGATTAATTCCTTTTAGTGGAGCATAATAAGTACTGAGTCAGAAAAGGGATTTACACTAATGCAGCATCTCAAAGGTAATCCTCTACAATGTTTATGTTGTGCCTTAAAATACTAGTGAATACTTACCTTATATATTAAAACAAAATTATATTGCGAGGAGAACGGTCAACGTCAAAGATATATATGTTTACATTCTTTCACCTTACTTCATTGAAATAAGGTTAAAATATGAAAACATGATCTTTCACGTCGACTGTGGGTAGAGGAGTTAAGATGAAACCTTCTATTAGAGTTGGCTTAAATTTATAAATTTGGCTTAAATTTAAAATACAAAACCAGGTATAAAAAACCAGGTAGAAAAGAATAACCACCTTCACGTCTAAACATAATCAATATATGTTAAACGTTGGCTTAAATAACTTTAGCTCAATCCGCAAAACAATGAGTTCAATACTTACAAATCTTTGTGAAACCCTTCTTCAGGCAACTGCTTACTGACATTAATCCTGAACATATAGATACACACTCCCGTAAACTTGACATCCCATCCGTCAGATAGGAACAGCTTCCGTTTCCACGTGATCTGGGGTGGCGGCTGCTTGCCCTGGCCTTGTTGTCGAGGCTTCGTACCCTCGACAGGAGCCCTGGGTTCCACCTCCTCCACGTCCTGGTAATACCAGAGCAGCTTGTTCCTCATGTGAGGGAGGAACAGCTGGTTTATATCGTCCAGCTATAACAAAATTGCAACTAAACCGTTATGGTATGATGCGTTACTATTGTTATTTGCTTATACACGTTTATATATTGTAAAATAGTAGGGTGTCAATATCATTCCTAATTCTGATTGGTAGATGTTGCTATTTGGCTAATTTTGAGTAATGAATATCATGCAGTAGTTTTCGTCTTCACGATTCCATTATTACATTCGACCTGCAAGGTTTTAATTAACATGAGCATTTGTCTTTTGTTTTGGAGATCTTCTGCAATTTATATTTATTCATAAGTTGGTTTGAAAATATCAATAACTGGTGAAACGCCTTTAATTATTAAGCAAACTATTTAATAGTTATTGATAGCTCCTTTCCCCATGACTTCTTCGGCTTCTTTTGTTTTTCACGTGGCTTGCATATTATAAAAACGTTAAAGATTTTTGCAGAGAAAGTTAAAACGTCTGAACTCTACCATGTTCCCTTCGAAGACGTGGTCCATGATGGAGTGCCTCGGGAGCCCCGTCCCGTCTATCAGTAGCTGGAAGGTGAACTCCAGCCGGGGGTCCATCTCCCCCCTCCTTGCTTTGCGCTCGCATTCTTCCCGCCTTTTCTGCGAACAAAAATACCCATCTTCATTTGTTACATGATCGTTTAATCGCTATAACGGAGATGCCAATTCTGGGAACTATCCAGTTAAAAGGTACCAGGAAATAAGAAACCGCGAAGAAGATAATTGCAATGTCTCGATTTAAAGATATCGGACAAGCACCTGCAAAATATCCATAACATCTTCCTCTTCTTCCTCACTTTCAGCTTTTAATCCACACACAAACATGATTAGCTTGTAGCTCGTTCGAAGAATCACAGAACACTGCAGCCGATCATGATCTGACAGTATATTGACGTCTGATGGATAGTTCGAGAAATTGCATTTAGCAAGCGAAACTGGTTTGAACCGCCGGAGTTTCTGACTAATGACTTTCAAACTTGTGTTCGTGTTTTTATTCTTGGAATTAATTTTGTCAAGACAGTCTCTGTGAAACGTCTAGAACGGTTTGCGGTGGGTGAAACTATTGTTGTAAAATGCAAATTATTTAGCGGACAAGTAGCGGGTGTCATTATACGGGAGGGAGTGGTACGGCGTCGCGCTTGCTTTGCTTAGTCTCGTCGTGAAAGGCACGCAATGCTCTGAAATTGATTGCGTTTTAATTAATACCAGTGTAGTAATTTTTTTTGCGTTATGCGTAGTGATTCAGTGGCTCGTTTACCATGGAAAAGGTAAGAAAATTAGTGTTTATTAGAAACGATCGATGTTTTGATATGTATAATCAAGCCATTGCTAAAGTTATAACATATATAAAAAAAACTTGGGATTTGGGTGAATTTCAGGGCGTTTCAACCGCCGTCATTAGTGTCACCAAATATATCGACGAAATCAGTGACACTACAGCAACTGCTGATGCTGATAGAAACTACATTCCCGGTTCTTCTTCTGTTTACATCAGGAGTTGCTGGTAGGTGTCATTGATTTCGTCAATATCTTTGGTGACACTAATGACGGCGGTTGAAATGCCCTGAAATTCACCCATTTATATTTTGATCAATTCAGTCTTCTCTTTGTTTCAATGCCGAAAAACAAATTATCTTTGGATTTAAGGTTTAGATGTATATATGCCGTGCGAAGCCGGGGAGGGTCGCTGGTATACATACAATTCCAAGATGATTCGAGTGTAAAGACGAACGTTTCAAAATGCTGAAATATGCAACATCTGTGATTGCAAATGTGCCAACTCTGCGGACCAAGAGATAGAACGCCTCTATGCTAGCCATTGTACCAACTGCTGAATCCCTGAACCAGAACTTACAAATAATTTTGGGTATTTTCTAGACTGCGCTTTCCAACAAGAGTGAATGAAAGTTATGGAAGCGTATGCACCAGGAAAACATGGGATTTGAGAAGCCAAAGACATAGTGTACTGTTCCTAATATGCACCTTATCACTATTATGTTAGAATACATTAAAGTATCCAGTTCAATTCAGATTCAGTGCAATCAATTTAATAAAAAATAACAATGCCTGCTTATACGCAATGTTGTCGTTAACTAATCTACTTTGTTGTTAATTAGCTAAAATGTTAAGAAAAAGATACTGGCCGCGAACTCTTCGAATTAAAATTTGAAAATTAAAAATAATGTTGTATGTCTTTTGTTTATTGCTACATTCGAATCCAATGTTACAGTTAATTCGTGTGTTATTAGATTAAATTAATTTTGCGATTGCGTCGGAACGAGGGATGGATGAACGAAATTATTTTATCTTGATTTTAATATACAGTTAATTTATAGAAAGAAAGTCGCATTCTTATAAATTTGCAAAGTATAAATATCGTGAATGCTTAATTTTTTTTCCTAAACGGCAACACTTTTGTTTACATTTTTTCAGTGAAAATAAAAGTTTAGGTAGGTAGGTATGTACCACGTGGTGGGTAGTGTGCGCCGCAAAGAAATTCCAGCGATGGCCTCTTTTTGTCATGAATACATTGCAAATGTAGAAATTAACAGAGAACTCGGTGGTGCGAGGGTGCGGGGGTGTGGGGGCAAACGCAAGAGCTACACGGCGCAGTATCAACAAGTTTAGTATACTAACCGAAGATTGCAGAGCATACATTGGGTTGAAGCTAGAAAAAAAATCCTTGATACGTCACGTATCTTTTACAGCTCTTTCCTTGGGAATGAAGAAAAGATGCAAAATGTTTTTTTTTCTTCCTTCTAATCTCCAGTTAGTACAAAGCTCATTGGGGAGTACTAATCAAATCCAATTCTGTTCCTAAACTGTTCAAATCAGTTTTTGTTTATTCAGGTGCTATGCGGGAAGATAAATGATTGGATTATCTTCGTGAAGGTTAAATGAAGGTTCAATCGACAGCGTATGACTAAGATCTCATAAACAACCAACAGTTTAAAACATCGGAAATGCAACGTACATCACTCAAATATAACTTTTATCGCGAGCACGTAAGGTGCAAGTCTGTTGATTAGCACGGACTATTTCACGGACTACGAGCAACTAGGGAGTTCTTTAACTTTCAATTACCTATATGTGCAAACAGGACGGGTGTACTTTTCAGTGCACCATCAGATTGCAGTAAGGATGTGTTCACATTAGAATGGTATGTTTGTTAAATCTAGTCGCGCCCGTCGTTTACACACACTTTTGCATTTCTGTATGCTCATTTCCGTGTGTGATCAAACCATCAAAACACTGATTAACTCACCTACAAGAATGACTTAAAAATAATTTACAAAACGAAATAATAGCAATAATAATCCGGGCCGGGTGAGATATAAACTAGAGGCGCTTTGTGTCTCACTCTGCTAGGGTGACCAATCGTTTGGAAAACCACTTTTAGGATTTGTAATCCATGTAATTTTCAAATGTTATAATCAGAAAGTAAGCTTGTTGGTTTGTCCGTTTATCACGCATTGACATAGAGATACAACTTGGCAAAAGAGAGTTTTACGAGATGACAGGTGAAATCACAATATTCTCAACTGTCATCAACCGCATTAAGCATCAGATGTTGGATAAAACATGAATCATGTTGCACAACAATCTCATATTTTTACCAATCTATAAAGCTATTATTTTATTTATTAATAATATAAAAAGTAGTGCAATGGGTGATACTCTTAAAGAGCTGCTGTCTTAGCTAATGTGTAGTACTCATACTCGTAATATGATTTAAGTAGTTTCATGCTATATTATAATTAAATGATGGATGTTACTTGTAAAATGAAGTAAAAACGGTCATAAGCTGTTTTTAACGGTAAACGAATTCTACGCGAACGAAGTCACAGGCAAAAGCTAGTTAATGATAACATATATTGCATATCCGTTTATTGTTTTTATACAGTTGCTGAAAATAATTAACTGTACCACCTTCGATGTTAACTCGCAAGATAGATTTAATGTCACCCTCTACACATGTTAAGAAAGGGACCAATTAACCTGTTACTTCTTTGGGGTCTCAAGCTCGTTGCCCTTTTCACTTTAAATTAAATACGTAACAAGCCTTCTGTCATTGCATTAAAGTATACCGTTGTGGACTTATTTTTTACAGAGTCTAATCGAGGTGTAGGGTTCCGTAAATTATTTTACACGAGGCGCACGCAGGATTTTTAGTGACTCGGTACTAGGATAACATAACACCTGAAGAGGTCGCCGCATGCACCTCAAACTGTTTAAATTAAAAACAGTGACATCTAAATTGTGAAATCTGTCGTACTATCTGACCTGTTTTATCCCGTATATTTGCAATAAAGTTGAAGAAGCGGGACAGTCGTTCGTGAACTATTCACATTTTGAGTCAGATTGTGTTGTATGTTAATATTCATTCGTGTAAGTAAGCAAAGTATTATATAGCGTGAATCGCTTGGTATTGACATAAAGGCAATGTTCTCGAATGACCTTGACTGAACAAGAAATTAATTTGAATAAGAAATAAATAAATAGCAGGGACAATCTCACGCAAATTGACCTAGTCGTAAACTAAGCTCTAGGTTTGTACTATGGGTACTAGGCAACGATATACATACTTACATACTTAAATATATAGAAAACATCCGTGACTCAGGAACAAATACTCGCATTCATCACACAAATATTTGCCCGTACCGGGATTGGAACCTGGGACCGCTAGCTTCGTAGGCAGGGTCACTACCAACTAGACTAACCGCGTCGTCAATTACATTTTAGTAAAATTATAAGCTACACTCGAATAGCGTAGCAGCTCGTAGCAATGTGCTACAAAAGCGTAGACCTACGATTTTCGCGTTCGTGCCTAAATAATAGATTCCATTTGATTTCTAAACTGTGCGTGGTTTGTTTGATAAGAAATGAAAATAAAGCAAAATATATGTACAACAAAGAAATATAAAAACAATCTTATACAAATAAATTAAGATAAAGGCCGTGAGGGCCTCCATTCTTATTTGTTTTGGCTATGGTCTCTATTCAATTAAAACATATAGTGAAAACAATTTTATCACATTATTTTACCTTAAAACACCAAATCTAACAATAAAAACTGAACGCACCACAAGTAACAGTGCTAACCCAAAACTCTTGAAGGCTGATTTTACATATTTCAGTTGCTTTTCCTTATGTATTATTTTCCTCGGTTTAGTGAGGTGATAGATTTGTGTTACACATGGCTGCAAAGTTGTTTTAGTCTCATGTGTCGCAACACTCGCTAAGCTCAGGATTCTATTTTTAAACCACTCGCTTCACTCAGGATTATATTTCAACCCTAGAATCCATTCGCTAGCTCGTCTTTCAATTCCACACTTGCGGTTAAAATACAACTTTGCGCCCTTGTATAACGAATAACTGGTTTTTAACCCCCGACGCAAGAAGAGAGGGGTGTTATAAGTTTAACGTGTCTGTCTGTGTATCTGTCTGTGGTATCGTAGCTCCCAAACGGATGGACCGATTTTCGTTTAGTTTTTTTTGTGTCATAGATAATTTTATCCCGAGTGTTTTTAGCCATGTTCATTGAAAATCTTTTCAGCCGTTTGAAGATCATCAGCTCTTTTCTAGTTGATGAGGGGATCTGATTTTTTAATTCTTGAAATCTTCTAGTGACGAAGTCCCTCCAGTGAAAATGTACGTGCTCGGAGCCCGTTGAAGGTTTTGCTCATTGCTCAGCAGGTTTTTAGGCGCTGATATCGGGGGTTTTTAACTCGGTTAGTTATTTATCCCAGCCGAAAAATTCACTTTACTATTATAAAATTTCAAAATTTCAACGTGACGTATTATCACGTTTTGGTTATCACTGTCTCTAAAAAATACAATGAGACGTTCAAAAACCAACTTCATCAAAACGGTTTTTTCAATTTAGTTCAATTAAGTTTTTGCAAATAAAATTAGTCACACCACGTGAATGTTGAGCCACTTGCTAACATTCTTAATTCGGTCGGATTGTCAAATCGTACATGGTATGTTACTATTGGAATTTGACGATTTGACAACCCGACCGAATTAAGAATGTTAGCAAGTGGCTCAACAATCCCGTGGTGTGACTGTGCTAAATTAAATAGACAGAAACGCGACAAAATCGGGACCCCTACATACAGACTCATAACTCTTAAATACCTCAACGGACTTTCACCAATCTCTCGGTCTGGTCATCTTTCAAAACAAAAAAACTGTATCGAAATCGGTCCATCCGTTTCGGAGCTACAATACCACAGACAGATACACAGACAGACACGTTAAACTTATAATACCCCCCTGTTTTACGTCGGGGAAAAACTAAAAATAATAAATAAATAAGATCAAAGACAATCTCACACAAATTGACCTAGTCCCAAACTATGCTCTAGGCTTGTACTATGGGTACCAGGCAACGATATACATACTTATATAGAGAAATACATACTTAAATACATAGAAAACCTCCATGACTCAGGAACAAATACTCGCGCTCGTCACACAAATATTTACCCATACCGGGATTCGAACCCGGGACCGCTTCGTAGGCAGGGTCACTATCAACTAGACTAACCGCGTCGTCATAATATATCGGTCATACTCCGCACTTATAGCGTAGGTAATATTTTATTAATGAGTTAACCCCCTTTCGACCATTACGCCCTTTCAACTGTGACGCGTTAATTTATTATAAATATTTACTTGGCTAAAATTATCTTAAAATGTCAAAAGATATATTATTATATTAATTAAAAGTTTTTGTATTAAATATCATTCATTATTGGCATGTTAAATTAACTATGTAATTTATATTAATCTTATTATAAAATACAAATTTTCATTAAATTGGTGGTATTTTGATATTAGAATTTAATCAGCTTATAAATAACAACGTTCCTTATAAATATGACAGTTTACATTAAAAAATACTCACAAAATTATTAATTGCTCTTCCAACCATAACTAAATCCATTTTGACAGTATTTATAACACCTTTAACTATTAAAAACAAATATATATCTAATTTCAAAACCCCACACGTTTGCTCGTTCACCTGATAACTAGAAAATGATACGAGACATTATATAAAAGCTAGAATTAGTTCAACGAATACCAACATACACACAAAAACAAATTCTTTAGAACAAGCATGACTTGTGAAAACCGCCTAACAATCTGTACCAACGACTGCTTCAATTGATAACCATCCCATTTGCTTATACCCTAGTACTAGAAATAAAAAACTCGTTTAGTGCGTGCGAAAGGAATGCAGAGACTAAACGAAACCACATTGGGTATCGTTTATGGTTCCACATGCCTAGATGGTATCACGCTGTCTCACTGAATATAGTGGCACTTTGCACGAAACCGTAGTAAAAAGTTTCATGTGACCTTCATATTGGAAGGGTATGTTCGAGATCATACGTTATTGTTATTTATGGCTCTGATATAGTTTAGAACATTATACTTGTGGTGTCCAAGGATAAAAGAGCACAAACGAATAAGCGTGAACCAACATGTGATTTTATCACGAAAAAAAAAAGTTTTTTTTTGCATAAGGTTTACAATAAGAAAAAAATAAAACCGTCTTCAAAAACCTACTAAAAAGCGTTAAATAAAAACCAGCCTCATAGGAGTCCTAGGAATAGCCTATTTAGTGCCGACTAGGTACATAGAATATATCCAAGCCGGTGTCAAGTAGGTATACACAGTAGCAATGACACCATGATTCTTGCCACCGACTTCGATATATTCTATGTACCTAGTCGGCACTAAATAGGCTATTCCTAGGACTCCTATGAGGCTGGTTTTTATTTAACGCTTTTTAGTAGGTTTTTGAAGACGGTTTTATTTTTTTCTTAAAAATTTTTTTTTCGCTTTTTAGTGATGCACCTCTTATTATTATGTGATAAACTATAGCACATAAACATCACATTAAGAAACAATAGCCTAATACCAATCTCTCATCACCCTTAACAAAATTTCGCTGCCCAAGATGCAGGGTCGTTAATCATTGAGGAGTTCTCCCGGTACTTCACCATCAGTTGCACTTCACCATATGTGTTATAATGAGTATAAAACTAGCTTCATAGTCTTAATAAAGAAATCTCATTGCTGGCGTCAATCACTAACGACTAAGCCAGTTCCGGTAGTCACCTCTGGTCTTCATCATCAGTTCCTCTTCGCCAAGAGGTGCTTTTGTAATGCAATTTATTAAGGTCTTGCAGGTAATACCAAAATCGCTGTATGTGTGCCTATAACTTTAGAGGAGTTCCCTCAATTTCTCATAGATCCCATCATCAGATTCTGATTTCGTGACAATGGGACCACCTCGGAAGTATACCCTTTCAAACAAAAAAATAATTTTCAAAATTGGTCCACAATTGACGGAGTAATCGCGTAACAAATACAAAAAAAAAAAAAAAAAGCATCATACAGACGAATTGAGAACCTCCTCCTTTTTTGAAGTCGGTTAATAAAAAGAAACGCAGATAATACCAACAGGAAGTTAATTTTTTTTCACGTTTTTCCATGATAAAAATTACATGTTTCACCCTTATTCATTTGTGCACTTCATCCATAAGGCCTTATCATTTTTATAACACGATAAAAAACAATTACATGCTTATCAGCGGCTTAACAAGACCAATCTAAAGAGTCTAAACTCTGAGGGTCTACTTTTATTACACTGGCGATCCCGATCAGCTCATTCCCACCATATTGCATGAACATGAGATGAACATTTCCAGCGGGAACGTTCCATTGCGGCCTGCATCCAACGACCTTGCAACCTTTATTAGGTCGTCTTCACCGTTCGTAATGCATCCCAAATAGCCCTTTCAAATAAAGGGAAAAGTTTCGCGCCCATGTCTGTCTTTTTCTGCCTGTGACATCGTAGTTCCCAAATGGATGGTCCGATTGATTAGGTTTATTTAAAAATAAAATAAGTGTAACCAGTTCTAAGCCACAGAATAAGTAGTTGCATAGAAACCGGACTATAAGGAAGAACAAAAGACGTACGTTTGACCTTTTTCTATTTATGACATTCATAACGAGTTAGAAAGATATGTCCTTAGGTATTTCGTTATCCTTCATGTTGTCACAAGGTTTTAAGACGTCAAATGGTTCGCGATATGTCAAAGTCAGCGAAGGTACTGAGTACTTACTACAAAATCAAAAAGTCACCCTGACACCTACCGACTTTTTGATCACGTCACGTCAGAGTAAATGTCAAGCCATACAAAACTGTCATTTTTAACACATCTTGAGACGGGGTGTCAGTCAAGATCAGTTTATTAAAACGAGCATAAGAATATCAGAGTTAATACTGAAAGTAGGGGTCTCAGTAATATCGGGAGTTATAATCTACTAGCTTTTGCCCGCGACTCTGTCCGCGTTGAAGTCGTTTATCGCTTCTCCCTTGGGACTACCAAACTTTCCGAGATAAAAAGTATCCTATATGTTAATCCAGGGTTGAAGCTATCTCCATTCCAAATTTCATCCAAATCCAGCGTGAAAGAGTAAAAAACTAACACACACACACACAAGCTTTTGCATTTATAATACTCGTATTAGTAGGATTTATTAGAGAGACGGTTACCTCCGTGTCATCTTCATCCTCTTCGAGGTCGTACCTCGCGAAAGCGACCCGCAGTTGGTTTTCAAAATGCTCTCGAGCCTCGGCTTTTTCTATCTCATTCAACTTATGCATCTCACTCTAAGTCAGGTTTTGCGGGAGATAATTATTACTAACGTGATTAGTGTTAGGTACTTTTTTTTATTGTGTTTATTTTATTTGTCTGGTTTTCGCTATGATCGTTATCTTTATAACTTTAACTGTCTTTATAATGGCGAATGTAACGAATAAGATCAGCTAATTATTATATAGACATAACATGACAAATAAATAAGAAAACTCTAGATAATGACCTATTTTGCCTGAAGTATAGCTACGAGTTATCTTTTTCAACAAATTATCTAGGTTATTATTAAAAACATTGCTAACTAACTTTATTTATTTCAAGTCTTTTATTTCTTCTCAGTAAATAATTGAAAAATATGTACCCGGACACCGAAATGTTACGTTTTATTTTTAGTTTAATTTAATTTTAGATTGCTAAATGGCAAAGTGGCCTTAATTGGGTGTTGCCAGCTCGTTAAAGCACGATTGTAAGTACACGCAGCTACACGGAGCACATAAAATGCAAAGGACAATAAAAATATTGTTGATTATCTAACCAAAAAAATATTGTTACTGATCGTGACGATTTATGACGAACGTAGCTTATCGCTGATTACCTAGTGATTTTACATGGATTTTACACACTCTTTGCATCGGTTGGAGCATATTTTAAATGTTTGATTTTATTTTCATGATGACATATATGATAAATCAAAGCACACGTTCATAAAATAATAAAACGTACCTACGACGTTTATTTACGCAGTTAAAATGTACCGCACAATAATTAAAATTGTTACACGAAATGTCACCGCGATACCATACATTTCCTAAACCATGAAGTCACAATTATGTTAATTTTCAATTGCTTTAGCTATCTGTACTATATTATTTAAAAGAGTATAATATCAGTTTTTTAATTAATATCGCTTTTTTAACACTTTTAATTAAATCCATATTACCGTACAAGCACTAAAGTTAAAATAATATATTAATTAAATATTTTTATCACTGGCCACAGAAATCCATGAAACAAACGAACACTGCTAAAAATATGTTTTGTTCGCTATTTAAAATTTTGACTGGCGAGGTGTGAAGTGTTGTATCGACAAAACAGGTAGTCAATATACACGTCGAGGAGCTTGGTAGCTTGGTAACACCCTCCAAATCAAAGGCACTCCATTGAAAAACCAGCGAGTTAAAAATTAAATTCTTAAAAATTGCCTATGTTATTTTGAATTGCGCTAGGTCAAATTCGAAATTCAAATAAGTGTTATTTTTTATGAAAAATGTATTTAGTTCCATTTTCGAAAACAGTTTCAAAGATATACTTTGATTTTAGAACTACAACTAATTATGATTGCAATAAAACATTGAGTATATTTGAAAAATTGTATTGACGTCGTGAAATTGTATTGGTTGATGAACGTTTATTTTTCCATTTCTCTTGCAAATCACTGTCATCACATTACTAGATATTTTGCCCGATTTTTAGAATGTAACCGGTACATGCGAGTTATAATCTACTGAACTGTTTGGTACTGCGAGCTACTAGGGCCACATACATGGCCAGGAGTCACGCCGCGCAAGAAGTGATTTGATGCTGGTTTTACGAGTTTCACAATATAAAATAGACAAGAGTATGGCCTTGAAGAACGGTCTGTAAAAAAGTTTCGTATAAAGAACTACATACTAAGATCGTAAAAAATTTAGGTAATCTAGATAATATCGAGGCAGTTGCGTGCGACATTGAAAAATAGGTCCCAAAGTGGTTCCGAGTTAGATCTCTTAAAGTAAAGTACTCAGTGACATTCGTGAGGCTAAAGGTGGGTCCACATTTGTGACATTTCATCGTAACATAGGTCCGTGACCGTGTCAGTAACGCGTGTCAGTACCGATTATGTGGACGGTATTTGTCATGCAGACAATGTGACCCATCATCAGTTCACATTTTTTAGCGTAAACAAGTCCTGTAGATGCCGCGTAGTCCGATCTGATGCCGCCCTTAGGGCTATTGTTTGTCAAAATCGGGCCATCCATTGAATCTCTACGAGACAATACGAGGAAACAAAGAACCAAGCAAACATGAGTTTAGATAACATACAAACATACACACAGCTCAAAAACATGAACCCTCCTTCTTCGGCGGTCAAAGATAAACAAAATACATGTGTAAAAACTGTTTTGTTTATCCGCTTTATTTTCGTTATTTTTTTTAAATAAGTTATTATGATAAGATTGATACGATTGTTCTAATTGCATTTAAAATGCAATTAAATTTAAAATTTGCTTTGGTAAAGTGAAAATAAAATTTCAAACTTAATAACTACTTACTTGCACACTTACATATTAACAAATAACCGTTTTTACTTACCTCTAAATCCATATCCACTACCATTATTTTTTCAGTCCTGTTACTCTCCAAGAAATAAAACGTTTTTTCGACCAATTAATATTTTTGAATAACAATCACATTCATAAACTATTAAGATTCATTTTAAAATCGCATTTGTAATTTAGTTACGTCAGTTCAGATCACTCCACTCAACTGATGCAATACGTTTCTTTTGATTTCTGTGATCCTGGTATCATGCAAACCAGTCTCTATCCCACTTTGTTAACCCATATCGTTTTCATATTGTAACGTTCAGGTAGCTCTTATTTACTTGAAATTAAGCATACCGATCGTTCAAAAGCAATATCGTTAGAAACAAAGTGAAATAGCAGGTCGACACCAAAACAAAACCACTCAAAGGTTTTATGGGAATATAAACCTAAATCAAAGAGTACTGTAAATTTTCAATTTTATGTTATGTTATTTACGCAGCTTGAGCACCTTTCCAGAGTCCTGAAATCCTAGTAAATTGCAATTCAATAACAACAAAAAGCTTAACTTGAATTTTATCAGTATGTGCCTGTGCAATG
The DNA here is from genome assembly GCA_963241965.1 of Tortrix viridana. Taxonomy (NCBI): domain Eukaryota; kingdom Metazoa; phylum Arthropoda; class Insecta; order Lepidoptera; family Tortricidae; genus Tortrix; species Tortrix viridana. The sequence continues at coordinate 3,636,996 of OY725171.1, read as the reverse complement.
GCCGGGCCAGAACTGACAAAGACAATAAATTTGGTTCAGAACAAAACGGAAAAAGCCTATTTCCATTCATATGAATTACTACGCAGGGGGAAGTTAATTTCATGTTATGCAGTTGGAATATATGGGTTATGGCGGACGCGACCTCTGACGGCACACAATCCTCATTTATGCTAACGGCACAGTCAACGGCTTGTTTTGTATATGTTCGTTGTCGTTTAGAATTTTTTGACAATATCGTAAGGTACAAGTGACCATTTAGCCCCTCATATGCGAAGGTACAAATCCTTGTCTTCATTTTGAAATTAATTCCTACCTTGTTATGAAGAACCAAGAATTTAGTAGTTGGGTACTAAATTATTGGTTTCTTTAAAAAGGTACCTAATTAAACCGTGTCCATACAGCTTAAATATATATTTATAAATTATGGTTGAAATTGGATGCCAAGTGTGATTTCATATATTTTTATCCAACTACGACGAAGTAAATAGGGTTATTAATAATCAAAACACATCACCAACACATATACAATCGGTACTTGACTAATGTCAAAATACCACTAAATCAAGCTTTTGAAAATAACACGGAAAAACTAAACTATCGCTTATTTTTTGTAATTTAGACGATTTTTAATTCGACGAAAACTTGAAGGAAGCTTGAAGGTTTTTTTATTACCTTAAGAGTCTAAGGTTTAGACAGACCAGGCAGACGTCCCTCCTGATGGTAAGTGGTCACCGCCGCCTGGACATTTGCAACACCAGAGGCGTCACGTCACTAATGCGTTGCCGGTCTCGAAGAAATTTAATGACACCCTTTTTAAAAAGCGCCATATTGTAGCGCATTGGGAAAATCTCAGCGGGAAGTTCATTCCAAGTTCTTACAGTATAGATAGATATTCTGAAATCAATCATGCTTGCTTATAGAGGTCGGTTTCAAAGGCATATAATACCTCTATTCCATATTCTAACGTAAGACTTAACGCTTAAGGTTTAAAATAAAAGTGTATTTATAAAATCACTATAAAAATGTGAAAATCGCTTAGCAATAAAAGGTAATAAAAGTCATACGAGACACTTTTTTAAACCTTACGCGTTAAGTATTACGTTATAAAATGGAATAGATGTATTCATTTGACTAGCACCTGTCAAATTTTATGTCGTCCAACCATGTTAAGCCCGCAGGGTTAAATGGAAAGGATGTTAGTTCGGCGACAACTCGAGTATTGTTGATCCGATGTGGATGCAGAAGAATAGTTACCAACATTACAGATCTCCTCGCTTCGTTCTAATGTAGAAAAGTTTGTCTAATAAATCGAACAACTTGAAACAGTATGGACCCTTGTATATTTAAGGTTATTTCATTTGTTAGACAGATATACTTGTATTTTATTTTACGACTAGTGAGGCGGGATTATACTTCATTTATCATAGATTGACGACGCTTTGTCGTGGATTGAAAACGCTATACCTATACCTTGCCTTAAGCCTAACTAAGTTACGAAAAGTAAGGTAACGGGAGCCTCCTAGGTACGATACGAGTGGGTGCAATGGAGATTTTTGAATTTATTGTTAGTTAAAAATGTTTTTTTTTTTGTTAATTTTAAACGCAAATTGTAGATAATGTTATCTAATAGGAAATTTCGACTATATTGGGAATGAAAAAAAAAGATTAACATTGGCCAAATGTATGAAACTCTCATTCTTCAGTCTAGTTTGGGGCCTTTTCATTATTATTATGATGGCAATGAGAAGATACGTGTACGCTAAATACAACGTGTCTTTCAAAATTATCCGTTCTGTTTCTACAAAGCAACCAATAACCAAACCATACATTTACGTGCCCCCATACACAAAAACTTTACCTTTCTTCGGCAGTCTGTTTTATAAGGCATTTTTTTTAATTAGGTAGTTACAATAACATTCTTCTCAAAATTGTATACGTATAAACACAGCTTAATTTTTGCCATGAGCTTGTTTCAATAGGGGTGCAGACGATTTTTTTTTATAGATTCACTCGTTTATGAATTTAAAATGCCTTAAAATAAATTTCGTTTTAAAATTTCCCGCTAAAACGCTAACTTCTGTCATGGCGTCGCTATGACGTCACGATCCTCTAAACACTAGTATATTCTAAAGTACTCTGTAGGCTTACGAAAATCTTGTTTCTTGGCAAATGTCAAAATGTTGTTTGTTTAGAGGACCGTGACGTCACGCGCTGTTTGCGGTCACGTGATAACGAGGATGAAGTATTTATTTTTGTAATATGAATTTAAAAGATATTATAAATATAATAGTCACGAGAGTGTGATATTCGGTAATTGTATATTATACACTACCGGAAAAAAATGTATTTATTTTCGTTTACGTGTCTACACCCCTATTAATATAACTTTAATATATAAAATGACGAATTAGCACAATTAAATAATAAAGTTAGTTAACGGTGATCATGAATTGCATTTCGCGCTTTCTTATGCCCAATAAAAACAATCAAACCCTAGTTAAGGACTTAAATAAAGAAAAGGCAATTTTTCCATTTTGTCACGAAAATTAGTCATACATTATGCAGGGTGAATTTGTAATAGTACACAGGAACCAATTTTTCTTACTCCCTGGTCAAAATTAAGTCTAACTATGCATGTGTTATAGTAATTACTGTATTTCTGAATTATTTAATTAGTAATAAAAAGTTAATAAATAATAATAACTAACCTCATGATCACCCTACACTTGAAGTGCATACGTCAGTTACATTTGACATGTTGGCATAGAGTAATAAATTGTAATAAGGTTGTGATTGATTATTTTACGAAACAGTTCTTTTAAAGAGGTCTTATTGCTAGACAAAACTAACCTGATAGGGTGACAATAATTTCGGTTGAATATTAAATCCTAAATTAAAATAAAAGGTTTAGAAAATCATGTTTATTTTATGTACCTCCAAGGCAAATGTAATTGGGTCAATCAACTTTTTTTTATACCTTGTTGCCATGGTTACTTGGTTACGTCTCTTGGGTCACGCTTTAAAACTATAATTTTAAAGGATATAAATCTATGTAGCATGTTATCTTTCTTCTGAGCATGTTATTTAGTATATATTATAAACATATTTCTAAGAAACACTATCACTGTTGTCTCCTGGCTTACGGGACAGAATAACAACAACAAAAAAGTTGATTGACCCAATTGCCATCGATTGCTGTGTAAGAAAATATTGATTCCTGTATACTTATACCTCAAATTCAATAACCGGAGCAGATTCTCACCCGTTATACATATATGGTTGCACCTGCTACAGGAGTTTTGTCAGAGATACCAATTGTCTAATAGCAGTATAGTTAATATTCGGGAAACATGGAAAAGTCACTGTTGCTTAATTTTAGTAATTAACTAGGTACACTTTTTTTAACCACGCTTGGCTACTTCAGATTAAAATTTGACAAGTTTTGTATTTGGTAAATGGTTTTTAACTCGTAGTAACTAAGTTTATAAAATAATATGCTGGTGTTGCGTAGGTTGGGCCGATATAAGCGTTTGTGTAAAGGCCGGAATAAAAAAAAATCCACGGTTTGAATATTGGTACGAGTACCTACTAATAAACTTGGCTTGGAACAATGATTATACAAGTATAAATAAGCTTGTCACGTACAGTATGCGATATTATTGTAATTCCATACTTAACCAAGTCAGTCATGTCATTTAAGAGTAGATCGATCCTGTATTAAGCTTTGAAGCCGGATTACAAAACCACATTAATTCAAAATATCATCTGATATACTAGTAAAACCTATGAAACCTAAACGAGTAAGCTGTGAAGGTATTCAAACTAAAACGCTCCAAAATTATAAATTATACCGTATAGCTTTGCGGTTGCCATTCGTGCCAACTCACTGCATGATATAGCGTTATACACACACGAAGGGTCGTTATGCAACCACCCTGTAGCTGTAACTACCTATATACAGCATGTTCTACTTACCCTAGCTATCTCTTCCTCAGTTATCTGACTCTTTGACTCTGTGGCATCCATAATTAAATATCCAAAATTAACCTTATCTGTTCGTAAATCAACCCATTAATTCAATGTCAACACAAACTTAATTAAAAAAAGTACGCGACAAATGTCTGCCGATGTCAAACGAAGGCAAAAAACAACTGGTACATTACGGGGACATTTTTAAAGGTTTATTAAAAGAAGGGGAAAAGGCAAGGCAAATTAGAGCAGTTTATTAATGTTAGAATAATTTGTGGGGTCTCGCGTGGGAGCCGGGCGCGCCTGGTACCACTTCGATCGCGTCGCAGACATGCAGCGAACCGTTTATAATCTTGCCCTATCTACCGTTTTATGTGAGGGATAAATAAACAGAGTCTTACAAGAAACATTCCATCTTGGATTGTTTTAAACTAACACGATGTTCACTACTAATTCCGTATAACGGGTTGGAATTCTGGTGACCTGTTCTCACACAGTCAAAACGAGATAAATGTTGTTAATTAGGTACGTGATTACATCCCGTTGAACATAGTCATAATAAATGGACCACAGAATCCACATGCCATCATTTGATAACCTTTGTCCGTTCCCCTATCAAGTAATACCAGATTGGCAACTCGGATTGCGCACCGCTATAAGATGTGCATCAAATGTTTTAACAAACTATAGAAGTTATCCCGTAATTCAATGTTTAAATTGCAATTTGCAGCTTGCCTAAAAACTTTATCAAATTTTGATGCACTGAGGTAAAAAAAAAGAAAATTTCGGGCCCCATAGCTTAAACACTTTGCCATTTAATATAGACAAACCCAAAATTCATTTGCGAAAGTCTTTTTATATGAAATAGTGATCTTACTCCAAGAGTTTTGACGTAACCACCCAATAGACAAGTATTTTAACGAATTGATCTTTAAAATACAAATAACAATGTTCGAGTTTTCTGAAGATAATAGAATCTTGTGATACTTTTACGGGATAGGCGTGTTAGTTGAGTTTAAGATATAAGTGGTTTTTAACAAATGTAGATAACAACATCCAAATATGTAGTTTTTGAAGGTTGCTTTTTTATTAAACTGATTTCTTATTTGTTTACAGAAAAAATAATGTGTGTTCAATTATATGGTTCAGCGACATCTATTGGCAACACGAGATGACTTAGAACTTTAAACGTAACGTGTTCGTCATCGTCTATGTTTTGTTTACAGCTTACCCCTCAGTCAGCACTTTAGTTTACAACTTTACGCAAAGATGGAGGTAGTAGGTCGTTTTAACGCTGTTCTTTTATTGAAGGTTAAAGCTTTATGAAGCGTTGTATGAAAATAAATATGAAGTGGGTGTCGAATTGACAGAACTGTGTATACGCCGACAGTACTTCAATGGACATTACAAGATTCAATATTTTCCGAAAGTACTACTCTGTCAAGAAAGTACCGGGAAAAGATCAATAATACACAAACTGTTTGTTAATCATCCAAATTTATTTTATCACCTTCAAAGTATGCTCCTTCAGAAACGATACACTTACGCCAACGAATAATCCAATCATCAAAACATTTTTTAAACGCTGTTTCCGGAATTGAATTCAGTTCTCGGCGCGAATTCTCCTTTATGTCTTCTACCGATTGAAAACGGGTGCCACGAAGTGGTAATTTGAGTTTAGGAAAAAGAAAGAAGTCGGCAGGAGCCATATCTGGTGAATATGGTGGTTGCTCGATGGTATTTGTTGAGTGTTTGGTCAAAAATTCTTTCACAATGATGGCCTTGTGCGAAGGCGCATTATCGTGGTGCAAAATCCAAGAATTTTCATTCCACAAATCTGGCCTTTTTCGTCGAATTTGCTCTCTTAAATGCCGCATAACGCTCAAATAATATTCTTTATTTACCGTTTGACCTTCCGGCAAGAATTCCGAGTGCACAACACCGCGATAGTCAAAGAAAACAGTCAACATGACTTTGACTTTTGATCGACTTTGGCGTGGTTTCTTCGGTTTCGGTTCAGTTGGAAGGCGCCACTCCGAAGCTTGTTGACTAGTTTGCATGTCAAACTCGTAAACCCACGTCTCGTCACCAGTAACAATGCGTTTCATGAATGTTGGGTCGGAATTGACTCGTTCTAGCATGTCCTCAGCGACTCTCATGCGATTGAGTTTTTGGAGAAAATTCAGGTCTTTTGGGACTAGCCGAGCGGTAACATGTTTCATGCCCAAATGATTAGTTAAAATAGTACGGATCGACTCGTGAGATACAGAAAGTTCGGCGGCTATCTCTCTCAAAGTTGAATGAGGATTTTCAGTCACTATTTCCTTCACTTTTGCGATGTTAACTTCAGTTGCAGACGTTGATGGCCTACCAGAGCGAGGCAAATCTTCCATCACATCTCGACCGCTTTTGAACGCTTTGTACCACTCATAAACACGTGTTTTTGATAAAGTCGAATCACCGTAAGCCTTCTGTAACATTTTCAGTGACTCCGAACACGAAATTCCATTGGCGATGCAAAATTTAAGACAAACTCTTTGTTCAATGTTTTTGTCCATTATGAAATTCGCAATACACACTAGATATGATATAACTAAAAACAGCACTGTATTTAATATAAATAACAGATGCAACTCAAACTCCTCGCCAAAATAGAAAACAGTTGTGCCAATCTAACAACAACAAAAAAAACAAAAATTTGAATTTGGAACCATAAACAAATCATCCATTCCCGATACTTTGTTGACTGAATGTATACACGAAAGTAAATGCTGTCACCGTAATATTCTTATCTTTCGGGAGGTTTTATTTCGCGTTCAGAATAAAATAATTAGTCTGTACTATTAACATTTCTATTTTTTGAACGTTTTTTACAACCCTGAACAAACACCTCTATGGCAACCTAACGAAGTGTACGAGAAAACATGTCATAGTGAAGCTATAAATATAGTAAATAATTAGTAACATATTACTATAACACACTTTTTCTTCAATTACAAATTATTTCATTCAACAAGTTAATGATGATGATGATTTTGTAATTTTTCCCTTTTTGATGAGTCCCTGTCTGGGCGCCAATCTATTTTATAACATATTTTAACAAAAAGTTGATGTTATCTGCCAAAATAAAAATATGTATGTATAGTTACATGGAAAAGTAATATAATTGTTAATTGCACCTTTTGTGATTATTTAACATTTTAACCAATTTTCAACATTTTAACCAATTTGTTAGTACCGTGTAAAGTTGGTGAGTTTATCGACAGATGGCGCTGTTACTTACGGAAACATGCAAGCGTTTGGTCGCTTTGCAAAGTTTATAGCATTTCGAATACGGGGTGCATTTCATGTATTTAAATGTACAAAATATTCTTCTCAAATTTTTGGTAGTCCCTGTATCTACAGGAGACTTAATAAAGTCATTCTATCTCTCTCTCTCTCTCTCTCTCTCTACTGAGATAAAAAACAGCTTAAAATTTAACAAATTAACTTATTAAATATAATAACAATAACATTATAACAAATTAACTTATTAAATATAATAAATAATAATAAATTGAAATTCGGCAGCCCACTATATTTATGATTGTCTTTAAAATCGAGATCATGATTGGTTCATTTTTGTGTCAGGAATTTTCTATACCTACAACTAGTGAAAAAAAACTCGCCTGTAGATATTTTTATCACTTACTGCCTAACACAGACCTTCATAATTATTATACATGCAATACAATAAGCCTTCAGTAATTAAAATGTCCGTAATCTGTACAATTCCAAAATACTGGTTCCACGGATGTTGCTTACATAATCTCGTCTGTCAAGGTGTTTCGGCAGGAAAAGCCTTGGCAGACTTATATATTCCTGAAATGAAGGTTCATACCTACCAACTGGAATTGGTTTCATGGTGGTATCAGATGGGTATATTTAGGGGTCCCGATGGTCACCTTTGAGAGCGTCTGCCAAGCACTTCCGGCAAAAAAAATACTGGCAGATTTTGCTTTTCTGTATCTACCTGTAAATTTCTAACTGATGCCATTACTATTATTTTAGTATCAGATGGGTTAAGTAACACCCCCTTTTTCGCACCGGAAATGGCTTTCTTTTTTTTACTTTCGGCAAGTTCCGCCGTGGCAGACTATTAAATTCGGACTTAGCATCACTTTTATGGGAAACCATTGTGCATTTCATCGCGGTATCAAGTCGGTACGAAATTTTGCAGTCGGCTCTCCTACCATTGGTCCATGCTTTACGCAAGAAAAAGCTGACCTTGACCTTGGTCTTTCTTACACGTGGCTGGTCCGTGGGATTTCCAGTCGCACGCCGCACCCTGATACTAAGGCTGCATAAAAGAAAACAAGTCTCGCTGTTTAGATAGAGAACACACGCACCAAATGTTAGGTCATCCGATTGACGTGGACTTTACTTTTTCACTCTTCAGGCGTTGCAGCATCGAGTAAAAGAGACAACTCTTATTCTCAAAGGAAAAAGGGTGCCTAAACAACAAATAAAATGAAACTAGCTTAAAAATCTGTTTTGTTCAAGTCGGACTTGGTTTTTGTATATATTTTTCATTACCTAATCTATGTAGGCGTCCCAATACTATCTTGTTATCTAAAATATCTGATTTTGGGAGCTAGGTTATAGTGGGTGGGCGTTACCATTTGACTGAAAAGAGGAGGTTCTATCATTTTAAGTATATCAAACGTTTGTGTTTTATGTGACCCTAGTATATTGTAGTATTTTTGCTAGGCTCGTGTTCTTAACCTCTTAAAGCGTCACATTTGTATATCCTGTAGTATAGCGGCGACAGTGGCGCCAACTGCGCCAAACAATAAAAGTTCGAATCGTGAAGTTCTGGCATGAATGAAGCTTACCCCTTCCAAACCTCTGCTCTCTGTATACACTTACTACAAAATACTACGATGTTTGGAACGTGGCTGGACTCGTGGAGATGACGTATTACATTGCACATGCGCCGTCAAGCAAATTCTGTCTTCAGGAGCCATCGATTTAGCACATCATAACCTCAAAAACCTTTAGAAAGTTTAATTTTTTGTACGAACGGCTGTTAAAAAATTACTTGCTTTATGTTTTTCAAATAATGATAGCATTAATCTTGATTATTGTATTCTAATTTGTTCATTACCTTACAATTTTCGAAATTGCGTTTACTCCTGTAGAACCGTGATTTCCTAGTCCTTTTTTCACCTTGTCTTCATTTCCCGTCGTTTGCTAGAGTGAAACGCGCATGCGTTTGTTTGGTCACGTGATTTACGATTTGTGACTGGCATGCATCTGGCATGCTGGTAGGTTATACGTAGTAGATGCCGGATTATTTTTCCGCCCTATAATACATTCATTAATTATCGAAATAAGTTATTCGGCCATACATAACGCATATGAGCGTTCTCGAAACTTACACGCACACTGGTGCCTTGAACGCGTATGTGCGTTTTTAAAGTATGTGTATTTCATATAAAACAAAAGGTGCGGCACCTGGCGAAAGTTCGAAAATCTATGCTGGCGGCAGTGAACGCGTTAAACAGCTTCGTAGCCTTCGTAGCCCCGTAACGCGTAGTGTGCCGCGTAGATCTACGTTCACTCGTAGCACTTGTTGCTTGTACATTGGTCATTTTAGATAACTCGCGGTATTTCCTTTGGATATTCCTTCGAAGGAACTAGTTCCTTCACAAGAGATGAAGGAAGTACTGCGACTTTTTTTTCGCCTTTGTTCCTTTGCAAAAACTGAAGGTACTTTTCCTTCGCTTTTGTTCCTCTACAAGAGTTGAAGGAACAACCGAGACCCGTTTTTTGCATTAGTTCCTTTGCAAGAAATGAAGGAACATCCAAAGGAACTACCATGAGTAATCCGTAATTTTTAATCTACCAACAACTGCTGAACAACAGAACAAAAAATTATTAATCAAAAACACTATCAAAATATTACAGACATCTTATAAAAACTAACTATAAATAAAAAAGCCCTTGCAGTTCCCCCGCTTGAGGCATGGTCCCTAAAATGCTGGCCGCGTTCTCCCTTTGCACAGCCAAACTGAGTCGCTGCGCAAAGAATGAGCCCGCTCTCAAATCACCTGACTTTAAAATGAGTCTTTCGGACACCTCTTTCATGAACATTTTGGTGTCGGAAGACCACGGGCCCAAAGTTTCCATTGCAAGTTCCGCAAATTCATAATTTCCTTTAAGGAAAGCGTATTTGCGGCACTTTTGTCTGTGCACGGGCAGCGGCGGACCCTGGCTGGCGAGCAGGTCCCTGGACGTGAGACGGAGCTAACGTGTCCACGCATGTTACGTCCTAAGCCAAGGAGCGGCTCAAACACCATGACACCAACGTGCAGCCGTCAGGTCTTTTGCCATCTGAGGCAGAAAGACCCAAAATCCGAGAAGGGAGAGCGTGTAACCAACGTCCAGATTCCCGTTCAGAGACTGCTCGTAGTCTGCCTCTCAGAAGTGACTGTGATGTTGTTTAGAAGTTTTTTGTGTGTCGATTTTAAAATAATAGAGTCCCAGGCGGTTTGAATTGTTTGTCGCCAGGAGCCTGGGTTACGTGAAAACCATTTAGTTTCGGCGTCAACCAAACACGATGCCTCTACGTCAGCGGTGTGGGGTAATTTAAGTATACCACTGATGAGGGTGAGCGTGCTGTTGGCAGCCGAAAGAAAAGCGTGGAGTGCCAGAGTGCTAGTAGATCTTATGCCAGGACCACCGAATTTTATTGGAAAAAGTGCTTGGGTCCAACTTGAAGGAGCTTATTATTTTTTTAATCTATATTCTTAGTAAAAATTGGAGTTTCCAAACCGGTGCACAACGAAGAAGATATAATAATTTTGGCGAGAATAAGTAACGACGCAAGATATAAATAGCAACGTGTGGATTAATTTCATAAATTAAATTGGAAGTGTTCTGAAAATTATCAATATTTTAATTTAAAATTTCTGGAATTTCATCGACATAAATAGGAGCGCCGAGAAGTGTTAGTGAAGATGGAGATAGGATAGAAATGTTAGGAGTGAGAAGGTTTACCTTCATTGTGGACGCTGGGTGAAAGATTTTCTGAAATAAATATTTCGCACTTATTGTGATTTAGTGAAAGACCTATTTCAGAAAAACGATTGATTATGAGTTGAAGATCGGAAAGGCCTGAGGAAGTATTGCTTCTAGATGTGCCATGCCATCATCCAGGTACCAAATATTAAGATAGCTGAAGAATGCTGCTTGATAATGGGATTGACGGCTAGGCTAAAGATGACGGGGCCATGCGGGTCACCTTGTTAGCAACCGACACTGGATGGAATCTCATTGTTTCTGTAACATTGCCAAAGATAAGTTTACTTTTCTGAAAGTTCAATTTTAATTTGATTTAGTAAAGCACAGCGGTCACATTAAAAGCGTTATTAACGTCGATTCTCACTAAGTATCAAAATTACTATTTTCCAAAAATGTTCGAGTCGCGCGTACTGCCGCTTCACATCCACCTTTTATCCCGAAACCAAGTTGAAGTGGCTTTAATTTTTCTGTTAAGCGTTCACGAATTTCGCTATAACATATTTTGGAAGCTAAGTTAATCGACTCAGCGTACTTCCTAATGATATGGGCCGACCGAATACTGCCGTCTCTCTTTTTTAAGGCTATTAGATTGGCTCCATTAAGCACCGAAACTACATACTACTACATATACTTTTCCTGACAACATGAGGTTGACAAGCGAAGTCAGTACCTTCGCAAGAGGACTTGTAAGATAATTGAACAATAATTTAACTTAAACCCTAACTTACTATAGGTACTTATGTTGTGCGGAACCCCATTTTCTTGTTCTATTTTTCGTTAATAGGAACTGTAAATAATTATAAAATTGTTATGCCGTGATTTTGTAGAAACTTTAATAAAAAATCAAGAGGTATTTTTAACTTAGAAATTGGTAAATCCTTTAAAACTCCGTTTTATTTAGTCAGACATATTGCAAAACAACCTTTGCGAGCCAGATCTATTTACATCTTAACCCTTAATTAGGCAAAAATAAAAAAGTCGGGTGTTCAAACCTCTTTAGAATAAAAAAAGGATGAAAAATTAGTCACAAAAAAAATACAAATAGTTATGTTATGTTTAGTTTTATCTATTGCCAAGGGTTAAAAAAGCTTCAAATAAAATTTGATTTTTGTTTGTGACTGACGTAAGCAACGAAACTTACTAGGAAAACATGATCCAACAGGAAGAGCTATATTAAAGTAACTATTTTTGACAAAGCTACCCTCTCTAAAATATGTCCTAGAACTAGCCGATAGCCTGGATTGCTTTGTAATGTCAGTATTTGCGAACAGGTGGCGTTATGATAAAAATTTACTTGGACATGCGCACATTTAACCGGTTTTGGTGGACAAGTTACTTATCTATTGTCCATTGATTTTCTAGAACCGGTAACCGGCCATTTTAGAATAACCTGAAAAGCTAAATGTTATTTGAGTTTTCTATGATTTAGGAACGAGTTATTTATGAATTAATGAGTGATTCTGAATAAACCTGCCATGGATCAGTGAATGAGTGCTTTAGGGGTTGCTAATTGATGAGTTTTAATAAAGCGTGTTTCTCTTAGTGTAATATGGTCTCCTAGTACTTTTTCACCGGGTTGCCAGTCAACTCCCTGTTTCGAACCGTAAACGGGTCGAACAGCGCATGTTCTTTATAGACAAAGACGGTGTGCTGCCTTCTTTGTTTAAACTGTACCTTGAAACCTGGCTTGAAACGATGCATGTGAAATAAGATCTTTTCAACTTCCGCCATTAGCAGACTTTACACAGGCGTTCTATCGCGCGTTCTCAGGAGCCATCAGGAGTGTACAGGATTGCGTGCCGATAAGCCTGTACGCACAATCGTGCGCGATTATGTTTTTAACCCCCGACGCAAAAAAGAGGGGTGTTATAACTTTGATATGTGTCTGTGGCCTCGTAGGTCTTAAACGGATGAACCGACTTTGATTTAGTTTTTTTTTTGTTAGAACTGAACTGCTGCTAACTGCCACACTCAAAGACGTCAATTAGTTTTTAAGTTTCATTACAGTTGCTGCGTCTTATTCTATTGCTATAGAAAAGAAAGTGACAGCAGCAACTTTAATGAAACTTTAAAGTTAATTGACGTCTCTGAGTGCGGTCGTAAAATTAACAACGGTAACTTTGCTATTACGTCAAGAAAATTAAACTGTTAAAAGACAAATGGAGGTATCTTAGACAATCATGAAGCAAATGCAACCATATTACTAAAGGTTAAGCATTGAATCTGCTTCGGTTATTCAATGAATACTCCTACAAATGTATGAAGTTACGCGCGTACCGCGCATGCCAGGAGTTAAAATACAATTCGCACTATAATTTAGTTTTGTATCAATATTATGGGCGATAAACCTTTACACTTGGAGATACGGTTGGATTTTCGAGTGAGGGATGGTAAATTGAAACCTGCTGACGGTTATGCGTCCCTGGTGCATACACTATGTTTCGGGCTTGCTGCAACCCTTCCATCCCCTATCTATCTTTCCCCCTTATGTCCGGTCCCTTTATTTAAACCGCGAATATAAATAAAGTTAGTCCAGTATAATAGGGGTGATTACTATTTTTTTTCTTTGTCGATCAGGAAAAGTATTGGACACGTATTTTTTTTTCACATAATCAAAAACTTACGGAGATATATTGAGTTGAAATGTTGCATGACGTCAGATCTCAATACAATTTTTACATAGAAGTGACGTCACAAGCCCCCACTCCCGAACTTTGACTATATCTTTGTAACTTTTTGTTTGATTGACAAAAGAAAAAAATCATGCCCGATATTTTTGATAATCTAACTGACGGACTAAATAGAATGGAATGGAAACTTGACTTTAACAAAATTAAGCACTTTAAAGCTTAATATTTCACAAACGGATCCCTTAATCGAAGAAAATCCATAAACCCGCAATATTTATTAAAGTACTATCTAACGACACCCCACACTACGGGGTAGACGAGAGAGAAAAAAACCATCACTACTTCACGTGTAGGGTAAATTTTTTTTGCGAACCTATATATATATATAAACTAGCTACAATATATCTATCATGCATGAACGAGATGAAATTTAACAGGTACTTACTGGGAAATGAATACATCTATCCCATATTCTAACGTAAGACTTAACGGTCAAGGTTTAAAATAAAAGTGTCTCGTCTCGACTTTTATTACCTTTTATTACTAAGCGACTATCAAGACGGGACACTTTTATTTTAAACCTTAACCGTTAAGTCTTACGATAGAATATGGGTTAGATGTATTCATTTCCCAGTAAGTACCTGTTAAATTTCATCTCGTTCATGCATGCTAGAGGCTAATATGAAGATTGCCTGAAAATTCTATTAAAATCGGTTCAGCCAAAAGGAGTCCATAGGGAACTTACAATTCACACATCGATTTTTGTATATAAGTAGAAATAAAGAAATAATAATATTTTATTGGAATCAATATACATAATTATATCTAGATGGATAAATTATAAAGACAGATAATATACACTGCTTAATTCTGGGGTCCTAATGAAAATCGGTATAAGTCAACTTAACTCTTAATAAAAAAGGCATACAGAGTCACGTAAAGTTTAGAAGACATACCCATTTTCACTAGGACTCCAGAATTTATATTATGGAAGCCGGTTAACATGATGGCGGCGATCGTTTTGGATAAATGTGGGTAGAACATCCACAATATTTGGACAATATGTACATACAGAGCGCTTAAGGATCTTTTTGTTTGTACTCTTTCGCTCTCTCTTACGCCTATAGTCTAACAGACCTTACCGGAACCCCAAATACCTTTTAAGAACTAATTTACCGTAAGTGAAAAAGTAACGGACACTTTAAGACGTTGACGGAATACTCGTAAGCTCAATTTTTGGCGTCAAGTAATTCAGACGTTTAAAAGGTAAAAAAAGATAATAATCGTTAAAAGGTTTAATATATAGTGAACACTGCGTGGCAAGGCCGCAGAGAGCCCGCAGCGAACCCGCTGCGTACGAAAGTGCTTTTCGTTAGACATAACATCGCAACATTAAATATTCAAATACCTATATCCAAAAGAATTAAAAACAAAACGTATAATAAAACTGATTACACTGACACATAGAATTGATACAAATTCATATTATACTTAATCTTAGTTCTTCATATAAAGTTGATTTATATTTCACCCGTTTGTATGAATCTGTAAAGGTTTCGACACACAAAAAGCAGGTCAGAAGCAGCGCCGGGCGTGGGCAGTGCGTTAGAAACGCGTGTCTAGTTCAATTTCCGCGAAATATTCTCCCGCAATCCAAACTTTGACGTTGTAGTTCATACAATTATTTTAAACAAACCGCGGTGTGACGGTAAATATGGCGGGAATTAATACAATTTACTAACCTGCTCACGCCACGCGCCGCGCTATCTGGTCAGCATGCAGAGAAGGCGCGGAGCAGTCAGAACATGGGCCTGCGGTTTTATACTTTATGAAATATACAATACGCGCTGTTCTTAACGCGCGGATCCGCCTGCTTTTAGTGTGCCGTAGCCTTAAAACTACATTGATATACAAAACTCTTTCACGAACATTCTTCTGGCATTAAGATATTACGCACAATATCAATTTTACGCGGCACTTTCAAGGCGATGACTATGTCCCAAAATTTACGCAAGATTTGAATTGACCTCCTTTTGTACGGAAAAGTGCTGGTAAATAAAAAAAATACAGTGATAACAAAAATATTGTGTTTTCTATTTCATACAAATCTTGCGTAAATTTTGAGACACCCTATATAATTAAATAGCACTGCAAACGTACAACAATATTTTTTACGTCAGCTTTGGACGCCAATGGACATATGCCTTCCTCAAGGATTCACAGAAATATCCTGTTCTTCTTGCATCTGTCTAGCTGTATCTTTCTTGCAGAGGACCTGTATATGACCACGGTTCGTCTTTTCAAAATCGTCTGTATTTAAGTAACGTTCTTCTTTGGGTTGAATGTATGTTTAGTTAACAAGCGAACCCCGTACAGGGTTATATTTCGATATACAATTTGATCATGTGTAAAAACGCACACTTCAAGTTTAAAGTTAGTCGCTAACTTCCAACTCGCTCAGAGGATTACAAAATGTAGCAAAAATTCCAATATACGTTTTAAGTACATTCTCGCAAAATCACAGTTCCCCTGCGCTAGTGCCATATGTCGTCGCATATTGTAACATTTATATCGGTGCAGCAATCCGAGCAATGAAAGCCACATACTTCTTCGAAAAGAAATACCCAACAACACGTGCACAACTGATATTTCAAATAAAACTTACAACACATTATGGTGTCGCACATTGTTACTAGGGATATTAAGGCCCTACAAATGTTCTGATGATAAAATTTTCAATAATATCTTAGACAGTAATGTGACAGTACTTTCTTTTTAATTAGCATAGAGAATACTACTAGCATAGAGAGTCACTAATCCATGAAAGTGGCGGCCTACTACTATGTTATGCTAGCGTTACACTCTCGTTCGTCGAGGTTAGGCGAGGCAGGCTTGCCATCCTTGGTTCGGCCAAAAGGGTTTACATTGACTTGACATTATTTTTACTGGAAAAACTGGAAGCACTTGGTTGAACTGGACCTGGTACTCCAGGGTGCACAATCTCAGTACTGGCAATCGGGTTTGTCATGGATAAGTATGTGAAATTAAAAGGAGGCTAAGACCAAAGTATTGTATGGAAGTCGATGACGTTTTTTTCGGCAGTATAATAATCGTGTATTTCGAGATCATGCAGTTTAGGAGATCCGGTATCTTCTTTGAGTACCTGACAACAGAACATTTTCGTCTGCGCAGCTCGGGAGTGGAATGTGTGCTAAAACGGGTGGCCAAGGAAGAGGGGTAGATTTAATTACCCCCGAGATTATGCGCGTCGCTTCTTTGAGTTGGGGGCGCAGTACTCCGCGGTTGAGTACACCAGAGCCGATCTGGCTCCGAGACCTTTTTTGTGATCGGGGGCTTGGAGGCTTACCCCCTTATTCATAAACGCACAACAAACCTTCTTTTTTAACTAAAATGGCATCTGTCCAGGTATGAGGACAATTTTGCCAACGCGGTGTATGTTTACCGATGTTCGGTTCTTGGTATTGTTCGGTATTTTTGGAGAACTCGATCGCCTCGAGCTTCGACCACTCCGCCGCGCTCCACTCCGCCACGCTTCACTTCTCTAAAGAGAAGCCCAAGATGGCGGCCGGCTCAGCAGAAACGATCGACACGTGCAGCAACCGACACTTCCACCACAGGACCTCACAACAAACCTATTTTAATAAAAGCATGCTGTGTCACTTTCTGTCAGATTCAAAATGTCACAATGAAAGATAAGGCCACAGAATACTTCAAGCATACTTTTAGTTATTATGAATAAGAGGGTTAGGGTGTCGACTCGCCATCGTAAGGTCCCGAGTTTAAGTCCAAGCGGTTACCATGTTAAAATGTTTATCAACATTTTTCTAACTTAAGTAACAGTCAATTTTAGTATCTTGTCTATTTAATGTAATGTTTAAACTTGTATTCTAACTTTTTGTCTAATTCCTCTTTACCTAACAACGTTAAGGATAATTCGTCGAATATCACTTTAAATTAATTAAAATAATAATTGAAATTAAATAAAAAAAATATCTTATTTTTATATCATTTTTGTTTATTCTATATTTCTTTTACCGAATGATCATGTTACCTAATGCCTGTTTATTATGTTTACTTGATATAAAATGTTGTAAGCACATAAGTTGATAAAAAAAAATAGCACTCGAGGAGGCATTTTGCGTGCACGTCAGTTAGTAAGGTTTACAAAGAAATCAATTAATTTACGAGTATTCAAGTATTTATACTTAGTACTTAGAATTTGTACCTACCTGGTATTTATTTATACTAGGTGCAGCGTGATGTCATGTCATGATAAGATAACATTAAAATAAAATCAATATACATAAAATGTCTAGACAGTTGACTGCCCAAAACTTATAAATAATATTAATAATAATATTCGCATAATGTGAGAGCAGGGAACACCCAAATATTCCGAAATATTTTTTTTCGAATATTCATTGGTCCGAATTTTCATTTTTACGAAATCTATGTTATACTGGAGCTATTTAAAATTAAAAACATATTTGAATTGCTATACGTTGGTTAGGTTAGGTTTGATTTATGTGCTATATAAAAAATTAAGCCTCCATTAAAAAAATTGCATTCGGAATTATGAAAATTCGGGATTTCAATCAATTCGGAATTATGACTCTTCGGAGTTATGTAGTGTACCCGTGAGAGCAGTGTGTAGTAAGAAGCAAATTGTTTCAGTTTATGTTTAGTACTTGTTTAAATAACTGCATAGTATTAATAACTTTTTTTGTGATTATAATGATTTCAAGACCCAACTCTACAGTGAAAATATTACCGTAAATCTTGAATATACGTTCGGCTCCTATACCACTTTAACGTACAGTATAATTACCAAGGTGTAATACTAATGCACTAGGTACCTATTACAATACAATACAATACAAAACAATAACTCTTTATTGAACACCACATACAGCAAGAACAACCCAAATAAAAAATATAAATATTATAGTATAAATATCAGGTAGCTACAAATACTAAGTATAAATACTTCTCCCCGACATCTCGTAAATTAATTGATTTTTTTGTAAACCTTAGGTACTAACTGACTTGCCCGCAAAATGCCTCCTCGAGTGCTATGTATGATTATTAGGAAAAGTGAATCGTTATGACAAATAGTTTTAGACAAATTGAAATTATGCAAATGGCAAATAGATAGAAAGTTGTTATAGCAATCATTGGACAACCGTTTCAACTGTCACATAAGAATGCCACAGCGATTAAAGTGACAAGGTACTAAACGTGTACATATATTTATGACCTTGACTGTACATAGTCCGACAATTTTACGGTAAAGAAAAAAATCGCGAGGAAATCAACACATTCGCACAGCTGACCAATTAATATAAGCAGTACCTGGGAGACCGACCGTGTCGCTCGGGTCAAAACCGAATTTTTCCGAAGATGACACCTTGACAGATCGATTTCTTTACCCGAAAAACCTCTACTCCGCTATTTTCATCAAAATCGTTAGAGCCGTTTCTGAGAACGTGATTACAAATATACAAACATTGCTCGTATATGATAAGAAAATATATGCCTGGTCAAGTCATCAAGTTAGTAAGTAAAAAAATTAAATTAAAATTAAAATTTGTAACGCCATCTATTAGATAATAGACTAATAAGATAGCTGGCCCACAAATGTATAATTCAAGCTTCCAATAACCTATGATTTCCTAGTAGATTAGATACCGTAGTAGCATTGCTTACGTCAATGTTTACAAACAAACCGATTCTATTTTAGACCCAATTAGCCCGAGAAGGAGGGAGAAGGGTAATTTTGTAAGGATACTCCTCACCGGGAGCATTTAAGATTCGTTTTTGAGACCTACTTTGATGTAATACATTGTTGGCATTATTGACACAAGATGATAGATAAGGCAAAAGATGAAAAGAAATCGGTTTTTTACAGAATAAAAAATGATTTAATTTGAAGGGGATTTGAACTGAAACTCGTTTTTTTAATTGGCTTCAATTTCTGGATATATATATATATATATATATTTTGGGCGTTTTTCCAAAAAAAAGGTGTATATTAACCCTTGGTACCTATGCCTATATATATATACTACTCTGTCAAGAAAGTACCGGGAAAAGATCAATAATACACAAACTGTTTGTTAATCATCCAAATTTATTTTATCACCTTCAAAGTATGCTCCTTCAGAAACGATACACTTACGCCAACGAATAATCCAATCATCAAAACATTTTTTAAACGCTGTTTCCGGAATTGAATTCAGTTCTCGGCGCGAATTCTCCTTTATGTCTTCTACCGATTGAAAACGGGTGCCACGAAGCGCCACTCCGAAGCTTGTTGACTAGTTTGCATGTCAAACTCGTAAACCCACGTCTCGTCACCAGTAACAATGCGTTTCATGAATGTTGGGTCGGAATTGACTCGTTCTAGCATGTCCTCAGCGACTCTCATGCGATTGAGTTTTTGGAGAAAATTCAGGTCTTTTGGGACTAGCCGAGCGGTAACATGTTTCATACCCAAATGATTAGTTAAAATAGTACGGATCGACTCGTGAGATACAGAAAGTTCGGCGGCTATCTCTCTCAAAGTTGAATGAGGATTTTCAGTCACTATTTCCTTCACTTTTGCGATGTTAACTTCAGTTGCAGACGTTGATGGCCTACCAGAGCGAGGCAAATCTTCCATCACATCTCGACCGCTTTTGAACGCTTTGTACCACTCATAAACACGTGTTTTTGATAAAGTCGAATCACCGTAAGCCTTCTGTAACATTTTCAGTGACTCCGAACACGAAATTCCATTGGCGATGCAAAATTTAAGACAAACTCTTTGTTCAATGTTTTTGTCCATTATGAAATTCGCAATACACACTAGATATGATATAACTAAAAACAGCACTGTATTTAATATAAATAACAGATGCAACTCAAACTCCGCGCCAAAATAGAAAACAGTTGTGCCAATCTAACAACAACAAAAAAAACAAAAATTTGAATTTGGAACCATAAACAAATCATCCATTCCCGATACTTTGTTGACTGAATGTATATATATATATAAATTTTATTTCCATTTATACATATATGTTATGTATGTCATGGACGGATACGGCACTAGGCATAGGTACCAAGGGTTAATATACACCTTTTTTTTGGAAAAACGCCCAAAGTGCAGCACAGTGTCGCCATCAAAGAGTTTTGATGGCGATACTGTCTTTTTGCTTCGGTCGGTAGATCAGATTCTATCTATGATCTCTGAATTTGACCTGAATTTAGTTAAGCAAATACACTTTCGCAATTATCTTATTAGTGAGGTAATTTAGGTAAAATTTCAACATTTAAAGTTTCGCCTGGCAGGCATGGGCAAATAACGGGTTTCCTTTTCCGACATATTAAACTCAAAGAAAAACTAAAAAAATGTTTTCTAGTGTTAGGTTAGCTTGGCTGCCTTGTTGCCCAGAAACGCGCAGCTGTCACTTGCAATCGGTTCAACTAGGACTACATGTAATTCTAGTGGGTTGGACCGAAGACGTAGGTGATGTGTGAGAGCGGTCACACTTGCACCTCAAACAGCTCATACAATAAAATAGTGTAAGAGTGAGAAAATATGATTCATCAATACCCTGTTAATAAATCGAAAGTTCATATCACCGACTTTTTAGTCAGGTAACCTAGGTGATCACGTGGGTGGGCGGTACTACCGTGCTAAAAGAGGGAAGCTATACATATAGTTTGACACAAATCAATACTAACGTAAATCAATCAGCCTTCTGCACTTCATGTCGCCTTAGTGAACTGTAGTTACTTCGCTTCACACGTGGCCGTAGAGGTTGTACCAAAAAACTTGGGCGGCATGAGATCAGATCAATTCAGTAAAACTTGTCGAAAATGAGTTTGGACAAATAAAGGCGCTGATCAGAGTAGTAGTAACATGATCCAATTTTTGCCCAAAATTTCTTCGAAACTGTCAGACAATATAGTGGTTTGAAAAATCAGCCCCTGAGATCGGCCCTGACACCCTCACTGCAATTTTAACTCTCGCCGACCACCGTGCGCCGACCTCACTGAACCCACCCGTCTCATCGGAGAAGATTGGCAAGCCACTGCAAAAAGTACCAGGACTTCATAGTCAGTTAGGAGATCTTGACGTCGAAATAACGCTCAGGAATCAAACATGGAAGTAGCAAAATTTAAGCTAATATAGCGGCAATACCAGCGGTCACGTATTTCTTTTCACTCAGTTTGATCCCTTAATAATTTTCATATTTATTATATTTGTCGGGGCGACCTATATCACGCACTAAGACTGTGCGTTATTAAAAACATAGGTACTTAGCTAACTATCACTAACCTTTTTATCTACAGTGTGTAATAATTAGGATAATAAATTCATGACTTTACGATTTGTTTAAGTAGTTCGAAAATAATGTCATCAATCCATAACTTAGCATCTTCATGACTTTGTTATTGTATTACTTATTCAAGTATTTATAAGTGACTGCGTTCTTAGAATTGTGACAAGGTATGCAATTTTTTTGGTATACCTAACGTGGTCGCAGGATGACGGGAGAGACGGAGGACTCGGCGTCAAGACGGGCTGAAAATAGATTCCTTTGAGAAGCCAACCGAGACGGTCATTGTTGTGTTACTATTTTACGATAGATCTATTATTGTGTTTATTTTAACTATTAAGACATTATTATATTGTTTTCACACCACTTGTGCGTGTTTCCTCGCCTGCTGAAACTTTTCCCGAGAAAATACATCCTGATACAAAATTAAATGAAAACCCGTCGGAACCTCAGGTTGAAAGCCTCATCAACCCCGTGCATCTCTCACAACCCAACATATTTATATAAAAAATCAGATCTAAATATTAATCAAAGTAAAATCTGCCGCATACATATAAAAACAGATTGTTAATAAGTTTTGTAATAGATAATATGTATCAGGTAAAATCAAACTGTACTTTGGTTGGGTAATGTTGTCAATTTGTTTTAAAATTTGGTTTATTTGCGGATTAAATAATAATTCCTCACTCCGACACACATTGGCCGTAAACTCGAAACTAAATCAAAATACTTTAATTAAACTAGAACAGCTTTTCTGCAATGCATTTTCGGTTTCGCTTCGCTTCCGTTCCGCAATCGTGCCTCATACAACAAGCACCAGTCGTGTTTGGTTGGCACTACGTACGACAGGAGTTCATTGATCGACAAACTGTTCAGTTGCAGAGGGTACCAGGAGATCATAATCAATTAGGACATGCACTCGCCGTGGAAACAAACCTGTGAAATCATAATAAACATGAAATAAATCAGTAGCGGTGGCAATATCAACAGTCATGTATTCCTTTTCACTCTCCCGTAGAGGAAGTTAAATATTTTTCGTAGTGAAATTGGCAACCTGATCGATTTTTTTTATATATTTTTTATTTATTATTAATATAAAAAGTAGTACAATGGGTTATACAAATTGTC
The DNA here is from genome assembly GCA_963241965.1 of Tortrix viridana. NCBI lineage: Eukaryota > Metazoa > Arthropoda > Insecta > Lepidoptera > Tortricidae > Tortrix > Tortrix viridana. The sequence continues at coordinate 3,613,856 of OY725171.1, read as the reverse complement.
CCCTTAAACCACATAGGATTTATGAGGGGTTTGAGCTGGTGTCTTAACTAATATGTAATATTATTATTTAAGTACTTACACGCTATATTATAATTAAAGATACATTATGTTACTTGTGACATGAAGTGACTCTTACTGCCGCACTCAGAGACGTCAATTAAGTTTTAAGTTTAATTAAAGTTGCTGCTGTCACTTTCTTTGCAATAGAATAAGACGCAGCAACTTTAATTAAACTTATAAATTAATTGACGTCTCTGAGTGCGACAGTGAGAGAGTTTACTTAGTTAATTTAATAAACATACAAACATACATTCCGTTTCATTTTGTACCATAAAATTTAAAGCAAAATTATCGTCACTTAACAACTTTCAGTCAATACTAAAACATAAATATTGTATCTTACGAATAACTGTAAATTTAATAAAAAGTGTTTGAGTGAGTTATTCGAATGGCTAACTAAACTAACAAGAACTTTTTTGATCAATCACAATAATTTACAGGATGTTTATTGTTCCTCCTAGAAACTTAATGTATAAATTCATTTTAGAATGTTGCGTTCTTTTAACTAAAATTCAGGATTTTCTACACAGAACTTGGCACCCATATAGATCTCAATTATTTTGTCGGTGAAGTCAACAACGACGCATATTCTTAATATCGAACTTGGCTCTCATTACACATTTATGTTTTTGATGGGATTTCTACAACAGCACGCGTGTTAGGTAATGCTCTAAAAATTAAACTGCCTCGCCCCAATGCTATCTCGACGCCACTGTAATTACCGTGATGGAATTCAACGCATGAAACGTAAACGTGAAGTTTGCAGCCACGTGGGTGAGACTGTTGCTCCAGATGACGCGACCACGGGCTACAAATCTATAATTTTGTGGAACACAGTGTTTGGTAGAAGCCTTCTTGAAATCATGTTTTCCTAGTACTGTTTCTCAAATGTCGTTAACTCCCGACCTTTGCGAGAGAGCGATTCGCATGCGCTGAACACATGATTCTGAATCTTCATTTATTTATTTGTTTGATATCTTATACTATTACTTACTTATTAAACGAGAAACATATACATATGCAGTGCCCGGCGGTAAATATAGCACATCGACCTTTAGAAAGAGAGAATCGGCTAATTTCGGCTTCGTAGAGCGTTATCTCTATCGCACACTACTTTTATAACGTTTGCTAGTCGTGGTTCAGATGCGATAGAGTGTGGTCGCGTCCAGTCCAAAATACATATATAGAGTTGTTAAAACCCCAAACTTTAAATCACTTAAAGTTGTACGATGGCATCTATAGTAAAAAAAGGAAACCTTTACGAGGCCACTCACGCGAAATTATCTACAATGTTTATAAAAAAAAATTAACCAAAGCCGACAGATTAAAAAAATGAGGATGAGAATGTGATCATTTTAAGAAGGTTCAAGAGAGAGTTGCAAATGCCGCTGGAATTTCAAGAAGAACTTTGAACAATATATTAAACGAAGTCAGTACTGAAACACATTCCAGTGCGATTAAGTTCAGCTCTCCAAAAATCAATAAACGCTAATTAAATTATCTGAGGCTATTAATTATTATGGGTCTGAAAAGACTGAGAAATATACTTCATGAGATGGGATTAAGTTCACTAAAATTGAAGATAATCGTAAACATCTTATGGAAGTAATTATATAACAATCCTTCTATTTTCTTAATGTCTCCCTCCTCTTTTTTGGAAGTCGGTTGAAGAAGTATTCTATTTTGTTTAATATTTGTATTAATTTCACTGGTATACTATACATGTTGAAAAGGAGTAAATGATATTTAATAAGGAAGTAGTTTTACAGCTCTATATAGTTCACGCGGGAATCAAAACGAAACGATAAATCTAATAAATAATTGATGGAAATGCGATGATTGCCGATGTACTCACACTCGATTGTACTCACGTTTTCGAAAACGACTCTAACGATTTCGATGAAGATTGCGATATAGGGGTTTACGGGAGTGAAAATTTGATCTAGCGTGGTCTCATATCTGGAAAAAATCGTTTTTTTCCGTATTTTCACGCAAACCGATTTCCCGCGCAATATGGTTCGTAATTTCGGGTTCGTTTTTTTTTGTATATAAAATCGATGTGTTTTTTTTTTCACGAGCTGCCACGAATGGATTAGAATCACATTGGAACGGATTAAATACGTGAATAAAGTAGTGTGTGGAAAATAAATACATATTTTCTACGCGTTCTCTCGCAATCTCCATCCAAGTTAACCCTTTTTTTTTAATTATAATTGTTTTTATGTATCCGTGATATAGGATATTGGCAGTTCTCTTATAAAGCGTGAAATTAACTCTGCACAGCAGTAGTATAAAACTCTGGGGCCAGCAAATATAAATTAATCTCTATGTAGTTGTAATGTAGTTGGATCAGTGCTGTAGGTATTCGCGAAAACTGTCTTTTTGACCAAAAAGGCATTGATGGTGAGTTTGACATTTAAAATCTGTGCTTACCACGTCGCATTTTTTCGAATTATTGATATAAAACTATTTTTTTTTAAATATAATCTAATAATATAATAATTATCTATGCACCTGGACCATTTACCTTAATGTAATGTTATATTGAAAAACAAAACATATTTTTATTATAAGTATTCTCTAAATCTGTACAAAAAACCGGGCAAGAGCATGTCGGGCCACGCTCCGTGTAGGGTTCCGTCGCTATTACTACAAATACAAAAAACAATCTGCAAAAAATACCATAAATACCTATTAGTTAATTTTCTATTCAAAGTTATCTAAGCCGATTTTCGGTAGGTATAAACATTTTTGTCGTCTGTAACAGGACTGAAGAACCAATCATGTCTACCTAGTCGTGATAGTTTTCCTTTTAAATTCGTTATATTTGCTTTAATTTAAAATATTTTCCAGTTCAATATTTCCTTAACGGTCCCACTAAACTAAAAATGTGTAATGTCATACATATAACGTTTTTTTAAGAGCTATCTAACGATACCTCAAACGATGTTATAAGGTTAAACAATATTTTTACCTTTGCTTTACATGTATGTGAAGTACCTACCCCAAAATATATTTATTTCACAGATTTTATTATTGATCTTTGTGCGTAGTTAAAACATGTATACATGTAAAACATTTCAACTTTGTGACACTTATAGTTTCTGAGACAAAGTGAGTGTGACATAGAGGGACAGACGGACGGACATGGGGAAACTATAAGGGTTCCTAGTTTGACCACGGAACCCTAAAAATATTAATTGCCGCATGTATGACTGATAATCACTTGAGAACGGCTCGACCGATATGGCTATCTTTTTTTGTTGTGTTCGTAATTTGTCAGGTTGGTCTCAAATAAATAAAATGTTGCATTAACGCAATTATAAATACTATTTATAAAAACTGGAAAAATTGGGGTAGGCCTTTGCCCAGCAGTGGGACACAACAGGCTCTTAATAATAATAATAATAAGTATATAAAGTAGAAAGACAGCACTCAACTTAAGGCGACGTTAAATTTTATGGAAATTTGTGCAACTGGGTATCTACAGAAACACTAGAGCAATGCGAGAAATCAGGACGGCTGGCACAAGACTTCTTTGTTGCTGGGGTTTCCGTTTCTTTCCAATATAATACTTGCGCTGAGAAAGGGTGAATAGCGAAATTACTCCGATTCCACCAATTCACGAACTTCTATAGGTTCCTGAATTTTTAATCTCACGGAAAAAATGTAAACAAAGGTGTTGCCGTAACGAAAAAAATTTGAAACATTCAAGATTATACTTAGCACATTTTTAAGAAATCGACTTTGTATAAATAAAATGTATATTATAATCAAGATAAAATAATTTAATTTGTTGATGGCAAACTTTATTTTGACATAAACTCTTTGTTATATTAATTTAAAGAGAGAATACTGTTTTCATATGGATAATTTATTTATTGCACTGGTATCACTGTCTCGATACACCCGGCTCATAAATTTGCGGGCCGCTTAATGTGAGACATCACTCGCTTCACTTAACATTCGAAATTTAATGCTCTCCAGTGACTGTATTGTTAAATTTTTATTGTTGTTACGTTTTCTATTGTTGTTAAGTTGTTCATTGTTACGTTTTCCGTTGTTTTTCGTTCACTGTCGTGTGGAAGGATAGACCCTGGTCCGAGTACTTCTCGTTCAATGGAAGACTATATGTTGTCTCCTGTGAAGAAACGACCACGTCTTTGATCTTTATCGGAGATGGAGAAAAACATGGTGTTAAACACATTTAAACACGTTTATCATAATTGGCCAACCAATAATACAGCAACTTCTGATGCTAATAGAAACTACACCCCCGGTTCTGCTTCTGTTTACATCATTAATAGCTGGTACGTGTCATATTATTGATTTCGTCAATATATTGAAAACACTAATGACGGCGGTTGAAACGCCCGGAAATTTACCCGCCCATACTTTGAGATCCCTTGAAATGTCACTTTGACAGTGACGTATCTTTGTTTACATTTTTTCCGTGAGAACAAAAAATTCAGGTATACCTACTTGGCTACTTAATTTTTCGCGATATCATGCATTTTTTCCTCGTGCATCGCTTGGTTTCGCATCGCTCTGGTAGTAACGCAATCTTAGGCTACTTTTCCACCAGAGATGTGTTGAGCTGCGTGTGCAGTTGAGCAGCAGAATATGTTGATATTAATAATAATATCCATCTAATATTGTTATCGCATAGCCTAGCTTAGCTCTGGTGGAACGGGAAGCTTTGACCTCGCTCACCGTTCAGCAACCTCGCACATTTATGGTGGAAAGGCACCGTAAAGGTTTCTTAACAGAGACGTATAATCATATTACCGACAGCTCGGAATGGCGTACGTAGTGTAGTGGTATTTAAATTGGCTAAGTAAAGTTTATGGAAGAGATGTAAATTATATTTTTTTTGATAGTCCTCATCCTAAAGATCTTCTATATCTGTCATTGTCAAATCAAAGTAAACAAACGATTCAATTCAACGGCTCTTTTCTGTTTGCTTGCGTTTCATGTGATCAGTGTTTTTAGAAATATTTTTAACGAACTCCAGACTTTAAATTTTGCCACTTGCTCTACGATCTTTGCACGATATTTGGACTTGAATAATGAATTAGTATTGAATCAATTCAATTTTTTGTTAAAATGGCGTCTGTCCATGAGGACAATTCTGCCAATGTCAAAGTTTGAGGTTACATGTGATCGGTTCCTGAAAATGTTATTAAAACATTTAGAGTGTTATATTCTCCGAGATCAGAGGCAAGTGTCGGCCGCCGCTCGCGCTGACCACTCCACCGAGCTCTTCAACACCACTGAGGCACTAAAAAACGCGACAAAATAATCGACACGTGCAGCAACCAACACTCTTGTCACAGAACTCCCTAGTATTGAATCGTTTGTTTACTTTGATTTGACTTGACAATGACAGATATAGATGTGACAGTTTTTTTTTTCTTTTCATCAAAAGTAGGTACGAAGGCAATAAGCTTGTGGGTCATTAAAGTTTACAAATGTCAACTTAATAACTAAAAAAAAATATTTCTAAAATATTAGAGAAAATAATAATAAAAGAGCCGCAGTTCCTTGATCTTTAGGATGAGGACTATCGAAAAAAATATAATTTACATCTCTTCTTTACTTTACTTAGCCAATTGTAAGATTACAGAAATTCAAAATTTCAATTGATTTTCATTTTACTTTCAGCAATAATAATTTGTAATGTTTTGAAATAGTAATAAATAAATATAAGACAAACATGGTAATAATTATTAAGTTCTTATTTATATTGCCAATGGTCACCACTACATACGCTTTTCTGAGCTCTCGCTAATAATATGTCTACTATCTAATATGACAAAATGAACCAATATTTTCTGATTATTTTAGATGAAGGCTTCAGCTATTATTGTCATATTCTGTGTGGCCAGCTCATGGTCCGCCATCCTGAACCGCCCGCCGAGCTGGATTGACCAAATGGTGTACCATTACAAGAAGTTATTCTTGGCCGAGGTGGCCAAGATGCCGGCAGTGCCGTTTAACGGTAGGTTTTGTTTCGACCAATCAGCAGCGGCCAGAGTTACCGTGGTGTTACCAAGATTGAATTTAGTTTATAAAGCTTGTATTTAGTTTCAGGTCAGGGTCAGAACTTGTATATAAAACCATTTTTACAAATATGCGTTTGTCAAAACTTTACGAGTAAGTTACGGCCTACAAGTGTAGTCATTTCACGAGTATGTTTTTACACTTGTATTCGTGATTTTGTTTATCAATAAAACCTTTAACTTACAACTTGTAAAAAAAAACCGGAAAATTCAGAGTGTCCGGTGACACTCCAATATTCAACTTACAATTTTACAAGTGTCTTGCGTTAGTCCTGCATTAATATTTTTTTATTAATAAATCATATTAGGTCTAATAAGAACTACCTATTTAAGGGCTTACATCAAATATCAGCTTTCCAAACGTAGTCGGTTCATTATTCGCAGAGTAAAGGTTCCTTATTCGCAGAGTTGCGGTTTTTGATTTCGTTACACCCAAAATTTTGACCTGGCTATAGCTAAGTTTTTAAGGGGTCCTGGACGGTCAAAAATGATTGTCATGCACGAGAATGCACGAGAAGCTTGATATGATTGGCCAGAAACAAACCAACTTAATATCACATTTATATTATGGCGCCTATGTATTATCATAGGCATTATAATGCAATAACTCTAAAAAGTAGTATATTATGTACCAAGAGGAAGAGCCACGAATACTACGATATTCATAGTAAATATACTAAATTGGAACTTGGTAACACGACATTACATAGGTATCACACCTTTTTTCGTACCTTGATCTTGGCCCTTTGTACGGAACTTTTATTTAAGGGGGTAATGTTTTTCGGATGTATATTCAAATTCAAATTCAAATATTTATTCAGTAAATTGGCCACATACGGGCTCTTTTACACGTCAGTAATATAGAGTGAATCTACCAGCTCTTCGGACAAGACCATCATTGCGGAGAAGAAGCGCCGCAAGAAACTCCAGCAGAAGGTCATTTTTTCCAATATAAAATACAATAATACTTAAAAGTAAGTTACATTACAAGGTAATAAAGTAACAAATATTAATTATTAGAACTAGCACAAATGAAAACATTACAAATGTAAGGTCAAATACGTTACACTAAATGTAATGACTAGGAGAACAACACGACGAGGTCTCTTCGTCAAAAGCCATACCTAGAATAATTAACTGAACAAGTCCTTGCAGACAGACAGACAGATAAGTAATAGCCTAGACACTACTTAAATACATCTTGGTCACCAATGAAGTCATTTACAGTATAGTATGCCCTACCCATCAAGCAGCGCTTGATGTGAGACTTAAATTTATTGAACGGCATATTGACGATATCAGATGGTATCTTATTGTAGAAACGTACACAGTTCCCCGCAAACGAAGTGCTTACCTTACGGAGACGGTGACCTGGAAGAGCGAGCTTATCCCTATTTCTAGTATTTAAATTATGAACGTCGCGGTTATGCCTAAACTCATGTATGTGTTTGCGTACATACATGATATTATCAAAGATATACTGCGACGCGACTGTAAGAATATTGATTTCTTTAAATTTATCCCTAAGCGAAACACGAGACCCCAATTGATATATAGCACGTACAGCCCGCTTCTGTAATACAAAGATGGTCTGGATGTCAGCCGCTTTTCCCCACAGCAAAATTCCATAACTCATAACACTGTGGAAATAACTATAGTACACAAGTCTCGCCGTCTCGACGTCAGTAAGTTGTCGGATTCGCTTTACCGCAAAAGCCGCTGAACTAAGTTTACCTGCAAGTGTGGCTATATGCGCACTCCATTGCAGTTTTGAGTCCAGAGTGACACCTAGAAATACTGTTCTATCTTCGAATTCCAGTGTCTCATCCTTCAGTCTTATACTAGCTGCATTCACTCGCTTCACATTAGACAATGAAAATTTAATATATTATAAATGTATCCACGTTTCTTTTTGACCCTGTTGGCTAAACGCCGTGATGGTTTTTAAAGTGCGTTGTGCCGTTGGAGTGGTATTTACCCGAGTAGTGGCATTCATGGGCTACGTTAGTACCTCCTATGTACCTACCTACCGCCACCTGCCTACCTAATATGGTGGTCACGACCCTCGCATCGGCCATCAGAAAACGACTAAGAAGAAGTCCTGATGCTAATATCTTGAAGTATCAAGGCACCAACTCTTAACTGTAGCTACGTGCTTGCAGCGACCATCGAGAAAGCGCCGCCCGGTTACGTAGACTCTCCGGCCTGGGACTTCGACTCCGCCATGCGCTTGATCACGCTCATTCAAGCCAGCGGCAACAAGCCCATGCAGCGCGTAATTAATGAAGTGCTTAAGCCCACGCGCAGGATCTTCATTGCCCCTGGCAAGAACAAGTTCAAGCTCTTCCCTAGCTTGGCCAAGGTCAGTTTCATTTTTATTACACGCTTCATTGTAAAATGTACGTATATCACTGCTGACAGACTCGCAATTAAGAATATATCGAGGAGTTCTGATGGCCAACTTACATCTCCTTAAATAATCGTCATAGCTTATTAGCAGAGAAAAGTTCGTGTAGTAAAATTTTAATTTCTCCGAAAGGCTTGGATTTCACCAACCACTTAACAGACGATTAGAGTGTTAACAGCTGTCAAAATGTATGAACTAACAGTCGATTAATATTTAACATCGTATGGTGAAATTGGTACTTCGGCATTTTCTGAGAAATTGAGAATGAAACCTCGTAAGGCTCACGTCAAATTTAGATAGATTAGATTAGACAAAAACAAAAATAGATTTAAAAAATAAAAATAGATTTAAAGAATAAAGATAGATTAGATTAAACAACTAGTAGTAAAAAGTAATTTTGACAAAATGTCCTAAATTTACATATGTCAAAGTTTTTTTGAGAATTTTGCCAATCAATGATTAAATTTATGTTCTTACTTAGAACTCAACCCCGTGTCCATAGTCCCGTGGCGACAGTACTAATAAATGGTTCATTCTGTGTTCAGGGCCACATCGACAACTTCTATTACGACGGCGTTGACAGCGCGGAGTACTGGGCTTCGGACGAGGTAACCGTTTTCAACGCAACTGACACCTCCGCCATCATCCTGGTGAGCAACCCTGTGGAGTCTCGCCTCCCAAGTGCAAGGATCAGCGTTGAGCTGTTGAAGTAAGTACGCTGGAGCTAGCTTATTTGCTTCCTACGCAAAGTTTATAGATGTAGAAATCTATTAACTTTATATAAGATTTATGATTCTTTTTTTAGTCTTTATACATGAACTTAGTACACATGACGAATTTGATGCCTTAAGGCATTATCTACTAGACTACCAAAAGGTCAAAATGGTGAATGGTGGTTGACTCAGTTTTTAGGGTTCCGTACCTCAAAAGGAAAAAAATGAACCCTTGTAGTATCACGTCGTTGTCCACCCGTCTGTCTGTCAAGACCCTTTTCCTCAGGAACGCGTGAAGATATTAAGTTGAAATTCATATCTAATACTCAAGTCTGCAATCCCTTAGAGCTGTCAAAAAATCATCTGTCAAAAGTCAACTGTCCGGCTCCGATTTATACGTAATTTATTTTGATATATGTTAGAGAGTAGTCTAAAATAACAGACACGTATTTTTTTAGCTGCCCAATCTCAACCTACTGGGAGAAATGGTCCTTCAAAGTACTGAAATGTGACTAAACCCTCAACTTCCGTAGATATTTTTTTTCAAGCAAATTGTTAGTTAATTACTGGTTTGATTATATGTTTGAGAACATGAAAAATTAATGAGCACGTGTTTTGTCATATCGGCTCAAACTTACATTTTCCTAAAAACCCTCAGTGCGCGAGTCCGCCTCGCACTTGTCCGGCTTTTTTGAAAGAAATCTGAAATTGTTAAATGCAGTGACACACTAAATATGCATAAGTACTTAAATACACAACTACATTCATAGCGATTAAGGGTTCTGGAAGTAATTACATAAATAGATAAAGTCGTACCTGCTAAAAACACTATGCAAAGTGTTACTTATATATGGAGAATATTAAGCTAACGTCAATACTTCCTTTTTATTTATACAATCGTTAACTTATGCAGCAGGGATCTTCTCTCGAGCCACAGTTAGTACTCCCGTACTAACTTTTGACTATCACGGAGGTCTTGTGCTTATTTGCCACAATGTATAAAAACAATTGCTAACTATCCTATTAACTTTTCCAACATCGATCCTAGACTCGATCCCTGAAGTACGCAAGAGTAGGCAGACCATTGGCAAGACACGATGACATGTGTTTTTAAAAACGTTAGCTTATCTTTTTGTTAAATAAGACTATCACCAAGTAAAATACAATGCACCTTTTTGCTGGCTAGAATATCAATATCATTTTATGGTTCGTCTTATCGAAAGCTTTAGAGAAATTAATTTTAATAAATACAGCAGCGGATTTTTTCAGTTACTCTATACACTTTAGGAGCATTTTTTTATTTTACCTTTGGTTTGGGCAGTGAGTATGAAGGTTGTAATTGTTTCAGGGATATAATGATGACACGAGCGGAGGCAGCCCGTGAAATGCCGACCACGAAGAAAGCTATTATGTAAGAGGAAAAATTAATTAAAAAACACTTTAAGACCACTCTTAAGAGGACTGTGAACCAACTGCAAAATCTAGCCTTTTCATACAAACGGCGATAACGTTTTCCACCCCCTAAGCGTTAACCGAATTCGACCAATTTTTGATATGTGGTCAGTCGGAACAAAAACTATGTCCGTACGTTTAGTTTTTTTAAATATTGATTAGTTATAAAGATATTACTTAAGACCGAAATTACTTTTGTATGAAAACAATAAAACGGGAATAAACCGAAATTTATTAATAATATTGAAAAAAACTAAACGTACGGACATAGTTTTTGTTCCGACTGACACCGTATCGAAAACTGTGCGAAATCGGTTTAGGGTTAGGGGGTGGAAAACGTTATCGCCGTTTGTATGGAAAGCCGTCACCTCACAATCCTCTTAACCGGGCTGAATCTTTTCGGATGCGGCTTGTTTTTACCACTTTTTGAAAATAAAAATAACTGTATTTATTTTGTAAGTAGGCACTTTCATAATGTGTAAGTCTGAACAGTCAGTTTTTTTTTCAAATAACCCAATTACAACGACATAACCTAGCGTTAGAATAAATAGGTAACTTTGAAATTTTCCTCAGAACACATGGAACAATCAAAACGACCAAGGCTGGTAAGAAATGTATAGATTAAACTAAATCCTAACAATCTTTGAACTAACGGGATTAGGAATTATATGCTGCCATTGCAAACTCCAAATAAACGGCATAAGGACGAGAAAATGATGGTACAACGCCATTGACGGATATATCCGCACCACTGGTTCAACGCCAACGACGGATATATCCGTCACGGTTGACAGCGAAAAATAGACCCGAGTGTCTATGACGTAAGGTTGAAGTTAGATCTGGTTTTCAGCTGTCATTGGCGTGTGAGTGACGACTTTTGTATTTAACATGGCGTTGAAAAGGTTACATAAATCAACCCAATTTATTTTTCCATGCGCAGGCGCTGCCACAAAATAGAAAGTGTAGAAATAATTATCTACTGTTTACGAATCTTTTCCTTTACCCGTGCTGTAAAACCTGCCTGGATGCTAAATTTCAAAGCTCTAGTTCATCGGGAAGTACCCTATCGGGAATAATGAATGAGGCAGTCAGAATCAAAGGAAGCCATTTTGTCAATTGATAACTTTAATAGGATATTTCTGAAACCTTAACTTTTTTGAGATTTAAGGTTTAAATATTCTGTAGTAAAAGTCTAACATCAGGTGCACTGAGAAAAAAGATATGCGGGTGAGAAATATGGCTTGAGTGGGTTAGAGTTAAATATACCCGCAGAAATGTCGCTCTGCTTTGGAGAATCTTCTGTTTCCGACGTGTTGTTGTGTTTTTAATGTTTCATTGATTATTTTTCAAATTTTTTAGACACAAAAGGCGGAGAAACCACCACCCAAGGTAAAATCTATTCCTAGGTTAAAACACAATTTAACATCGATGGGTACAATAAAATCCTCCGTCGGTATTGATCGTACCGTCATTATTTTTAATTGTTGAGCCACTGTAGACCCCTGTCGCTGAAAGCCAATCATAAATGTAGGCGTTATTTATTTCTTGTGATGACACTGTAAATATTACAATAGTTATATTTTTGAGTTGCTTTTGTTGTACATACTTAACAATACTCTTTGAACATCACAAAAACAACAATTTGGTAAACAACAATTTTAAAATATAGATACCTGTATAACAGGCGGCGGTCCTACCGCTGGATAGCCATCTCATCCAGATAACATTTGATAAAGAAACAGCTTACGTACAAACCGAGGGTTTCTCACTGACACGTCTTATTTTTTTTAATATTAGAAACCCAATTAAGCCCTGCTTTTGCTTGTTTTTTTTATCTTCAGAGGCCACTTCCATGAAAAATAATTACCTTTCTTTGGAATTAACTGAATCCGTAATTTTCCATTTGTGTACTTTGTGCTAAGTACAGAAATATTTAACTTGGATCATACACGCACTTTTTAATCTATACCGATAAGTAAAATTGAAGTCTGTGTCTGTTTTCAAATTAATTGATCGAATCTAAAGTAAAAAATTCGATTACGATGCCTAGTCATAAACTACTGTTGTCAGATTTCTCAAATTCCTAACAAATTATGATAAATTAGTAAGACTGTCAACAATCTAGTGCCAAACGTGGAACCTTTTAGGTATCACTTTTTTTGGTGGCATCAAAGAACATGAATTTTTTTTTAATGTTTTTGGTTGAATATCAGCAGTGTTATTATGTTAACGTCTTGTCCTTCACATCTTTTGAGACAAAGAATCACCGGTGATTTTACGTCGTCCGTCAAGGCTGAATTTTTTAACAGGTAGACGATATCAATCTTTTAAATGTATAACTTAATGTTTAACAATTTACATAATAATACTAGCTAGCTGTAACGTATCTAAGGTTTCATAAATTTAAATATGGAGATAATAATTTTTAAATATTTTCTGCTCAAGTGTAGAAATAATTATTTACTGGTTACGGATATTTTTCTTAACCCATGCTGTAAAAACTGCTTAAATGCCAAATTAGCTCTAGTTCATCGGGAAGTACCCTATCGGGATTAATGAATGGGTCAGAATCAAAAGAAGCCTTTTTGTCAATTAATAACTTTAATAGAATATTTCTAAAACCTTAAATTTTTTGAGATTTAAGGTATAAGTATTCTGTAATGAAAGTCTAACATCAGGTGCACTGAGAAAAAAGATATGAGGATGAGAAATATGGCCTGAGTGGGTTACAGTTAAATATACCCGCAGAAATATCGCTCTTCTTTGGAAAACACTAAAGAATCTTCTGTTTCCGAGGTGTTGTTGTGTTTTTATTGTTTCATTATTTTTTTTAATTTTTAAACCTAACAGGCGGAGAATCCACCACCCAAGGTAAAATCTATTCCTAGGTTAAAACACAATTTAACATCGATGGGTATAATAAAACCCTCCGTCGGTATTAATCGTAACGTCATTCTTTTAATTGTTGAGCCACTAAACCCCTGTCGCTGAAAGCCTGCCTATATCAATCTATTAAATGTATTACTTAATGTGTAACAATGTACATAATAATACAAGCTTATTGTTACGTATCTTATGTTGCACTCTTTTTAATACGGAGATAATAATTTTAATATTTTCTGCTCAAGTGTAGAAATAATTATTTACTGGTAACGGAACTTTTTCTTAACTCGTGCTGTAAAAGCTGCCTAAATGCCAAATTTCAAAGCTCTAGTTCATCGAAGTACCCTATCGGGATTAATGAATGAGTCAATTACAATCAAAAGAAGCCTTTTGTCAATTAATAACTATTTTTAAGATTTTTTTTTTTTAGTCACAAAAGGCGGAGAAACCACCACCCAAGGTAAAATCTATTCCTAGGTTAAAACACAATTTAACATCGATGGGTACAATAAAACTCTCCGTCGGTATTAATCGTAACGTCATTATATTAATTGTTGAGCCACTGTAGACCCCTGTCGCTGAAAGCCTCCTATATCAATCTATTAAATGTATTACTTAATGTGTAACAATGTACATAATAATACAAGCTTATTGTTACGTATCTTATGTTGCATTCTTTTTAATACGGAGATAATAATTTTAATATTTTCTGCTCAAGTGTAGAAATAATTATTTACTGGTAACGGAACTTTTTCTTAACTCGTGCTGTAAAAGCTGCCTAAATGCCAAATTTCAAAGCTCTAGTTCATCGAGAAGTACCCTATCAGGATTAATGAATGAGTCAATCAGAATCAAAAGAAGCCTTTTTGCAATTACTATTTTTAAGAAACATTTTTTATTTCTTTTTAGACACAAAAGGCGGAGAAACCACCACCCAAGGTAAAATCTATTCCTAGGTTAAAACACAATTTAACATCGATGGGTACAATAAAACCCTCCGTCGGTATTAATCGTAACGTCATTATTTTAATAGTTGAGCCACTGTAGACCCCTGTCGCTGAAAGCCTCCTATATCAATCTATTAAATGTATTACTTAATGTGTAACAATGTTTATAATAATACAAGCTTATTGTTACGTATCTTATGTTGCATTCTTTTTAATACGGAGATAATAATTTTAATATTTTCTGCTTACGTGTAGAAATAATTATTTACTGGTAACGGAACTTTTTCTTAACTCGTGCTGTAAAAGCTGCCTAAATGCCAAATTTCAAAGCTCTAGTTCATCGAGAAGTACCCTATCGGGATTAATGAATGAGTCAATTACAATCAAAAGAAGCCTTTTGTGAATTAATAACTATTTTTAAGATTTTTTTATTTTTTTTAGTCACAAAAGGCGGAGAAACCACCACCCAAGGTAAAATCTATTCCTAGGTTAAAACACAATTTAACATCGATGGGTACAATAAAACTCTCCGTCGGTATTAATCGTAACGTCATTATATTAATTGTTGAGCCACTGTAGACCCCTGTCGCTGAAAGCCTCCTATATCAATCTATTAAATGTATTACTTAATGTGTAACAATGTACATAATAATACAAGCTTATTGTTACGTATCTTATGTTGCATTCTTTTTAATACGGAGATAATAATTTTAATATTTTCTGCTCAAGTGTAGAAATAATTATTTACTGGTAACGGAACTTTTTCTTAACTCGTGCTGTAAAAGCTGCCTAAATGCCAAATTTCAAAGCTCTAGTTCATCGAGTAGTACCCTATCGGGATTAATGAATGAGTCAATCAGAATCAAAAGAAGCCTTTTTGTCAATTAATAACTTTAATAGGATATTTCTGAAACCTTATATTTTTTGAGATTTAAGGTATAAGTATTCTGTTATAAAAGTCTAACTTCAGGTGCACTGAGAAAAAATATATGAGGATGAGAAATATGGCCTGAGTGGGTTCGAGTAAAATATACCCGCAGAAATATCGCTCTTCTTTGGAAAAACACTAAAGAATCTTCTGTTTCCGAGGTGTTGTTGTGTTTTTACTGTTTCATTAACTTTTTTAAAAAATTTTAGACCCAAAAGGCGCTGAAACCACCACCCAAGGTAAAATCTATTCCTAGGTTAAAACACAATTTAACATCGATGGGTACAATAAAACCCTCCGTCGGTATTACTCGTACCGTCATTATTTTAATTGTTGAGCCACTGTAAACCCCTGTCTCTAAAATCCTGCCTATATCAATCTATTAAATGTTTTACTAAATGTGTAACAATGTACATAATAATACAAGCTTATTGTTACGTATCTTATGTTGCATTCTTTTTAATACGGAGAAAATAATGTTAATATTTTCTGCTCACGTGTAGAAATAATTATTTACTGATAACGGACATTCTTCTTAACCCGTGCTGTAAAAACTGCCTGTATGCCAAATTTCAAAGCTCTACTTCATCGAGAAGTACCCTATCGGGATTAATGAATGAGTCAATTACAATCAAAAGAAGCCTTTTTGTCAATTAATTACGATTTTTAAAAAACTTTTTTTTTTTAGACACAAAAGGAGGAGAAACCACCACCCAAGGTAAAATCTATTCCTAGGTTAAAACACAATTTAATATCAATGGGTACAATAAAACCCTCCGTCGCTATTCTTCGTACCGTCATTATTTTAATTGTTGAGCCACTGTAAACCCCTGTCGCTGAAAGCCTGCCTATATCAATCTTATTAATGTATTACTTAATGTGTAACAATGTTTATAATAATACAAGCTTATTGTTACGTATCTTATGTTGCATTCTTTTTAATACGAAGATAATAATTTTAATATTTTCTGCTTACGTGTAGAAATAATTATTTACTGATAACGGACATTCTTCTTAACCCGTGCTGTAAAAACTGCCTGTATACCAAATTTCAAAGTTCTAGTTCATCGGGAAGTACCCTATCGGGATTAATGAATGGGTCAATCAGAATCAAAAGAAGTCTTTCTGTCAATTAATAACTTTAATAGGATATTTCTGAAACCTTAAATTTTTTGAGATTTAAGATTTAATAATTCCGTAATTAAAGTCTAACATCAGGTGCACTGAGAAAAAAGATATGAGGATGAAAAACATGGCCTGAGTGGGTTAGAGTTAAATATACCCGCAGAAATATCGCTCTTCTTTGGAAAAACACTAAAGAATCTTCTGTTTCCGAGGTGTTGTTGTGTTTTTATTGTTTCATTATTTTTTTTTATTTTTTTTTAAACCTAACAGGCGGAGAATCCACCACCCAAGGTAAAATCTATTCCTAGGTTAAAACACAATAAAACATCGATGGGTACAATAAAACCCTCCGTCGGTATTGATCGTACCGTCATTATTTTAATTGTTGAGCAACTGTAAACCCCTGTCGCTGAAAGCCTGCCTTAATCAATCTATTAAATGTATTACTTAATGTGTAACAATGTACATAATAATAAAAGCTTATTGTTACGTATCTTATGTTGCATTCTTTTTAATACGGGAATACTAATTTTAATATTTACTGCTCAAGTGTAGAAATAATTATTTACTGGTTACGGATATTTTTCTTAACCCGTGCTGTAAAAACTGCTTAAATGCCAAATTTAAAGCTCTAGTTCATAGGGAAGTACCCAATCGGGATTAATGAATTGGTCAATCAGAATCAAAAGAAGCCTTTTTCAATTAATAACTATTTTTAAGAAACATTTTTTATTTTATTTTTGGACACAAAAGGCGGAGAAACCACCACCCAAGGTAAATATATATTCCTAGGTTAAAACACAATTTAACATCGATGGGTACAATAAAACCCTCCGTCGGTATAAATCGTAACGACATTATTTTAATTGTTGAGCCACTGTAGACCCCTGTCGTTGAAAGCCGGCCTATATCAATCTATTAAATGTATTACTTAATGTGTAACAATGTACAAAATAATACAAGCTTATTGTTACGTATCTTATGTTGCATTCTTTTTAATACGGAGATAATTATTTTAATATTTACTGCTCAAGTGTAGAAATAACTGTTTTCTGATAACGTACCTTCTTCTTAACCCGTGCTGTAAAAACTACCTGTATGCAAAATTTCAAAGTTCTAGTTAATCGGGAAGTACCCTATCGGGATTAATGAATGGGTCAATCAGAATGAAAAGAAGCCTTTTTGTCAATTAATAACTTTAATAGGATATTTCTGAAACCTTAAATTTTTCGAGATATAAGATTTAATTATTCTGTAATAAAAGTCTAACATCAGGTGCACTGAGAAAAAAGATATGAGGATGAGAAATATGGCCTGAGTGGGTTCGAGTTAAATATACCCGCAGAAATATCGCTCTTCTTTGGAAAAACACTAAAGAATCTTCTGTTTCCGAGGTGTTGTTGTGTTTTTATTGTTTCATTAATTATTTTTTTTAATTTTTAGACCCAACAGGCGGAGAAACCACCACCCAAGGTAAAATCTATTCCTAGGTTAAAACACAATTTAACATCGATGGGTACAATAAAACCCTCCGTCGGTATTAATCGTACCGTTATTATATGAATTGTTGAGCCACTGTAGACCCCTGTCGCTGAAAGCCGGCCTATATCAATCTATTAAATGTATTACTTAACGTGTAACAATGTACATAATAATACAAGCTTATTGTTACGTATCTTATGTTGCATTCTTTTTAATACGGGAATACTAATTTTAATATTTACTGCTCATGTGTAGAAATAGTTATTTACTGGTTACGGATATTTTTCTTAACTCGTGCTGTAAAAACTGCTTAAATGCCAAATTTAAAGCACTAGTTCATTGGGAAGTACCCTATCGGGATTAATGAATTGGTCAATCAGAATCAAAAGAAGCCTTTTTGTCAATTAATAACTTTAATAGGATATTTCTGAAACCTTAAATTTTTCGAGATATTAGATTTAATTATTCTGTAATAAAAGTCTAACATCAGGTGCACTGAGAAAATGATATGAGGATGAGAAATATGGCCTGAGTGGGTTAGAGTTAAATATACCCGCAGAAATATCGCTCTTCTTTGGAAAAACACTAAAGAATCTTCTGTTTCCGAGGTGTTGTTGTGTTTTTATTGTTTCATTAATAATTTTTTTTAATTTTTAGACCCAACAGGCGGAGAAACCACCACCCAAGGTAAAATCTATTCCTAGGTTAAAACACAATTTAACATCGATGGGTACAATAAAACCCTCCGTCGGTATTAATCGTACCGTTATTATATGAATTGTTGAGCCACTGTAAACCCCTGTCGCTGAAAGCCGGCCTATATCAATCTATTAAATGTATTACTTAATGTGTAACAATGTACATAATAATACAAGCTTATTGTTACGTATCTTATGTTGCATTCTTTTTAATACGGGAATACTAATTTTAATATTTACTGCTCATGTGTAGAAATAATTATTTACTGGTTACGGATATTTTTCTTAACCCGTGCTGTAAAACCTGCCTGGATGCTAAATTTCAAAGCTCTAGTTCATCGGGAAGTACCCTATCGGGATTAATGAATGGGTCAATCAGAATCAAAAGAAGCCTTTTTGTCAATTAATATTTTTATTAGGATATTTCTGAAACCTTAAATTTTTGAGATTTAAGATTTAATTATTCTGTAATAAAAGTCTAACATCAGGTGCACTGAGAAAAAAGATATGAGGATGAGAAATATGGCCTGAGTGGGTTAGAGTTAAATATACCCGCAGAAATATTGCTCTTCTTTGGAAAAACACTATCTTCTGTTTCCGAGGTGTTGTTGTGTTTTTATTGTTTCATTAATTATTTTTTTTAATTTTTCGACCCAACAGGCGGAGAAACCACCACCCAAGGTAAAATCTATTCCTAGGTTAAAACACAATTTAACATCGATGGGTACAATAAAACCCTCCGTCGGTATTAATCGTACCGTCATGATTTTAATTGTTGAGCCACTGTAAACCCCTGTCGCTGAAAGCCTGCCTATATCAATCTATTAAATGTATTACTTAATGTGTAACAATGTACATAATAATACAAGCTTATTGTCCGGTATCTTATGTTGCATTCTTTTTAATACGGAGATAATAATTTTAATACTTTCAGCTCAAGTGTAGAAATAATAATCAACCATTTACGGGTCTTTTTCTTTCCCCGTGCTATAAAAACTACCTGGATGCCAAATTTCAAGGCTCTAGTTCATCGGGAAGTACCCTATCGGGATTGAGGAAAGAGTCAATCAGTATCAAAATAAGCCTTTTTTGTAAATAAATAACTTTTATAGGATATTTTTGGAACCTTATTTTTTTATTATAGTAAACTGTTAAAAAAGTGTTATCTCAGGTGCACTGGGAAAAAAGATATGAGTGAGAAATATGGCCTCATTTATTATAATACTCTTTGAACAGCCCAAAAACAACAATTTGGAAAAGAACAATTTTATAATATAGATACCTATATAACAGGTGGCGGTCTTACCGCTGGACAGCAATCTCATCCAGATAACATTTGATAGAGAAACAGGTTATGTACTCGTACAAACCGAGACCTCGCCGACTCGTCTTATTTGTTTAAAATATTAGAAACCCAATAAAGCCCTGCTTCTGCTTGCTTCCTTTGTCTTAAGAGGCCACTCCGACAGAGAATAATTACCTCTCTTTAGAATAAACTTAATCCGTAATTATCCATTTGTGTACTTTCTGCTAACTACAGAAATATTTAACTTGGATCATACACGCACTTTACAATTTATACCGATAAATAAAATTGAAGTCTGTGTGAGATTTAAAATTAATCTCCAGAATCTAAAGTGAAAAATTCGATTTATACGATGCCCAGTCATAAACTACTGTTGTCAGTTTTCTCAAATTTCTAACAAATTATGATATTGTAAAATACTCTACAGAAAACTGCTAAGTTAGAGCTCAAAATACACTTACCGCAATAGGTATATTGACCGTCAACAATCTAGTGCCAAACTTGGTAACTTTCTGGGGGTAAGGCTTGTAAAACTCACTTTCCCGAAATGTGCACTTTCTCTAAAAGTGCACTTTCTGCAAAATGTACACTCCCAAAATGTACACTTGCCCAACTCGGGCACTTTCTCGAAAGGTGCACTATTTCAAAAAGTGCACTTTACCAAAACGCAAACTTTCCCAAAAGGTACACTTTCCTATGCTCTCTAAATACCTATGCTCTCTAAAAAGTTTGAAATAAACAGCAAAATTAAAAAGAAGCGGCAATGAACTGAGTATGGGGCAATTTGGAATTGTACACCGGAATCCCTGGAGCCAAGAGCCAACTGCTTGCTGGCTTCATGTAGAACTCCTTGTTCAAGAAGCGAGAGCACCGCAAAAGGACCTGGATGAGCACAAACGGTGGAACCAAGAATGAGATAGATTTCATTATGACGACTAAGAGGCAATTATTAGATGTATATAAAACGAGACCGAGACAGCTATAGAACATTCCAGCAAAGACTACTGGACTAATTGTATGACTTAGTTATATTTATATTTGTTTTAATTTGGTGAATTTACAAAAATACTAACGTTAGTACCATTAGTTTTCATAAGCATAATATGTAACTTAACAAATTTAATTTAGTTTGATGTTACAGAATAGTGTAGGTACTGTTAGTCAAACAAACCACATATTTTGCAAAAAGAAACAACTAAAATATGTTAGTTAAATACTTTAATACATATGTGTATATGTATCTTAATTTCCGGTGGTCCGTGAAATCCCGGGAAATTTATTAGCAAAATTAAATTGAGTCCGCTTCCATACTACCTAACATCAACGCGGTGTAGGCACTGAGGCCGAAGTTTAGGTAAAAAAGCACCCGAATTTCCGATCCCTAGTCATGTCGCAAGGATAAGTATTTACGTGAGAACATGCCTCATGCAGTCACGAGTCGTCGTTTTGCATATCTCCCTTGGTAAAAACAATTCTATTGGATCATGTGGGCCGAAGGTGTGGTGGACCGAGGCCGAGGAGCACACTAGAGTCGCTGGACAGCTGGATGCGAGTAGCATAGGACCGAAAAGGGTGATTTTTCACATATTCCTATTACGTCTAAAGTGAACCATTATAATTATAATATCCTCTACCACGGCCATCGCTGTGATACTGCATTGCACTGAACTTAACTTGGAATAACCAAAACTGTTGCAAATTTCTCAATTTTTTTAGAATGTTTACCAGTGGTGTTTACATATTGTCATTTTGACAGCCATTTTTAGGCGGCCATTATTCTTCCTTGAAATTAGGGTCCGTTTCTACTTAAACGGAGTGAGCAAGTAGAAGTTGTAGGAGCGAAAACAACCAATCAGATTGTGACGCACACACACACGCAACAACCTAATAGGTTATTTTCGCCGTTCGTCCGAGCTGCTTTTGAGTGAAAACGCAGCCAAAGGCTCTTCACCGAGTCATGGGGCAGCTTTTCAGCTGACAGCTGGAAATGTGATATAATGACAGGTGTGAGACGATCGTCTGACATTATTATTGTAACAGAATACCGTGATACAAAGGTGAGACGAACAGAAGTTACAACTAAATCCGTCATCGTCTGTGAGCGTTAGTGTCGATTTTACTGTCAAATTCTCAATATTTATTTGGATATTATGAAGAGATTAAGAACTGTAAAAGGTAAAATCGACGTGTTTCAGTCAATTTTATTCATATACTGCCGTAAAAAGCTGCATAAGGAATTTTATAAAGCCCTGAAAGATAGAAAAATAAAGCCAGAATTAGAGCAAAGTGCGACAAGCTTTAGCCCGTTTTTGGGATCGCCCGTGAAATGTCAAATGATCGACCGTGAAATGTCAAATAGACTACCATACCATGACACATCTAGGGCGATCGCTGGGACGATCGCTGGGATGATCCAATTTGACATCTCATCGACGAGCTGTGTTTTAACAGAATCACTCTGCAGATATGTTGTTGTGATTTTATTTTATCATAGATTTATCAATATTATTTCAGGGGACTAACACTACTGCTACCACCACTGCAGGTAAATATCGTTTCCTAGGTTAAAACACAATTTAACATCGATGGGTAAAATAAAACCTCCGTCGGTATTAGTCGTACCATTTTAATTGTTGAGCCACTGTAGACCCCGGTCGCTGAGAGCCAATCATTAATGTTGATTGATGTCATTTCTTTCAACTTACTTACGTAGTGCGTAGTAAGTAGGTCAGGCAGTAGGTAGTCAGGTCATGTAAATTAGCAGCCGTCCCAAGTCCCTCAAGTTGTATGCCAACCAAAATCTATGTTTTAGGGTTCCGTACCTCGAAAGGAAAAAACGAAACCTTAATAGGATGACTCGTATACCAGGCTGTCCGTCTGTCACAGCCACAGTAAATTTGCATCGAAACTACTGGACCGATTAAATTGAAATTTCAAGCACATTATGTAAGTCGGTGACTCAAACACGAACGTATATTGTAAATAAATGAATTATAAACATGGGAACCACTTTTGGGGGGTAAATTAGAAAATTAAAAAAATGTTTTGCTAACTATATCGTGACATATCAATGAAAGGACTCGTTGTGAGAATCTCAAGGTGTGAGAATCTCTTATAGGATCACTTTGTTGTCCGTCTGTCTGTCTGTCTGTCTGTGTGTCTGGCAAGACCCTTTTTCTCAGGAACGCGTGAAGGTATCAAGTTGAAATTCATATCAAATACTTAAGTCTGCAAGCCCTTGGATCGGTGAAAAAATCAGACATCTAAGTCAACGCAATCAAAAGATACGGCCGTTTATGCCGCATATTGAAGGGAATCTCAAGGGAATCAAAACCTATAGGGTACTTCCCGTTGACTTAGAATCATGAAATTTGGCAAGAAGCAATGTCTTATAGCACAAGTAAAGGAAAAAATCCGAAAACCGTTAATTTGTACTTACATCACATAAAAAAAGAGCCCAGTATAAACTGACACTCACTAAGTACTTAGACTTGTTTCTATTGTATTCCCGTGATTTACGAACTATTTACATGCCTACAAGTTTGTGCGGAACCCTCGGTGCGCGAGTCCGACTCGCACTTGACCGGCTTTTTTTATTATGTATGTTAACCGACTCCTATCGACGCCGTAGGGTAAAATTAAAATATGAACGTACAGACAAGGTCATAAATATGTGTACTACCTTGTCTATTTAACGTCATGTTTAAACTGCCATACGAATGTCACAGCGATTAAAGTGACAAGGTATAAACGTGTATACACAATTACACATATTTGTGACCTGGACTGTACAGCGCCACCTATCGGCTACTTAACCCTTTTCCAGGCAGAGGCTTTAGTTTATATTAACCACATAGGTTTAGTTACAATTTCAATCTTAGTAACTTAAATTAAGGTTCAAACCTGATTGAATATGCGCGAAAAGTTACTGGCTCTGAAATTAATTCCCAATGTAAATAACTTGGAAATGTATTGCATTATTTGTTAAACCATCTAGATTGGTGCCTGGAAAAGGACCAAAGAAGTACTTAGAGTTATAAAATATAATAATAAATTAGGGTTAGAATGTAAGCTAATAACAGAGCCCGTAGCCAAGATGCCCATCGATAACTAGCGTTTCTATTCGTTTCGTTTTTAAACCAATCGCGTCACTGGCCGATCACGTGACTCTCCGTATGACGTGAGCTACCAATGACGCGATTGGTTTAAAAACTAAACGAATAGAAACGCTAGTTAGCGTAATTCATCTTGGCTAAGGGCTCAGAGCATTGTTTGTTAATCAAATCTTAGAAGTCGATTTCAACCTACTTCTAATTGCGGGATTGACTTGAAAATTTGTATAATTATGTAGTTCCGATAATAATATAATAATGTGGCACTATCAAACTGGTATGGTGATGGAGGCGGAAGGTGGGTACAGGAACTCCTCAATAGCTAATAGATCCGTCGAGCTTGGACTCGTTTTACTTGACTTTTTAGAACGAGTACAATAATCAGTGTTAGAAGTACAGTCGGCAACACAAGTGTTAATAAAAAAAATATATAAAACTTTTTATAAAAACAATGCCAATGGAAAGTCGATCATCAATAAAATTAAAATATATATCACTTTTTCCTCAGAACCCCCGTCGGATATGCTGCCCCCAGGAGTTGTAGTGTCGCAACTCAACACAAACACACACTGACCATCTGCGTATACGCATAATCTGCGTTTATTCACGTGGTTTTTGGGAAAGTGAGACCACTTTCCCAAAAACCACGTTTCCAGCAGATTTACATTTCCAGCGTTTATTTTTATTTAAAAATTAATTTCAACTGACTCAAATTTAAAATTAGATAAATTAAATTATCTACACGGACTTAGTTGCGAGCAATAAGGTAATTAAATTTATCTAATTTTAAATTTGAGTCAGTTGAAAGTATTTTTTAAATAAAAATAAATAAATAAGATTTACTTTTTGCTCACAACTATTAGTTCCATGTAGAATAACGTGTCAATGAAATTACTATTAATTTACTTTATTGCTATAAATTTACTTTATTGTCGGGTAATTTCAAGTTTTGTATCGCTGGAAATGTAAATCTGCTGGAAACATGGTTTTTGGGAAAGTGGTCTCACTTTCCCAAAAACCACGTGAATAAACGAAGACTATGCGTATACGCAGATGGTCAGTGTGTGTAATTTTAAGTTAAGTATTTTTGTGTAAATAAATAATAACCACTAATACGTTGTCTAATTTATAACAATCGAAAAACCATGTTGTCCCTTGTTCCGTACTTTTACTTTTTGAATACCTTGCTTGTTGCGTCCCTAGTACAATCGGGCGAACGTTACCAGATGTAAGAGTCAACTGAATCGGTATTCGTAGATTTAAGTATGTTGAGTAATAGAACGTATATCAACAAAATATATTCTAACTAGCTTTTCTATTCGTTTCGTTTTTAAACCAATCGCGTCACTGGTAGCTCACGTGACTCTTCGTATCACGTGATCTACCAGTGACGCGATTGGTTTAAAACGAAAACGAAATAATGCATCTTGACTAAGGCACAGAGTAGATAATCTGTACAAGTGCTAAGGGCTCAGTTCTAATCTTCAAAATTCAATAAGTCCCCACGATACTCGAGTATTATGTCGGATTTCACCAACCACTTAATAACAGACGATTTAGTGTTAAACGTATCATCACCCAACCCAACCAACATAGTTCCGTCCGGATAAATTTATGAGTTCCTGACACGTGGAAACGATTGCAGGCGTCGTTGCCAACGTATGAATGAATGAGTACTACTACAAACCACGCCCTCGTAAGCTCAGTCGGACACGCCCACCGCACCGGTCCGGCGAGCTGGCTGCAAAGCAGGGAAATCAGCACCGAACTTTACTAGGAGCACATAAAGGAAGTGGTGGTTAAGGGTGGGCCGTCCGGCCGGATGAATGAATGAGTCATTTAACGAATCATTAATTTATTTAGAGGACAAATAAAATGAGACCATTCTTCCTTATGTACCTATAATGTAGGTAATAATATAATTATGCACTAAATGCATATAAGTTCAGAACTAATTCGTATACTCGTAGGTTAATAAAGGGTATGATTTAAATGGTTGGCAGAATATTGACGTTTTGGTGCATAAAAATGCATTTCGTCAGCTACAATATCAAAATTTGATCAGCAATTTATTGTCATATTGGGCTGCTCTATTTATTTATTTATTTATTAAATAAGGTACACCAACAACAAACATATTAACACAATTACAATAGCTAAGATAATAAGAGAAGAGTCTGATAAAATAAAATCGATTGGTTAGCAATTTAAATATAACTGCATTTCATGAGAAGCATTTAATAATATTTCGTTTAGCTAAAGCACTGATTAATAAATATGTATATAAGAAATGTACGACAAGTTTGACGGACCTCCGCTATGCGGAACACCTATTACTGCACAACTCTAACCTTTTTTATAAATTTAACACAACTCTAACCTATTTTAAAATTATAACTTTCTTGGTCATGTAATAACTGATAAAAAAGGACAGAGTTTAATTAAACTAATCTGACGGGTAGTGTTATCTGGAGATTGAAAAATAACTGCGAAAATGTCGTATGTCTGTACTGTACTTGCATTGACAGTATACATAGATTTGTAAAGCTTCTATTTCGAACCTCCTAACGTTTATAAAGTCCTAGTAAAGGAGGCTATTGCCCAAGCGACTCATACCAAACGTTTGCGGCCTACCAATGAAATAGTTTTACTACATTTTACAACTCTGCGTATAGTACCAAGACTGTCAGTGGATAGCCATCGATGTCATTCATAACATAAGCCTAATCAATCGTCAATGAAATAGTTTAACTACGTTCTACTCTACCAGTACCAAGCCGCCAGTGGATAGCCACCGACGTCATAGATGGTCATAGTCCGAACAGGTCATTACTAGGTACTATTGCCAGGTTGAGCACAAGGCAAACATGAGCTTAGAAGAGGTACCGAGTTTTGTTTGAATCCATAACATAATAAATAAAAATTATATGTTGCCCTCAAATATATCGAAGCAGGTGCTCAAGAATATCTGAGGGCTTGCCTAACGCACTCGCGATCGCGATCGATTTGAAAGTGGAACAATTGTTTACATTTTGTAGGCAGACTTGCCTTCAACTGTCAAAAATGAAAGCGATCGCGATCGCGAGTGCGTTAGGCAACTCGACTCTACTTTTGGAGTCCTCGCAATGATACTATCAGGCAAACATGACTTATGAAGAGCTTTCCGTTGGAATCGAGAGTAAAATATGGGTTGAAGCAGGGATGTGCAGTCAGTCGGTCTCACGATATTACATTTTATTGAATACTTCTAAAGAAAGTAACTAGGGCTATATTTAAACTGTAAGCACAAGGATTGCAAGAAGTGCAGAAGTTCTACGGATAAGTTTGTAGATTTGCAGATTGTGCACTGAAACTTTTCAAACTACTTAAGTGCATGACGTCGCAAAAGAACAAATGAAACTTCCGTAAGAATCTACTCATATAACTAAATAACTCAAACAACTAAAAACTTACTAAGTAGGCTTTAAGTTAGCTAGACAAAACATAATTTTACGCAAATGAAATGCAGCATCATTTTCTCAATCATTTAGCGGACTTTACACCAGGCGTTCTCTCCCGCGTTCTCAGGAGCATACAGGATTGCGTGCCGGTAAGCCTGTACTTGTACGCACAATCGTGCGCGATGCCGATTATGTTTTTGAAGTTGTTAAGAGGACTGAACGCCTGTGAAGTATCAACTGGCACTCGCCTGGAACAAAACAAAACACCTCTAAGCACAGAGTCTGTCGTAACACATAGAGACAGCGAGTTCACATACCAGGAGTTTATAACTGAAGAAGTGTTTAACGCACCTTTAATGCATCTGCCTGCACTTTCACACAGGTGGAACAGAGTCAATCACGGAAACGCATCATCGGAAAGGGATCCGTCCAACGTGAAAGCGCTCAAAAACAATATACGGCAATATTTTAAAGCTTTTTATTTTACACAAGTGCTCAGCTAGAATCGTGTACCGAATGTCTCACGAGAGGGTTAAAAACCCCGATTGCAACCCCTACTTTAATACCCCTTCTTCTATACGGTCGGGCGGTTGGGCCAACCGAGAGGGATGCAGCTATCTGTAGGAACGAGATGTAAATATTGCTATCTCATCACGTGGTCGCAGAACTCCCTGGTCCCAGAACGAGATGACAGAATGTCCTCTTTGACACTGCTAAAGTCCTGGTAATTATAATATTTAGTGCGTTATGGGCCTCAACGCAATGAGGATGAGGTGTGTGAATTCGCCGCTAGAGGAGGCGCTAGTGTAGCGTGAGGTCTCCAAAATGTCAAATCAATGATAGAAAAATATAAAACAAAAAAAATTAGATGGTCAAATGCGGCATGTACTTAACATAAAAATGCAGTATTTCTGACGGTTCTTACTCGGTTTATTTACTCGTACATAATAATATATAATATAATTTAGGTTAGGTTATTATATTATAATTACTTATTATGTATTTTACTTTTTTATTATGTTAGGACAGACGGACGGACGGATGGACGGACAGCTTAGGCAATAGGGTCCCCCCGTAAGGCACACCCTTCGGGTACGGAACCCCCAAAAATACTGTTGTCTTCTGCTTTATATAAATCAATAATCTCAGATGACAATCTTACACGAAAATACACAAATGTTTGTCCTTACCGAGAATCGAACTCGGGTCCACTGACTTTGTAGTCAGTGTTCTA
Source organism: Tortrix viridana (assembly GCA_963241965.1). NCBI lineage: Eukaryota > Metazoa > Arthropoda > Insecta > Lepidoptera > Tortricidae > Tortrix > Tortrix viridana. Next base: position 3,585,007 of record OY725171.1, on the reverse strand, counting down.
AAAATAGTCCCTGAGCCCGCTCCAAAATTGCTTACGTCATATATGTATGACATCACGACGACAACTAGGCTAACCGCGTCGGCTTCTTTGACACTAGATGTCGCTGCAAAGGGATTCCGCGACTTAAGCAACAGCTGGGGTAAAGGTAGTACTAGGAGTGCATACTCAACTAGGAGGTTACAATTAATGTGGTGCAATGATCTGTCAAATGCGTGTGTGTGTATGTGTATGTGTGTGTCGTAACGTAAGCGTCATAATTTGATGACGTGGTTAGCCTATTTGGTAGTGACCCTGCCTAGGAAGCTAGCGATCCTGGGTTCGAGTCCCGATATGGGTAAATATCTGATATCTGTGTGATGAGCGCAAGTATTTGTTCATGACAAGGAAAGGTACCCAACTGTCCGGCTCCGATTTGATTTATACGTTAGAGAGTAGTCGAAAATAACAGACACGAATGAGAAATATTAAACTTTGAAGGGTGTTTTTTAGCAAAATATGAGAATGTCCTCCATACAAAATGAGGAAAGTTTCCGAGAACGGCACATCTACACGTGCTCATTATTTTTTCATGTTCTCAAACATATAATCAAACCATAACTAGCAATTTGCTTGAACAATATTCTCTACCCACTCACATGCTTTATGCAACTATAGTTGCCAGTGACAACCCTTATTTGCTTAGCAATAAGGTCGATAAGTACAATTTGCACGAGCAATTGTGTAGTTACAGAAGAAGTTCCCTCAACTATAGTCACTTTTCAGTACTTTGAAGGACAATTTTTCCTAATAGATTGAGATTGGGCAGCTAAAAAAAAATACGTGTCTATTATTTTAGACTACTCTCTAACATATATCAAAATAAATTAAATCGGAGCCGGACTGTTTGGTACCTTTTCTTGTGAGTCATGGATGTTTTTGTGTATTTATCACTGCCTAGTACTAGTACCCAAGCCTACTAGAGCTTAGTTTGGGACTATAGGTCAATTTGAGTGAGGCCCCTGAAATTTATTTATTTTGATTTGTTACATGTATTTTCCGACATTTTTATTCTCTTGTATAAAAATTTCCGATTGCCTTCTTTTCGTACAGTAATATTTCCGTACGCCTTCTTTCCCTATAAATATACATATTTACTGTTATATTTTGGCTTGTTTGTACATTAATTTATTAATAGTATTTTTTCCCAACCCAAATAGCTAATTCGACAGATGTGACGGAGGTTGTTTTGGCCCTCCGGGCCTGATATAATAGCGAACCTAACCTAAACTACCTACGTACCTACTACGATGTAATCACTTTTGGGAAAATTTGCGATTGGGAAAAATTCGCTACTATGTAAATTTCTAATTATATACGTGGTCGACTGGTAGAGAATGCCATTATTCATTAAGTCCGCCACGCCATACTTGTTTTTTTTGTGCAATAAATATTTAAATAAATTCCAGGTACGATTTTCCCCGATGTGCAGGTGATGCTTATTTCCTTTAAAACTCGACTAACTAAACTGCGCATGTGCGGCTTTTTTTTAAGAGAGACTATCTTCTAGGCAATTATGCACTTCTAGTACTATTTTCTCCAGCTTGTCGGTGAACTTGTCGTACTAACTGCATACCACCACGTGCTTAATTAACTTCCACTTTCTAAACTGGGTCTTTCCGGCGTAATGCGCATGTGCAATAATTTTATTTTTATAATTGTAAAATTTTTATTTACTTAATTTATACTCTGCAATATTTAAAAACGTTTTTTGCTGCTCCTGCAATAGTTTTTCTGCTATTGAACCAAAATAACAATTTCGTCTTTTTTAAATTATTGTTATTTTTTTAGGTTATCCAGTGTTCGGTTGGCACGCAACGCACGTGGTACGACAAAATGCCAGTATTCACCAGGAACGCATAACATGTTGGGCGGTGCATTGTTTATAGTTGCACCACTGCACATTGCATTGAGGGAACGGTGCAACCTAGTTTCTCTTTTCAGCCTGCAAGTCCCTCCTCCATATAATTAGAAATCCTAGAGTTTACGTTACCTACTATTTATTATATTGTTTGTTATTTCTGTATTTCGCTGAACGTTCCCTGTCATGAGCTCCTAGTAGATTTCGTATCGTTTCAGGCTTCGTTAAGGGAAAACGTATCGACATAATTTTTCCATCTTAACAGCAAAATGGGGGATTTAAGTAAAACATTTTTTTTTACATTAGACTGAACAGTGATTGACCCCGATCTCACCTGATGGAAAGTGCAGATGAGGCCAGAGATGTAGCTCACTGGTTCAGTAACAAAATGCCCTTATACGTAGAGTAACCGTGGACTAGTTTTTAAACCATGCTTTGTGCGGCCATAACATAATAATATTTTCCCCTATTGTTATCGTATTGGAGGTTTTGTTTTGTTAAACCCACCTAAATCTCATCGAAATCCTTAGAACCGTTTTCGAGAATGTGAGTAAAAATTTCGTAAAAAATGCACAGCCGGCCGCCAACCGAGCTGGTGGAGACTAGACGGAGAAACAGGCGTTTGCGGTATTAGAGCAGTTTCGCACTACGTCCGATCCGTATCCGAGAATGTCGATCCGAAGTCTATTTGTATGAGAAATTGGATGACGCAATCTCATACAAATAGTACTACTGCTACTTCGGACCGAACATTTCTCAAATACGGATCGGAGGCAGTGCGAAAACGCTCTTACGGTGAAGGAATTAAACTTTTCGACGCCATGTCAAATACAAAAGTCGTCACTCACATGCCAAGGACAGCTGAAAACCAGAGCTAATGTCAACCTTACGTCATAGACACTCGGGTCTATTATTCGTAGCCGTCGTTGGCGTTGAACCCGTGGTGCGGATCTATCCGTCAATAACGTTGAGAGGGTTAAGTTTTAAATAGCTTTAATGGCTTTAAGTTTTCAACTACTGGCTAGTCTAGCTTCGTCTTAGGGTCGTAAAATTTGTATATGTGGTTTTGCAACATATATAGATGAACATAGGTAAATGTGAAAATTTGTATGGATGTTAGGATGTTTGTATTTCAGTAATACCTAAACGGCTGAATGGATTTGGATGAAATTTGCTTACAGATAGTCCATATCTTGGATTGACACATATGATAGTTTCACTCATTCATTTTTAAGTTTTACGCAGACGGAGTCGCGAGCAAAAGCTATTAATAAGATATACGACTGCAGTTTTTTATATTCGTGTGACGCACACAGAGCTGCCCTTAAAATACGTATCTCTATACTCGTACTATACAATACGTATCTTTATCAAAGTACCCTCGCAGCTCTTTCCGTCCTCTGTTAGCCTGGTACGGATGCGGGTAAAACCTTCGACGGGTCCGAATAGACGTGAAAAGGCTGACTTCATTTTCTAGTTGGATTTTATTTCATCATAACCTAACATAAAAAAAGGTTTTCTTAATCGCGCTAATGACATCTAATTTTACAACGGTCTCAAAAAAACTATGGCCGCGCTTGTCCTTTGTATTTTTTGACCGGAGGTATTGTTATTGTTAATACATAGAACGTAAAATGGGTACAACATTTATAAAAATCTCTGTTTACCTACTCTATCTTGTTAAATTTTAAGGGTTAAGAATTATACGTGACGTGTAAAATCGTAGTTTTATTTAACGTCACGATAATAGGGGTTGTAGACACTAAACGAAAACAAATACATATTATATTTTCTGGTAGTGTTTAATATATAATAACCGATTCTTTCAAAATCACACTTTCATGCTTATATATTTATATCTTTTAAATAAATTATACAAAAATAAATATTTTATCCTCGTTATCACGTGACCGCAAACAGCGCGTGACGTCACGTTCCTCTAAACAAAATTTTGACATTTGCCAAGAAACAAGATTTGCGTGAGCCCACAGAGTCGTAGTAGAGGTCATAGCGACGCCATTACAGAAGTTAGCGTTTTAGCGTAAATTTTTAAAATTAAATTTATTTTAAGACATTTTAAAATTACGAGTGATTTTTTTATATTTCATGTATATCTAAAAAACTACACATTTTATAAGTTTTCAAGGCCGTTCTACACGAGGCACGCGCAGGGCAAATACCTACCCGCTACCAGGATAGCATAACTTCCGAAGAGAATATCTGCACTATGCAATACAAGATACAGGAAGTAAAAGAGTGATAGAAAATTCATTAAATATGTTACCATTTCCGTCTTGTTTGAGTCCGAACTTTTGCAATGAGGTAAAAAGAATGCAGTCGTAGCTAAACTGTTCTATTTTGATCCTTATATTGAAGCATATACAATATATATATTAACACTTAACAGCCGATTGATCTTTACTTAGTACCTACCTGAAGTGAGGGCAATGTCCGTAACTGTCAAAGAGTTAAATCGATAAATCGAGTTTGATTTTTTTAGTTCAGTTTTGTTGGATGTGTCAAAATATACAGAAATCTTAACTCTGGTTTTAAAACGAAATCTAGATATTATTAACTATTTAGGTCGGAGTTCACCAACCAATTTAACAGACTGTTAAATCCTAATCGGCTGTTAGTCAATACATTTTGACAGCCGTCAGACCTCTAATCGCCTGTTTAAATGTTGGTGACCTCCGACCTTAGTGTAGTGACCCTGAATGGAAATGAAAATTAATATTGCATACGCGTGGATGACAAAGAGAAAGCTAGTTTGTCTTGCTTACTCGTTCACTCTCTTACAGTCAAGATTAATTTTTTCCCGGACTCGAAGGTTATTTTAAATAGCAAGGTATATAATTATTTCAATGCAATGACTACGCCGTAGACTGACGGCGTAGCCATTCGTAGTAGCGTAGCATGGGCTACAAACTATGCTACGAATGTCGTACTGCACTACCGGCATGGATGTTGACTGACGTTGTATTTTACACACAAGTTTACAACACATGGTGTAACGAAAATCCCATGATCCCACAGATTTTTGTTACATTCTGCAGATAATTTTGCTACTGAACCTAACCTACAGTAGCAAAATTATCAGTAATTACAGCGGAGGCTTGGTTATGGTTCCGTTGGCACCCCTTAGGTACAGAACTATAAAAAGCTAGATTTTGATCTGATCAATGCGTTCAAAGATATAAGGCCTTTTGCGAGGCCTTTTATTCGTATTTATTGTTATTGTTTGTCATGAAGAAAATGTTTTATTCACCTCACCAGCTCGGAAAGGCTTTCTTTGTTGGTCAAAATCTGCGCGCAAAAGTCCACTTTAACCGCTAGCGTGGAAAGTAATGCTGGTGCTGTGCGCGGAGGGGGCGCTGCGCTAGGACGGCCGCAACTGGGCCCTTAGCCAAGATGCATTACGCTAACTAGCGTTTCTATTCGTAGATACTGGTACTGCTACTGGTAGATCACGTGATCTACCAGTGACGCGATTGGTTTAAAAACGAAACGAATAGAAACGCTAGTTAGCGTAATGCATCTTGGCTAAGGGCCCAGATGTGTGTGATGTGTGATTGGAAAGTTATTTAAGGACAGGGGACTTTTAAATAAAACCAATTTCCTATACAACAGTGACACTAATTTTAGATAGTGGCACCGCTGCCACATTTTACATTCTCTCACGTTTTTTCATTAAGATGGAAACTCAATCACGTGGTACTATACTATCAAGCTAATTTGATGAAGATGAAATGGAATAAAATATCGACATTCGATTGCATGATTTTATTTATTTATATTACAAATGCTTACAATATTTTCTAAAATATTTCATCAAAGATAAAACTTACAACTACTGTCTGTTTTAAACATAATTCATATAAAACATCTCTTTTTATACTAGAGTATGAGAATCGATACATGTAAAGTCATAGTAGAATGTTAACAAATATAAAATTAACAATAAAATTAGTTATAGTTTGGTGAAAAATATTAAGGTGGTGGCAGGTTATTCTCAAATAGCAACCACCGCAATAAGTATCAGTTTTTGGGTATAAATTGGATCATGTTACCAATTTCACTCTTGAGGTGTAAATATAAGGTCAAATATTCATTTAAAACCAATATTATCTATATATACAGACATCTTAGATATGTATATTAATTTTGAATTTAGTTCGATCTCGTTCCAAAGTGATACATTAGGATGAGACACATATCGTGAATGTGACATAATAATTCATTTTTTTTATTTCAGATATTTGGTTAGTGATATTCATATTTGATATGTATATACATATAACAGGAGACAATCTCACACTAATTACATATTCTATATTTAGTAACAATATATGTGCCTATACCTATAATCAAAATATTATGTATTTTCAAATTGACTTTAGTTTTAAGGAGTGTGACAAATACTTTTGTCTATACAATACATAATTAAATACACTAATATTCTTATTTATTTATATTGGCAGCATGAAGTTTAAGTTAATGGAGGCGATAATTTCACAATCACCAGGTGCCAATAACTGGTATTTTGGATGTCAACAATTGGGTGTTTGGCGCTATATTATAATATAACTATTATATTCAAATTTATTTCTTTCACTACATCCTCTGTACATAAGGAAAGGTTTCTCTCCGTCAATCGTACGTCCCGCCTGTATGAGATCATACAAATAACAAAATCATTCAAACTGACAGTTGAACCAAGTGAACGTTCAGCTAGTAACTCTTATTATATTATACAAGTTTTAAAACAAGAAAATTTAAGCTACGACCCATACTGTATATCTACAATACGTTGCCTTAACACTTGTTATGTAACCTGCCCAAAATGTAACCTGCTCTAGCTTCACTCGTTGGTCCCAGTGGAAGACCACCGCTGGCTTCTATGCCAGCATTATGCTGAACTGGAACCATTTCGTGACACAGGCCTTTACTGTCTTTTTGTTTCATGCCTTATTTTTTGTCTTTATTTGGCACGAATAAACGTTTTTCTTTCTTTCTTATTTATCTTAATTTTGTCGTGATTGTGGCTTGACGTTTACACACTGTGTTTCAAATGGCGAATAGACTCAGTTCCGCACAGCAAGACAAATTTATGCATGCGAACACTCAGATTGGACACCTGAAGATTGGTCAAGAGTTGTGTTCTCAGACGGATCCAAATGTATGCTGTACTGTATCAACATGACGGAAGAGTAAAGGTGTACAGAAAGCCAGGAGAACGATTTATGCAAGCCTGCATCGCAGAAACGGTTGCGTGCGGTGGCGATTCGGTACTCGTGTGGGCTGGGATTTCTGCAGAAAGCCGAACAGAGCTAGTACTGATCGAAAATGGTACTCTAAATGGCGAAAGATACGTGGAAGAAATCCTAAATGAGCACGTCGGTCCATTTACGGCAAGACTAGGTGAGAATGCTATCGTATTTTCATGCATGATAATGCCCGTCCCCACATTGCTCGTGCAGTACAAGACTACCTGAATGATGTGATTGATGTGGGTATTCGTCGCATGGAGCCCGGATCTTAACCTGATCGGGCATGCCTAGGACGAGCTTGGACGACGTGTAAGGCAACGAGTACCTCCTTTAATGACGCTTCGCGAGCTGAAAAATGCATTGGTAGAGGAATGAGAGAACATTCCCCGACTGTGCTTTAGAAACTTGGTGGTGCAGCTGCCGGAGCGCATCGCAGCTGTGCAGGTAGCACATGGGGGTATACAAAGTATTAAAATGTTTCAAAATTTGATAACTGAATAAAAAGTTAATTATTATCAATTTTGTTTTTGTTTTGCAAGCAAGTGGATGTCATTTTTACTTTGTTATTTTAAAAAAATTAAACAAACATTCAGTAATAAATGTAATGCGTTTTATTTAAGTAAGTAACATTAAATTGTCTTTAAAGTCCAATTTATTTTATTAGGCTAGCTGTATTCTTTTTAAAGATATTGAAATATATGCTAGTGACATCTCGAGTGTATGTCAGTGTGTATATACTGTTACTAAATACTTGCTTATATTTAAATTGACTTCCAGTTAATGGGAGTGTGACCACAGGTCTCGTCAGACGACGGTAAACGGTAATGTTCCCATTGAGCGCCAATAAGAGTAACCGCCTGTTTCACAATCGTCAAATAAAACATCTGTCAAATAAATTTAGCCCTTACTCTTTCCTACACTTGAAAATAGACAAGGAGAGGGATATGTTTATTTGACAGATGAATTCACTTGTGGATTGTGAAACAGGCCCTTCTACTAACAATTTATACTTCGTCTAATAAATCTAAGTAGGTACTTGAAATGTACCCGCCCCTATACATTTCCAAGATAAAGACAGGTGGCATTGCGCGGGGTCTATACATACTGTCAGTGTGTATATACTGTATGACTATTACTAAATACTTGCTTATATTTAAATTGACTTCCAGTTAATGGGAGTGTGACCACAGGTCCCGTCAGCCGACGGTAAACGGAAAGTTTTCCACTGAGCGCCAATAAGACTTTATACTATTTATACTTCGCCGGGTAGTCCTGTCTAATAAAATGTACTTGAAATTTACCGGAAGATAAAGACAGGTGGCATTTTGCAGGGTCTATACATCCTATGTCAGTGTGTATATTAATAGATTTTTACAGTTGGCAGCTTTCGCAGAGTGCAAAATAGCTAACTGTTGAACAGATTTTATTCTCTCCTCAAGATTCTCCCAGGGTTGATATTAATGGACATCTTGAATATAATTAAGGACTTTTTCAATCAACATCAATCAACACTGGCCCGCAAAATTAAGTATCACACTTTTAAAATTTAATTTTTTTATTAACTATAGAAGTTAGAGATTTAAAATAAAAAACGTTTTATATCAAATTTTATCAGCTTTCTTTCCAACTAAAACTAAAATAAACAGTAACATTTTCAACTTGAAAAAAAGATAAAACAGTAAAATAGCCATTTTTAGTTATTGCAATTTTAAAAGTGTGATGTGAATGTCCCTATGTATGCTTAGATTTTTAAAACTCCGCAACGGATTTTGATGCGGTTTTCACCATCAGTTAAATTATTCTTCACGGAAAGTTTATGTATATAATAGAACCCAAAGCGAAGCGAGGGCGGGTCGCTATAGGCTTTATTTTAACTTATGTAACCGAAGCAAAGCGAGGGCGGGCCGCTAGTTGAACATAAAATAAATTACTGGCTAGCCTGTTTTATTTTCTGTGTTATATTCATCTATATCTGTTCTATTCGGAGAGAACTACTGTTTATTTTATTAGAAACAATTAAGCAGGAATACCAGGCGGATGTTACTGGGTACTAGGATATCATAAAAGACAGAAGTCACATCACGTCGCCAGATTAGTGCCAAGAAGTAGACTGACGTGTAACGAAGCTGCGAAACAGACTCTCCCTTCCATAACTCTCGCACGCCTCCCTCTCACACATCTCTTGCGTTTTGTATATTATGTTATGTGTGTTAAGCAAATCATTGTGGTATTGCGTGACGGGTTAATTGGCTATTTGACTGACTGGTCAAATCAGCAAGTTTTATTGAAACGTCAAAACGATCCGGTATTGTGAAGTTAGTATGAAAATAGTAAAATGTGACGTCACAATTTTCAGTGTTCCTTTATAAAGTTTTTGATGAATTGAAAATCGTTTAAATTACAAAAATAAACGATAGCTAGGTTTTTCCGTGTTATTTTTGAAAGCTCGATTTAGTGGTAGTGTAAACGTAATTTATTTTGACATTATAGTCAAATAGCCAATTGTTTATACAACATTTTTGTTGACTCAGCCGACGGACACACTTGTTAAACACATATAAAACTTAATTATATGGAAGCACGAACGTGACAATGTTGTTCAAAACCTTTTCTTTCAGTTTTGTACTCTGTAGTGGCAAATGGACTAATTACTGTACAGTGCAATTGCTATTAAAACGACTTTCTGGTTCGTACTTCTCTCTCACTCGCTTACATACTCACTTATGCTATAAGGATGATGACTGGGTAAAGAAAACGAAATTCTATTGAGTCCCGTCAGTTAGATTATCAAAAAATATTGGACACGTATTTTATCTTTTGTCAATCAAACAAAAAATTACAAAGATAAAGCGCGTCAAAGTTCGGGAGTGGAGACTCGTGACGTCACTACAATACTTTTTGATAATCTACCTGATCGACAAAGAAAAAAAGTATTCATCACCCCTATTCAAACCGACTATAACTGAACCAGAGTTTGTTTTGAGCTATTGAACTGTAAGTGATTGTCATACTCGTAATTATCTATGATAATATAACTAATTAATTATAACTTAAGTAGCATAATTATAACCAGATTAGGTACTCTATTTATAGAGGCACAAGCAAGAATCCGATTGAGCCATTTGTTTGATATATTAGTAATTAATTACTTTTATGTATAATTATTAATTATTATGTTCGCAACACAACTAATAGCACGTTCATTAAAATCATAATGTTATCAGCCTATTGGTACAATCAAAGGCATAAATATCTATACAGTCATCGCGTTCAAATATATGTATACACGACCTTATTGTTAGTAGCATAGAGGTGTGTAGTTATTTATGGCATCTTGGGAATGTATACATATATATTTATGACTTTGACTGTATACGTCGTCTGATGCCCTATTCTGTTTTTACCCTTATTGCAACCGTATAGTTTTTAACTCGCATTTACTGTCAAGTTAATGAGAGTAGAATATAAGCCCTGATGAACATAAGACTCCCATAAAGCCCAGCTACACGACCAATTTTTCTGTGCAATAGAGAATATGCATGTTTTTTTTTTGCTTAATTAAAAAATCATTCACGTAACAAACAGTAGAGAAAAAATATTTTTCGTATAACTATACAAATAACCAAGATATGAGCCATCAAAGATTTGTTTCTATCTCGTTCTAGCAAAACAGAATTAAACATGGAGTTTATATTGTGGCCGTAGTAAACGCTGACGCCACATTCAATGTCCGATCTCTCTGTCTTAGTTTAAAATGCTAATATCATCCGTATTTTTTGGCCGATTTTATTTTTAATTTCACTTTCTGTCATCTCTTTTACGGTATTTTCATATTTTGTTATGACAAACGATTAAAAAAAATATACATATTCCCTATTAATTGTCGGCAAAATCAGCTGTCTTACTCTATTTTGTTGTGATAGAACAAGACGCCCACAGTTTACCGTATAACAATTACCGAGAAAAGTTACTGTTTGGGATCGCATCCAGTGGATTCACTTAAAATAAACTTCTTTTTACACTTACAGTCGTTTTTTACATTTTTATTAATTACTTAACGATAATACATCGGAAATATATTAACTTTTACAATCATATTAAAAACGTTGGTCACGTTTTATATCCATTTGAACTTATAGCTAAACGTCAAAGAAAAGCTTTAATTTTAGAAATAAAATAAATTCATACAAAATTAAAATCGATACATTACGTAATTCATACCATTTTAACCCCCTTACTAATAAACGTTGAGTAACGGCTGAGTAGTTATACAATGCTTTGTCCTTATCTGTCGAATTCAAATGGCACAATGACAGATAAGGACAAAGCATTGTATAACTACTCAGCCTTTACTCAACGTTTATTAGTAAGGGGGTTATTGTATAGATTGTATATATTTATTATTAAAGATAGAAAGTTTACAAATATGTACATTTAACAGTGTATATAATTCATGTATAAAAAGGCAAGTGTCTTTATACCTATAAAGTTTCTCAGAGATATAAACGAGTTCTCCCGAAGTTTGCCATTATGATAATAACGACAAAATCATTACAAAAAGAAAAAAATATAAATGGTCAAATCTCGATTGTTTCAGACTTAAAAAAAAAGGCGGTTCACGAATTGGTCGGTTTTTTTTTTAATATTTAAAATCTGTAAAATCTGTCCATGTTTTATGCCGCATCCCTACTAATCCCTATTAAAAATGCGAAAGTAACTCTGTATGTCTGTATGTTACCTCTTCATGCTTAAAACGCTGGACCTATTTAGAGGAGATTTGGTATGGAGATAGTTTGAGTCCCGGGGAAGGAAACAGGATAGTTTTTATCCCGGAAAATTTGATAGTTCCCGTGGGATACACGATAAACGAATAAGCCGTTTGTTGACTACCAAGGTCACAGAATAATCGAAGCGTTAGTCTGCATTTCTAGCAAAACGAGGCGAGGCTGCTAAGAGAAAACATCACCAAAAGGATCACTTCATTACCCGACTGCGGCTAAGCAAAGGAAGGGTTATGATTTTGACACCCTTTGTATTAAGTATGTTCCACTCTAGCGTCGTTCCTAATGAACCGATTTTGATAAATTCGTGTCTATCGATTCGGCTTTATGGTACGATGGTTATAGGCTATCTTGTTTTATTATAAATTAAACATGGCGGTTGGAAATAAAAAACATACTAGGAGTTTCATTCTTTTTTGCAGTCGGGTTTTAGTTTTTTATACTTATTTATCTATCCTTGCAATAAGGCGTAGCTATCCTTTTGTGGATTCTATCCGGACAGCTGCCTCACATAGCTTTAGTGGAAAATCAGCCTTAGGGTGCTTATGCTTAAAATTCATGTTGTATTGCAATCGAACGAAAATGCATCAATTTCATTTATTTCACAATATTAGCACCAATTCATACTTAATGTTATTTTTTGAGCCACACTTCAAATAGATGTAAATAGAGAACATAATAATAGATTTTTTTTTAATATTTAACGATTTGAAACACAATATTAGAACCTACAGTCACCTATCACGAGGGTCATAGTGAGTCATACACACATTATGTGGTTTCAGTTCACGACGGCGCGCCCCACGACTTAAATTGACAATGTGTGTAAAATTAAAGTGGATTAAAGATGATATGTAAGATTTATATATTTGCGCCTCACAAGATTACTCATACATTTTTTCAATAAGACCCTAAACTTATATCATTGTGTGTATAAATATATTAAAGAAGTTTGCGTACCTCTCTAGTACTTAAAATTAATCTTAAAAAAAATATTCGCATATTTAATATATGTTAACAATTAACAACCACCAACTAAATTGTATTGTTTCTAACGCAAACCTTACGTATGTGGTAACTCTATTTGTGTTTACTACAACGTCTTGTAATTAAATGTTATACCGACAGTTTCATCCAAAACATACGTTTTACGTATGAGCCATTCAAACGTGTCACCCTCTGTTTCGTATTCACGGTGACCAGTTTCCTTTGCTCTCAAGTGTACGCTACACTTTAGACCAACTTTAATAGTAAAGAAAACTTGTACTGTTAGCAAAGTAGATTACTGCTCGCGTGTTATTGACCGCCCATACGCCATCTTATTCAACAAAGTGTTATTAATAAAGTATGAGTCAGAAATAAAGATTTTTATGACTTGACATATACTTTCTCATAAAGGTAAGTTCACACCGAGACGCGACGCGGCGCGACGAGGCGCGTACTTTTTCAGATAGTGTTACTATTATATAACTTTATTTACGACAAGGTACACATCTTATTGAGAGAAAGATCGAAAAGGATATGCTTTGGGTTTGGTCACTTAGAAAGGATGGATGGAAGAAGAGTTACGAAACAGGTATGGCGAGTGAGAGTGATGTCGGTAGGCGGATCAAATTTAATTCGCGAAACCGACGTACAGCCGCCATCATATATATTGCAGCAAACAAGGTGCTCACAAATATCTGAACACGACTCTATTGTCAAGGCGTTAGAGTGGATGTTCAGATATTTTTGACCACTCTGATATGTACAGATATATTTGATGGCGAACTGTACGTGCATGAAGAGGTTGATGATGCACCTGGCGGCGTTCCAAAGTCTCTACCTACTCCATTGGGAGACAGGCGTGAATGTATGTATGTAATTCGAAAATGTCGCGCTACGTCGCGCTGCGCCTCGCGACGCCGCGCTGCGCATCGTGGAACAATAACTGGCCTCTTAAAAGCGTCACGTCGCGTCGCGTCTCCGTGTGAACTGACCCTAAGGGCATCTCACGCATCATATCAGCGGAAAGACGCCCACTGCTGGACATAGAGCCACCCATCTCCACGACGATACGTTTTGTGCTCGGTTTCATCTTCACCAGATCAGTTTATTAATACTGACTCTGTCAGATAAATTTTCTTGGACTTGACATATACAACACGTTTATCGACCGTCTAAGTTAAGACGCTATAGTCCAAACATAGCCAGTTATAAAATCTTTTTTAATAATTTTGACTATGAGCAGGGTACCCTCACTTCATACAACGTTCAAGAAACGCGGTCACGTGATGACGAGGCGTGGCGCTGGCAAGATGGCGGCGTGCTCCGCGCACGTCATGGCCGCCGTCCACCGGAGTTGCTCTTCGCTGACGGCGCCGGCGATCGTGCAGCCGAACCAGGGGCGGTCCTTGCTCCTGGTGGTAACAATATGTTTATAAAAAGAAAAAAAAAAACATTACAAATAACAAGGAATAAGAGATACGGACGAGAGGGCTGATGTCACAAAATGGTCCCAGCTCAAGATAAAAATAAAAAATTTAAAGAGAAATATAATGCGCTTAAAATGTGTTTATTGTACTGAGGCCGTATTATGGTTTCAAAACTTAATAAGTTCCAGGCAATGACTGAGTCATATTTTTCTCTTTCCAAGTCATAATGACTCTTATAGCTTTATCCCTTTTACCAAATTTAATTAAATAAAAACGTTTACGTATAAAATTCGTTTTGTTTTTGCATGGCTCTTGTATAGTGTCAACCCTGGCGTGAAATTCTGCCCTCATAAGAAGAAAAGGCACATGTGCACTGGTATTGCACATGCGACCTCTACTAACCTACACAGGGTTTTGTGCTTCTGTGAATAATTCGCAGATGTGCTTTTTTTTCTTAAGAGGGCAGCATTGCTAACACATTAACTTTCAGACTGACCTCTTAGGTTTGTTGTTCCTCGGTATGAAGGTGATCGCCCATCGCGACTGCGGGTTCCGCTTCGCCTCGTGACCGACATACCATAATATGTCTTTAATGTTCCACTCGTCTATCTTGTGCGAACCCTGGAACAAATAAACCGGTTTAAAGCGGTTTTTATTTAATAATAGCTCTTACCCGTGACTCCGTCCGCGTAGAAATCTTTTATCACTTGTTCCTCGGGCACTATCAAATAAAAATAAGAGATAGAAACATTAATTGACTTATATCATGGTTATTTTTAAAGTTATTCGAAAAATTAATTTTCTCTACTGTTTGCTACGTGATGAAAAAAAAATCCATATTAAATAATTCGGGTCACGCGTCGTCAAATGTAT
This sequence comes from Tortrix viridana, assembly GCA_963241965.1. Lineage (NCBI taxonomy): Eukaryota > Metazoa > Arthropoda > Insecta > Lepidoptera > Tortricidae > Tortrix > Tortrix viridana. The sequence continues at coordinate 3,569,772 of OY725171.1, read as the reverse complement.
TCATAGCACATATGATAACAACAATAATAACATAATAAATAATTATTTACCTGTTTATCTTTGAAGTAGCACAGCTTTCCATTCTGAAACTCAAACATATGCAGTTTGAAAGTCTTTGCGCTCTCGCTCGCGTACCTGAGCTCCGCGCACACCTGCGAGGTACTCCTCAACGCTTCCATTTCGTGGAGCACCTTATTCTCTCTAACCAACAGATAATTATCTTTCCTGTCCTCTTCGTCCCAATAGCCCCATCTCAAGACCACGTCGAGTACGATCTCGTCGATATGAACGACTCTCTTCATGGAGTCGTTGCATATTATTTCCTCGAGCATCAATTGATGGGACTCCATGTTGGCTTTCTCGCATAGCTGTATGCAAATGTCAGAACTTGTGGTGTTTGGTGTTAGCTGGGGAGGAGATACGATTATATCATTATTGAAAGTAAATTTAAAATTATAAAAAATAGGTTCGTTTTAATTGGGCAGTTCTAAAAATTTATTTTCGTAACCTCGTTTAGATGTCTACTAACGCGTGTTTAAATTTCTTCGAGACCCGCAGCGTATGTGCGCCCTTAGTAATTTCTATAAGGCCTATGGCAATAATAGAACGGTCAAGCGCGAGTCGGACTCGCGCACTGAGGGTCCTGTACACATTTGGCCGGTTTTTAGTATGTGTTGTTTTTCTACAGGGTTTGTTCTATAATCGTACCAGACGCTTGTAAGTATTACCGTTTTTACGATAGGATAAATACCAAAAAAACGTTGAAAAAGAACGTTTCTTGTATGGGGACTTCCTTGTTATTTTACTTTTTGACTTTTTTTTTTATTATTTGTTAGGAAATCCGCACATTATATTACATATTCTGCAAAAAAATAAACCGGCTATTTTTTACGGTTCAAAAGATACAGCCTCTTTAAAGGTAGGACGGACGGATGGACAGCGTAAGCTTAAAATCTAATGCATTTGCAGTTATAGTAATGCAGCTAATATTGCGAATGTATGTAAAAGATCCCACTTTCTTAGGCTGCCTTTCCATTGAGGCGGAGACGTGCGGAGCGGTGCGAAAAGGATCAATCACCTTGTACAGTTCGCCATCAAATATATCTGTACATATCAGAGTGGTCAAAAATATCTGAACATGCACTCTAACGCCTTGACAATAGAGTCGTGTTCAGATATTTGTGAGCACCTTGTTTGCTGCAATATATATGATGGCGACTGTACAGTACCCACACTAACGCATAGCACACGGAAGCTAGAGGAATCCGATTGGTCCTTTTCGCACCGCTCCTCTCGTCTCCGCCTCAATGGAAAGGCAACCTTGGGGTGTGCTTCATGTAAAATATATATAGCCTGTGTACTCACCGCCACCTGGTAGCAAGTACTCCGATCCTTAACGTACACCCAAGCCTTCAGGTCGCCGGCGGCCCTGGGCGCGGCGGGCGCCATGTTGCTGAGGACCCTCATCAGCACCCTTCTGACGGCACCCTCGCGGCGCTTCTCCACCTCCGTTGGCTCCCAAATGGCCTCGTAGTGGGCTATCAGGTCGCGAACGACGAACACTTCCTTGGAGGACCACGCTGTTTGGAGAGTGCTGCTTGTCTGTTCAAAGAGTTAGCAGTAGTTAATATAGATTTGTAAATAAACTAGCTTTTCCCCGCGACTCCGTCCGCGTAGTAGTCATTTTTTGCTTATCCCTCGGGAGCTACCATATTATCCGGGATAAAAAGTATCCTACACGGAGAAAAAAATCTAGTTTCGTGTTACAGAATATTGTAAATTCTACTTGATTTAATTGTATTACGAGGGCGACACTGAAAGTTTTTAGAACTGGCCACTTGTAAATAAAATAATTAAAAAATAAGTTTAAATTTTGAAAATGGAACTCTTTGCCAATATTATTGAGTATGAATTTTATTCATTTGTCATTGGTTTTACGATCGACGGCAAATGGGAACTGGATGTTAAATGCATATTTTACTCTGTAACTATTAGATAGTAACAATACACTACAATATCAAAGTTTTCGTGTACTAGAATATTTTAACTAGAATATTCTAGTATTAACAAAAATATGACTTGTTGTCATAAAAAAAAATCTGTTAACCATAGCTGAAATCTGTTTTCCTACAACCGGAATCATACTCGTAACTACAATAAAATCTGGTAATATTGTAAAATGTTTTTTTCTCCGTGTATGTGTTAATCCTAAATAATTAACTTGCGCTTATACATTCAGTCAACAAAGTATCGGGAATGGATGATTTGTTTATGGTTCCAAATTCAAATTTTTGTTTTTTTTGTTGTTGTTAGATTGGCACAACTGTTTTCTATTTTGGCGCGGAGTTTGAGTTGCATCTGTTATTTATATTAAATACAGTGCTGTTTTTAGTTATATCATATCTAGTGTGTATTGCGAATTTCATAATGGACAAAAACATTGAACAAAGAGTTTGTCTTAAATTTTGCATCGCCAATGGAATTTCGTGTTCGGAGTCACTGAAAATGTTACAGAAGGCTTACGGTGATTCGACTTTATCAAAAACACGTGTTTATGAGTGGTACAAAGCGTTCAAAAGCGGTCGAGATGTGATGGAAGATTTGCCTCGCTCTGGTAGGCCATCAACGTCTGCAACTGAAGTTAACATCGCAAAAGTGAAGGAAATAGTGACTGAAAATCCTCATTCAACTTTGAGAGAGATAGCCGCCGAACTTTCTGTATCTCACGAGTCGATCCGTACTATTTTAACTAATCATTTGGGTATGAAACATGTTACCGCTCGGCTAGTCCCAAAAGACCTGAATTTTCTCCAAAAACTCAATCGCATGAGAGTCGCTGAGGACATGCTAGAACGAGTCAATTCCGACCCAACATTCATGAAACGCATTGTTACTGGTGACGAGACGTGGGTTTACGAGTTTGACATGCAAACTAGTCAACAAGCTTCGGAGTGGCGCCTTCCAACTGAACCGAAACCGAAGAAACCACGCCAAAGTCGATCAAAAGTCAAAGTCATGTTGACTGTTTTCTTTGACTATCGCGGTGTTGTGCACTCGGAATTCTTGCCGGAAGGTCAAACGGTAAATAAAGAATATTATTTGAGCGTTATGCGGCATTTAAGAGAGCAAATTCGACGAAAAAGGCCAGATTTGTGGAATGAAAATTCTTGGATTTTGCACCACGATAATGCGCCTTCGCACAAGGCCATCATTGTGAAAGAATTTTTGACCAAACACTCAACAAATACCATCGAGCAACCACCATATTCACCAGATATGGCTCCTGCCGACTTCTTTCTTTTTCCTAAACTCAAATTACCACTTCGTGGCACCCGTTTTCAATCGGTAGAAGACATAAAGGAGAATTCGCGCCGAGAACTGAATTCAATTCCGGAAACAGCGTTTAAAAAATGTTTTGATGATTGGATTATTCGTTGGCGTAAGTGTATCGTTTCTGAAGGAGCATACTTTGAAGGTGATAAAATAAATTTGGATGATTAACAAACAGTTTGTGTATTATTGATCTTTTCCCGGTACTTTCTTGACAGAGTAGTATGTACGATTCCTGTGTCATGGCGGGGCCGGGCCGGTGCCGGAGCGCGGCCGGGGCACGGTCAAATAATCTAAGTATACGTTTGTATGAAGTAATCCATGCTTAACCGTGCCGCCGGCACACGGCCGGGGCACTGACAGCTATGAATTACTTAGTACCAGCACGGTGTAACGTGAATCATATGGTCGCGTTTTTAATATAACAGATGTTGATTTATCTAAATGTAGATAAAACATCCGTCACTTTCTGACAAGTAAGTAAGTACGAGAGAGGCAGATGCTATAATAAACGTGACCATAACAGGCCCGCCGGGGGTTATATGTCGTCCAAAGTACTAGGCCATCACAACTCATTAAGCGGTCGTTACCAGAGCCGCGGGCATGATCGTCGGCGCCCACACCGACGCGAGGTTCTCCGCGCTCATCTTGTTGGAGTGGGACATGGTGTGAAGGAAATGGAGGTGCGCGAACAGCTTGCGGGCCGTGTTGCGCGCCACGAGCGGCAGCGAACACATCAGCCGGCGGTATGTTGAGTTGCGTACGGCCGGGTCCTTTTCATCTGGGAAAAAGTTGATTCTATGTAGGGAATCCTAATTAAAAACTCATATTCGACAATGTCACCCACCAGGGTAACATTAAACGGCCAGCAGTACTTTGAATTTGCTTTGTACAAGACTGCACATATCGATACGAAAATACACTTAAGTTCATTAAGTCTCCTTAGAACACAAACCTCAAACTGCAAGCAGTGTTTCTGTATCCTCTCTTATTTCTTGATCAGTAACGTATCCCTAGAACCCTACAACACTTAACTAATACATCTGCTTGTTTATGTCATCCTAGTAGTCAACATCAAAAGTAGATATACTTTTGTACCTTGTCGCTAGCCCTTAGCCAAGATGCCCATCGCTAACTAGCGTTTCTATTCGTTTCGTTTTTAAACCAATCGCGTCACTGGTAGATCACGTGACTCTCCGTATGACGTGATCTACCAATGACGCGATTGGTTTAAAAACTAAACGAATAGAAACGCTAGTTAGCGATGGGCATCTTGGCTAAGGGCTCAGATACAGCCACGTTAGCAATGTCAAACAAGATAGTCAAATAGTTAATGCGATAAAGTACAAAAGTGAGTATTTACTTTTGACGTTGACTGTACACTCACCTGAAGCGGCCAACAATGCTTCTCGCTTGCTCTGCGTCGAGGTTGCGTCCCCCTTGTTCTGGGTCAACAGAGGCTCGGGCAGATCTCTGAAGAATCTCTTCAGCACGCCAGCCACATCGTGCTCCGAGTGCTGGCCTGGGCTGAGCTGCACGGACCACGCATCGCGACGGAAGCGGGCGAGGAGTTCCGACAGGACGACGTTGCTACCGGCCCTCCGGTATATACCTTCTGACAAGCTGCCTGGAAATTGATAACTTTACTTCACCTTGCAGTCAGTGGCTGTTTGAAGCCGTCAATTTCGACGATTTGAAGTAGCCCGTCTCTTGCAGGTCTTGACCGTATACTGAGACAAGTTCTTAGCCAGTGGGGGCTCTAGGATTATAATTGCCCTAGACTATGAAGATCACATTGCTAAGCGTTAAATTGCAAGTATCAAGACGCATGTATTTTTTTTTTCATAAAAGGTACATGCGTTATCATATAGACAAATGCTCGCCAAACTGTTACCCAGTTTGTTGGCGAGTAAAGTAAATGACAGTTTTAGCCAGTTTAGTAGCCAATAGGCTATATTAATAATAATAAAAAAAGATAAAAGATATTTATTCAGTAAGTAGGCCACACGGGCACTTTTACACGTCAAAATCTACCTACCTACCTACCTAATTAAACTAACCTCGGCTGAGACTCCGGTCTCGGCACAGTCAAAGGGCAGTATTAATAAATTGATCTTGACTGAGGTGTCCGTCTCAACACGTCAGAAACCAGTTTTCTATGACTTGACGTATACTTTGACGTGACGATAAAACTATACGAGCGGTTCTCCCGCCGCGATAATTCGCATTTCTTCTGTTTGGGAAACCGCACAGTGTGTACATTGCGCCCCACGACGTTCATAGTAAATTGTCTGCTGCGGTTTAAATGCGGATTCCCGCGGCGGGAGAACCGCTCGTGTAGTATGGGCCTAAGGTCAGTTCACCTGAACGCTGCAGGACCTTTATAATAATAATAAATAATAATCCAGCCTATATACGTCCCCCTGCTGGGCACAGGGCTCCACTCATAATGCGAGGGTTTGGGCTATAGTTCCCACGCGGGCCCAGTGCGGATTGAGAACTTCGCACACACCGTCAAATTGCTTTGCAGGCGTGTGCAGGTTTCCTCACGATGTTTTCCTTCACCGAAAAGCTCATAGTAAATTTACAAATTATATTTCGCACAAAAATTCCGAAAAACTTGGAGGTGCGAGCCCGGCTTCGAACCCACGACCCTCTGATTAAGAGTTGGCAGGTCAAACCATTAGGCTACCACGTCTTTTTAGCGCCACCAGAAATGCCATTCGCATAGCTGAATATTGATCAAAATTAATCTAAAACGTTGTCGACACGCCAGCAATAAATTGGTCGCACCTCTAAGTTCTTTGGAATTTGTGTGCGAAACATAATTTGTACCATGAGCTTTGCGGTGAAGGAAAACATCGTGAGGAAACCTATACGCACCTGCACAGCAATTTGACGGTGTGTGCGAAGTTCCCAATCCGCACGGGCCCGCGTGGGGGCTATAGCCCAAAGCCTCTCATTGTGAGTGGAGGCCTGTGCCCAGCAGTGCGACGTATATAGGCTGGATTATTATTATTTATTAATTTGGTCACAAGCTCGTTTTACACGTCGGCCTATATGGAGTGAATCAACACTAGCTTGGACAATACCATCATTGTAGAGAAGCGCCGCAAGAGACCAGATCAATTTATTAATGACGCCCTGGGCCCTATTAGGCTCTGTTCTGGTGGCTCCCACCCCACCAGAAGCTACATCACTCACCGTGTGCGTAAATGAAGCTGAGACACTTGTCCACGACGGCCGGCACGTCCTCTTTAGTCAGCTGTTGGTGGTGGATCTGAGCGCCGTTGTTGTGGGCCGCCAGCTTCACCATGTAGCGCCAGTTCTGGAGATTTGGGATTAAGGTTACTTTAGAATACAAAACACAGGGTCTCCCAATATCAGTAACCCACATTGACACCGGAGGTAGACCAGCCTAAGACGGACCGAACCAGCCTAACATGACCTCAGTAAAAGTCGCATGGTTTTCGAGATATGCCAGTTTAAAGTTTGTAGGTACTGTAAAAGAAATTTAAACTGGCAAATCTTGAAAACCATGCGATTTTTACTAAGATCATGTGAGGCTGGTTCGGTGTGGGGACAATGCGTAACGCATTTCCACTCCGTTAAAAAAAATCAAAAAATCAAAAGTCACAAAAATAAAAAATAAAAAGCAAAAAAAAAAAAGTGTCGGGTTCGGTCCGTCTTAGGCTGGTCTACCACTGGTGTCAATGTGGGTTACTGGTATTGGGACACCCTGTATTAATGGAATAAGCAAAAGTAGAGTGCGTATCCACTTAAACGAAACTGAACGGTATGGCAGCGCATAAAATACGAAAAACCAAACATGGATTTTTTAAACTCCGACCCAAAAAGGTGTGGTAAGTTTTACGTGTGTCTATGTGTGTTTGTGTATTAGTGTATCTGTCTGTGGTATCGTAGCTCCTAAACGGATGGGCCGATTTTATTTTATTTTTGTTAGAAAAGTGTCATAATCGAGTGTTCTTAGCTTAGTTTGATGAAAATCCGTTAAGCCGTTTAAGGTATGAAAGTAGACCCCGATTTCGCCGGGGGTTTTATAACTTAGATTAGGTTATAATTATATACGTACATATCCTTGCTAATATGTAATAACTAATTGAATATTAGTAACGATAAAGATTAAGGATGACAGGGAAATCCTTGCAATAGCCATATGGCTCTACCACTACCCCACTGAACATATGTGTGTGTTTAACACTGGGTAGCCGTGGTATCACTGAGGAGAAGAAGGATTTACCTTGAGCTCTCTCTCATGAGGGAATCTAAGGTAGATAGTGGCGTGGGGGCAGTCCATCAATAGGTTGTCGCTGCCGTCTGTTGGCACGGCCTGCTTGGTCTCCTCGTCTACCGCTTGCGTCACTGAAACAGAAAATATAGAAAAAAGCCGGTCAAGTGCGAGTCGGACACGCGCACCGAGGATTCCGCACAAACTTGTAGGCATGTAAATAGTTCGTAAATCACGGAAATACCATATAAACAAAGTCCAGTATAAACTGACACGCAATCAGTATGCACTTTCGTGCTTAGTGTCAGTTTATATTGGACTAATTTTTCATGTGATGTACCAACAAATTAACGGTTTTCGGATTTTTTTCTTTACTTGTGCTACAAGACATTGCTTCGTGCCAAATTTCATGATTCTAAGTCAACGGGAAGTACCCTATAGGTTTTGATTCCCTTGAGATTCCCTTCAATATGCGGCACAAACAGCCGTATCTTTTGATTGCGTTGACTTAGATGTTTGATTTTTTCACTGAACCAAGGGATTGCAGACCTTAGTATTTGATATGAATTTCAACTTGATACCTTCACGCGTCCCTGAGAAAAAGGGTCTTGACAGACACACAGACAGACAGACGGACAACAAAGTGATCCTATAAGGATTCCGTTTTTTTCATTTGATATACGGAACCCTAAAAAACATAAGTATCGTCTACATAAGTAACGCGATATAGAAAAAAAAAGCCGGTCAAGTGCGAGTCGGACTCGACCGATGTTTCCGTACCGCTCAACATGCCGCCCGGCCGGCCGGTTCATGAGATACAGCCCGCTGACAGACAGACGGACGGACAGTGGAGGCTTAGTAAAAGGGGTTCCGTTGGCACCTCTTGGGTACGGAACCCTGAAACGACACAAGTATAGCGCCCTTCATGCAAGCTTGTTGGGAGTCGGGACGAAGCGCCCTGAATGACACAAGGGCCTTTATGCCACTGCGTTTTTAACCTTAATAAATTGCAATCGTATTGTGTATGATCCAGCCGCCATTAGTTACTATTAAAGTTATTATTAAGAGCTATCATAGCGATAACAATACAACAACCAACAGGTGATACGACACCTAGCTGAATGGATGCCATTTTCGCAGCACTGACATTGTACTGTTATTAGGGCGTTTTTTTTTTTAAACTGTATATCGTTAAGGAAAACGCCAGGGTCCATATGTATCTAAATGTACTGAACTTTAAGACCTGTACAACTATGGTTTGCAATAAATGCTATGACTAAGTATGACAATGAAAAATTAAGAAATTTTAACTTTTTCCAGTGCGTCACGAAAATTAGTCATACATTTTAGTATCGTTAATTTTCGTGAAGAACCGGAAAAAGATACATTTTCTTAATTTTTCCATAACTTTTTTGAAAAACACCCGTTTAGCTAAATTGTTAGACTTAAGAACATTTTGCGGCAAACATGTAAAAATTAAGCGATATACATTATTTTCTAATTATATGTATTTCTAAAGACAATGAAGAATATGGGCCAAGTAAATTCGGGAAAAAAACATACAGACAGTTAAAAAACTATAACCCGTCTAATCGAAATTGTGAAATTAATTAAACACTTGTAAAAATGCTGCTGAGTCTAGATGCTGGTTAAACAGAAAAACTGCAAACAAAAAAATTACCCCCTTTCTTGATTGACCACGTGATTAGTTAGTGTTGTTTATTTCATGTTATTATGACGATCCTGAATGGAGATATACTTATGTATGATGACATTATTATGTAAATTAAATAAGATAACGTTTATATACTTATTTTTAAGATAATTTATAATTTATTAATATATGTCTGACGATCTCGATGTAATTAGTAATTACTAATAATTTGACATGATGTGCAATTTATACTGTGGCATATTGAGTAATATAATAAATTAATTGTTTTTTTTTTTTTTTTAATTACAAGATGCCTTTCTAAACTAAAAATAACCTCACCTTTCGACAAATATTTTTTTAATCAAGTTTAAAAATATTAATCAAACTAATTGCGGGAAAAAGTGATGAAACATCAAGTTGACACCTTCGAAAACCATGTGCATGTGTTTCTAACTAAAAGAAGTGAATGATTGTGTTGGATATTAACAAAACCAGTTTGTTTACATTATTAACAAATTTGATTGAATCATACCTTACGAGTACGATATGATAGATATATTTTCTTATCTTGATTAGGCAATTATTGCATCCAGTAATTATCACGTAGCTTGATAACTTTTTACTCAACTGCCTAAGATGGTAATGTTTTTAAACTGTGTGTATGATGTATTTATGTATGAATCATGTATAATAGTTTTAGTTCTCTCATAGAGGCTAAACAGCTGGCACGTGGTGACGTAAGATTCGTCTAAACGCGAATATCACAGGTTAATATATAAAAACGAAGATTAGTTATTCAAAACCTATAATGCATTAATAATGTGATCAAAATTATCATAATAAAGGGTATTAAGCAAATGAACCTCATTATTTATTTCTATTTTAAACGACAATTTTTTTTTATTGATATCGACGGACAATCAGGCAGATGGGAAGTGGTCACCGCCGCCTATGGACATTTGCAACACCAGAGGCGTCTCCAATGCGTTGCCGGTCTCGAAGAAATTTAATGACACTATTTGTCCATATTTTAGCCCAAATTCCAAAACTCAGGGTTCAGAATTATAGATTTCTCGAACAGAATAGTAATTTAAACTTCGATTAGACCACATCTGGGTAAGGCCGCGGAGCGTTCGAACCGCCCCTCCTCTACATTAAAGACTGTATATACAATGTTTGCTCGTTAATAAGTAGGATAAGTAGCATTCTTCCACAAATTGGCGTGTGGACTCTCATGTATGTAAATACTTCTTTTTTACAATAATAAAAAAAGTAATTACACTCGCACCGCTGTGAATACGAATATGAACTATTAAGGTACTCCACGTTTTTCTAAATTAAAAAAAAAAATTTTTAGGAATACTATTTATTGCTAGCGTCGTGGCTTATACGTTTATAAAATCAGACAAATCAGGCTAACATTTAAAAAATGTTTTAAAATAGTACAATTTTAAATAATAATATAGTTGATAACGCGGGGGATGATGTTGTCCCCAGGTTTTGTATGAAAAATGTGCATTTTCCCCTGTAATAGCAAAATTTTTCGAAAATTAAAAAATATTTGAGGTGTCTAACATGTGGGATCTGTAAATTTGAAGGTCAGATTTTAATATTCATAAATTATTATTAATCATAAGTCACCATAAGTGCTGCAAAAGAAAACGAGTACTTTAAAAGTTGATTCACCCACGTACATACACACATAAAGGCCGACAACATTAGGGTCCGTTCACACAGACCGGCTCGGAGAGGAGAGCAGATTTTTATCACGTTGGAAACAGAGTTTTGAGTCATTGTAATAAGGTTTATTTTTTCACGCTTCAGCTTAGGCAGTCGGGTGTAAAGAGATTACACGACTGTCCTGTACAAAAAAAAGTAGGTACAGCGGAATTGAGAACCTCCACATTTTTGAAGTCGGTTGAAAATACAGTCTCCTAAAAACTTGTTATTATAATGTCTTTTTTTGCCAGCAACTCTGTTAGCTGTCTGTAAGTGTTTCAATACATTATATATTAAAGTAACCCTCCTCGGCTTCGCACGGGTAGCACTAAATTATTAAATTATGGCCTGCAACCTTTCTAGATATAATCCTTTTTTCTGATTGTGACAACCGTATGGAAATCCGCCCAGTAGTATCTAAGATTAGCCAAACACAAACGCAGCGCAGCGGGGGACTTTAATTTATAATATGTAGTGATTATTTTTGACGTGAGGTTATTTCTGATATAAGGATAAATTAATTTGCATAAGAATATAGGAAAATGAGAAAATAAATACCACACTCACTGCGTCAGCTGAGTCTGCTCCACTCTTAGTTTTGTTGGTTTTAAATTATTTTATGCTAATGGGTATTTCTTGATTACCCATCAAAAAATGTCTAGTCTCGCAATGCTTCCAACGTAAAAAGTTGTGAGATCTCATGTAAAGCCACGCCTACATTAATTTAGTGAATGTATTAATATTAGACATCTTTATTTATTTCTATAATAAGTACCTATAGTAGTATAGACTGAGTGAAATGGCCCGAATGGCTTCGGGAAAAGGATGGTACGGCCGTGCCTTTTTTTGCTCGACTTGGCGGAGACACTGCCGTGCCCCCAGATCACAACAACAAAGAGTTAACGTCATCTCATCCGCGCTCGAATTACGCTTATAATCAACAGTGACCATTTGTACCGGGAACTGTTGAATCAGCGCACATCGCAAATACCTCACTGACTATATTTACCTGTATACTACAGTAAGCTTATACTATTAAACGAGATACATTTGTGTATATATTTGTACTCACGTTCTCGAAACCGGCTCTAACGATTTCGATAATGGCGAAAATTTGATCTAGCTAGGTCTTATATCTGGGAAAATTCGTTTTCCCCGAATTTTCACGCAAAATGATTTCCCGCGCAATTCTGTTCGTAATTTCGGGGCGGCTGCCGCCGCCTGAATAGACTGATAGTTAGAGCGTTGGACTACTACTCAGAGACTGCGGGTTCGAACCCCAGCTATGGATCGGTTTTTTTTTTGTTGTTTTTGTATAGAAAATCGATGAAAATTCGGTTTCGACCCGATCGACGACGCTCGGTCTCCCAGGTACAGTCGAGGACATAAAGATGTTTACACTTTTTCACCTTAATCCATTGTAATAAGGTCCAAAAGTGTAAACATCTTTCTGTTCTCGACTGTACTAATTTCTAATTTGATGAAGTATTTTGACGTTAGTTGAGTTCTCAGTTTATTAGGGATAATAAATAGTGATGTGACAAAAGCATTTCCTTGAATTACTCACTCAGTATACAGTATATACGTACATTGACGCAAAGCAACGTCTTATTGATCAAAGTTCAACTCCGGCCCTATAGGAAATTGAGTCAGGTACCTACGCAGAAACACGCAGGGCGCAACGTCGACTAAACTCATGATAAAGCGCGTCACACACGGAGCTATAATACAGGGTGTTTTTTTATTCGTCTTGAACATTTTGGGGGTTAAATCAGTAAGTCATACTGATCAACTTTCACTATGGGACCAACCCCGAAAACGCGAAAAAAAAAATTGACCATCCCTTTTGGCTAGTCAGCTGACGATGTTTTGTATGGGAGGGTCAAATTTTTTTTCGAGATTTCGAGGTTGGTCCCATAGTGAAAGTTGGTCAGTATGACTTACTGATTTAACCCCCAAAATGTTTAAGACGAATAAAAATCACCCAGTATATATGTTGGTATATTAATATATTTTTTAGCAAGGCATTTTACGATATATTTTCTGTAGGTAAGCACAGTGCAACAGTTATGAACAGTTTAATAAATATAAGCTTCCGTGATGATGTTACTGTTAAAATGAGTAGTGTTAGCGTTAAAATTAGATTACATTGAAATTAGAATGAAATTTTCGATATTGCCAAGTTTTCTATAAAAAAATGTTATTGTTCATCACTGGAGCCTTGTCCATAATAGGTGACTTCACCTTACTAGTTGGCAGAGTCCACACACTCAACTAGCACCGCGCTATAATATATATACCGTGTTCCGTTTGTCCAAAGATTTCCCACTGGTCTTTTTATTCTGTATATGAGTGATATGCGCAATCGGCAGTGAATAAGTAATGGTTAAAATATGTGTCAGCAAATGCCTCGAGGACGTTGTTTGCGAGAAACTCGATATGTCGATTGTGATTAACATAAACTTCATCCTATAGGATACTATATATACTATAGGATGTGTGCCCTAGTCAGCTGATTTGCAAGTCAGATGTATTGTTTATTCATGTCTCTTCGCTACATTCAACACGGATAGATAGATTCGAATAAAAAGTTGACACATGTTGTACAGTCAGCATCGTATAGATAGGAGCAGCGAAAGTGGCCAAATATATCGCAACACATCTTTATTACTATAGGAATAAGAATGTGTTGCGATATATTTGGGTTACGTAGCAAAACATCTAGAATCAAATGTTATAAGTTTACAATTTATACGTTCAAAATATATAAAATCAGAAAATATAATAGTTGCAAGTTATAAAAAAACAATCTAAATTCATAAAGTACGTTGTCCATAATGGTCGAAATACTTACATACTGACTAAATGCATATGTTTACAATTTATAACTTCAAAATGTATACTAACGGAAAATATAATAGTTAAGGAAATGGAATAACAATCAAAATCCAGAAAGTACGTATATGAGGTAGGTTTAGGTCCCGTTAGCTTTTCAGCTGGCCCGAAGGGCCAAAACACTCAAAAATAGGAGCTCCGCGGAAGCGGGGCTCCGTCGACTCGGTGATATAGTAAATAAATAATACTCATTGTAAAAGGGTCTCATAACCGATAAAAGATTTTATGAATTTCCTACGTCATATAATTTGACTTTATGTATTTTGAACGTTATACATAGTGAGCAGTATAGATTATAAACGTTATGAATTTAGACCGGCGAAATTTTAATCTTATGATAAATATGTTATTATGATATTATGCAATTTGACTTTATATATTTTGATCATATGAAAAACGAACTTATGACATTTCATTTTAGACGTTTTGCTACGTAACCTATATTTGGCCATTTTATTTATTTATTTAATCTTTATTGCACAAAAATACAAATTTGAGTACAAAAGGTGAACTTAATGCCTAATGGCATTCTCTACCAGTTGACCATACCATTTTGACTGCTCCTATCTATTTGATGCTGACTGTACATGGCAAATGTCAAAATTTAACTTGAACTAACCTTATCTATCCGCGGTTATCCACTATGTCAACATAAGTTAATCATTCATTAGAGATGTGTAAAAATTACAACAGTGTTTCTAAGGCCGGGAGTTCACTTACCACCCGCCGTGGGCGACGGACGGTATTGCCGTCAGCAAAGTACCCGTACTTTGTTGACAAAAAAATATCACTTATGAGGGATTAAGAGGGGTGATTAAATTTGTCGATAAAATTGATCGCCCTTCGTGACATTAAAGGCTCCGACACTGATGCCCTGACACCTTGTATGTAGATTTCGATGAAATTTACTATATGGGGGTTTACGGGGAAAAATCGATCTAGCTATGTATCATATCTGGGAGAATTCGTTTACCATGTATTTTCACGCAAAAAGATTTGCCCGCACAATATGGATCGTAATTTCGATGCGGCCGCCGCCACCTGATTAGACTAATGGTTAGAGCGTTGGCCTACTACGCCGAGACTGCGGGTTCGAACCCCAGCTATGGACCGGATTTTTTCAGCACGAATATGTTCGTACGTACGTACGTGAGTCTTAGTTGTTTTGTATATATATTTTTCTGTTTATGTATGTATATCCATACCCATAAGACAAGCCAAGATAGAGCCTATCCGAGCTCGGTTTAGTTCAGTCACTCGACGGGATTGTTGAGCCACTTGCTAACAGGCTTAATTCGGTCGGGTAGTCAAATCGTCAAAATTAAAATAGTAATATACCGTGTACTATTTGATAACCCGACCAAATGAAGCCTGTTAGCAAGTGAGTCAACAATCCCGTGGTATGACTGTACTATGTCGATTAGTGCGAGATTGTTTCCTAATATTTATAGAATTAATTTTCAACTAGTTTCCACAAAAAACAACCACAAAGTTGGCGGATACGTTATCAGTTAATATCCCCACCTAGCAATTATGTTGGCAATATGGTTAAGAACTTACCAGTAAAATTAAAATCCAATCAGTAAGATCTATTTCTTGTTGTATTTCTTGTCCTTGGTGTTCAATAAAGAGTTATTGTATTGTATTATACGTGTCGAATAGCTTTAAGCATTTTAGCTGTGTTTAGGCGCTTTCCAAAAAAGTACGCGTAATTGTTTCCATTACGTCACGGAAACTAGTCATACATTTATACACCGCCCTCATACGCCAATAGGCGGTATCTCAAATTCAACAACCGAAGCAGATTCAACTCTCACCCGTTAGTAATATAATATAGTTGCACTTGCTACAGTTTTGTCTGGGTGACCATTTGTCTTGTTTTGTGTTTGTTAATTTTCGTGACGTAAAGGAAGCAATTGCCGCTGTTAATTTTAGTCCTTACGCCCGTTTACATTAAGTTGCTTATTGATAGTTTGTAGGATACATATCGGAGTAAGACGATATTGTGACGTACCAAGTTTTTGCATTACACACCGTTTTATTGACATATTGACAAAAAAAAAATGTTTTTCGCGTTATAAATAATTTCTTGGAATGGAAAACGTACAGACCTAGTCTTTCATAATATCTACAACATATTATAAAATCGTAAAAATCGGACTGGGTTTACGGAGAGAGAATCGTTACGAGTACCGCGTATCCATTTTCTGCCAATCCTTTCAAGAAAAACATTATAAAATTGTATGATTATGTTGACAAAAAATACTTGTAAAAATTTGTTTTTTCGCAGCTCCACATTCGTTTCTCGCTCCGCTCATCGTCGCATTTAAATATATATATTAGCTCATAAGTATTTCGTCATTTACCCAGACTCATCCCTTATTTTCACGATAATCCTGAATTTAATCCGGGCGATCGTAAAAATACTAAATAAATAAGATCGCGTAAGGCCTGTGCGCGATAATCCGTTTTTTTTACCGATTTACGCGATTCCACGTAGACATTGTTGCATCTTTGCGCGTATATTTATTTATTCACACCCGTGACTGTACTCGGCATTCCATGCGTTTGTATTTATGCAACATCAACAGAATTTAAACGCAGTAAGTGTAAATCGGCCACTATAGATTGATCTCCAGCTTTGTACAACTGACAATATGTACGAGATCAATATATGGTGGCCGCGGTGCCCTTACTGCGTTTTTAAATTCTGCAGGACAGATCGTGTCTCGCTGTTTCCGTGTTTTCAAAGGTCGTTTACTGCGAGACTCGTTTGTATCGCGACTAGACCAGCCGACAGTCGCCTGATTCACGTATCTCACTGGCTTTTGCCGCGACTCCGTCCGCGTAGTGTTTTATCCCACTTATAACTACTGTTCTTTTAAAATAACACTTTTTTTCAAAGGATTTGAACCTTAATTTAAAGAGTTAAAGTTCAAATTCGCGATCCAATTTTCAAAAGTCCCGTAATATCTGGGTTAACGCTACTCCCTCGGGCACTATTAAAAGTATCCTGTCAGTAATGTCCTGTCTGAAAATAAATTAATTTGAATTTTAGTAATCAGTACTTCGTCAGTATAATTTATTGCACTATAATGTTACAAAGATCTTAATTAACAGCTATACTATATGACCAGTTCATTATGAACCCTAATGGGCACTGCAGTATGAGGGGGAGGACTCACTGTACCGACATATGAAATCGTCATTTAAGTATTAATTAAACGTGTAATAACATTTATTTCTCAGCTGTTTAACTTTATTTATGAATGTTAATATTTGTTACTTTTATTAGTGACTTGGATAATTGGATATTGTCTTACCCAGGATACATCTTATCAATTTCATTACGATCCGCTCAGCCGTTTTGTCGTGAATAGTTAACAAACTTACTTTCGCATTTATAATATTAGTATTGATAAACTAGTTATCTATTGATCGAAACCAACTACCAACTCATCCTAGACTAGCGACCCGCCCTCGCTTCGCTCCGGGTACTATAATACATAAACCTTCCGTGAAAAATTATGTAACTGATGGTGAAAACCGCATTAAAATCCGTTTCGTCGTTTGAAAGATCTAAGCGTACATACAAAGGGACAGACGGCGGGAAGCGACTTTGTTTTATACTATGTAATGATGAGATATATATACACAACAGATTGGGCTCTTGTTGAGAGCAGTTTACCTAAATGTCAGATATCCTACTTATTAAACGAGAAAACTTGTATATATGTACTTATATTTGTTCTCACGTTCTCGAAAACGGCTCTGACGATTTCGATGAAACTTGCAACATGGGGGTTTACGGGGCGAAAATTCGATCTAGCTCTCTCATATCTGGGAAAATTCCGTATTTTCACGGAAAGATTTCCCGCGCAATATGGTTCGTTTTTTCGGGGCGACTGCCGCCGTCTAAATAGACCGATGGTTAGAGCGTTGGCCTACTACGCCAATAATGCGGGTTCGAACCCCAGCTATGGACCGGTTTCTTTAGTTTTCTTTTTGTTTTTGTATAGAAAATCGATGAAAATTCGGTTTCGACCCGAGCGACGACACTCGGTCGCCCAGGTACTTGGTATAATGACAGTACCGAAATATGTTTTTTGTATTGTTACCTAAATCTAATATTTAGAATAATTTTTTCTCAAACATGCTCAGAAAGGATGGCATTTCTTTTGAAAAACGAAGACGCGAAGGGCCTCATTTTCTTCCTAGGAGTAAAATAAATGTATGAAAACCCATTTTTGTCCGCTGCGTTATTTTTTTTAAAGTGCTGTCCAATGCATACAGAATAGAAAGGACCAAGAAATAAATGTCATACAGCCAAGGCAACTGCTCGTTTTCGTAGCACAGTGCGTGTGTTTTCTTCTTTTTAATTTTCTTTAAAATTGTCTATGGTTAGAAAAAAATATTAAAAACAAAAACTTATTGAAATTTAAACGTAGAACTTACTGTTGTTGTGTAAAAACTACACACATCAAGTCCTCGGCACTTCACGGTATTAAATTTTAATTCTATTGCTGTCAATATTATGTCAAATTCTACAAGTGTGAAATGGTTGAATTAGATCCTTTTCCCTAAGTTACGTCCATTTGTCTACCACAAGCCCTGAAATATCAACATCCCAAATTCAACAGATAAACATAAATGTTCCTGGAAACCCATAACAATTTGGTTTACAAATTGTCCTCATATGACTATAACTAACATCACTTTTAATGTTTGAGAAAAGCATTATATATGCCTCGGCGGAAACGGGGGGATTGCCTGACTCGTATTTTAGCAGGCCTCGCTATTGCTCGGCCTGCTAACCACCTCGTCAGGCAATCCCTTACTTTCCGCGCCTAGGCAATAATGTACTATTTCTCAAACATGCTCAGAAAGGATGGCATTTCTTTTGAAAAACGAAGACGCGAAGGGCCTCATTTTCTTCCTAGGAGTAAAATAAATTTATGAAAACCCATTTTTGTCCGCTGCGATATTTTTTTAAAAGTGCTGTCAAATGCATACAGAATAGAAAAGACCAAGAAATAAATCTCATACAGCCAAGGCAACTGCTCGTTTTCGTAGCACAGTGCGTGTGTTTTCTTCTTTTTAAATTTCTTTAAAATTGTCTATGGTTAGAAAAAAAAATTAAAAACAAAAACTTATTGAAATTTAAACGTAGAATTTACTGTTGTTGTGTAAAAGCTACAAACATGAAGTCCTCGGCACTTCACGGTATAAAATTTGAATTATATTGCTGTCAATATTATGTCAAATTCTACAAGTGTGAAATGGTTGAATTGGATCCTTTTCCCTAAGTTACGTCCATTTGTCTACCACAAGCCCTGAAATATCAACATCTCAAATTCAACAGACAAACATAAATGTTCCTGGAAAACCCATAACAATTTCGTTTACAAATTGTCCTAATATGATTAACATCACTTTTAATATTAATTTTACTTTTTACAAATATATTTTTATCATTTCCTCACATGTTTGAGAAAAGCATTATATATGCCTCGGCGGAAACGGGGGGATTGCCTGACTCGTATTTTAGCAGGCCTCGCTATTGCTCGGCCTGCTAAACACTTCGTCAGGCAATCCCTTACTTTCCGCGCCTAGGCAATAATGTACTATTCCCGCGTCACGTCAGTTGATGTGTAATGTTTATCTTAACTGTGTACATATGTACGATATCGATTTGATTGAATGATTTCATAGTTTTCATAACATAAGTAGTTAGACTACTGGCACATAATCAGCGATGTGACTTGAGAACAACGTGATGATAGCTAATGAGTTGATATAAAGATTAAAAAGAACTATCGTGATGTAGTTAATACAGTCTATATAAATTGAACGGACGGATGTAAGTACTAAAGCGTCGATTGTCTACCATTATTATAGAGACAGCCAATTAATGATTATTTTCCCGTTTTTAGGGTTCGGTAGTCAAACTAGGAACCCTTATGGTTTCGCCATATCACTCTGTCCGTAGCTTAGCTCAGAGACTCTAGAAGTCTAGAAAGCTGTTATTTAGCATGATGAATATACATATTAGACACGCCAACAAAGTTTTTGGTTCTTGAGTAACAGGCGACTAAAATGTTTATTTTATACCTACCTAAAATAGGCTAAAATAACTTTGAATAGAAAATTTGCTAATATTTATGATATTTCCAGATTGTTTTTTGTATTTGTAGTTATGGCAACGGAACCCTACACTGAACATGGCCCGACATGCTCATGCCCGCCTTTTATAATCGGGGAAATAAATTAATTTGTCCCCTGCTCCACAAGACATTGTACCAGGGCCGCAGGACTAATGAAAAGTTAATGTGTACTCACCAACGCATCGCGTCTTCCTGAGATCCACAGCGCAGACGGCGGTCTCTCTCCCGGTATAGTACACGAGCACCCGGCGGACCAGCATGAGCCACGCCCCCCTCCATTCACCGCTGACGCCCTCCTGAAAACCACCACGGGGTCAAATCCGTTCGAAACTGATCGAATTTCTGGAGTCCTAGTAATTTTTGGCAGCCTCTTTAATATATAAGTTACTCTTAAACAAGGTTTAACCGGTTTAACTCAAAATTGCATAATTCTAAACAAGGTGACAAATAAAGTAAGGTATAGTTTATTTATGCAAATGTACAATGACGAATTGGATGAAATTGATTGGAATGAACACCAAGCATGGCATTCCGCCACCATACACACTTAGTCTAAGATATACACACTAAACTATGTAACTTATTTAATACACAAAGAAATTACTGCATGGCTAAACTCATCATTAGACAAACAATGATATAAAATATAGGTCAAATCTCAAATAGCACGCATTTCGCCACAAAATATACATTATCGCAAACCGCATAGGTACAACACGTTTCGTAAACCGAATCTTCCCCCGGGAACCTCTCACGAGCATTCGCTTCAGCACATAAATAAACAATTCGTTCGCGTAAACAAAACGTTAACCTTTTGAACGCTGCGGTCCGCGAGCCACGTGAACGGATCTCGTGCCACGGACGCCCAACTGTCAGCGAGTTGTTAATTACCGACACAATACGCGTTTTCAAATATTATTTATGACATCCAGGGCCCTAAATCTACATTGTCTTTGCGCCTATTGTTATCATATTGTTTATAATTCGGCTGCTGTTACTGTCATTTTAATAAGAGCTATCACAACGTTAACAATACGATAATAATGGGTAAAACCCAAGTAGAATAAGGGCCTGCGCAAACCGGCGGAGCGCAGCGCAGATCACTTTAAATGTATCAATGTATATTATTTTCTATTTTAATTACAATAAGGTATAAATTTAGAGCCGCAGCCGCAGAGTAGAAATCCCCCGTGATGCTCCGAGGTCGGTCTCAGAGCAACCTTATTTTAATTAAAATAAGAAAGAATATACATTGATAAATTTAAAGTGATCTGCGCTGCGCTCCGCCGGTTTGCGCAGGCCCTAAGACCAGCCGTTTAGTCTAAAGGCGGTCACATGGAAACAAAGATGGCTACATATACCCGCATATTATAAATACACTTATACACCTGAATAAAATTACCCTCCTCCTTAAACAGTCAGGTAAAAAATACATAATACGAGTATATTATTAAATCAATAACATACGCACATCAAAAGGCAAGAGCGTATTCGCACTGCATCCAATTCAAAGTCTAGTTACATCCGATATATATCGCAAGAAAATTTATTAAAGCCATTTGATCAACGCCGGGAGAGAAATTGCAGATACGTTGCCGACTTTTGAGGACGGTCGTAGCGGTCTGGAAATACCTACGCAGTAAGCTCTTCAAAATATTTATTTGTTTAGCTTTAGCATGCATTTTATATAAATGAACTTGCATTTTTAGATTCAATTGACGATGAATGATCTGAAACGAATTTAACCAATTCTTGCCAGCCTAAATTATCCCGGCTTACCCATTCGCCAGTGTTTTTGGTTCATTCATTCGGATGTATTCAGTAGACCACCAAAAATAAAGAAAACTGATTCATAATCATGAAAAAATATAGATGATTCTCAAGCATTTTTAAAGGTAACCTATTTTCGAAACCTTAATCCTCGGGGCTCGGGATCGTTTTCAAATAAGGGTACATTGCCAAGTCAATTTTGTATTGCTTTTTTTAACCGCACATGTGCGTCATGGGTTATGTGTAAAACTTACGCAACACAAGTACTTACGTTATACCGACACAAAGGAGTGTTATTAGTACTTTATCATTTCGTAATCCAGCGATAGGGACACAATCGTGTAGTGTTTCCATGTTTTAATATAATTAGACCTTATTCACAGAGTTGGGATTGGGAGTTATAATTTCTTAGCTAGATTGACTATGTCCAGTGCCAGGGGATATAAAACCAACACCATAATGTGGTCCTTGGCACTTTACCAGTTATTCGCTCACTGAACTTATTTCAAGTCAATAGAGGCGATAATTCAAGAGGTACAATAACTGGTATTTTGGACATTACCACTGGTTATTTAAGCACAAAGCTTCA
Source organism: Tortrix viridana (assembly GCA_963241965.1). NCBI lineage: Eukaryota > Metazoa > Arthropoda > Insecta > Lepidoptera > Tortricidae > Tortrix > Tortrix viridana. The sequence continues at coordinate 3,547,402 of OY725171.1, read as the reverse complement.
GGACGGAACGGACGGAACATCAGTTGCAGTTGCAATTGGGAATATGCATGAACTATTTTTTTTTGCTTTATTAAAACGTCATCCATGTAACAAACAGTAAAGAAAAAATAGTTTTCTAATAACTATAAAAATAACCAAGATATAAGCCATTACACATGGAGTTTATATGGCCGTAGTGCCCGCTGACGTCATAGTACATGTCGGATCTCTCTGTCTAATTAGTTGGTTTAAATGCTTATATTATCCGCATTATTTGGCCGATTAAAATTTGCCTTTTTGCTATCTCTTTTAACGACTTCTACAGATTCGAGATTCCCATACAAATATTTTTGGACACGTAGGATATCTCTAACCTCTGCCAAGTTTTTTTTAATCTGGAGATGTCACTCTCAGTGTCCAAAACTTTGAGAAATGCTCGCAGACGTCACGGGCAAAAGGTGTAAGTACATGTATATTTTTATGATCATTAATTTGACGACCCGACGACCCCGATAATTAAACAAGCTTGCAGTTATGACAATGATTACGACTCAATAAGATAACATTATCTTCGCAGATCTGAGTCACAAAGCGTCTCTATTCGCGCGAGATCTGTTTGTAGGTTATCAAACGCAGTATTAAAACTGCAAGGCCTTGCAATCTACTGCATACCATCACTCGTACTTATAACATTTATTCTCGTTTCGCCTACAATTTTTATCAGTTTAATTTTGGTAAATCAAGTGAATATTTATTTGTTGCTAATATTTGTGTTATGAACACAAATATTTGTTTCTTAATTAAAGTGTAGGTTTTATATTTATTAATATTTATAAGTATGTTTATTATCTAGTATACGTCTAGACCTAAGTTTGGGACTAATTTGTGTAATCCCCGGCAGATATTTATATTAATGCGTGAAGTTCACCGGTGTTGACGCACACGGTGCGTTACATAATACATTTAAATAATCATGGGCAGTGAACGTGTTGAACGATCACGGCATTAGGTTCCTGTCAATCATAAAATCATTCATCAGTAAGCATATCGTAGAAACTTAACGGTCCAGAACTTTAGTGGTCAGCTAAATGCTTTTCTGTTGTTCTAACAACAAACCCGGCCTGATGTTACTATTATGTTAGCACGCCACGCCTTGTATTTCCAACAATGAATTAATGTAAACTATATTTACGTACCGCGACCTATTTGAATACCCTCCGCAATAACTCCCGTTCGACGCAAGTGCATTACATGCAGAATGCAGCGGCGGGCGATCAATAGATGGGACCCAGGTACAGAATCTAGGTCAGCCAATCACAGCGCATGTGTCAGATGAGATAAAGTGCAGAGTGCGTTCTTACACCGAGGTTGAGGTCGGGTCGCGATCTATTGATTTTGAGATTGTAATATTATTTATGTAGAATGAGCGATTACTTAGAAATAGCACTGATCAACTATTAATTCGATTTAGAATTCGTTTTGAATATGCCCCCGTTTTAGCAAATAGGCACCTTTTTAGAAGTGTACAAGACGCGCAATGTACTTGAAAAAATCGGTATGTAATTTTTAGGAAAGCATAGAACGATTTAAGGCAGCATTAAATTTAACGAACGTTTATATTGGTACTCATTCCTCAAATTGTTTATCAAATTAATATAAACTATCATAACGTTAACAATACGATAACAATAGGAGTAAAGAGTAAAATAAGGGTCCTAGTATTGTAGTGTAACCATGAGACAAGAGCAGACCCAGACAGGATGTCTGACCGCCGATAAACATCGAACTGATTTATCTATTGATTTATCTATCCGACTTAGTTACTCTTAAGTAATTGGTACCTATTTGTGGTTTAACTACGACACATAAACGCGACGCGCTGTAAAATTTGACCATCCATACATCTACATTTTAGGTCACCAGATCAATTTAACAGTACGAAAGATAGAGTACCCTAATAGTTGATTGACCCACGTCATGATGTCTCAATGCTGCTTTCTGCTAACCTAAAGTCTGCCTTGGACTGGATTTTCAATAAGGTTAAACACATGTGGTACTGGAACTCTCTAGGTCCAAAAGTAAACGGCCTATTGTGCCTCACTTTACTTCTGCTCTCCTGGTCAATATTTAGTGATAAAGTAGGTACCAGCTCTCAATTATCATTGAATAAAGAGACGGCAGACGAAAAACAAAGTCAACTTATCATATTTAAATTATTTAAGTATTGCTTGTGACAAAACTCGAAAATATACTGCAAACAGACTACATACTCAGTTTTTAGCTATAACTAGGCCACTCTTTACACCGTCTGATTTCCTGGTAGGTCAGCATTACGCAATGGATTGAACCTCATTAAGAATTAATGAACGGATGCGTTTGTTACGTTTTATAGGGCAATTGATCGTAATTCATTTCTCATTTATTACTCATTAATTACTCATTTATTACTGGGAAGAAAGGCAGAAAGCAAAAATTGATGTAAGTGTAGGAAGATTGTCAAAAAATTTGTAAAATCTTATCCGAAGTGACCCTACTTTTTCTACCCTTGAGGATTAGATCCGTAATTTAAAAATGTTCCTTGCTCAGAATGTCCCATTATCTAAAAGTACTTTATTAATAGCTGAGGACAGGGATGGAGGAAAAAAACAAAAGCACTAAGTACTACTTTTTCTTTTCGTCAACGTACAAAAATACAAAAAGAATTTATTTACTCTCACAATGGTTATGTTACTTACATGTAGCTTAATAATTGTAACACAATTGAATGCTTATAAGAAACCAGTGAGAGTCTGGTGTGTAAACTAGGAGACCCTGTATGGCAGATCACCAGGATACCCCCCAAACTTATAACAGCGCTTCCGTACGGGATCCGGATAGGGCCCAACGCAACCGACCGCGGCGGTTCACCTTTGACCCCGTCTGAGACCTATTGTGTATGTCATACGCGTCACACACGTATGGGAATGCATTCAGTGCCACGTGGGCTTTTTAATCATACAGAATAAACGAAATACACGTGGGCGTCGTTCCGGTTAGAAACTAGTTTGATATATATTTAATTAGCTTAATTTGGTGAGGGCCATTATTTCGCAAAATGTTAATCACAAAAGTGCTCATCAGTATGCCTACGCGCACACTAACCATATCAAAGGATGCTACAATCTGTGTTTGAGATAGCACAAACGTACAATGCGCTTGTATATTAAAATTAAATAAGGTGCAAAAGTGTGTACATATTTTTGAACACTGTACATATACCGACAATAAATTCCATTTTGTGACTTGCTCAATAAATATCATTTATTTTCAGAATACAGTTCACAACTGCTAACATTACCATGCAGTCGGGTAAAATAGAGGTCATTGTCGGGCGTCACAGGAGGACTGATAGAAAGTTACATTACAGTGGGACAACGCCCAAGCGAGTGCACGTCAACTTGGGCTCGCTACCGCCCTCTCTCGCCCCGCGAACGCGCCCGTTCGACGACTGTGGGGAAGCGAACCGGATGCGTTGCGTAGACGTGCACGTGCGCGTTCGCGTTCCACTGCGTTGTGTAGCTGCGTCCTCGTGTGAGGATTCATACTATACGACGCAGTGGAACGCGAACGCGCACGTTCACGTCTACGCAACGCATCTGGTGTGGCCCAGGCATTATGGACTGTGCTAACAGTGTAATAGGCGACACCTACGCAAGCGGTTAATTAAGAGGAAATGGGGGCAATAACGACCATTTCCCATGAGCAAGTGTTTGATACAGAATAGTAGTGGTAGTAGAATTTTAGACTGACTATAAAAAAATTAACACGAACACACTCACTATCACATTTAATATAATAATAAGTAGGTAAATAGGATAACTATGAATTATTGACGACGCGACGCGTTTAGCCTAGATGGTAGTGACCCTGCCTACGAAGCTAGCGGTCCCGGGTTCCAATCCCGGTAAATAGTTGCAAATAGTTGTGTGATGAGCGCGAGTATTTGTATCTGAGTCATGGATGTTTTCTATGTATTTAAGTATGTATTTCTCTATATAAGTATGTTTATCGTTGTTTAGTACCCATAGTACAAGCCTAGAGCTTAGTTTGGGACTAGGTCAGTTTGTATGAGATTGTCCCTGATAGTTATTTATTTTATAATAAATAGGTAGATTGTTCGACGGTGGAAACAATGAATATATACAGATATAAATACTTTACGCATATCTAATCCTTTGATTATCACCGTTTATCAAAAGACAAGCCCATAATAACCTAAAAGATAAAGCCTCTTCAAATTAACACGTCATGCTCTTCGAACATATACGTAAAGTCTGGTTTTAACTGGATTGCCCAAGGAGGATAATGTTTTGAACCTGGTCGGCACAATTATTTTTATTTCAATTTTGACACAATTTCCTTTAAAACAAAAATGTCGGTTAAGTCTAATTTACAATAGCATCATATCGAATATAGCCTTAAGGTGGCAGAACCAGTTTGGACTGACTTAACTGGGCGCGTCTCTTTGTTCCCTTATAAAGGTGGGTTTAGACGGCGCGAGATAGCGCGAGCCGAGCCAGGCTCGTGTTTCAATGTCGTCTAAGCGGCAGAACGAATTTGGATAAAATTTGGCTCACAGATAGTCTAGGATCAGGACAATCTGTGAGCTAAATTTTATCCAAATCAGTCCAGTCGTTTAGACGAGATTGAAACACGTGCCCGGCTCGACTCGCGCCGTCTAAATCCACCTTTAAGCCTCGACGAACGAAACCACGAAACCATACAGAGTATTTTTTTAAAAACACATCGGCAAATCCAATAAAAAGTCCAATTACGCGACCGATTTTTTTTTCTCTAATAACAAGAAAAAAAAATACCATGCGACAATCTCACACAAATTCACCCAGTCCCAAACTAAGCTGTAAACTTTGTATTTAGGCTACTAGGCGACAATAAACATGCTTATATTGAGAAATACATAGAAAATAACCAAGACTCGTGAACTAGTCGCGCTCATCACACAAATAATAGTCGCTCCCACCGGGACCCGAACTTTGGACCCGATAGCTTCGTAGGCAGTAATGTAGGTTATTTACTTGAATTATTTATTAGTTTAGCCTAATTGGTTTGACCTGCCGACTCTTAAGCAGAGGGTCGTGGGTTCGAACCCGGGCTCGCACCTCTAAGTTTTTCGGAATTTATGTGCGAAATATAATTTGTAAATTTACCACGAGCTTTTCGGTGAAGGAAAACATCGTGAGGAAACCTGCGCACACCTGCAAAGCAATTTGACGGTGTGTGCGGAAGTTCCCAATCCGCACTGGGCCCGCGTGGGAACTTATAGCCCAAACCCTCTCGTCGTGAGTGGAGGCCTGTGCCCAGCAGTGGGACGTATATAGGCTGGATTATTATTATCTACCTAAATACCGTCTCGACAACTGTCGGCTCACTTTGGTAAAAAGAGCCGCGTCGGAGAAAGTGTAAAGCAAATATTGTAATGACGCATCGAACGTGTGCAGGGTAATTCGGACTTATTGCCTTGTAATAAGTACCACAGCGCGGTGGCCTACTGGTCCACTTATGATATCTTACTGCGAAAGTTATAACGGTTTTAAGATGTATCAACAGTCTCAGTTTATTACTGGAAGTAAATATTGCGCGTTGTCAAGATCATCAATATGTGTACATTTTAGTATCTTGTCTATTTATGTAGTACTTAGTTTAGTACCTTGCCACTTTGATCGTTGTGACATTCATATATGGCAGTTTATACATGACAGTAAATAAGACAAGGTACGGAACATCATTCTGAAATAAAAATCCTTGACCATTTTGTAACCAAATTCCTATACAATCGGTAACAAAACGGTTGAGGTACATTTTTTGGGGCATAACGGGAATTATTTTATTATATCTCAAATCTGAAGCAAGAATATTTGGTCCTTTATTTCGGTAACTCCCCTTATCCATACTAATCTACTTACTAATATTATAAATGCGAAAGTAACTCTGTCTGTCCGTTACCTCTTCACGCTTAAACCTCTGAACCGATTTAGATGAAATTTGGTACTCGTATGGAGATAGTTTGAGTCCCGTGAAAGGACATAGGATAGTTTTTATCCCGGAAAGTTTAACAGTCTCCCTGGGATACAAGATAAACGACTTCTACGCGGACGGAGTCGCGGGCAAAAGCCAGTCATTTATAAAATAACATTCAATATTGATGCGATTGGTAGATCCCGAATCACGACACTACCAGCGTGGCGTGTATTGAACGGTCATGTGCATTCGAATTCGAAGTCAACCCTCGCATTGCAGAAGTAGGGCCAACCTTGGCTAATCGGTGATAGTTTCATTAATTGATCACAGAAATTTATCCCTCGAGCGGATAATTTGGCAAATTCACTAAGTATGAGTGCGTAACTTTGCCTTCGATCGTCAATATCTCAAAATATTGCAAATATTATACAGTCTATACAAAATACATTTTATTATACACTACATATAATCAAGTAATTCAGTGATAATAGGGTTATTGTGTGATATAGGATTTTAAATAATAAGAATGACATTTCTTTGGATCACATATATAAAAATATGCTTATGAACTCTTAACTTATCTTAACCTTTATCTGATTTCCCATTTTTCATCGAATTTCAATGTTTATTGCGCTCAGTCAATTAACAAGTTGACATTAGAGCCAGACCGCTTAGTTTCCTATTGACGAAAATGTTTTTAAATTCTGACACGAGTGCTCGAATATACATTATTTTAGTTATATATAAGCTTTGAGAATAGTTCTCTCATGAAAAATATGTCAGAACTGTAGATTTATATAATAACTTCACTATCAAGGCTAAATCAACTACCACAGGATTACCAGGTATAGCCGAATAGCGAAGGTTTGCCCTAATAGCTTTTTAGAAAGGCGTAGAGAGAATCCAGTGCGGCAATAAGTAGTGCCCTAATAATGAAATAAGCCGTATGTCCATTTTTATTTATTTACATGTTTACATTAATGAAAGCGCAATAAAAATCAATTTAGATTTTTCTCGTGCGCCAGCGAGGTACATAGCGGAGAATAACGACGTAAACACGAATGCTATTTAAACAAGTTCACCATAATACTACAGCTCTACGATCTATACTAACATGCTTGAAAAAACGTAACACTACAATTTGACATTAAAGTGCCGTAGCATTTACAACCTTACCAGTAAGAAAATAAATAGCCATTTCGTTTGATTAATGAGTTGTAAATCGTGTTCCTCGGGAGCGCGATTACTTGGAGCTCAGTTTAGTAGTGTCAAAATGTATGGGAGTGTGTAGTTTTTTTTTGTTAGAAAAGTGACTGTATCGAGTGTTCTTAGCTAGTTTATGAGTTATGAGCTCATAGAGTAGAGGTCTCAGTTTTGTGGGGTTTTATCTACTTTACAGATTGAGACCTATATGTTCCCACATTGGCTCCCGATCGTCCAAACTCTGATGACACATTACATTCCACATACCTTGAGATAGCACCAGCCGCAGCGCGTGAACTCGGAGGTGAACTTGGTAGGGAACTCCCCAGCCAAATGCTCTGCGACCTTCTGCGCCCAATTGCGCCGCTCGGATGCGCTCGCGCAGCTGAACAGTATCTTGCGCGGGCGCCCGCCCGTGCTCACGGAGAGCTCAAGCATGTACGAGTTGCCCGTCGTGCTGGAATTAACGGAGATTTAAGAGGACTCTTCACTACAGCTGGCTGTTGTATGGCGTGGCGAAGGGGAACGAACTCAGGCGCATGAGGCAGTGTACGAGTTAACAGGCCAGTGGAGAATCTTAGAACAAAAGTACATTTACGGTTTGTATATGGAGGATCCAACCCACAAAGCAAAATGTATTTAAATTTGTACTTTATTACTGTCAATATACGTATTATGTCAAATTCTACAAGTGTGCAATGGTTGAATTGGATCCTTTTCGCTAAACTGGGTAAATCTCCTGGCGTTTCAACCGTCGGTCATTACCGTTTTCAATATATTGACGGAATCAATGACACATACCAGCAACTTCTGCTGCTAATAGAAACTACCCCCGGTTCTGCTTCTGTTGACATCAGAAGTTGCTGGTTGGTGTCATTGATTTCGTCAATATATTGAAAACGGTAATGACCAGCGGTTTTTTTTTTTTTTTTGTTATATAAAGTACAAAATATAATAAATATTTTACAAAATTTCGCCAAACTGCGGAACAGTTTGTTGGCGAAGCATGTACACTCTTATAATAAAAGTTGGTACAGTGTAAGCAATACTAATCTACAAAAAGGGTAATTACAAGTATAAAGATATTGTATCAGTCACCCTAACTACCTACTAACTATTTAACTATTTTCTGAGTGGAAGATGTTTATTAACCAGGACTTTAATTTACGTTTGAAAACTTTCTTGCTTTTACATTCATCCTCTGAGAAAAGACTGTTGAAAATCCGTGGTATCATATAGCTTCTCGTTCTCTGTCCATAATAATTATAAGCACCGGGTTCAGTGAACTTCTTTCGTAACGCTACTCTTAGACATCGGTTGTAATTTTTAAAACTTTTAATATCTAAACATTCATACTGATCTACAGCTAATAAGTATTTAACTTTTTCATGCACAGGAATTACATTACATTTTTTAAACAAAAGGTTATAATTTTTATTACAATTTTTTTTGGTTTTCCTATCAACCAGTAATTTAAGTAGTCTACGTTGTAGGTTAAAAATTTTATCTAAGTACGTTTTAAAGCTGCGCCCATATGCAATAAGGCCATAGCTAAGCACAGAGTCAGCTAACGCGTGGTACAATGTGTATAACGTTGTCCTTTTAATTACTTTTTTAAGATTGTACATTTTACACAATATAGCTCTTAACCTATTACATACGATATTTATATGGAATTTCCAACTGAAATGGCTGTCAACAGTTAGACCAAGGTACTTATATTTATCTACGCACTCAAGTACATCACATTTGCAGCACACCAGGCCATCGTGTAAGCATTTATACGAATGCCCGATAATATTAATTTGCTCCTGAGGTTTTTTTAATATAAGGAGAACAGAGCAGCATACACTTGGTTTTGTCAACATTCAGAATAATACCGTTATCGTGTGACCACTTGAGTATGTTGTCGAGGTCGGCCTGCAGGCGACCCTGCAGCGCGGCGACGCCCCGGTCGGCGCACACCAGGCACGTGTCGTCGGCGTACATGTACACGGAGCAGTGCTGCACCACGCGACTCACGCTGTTCACGTGCATGGTGTAGCCCACCGGCCCGAACACTGACCCGGTCGGCACCCCGTACACGACCTCCGCCTCATCCCCGGTCTCCCCGTTGATCTTCGTACATAATGTCCGATTTTCAAGGTAGCAGGTTGAAACGCCAGGAGATTTACCCATTACTACGTCCGTGTATGCGCGCCACAAGTCTGCGGTGAGGCGTGAGGTAACACTGTTAATCATGAATTTAACCCACGCAGCGCGGCTTGCGCGTGCGCGTACCTTACTCGATCTCCTAAAGAACCGGAGTTGAAATACTTGTCTGAGTATACTTTGAGACAGGCAAACCAGCCGGGACTTGTTTACCACAACATTAGGGCCCTATCTCACCGGGACGCCATGGTAGCGCAACCAATCACCGCCACCAACAAAATGTATACAGCTCTATGGATGGTATCTCACATGGTGTCTGCTTGGTTGCGCAAATCATACATTTTGTTGGTGGCGGCGACTGTTGGCGCCGCCATGGCGTCCCGGTGTTATAGGGCGCTTATAAAACAAAGCGGGGGGCGTCTGTCTGTCTAATCGCGATAAACTCAAAAATAACTGCACGGATTTTGATACGGTTTTCATCAATGGGCGGAGTGATTCATGAGGAAGGTTTAAGTGTATAATTCATTAAAGTTTAGGTGGGTAGATGCTACCCGTGCGGGCTCACAACATGGGAAAAATAATTACGTAATTTTTTACGGAACTTATCAAAAGGGTAATATTGATAAGGATATCCTTATATATAATATATATATAATGTATATTTATTTATATATAATATATATTTAATATAAATTATATATTTATTTATGTATTTAATACAAGCGCGGATCTTGAGGCTAAAAAAATGCTATATCTATATCAGCACATTCAAAAATTAATATATATTAATCAATTCCTATAAATAAAAATCAATTGCTGCATTGAGAATGACTCGACTAATTTTATTGTTCTTTTTTGTAGTTTTATATAATTGTAAGGACTTTGTATGAACAATTTTTTTGGAAAATTGCACCCGTGTGAAGTCAGGGCGAATGGCCAGTAACATAATAATAAAAATAATTATGCAAATATAGTATGAAATAATAGGAGGATAAATTTTGTCACATAGCCCAATCAAAATCATTTTTTCAGAGGAAAACTATGATTATGGAAAAATGTATTCTTTGTAGTGGTATTAGTTTTAATATAATAGTTGTTTTTGCAATCAATTAATTACTGGCATTAATAAATAAATAAATATAAGGGGACAATTTCACATGAATTGACCTAGTAAGCTAGATCTAGACCTAACAGCGAGTTAGCTCCTGGCTTGTACTGTGGGTAGGCAACTATAAATCTAATTAAACAAATGCATAGAAAACCCCATGCAAAAAAATGTCATACAAAGAAATACAATACACTCCAATAAAATAAGTACAGCGCAAAGCTGTTAAATAGTATTTTGGATGCGAGTAAATACAATTAGAAAGGTATAAGAGTACCTATATGAGAGGGAGTGACAGAAAATTAGATCACAGTTTATATAAATTAGTATACAAAGTGACCCCTTATTTTCTGTGATGTCCTTAACGCAACGTTATTTGTTTTAGGTTACCTAGAGTCCAGATCATTCCACAAAAAAATTAAATTTATTTTTCACGGAACATTTTCATAGCGTGTCTAATGTCCAGTTGTTATTGGCGAAATACGCCATCGTAGACGTGATAGCCATTAAAAATAAACAAAAAAAAGTAACCCATTTACATGCCTCTTAAATGTGTAAGTATTAAGTCCTAGGTAAATGTAATGAAAATCAGACATACCTTGAAGATAGAGGCAATACGACCTGCACAGAGTTTATACTGTCCAGTGTATAAGACTCCTTCAATATAGAGTTTGTAGGGTCTGTGTAACACATTAGCTTCTGATCTGATAGAACACAAAACCGCGACTGAGTATGTTTAAACAAGTCCTCAACACCCCCTGATACCACTTTAGTCATTGTGCCACTGTAGAACTGAACCGGCAATGCGTTTACAGCTGGCCTTTCAACCGCATCAACTTTAGAAACATTTGATGGCTTCGATGATTTGTGTAACACATTATCTAGCTTCAACATGCTTGAAAACTTCTGCATCACGGTACTTGTAACTCTAGCTTCTTCTGTTTTCATTTCAGTCTCATTTGTAATGAACCAGTTTGAGTTTCTATCCTTGTCTACCACAGGTACTTTGATTGGTGGGGTCTCATCTTCAGGGTAGAGACTATCTAATCTCTCTGGAGGTGTAGGAGGGTTGTAATACTCACTATCACGGAAGTCAAAGGTGTCGTCCGATGAGTCTGTGGTGACTATAGTTCCATAAGTATCTCCTATCAAGAAAGACTCTAGCAAAATTAACTCATTACTAACTCCATCATATTTTTTCACAGATTTACTAGAGTTCAAAGGATCAAACTCATATATTGTGCTTTTGCTTGGCCTGCTAGGTTGCGTATCTGTATTTGCTTCTGTTTTTGAAGGACTGGTGTTGTCGCTTTTCGGTAAGGTCCAGTTTTCATACATTGAGTTTTGCCTCATGAATTCAATATTGCTCACTCGTTTTTTCCGCCTCTCTGGTACTTCAGGAGTTGACCGTGAAGTTACAATACTGTTGGCTCTAGAGGCTCTAGGTGTATCATATGTCAATTGTTCATTTTCCAAATTAACCAAACTATTTTGGTCAGATTCTCGGCTGTCATAGGAGAAGTTGCTGACTGTATCTGTGTTCGAGTCTGAATTTGTTGAAAACACGGACAGGTCATCAAAGTGGGTTACATTGAGGTTGAGAGCAGGCAAGTCTTGAGAATTCTGAACATTGTCACTATCAGTCCTGTATCTCTTCTGTTCTAGTAGAGGAGAGTGGAACTGTATGTTGTCAAACAGACTGACATCAACCACAGGCATGGATACACACCGCAGACTGTCCGTTTCATCCAATGTTTCGACTTTCTTAGGCCTGCGAAGCTTCATACCGGCAGTCCTCGTGCCTTCAATAACAGATTTGGTAACAGAGTCCCGCACGGCCCGAGACGTCGTGAGAGTCTTTTCCAACGTCCCCTTTGCGAACTTGGAGCCATCTTGTATGGATCTCTCTATCTTCTCGTTGGCCGACTTGGCGGAGCTGCTCACTTTCAACGCAACATCCTCCGTTATTTGTTTAGAAACAGAACTGATCGATCGGAATATGTCTGAGGCGGAGACTCTGTCGTTGGTTGTGATTTTGGTTCGGGGGAGCGGGACTGGCCGCTTGAGAGGATCATTTTGTGGCAAAAAAGCGCTGCGAGGCTTCGGAACCGGCGGGTTATCCATCAGGGCGGCTCGCTATCACCAGTCGACTACATAGACGACATCGATAACTCGCTATTACTAAGCCATTACACGGTTTTAATAAACAATGTGAACAGTGACTCACTGCGCTAAACAAACCACTTCTTTATTATGTTGACCCAATTATATCGTCCGCTCCTGGGCGATAACACTAAACAAGCACATTACAACACGGCGCGGATTCCGTGCACTAATAACAGCGAAATCAATAAAAAGTTGTTATTTACTATTTTTGAAGTCGCGATAAATTACACAGTAGCAACCCGTACGCGGCGCGCAGCTGACCAATGTACTCTATGTTTTTGACGTTTGTCCAAAGAGTAAAGTAACCTTAAAGTAACTAATAATAAGGAAAAAGAGTAGCAACTCTATGGTCAAACTTGTATGTATGACAAGTGCTGCCATCTAGAGAGTGCTGGTTGAACTACCGCTATACTATAAGCTATTTTCACATGTGCGCACTGAGCGCTTTCATGTTCATCTTGCGTTTTCACCTTTCATTTCGTCTTGCGTCAAGCACATGCAATATTGATTGCCTTTAAGACGCATGCAGCTTATCGTCTACACCTGTGCGCTTGTTGCATGCAGCATACACACGCGCCTCGGTTAGCGGACAAGATGGACGTGGAACTAGTAGCTATCAGTGCGGCATATTTAGTGTTAATGCAAGGAAAGAAACGAAAAAAAGGAGAATCTGGATCGTTTTTACAACATAATTATGTTTTTGGCTCAGAGAAATCAACGCGTCGTTTCGTTTTATTTTATTTGTGTAATCTTTGGGCTTGTGGCTCCGTAAAACTTGATATGTTCGATAATCTTCAATAAAATCCAATGTTTTAACTTTATCTTCCGCCATTTTATTTGCTAAAAGGCACAAAATTTGCACGTCAACCCAACGGTAACGGATCAGCGTGTGCTACGGGTATGCGCTGCTGTCAAACCATTTTGAGCGGATACGTTATTGCTTGCGCTATGGTTGCAGAGGCATGCGTCAGAGAATATAATATAAAATCGCAAGATGAACATGAAACGCACTGGTGTGGACATAGCTTAGCTATATACAGGTGTAGGTATCGTCGGTATGTATATCGTAGGTTTACGGGACAACCTGTATACATACCTAGGCGTGTGTCGTACAGTTTACTACCGAAACATATATTGCGACTCTCCATAGAACCGATTCATAATAAAGTGACATCCATTTTGTGCCTCTCAGTATGTCACTTTATTATTATGACGCGGTTCTGTGGGGTCACAATAACAAAGTATTCAGCAATACATTTAATAACTAGCGAAGAGGGCGGGTGCCCTCACTTCGCTTTGGTTAAAACTGAAATTCCTATCCAATTTTTCTCTACATAATAACCTTCCTCGGACTTGATGGAATATTTGAAAAAAATTTAACCGAATTAGCCAAGCCGTTCTCAAGTTATGGCGTGACCAAGGGAAATATGGATTCATTTTTATATATTTAGGAGATAGATGAGAGAACTCAGAGAAGCGTATTTCCGCAAAGACCACGCTTGACTCACGATAGATTATAACATAAATATATATAAGTAGGTAAGTAATATAAGAAACTTAAAACTTAGTAATAGATTAGGTATGCCTTTAAATGTATAACTACAAAATAATAGTACTATATAAGTAATAATTCAAATGTGCTATAAATATGAATAATATAAGTAAATACTAACATATGTTAAAAGTTGCCCTCACACCTAAATACAGGGCCCATAATGAATGATCCTACAACTATTAAGTTTGGTTATGTACCATGTAGTTGCAACTGTCACCACGATGCACTGTTTTTTGCTAGGCTAACGCAAGTAAAAAGAACTTTCTGAAGTTGGCTGCAAAGCCCCCATTCTTTCTGGTGATACCAATATTTTGCGTTTAAGGTCCTACGAAATTTGGTTTAAAACCACTGTCTACACGGTTTCAAACCGTGTAGCACACGCATAACCTAACCAACGTAGAATCTGTGCGGAAAGAGAAGAGTCATGGCAGAAACTGGAACTAACATTATAAATTTTACATGGCAATCGAGCCTTAGACACCCGTCTTATAAAAAATAAACAAACTTCTGTCGTTTATGTGTCATTATGTATTTTTATATACAAAAACTGCAAGGTTTATGTATAAAATAATGTCGAAACGGGGTAAAACCATACATAATTCCACAAGGGAAATTATATTTAATATTATTCGGTTTTGTCAGCGGGAAAAAGCGGCTAAAAGCCCTCTAACGACTTGCAAATAGTCACGGAACGTGTGTCCGCTATGACGGGTATTTATGTTGTATTTAATATTAAATTATTACCTATTTAATAGTCCCCCTAAGTAATTAGTCTCCGACACAAAATCGGTAGGTATATTCATTCGAAATATATTAACTTACATAAATATGCAGGTCATTCATGATTTTAAAATAACTGACAAAGAGTTTTGATACTTTGCCATTTTATGCATAATTATAGGTATGTATAATTTATTTTCAGGATTGAGTAAAAGTACGGTATCTCGAATAAAAAAGAAGGTTCCTTAAATAATGGTGCGTGGTGTACACCTGGAGAAAAACACAAAGGTAGACCAAAACAATCATTGTTGATGATTTTGATAAGTGTGCCATTAGAAATAAAATTCGTGAATTTTATACCGTTAGGAAGGAGATACCAACATTTAGGAAGCTGCATCGTGTCTTAAAGGAAGACAAACTTTGGTGGAGGAATCACTAGTCTTCGTGATGTTTTAAAAGAACTGGGATATAAATATACAAAATGTGAATCGAAACGAAAAGTTCTCATTGAGAGGCATGATCTAGTAGCTTGGCGTGCAAAATATTTGCGAAAAATTAAAAGTTTGAGGGAAACTGAAAAACCAGTTGTATATTTAGATGAACCATATATACATACTGCACATGAAGTTAATAAGTGTTGGCAAGGACCCAAGGAAGCTGGCATTTCAAAAGCGATTTCACTCGGTGAAAGATATACTACTCTGTCAAGAAAGTACCGGGAAAAGATCAATAATACACAAACTGTTTGTTAATCATCCAAATTTATTTTATCACCTTCAAAGTATGCTCCTTCAGAAACGATACACTTACGCCAACGAATAATCCAATCATCAAAACATTTTTTAAACGCTGTTTCCGGAATTGAATTCAGTTCTCGGCGCGAATTCTCCTTTATGTCTTCTACCGATTGAAAACGGGTGCCACGAAGTGGTAATTTGAGTTTAGGAAAAAGAAAGAAGTCGGCAGGAGCCATATCTGGTGAATATGGTGGTTGCTCGATGGTATTTGTTGAGTGTTTGGTCAAAAATTCTTTCACAATGATGGCCTTGTGCGAAGGCGCATTATCGTGGTGCAAAATCCAAGAATTTTCATTCCACAAATCTGGCCTTTTTCGTCGAATTTGCTCTCTTAAATGCCGCATAACGCTCAAATAATATTCTTTATTTACCGTTTGACCTTCCGGCAAGAATTCCGAGTGCACAACACCGCGATAGTCAAAGAAAACAGTCAACATGACTTTGACTTTTGATCGACTTTGGCGTGGTTTCTTCGGTTTCGGTTCAGTTGGAAGGCGCCACTCCGAAGCTTGTTGACTAGTTTGCATGTCAAACTCGTAAACCCACGTCTCGTCACCAGTAACAATGCGTTTCATGAATGTTGGGTCGGAATTGACTCGTTCTAGCATGTCCTCAGCGACTCTCATGCGATTGAGTTTTTGGAGAAAATTCAGGTCTTTTGGGACTAGCCGAGCGGTAACATGATTCATACCCAAATGATTAGTTAAAATAGTACGGATCGACTCGTGAGATACAGAAAGTTCGGCGGCTATCTCTCTCAAAGTTGAATGAGGATTTTCAGTCACTATTTCCTTCACTTTTGCGATGTTAACTTCAGTTGCAGACGTTGATGGCCTACCAGAGCGAGGCAAATCTTCCATCACATCTCGACCGCTTTTGAACGCTTTGTACCACTCATAAACACGTGTTTTTGATAAAGTCGAATCACCGTAAGCCTTCTGTAACATTTTCAGTGACTCCGAACACGAAATTCCATTGGCGATGCAAAATTTAAGACAAACTCTTTGTTCAATGTTTTTGTCCATTATGAAATTCGCAATACACACTAGATATGATATAACTAAAAACAGCACTGTATTTAATATAAATAACAGATGCAACTCAAACTCCGCGCCAAAATAGAAAACAGTTGTGCCAATCTAACAACAACAAAAAAAACAAAAATTTGAATTTGGAACCATAAACAAATCATCCATTCCCGATACTTTGTTGACTGAATGTATTATAGTTCATGCTGGTACCAGGGAAGGATTTGTTCCAAATTGTTTACTTGCTTACAAAACTAAAAGTACTTCAGCAGATTATCATCATGATATGAATAGAGAGAATTTCACTAAGTGGGTAAATGAAAAACTTTTGCCCAACTTGTCAAGACCATCTGCAATCGTCATGGATAATGCGTCATATCACAGTGTCCCAATTGTAATCACAGAAAAGACATCTTAAAAGAATGGTTGGATGATAATAACATAGCGTATCCCGAAGATGCACTGAAAGAAGAACTTTTAGTTTTGATACAAAAAAACAAAGGAGATCCAGTATTTGAAATTGATCAATTGCTTGAGACGCATGGTCACACTGTTGTCAGGTTGCCGCCATACAATTGTGACTTAAACCCGATCGAACTTATATGGAGTCTGGTAAAAAGACAAGTGCTTCGGTAACATAACTGCAGAACAATGGAGAAAAGAATGCGATCATGTCTTACATTTAGAACAAAAATATTGGGAACAAGACCATTTAGTAGATGATATACAAGAATTTGTAATCCATGTGTCAGATTCAGGCACATCCAATTCAGACGAAGATAGTTCTATGAGTCTTTCTGGTTGTTCTGAAGCTAGCTCAATCATAAATGACATTGAATATTTAGATTCAGACTTCGATTATAATGAATAAAAGTTTTTCAATTAAAATATTTCTTTATTTTTAAGTTCTTATACTAGGTATGTTGGTCAGTTAAGGGTGTTGCGAATAGGTAGGAAATATTATTTCATATTTAGCAGTAACTTTTCGGCGAAGTAAAATATCGTGAGAGAACCGGTCTAATCCCAATAAGGCCTACTTATGCACTGTTTTTATATCCCAGATACTAAAATGACAGTTCGATTGCCCAAATTCTACCCAATCTACCCAGACGGTTTTGTACTAAAATATCTATTGGACTGGGTAGATTAGGTAGTAAATTAGACTATAGTATAGTCATATCATGGTTTTGTACTAAAATGATAGTTAGTTGGATTAGGCAGATTCTTAACTAGTTGTAATAGTTTTGTCAATCAAACCAGTGAGCCGTGGCAAAAAGCCATACCAGGACAACGGGATTCAAGTATCATGATCTTTAGTGTCGTACTATAATTACGTGACAGTGTTGTCAGCATAGCAAAAACCATAAAATAGTTCTGGCACGCCCTCAAATCCTACGACTCTTCTCTTTCCGCACAGACTCTATAGCAATTCAAATATGTTTTTAAATTTAAATAACTCCAGAATAACCTAGATTTCGTAAAAATTAAAATTCGGACAAATGAATATTCGGAAAAAAATATTTCTGAATATTTAGGTGTTCCCCTTCAATTTCATATTTCTGTGCACACTACACAATTTGATTGCCAATCTAGTCAAATTGGACGTAAAATTGCATCGTGTGGATGCCCCATTAATGTTAAGCGCGTGCTACACGGTTTCAAACAGGTGGTTTGAAACCGTGTAGCCAGTGGTTTGAAACCAAATTTCGCATGACCTTAAACGCCCTTGGCAGATGTCAAACAAATGGGCTCGTTTGAAACCGTGTAGCCGCTCGCTTCTACCAAGGTCACTTGGTTTGAAACCGTGGTTTCAAACCGTCTAGCACACGCTTTAGCTAGTTATACAGGTAACGAAAAATAGGTACCTATGTCTATTGACTTTCAATCAATCAATCAATCAAACTCTTTATTTGGGACTGTAAAAAGATCCATAGTGTTAGTCACTGAGTAAAAGATGACTTAATCTAGTGTTAGTACTTATTTAGAATAATTATAATAATTCAGAAGGCAATTTGTAATGTATATGCACACGCTTTCCACAGCCTAGCATGTACATTACAAATTGCGCTACACCCTTAATAAGTTCGGTCCAATGTTTGACTTTGACTAATTCATTGTAAAACAATTGTGATTTTTTCTTGTGTTATGGCTTATGGCTCTTGCTGATTGTGATTTTATTAAAATTTTACAATAAGTATTTTGATACCATTTTGCTATACAATTCGTGATGGAAATCGTTTTTATTATTTTATTCGTAACTGCGGCTCACGTTGCGGAAGGTACGAAACAGTGTATTTTTGTCTAAAGTTGTTTGAAATATTCATTTACTCGTAATAGTAGAAGGTATTTAACAAAAAAAACGATGTTCAACACGGATGGTTCGCGCTGCCGAACCCACCCGCATTACTTGTTCTTGTTGTTGGTAGTTGGTTTTTATGAACGTCTAGGTATTGCTGGCCGCTTGTTATCAGCCTTTAATGTGCATGTCCGCCGCTAAGCAATCCTCGGCTGGGAAGGGCGGGCGGTTTAAGCTAGCCAATGGGTGTTCATTTTGCATTTGGCAAATAATTGCAATAAATTGTGGAGTCGGAGTTAACGGAAAGTGCTTTAGTATACAAATACGGTAGTAGGTATACTGGCTTTGTGAGCTGTAGACCTGTAGACCTCGCGACAAAGTATATAAGTATGTTTATCGTTGTCTAGTACCCCTAATACAAGCCTAGAGCTTAGTTTGGGACTAGGTCAATTTGTGTTAGATTGTCCCTGATATTTATTTATTTTATCCTCTTAGGGGTGATTTTCCAAAATCGTCAAAAGTTGAATTTTTATTTGTTAAAAATTTCCACTTTTCTAACTTTAAAATTGACTAAACTCCTATATAAATTACCACCACCCCATTTCATCCTACTCGTATTAGGGGTAGTTTATCCAAATCCACCGAAAGTGTTTTTTTTTCATTTGTTACAAGGTTAGAGTGTAGGTACCAACATATCCATAAAGCAAACTTTTCAAATATTAGTTGAAATAAGACAGTATTTTACATGTTTTGCCCCTGAAACAGTTCAGATAAATTGGAAAAAGTACTCTACGGAAATCCGGACCTCGTAGAAGTTATCTTAGAGCCATGGCAAATTCTCAGCAATTCGAAAGAATACTAGAATACGCTACGTTAACGTCAGTTGACGTAGAACGGTCGTTTTCGAGTCACAAGTGGATATTTAATAACTAGTACCTGGGAAACCGAGCGTCGCTCGGGGCGAAACCAAATTTTCATCGATTTCTACACAAAAGTTCGCTGTATCCTTGATACAGCGAACAGTTTCAGTTTTAATTGGAAGAACAATACACATGACAGCAAATGGTAGGTCTCATACTTACTGACTTAGTTCCCTCATGCATCAATAGATGGCACTGGCGCCCAGTTTTTCCATGACATCAGAGGTAGATCCCCTACTTGCCGATAGATGGCGCGCATACCCGTGCGCACGTAGTTTTCCACCGATATTTCTAAATTTCTCCCAAAATTTAATGTAATAAAATATTTTCAAATACCTAAATGTATTGTTGATAATACAATCAATGATTTTTAATGAAATCTGTTCAAATTTTGTTACTTTTTCATACAAAAATACACAAATGTTCTACATCGCGCTATCGAAGTTTTTAAAACACTTAGTATACATATATAAACCTGGGCCACACCTGATGCGTTGCGTAGACGTGAAAGTGCGCGTTCGCGTTCCACTGCGTTGTATAGTATGAATCCTCTCATGAGAACGCAGCTTTTCTAGCGGTGTGTTTCATAGTGTGATGCCTGTTAAGACCGCTAGCATTAGATCTAGCGAAACAGATGGCGCTGTCGAGTGTTCATGAAAATTCCCCCTAATTTAAAAAGAAAAACATAGGTACCCACGTCAAAAAAAATATAAAAACAAAAATAAAAGATTTACCCAAAAAAAAAAACAAGAAAACCCGGGCCACAATAAGCTTGGGGTTCGATTCGAAGTCTAACTAACGCTTTAACCATTGCGCTAGGCAAACGGCGACTGCCATTGCGAAATTACGAACGCGGGAAATCCTTTTTGTGTGAAAATACGGGAAAAACGAATTTTCCCAGATGTGAGACCTAGCTATCGAATTTTCGCCCCCGTAAGCCCCCATGTCGCAATTTTCGTCGAAATCGTTAGAGCCGTTTTCGGGAACGTGAGTACAAATATATATACAAATATATATACAAATGGTTCTCGTTTAATAGTGTTCGAAATGTCCACGTCCTTCCTGAACACATAGCTCTGCACATCGTCGAAGATTTCTTTTCACTCTACCGAGTACAAACTCGTTGGATCTTACTAATCCAGGCAGGATTATCTATTTGAGAATGAATCCGCAACAATAACGAACTTTTTTTTTTCCTTGTGTTATGGACTATAACGAACTTAACAAAATGTTTAGTTGTTATGACAAATAACTTCAATAATGTGTCAAAATGCATATTGTTCATAAATTATCGCTCTAGATAAGCAAAAAGGTGGTATGTGACGTCACATAGCCTATAACCAGCGGACCATCAAAATACATACATACGTACCGGTCAAAATCATAACCCTCCTTTTTGCTTCGCCGTAGTCGGGTAAAAATAACTAAGATATAAGCCATCAAAGATTTGTTTCTATCTCTTTCTATCAAAACAGAATTTGACATGGAGTTTATATGGCTGTAGTGCCCGGTGACGTCATATGACATATGTCGGATGTCTCTGTCTAATTAGTAGTTTTAAATGCTTGTAGGGTGATGGCACCAGTAATGGACAAGGATCAACGATGGACACATGATTCTTATTGTGAAGAAAATAAGGGTTATTCATTTGTTTTGCAAAAATAAATTTATAACCGTATGATCTTTGAATTAAGGTTTAAGTGTCCATTATTGGTGCCTGTCAGGTTAAAAGTGTCCAACACTGGCGCCATCACACTAGGTAGTATTATCCGTATTTTTGGCTGATTTTATTTTAATTTCACTTTTTGACATTTGTTTCACGGTACTTTCATATTTTGTTTAGAAATGCGACAAATGCGCTAATAATATTCATGCATATTCCCTAATATACAATGCAACATCATCAAGATAGGGCTCGTTTGATTTCTCTTGACAAGCACTGATTAGAGAGGGTATCCAGGGGCTGACGATGAAGCCGGAAGATGCCCACGGGAACTCTGTAATTATACAACGCAACCCCATCAAGTTTGGGCTCGTTTGATTTCTCTTGACAAGCACTGATTAAAGATGGTATCCAGGGGATGATGATGAAGCCGGAAGATGCCCACGGGAACTCTGTAATTATACAACGCAACCCCATCAAGTTTGGGCTCGTTTGATTTGTCTTGACAAGCACTGATTAGAGATGGTATCCAGGGGCTGATGATGAAGCCGGAAGATGGCCACGGGAACTCTGTAATTATACAATGCAACCCTATCAAGTTTGGGCTCGTTTGATTTGTCTTGACAAGCACTTTGATCAGAGATGGTATCCAAGGTCTGTTGATAAAGCCGGAAGATATCCACGAGAACTCGTAATTATACAATGCAACCTCCTCAAGTTTAGGCTCTTTTGATTTGTGTTGACAAGCACTCTGATCAGAGATGGTATCCAGGGTCTGATGATGAAGCCGGAAGGTGCCCACGGGGACTCTGGAATTGTACAATGCAACTCCATTGAGTTTGGGCATAAATTTTATTCGACAAAACGGCAAATGTAACTTGAACATGACATGATAAGCTTAGCTTCAGCGAAAGCGCTGCAGACACCGTGGCTCGTCTATAGCAGTCTCGCCTTAACTAGCAGGGCGGCTAGCATATCTTCGTGCAGCATGTGTAAAACGTAATAAATAAGTATATGGGGTCAATTTAAAGTTTATTTTCTTCTTTTTTGAGCCATTTAGATGGTTTTTAAAAAGGGTTTTTATTAAGTATTTTTTAATTGAGCCTTTAACTATGTACGATTTTTTTAATTTACCCATCTATGGTTTAATTAGCCCTAATATTTAATTTTTTCCCCTTTTCGTACAAGCGGAAATTATTTAAATTTGAAAACTACACTTAATAAGAAAAAAACGTTGATTTGGACAGCACAGATTTTGTAAGACGGCTCTTAAAAATTACCTTCAGCGAGAAAATTGACGACTCTTAATGGTAAATTGGGTATTTTTCAGGTATTAAGTGTTGGATGTGCAGTTCCTTGATTCCAGAGTGCGGCGAAACCTTGAAGTATTCCCCAATTATAAACGGCTGGGAGTGTGACCAAGGTGTACCTTATTGCGCAACTTTGATTCAGTACGTAAGTAAGTTTCCATCATGATCATTTGGTAATGAAAATTCGTATCCAACAACTAGGAAAAAATCATTTTCTTCTATATGAACTCAAAACCAAGGTGAGTTTGCGTTTTTTGTTTACTTGCATGGTATTCTTTTTTATTTTATTGTACAAATTCAATACACAATAATCGTATGATCATAATGAATGAGGAAAAACAAAAACCGGTAAGGTGACAACCCTAGCTGCGAAAAATCCGGATTTGACTTAAATTGCTAATTACTTCTGAATAACGCGGAATTAGATTGTGTTTTTTATACTATCGATAGAGGTGTGCATAAGGAATATACTGTATAATCATCTTAATCTAATACAGCGTTATTTTCGAGAAAATAAATAAAACAGAAAAGTGCTAAAATTGGTATTATTTTGTAAACTAACTATATTACCGAGTCCAAAAATGGTCAGAATATTTGTCATTAAGAGTGTAAACGTAACATTTAATAAAATTTTAATTAAGTAGCCCAGTTTGATTGGTATGATTTTTTTTGTGATTCAGGTGACGCTTTATCCGGCCAACTTTAGTATTTTTTTTCTCAAAAACTACATGTCGTATAGATAGGGGAGTATTTAGTCTAGTGCTTAGAATGATATAAAGAAACAATTTTTACAATAAAAAAGAGATGCAACAAAAATGGGGTTCATAAAACACTGCTTCAGGAAAATTCGGATCTCAATCGGAATACGATGGCACCCGAACTGTCAATCAATGATTGTATTAAATGAGTGACGTTTTCATATCTATTAATATGGAGCATTATTGTTTAGTGTCAAATGTCAAAATGAAAAGTGACAGCATATTGCACTGTATAATATAGAGATGTTACAACCACTCTAAGAAACTTAGAAATACACTCATTAGGTAAGTAGTACTTTTATTGTCATTCGTAAACAAAACACTCTCTTTACGTTTACATAAAATGCAGCAAAGTAACGCATACGTATTTTGAAATATTTACAATAGTAAAACTCAGCCCTTCGGAGCAAAATGCACAAAACGCAAAATGTACACAACGCATAATGTGAAATACGCAGAACGTACAAAACGCAAAACGTACATACGCAAAATGAACATTACGCAAACTGCTGATGCTGCTGCTGCTGCTGTGACTTTTAAAAAATATCTTCCTGTTTTTGAGATGACATAATGCTGCAATGTTTTCGCTACTCAATTCGCGACGAACTGCATCCACCCAAGCCAGACGGCGTTTTTTTTTTTTTGGAAAACTTAAAAAGATCATATTACCTATTTTTTGTTTTATTATGTAAACTAACGATATTAAAGATGAAAAAATTTAATTTCCTATTCATTCGAAGTAGTTGCTAATAATTCACATTTTTCAATGATATATTGCATAACATCGGCCATGACATTTTAGTATGAGAATATTTAAATTTCAATAACTTACAAATGAAAATAAATATCGCTTTGTTTTGCATCTGTGTGGGTCCTGCACCAATTCACAATGCAAATTGGCATTGTTGCAGCATTATTTAAATCCGGTAATCATTAAAACCGAATTATTTTTGTTGTAATTATAAACAACTGTTTGACACTACACTACGTCAAAAAGTCGACTGATAGACGGTTCGGCACTAAGTGTTAGCTCCACCCCAGCTGGCACTAAGTCAGTGGGGCCAGTTATCAGCGTCAGTTAAGGCTCCGTCATACAGCCAGCGCGTCACGCCTGCAGCGGCGCCCGGCGCGTTCTTAGCGTGACGCCAGCGCGGCGTGGCAGTCACACTGCAGGCAGCAGAAAACGCCATGCAGCGCGGCACGGCGTGTTCCAAAGAGTAAAGCAACTAAGTATAGAGTGGCGACTCTATAAATATAAATGTTAGCTAATTTTCTATTCAAACTTATCTTAGCTGATTTTCGGTAGGTATAAACATTTTAATCGTCTGTAACTCAAGAACCAATAAAGTCTACTTAGTCGTGATAGTTTTCCTTTTAAATTTATTATATGCGCTTTAATTTAAGATATTTTTCACATTTTTAGTATTTGTAGTTTAGGCTGTAGGGGGGGGGGGGCACACTTGACTCTCACAAACGGATCACTTAATCAAAAAATTGTTTTTGTGAAACCATCCCCACTTTACGTGTAGGGGAGGTACCCTAGAAAAGCTGGTCAAGTGCGAGTCGGACTCGCGCACCGAGGGTCCCGCACAAACTTGTAGGCATGTAAATAGTTCGTAAATCACATAAATACCATATAAACAGAGTCCAGTATAAAATGACACGCAATCAGTATGCACTTTCGTACTTAGTGAGTGTCAGCAGTGTGATTCTGTTAAAACACAGTTCGTCGATGAGATGTCAAATTGGATCGTCCCAGCGATCGCCCCAGAGATCGCCCTTGAAGTGTCATTTTAGACTATTTGACATTTCACGGTCGATCATTTGACATTTCACGGGCGATCCCAAGGGCGGGCTAAAGCTTGTCGCACATTGCTCTAATTCTGGCTATATTTTTCTATATTTCAGGGCTTTGTAAAATTCCTTATGCAGCTTTTTACGGCGGTATATGAATAAAATTGACTGAAACACGTCGATTTTACCTTTTACAGTTCTTAATCTCTTCATAATATCCAACTAAATATTGAGAATTTGACAGTAAAATCGACACTAGCGCTCACAGACGATGACGGATTTAGTTGTAACTTCTGTTCGTCTCACCTTTGTATCACGGTATTCTGTTACAATAATTATGTCAGACGATCGTCTCACACCTGTCATTATATCACATTTCCAGCTGTCAGCTGAAAAGCTGCCCCATGACTCGGTGAAGAGCCTTTGGCTGCGTTTTCACTCAAAAGCAGCTCGGACGAACGGCGAAAATAACCTATTAGGTTGTTGCGCGTGTGTGTGCGTCACAATCTGATTGGTTGTTTTCGCTCCTACAACTTCTATTTGCTCACTCCATTTAAGTGGAAACGGACCCTAATTTCAGGGACGAATAATGGCCGCCCA
Source organism: Tortrix viridana (assembly GCA_963241965.1). Lineage (NCBI taxonomy): Eukaryota > Metazoa > Arthropoda > Insecta > Lepidoptera > Tortricidae > Tortrix > Tortrix viridana. The sequence goes on along the minus strand of OY725171.1, from coordinate 3,521,339 downwards.
AAAATGGCTGTCAAAATAACAATATGTAAATAAACAATAAACGGAATGATTCTAAGAAAATTAAGAAATTTGCAACAGTTTTCGTTATTCCACGTTAAGTTCAGTGCAATGCAGTATCACAGTGATGGCCGTGGCAGAGGATATTATAATATAATGGTTCACTTTAGACGTAATAGGAATATGTGAAAATCACCCTCTTCGGTCTTATGCTACTCGCATCGAGCTCTCCAGCGACTCTAGTGTGCTCCTCGGCCTCGGTCCACCACACCTTCGGCCCACATGATCCAATAGAATTGTTTTTACCAAAGGAAGATATGCAAAACTACGGCTCGCAACTGCATGAGGCATGTTCTCAGGTAAATACTTATCCTTACGACATGAAGTTAAGATCCGCATAAGCAGCAATATCCATAGTCGAAAGGTAAAGTCTGCGTGGCAAGTCAAGTGTTTGTTTGTTGGTTCCTTGTTCACGGTCTAGTGCCTCAAGCGATAGATGTGTATTTTGGTAAAGAGATAGTTTATAGCTCGGAGACATAAATAGGGTATTTTTTATCATAGATCACAGTTGGACACACAGTTGGATCACATGGACAGTTCCAGCGATAATAGCGATATACGACTTCTACACGGACGGAGTCACGGGAAAAGCTAGTTGGTTATAAAAGGTTATGATAACATAAGATAAAATATATTTATTCAGTAAGTAGCCCGCACGGGCACTTACACGTCACAATCTACCAGTGCTTCCCAAGAGAAGTCTAAGAAGAAGCGCCGCAAGCAACGCAACTGTCAGTCATTCTTTATAATATAACTTACTATCTTTCCGCCCGCGAATTCGTTTGCAGAGAATCAGTACTTTCGTAAGTTAAAATATAGCCTACTAGCTTTTGCGCTCGACTCCGTCCGCGTCGAAGTCGTTTATCGCTGCTCCCTCGGGAACTCCTATTTTCCGAAATAAAAAGTATTTTATGTCCTTCCCCGGGGCTCAAAGTATCTCCATAATAAATTATATATACCTTACCTAAGAAATAATTGATTCCCCATACAAACTTCCACCCCCCTATTCACCCCTTTAAAGGATGATTTTCGGGATAAAAAGTATCCTATGTCCTTCCCCGGGACTCAAACTATCTCCATACCAAATTTCATCTAAATCGGTTCAGCGGTTTAAGGCGTGAAAAGGTAACAGACAGACAGACAGAGTTACTTTCACATTTATAATATTAGTAGGGATGTCCACCACTACGAGAGGAACTATTTAATGATTTCCCTATCCATATTGGATTTAAAAAAAAGCAATTGAATGCAACAGATGTTATTTTTATTATACCCATCATTTTTAGAGTTCCGTACTTACCTCAAAAGAAAAAAATCTTGGTGCTTAGAAGCCCTACTAGCGCCTAGGCTCGCCTAGGCGCTAGTTATTTCCGTGAATTCGATAAGGCCGGCCACAGACCTACCAATTCTGTTCCGATTCTGTTCTGTTCTACAAGAACATTATTATTGTCACCGTATGATTGTGGACACCGTTAGTTTATAATCTATCTCGTTAGTTTATAATAAATCAAAGTTTTCAACAAGTAAAATAAGGGTCTCTGTTGATCCCGCCATGTTAAGTAGGTTATAGCTACTGAGGCAAAATCGCCGGCGCCGGGTTGCAACCGGGCGGTGTGTGACGATTTACGGAGCTAGCTAGTACGTTTAAACTACGCCTCTTGCTCACCGGCCAGAACGTTCTGATCGGCGATGCTGGCCGGTTTCCTGACCGGGCATTCTGGCCGATCCGGATCCGGATTGTATTGCATTCTAGGTAGCCTTTACCGCCATTTGAAAAAATTTCGAAAAACTGAATTAACGAAAAAAATCCATTTAATTTCACGAGAATCTGTTGAGAAATGCGACCCTGTAGAGGAGAACAAGTCAAACGGACAACCCCGACATGCGAAGCATTATTGCCCAAGATGAAACGGAGACGCTTCGCTCGCTCGATCGATGAAATCGCTTTATGGGTTGTTCTACAAACTAAGGACGAAACTGAGTCTGATTTCGGCCCGACATTTTTTTACATTCTGGTTGCGGAATTTACTCTATTATAAAGAACACAACGTCTTTTAGCATATGTTAAGTGGAACAGTCAAAATAATTAAAGGTTTTAGATTTATGGCCATTTCAAGGAAATCAAGCAGCAGGAAACTGAGACTGCGACCAGGAAACTGAGGAAAAACACGAAAATCACCCGAAATCAAAGTTTATTTATTATTTATATCACAAATAAAAAATATGCTTCTAACCACTAATTTGTAAATAGTCCAAGTATCTTGAACAATAACGAAAATTAGGTCTATTTTTGGTATATATTAATTTTATACCTTAATTAGTCTTGAACTTTTCAATTTACGAGACTGTCATTTGTTTTTTCAATTTGGCGGGATTCAGAGAATTGTGTGTCCCTATTATAATGAAACTAACTTGTGAAAATTTTCGCTCAATGATTTTTTACGATTTTTGCTGCGGCTTAAGTCAACAAGAGAGTTGCCAGAGACTTCAACTGGCGTTTAATGATGAAGCCCCATCTCGTAGCTCTGTGTAATCGTGGTTTGGAGAATTTAGACGTGGACGAGATCATCTCCATGACGATGTACGTGAAGGTCGGCCGGTGACTGCGGTTACTGAAACTAATGTCGATACCGTACGACAACTAATTGAGACAGACAAAAGAATTACCTGTCAGCAAATTCGTACTGTATTAGGCATAGGAATGAGTCCAGTGCAAAATATTTTGCATTAGCAACTGAAGGTTCGGAAGCTTTGCACTCGATGGATACCGCATGATTTAAACGAAGGCCAGAAACGACTGCGTGTAGAGTGGTGCCGAAAAATTATACATAAGTTTAATGGAGGAGAGTCATTGGCTGTCTATAATATTGCAACAAGTGACGAAATCTGGGTGTATTGTTTCGAACCGGAAAGAAAAAGCCAGTCAGCAGAATGGGTCTTTCCTTTTGAGTTGCCAACAATAGTTAAGAAGAGCCGGAGCACTGGCAAAACAATGGTTGCGTCTTTCTTCGGAAAAACTGGACATTATGTAACAGTGACGCTTGAAAATCAGAGAACAGTCACTGCAGATTAGTGTGTAAATAATAGCTTGCCCAGTGTCTTAGGAAAAATTCGTGAAAAGCGTCCTCGCATGTCATCCGTCACCATGATAACGCGTCCGCACATTCGGCTAAGAGAACGAATGCGTATTTGAATGCTTCAAATGTGGAACTGATGACGCATCCGCCGTACAGTCCGGACCTCGCACCTTGCAACTTCTTTAAATAAACTTAGAGGTTTACGATTCTCAAGCCCAGAAGCGGCAGTGAATGCATTCCAAGAAGCCGTTGAAGAGGTCTCTACCGAAGATTGGATCAACTGCTTCACACAATGGTTCCAACGAATGAAAAAATGTGTAAATAGTGAGCGAATATACTTTGAAAAACAATGAATTAGACATAAACATCTTATCTAGTCTTATTTATCAGATTCCAGAAACTTTCAGTATGACCTAAGTACGAGATCCTCCGAAGTGAAAAGATTGAATTTCTTCATTATACATTCAGTCAACAAAGTATCGGGAATGGATGATTTGTTTATGGTTCCAAATTCAAATTTTTGTTTTTTTTGTTGTTGTTAGATTGGCACAACTGTTTTCTATTTTGGCGCGGAGTTTGAGTTGCATCTGTTATTTATATTAAATACAGTGCTGTTTTTAGTTATATCATATCTAGTGTGTATTGCGAATTTCATAATGGACAAAAACATTGAACAAAGAGTTTGTCTTAAATTTTGCATCGCCAATGGAATTTCGTGTTCGGAGTCACTGAAAATGTTACAGAAGGCTTACGGTGATTCGACTTTATCAAAAACACGTGTTTATGAGTGGTACAAAGCGTTCAAAAGCGGTCGAGATGTGATGGAAGATTTGCCTCGCTCTGGTAGGCCATCAACGTCTGCAACTGAAGTTAACATCGCAAAAGTGAAGGAAATAGTGACTGAAAATCCTCATTCAACTTTGAGAGAGATAGCCGCCGAACTTTCTGTATCTCACGAGTCGATCCGTACTATTTTAACTAATCATTTGGGTATGAAACATGTTACCGCTCGGCTAGTCCCAAAAGACCTGAATTTTCTCCAAAAACTCAATCGCATGAGAGTCGCTGAGGACATGCTAGAACGAGTCAATTCCGACCCAACATTCATGAAACGCATTGTTACTGGTGACGAGACGTGGGTTTACGAGTTTGACATGCAAACTAGTCAACAAGCTTCGGAGTGGCGCTTCGTGGCATCCGTTTTCAATCGGTAGAAGACATAAAGGAGAATTCGCGCCGAGAACTGAATTCAATTCCGGAAACAGCGTTTAAAAAATGTTTTGATGATTGGATTATTCGTTGGCGTAAGTGTATCGTTTCTGAAGGAGCATACTTTGAAGGTGATAAAATAAATTTGGATGATTAACAAACAGTTTGTGTATTATTGATCTTTTCCCGGTACTTTCTTGACAGAGTAGTATTTCGCACTGAAATCTTCCGAAAAATCCATGTGTATTATGGCTTTTTTATCAGTTACGCACTTCTTCTTTTCCGATATTGCTTGGTACTGGTGAATAATATTTCTTTCATGCTGAAACATTTTAGTTAAATCCTCCTTTAATTTTAACACGAGTTAGCAGCAAAAAGTTGCAAAATAAACAATATTTCAATATAAACTCTCAGGATCCTGGATAGTTCTCAGTATCCTGGGTCTCAATTTGACAGGATCCTGAGAGCAGGTTCCTGAGAATTTTTAAATAATATCTAAAAAAATCATCGTTTTAAAACATTTAATCAAGATTAAGCAGAGCTAAACCTTTGCGCAAGCAATTTACGTATCAAAACGCTAAAATTACTATATTATTATATTTATTTCGTAAGTAAATATCTTACCAGGATTCTGTGAACTCGACTGATTACGACGCAACTTCCACCCTTGACTGTGCCGGGCTGACTAAATAACACGCTAGGTGCAAAAAGATAGGTGGTATTCTTTTTCTCTTTCTTAGGTACAATTGACTCAGCGGAACGACAAAGTCGCTCGGCGAATAGGATATCGAATATTCGCTTATTTTACACTGAACAGGATCCTGACATAAAACCGTTGGGACAAATTCTGGAAAAGGATTTTATAATATTTGTGGGACATAAAATAATATTATGTCTACCAGTCAATACAAAATATTAAGTACTTCTTTATTTCGGTTTAATTTATGGCCTCAATGTCGTAGTAAATAAATAAAATTACACTTTGGAATAGATTTTGTTAAAGGGACACTGCAGGTTCCTGAGAATGTAGCGCTTTGAATAGAAATTTCGTCAAGAAAATGATTTTAAATCCTAATAATTTTTAGAGACCAACCAGACATAGGTATGTTAAACAGTATGTTATACAAATAAATTCGTTTGTAACAAATTTTTCATTATATTTTAGCTGGGCCGCCGAAAATTCCTTAGTTTGTAGAACTACCCTTATAACGAATTTAAAAGTTAAACTATCACGACTAAGTAGGCTTTATTGGTTCTTGAGTTAAAGACGATTAAAATGTTTATACCTACCGAAAATCAGCTAAGATAACTTACTAGAAAATTTGCTAATATTTATGTTCTTTTTTTGAGATTGTTGTTTGTGTTTGTGGCAACGGAACCCCACACAGAGCATGGTCCGACATGCTCTTGCCTGGTTTTATTTACAATTTTGTTACGGAACCCTAAAAAGTGGTATATAATTGATTTTATATTTTTAACGCATGTTCACGCATAACCTTTTACCTACTGAACCGATTTCGATAATTCTTTTTTAATTAGCATACTTCAGAAGTTTAGTAGTCCCATAGAAATTTTTATTTCATATAGGGAACTCCTCAAAAGTCATAGGCACGTCGCATACTACGATTTTGGTATTTTCTGTTAGAACTTATCCCAAAAGTACCTTTTGGTGAATGGAACTGATGATGAAGACCTGAGATGACCACCGGAATTCCCTAATATTAGTGTTTCAAGGGCAGCGATGAGATTTCATTGTTAAGATTATGAAGCCACTTTTACTCATCATAATATTCATAATGCATCTGGTAAAGTGGAATGGAACTGATGGTGAAGTACCAAAAGAACTCGACGTTAACGTCTCTCCATCTTAGACAGCGTTAGTTAAGGATTACTTGCTACGGAACGGGATTTCACGAATTAAAATGACTCTCCGTGCTTGATTATTGACTAGTTCTGTAGGTGCATACGGCTGCGCGGAAATATTGAGCTGGCCAGGCTCGAGCCGGGAGCGACAAGGGCTCACTAAACGCTCGCATCCGGCCGGGGACATCCGTGTTTGTCACGGAAGCTTCCGAGACAAAGGAACGCAACAAGTGAAAAATAACCGTTAAACGCAACCGTTCGCGTGTGTCAAACGCCATGAATGAGGAACATGACCACCCTGCACCAAAAAGGGTCCGCACTTTCTCTCCCGAAGAGCTGGAAATTATAATTAACGTGTACCGATACGTAAAAAGGGCCTGGCCAGAGACCCGCTATTCTATGTCTGAATGCAGCGAGAGGACAGCTGAGATTACCGGGCTGATGAAGCCGGCTGTGTACAGGATTCTGAAGGAGAGGAAGAGAAAACGCCCTGAGCTGATAGACGCAGCCACCTTGACTGCAATAAGGGGGAAGATTTACCGCTTCTACCACGAGCTGGGGCATGGCGTGCCGCGGCCCGAGAATGTGCGTATTGATGTCTATTTTGTATACCTAAAGGTGCCTAGTTTTGTTTTCTTTTGCTTAATTGTTTATCTTTGTTTGGCATTTTTTTTATTGTGTTCATTTGCGAATTATTTTCCAACGTATTTGTTGCGCAAACATTTGCAAAATCCATTTAGTGTGCCGCTATTTTGAATGTGCAATTTTTATGCCGCCATCTTGGTAATGCATACGATATTGTGATGACAGATGACCTAGCTTCAAGAATGTGCAGATTTATTTTTAGTCCGCGTTTGAAGCTTGCGCGTTTATGTTTCTTATGTACATATGAAACATAAACGTACCTACATATTATGTAACGGTTTTTAGGGTTCCGTACCAAAATGGTAAAAAAGGAACCCTTATGGTGAGACTTCGTTGCCTGTCTGTCTGTCCATCCGTCCGCCCGTCCGTTTGTATGTCACCGCAGTTTTTCTCAGCAACTACCGAATTTTGGCATAGTTGTATAACTTGCTTGCCCACGTCTGTTTTTAGTTAAAAAATGAAATTAACTTTATAAATAATTGAAAAGCCGGCCAAGTGCGAGTCTGACTCGCACACGAAGGGTTCAAAATTTACAGTTTATGAGGATTAACTACAAAACTTTGAAAAATTGTTTTAAATTTAGGCTACTCAAAATAAAACTTACCTATTGTATATAAATTAAAGTACATAAAAGGTATATTTTTTAAATACGGACTTAATAAATACAGAAATACGGAACCGTCGTCGGTGCGCGTGTCCGAGTCTCACTTGACCGGATTTTTTAAAACACAAATGCGATAAAAAAAAGTCATGCATATTCCCAATTGATAATAGTCCTTAATAGCCTTTTCTGGCATCAAGCTCGACTCGATATACCTACTTCAAATGTCCGTGTTACATCATTAACTTTTTGCCAAACAAAAATAGCTGACCATCCCCGTGTTTGATAGATAGGTCTACCGTTCAAAAACCTCCAGGCTAAATACCTACAGGACCTAAACTCCTGACTTTATGACCTATTTCTTTTCACCCACAGATACTGCGCGAAGTCAACGCGGACCCGGACCTTCCGAATTACACCATGTCCGAATTCCGCCGCATACTTTTCTACCTGAATTACCGCCATACTATCAGCCACAAACGCTATGACACCTACTGGCGGAGCGAGACATTTAGCATTCCTGTCGTGTAAATGACTCTGATGAGCAAGGGAGAAGGGTAACGCCTTCGACCAGCAATGGGACGAGCGGACGCTGCAGGATATATTATTGGAAGGTCATATATCTGTTCATGTCTAAGTGGATTAGAGAAGTCTAGGGAGAAGAGCTTTTACAGTGAAGAAGACTACTCAGGCTTTTTTCTAGGAATCTTAGCTCAAACTGTTTTAGGACTGTGACTACTAATACGTACTAACGGTACCTAAGCTAAATCATGACCCGTGCAGTTTTTTAACAGCCAAAGGAGCAATTTCTTTTTGTATGGGGTGTAGGCCTACACACGTAATAAAACATAGGTCGATTTGATCCTCAACCTTTATATTACAGTGGTTATATTAGATTAACCATGTCTAACCGGAATGCTGAAAAATACGACATTTAAAATATGATATGAATCAATAAAAGTAACCGTTTCTATTGGGCCCAAAAAAATTATCTCCTTTAGGAAGAGCATTTTGGTAACAATTGACGACATAAGCAGTGAATCGCTATAAGCAAAGGAAGACAATGATATAATGATAGCAGCGATATGGACATAGCAGCGGACCCAAAGTCTTTGCCATATTTCGCAGTTTTTGTATCCTTCGTTTTCCGAACTCTCCTATGCCCCACCAATCCAACTTCCTCATAAACTATACTTTTTAGCCCGTGAAGTGAAAGCTGTTCTCTCTTCGAATACTTTAAATACTCTAAATGTGCTCCTCTGTCGTGACCCTTGTCCCCGTAGATTAGGTATGGCAAGTTTGAAGCTAAAGACTACGTAAAATACGAATTTATTTGGAAACTTTGACTGAAAATGAATGGAAGGACCAACTAAAGCAGGACATTCAACATCCAAAGGAAGATGGATTTTAGATTGTTTCTTGATGTTAAATGTTAGTTTTTGACTCTAACCGTTAATAGTTGTTTAAGATGGATTGTCCGCCACACTTGACTCGGAAATGCCTCATATTCAACGAGACATTTACAGCGATCGGGAATTTCTTTCTAATGTCAAAATTTTACGTACTAAGACCGGGATAACATAACCAGTAAGAACATGAGTCCTTATATATAGTACATTTGGTGCCCCTTCTTTTTTCAATACATGATTGGTGACTCGGGGTGGTGTTACTTACTTACTAATATTTTCCTAAAATTAAGAAAGCTTAATATTTTTCGAATTTAACTGCCTCGAGACATACAACGCTGTATAAGACCAAAACCCAGATGTATAAGAGAGTCAAGTCTGAAAAATAACGTGATGTCAGGCTAATTTAGGATTATATAGGTATACTAAAGACCGCACATTTGGGGTTTTGAGTTGCAGAGTTCAAATCATGTCTATATTTTATATTATACTTACTGATAGGTACCTACATCTCAATGTTGTGCCGTGTGTCAACTGTTTATAAGTGTTTAAGTGATCAGTTCGCTGTGTAGCATTTAGAGCTTAGAAGGAAATAAATGATTAATCCGAGCGCACTTATTTTATTTAGACATACATTTCTGATACATAAATGGATTATCGATAACCATTGTTTCGTTAAATAGCCAGATCTGATAAAACGTTTGGTTATTTCGCAACAGCCGTTTTGGCTTAAGTCAAAATGGCCCATAGTCTCATCAAATTATCACTGATTAGTTGGTTGTTGGTGTTTGTGAGACACGCTCGCTTTGCTCGCTCGGTCGGATAAGGCTATTTTTAAGGTTCCGTAGCCAAATTGGCAAAAACGGAACCCTTATAGTTTCGTCATGTCCGTCCGTTCGTCCGTGTGCAGGCATTTTACTCGAAAACTACAAGATTTTTATTGATGAAATTTGGAGTATAGGTGTCTTGTAAGTATAAGCCGCTACTTAAATAGTTTGGTAGGTAACTGCTGCACTCAGAGACGTCCATTAATTTTTAAGTTTCATTAAAGTTTCTGCGTCTTATTCTATTGCTATAGCAAAGAAAGTGACAGCAGCTACTTTAATGAAACTTAAAACTTAATTGACGTCTCTCTCCATACATGTAACAGAAGCTGAAGCTTTTTTTTTAACTAGATATCTAGATAGAGTTTACCGAGCGACAAACGAGTCGCGGACAACTTGTGCTAACCACCGCGGTCACAGGGATAGCGAATGCGTTTAAAAGCACGCCGTCTCGATCCAACATTAAACCCGTAAGGTAAAACTGTAATCGACGACATTTTTGTCGTGTCACGATTTTCTGTCGTGTCGTAGATGGCTTTGTAGTTTCTTATACTGTTCCCACAACCGTGAAAAAACATTGAAGGTTCTGTTCCGTACCGTGCCTGCCGTTGCCACGAAAAACTATCGTGTCGTCGAGCCGTCACGACCACGAGACAGCGAAAGCACATTCTAAAACCTCATCACTTCGCATCAAGCACTACATTTACAGGGATCTTAAAGGGAAAATAAAAATAATGGTATGCACATCAGTATGCACGTATATTTATTCATTTTCCAGAAAAAGAATCACAAACGTTCAAAAGCGGTCACAAATCACACTTCCTTCTTTGGCTGTTCCTGTTCCTTAGACAAAACTAAATCACCTCAACATAAAAGTCCGAAAATGTTACAAATTTTGTGCGTTAGAGTCCTCGAAATTTCCGAATTGTGGACAGTAAATGCAATAATACAAATAGATTATCAGAAATTGGTTAGTGCGATGTATATTTGTGATGTTAGTCTAATTCTATACTTGAACTTTTAATTCACAGCGGGCAACACGCAAGCACGAGATGAAATTTGACAGGTAAACCTTAAGCGTTAAATCTTACGTTACAATATAGAATAGATGTATTCATTTCCCTAGCACCTGTCAAATTTTATCTCGTGTATGCATGCTAAGCCCGCTGCAGTAGGATGACAGCTTCGGTGTTATCAGTTTTTGGTGTATAAAAATAGTGATGTTACTTAATTGAATGAATTAAAAAAAATACGATGTATGTAATTAATGGGAGGGTTTCAAAATAACGAACGCGATTAAGAAAATAACAACATTACGTATAATATTTTCTTAAGATTTCGCGCTCGTTATGCATTGAACAAAACAAATATTGAAATAAAGAGATAAAAACGTGTATATTATTTAAATACTACTTTAACATTCTGTTGCAAACAAAATGAGCCGCTAAACATATATAATATTCATAAAATATTTAGTTCGTTCTTTGACCAAATCATTAATTACGTGAACTTGTGAACTATTAAAATAAATGTGGTTATTACTGCAGTGAATTGAAAGTTCTAGTATAGTCGGATCGTGCCCGTGTGGCATGCGCCTTCATCATGCGTCATCTAAATAAAACGTAGTTACAATATGATTACAAATAATGTTTGTTCGTAAAACTGAGTTAACCCTACGCGTACACTTACACAGCGTACTGACTACATTTAACTAATAAAATATTTAATCAAGTGACAACTTAAAGGAATCCTGATTACTTACACAATCAGTTGGCGGATATATTTCCCTTAAAACTAAACGCTGGCTTGCCGAGCCAAAACAACGTAAAAGCTAATACCATAAATGTAAAATTAAATAACAAAAATTATATTTACATTTCAGCAATAAATAATTACAAAAGAATATGATTCTAGATACAAAATACGAAAATATAGTTCGTTACAAGTGAAATAATAAATTGACACCGGTTTATAGGTTACTGGAATGAAGAGTAACTAGCATAGTTTTGTTTCACCATTTCGTATTATGAATACAAGTAAAAAATATAGTAAATTATCCGAGTCCTGCGCGTGATCGATGTTGCCAATTTAATAATTTAAAAAATGTTACCGCCGCAAGATTGCAACTAATACACCCTTTATAAGTTGACCAATGTTGCCACTGGAAAATCACAACTAGTAACTATTTTTTAAATTATCTTTAGGCGTCGTGCCAATAAGCCTAGTGCCCAAGCCTAGCCATAGGTCTTCCTAATAAATACCCCTCTATGACGATATTAACTGGTACCAAATGTGCATTGCGCTGAGTGCACAGCAAACACTAAACTTTACTTCAATACATTTATAATCAATTAGCAGGGTTCGCGCATATATATATTAATTGATATTTACGTTGATATATATCAATGGATATTTATTTTTAAAAGTAGTTTCTTTTTCATCATATAGTTACACAGGCATCACTAGAGTAGGTATAGTCAGCATCAAATAGATAGGAGCAGCCAAAATGGCCAAATATATCGAAAAACATTCTTACTCCTATAGTAATAAAGATGTGTTGCGATATATTTGGCCACTTTCACTGCTCTTATCAATTTGATGCTGACTATACCTACTCTATTAGCTTTATTTTGAATTTCAAACCGTATCACCACGGAATAAGATATTTATCCGATATATATCGAATATATATCAAAATATCGGATATTTTGATATTTATAATAAAAATATTATGCATTGATATTTTATCCGATATATATCGGATTTATATCAAATTCGGATATTTTGATATTTATAATAAAAATCGTATTTTTTCGAACCCTGTCAATTAGATTCCAATAATGAACATTCTTTACTTATACCTACACAACTGTTTAACTTCTAGATACGTAGAGTAGTGTAGTGGGGTCCATTTATAAAGTGAATCTATTCTCATGACTATCGCCCGGAAGAAAAACATGGCGGAATATTCTTCTTTAATACCTAATTAAAATGTCTTTGTCTATTAGATAAGTAGTAAGAATAATTCGCCACGTAGTCCTTCAACTCAATGTACAGTCTGGCAAAAAATAATTTGACGTGCTTTCAGCTAAAAGTACAATATTACCAAGGGCAAACCATCACACATAGCTTCAGAGATTGAAAAATATGTATACTTCTAGCAGCCCCGACTATTATTTTAAACTCTTTTTGTCAAACTATACTAAACGTTTCATGTCAGTTAGAAAACGGTTCCAATATTAAAATTTCAATACCAGGAATACACCTATCTATTTAAATTTCGTACCAAATTCGTATTACATTCGATTAACGCGCGATAAACTGCAGTCCAACATTGAACACCTACGTTTTAAGCAATGACATACACGTTTTGACACATGAGATACATTTGAAGAGTCAGGAAGTCCATAACGCGGCGCTAGACTAGTGTACCCTTCACGAATGAGCTTCATAACCTACAATTATTAAGATGTGCAACATAGCGCAACTTGAGCAACACGCCCTGACTCTAAAAATGCGGTAAATCTAAATATTTTCAACGAAAAATCGCTGTCAACATTAACAATTAGATATATGTGCGATGGAAATTATAAGCACTGGCTAAACATCACTAGCGCTAAACACACCAAGCAAATAAATATAATGTGCGTAAAATTGTATCTATAGGTGATGTCAATTTAGTTGAGCAGTAGCAGATTCAAAGCGTAAACTTGCTAAACGAATTGAAGCAGTTCTCAGTATATACGTAGTCATGAGCTTTAATTGGGACACACTTTAGGTCCAAAGTCAATCTGAGATTCTACAGCAATAAGGTGGAGTTTCCTGTAAGTTACAAATGATTTGGCATCTCTAATGACATTGACAACTTCAAGCAATATTTTTTTGAAACGGGTCCCAAATGAATGCTCGTACCCGACCGAGTTAAAACTACAGTTGCCACTATACGCGGCGGCAGGCGAAGATTGTAGTCGAAGCTAGTATAATCGTAAGATGTTTTGTATACGATTAAGGCTTTAAATACTCGTATTCGCAGTCCAAACATCTCTTTTGGAAAAAATAGCCAACAAACTTTACGCGATTTGATTTTATAATACAATTAGCTTGTTTTTGTGTTAAGTATGTATGCTTCAATTCATTAGCCTTATTGCATATAACCGGCTAAAATTTGCAATGTGTCTAATAAATCTAAAATAAGTAAGTATTAAAGTAAAAGGACCCAACGTTATTTGCGTTAATTGTAGCCACACAATCTTCTATTACACATACTTATTCATGTAAATTACACTACGTCAAAGTAATGCTACGGTAAGAGAGTTCATATGATCGTCAAACTAAACGCGTGGAACGCATCATTTTATTGTCAACATTAAAAAAATAATCGCGAAATAAAAAATAAACATATTAAATGCGAAACTTTATCGTCACTAACTCTAATTACTGATTGTAATACGTACATATACATCTAGCATAAATTACTGGATCGATAATAATCACAACAGTATAATTGTGTATAATAATAGAAACGGTACAAGCAGCTCGTCGGATAATTATTATATAATTTATAACATTCTACTTATAATTCTAACAAATATAATTATAAACTGCACGAGCCCGAGACCGGCGGTCCTTGAATCACCCTTTATCAATAGCCATCTGTCAAACACCGAGCCACAAGGAAGAGTCAAAAACAGGGAGCAGGTAAAAATACCTAAACGTAATAATCTTTTCTAGGATTCAGACTTGCTTCAGTCTTGTTCCGATCAATCTTGCGATCCGAACGCGCAATGAACATGTTCTAAATTTAAAATTACTGGGTAAGGTTAGGTACCGGCGTACGGACTAAATATCAAGTTTTCTAACCTCAAACAAACTTATTCAACATGTCAGATATAACAATTTTGACACCGAACTGGTAACTACAAAGTAAACAATCTTAAATAGAATACAAGCATAACTTGTTCGCGGACGCCGGTACCAAGACACAAGTAAACTACTGAGGCCGTATGAACTGTCTTTGAAGTTAAGGCAGAGTGGAACCAACTTAAATGACTGCAATGTTTCTCTACCTTTAACTTAAATAGTTCAAAAGCTTCTGGAAAACTAGAGATACTCCATCTATATGTTTGTTCCGCGGCTCCAATTTTGTAAATTGGGGTTTTAATCAGTTAAAAATACACGTAAGATTAAATAAGAACACGGGAAAGCCCGTAATGAAGATACAATTAATAATATGAGCGATGGCCGAAACACGTTTAAAACGCCTTATGGCTGCGTTCAGGCTAGTAGACAGACTCTTAGAGCTGCGTTCACAATCTATCAAAATCTTTTGAAGCTAAAGTTTTATAACATTTAAAATGGAAGAAAATAATATCGATTCATTGCAAAGGTGTTAAAATCCAGAAATCGTATCTCCGTTAACGCAGACAACAAACAGAGGAATGTCTCTGTTCCGAGATGTGACTCAATAGCGAGAAAACGACTAGGATTAAGTATCAGAAAATGAATTAAGTGAGTACATAGGCCTTGATAATTTTGAGCATTTTGTCCTTCCCCATGTGATAACACCAACTTTGCCGATATAACAACGATTTACAAAATTTCAAATTACTGAACACCCGTAGAATCTGTCTACTGTCCGAACAGATGCGTTCTAAACGATTGAAGTTTATCTAACAACCTAGTCAAGTTGACGAAGAGTGAGGACGTCGTTGACATCCTAATAGACACACGACATATAAAGATTATATTACTTTTACCAAGTCGTCACAAGCAATGATTGCAACCATTACTCAAGACCAATGAAAACGTGTTATTCTGCCCTGCTAAGGTAGAAGGCAGTTTTGTACACAAAACTACTGTAGCAATTACAGCCTTATTACCCAGTAATGAGGTTGTAATTGTTACAGCAGTTTTGTATAAAAAACTGCCTTTTACTTTAGCAGGGCAGTATTGCACGTGCAAGTTATACGCACCACGAACACACCGGTTACCCGTTTTCATGGCGCTTAAGTTTACTAAGCAGTTATGTCGTTAGAGGAAACGCGATCTATTTCGTGCGCTTTAGCGAAAATTGAGGTTTAGTAACACCCTGTTTAATTCTCCATCGGTTCATTTCGATTTAGTTTTTGCAAACGAAATGAGATTTTCCCCGCACTCTTTTTGAATGATTTTAATGTAGTATTGTGCCCATTACATAGAACTATAAATTTCCCTTGCTTTATCGACAGAGTTAACAGTGTGCTGTTCATAGAATGGGCACAAACGCCTGTGTACGGTCTTGCGCCGCAGACGGCATTACCCACATTGACTTAACTCAGTTGTGTTCTAGACGCCACTTAACACCTCTTATAAAACACAAGGCGCCTAAATCGCACCTCTAATGCAACAACGACGTAAAGACGTGCAGAAAAAGTCGACTTTGAAATTCAATTGATTTTTTACAGCAATAACATTTTTTTTTTAAATGTGTTTTGTGTTCTAAAGAGTCGTTATTGCATTAGAGGTAATACAGAGAGTATACATTGAGACGGCCAGTGCGTCTCAATGTATTCTATCAACGTTATCCTTATCCTGACACAAACCAGATATTAACAGTGCATTACTCAACCAAAATCTCACGACTTAACGCGTTCCTCCATTGCAATCATTCCTTCCCATTTCTAACAATAGAATCGTCATTGCACATCAACTTACATGTTGTAAGCTATATAGATGGCGTCAATTTGGTCTGAAAGAAAACCGTCTCGTAGGTGCATACGTTGTTTTTCTCCGCGAGAGTTGATAGGTACGACTCCGGGGTCCACCACGACCACGACGCCGACGATGAGGTGGTGCTCCTCCAGGACAGTGTTGGTTACCAGCGGGACCAGGTTCAGGGCTTCGCTGTCGCTGCCATCTAATTCAACCACCACCACCAGGAGGTTCGTCCAGGTGAAGACGGCGCTGGAAAAAATAGTCTAAGTTATCATACCTTTTTCTGTCATATAAAAGAAACCGATGAACCGATGGCCGTTGGAGCGGAAAAGTTCTAGAGTGGCGACCGCGAACCGGGAGACGAAGTGTCGGCGGGCCTTCCACAAGGTGGACCGACGATCTGATAAAGGTCGCGGGAAACCGTTGGATGACAGCAGCAAAGGACCGATCGTTGTGGAAAACCTTGGGGAAGGCCTTTGTCCAGCTGTGGACGTCTTGCGGCTGATGATGATGATGATGATGATGACAAGAAAAGGATAGAGCCAGTTTATCAGTCCGATACTGTTATCTGAATCTATCAAACATTAATTCAATGCATAAGTTTGACAACTCAAAATTCTCACGCCACGGTACGTGTAGTGCTGTTTATATTCTTACTGTATATTTTAAATATGGGCTTACAATCGCATTTTTTCGTTTTACTTGATTATTAAATTGAATTAAATTATTTTAGGGTTCCGTACCTCAAATGAAAAAAAAATGGAACCCTTATAGGATCACTTTGTTGTCCGTCTGTCTGTCTGTCTGTCTGTCTGTGTGTCTGTCAAGACCCTTTTTCTCAGGAACGCGTGAAGGTATCAAGTTGAAATCCATATCAAATACTAAAGTCTGCAATCCCTTGGATCAGTGAAAAAATCAAACGTCTAAGTCAACGCAATCAAAAGATACGGCCGTTTATGCCGCATATTGAAGGGAATCTCAAGGGAATCAAAACCTATAGGGTACTTCCCGTTGACTTAGAATTATTTAATTTTGCAAGAAGCAATGTCTTATAGCACAAGTAAAGGAAAAAATCCGATAACCGTTAATTTGTAGTTACATCACATAAAAAATAAGACCAATATAAACTGACACTCACTAAGTTAGAAAGTGCATACTGATTGCGTGTCAGTTTATACTGGACTAATTTATATGGTATTCCCGTGATTTACGACCTATTTACATGCCTACAATTGTGTGCGGAACCCTCGGTGCGCGAGTCCGACTCGCACTTGACCGGCTTTTTTTTAAAATAAAGTATTATATTAATTTCAATTCGCAAAGGCTCGTCTCTCTCTCATGTGTAGTGTATATAGTATGTTTATGATAGTGGCTTATGTAAGACGGCTCTTAAAGATACCAACTCACCATTCAGCGACCTTCTTGTGGCACCGCATGACCGAGTTCTCAATATCGATGGGGTGGTACCGCATGCCGCGCAGCATGATAGTTTCGTCTAAAGCTCCCACCACAAACACCGCATCATGAGTGTCATGGGTGTCTTGACTGATGGCACTAACGCTCCCGCAAGCGGACGCCAGAGACTCTGTGTCACTATCCCTGATCATGATGGAACTGTCATCTCCCGTGTTCGTAGTGGTACTGATCTCGGTCCTCCTCAAGAATCCCAAGTATCCTGTCCTTGCGTACACCTCCCCCGTATTCCCGGTCACCAACTGAGCGCAGAAGTGATCCGCGTAGTCGCTCTCGTCTCCATATATCGTGAAGTATCCGCTCGCGCTGTGAGGTGATTGAACCCAAATTTCGCCTAAGTGAGAATCACCGCATTGCCCTTTTGTTTCAGGGTTTGCCGTAATGACCTTAACGCCGGGGAGGAGCTTTCCGGATTCCATCAGGCACAAAGAATGCGGGCTTCCGCGTTCGACCAAAGATACTCTGTCGTTTCGCAGAGCGCGCAAATCCACGTAGACCGTCGATGGTTCAGGACTGGAAGCGCCTTGGAGACAGATGGCGATGTTCACGCGGCAGCCAAACGACGTGGATACAGCTCTCGGACTCAATCCCAACGCCGAAAACAGCTTTGAGAAGGAATTAGTCAAGTTGATCCTCGGGCGTTCCTCAGCCACGACGACGCAAGTCCGCACGCAAGCCAGATTAATCCCTTTAGACTTGAGCTGATTCACGGAGCTTCCCAACCCTTTAGTGCAGAGCTCCATCACTCCATACGAGCAGAAAGTGTCGCGGACTTTGTATTGAGATACCGCGCTAAGCCAAAGGCCCGGGTTGATCTCGACTTCGGAAGGCGGGATCAAAATGGAATGATGTCCTGAATAAATGCTGCTGAGGCACCAAAGCGCGAATCCAAGACCACAGTAAGGGTCCAGACATAACGCTATATGTCTGGAAGGGTATAATTCGCAAGCGATTTTCATGGATCGACACAGCGAAGTCACAGCTGCGTGCGACATTTTAATACCAGCCAGCATCCCAGTGGTGGACACACTGAAGTCTAAATACGCCAGCATTTCTGCCGTCGGCGCTCTGTAGAGTATAGGTAGTTTCTTTTTAGGCATATCGTCTGTGTCTAAAGTGATCGGCCAGGCTTTGCTGTCGAGGACGTTGCTCGCTTCTTTAGACCGGAGCAGTTTTATCACAGATTGGTTAGAGAGGACTAGAGTTGCCTTGCTGACGTCTACAATCATCCTGACTGTGGGGAGAGTAGTGTGCAGGTTTTGGGGGTGAGGCGGGCGAATGGTCACCGGGACGGCTCCTACGTATAGACAGCCGTAGAACGCGCATATGAGATCAATCCCTGGCGGGAATATTAGGGCTACGTGGTCCCCAGTGTTGACTCTGCCTTTTTCCAGCAGTAGGTTGCCGATTCGCTCGGCTTTCTTGTGCAGTTCGGCGCATGTCAAGACCTTGAAAACTGCGCCTTTGGAGTTGAGGAGTGTGAAGATGACGTGGTCGGAGGTGCTCTGCGCGCGCCACCGCAGGATTTGAGATATGAACTGGTACTGGAAGTTGACAAAGGATTTTTCGTTATTTATCGCAGAAAGGTTTTAAAGCGGCGACTGGCGCAAGCAAGGTGGACTATCGATTTACTGAAGGTTGTGGGAAACAGCTGAATGCGTAATACAATTTTTTTTTTTTCTTGGAAAAGGCCTATACCTTAATTTTATTCCCACGGAAAAAAGGTAAACAAAGTTACGTCACTGTCAAAGTGACGTTTCAGGGGATCTCAAAGTATGGGCCAGCAAGAAATATAATATAAATTTATCATTTCGCTCGAACCGTGATATTAACAATAAGTTTGAGAAATAATTAAAATCAAAATCGCACAAATCTATGAAATGAAACAGGATTATATATTTTTAACATTATTATTATCACTAACTAATGAAGCGAGTGACGTCATACGTCAAGCCGCCCGCAACTTAATGACCCGGGTGTATCGAGACAGTGATACCAGTGCAATAAATAAATAATGCATACGAAAAGCAGTACTCTCTCTTTAAATTAATACAGGGTGTTTTTTTATTCGTCTTAAACATTTTGGGGGTTAAAATCAGTAAGTCATACTGATCAACTTTCACTATGGGACCAACCCCGAAATCGCGAAAAAAAAATTGACCATCCCATACATTTTGGCTAGTCAGCTGACGATGTTTTGTATGGGAGGATCAATTTTTTTTTCGCGATTTCGGGGTTGGTCCCGTAGTGAAAGTTGGTCAGTATGACTTACTGATTTAACCCCCAAAATGTCTAAGTCGAATAAGAAAACACCCTGTATAACAAAGAGATTTTTTCAAAATAAAGTTTGCCACCAACCAATTAAATTATTTTATCTTGATATATAATACACAGTTTATTTAAATAAAGTCGATTTCTTATAAATCTGCAAAGTATAAATATCTTGAATGCTTCAAATTTTTTTCATTAACGGCAACACCTTTGTTTACATTTTTTCCGTGAGAATAAAAATTATCGACGGGCGTATTTTATTAGACAAGATGATTATGATTATAGGGTAGGTTTACCTTCCTGGCAGCATCAGAGTCGTCAGTATACCCCATGTCGCGACCTTGAGCCGAAGCCAGACGGTTTCCTTGTACCAGGTTACCCACGATCACTGACGCGGGGCCTACATCTGTAAACAAAAGAAACATACATAGTCAATCATTATACATCGCAATCGAGGGGGCATTTTGCACGTCAGTGAGTAAGATGTACAAAAAAAGTCAATTAATTTACGAGATGTCGGGGCGAAGTATTTATACTTAGTATTTGTAGCTACCTGGTATTTATACTATAATATTTATAGATAATACCTAGTACATTGGTATAACACCTTGATAATTATACCGTACGTTAAGCAGTGGTATGGGAACCGAACGTATATTAAAGTTTAAAATAAATGTGTCCCGTTTTGATAGAATCGCTGTAAAAGTGTGAAATAAAAACGTGTCGCTATTAAAAAAGATAATAAAAGTTACGTTAGAATATGGAATAGATGTATTCATTTCCCTAGCACCTGTCAAATTTTACCTCCTGTTGTTGGTTCAACGCATCCCCATTGCTCCTTAAGTTGCGCCCAACCAAATCAGGAATACTATACGAGTATGTGAGGGGTGTAGACAATAAATTCAAAACGTCACGTCCTATCAAAACTAAAATCGCAGCACAAACCTGAATGTATCTCCCTCGGCTTCGGCAGATTGGTGACGCAAGTATGCGGGCACATTAGCACATTAGCTGGGTGCAGGGTGCCCTCCAAAAAACGCCGCTTGCACTCGCTGAGGTGAATCCCCCCCAGGGGGGTCTTAGGTAAGTAGTTCGGCTGCACAAGAGCGAGACAGTAGATGCCTACTTGGTGGATCGAGTCGACTGCTTGAAGGACGCGGGACATCCATTGGAATGACTGGAACAAGAGCAAGATGACGTCACAAACAAGTACAAATTCAATTATATTGGCAACGTGCATCATAGTGCACATTACATAACATTCACTTTTTGTTTTTTTTTGTGATTAATTTTTTTTGTTTTTTTTTTATTCTAAAGAGGTTTGAACACCCGACTTTTTTATTTTTGCCAATTTAAGGGTTAAAATTACGCAATTCCGGTTAATGTTCATTATTAAAAATAACTTTTATGTGTGTAATAAAAAATACCCCTTCTAGCTAGTCGGTCGATAGTCTTCAGACAGGTCAAATAATCTACCACATAGGTATCAAAATTATTGCTTGTATGGAGATTTCTATGATTCTAATCGTGTACCCATAGCACAAGGCTAGAACTTAGTTTGGGATTAGGTCAATTTCTATAATTCTAACCTAGTATTAAAAAAATACCACACCCTTAGAGGTTTTCAACAAATTAATAAATCCTGTCTAGATATTTTTGTATATTTAAGTAGGTGGATTTTATTTCGTTGTCAGTGTACAATAATTATTTACCAACAATCAATAACAACAACAATTACCAACAACAACATAACAACAGCAATAACAATTTACCTCTTCCTCGCCACAATCCGGCCTCTGTTCAGCCACTATGCAGATCCTCTCGTCCCTCAGCACCCTCACAGAGAACACAGCTATGCGCCCCCGGTATATGAACTTCATGGGCTCCACGGCAAGTACTGTCGCGATGATGTCGTCCATGTTGTGCTTGCGACCAGTGACCGTCATCAGACCGTCGCGGGAACCGCAGACGAAGACCAAACCTGAAGGTAGAACATCAGTCTTTGTACTTATTGAAATCAGGTTAGACAAACTGAATATCCTACTTATTAAACGAAAAACATATACCTACATATACATATAAACATATACCTACATATATGTATATTCTATGAAACTTGCTATATAGCGGTTTACGGGGGCGAAAAGTCGATCTAGCTAGGTCTCATATCTGGGAAAATTCGTTTTCCTCGTATTTACACGCAAAAAGATTTTCCCGCGCAATATGGTTCGTAATTTCGATGCGGCTGCCGCCGTTTGATTGGACTAATAGTTAAAGCGTTGGCCTACTACGCCAAGACTGCGGGTTCGAACCCCAGCTTTGGACCAGTTTCTTTTGTTTTCTTTTTGATCTTTTTTGGATAAATCTTTTGTTGTTTTTGTATAGATATCGATGAAAATTCGGTTTCGACGCGGTCTCCCGGGTACTAATTAGAATAAAGTCAGTAGGTCTAATACTTTGGAGATGCATGGACAACGCTTTTCTTAAAATAATTACCGTTTTGGTGTCCCCTATTGTTATCGTGATGTTTACGTTATAATAACTCCTATTAACTAGACAGTAAAGGCTGTCGAGTCATAAATAATACCATTGCAATACATTGTAAACCAAAGTAAAATTTAGGGCCTGACCAAAAGCCAAGTAAAAGTATACTTTTGACACTGGCAAAGTGGCACTACCCCAATGTGAGCTATATAAAAAAAAAGTCAAGTAAAAATTCAAAACTAGGATGATAGGTCCAAAGCCCAAAAGTACTAGGAGAACAGAACAAACGCAGAGATTAACTTACCGCCAGGCCCTAAGAACCCAAGCAGCCCGCTGCGCACGTAACTCTCCTCGCCTATGGTCTCCCCGTCCGCGTCTAGAGGCCGCACGCGAAAGGCGCTCCCGGTCAGGCCTGGGAGTCCCCAATATCCGGACCCAGTGGCCCCGGAAAGCACGCAGATCTCGCCGACCTCATCTGTCTTGCAGAGGTATGCTGGGCCTTCCATCTTGACAACCACGATGACGCCTATCAAAGAAACGAGATGCTTTCGTTATATTTATTTATTCATTTTAATTAGGAAACCCAACAGTTAACATCAGCACAAATAAAAGTATATGAAACATAAAACCAATTATAGGATTTCACATATAACAACTAAGTAAGAATATCAAGTTAAATTAAACTCTCAAGTGCAACTACACTACACACTTACGCAAAAAAAAAAATCAAATAACAAACAAAACAAAATAAAATTATACTGACATAACAATAGCTTACTCGCAATAGACAAATAAATAATGTTCAACTAAAATATTTTGACGCCAGACTTCGCCTCACAGAAGGGATTCTACAATTTATATCTACATCCATATCATTGTCATTAACCAAATTATTCAAGCCCTTACCAGCACGTGTCAAGAAACTGTTTTGCCTGTATCTGGATGACGCTAACCCAAGTGATATAGGGGGGTAATACCTTTTAGAACCTGTGGGAGTATTAAACGAATATGGTCTGCTATCGTCAAACCAGAAAGTACTAAGAGACCAGAAAACTCTCTTATGGTCTCAACATTATTTGGTACTCACAGGATGGCATAACCTGCCCGCAGTCTTGCAGCGTGAGCGAAGTGAGTGAGTTCTCGGCGTCGACCCTGACGACGCCGTACGAGAGCCCGGACATGGAGAGCACGCCTCGTCCGGCCGACGAACCGCCGCGTCCGGCGCGCCGGACGCACACTGTCATCGACTCGCTGCTGCAGGCGCAAGGGCAGATCGCGTCGCCACGAACACCTGGCGATAAAAAAATATGGTTTCAATGGTTGATAATACCTAACCCGACTCAATTTAACTTAATACGTTTCTAACAGATAACATTTTTGAAACCAGCTTTTGTGTGTTGCTCCAGGACGGGCTTAAAATCCCTTAAAATGACCACGGAAAAGCCGCTCAGCATTGTATTGAGTTTAGAACAGCGTCTAGCCATTTCCATCGTCCAGCGGCCAACCAAGAGACCAGAAGAGACGTGGGGTCTTCCAAGAAAACTCGTTTACGTTGGAATGGCCGACACACGAGAAATCTCCCTTGGCAGTAAGTGCTACTATAATGTCAGCAAGATGAGGTGTTAATATATATAATTGGTATAGAGCTAGGACGTTTCCTAGGACTGTAAACTGTACAAACCTTTGCTCTGGAACACTGAGAGAAACTGGTCGCAAGACGACAAAGACCAGGGATTGGCTCCATCGGCTACCAGCAACATTCGCAGGGAGCTCAGTGAGATTTCCTTGTGGTCGCGCGTCGCTAGCAACCCCCAGTGGAGATCGCGGGACTTCACAATCGCCACTGATGCCCTAGTAACAATATTAATAATGGATAATGAAACGTGCAGGAGTCGCATAAACATTGATGGAAAGTACACTACCGATTCCTATGAAGAGACACGATCATCAACGTAAAGTGAACTTACTTTTATTTTATACCTACTCCTAGCTCGTAGGTACTAGAAATGCGAAATCAAATCCCTTCATCGATAATCTAGGTAAATCAGAGTCATCCTTGAATAAAAAATAGATTATCACCCCTTAAAACTGTAAAAGGAATTTTACATACCTGTATTTAGTAATCATGTGCATCCAGGACGCCGGGCTGACTTTCATCAACGCATACGGTATGAAGATGACGTGCATCCCATTCAGCACGCTGGCGAGGACTGCGTGCCACAGACCAGTCTCCCGCTTGAAGTCCAGAACGCAAACCATGTGCTCGCCTTCCGTGTAGTTGCAGGCCACTGACAGCATCCGGCAATGGGCAAGCATTGACGACCTGAAAACATTGAGGAGTTTGAAGGCTGGACTGAAATTATGAAGGTTTTTTATGGACAGGATGAAGAGCAAACGAACACCAGACCTCTTGGTGCTAAAGACAATTGCTAAACCTAACGTACAGTCGAGTTCATAAACACGTGTACATTTTAGTACCTTGTCTATTTAATGTCATGTTTAAACTGCCATATATGAATTGTCACAGCAGCGATTAAAGTGACAGGGTACTAATAAATACTCGTAACTCGGCAAAAAAAGATTGACATGGCGAGAGATGAAACAACATTCTCACGTGGCAGTGGCAACCAACCCATCAAGCAGCAGAAATAGGTTTTTTCATAACCTATTCATTCAATATGTCAATTTCATTACGAACGACGCGCTATTTTCCCAAACTCTTCTTCGCCAAGCCCTTTATTCTAGTGGATTCAGCAGCTGTCTTACCCCTTTTACTGGAACATTAACAGTGTAAACTCTTCCTTGACGACAGGGTTTTATACTTAAGGCATACTGTGTAGTGGTAGTATACTACGGCTCCAGTATATGGTACCCTGGTACCAAACTTAAAGTCTCATGAAAATGATTACCCAAGCTCTCACGTCTTTCTGGAATGCACGGATAGCAGAACATCTAGCACAATACTTTAGACCTCGGAATTTCCTCCTAAAATTCTTTAGAAACGCAAAAGATCTAAACTCATGCTTGGCCAAATGATTTATGAATATACCAAGACTACAGAACACATTGGTAGCATATTGGTACTCGATTATTCTAGTTTCAATACAACCCAAACAGCACCGCATAATAAATATTATACGATTTTAAGTATTTGGCTAGCCAGTTTTTACACTAATACTTTTGTAACAATCTTTGCAGTATTTTTATTTAAAACCAGTATATTATTTTATTTAATAAGCTTCTCGCTAAATACACTTAATATAAACTTTTACTTCCGATAAATTAAAAGTCCAAGTAACTAGGCAAATCCATTGAAAGACATCCATTGATTTAGCCACCTGTTGAATTCAAAACAGCGACATCTGTACACAAAACAATGCACTACTGGAAGCGTAAAGTGTGCAATATCTCCGTGCATCCTGTTAACTTGCACTTGCATTACACCGCGAATAGATGGCGTTAGTCACTGCAATGCAGAAAGTTTACTGCATGCAAAACTTTATGAGTTGACGCAAAGTTTCGTTCACTTCGTATATTATAGTCTCGCATTATTACAGCGTTGTGAAGTTTGAGCAAGCGATGGTGGAAGTCTTTGAGCATACTATGAAGTTATTGTGTGTGCTTGTTACGTATACGGAATTTTAATTATGTTTTGTGGCTATTGTAGCTGAAACAGTTATGTGAAGGAGAATGATAAATGGGTATGAGTTTAAGGTCTGAAAGTATTGATTAACAAAACAGTAATAATTCAATAATTGTTGTCGTAGTAAAAATACGCACTAGGTCAGAAAAGCGCTTAAATGGTTGCCGGCAGTATATATGTTAAAAGTATCACACTTATTCACAGTTATAAACTTAATTCTTAGAGCTGTATTGCCTGTATTGACAAACTGGACTTTAGTGAGAATAGAATACTGTTTCTCAAACCAATCAATCAATACAAGCAGGCAACCAAAATTAAATGCCGAAACCATACAATAGTAGATTGTATTATTACAAGGGATCAAAATGCAATATTTCATCGAGGGTTATCGTGTTGAATCCTGAACGCCACGCATTCAAACCGCCACGCCGGAGATAGAAATAATTTTGCTACCGTGTAATACACTCTTCTTTTCACTTCTCCTATTAGAAAAACGATTCATCCAATAAGTAAGTAAAAGACCGGTAGTTATCAATCATACATGTAATTAAAGAAAACAAATAATTACATAAAATGAACAAAAAGTTAAAATGTATTGTAAAATTCGAACAGTAAAGTTAGCGCGGTTTTTGACTCCTACTGAAGCAGTGTCCTTGAACACCAATCTGAAATTTGTTTTTTTTGTTTTCTGTGGTGTCTCTGGTGTGTAGGATATACGATGTCATATTTTAAGTTTTCTTATATCTGTGGTTTTACTAAATGAGGAACTTGACATTAGGGAGCAAAACCGGTTTTGCTCCCTGTCGGCAGGGCAGAAATGAAAAATTAAAAAATATATATTAAGAGGGAGTAAAAAACGGGCTAGATAAATCTTTTATTAGAATAGGAGAAGTGAAAAATAACATTCTAATCACGAAAGTACGTTGTCAGGGACTGAACAGAGGCGCCGGGTTATTTAATCTATTTTTTACGTAATTTATTTTTTTAGGCGAGGAACAATACGGTTTATACGTCAGCACTCAGCGATAATAAATCAATCGGCAATCGGCATTTTGAAAGGAGCATATAAACGACTCCAACAAAGGATAAAGTCGTATCTCCTTGCTTTAAAATCAAGTAACCAGGACATCATAACTCACCTAGTGACAATAACGCCCATGGCGGAGCCGTCCACAGCTGACGTGTGTTCGATGTGGGCGGGGCTGTCGTCAGCTGGCCGGGGTGGCGGGATCCAGTCACGCGGGGGGCGAGGAAGCTTCTCCGTAGAGACCCAGAGGAGAGTGGGCCAGCCTCGGAAAGAGACCACGTCACCTGAAGACGTCTTCGGGAGGCCTGTGGAGAATTCAACAATTAAGTTCCGACAGTAACAAGACGAATATTTGCTTCGGGCTTTAGTATCCTGATGGTTTTGTTGCGTAAATTGGTTATTTTTAATACATTTGCTCAAAAAGTGGTACATTTTGTAGCGCGGAAAGTGGGATTTTTCGCACTAGTGAATTTAAGCGACACCACCCAAGACAATAGTACATTATTGCCTAGGCGCGGGAAGTAAGGGATTGCCTGACGAGGTGGTTAGCACAACAATTTAAATTTCCATTTCTATGGACTCTAACGTTTGGTTAAAAATAAATACTTGTTGTTTTTTTTTGATATTTCAAGCGTGCCATATTCAGTTTCCACAGCGCATAATTAAATTAGTTTTTAACACAGTTGCTCAAAAAGTGGTACTTTTCGTAGCTGTATATCGTGCGGAAAGTTGGTTTTCGCGAACTAGTGCTTTTTACTTTTCCAATTTTTTTAAATTTATACTTGATCCAATTCATGACTACTTATTGATGAGTGTTAATATTAGTTTCCTTTAAACATCGTAATCAACATAAAAACCTTCTGTTAATGTAAGAATACGAAAAATATACATATTTCATATTTTATTACTTACCTCTTCATCATTATAACACGTTTATTTTTTAATATTGAATATTGAAAAACCGTTCTTAATAAGTTGTCTGAATGGAATGGAATAGCTGCCGAAACGCCTGTCAACATTTTTGACATTATGAAGAGGCTTTTTTTTTAAATGATTATGGCCTGGTTGCTAAGTCCTTTAAGCCATGCGTTTTTTCTTACTGCAAGCATTTTTTAAGTTTCCAAAGGCAACATTCGATATTGTTTTTATAAATATACGATACACAAATAATCGTAAATAACAATACTTAGGTAATAATAGTACAATGTTTTATATTTACAATTGTTTATGTTTTATAGAACATGCATTTGAAAAAAAAACTTTCATTGAAGTGGGTTCAATAATAATAACAAAATCTATTCTAGTCGAATAAAAGCTAAAAAAAACACCTCTTCATAATGTCAAAAATGTTCACTGCGAAAGATCGAACTTACAACGAATTTGTTTACCAATCTTAAGTTTTCAAAAAGTTGCTTATAAAATGAGTGAATCAGAGTTTGAAATTGATTTATTTTTTCGCAACTGTGTTAAAAAACGACGTTCGATACACGTGCGGAAATGTCAATTCTTCACTCGTCCCGAGTCTTGCCACTCGCCTGCGGCTCGTGGCAAGATATCTCGGTACTCGTGAAGTAATGACATACTTTCCGCACTAGCATCGAAATGTACTATTTCACGTGTTTCCGTAGGATACAACACCAAACACTAAAACTTTTAACACGTCACAATTGAAACGTCACCTGTTTTTCGGCAGCTTCCAGATTTCCGAACGTTGTGGAAAACCGATTAAACCCGTTATATCCGGTAATTCCGCCTATTTGCTCGTCCTAGGTGCGTTCATAGTTTAAATGAACGTGAAATTTAACCGGCCAATGCACACCATTTGCAGTGTCGAAAAGCGACCTCAAATTGCGGCGTGAAATATCCTATGAAATTGAGCGTGCGTTCTCCGATCAAATGTACAATTAATCGGCTTATTCCAGATGTAAACTAAAGTGGGGCCCTTGTGGTTTGCGGGCGGTGTAGAACAGCGTGAAATAGGAATTCACGACGACAACACGGTTATACGTAGGTATCACTGTTTATTTCTTAGCATGTTTCCAGAATTTCATTATATCATTTCAGTATGAGCGTTTATTTCGTTATATTCTGCCAAGCTGGCAATGTTAAATAGTAAATTATATTATAATAAATTATAGCTGTCAAATTTAAATTTATTTCCGCGTGTAAATACTTATGTTTTTATTTATCCAATTATTCACTGAAAATATCCATGACTCAGGAAAAAAATACCTAGTCGCGCTCATCACAAAAATATTTGCCCATACCGGGATCCGAACCCGGGGCCGCTAGCTTCGTAGGCAGGGTCACTACCAACTAGGCTAACCAAATATGTTTAGTGATTTTAGTAACTGAATAAAAAACCTAATCTAAACTAATTTAGAAATACATAAAATTTATAAGAAGGCCCCCAAAATTGTTTGGTTATTTTAGTGGTTGCCTGAAAAAATCATAAGCAAAGAAAAGCTGTTAGCCAGGAAATATCTTTAAAAAAAGTCGTGGTATTCAACAGAGTAATCGGGTTAAATCATCTGAACTTTCTCCTCGCTGTTTGGGCCCATCTATAAAATAATTCTTTTTTTTAGCAACAATGATACAAGAATTATTTATCACATGTGCACGTGATTTTCTCTTCGAAGAAAGCAAAAATAAGTTTATCTTGTCTCATGCTTACTACTAGTGCTACATAACTTACCTTTAAGACAAGCATCGGATGTCAACGCGTACTGTATTCCACAGGAACCAAGGAGAAATCCTACTTGCTGCAATCCCGCGTCCCTCCTTGTTAGAGGGACCTCTATAGGGACTGGCACGACCCCAGCCTGCAGACAGCCATAGAAAGCGCACACGAAGTTTATGGGGTCGTTGTTTGGGTACACCAGGGCTACCCTGTCTCCTGGTTTTATGGAGGTGTCTCCTGTTAGCGGGCCCCCGCTGGCGCTTTTGGATGTGAAGGATTTGTTGAGCAGGGCGTATGCGATCTTCAGAGAGCGACTAAGGAGTTTACCTGTAGATGGATTGAAGATGAGAGTTGATGTTTTGATGTTTTCCCAATTAAGTTTGGCTACATGAGATCAACTTTCAAATATAATTTTACCCTTATTGTTTGAATGTTTTTCCGACTTTTGCGATGAAGCTTGGTTTAGTGCAAGGCCCAGATTTGCATACAAAATTACAAGTACAGATAGCGTGGTGCAAGCCTCGTGATGTCTGTATATAAACGCCTTTAATTTTTGCAATACCTAAGTTAGGACTTGAATTTTACAGACAATACCCAAATAGAGCTACTAGGGAGTCAGACATAAAATATCGGACTCATGAACTTGGTATTAGACAGAAACATCAGCATATGAATTTTATAACAATTTACCATACGTCAACGAATTGCTCAGCTTTCCATTTGGATCCAGGACGGTCGCAACATTAGCCTTGAAGGACGCAGTCCCGTACCGCTGCAGAGCAGCCTCCAAGTTCCTGGGTAAACCCGCAGGGACCACCAACTGCTCGCCCACTGCTGGGGTCATGGTCCCACCCTCGGGCTTGGGCGCGTTAGGGTCTTTCGGGTTGGCGGCAATCTCCAGCTCTATGTCATCGTCTTCGTAAAACTCTGGTAACGGTCGGCGCTTAGGCCTCTTCAATGTGTTCAGTAGCTGTTGGATTTTTGCCGATACCTTAAGGAGAAAACGTTTAAGCTGTATTACACTCATACATTCCTCTACTCAATTGAAAAAAGTTAGTTATAACCAGTTTAACAGACAGTAAAGATATCATCTTAGTTCGACTAAGGGACGACTCCACTTCTTTAGACTGGTACCATTGAATTTTGCGTTACCAGGAATGCATGACTTAGAGACAAGCTAAGGTGTTCTAAAGAACTAACCTTCCGCTGATGCTGGCGTCTTCGTTTGTGTCACAAGAAGATTGAAGGTTATTTGCAGGTATCATGGTGAACTGACCTTCTATTGGTCGGTGCTAATAACAGTGTCTACGACCCACACAATACAGCGCTATCGTGTATGTTACCAGGAGATAATGACTCACAGACATTTGTTGGTGTGATGTGTGACTAACCTTCCACCGGCCAGTGCCAGTGCCGGTGTCTTCGGACTGGTAGCACTGCACGCGATCCGCAACGAGCGCGCCGCCGCGCCGCGCGCCCGCCGTCGTGTGTGTCACGTCCGGTTGGATATCTAGACGACATAATTTCACCATCACGAAATTAAATTTTACAATTCTAGAAATGAAAATATAGAAGAGTTCACAAAAAGCAGGAGATTCTCTTTTCTATATTATAATAGATTGAAATTCGAACCGCCCATTCTGTTACTAAACAAAAATTCGTCACTTCAAATTACAAGATTTCTACGAATCAATTTTATCATTAAATATACATTATGTTTGTAAAGATAAATTAATAAAACTCACATGCAGGCAAATGTGTCATCTCCGACAGGTCGATCTCTGTCCGTTCGCGCACGTGTTTCTTTTCCCTCTCCCTCTCCCTTTCCCGCTCCCGTTCCCGCTCTCGGTCCCGCTCCCGCTCGCGCTCGCGGTGTGGCGGCTGCGGGAGCGGGTGCGGGTGCGAGCGGGGGTGCGGTGCGGCCGGGCGGCGCGCAGGGGGCGAGTTTAGCTCAGGTGGTGGGGGTAAGTCTGTCTCGCCCGCGCAGGAGTCATCATCGGAGCTTGATGCTAAATAGGTACGAATAAATAATTGCTTTGTCCTATGAATAATAAAAAAGAAGTGCACAAAAAAGAAGCTATTTATTGGATTTAACGCACTAAAAACATAAACCAGTTACAGTTACTTACAAGTACTAGAAGCGCAGCAATTGAAAGAGATTCAATACTTACAGAGGTCATGTCTCTCCCTGTCAGGGCTCTTGGCCATCATGGATGTCCTCTTTGAGGGCATCGGCAGCGAAGGCTTAGGCCGGTTCTGCATCTCTGCCAGTGCCTGCTGCACCGCCTCTTGCCTCACTTCTGCAAAAATCATGATATCTTAGTACTTTAGTTTAAAAAAACTAGAAATATCATGCGAGAACGGGTAAGCTGTCAGGCGGTAAGTTTATACATGGACCACACGCCTCTATTTGGGGGTAGGGCGTACATAGTTTTCGAAGTGATGTTACCAACTGAAATAAATTGCAATATCCTTTTCAGGATCATTACTATTCATAACTAAAGATTAACCAGTAAAATATACAACTGTATATATATAACTGTAAGAATCACGGGTATTTGATCGAAATTGAAAAACCACAATACGAGTAATATCTATAAATCATGCTAATAAAAAAACAAAAGGCATTACTCTTATCATGCTGTGACAGCGATTTCATCAATGCAAACTACTCCAACCGTCCGTCACCTCGCCATAAAGGACGTTTTAATTAAGAAACTTAGTTTAAAAGAACTGAATTATAAACTAATAAAATGAGCTATTCAAAAGTCCTAAAGTTGAAAAGTCACTAGACGTCTCTTGACTGGCGATCAAACAGGTCATGCAGTGAAATAGCGGTCTACGTGCGCTAATTTAGGATTCAAACTAGCTTGGCTGTGCGCGCCGGTCAAAATTCTAGGTGTTGGTTTACCAGGAGCAAGCCATTGCTAGAGTGTTAACCCGCGGCATTTTCTTCACTTTTTGCCATCTCTTTTACGGTATTTTCATGATTTAAATGCGATAAAAAAATTCATGCATATTCTCTATATAATTACAATTTGGTCAGCGTCTCGAGCGTGCAATGAAGATAATTTTCTCGCCACCAATGCTCAAAGTCGTAGCCTAAGGAAGAAACTGTTGGAAGTACATGCATAATGGCTGATTAGAGGTATGAGTTATTTAATGGATGCAATCTTTTACAAAACAATTTCAAAAAGTCAAAATCTTCTAAAAATCTTTGACGGAAAGGAAAATCTTCGATATATATTCCTTTGTTCTCAATGTACGAAGTCGCGCTCCGCCACTTAATACCTAACGTTGCTCAATTCGGTAAACGTACCTAATATTAACGACGTACGAATAGTAGTTAAGGGTAGTAATATACTATACTCGTATATACATCCGAAAGCGTCAAAATTATGAAGACTATCTATTGTCGTGTAGTGTTCAACCTCTATTAGAATGGTTACAAATTATAATAATGAAAATATTATTTCAACTACATTTTTAATTGTTGAGTCATCATAGAATGAAATAACGTATAATTTAACGTGCAATTTATACTTTTAAACCACTGAACAAGTCCCAAAAGGACATAACAAGCACAAATTGTTATTCCCAAACCGACCATTATTTCCCTTTGACAACGTGCTAATCAAACAGCGCCTATGGTACATATAAATACTGGCGACATGTCAATGGCAGCATCCGAAACCGGCATGCTAATACGAAAACGCGTAATTACTCAATTAGTAATTGAGGATTTGTGTCAAATTCATTATCAGGCTTGCCGCTAGCCAGTCTTATGTTTAAAAGAATACATATAAGCATAAATAAAAATAGAATAACACCCTAACCTAAACGAGGTAAATGGGTGAATCAACATTTAAGGTACTCCCCATTTTTCGAGATGTTTCACATATTATATTTTTTTTAGAAATTGGCTTACACGTTTATAATATCAGACAAATAGGCTAACATTTAAAAAAAATGTTCTAAAATAGTACAATTTTTAACAATAATATAGTTGGTAACGCAGGGGACGATGTTGTCCCCAGGTTTTGTATGAAAAATGTGCATTTTCCCCTGGGTTACCAGGGTTTTTCGAAAATCAAGAAATATTTAAGGTGTCTAATATGTAGGATCTGTAAATTTGAAGGTCTGATTTTAATATTCAGGTATTATTATTAATCATAAGTCACCAGGAAAATTATAGTGCCGCAAAAGAAAAGGAGTACCTTAAAAGTTGATTCACCCAAATACCCCTGACAAAATCGGGACTTCTACTTTCAGACCTTATGGTGTCTTAGTGAAAAAGCGTTTAAGTTGACTTTGCTTGTAATAAACAGGATATAAATAATTACGGAATACACTAGACTTAAAAGAAGCCTTCCTAAAAAAAAAGCAATGGTAGCCTAATGGTTTGACCTGCCGACTCTTAGGCAGAGGGTCGTGGGTTCGAGCCCGGGCTCGCACCTCTAAGTTTTTCGGAATTTATGTGTGAAATATAATTTGTAAAGCTTTTCGGTGAAGGAATACATCGTGAGGAAACCTGCACTCACCTGCAAAGCAATTTGACGGTGTGTGCGAAGTTCCCAATCCGCACTGGGCCCGCGTGGGAACTATAGCCCAAACCCTCTCATTGTGAGTGGAGGCCTGTGCCCAGCAGTGGGACGTAAATTTGCTGGACTATTATATTATTATATACTAGACTTATTACCCTTTTTCTCTTGAACATCAGAAGACTTGTGAGTTGATTGAACTTGAACATTCTGAATTAAATCAATTTTCCAACAAGAAAATATTAAAATCATTCATTTAGGAGCTACAATGCCACAGACAGATATACAGATATTTCACACGTCAAACTTATAAGACCCCTCTTTTTGCGTGGGGGTTAGTAAGCTTTCAAACCCCAAAGACAATAATGTAGTTTTTATTATTTTTGGAATCATTATTTAAAGCGTTTTGTTAATATGCACATTTTCGTTCACTTAACAGGTCATATTGCATTATCATCGGGCTTAAATATTTTTCCAAATTTCAGCCTATTCCAATAACTGGAACTGGTTCAATATTGGTTTGCAAGATTTGAATTCAACTGACAATCAAACATGAGGTTTAACAAAGGTTAATATGACCAACCGACTCGAATGCTAAAAGATTAGACGCTCGAATATACACTTTAATACCTTGTAAGTTGTGTTGTTGCTTCTTTGGCAATAAAGACGTATTTTTGATTACGAGTAAATTAGGTATTTGTACACTTTTTACTCGTCATTCGCCATTACCATAGGCTTTAGTTGTAGTGGTAAATCAAATAGCGACATATTTGACGCACGCACACACATGAAAATGCGCTCTCAATATGATTCAGTTGCCCTTAAAGTATTTCTGGGTCATACACAGTCACAGAAACAAAAGTTATCTCTCCTGCTCCAGAAAGTTAAGGCGTTTGAAACCAAATTTTTCGGGTTAGGATATATCCGCGTAATGGGAGTCTGGTGTAGTTTTGGCCTGTATCGAAATTATATGAGTTAAAAACTCCCACGTCGTTAACATTTAGGAACAGAGGACAGTGTCGAACCTAAATATGTGTATGACCCATCTGGGCCCTTAGCCAAGATGCCCATCGCTAACAAGCGTTTCTATCCGTTCCGTTTTTAAACCAATCGCGTCACTGGTAGATCACGTCATACGAATAGTCACGTGATCTACCAGTGACGCGATTGGTTTAAAAATGAAACGAATAGAAACGCTAGTTAGCGATGGGCATCTTGGCTACGGGCTCTGAGCGGCTAGCACATCTTGTATTTTCTCGATTGTCTCTGTCGTTATAGACTAGTTAGAAAGCGAGATCCGAGCGACAAACAAGTCGCGGAACACTTGTGCTAGCCGTCCTGTGCAGTACTACATACTGAATCCGTTTTACCGTATGCAGAAACAACCTTTACATATAGGCCATATATAGACACGAACCTTCACTCCCGTTTATCTATGAGTGTTATTGTTTAGTATCTTATCTGTGGAAATAGGGCAAGTGATAATGGCCGTCCGCGAAGTGAGGCACAGCCTTCGTATACCAAATCTGTACATAGTCTATGCCTATTGTACCGGGGAATGGATTCGAATCCGCGCGACTATAGAGCAAACTTTGTGTAATTTAGTTCGTTTGTAGACGGGCTATGGATGTATATAGGATCTGTGTATAAGATATATAGTATAACGAAACTTTTTATTTAAACCCGAGCGAGTAAAGGAAAAAATTCGAAAACCGTTAATTTGTTACATTACATCCCATGAAAAATATTGTCCAGTATAAATTTACACGCACTAAGTATGCACTCTCGTGCTAGTTTATTTTTTTTCTTTACTCGTACTATAAGACATTGCTTCTTTCCAAATTTCATGATTCAAAGTCAACGGAAAGTACCCGGTTTTGATTCCCTTGAATATCCCTGTAATATAATACATAATTTCAACTTAATACTTCCACGCGATCCTGAGAAAAAAAAGTCTTGACAGACACACAGACGGACAACGAAGTGATCCTATAAGGGTTATTTTTTTCCTTTTGAGGTACGGAACCCTAAAAAGTGATATGTATAATTTTTTTTGAGAAATAAAGTTCTTTAAACATAAAATTGTCAAATTTTATCCTGAGGTATCAAATCTATCTAACAAATCTATAAATTTGATACGAGTAAAATCACTATGATACTTATTTAGTTTTATCAACCAAAACATCTTAGTTGATTGTCTAACGTCTTGTTAGGCTAGAATGGAATCAACTCCAATTCCCCACTATAAAGAACCAACCAATTATTTTGTTAGTGCACCATTTTACTTGTTACGGTTAATATTGTTTTGCAAATAAAATAACAGGTGAATTTTTCCGATAGCCAAGTTAATCAAAAAGTTTAACATGAACGAGGTAAAACAAAAGGCTACTCCATTTTTTCATGGAAAATCTATCGGGGTATAACCTGATAACACTCCGGAACTTTCCAGTAAGGTTAACATTATACATATTGGCTGCATAGCTCCTGGCCTTTGCCTTTCCCTTTGAGGAAAAAACATATTAAAAAAAAGGTTAAAATTTATATATCTGAAAATAATTATTTGTGACTTCCTAGACTGAACAGCTTTTTGGATTTTAAATGCGAGTGTATTGAATTGATCTACTGTATTCAAAATGCATATCACAACCAGAGGGCTTATTGCCTAACGCACTCGCGATCGCGATCGACTTGATAGTGACACAATTGCTTTCATTTTGTAGGCAGATTTGACTTCAACTGTCAAATATGAAAGCGATCGCGATCGCGAGTGCGTTAGGCAATAAGCCCTCCGATTTGAATGGGCGTTCAATTTGTTCACAATTTACCACGTTTTTTTTGGAATCAATTTTACCGATGACCTAAGACTCGCGCACCGAGAGTTCCGTATTTAATATGGTACGCATCAAAACTGTGTTATGGGGTTAACTTGACGGCAGTGTAGAAATGATAAAAATATTTATGGGAACAGTAAAATGTAATAATAGCTAAAAATGCACCATGCATCTGAAACGAGCCGCATGCCATGCACCGGTGTCATCGGCGTAATGCACCCGCCACCAGGACAATAACAATTTGAAAATGAGCTGGTTCACCCACGGGCTAAGGACTCGGCTGGCGGGAATTAGGGCATAAGGTGACAGAGTGCTGGCAACTTGGTCAGGTCAACACTTTTAGCTGATTAGAACCGTGTGTTTTTGATTATAGCAACTGAATACAACAGGGAGACACCCTTAGGAGTCACCCCTGTTTCAAGATATAGAAAACTGTACCAAATCACTGAGATGTCTTGACGGACTTTCTCGCTCAAAATCGTTTTAATGCGACAAACTTCTTCTAATAACTTATTAATATAAATAACACTACAAATTTGTGTACACAGTAGGCAAAAGCGCGAAATTCCAGGGCATATTTTACTTTAAAAAAAAAAACGGAACTCAAAAGCGCGACAACAAAGCCGTATGCCCATAAGCACATAAACACCTTGGGAAAGTGTATTTAAAAAAGATATATTTAATTTTGATCCTTAGGCTTAAGACATTCGGGTCATTTTGACGACATTTTATATTAAGTATTATTGTTATAATAATTCGCAAGCCGAGGAATAGAATGAGCGACAGGTGTAATGCCATGTGGCATTCGACCAAACGGACGGTCGCGTGCAACGGAATTTTTCATTACTTAATGGTAACTTTAACCTAGCTTTTAAAGTTATAGGAACAATGATCGTCTGTAAATTCGTACGCGTAAGTGTTGTTCTAGAGCACATTTCGATGCAGCGAAGGTTGTTGGTACAGTCTAGTATAGTTATATATTACTATAGAAATTTGACGATTTGACAACCCGACCGAATTAAGACAGTTACTCGTAGCAAGTGGTTCAACAATCCCGTGGTGTGACTGTACCTCGCTGTGTTATATTATGTATATTTAGATAACGATCCTTAAATTACTCATCTGGTTCCATTCAACAGGTTTGTGATTCAAAAGCTCCCCTTGTTAAATAATTCATCGCCGCCATTTAAGTAAATCTTTAATACGGAGACTTACAATGAATAGTAAAAGAGAATAATTATCATATTACCCTTTAGATTACAAGTATTCGTTAAAGTGTCACTAGGTACAGTTACCCTATAAGTATAACAAAAGACAAGTGAACAAATTGAACAAAAGACATGAAAAGACAGCAAGGCGTTTTATTAGGATTATTCAAGATGACGTATGATTTTGTAACATAAAACAGTGCTACCACAAGTTAGCGTCACACATTTAAAATGGCAATAGTGACCAATACGCCACTCAAAGACAAATGTTGCCAGTATATAGTGCGAATAGTGCGATCGCAAAGCCTTGATTACGTAGCAACACTCGCAACCGATCGGGAGGCTGCCCAGTCGATTGCCCTTTGCCAAGCATTCCAGTTTGCATCAGGATTTACCTTTGAGGATAGATTACTAGTATGTCTGACGTTCATTTTGATTTGGTTTGTTTTATTGAAATCGAGTTTACAGGCCAGGTAGACGAAACGGTAAAAATTCTATCTTTCTTTTTAATTAACAAATGTTTTAGTATTTTAATTTAACTATAAAAGAAACATAAAACAAAAACAACAAATAATGTAGCAACTATAATGCTCAGTAGGCATACTGCTTGACAAGCGATATGGATTTAAAATTATTGGTTTTAATTATTCAGTTTAATAAAGTGGGCGTCGTGCCGAATCAGTGTATCAAAAAGAAAGCACGGAATAAGGTAGAATGGAAAATACTCCAACAGCTCTTAAGTAAATTATGATGATTATTATAAAAAGACGCAGCCCCATTTTTTTATATATATTAAACCATACAACCAGTACACACACTAAACAAGCCAGCGATGTATGATCAAACGTAAATTTGAAAGTGAGCCCATGTAATGAGTAGGTTATTAGGGTGAGGCTCGGTTATTTTATCAATTAATGTCTCCGCAGTACTACTGACCGTCGATTATTTTTGCATGAGCCCAACTCGTAAATAGAAAGCCGCTGGCTGAACTAGTTGTACCGGTTATGAGATGCGTCTTCGATCGAAAAAAAAAACACAGACTGAATAGCTATGGATACGTGCCTAATATTAAAAAAATTGTACATTTTGAATGCAAGTGCGGAAAGTATGTCTTCCGCACGCGTATCAAATGACGTTTTTTAATACATTAGCGAAAAAAGTCAATTGCAAAATTAAATCTTGAATAAAAAAAAGTGGGTTTTGGTCAAACTTTTTGGTTAGACTTTTTTCAAAATGGCAACAGTTGACTTGTGGCTATTCAGCCAAATCAAGAGAAATTATTTTGGGAAGAGATTTAATGTCACATAGTAATTTAATTACATTTAAACATCAAGAAGCAATAAATACTTATATTACTTTATATTTGATTTGTAAGCAAATACATTTATTATTTGGCGTAAAAAAGCCAACAGTCATTCATAATACTCAATCAGCCAGGCTAGCTTATAATATATTTTAGCCAGCGCTCACGCATAAAGGTGTATGCGTGAATAGTCGCGTTGCTGGGCCCGGCTCCAGCATAGTGTGACGTGAATCCACCTGAATACTCATTTAACCGATGATCATTCGTAATAGTGTAAGGAATCGGAGCGTTCGAACCGCCCCGCTTTTATGTTACGAAAAAAAATTACGTGTATTATAATATAATAAACGGCGTTTACTTTCAATGAAATTAGGTAGTCGTGCTTAGGTTCTAACATAACACCTCGAAAGTAAAAGCTGTTTGTAATGTTACGTCATTTTTTTCGTTACATAAAAGCGGGGCGGTTCGAACGCTCCGCGGCCTTACCCAATACTCATTCAGGCATCATTATGAAAACTGTTTTGAAGAATTTTTAATATTAGATAACCCTTTAATTAGTCAAGTATGCAATTTTAATCTTTTAAATATATTATATTATATTATAATGTATAGTTTAATTGTTAAATGTAACGTAATCAAAAAATAAATAGTGGTTGATTAAACATACAAACTCTTTGGTTGGATGTATAGCTTGGAACAACAGTAAATTAAAAAAAAAATGGAAAAGTAAACAGCACTATTCTGAAATAATCAACTTTCCGCGTGATATGCAGCTACAAAAAGTAAAAAGCACTAGTTTGAAAAATCCAACTTTCCGCACGATATACAGCTATATACAAAAAGTACCACTTTTTGAGCGACTGTATTAAAAAATAGGTAACACAGGCAGTCTGTATAAACCATTTTTTTAAATAAGTATTTTGTTTAACATGTCCTTCTCGTTTCCTCATTTAATAACTAACAAGCTGAACACAAAATGAAAAGGATAGGTACACATAAAGGAAAGAAGACCCAACCAATCAAGAAAGAAATAGACCTATCACCAAAACAAAATGCACCAATGACATCACACCGCAGTCCATGGCGTCAGGTTCTTTATAGTGACTCACCCGAGTGGTACCGACTCTCGTTCCGCGTAAGTCGCCGGTTGGTCCTGCCGGGCGCCGGCCGCGCTGCCCAATAAAATACCACACGTACACGTAACACGCACACACGCCACAAATGTAATTCAAATTTGGAAGCGAAAGTGACGTTTGAAATGGCGCCATTTTTACAGTATTCGATTCCAAATTTGGTTGGTAATGTTGGTATAGTTATGTTTTGTATTCGTAGTTTGTACAAAACATTGAGTACTTAGGTACTTTCTTGTCCCAGAAATACAGCGAGTCAGTAATCAAAAGTAATAGGAGTCAAAATCACGCAATAGCATCACGCTCCCGCAACCACACTTCACCGGTACTCCAAGCTTAAAGGGTTTTACGTTATTTAACGATATTTATATTGTTTAAACAACACACCGCGCAACGCGAAGCTTCATTTGACATAGATGATATAAACAAGTAAGTGGTCAACGATATTTTTGTTTGAAAAGTTAGTATGCCGTTATGACACCATGGTCAATATGTATTTACATAATATTGTGTAAATGATAGACAGTTGCTTTTTAAAGGTAGCAAAAAAATTACAACTGGGTTTAATTTACTACAGCTAGGCTAGTAAATATAGTCATCTCATCAGTAATAGACAAACAGAAAAAGTACACACGACTACTGTTTACATTTAACGCGTTAGAAGTAGTAATACTAGTAATCAAACGTTGGACACCGTATTTTTGTCGACTAAGTTTGTTTGCTTTCTCAGTTAGCGTACTTATGCTCATACCCAATATTTAAAAAGTGGAAAGGTATTAGGTACTAGCTCTAGGTTAAAGTAAGACATTAGGAACATATAAGTTGTAACAAATTTTAAACTGAAGTCACCAAATATATCCGTAATTTTAATATTGGAAACGATCGAGAGCAAGTTTAGTGAAATAAGAACACTTTAAAGCTCGTCCCTAATATTCAAACCGTGAATAAATTTGGTAACTTCGAGGTAAAACTTGACTTTCAAATTGTGCAAAATTTTCACCAGAAGTAACCAAATATTCTCTGCTTGTGTATCGGGAACAGACATAAGTGTAATTTGTAGTGTAGATACATATTATAGTATTAATGTAACTATGTACAGTAATATACCGCTAACAATCGTGAGAAGGCTTTAGATCAAATGATAGTATTGGGTCAATTTAATACATACATAAATGTAAGTTTGAAATATGTAGGTCTCTTTTGACTCACGGCACGTTGGTGACTCATCGCCTCGAGGTCTTGCTCGACGACGCCGTATGATAGAAAAAATGTACTAATGCCGAATACTGTACGTCTTTTTGAGAAGTTTGTTACACCGTTGACTTTGTTATGTGGCTAGTTTTTTTATTTCTATTTCAAATAACTAACACGATGACTGCTAAGCTAGTAACATTTTTTTTTTGTATGATGCTGAGAAACAGGTTTGTCTGTAACATTTACTAGGTAAGTATTTATTTACACGAAAGTCTACGAATATAAATATTACTAGCTTTTGCCCTCGACTCTGTCCGCGTAGAAGTCGTTTATGGTCGCTCCCTCGGGATCTCCAATTTTCCGGAATAAAAAGTATCCTAGCACTCAAACTATCTCCATACTAAATTGTATATACCTTACATAAGAAATGATTGATTCCCCATACAAACTTCCACCACCTTTTCACCTCCTTAAGGGATGATTTCCGGGATAAAGAGTATTCTATGTCCTTCCCCGGGCTCAGCGGTTTAAGCGTGAAAAGGTAACAGACAGACAGAGACAGAGTTACTTTCGCATTTATAATATTAACTAGGAATTAACCTCGTGTCCAAAAAAACAAAAGTGTCGTCTTGTCTGTTATCAGGCCCCAACGGGTGAACCAACTTCATTGAAAGATTTTCTATTTAAAAGCTTTCATTCTAGCGGTGATTCTTAGTAAAGTTTTATGAAAATCGGTTAAGTCGATCAAGAGTTATTACTGTTATTAGCTTTGAAACCAACCCATGTGCGGTCTAATAGAAGTTTAATTTTTATTTTATTTGTACGTCGTTATGATATTATTAATAATAATAATAACAATAATCCAGCCTATATACGTCCCACTGCTCCTACATTGGCCTCCACACACAATGAGAGGGTTTGGGCTATAGTTCCCACGCGGGCCCAGTGCGGATTGGGAACTTCGCACACACCGTCAAATTGCATTGCAGGTGTGTGCAGGTTTCCTCACGATGTTTTCCTTCACCGAAAAGCACATGGTAAATTCACAAATTGTATTAGTTATTAACTTATTATCAAAATGTTTAGAATCGTTATTCAGAATATCATATGGATTATTTAAAACAAGATAGGTTAAGTGCAAATTACTTACACAAACTAATATCATTTTGCAACCATGTTGCTCTTTCTTTGTAATTTTACCGGACGTAATAAATCCTCAAGCTAAAACTTAGCGACGGGCCATTGAAAAAAAAAAACTTTTTTTACCGCTCTTCTTTTTTTACAGCAATCTGACACTTTTCAGTGTCAACATCTACAAAAAAATATAGGAGAAAAAAAAATTTTTTTTTCAGCGTAGTTACTAATAAATTAATAATGGAGAACGCGCAAGTAGACGTCGTCGTCGAGCATTTAGATTTTGACGTGATAGACGAACACCTACGGACGTCTACCGCCGTTCTTCACGACATAATGGTGGTGCAAGAGCCTGAAGTGAGCGTCGATGACGACCACGACTCTACTTGTAAATACTGCGGTAAAATATACAAATCCATGAGCACGCTACACCGGCATTTACAACTGAAACACACGAACGAGGAGACGAGGTGTAGCCAATGCGATAAGGTGTATCCATCGCAGCTTAGCTTGGAGCAGCATGTGAAGTATATGCACCGGAGGCACCGGTGTACGGTGTGTTATAAAGCTTTTGATTCTGAGTCGGGTTTGGTAGCGCATGGGGAGTATTGCATGAAGGTGGAGACGCCGTGCGAGCATTGCGGGAATACGTATGCGTCTGCAGTGTCGATGCGTAACCACGTGAAGTATAAGCACCCCTCGACCAAGGCGCATTGGTGTCAGCTGTGCAGACGAGCGTTCACCAGCGACGAGCATTTACTTAACCACAGGTTTGTTTTTACTAAATGGGTCATCGGTAGGCTTTTTTCAAACGGTTTTAAGATAAATATATTTATTGAACATATTGTTTCTTTTAAACACGCCTATAATCGTGATAAAACCTAAACGATAGAGTTGGCAGCAAGGAATAATAACAAGTTAATAACATAGCATACTCGTATACCTAGTAGGTACTCGTCAGTTTAACTTCTTATACCTCTGTAGCGCGATTTCAGGGGTGGTCATGGGGGAAGACAGGTTGTAATTTGGGAGCCTATGACAGCCCCCAAGCTGAATCCTGGACCCGTTCATGACTTAACAGGAATACTCAATTTGTGTGACATTGTCCCTTGATATTTATTTATTTCTGGAGATAGTTTAATTTCAACTGAACTTGTAGAAGTAGGGTAAAACACGCGATTATTGACATCGAAAATACCAGTTATTGGCACCTAGAATTATCGTCTCTATTACCTTGAATTTAAAGTTCATAGTGTCAATAATCGGTAGGGTGCCAG
Organism: Tortrix viridana; assembly: GCA_963241965.1. Classification (NCBI taxonomy): domain Eukaryota; kingdom Metazoa; phylum Arthropoda; class Insecta; order Lepidoptera; family Tortricidae; genus Tortrix; species Tortrix viridana. The sequence continues at coordinate 3,476,768 of OY725171.1, read as the reverse complement.
ATATATGTTAACCCTATAATTTTGTCTTTGATGTAGATACACGGTGCACCCAGCAGGGGCAACGACATGCGCTTGTGGCAAACCCTTCGCCTCGGTATCAGCCCTCCAAAGCCACGTGCTGTACAGACACACAGACGTCAACGCGAGATGCCATTACTGTCATAAAGCGTTCGTCACACGATCCAGCCTGAAGCGGCATCTGATGAAGCTGCATATGATCGATTTAGCTGCGTGTAATGTAAAAGAGCCTGTCGTGCCGATAAAAACTGAGCCAGATGCGCAGGATTGACTGCGAATGTGGGATTATAGTTACGGGGAGATGCTCCGTTCTCGGGAATGTTGAGATAGTTCTAAGAGATACGCTGTTTTCAAGAATTCGCGAGAACGGAACCGGGAGCTTTTAGTGCGGAATTCACCAACAATTACAACGACTTAGCATGTGGAGACCGAGTATTAAAATTAACTATTTACATATATTAACTTCTATTTATATTAACTATTTACTTAAATCATTACGTAAATTTAGTTTCAGTGTTGATATAATTAAAATAAATAGAGGTCGCTGCGGTTGGTAGAGTAACGCGGTTTTAAGTAGTTTTCAAACAGCAAGTTATATTTTTAATTATTAGTTAGTTTAATAATATTGTAGCATAATATAATATAATGATTCAAAGCCATTGTTTTAGTTCTAACAATTTTATCAACATTGTTTTATCATGATAACCAAATAAATAATGTCTCGTCTTCAATACATCCATTTGTATTCGCCGCCAGGCGCGCACGCCGCTTTCCGATACAGCGCAAATAGTCGTAATTGAATTTCCATCAGAGCTATGAGAGAAAGCAAAAAAATCCACCAATAGGATAGCTTTATTTTCCCCGCCTCTCATAGAGGCGCTAACCTATTGGTGTTTTCCTCGCGCCCCGCTTAAGCCTGGGCCACACCGAATGCGTTGCGTAGACGTGCACGTGCGCGTTCGCGTTCCACTGCATTGTATAGCTGCATCCTCATGTGAGGATTCATACTAACAACGCAGTGGAACGCGAACGCGCACGTGCACGTCTACGCAACGCATCCGGTGTGGCCCAGGCATTATAGCCCGTCCGTCGAAGTATATTCAGCCTTTTTTTTGTCTTCGCTGGACGGGCTATTAGGTACTTCGCAGAGCTCTTTTGTAAAGGCAGTCTAAGATGAAATTCCACTGCTATTTGCAAATGTCATCTATTCGTAAATAGCTTGGCAACGTGATCCAATTTTTACCAAAAGCTTGCTACAAAAAGTTGTACCTGTCACCAATGGAACATTAACATTCGTCGGCTGCCGATTCCATCTGAGCGCCGCTCCCGCAAATATATGCTTACTGCCGCACTTAGAGACGTAAACTAATTATTAAGTTTGATTAAAGTTGCTGCGTCTTATTCTGTTGCTATAGCAAAGAAAGTGACAGCAGCAACTTTAATCAAACTTAAAACTTAATTGACGTCTGAATGCGGCAGTTAGTGTTTCCACTTCATGACAGCCCCCCCTCCCCACACTACTTAATTATACGTATTGACAACATTACACATACATATGCAAATGCATTCCAAATGCGATTCAAATGGACCAAATAAAAGAGAAATAATTGGAAAATGCATCATGGAGATTAAACAAAGAATCCGCAGATTGGGTTTTGTGCTATTTGCATCTGATAATATGCGAAAGTTTATTACGGGCTCTAGCGAACTCGAATTCCTTCCAGTGGTTACTATCTAGCGGACCCATTCCTTTCCGATCCGCGCAGTATTCATTTCTAAGATTTTTATCAACACAAATATATTCCTATCTCACTCATCAGTGAGAAGTGGTTTTAATTATATGAACTACTGGAAGTAGCTCGGAATAAGGTCTATGTACAGTCAGACAAATATGTCTGCCATTCTAAGGACGAATTACGTTTGCACGTCATAAAACAAGGTCCGAAAAATGGTGCTCTTTCACCGGCAGTATTTCCCAGTAATGTAACAATCCAAGATTAAATGTGACGTTGTCAATATAAAGGGACCTTATGGAGGCAGGCGGTTACGCCGTTTTTAGAACTGTTACCATAGTATTCCTATAGTTACAAGAATAAGAAGAGCGTAACTGCCTTCCTCCATAAGGTCCCTTTATATTGAGAACGTCACAAATTTCAAGTACAGACCACGACAAAAATATAGGGGCAACCGGATTTAATGTTAGTTAATATATAATAGTTCAATATGATGCATCTTAATGCCTATACTATATTACAAAAATATTTATAATACATTTTTAATTTCTTCGGCTGAATTTACTTAAATAATACCTTCAAGTTTATTCCGTGACGCGACAAAAAGATAGAGGCGTTATATAATACGCGATGCTTAATTGCGTGACAGTTGATATTTGACACGCTACACGTGCAGACGTGTTTATCAAAGCTAACGTGTTGTGACGCAATATTCATTTTTTATTTTTTCTAATGGGTCGAGGCAAGAGATTGACAGATTTGGAGAAAGGACAAATTGTTGCATTAAAAAATGAAGAGAGGTGCCAATGTTGTTGATAATTTTGTGAAAAATAAGGAAAATTATGGAATTAAAAAGTAGCCAGGCCGCCCGCGAGCACTTTAAAACGTCAAGAGAGAGCAATTTTGAGGGTTGCCTCTAATTCTATGTTTTCTGCAGCGGCAATAGCCAAAGAAGCAGGTGTGCAGACCAACGTACGAAACGTACAGACAATAAATATTAAAAAGAAAGCCTCCATTAACTCTTCAACAGTTATTACAGTTTGCCCAGAAGTATATGTCGTGGGCAAAAGAATGACAAAATGTGATTTTTTCCGACGAGAAAAAAAATAATTTGGACGGCCCTGACGGTTACTCATATTACTATCATGATTTAAGAAAGGAAGAGAAAATTCTCTTGCGTCGTCATACTGGGGGAAGGTCAGTCATGGTATGGGCTGCGATTGGGAACGTGAAGAAAACAGATATATACCAATTTTTGTCAAAAACCATAAATGCTCAAAGTTAGTGCACACCTCAGGAGTAGTTTCCTCTTGGTTCCAGGAGCATAATATAAAAGTGTTGGATTAGCCCCCAAGATCTCCAGATCTAACATAATCGAGAATGTCTGCGGACAACTTGCAAAAAAAGTTTACGGAAATTCAAGACTGATTTCTAGTGTACATGATTTAAAAAAGGCTGTCGTGGATACCTGGCTTCAAATACCTCCAAATTATATTAAATAATTATATAACCACATTCCAAAATGAATATTATAAACAATTAGATTAAATGGACTATGAACCCGTTTTTAATAAAGTATAATATTGAAAATATTTTTTTTTCAATATATTTTATGTCGCATCCATAATCAAGCTAATTTTAGAAAACCAAATTCATACGAATTTTCAGACATCATGACATGTGGCTGTTAAATAAATCACTTGATTAATTTTAGCAATAGTTAGACATACCCGGCCCTATCTTTTTGTCGTGCACTGTATTACTGTACAACACTGCCTCCCTGAATTATACGACTGTAGTCAATTCAATTTTTTTGTTAAAATTGCGTCTGTCCATGAGGACAATTCTGTCAATGTCAAAGTTTGAGGTTACATGTGATCGGTTCATGAAAATGTTATTAAAACATTTAGAGTGTTATATTCTCCGAGATCAGAGGCAAGTGTCGGCCGCCGCTCGCGCTGACCACTCCACCGAGCTCTTCAACACCACTGAGGCACTAAAAAACGCGACAAAACAATCGACACGTGCAGCAACCAACACTCTTGTCACAGAACTCAGGACTGTAGTCGAATCTGATTGTTAAAATGTGTCTGTCAACTAGAAGGGCGCGTGACATTTATTTCATAGGTTGTGTCGAAAAGACTTATTTGGCGGAATGTTCAAACAGTGACACTGCGGTGAATAGATTTCTTGCCTTGTGCCATTGACGAACGAAATGGTTGCGATACGGAATAAAACCAGCCCGATAGCAAATACTTGAACTGCTGCGCATTTAATTCGCACATTAAATTTTAATGAAACCCTGTAATATGTAGCTTAAGCTCTAACGGAATGCAATACGCATTTGAGTATTATCGAGTAAAGTAAATCGCTATCGTTAATTCTTCTAAAGTTTTATTGTTCTATCTTTACGATTCAACTCGATCGGTAAAAATTGGTACCTACAAAGATATGTGTACACTTGCTCCTTATTGCAAAGGGATAAGGTGGAAAACTGTATACATATATTTGTACTTGACTGTACAGAGATATAAGAGGGTCGTAGGGTAGAAAATACGTATAAAAAAGTCAAAATGTCCTCATGTGTCATCCCTGAAACTCCTTTCACTTGACTACCATACACCGTCATAATCTGCTCTGGCTCCATTCGATGCTCCAGACCAGCGCTAATGCCACGATTATGCTGATCTGGCGCCATTTCGTGACAAGTCAGTTTTCATAATACCAAAAATAATAAAACAGGATCATACCACGACGAGAACCCGTTTTTGATTTAATTTTAGTATTAAGAACTAGCTTTCTGACCGCGATTTTGTCTGCAGAGAGTTAGTACCTTCGTAAGTTAAAGTATAGCCTGTCCACCCTGAAAGTCCATTCTAAATGTTGGTGAAAGAATTTTTGGAATCGGACGTATAGTTCCGGACAAAAAATAAGTTTACCTTTACCTCTTTATAATATCGACTGTTCAAAGAAGTGTAACAGCCAGTATCTTTGCTTTTTATCTTTAAGTAGTTTTTTGTTTGTGACTTCGTCTGCGCAGAACTCCCTGGTAACTTGCGGATTTTCCGGGACTAGGAATTAACAGATTCGAATACCATTGATTACCGGTTTTTTTTCGATACAGAAAAGCCGTAATTGAGTGTTAAACGGACGCTGTCACCGGAGGCCGGGTGAGACCCCGTCAATTGAGTACTCCCGGCTAAATATAACCCGTTGCACTCAGCCTCGCCTGTCTGGTGCAACCAAATCGTTGTAATTTGTAATAGTAACAATTTTTCTACTAGAGTACAGAACTATGTATTTATTAATTTACATATAACCTTTTTATGCATCAAGGGCCGATTTTCAAATCCTCAGATAAAATTATCTGACACTTAAAGTTATAGCTATCCTTTTTTTGTTATATGATAAAAATAGAGCTAAAATTTGTCTGACAGACAGTGTTATTTGGAGATTGGAAAGCCGGCCCTTATAACTTTTTAGATTGTTTATAGTTCATTTTTTTTGTCTTTGATGCAAACTTTCAATTCACATTTTTCCCCGTTTTAATTTTTTTCATCGCATTTGCTGCGATTTGGATTTCACACAATCGCAGAAGTTCCTACTTGCCTGCACTAAGTCGAAATAAGCGAGTAGGTTTAGGTTATGTAACTTTGTACAGTCAGCATCAAATAGATAGGAGCAGCGAAAGCGGCCAAATATATCTCAACACATCTTTATTACTATAGGAACAAGGATGTGTTGCGATATATTTGGACATTTTGGCTTCTCCTATCTATTTGATGCTGACTGTACAGGCCCGAAGGGCTGTAGCATTATGGTCGCATTTATCATGTGGGTAAACGTGGGCAAAACATCTGTCACTTTCTGACCTGTACGTAAGTGCGAAAGAGACGGATGCTTTATCCACCGCGATAAAGGCGACCCCATGCATAACACCATCCTGCGGGCCTAATATGGCCGTGTTTATCGCGTGACAAAGCGTGGATAAAGCATCCGTCACTCTCGCGCTTATATACGTGTCAGAAAGTGACGGATGCTTTATCCACGTTTTGTCACGCGATAAACGCGACCATATTAGGCCCGCTGGCGATGTTTTCGAGCAGGCTGGATGAGGTGTACCTCAACCACTGCAATACAAATGTTCTAGGTTTTAAGTTTGATTAATTAGTAAATTGTGATTTAATTGTGGTTTTTATTTTTATTTTAGCCTGTGTTAGTGTTCCACAATTCTATTCACAACACATCCAATCAAACTAAACGTGATGAGTAGACTGCCCTGCCGAGCCGCGAATGCATCACATTCACAAACCAGTCACTTCGCGCTGGCAACGTCGCGCGCATCCCCGATTTATTAGGACCAATGGAATGGAGTGCCGCGAGGCGGTGATTATCGGATGTACTTGGCGCAGAGAAATACGCCTGGTAATTATGTTATTCAATCTACATAAATGCGATTCTCGAAATTTTCCACTTAGCGGGAAAATAAGCCATACCATAAACTAATGATTTTCTTTTTATAATGTCACGAACAAAAAAGGCTTTTGGAATAAATTTTAACTCAAACATTACAAGCAACACTTTATCTTTATTGTACTAACAGTAAAGTAATAAAATAAATAATAAAAGCAAGCTTTAACAGCCCGATATTTAACTTATCCCTAACGCATGTGCTCCACTGTTTAAAACAGGCAGTTTAAAACCGTGTAGACAGTGGTTTTAAAACAAATCTCGTGTGACCTTTAAATGCCTTCAAAGGCGTGCGCTTCAAACAAATGGGTTTGTTTGATACCGTGTAGCCGCTCGCTTCAACCAAGGTCACCTTGGTTTAAAACCGTGTAGCACACGCATCAGGGACGAATTAAAAATAAATTAAAAAAATTTACATTCATTCACATTTTAAACGTTAATTGAAGTAAGCAAGATAGACTCGTCTTTACCGAACAAAGTTTTATTATTATTGCCAAATATTGTTTTTTACACGTTTGATTGCCAAGGAAAGTATAAAAAACCTTTTTTTAATGAGGCCAGGTTTTAAAAAGGAAAGGGAAACAGGAAGTCTCTTCGCAGGATAGGACAGGAAGGATTCTCGGAAATCGGGAACAGGGACTGAAAAGAAAGAAATAGACATTAAATCGCGAGCCACTATCGAAGCTAACTCAGAAACTATCTGTCGTTAAGGCGTGCTGTAGATATAACCATAATTATTTTATTTTATTTGTCCCAATCATTCGCGGATAGATAAGGTTAAAGGCTGTCACATTTCGTTCGTGGCAAACGTTGATTTTATTTTATTTTAAATAACCCGAGGTAACCTAAATCTATCCGCGGTTTGTACGATATACAAATGTTTCTTGTTTAATAGTATGTATAAGGTTTAGTAGTTGAAACTAGAAACATTTGTATAATATTCTAATATTTTTCGTTAAATTGTGTAAGATTTAAGATACGCTGTTCGTAATCGCCAATAACATACAGATTTAAGGATTTAAAAACGGATGTCCCAGAACTCAGTAGGTATAAAAATTACAGCATAAGATGGCTCCTTTTCTAAAGATCCTGATTATGTATTTAACTTTTCATATTTTCATTTACATTTGTATATCAGATTGAGAGTGACGACGCGGTTAGCCTAGTTGGTAGCTACCCTGCCTACGAAGCTAGCGGTCCCGGGTTCGAATCCCGGTACCTATAGGCAAATATTTGTGTGACGAGCGCGAGTATATTAGTCCTAAATAGAACGATTTCGATGAAATTTGCAGTATGGGCGTTTACTGGCGAATAATCGATCTAGCTAGGTCTCATATATCTGGGAAAATTCGTTTTCCCCGTTTTTTTCATGCAAAAAGATTTCCCGCGCGAAATTGTTCGTAATTTCCATGCGATCGTCGCTGTCTGAATAGACTGATGGTTAGAGCGTTAGTACTACTACGCAAAGACCCCTAGCTATGGGTCAGTTTCATTTTTGTTTTTGTATAGAAAATCGATGAAAATTCTGTTTCGACTCGAGCGACGACGCTTGGTCTCTCAGATACATACAAATTAACGAACGTACGCACAGTGCGAGGGTCTTGACTCTTTTGGGTCCGAGTAAACTCCGTTAGACTAGCATAAGAGTATGAGAGCGAGCGAGGGAGAAAGACAAACCAGAGAGTGGTTTTGTGGTTTTGCACTGTACGACGGAACGAAATACGAAAGTAGGTAAGTAACCAATCTGTAGAGCCCAGAAAGAATTACCCAGTTAGTAGAATACTCCTGACTGGGTAATTCTTCGAGTGTATAAACCGCTCTCATTCCCCTGGTAACATTAATATTGAAATTCCTGCTGCTTTGGATGTTACTTTCAGTTATCTTGTAGAGAGCCCTGACTTCTACAAAATAACTGACAATGCTATCGTAATCTACAGGAAATTCGATATTAATGCGACCGGGGGAATGAGAACGCTTGAAACGCTCGAAGATCTACCCAAATAAATAAAACTCGCTGAAATTTGTGACGAAATAAGCAAGAGCAGTTGGCTTTGAAGCACGTTTTGTGACTTACACCGTTCTAGTTTTGGCTTGCTGTACACATAACTGACCTGACCACTAAGCTAACAATGTTCTCGATATTGGCGGTAAATCCGCTCTAACTGCGGTGACGGAACCTACGCCATTATCTCACTGAATACAACTAACATTTGCCGAAATTTTAGTTTACCTTATCGTTATTCCCTCGGGATCTGTCACATGTTCTGATACAATAAGTATCCTACGTGTCAATCCAGGACATGGACTATATGTGTGCCAAATTGCACCAAAATTCCTTTAGCCGTTTTTGCGAGATTGAAAGACAAACATTTAAACATTACTTAATATTAGTGGGCGCATTTACTAATCTTTTCTGACTTATAAACAAACATATTCCACAACGACCCAACGATAATTTGGTGAATCAACTTTTAAGGTACTTTTTTCATTTGCGGCACTAAAACTTTCCTGGTGACTTATGATTAATAATAATTTATGAATATTAAAATCAAACCTTCAAATTTACAGTCCCACATGTTAGACACTTCAAATATTTCTTAACTTTCGAAAAACCCTGGTAACTCAGGGGAAATGCACATTGCACAAAACCTGGGGACAACATCATTTCCTGCGTTACCAACTATATTATTATTTAAAATTGTACTATTTTAAAACATTTTTTTTAAAATGCTAATCTATTTGTCTGAATTCATAAACGTATAAGCCACGGACGTTAGCAAATAAATAGTTTTTCTAAAAAAAATATAATTTGTGAAACATTTCGAAAAAGTACCTTACAAAAAGTCCAAGCATATTTTGCGGAATTTGCGGAATTGTAAAGATTCCAAACGATAAAACCGATAAAATGAGAACACAAAGAGATCACAGGAATGAAGTGGAGTCAAACATTTCTAATTGTTCAATAAACAAGTAAAACAATAAAAACTGTGGCTTTGACAGCTTCAGCAATGTGGAATGGTTTAAAGGCAAACGGCTTTAATCTATTGTGGGGAATTTCATTTTCTATTTGTTCTCGATATCTTTTTTTATTGGCGCTGATAACAACAAAGTTGTGCTTTTGAAGTATCTTCAAACGTTTCTTATAATTATCGGGTTTTCATTCCGAATCTGACGTGGATATTTGCTTGTTATTTCCTCGGAGACTGAATAATTAATATATCTTTCATTAATTTTTAATGGTAAAGGGAATTCGCATTAAGAACCAATTGCTAACGAAATAAGTATTACGAGGTATTCCATTTAAATTCTTCATAATTCACCGCCCACGCGGTGGCGATGGAAATTATTGGATATTTGGAGCATTCAATGATACTGCATGAACGGGCGGTATTTAAAAAAAGTGTACATAAGAACTAACATTTTCAAACTGTAACTTTTCCATTGCGTCACGAAAATTAACTATGCTGCTATAAGACAAATGGTATCTCAAATAAAACTCCTGTAGCAAGTGCAACCATATTACTAACGGGCGAGGATTGAATCTGTTTCGATTATTGAATTTGAGATACCGCCTATTGGTGTATGAGGGCAGTATACTGGGTGTTTTTTTATTCGTCTTAAACATTTTGGGGGTTAAATCAGTAAGTCATACTGATCAACTTTCACTATGGGACCAACCCCGAAATCGCGAAAAAAAAATTGACCATCCCATACATTTTGGCTAGTCAGCTGACGATGTTTTGTATGGGAGGGTCAAATTTTGTTTAAGACGAATAAAAAAACACCCAGTATAAATGTACGACTAATTTTCGTGACGCAAGGGACAAGTTACCATTTCTTAATTTTAGTCCTTATAACTACGTACACTGTTTTTGAAAACCGCCCGGACACGAGTTTCAGTTTTACGCAGTTCTTTGTATAGACATTAGGGAGAGCTCGGCAGTTTTCTGTACCTATACAATTAATTATTTTTATGAATCAAACCAATACACAAAATATTTTATTGCGAAAACAAACATAACCGAATAACACTATATAAACTGACACAATACGACAATTAAACCATTGGTTATTGGATATATAGATAAAATAAATAACACTTCATCCGTATATTGAATCAGTGACGCTCGAAAAACCAATTGTATCAAAAATCCAATACAACTCGATAAAAACTGTCGCTGCTTCATTTTTAACTCTCGACGCAAAAAATGTCTGTATGCATGTGGCATCATAGTTCCTAAACTAAAGGACCGACTCGGACGCGGTTTTTTTTTAAATATAAAGTTAGATAAATTAGGGTGGTTCTCAGTTTGATTTGATGAAAATAGGTAGGTCCATTTATTGTACACTTCGTCGCTTCGATCAGCCCGAAGAATATCGTGACGATCGATCGCTTCAAAAAATTGTACCCTCAGAAAATAAATTTTTTATTATTCCTCATGATTGCCGATGTACGAATTGTGGCTCTACAAAGTATGTCTTCTGAAATTCAAGTGAAAAAGGATGTAAATCCTAGTACTCAGCAGTATATGATTTATACACTTTTTTTTATTACGATTTAAGTTAGAGCTTAATAAGCTGTGGAATTGCAAAAGTGATTATTTTAATAATAAAGGGAATAATGTTTATTATTTGCAACGCGTTTGTTAATTGATATTTGTCCGGTTTTGCGGCTTCGCTCGGTACGAACCGCGCCAAAATAAACGATATTATGCGGTTCGTAAATTATTATTCCATTACATAACGTTTAATCAGTTCACACCATAAAAAAAAACAAAAAAACTATACGTTAATCAATTATGCAGTTTGAACGGCTATTTGAATAGTTTTGAAACTTTTTAGGACTCATGGGTATATTGTATTCATTCTGTTTTTGGTTGGCCGCATCCCCTTTGTTCTTCTTAACAAGATGTGGCCGAACAATATTAATTTCTAATAAACAAAACTCTAATAAATAACTTTAACTTCAGCATGTTGTCCAAACATCCGCTAATGTTATTGCTAGCTCTAGTAATATAATAAACTAGCGACCCGCCCTCGCTTTGCTCCGGGTACTGTTATGTACATAAACCTTCCGTGAAAAAATATCTAACTGATGGTGAAAACCGCATTAAAATCCGTTGCGTAGTTTGAAATATATAAAGCGTACATACATACAAAGGGACAGACGGCGGGAAGCGACTTTGTTTTGCTTGGGGTTCATTACCGCTTAATTTCAATTTACCTTTTTACCAATACTCCAAGGTCTCAAAACGACTTACTGTCAAAATGCCTAAATCCCAGAATGCCAATTTTTTTCTTAAAACACCGGATTCTTAATATGGTTGAAATTTAAAATGTCTTAGGGTCGTATTAATAAACTCATCTCAATTCTGATCCCCGTCACAAGATGTGTCAAAAATGACAGTTATCTATGGATTGACGTTGACTTTGACGTATCTTGAAACGGGGATTACAGTTGAGATGAGTTTATTAATACGGCCCTTAGTCTCTTATAATGACTAAACTTCACTGGGGACACATCACAGACAGAACAGGTCAGGTAAAACTTATCAAGCTTGTGAAAAAAAATTAGGCATTTTGAGACTGAGATTTTGCCTTTCAGGTGTTTTCGATATAAGTTATTTTAAAATTCTGTCGTGTCTGTGATTCGGTATTTGAAGGAAATATACATTTCAATATTTAGGCATTTCGGGAATTAAAGTTTTTAGGTCGAAGTCATTACGAATTTTCATCATTTTAAGAGTGAGGCAATTTGATATTAAGGTTTTACAGGACCATGGCAATTTGAAATTTCGTCAAATCAGAGAATAAGGCAAGGCATTATGCAATTTAGACTTATTGAAACCTAAGCTTTGTCTTACACTATGTAATGAAATGGGCAATGAGGACGATATCAGAGTGGCGGCCACTCCCCAATGGTCTGGTGATTTACTCGTAGATAGGTTATACGTAAAGAGCTAGATGAAACAAGGGCAGCCTGACGAAAAAGAAACGAGACTTATACCCTGAAGTAGATTAATGTGGGCTATTGAATGGATGGACGAAATATTTTTTTGTCAATAAAATATGAAAATAAATGTCATTCATTCATATGCCATGGTCATTATAGATCGTACAACGCGATATCAGAGTTGGTGACAAAAGATTTTTTTTTATCAACAGGCGCTACGGTCGGGTAAGCGTTGATTATTTACCGTGTTGTAATTCCGTGTGTTTTGCAGTTAAATTTGTCGTCGAGATATACGGACTCGTACAGTCAATAGGGATATGAGTGGATAAAGAAAACGAAATTCTATTTAGTCCGTCAGTTAGATTATCAAAAAGCATTGGACACGTATTTTTTCTTTTGTCAATCATACACAAAATTACAAAGATAAAGCGCGTCAAAAATCGGGAGGGGGCGCTCGTGACGTCACTTCTATGTATAAATTGTACTGAGACGTGACGTCATGCGACATTTCAACTCAATATATCTCCGTTATTTTTTGATTACGTGAAAAAAGAAAAAACACGTGTCCAATACTTTTCGATACTCTACATGATCGACAAAAAAAAATGTCATCATCCCTATTTGATTGTGCTAGGTCACCATGTCAAAGTGACGTAATCAATCAGATCATAGGGGAGACCTCTTTTAAGATAGCACTTCAAGTCAATTTCTAACCAGTTTCCGTAATTGAAACGGGATTAAATATGGAATATCGATCACGATGACAATTCAAAATTATGGCGATTAATAGCTAATCTGATGATGGACTCGGAAGGCGACAGCAGGAACCCCGCCCGACTTAACATAGGCGTTAGTTTGGTCTCGATAAACAGATGACGATTGTGTAAAAAAGTACAATCAGTAACAAAACGTAGTTCCAAAAATGATTTTAACAAACTTTTTTTAAGTGTACCCACACCACACAGCACCGGACCACAACAGGTCATCAGTTGTATCAACAGCGTATAGCACACAAATAATATGGCGCGCGGATTAAGCAATAACACACTCTTTGCCAACGGCGTAAGCGCTTTGACGCGCGCCACATTAATCTTGTTCAGCGGGCCTATTATTAGTCATAGTCATATTGTCATGTTTATGTGGTAATGTGGACATCTGTCACTTTCTGACAAAAAGTAAGTGCGAGAGTGACAGACGCTTTATCCACCGCGATAAAGGCGACCGTAATACGGGTGCAGCTATACTTAGTTTTAGCAGTGCCCTCACGGTTCACCTCAATATACCTACTTGTAACATCAACGTCAAGTTAAATATCAACCTTATATCAACCACATAAGGCTCACACGTCTGTTAGTGTGTACGTCATAATAGGGTGTAGCGGAAACGCGTATCCGCGCGACAGGTGAATGCTTTTACCTTTTACTATTCTGCCCTTAAAATAAATACGAATAAGGCGCATCAACCACTCAATAGCACATTGTTGCCGAGGGTAGAAAGTAAGCGATGTTTGCATTGGCCGAAATGCAGTTAAGGCCTCCTAGTGTACGAGTCCAAAAATTGCACTTTCTGCCGAGGCAGACAGACATAGTGCTTTTCTCAACTACTGCGAGAAAATAAAACAAAAAACTATTCATATTAGTAACTTTCGATGCCGTCGGTTTTCAACTCAGATAAAATTAATAAGGACAGTAGCTATAGAAAATAAAACGACTCTTCGCTCTTGATACAAATGCCATTTGTTAAACAGTGACAACTATATTTCACCGATATCTACACTAATAGATATTACAAAGAGGAAAGATTTTGTATGTTTGTAACGAATTAACTCAAAAACTACTAGACGATTTAAAAAATTATTTCACCTACATTTAGAACGGACTTTCAGGGTGGACATAGGCTATATTTTAACTTACGAAAGTACTGCCTCACCGCAGACAAAATCGCGGGCGGAAAGCTAGTATTTCATGAAACCTAAAAATGTAGCATTGATAGATCGATTTACTGGGAATTTGTTTAGTAGCGCAACATGTTAAATCTGCTATTTTTATTATTACATCTAATGCCCATGACACACACGATGCGCCATAAGACAATACAATCAACGACCGTTATTATTGAATACATTAAAAGAAAACAATTATCGTTTTCCCTTCTGACCCCCTCAGTTGTAACATAACCATCGACCTGTTTAAATTAAGCGGTGACCAGAGAAACCGGGTCAATTACCACCAGCTAATAATGTATGCTAGTAATGTCATTGCATTGCACATGCACACGTATTAGGCGCAATAGAATAGTCGATTTTTTTGCATCGTTGATTTGTTCATTATTTGTAAATACGCACGTATTGTTTATATTATCGTTCTTATAAGGTTATGTCAATACTAGTTAGTCTATATGTATGTTTTGCTCCCGATTGCGACAGGAACACACAATAGAGACGATGACTATTTTTTTTATTATTATTAGTCATTATCGAGTTGAAATGTCGCATGACGTCACGTCTCAATAAAATTTTTACACACAAGTTAGATCACGAGCCCCCACTCCCGAACTTGGACGCGCTTTATCTTTGTCACTTTTTGTTTGATTGACAGAAGAAAAAATACGTGTCTAATATTTAATAATGTAACTGACGGACTAAATAGAATTTCGTTTTCTTTACTCAGTCTTCATGCCTATTGTGACTCTTGTTAGTTATTGAAGATTAAAATACAAATCTTTTTATTTTAGTGTGTAAAGGATTTGCGAAATGTAAGTGCGCAAGGTTTAGGTTTCGTCTTGTTACGGGAAACATAAAAGTTACTTTAAGTTAAGCATTGCGCTCGCAAATGTAGGTCGATTGTTAAATAATACAAATAATTAAAAACTTAACTTAATTTTTAATGTAAAAACAAAAACTGATATCAATTTATTGTATCTTTATATCTTCATAGACCTAAAGTGATTCAGCGATTCTAAAAGGTAGTGAATGCATTCTGATGAGTTCGGGTGTCGAAACCGGATTGAAGCCGCACCAGGGGCGGAAGGCTGCGGTCAACTCTCCCGAGTTACCCTAGGACCAGTTTCTAATACAACATATGGCATATTACTGTATTTACGTGTTACTTATGTATACGCAAACTATAAGAAGGTAACTAAACAGAAAAGATGGCATTAGAAGAACTAACAAATTAGAAATTCAACGTGAGTATGCGCGCTTTTGACTGAACACATTGTAATTTGTGTATTGACGCCACATATGGGTCATGACGACTGAAAGGGTTAGATTAAAATAAACAGTAAATTTAACTTCTACTTATAGGCTTTAAAAATTTGCATAACGTACATTGCTTCTGCATGAAGTGACAAAATACACGGAAGAATGTGATTATGTAGAATTCAGGAAGAATCAATCATTGTTAATTGTTTCACCGTATTTGACAGATATATCAGTTGTACAGGTTCCAATCCTTCGTTACAGCCAACGCATAATAGAGCTGACTATGTAGAGAAACGTATGGTTGCAATTCACGGTGCTTTTCACATGACATTGGTGGGTGGTCGACGTCTTTGCTGGCAGCGATACCGCTGCGTCGCGCTACGCTGCGAGGCGTCTCGAGGCGCAGCGTGACGTTGCGCAGCGCCGTGGGGCATTTTCAAATTATCTTAATAAAATGTGTACATTTTACGCTACGCTATGCGTGTGTCGCGTTTTGGTGTGAACTGACCCTAAGGTTTAATTAAATGAATTTCTAGTTAAACTCCTGCAAACCACCGGACCTAGCAATCCTAGCATGTAGTCTGTCAACCTGTTACAGTTACCGGCTCATTTAATCTTGCTTTAATATCTGATTGCGGCTACTAAACATTGCATCTAACACAACTCGCCCGCGTCTCACGCGCCGCTATTTCTCTCTATCCAACTGTTTTATAAGGAAAGAGATGCAATGAGCGTCAAGTACGACTTGCTAGGCGTTCTGGGCGAGTGGCAAATGAAGCGAATAATCTCATAACACGATACAGTGCGCGTGGACAGCGTAAAGCCTAGTTAGCTTAGCACAAGATTAGTAATTGGCTAAGACGATGTTGATGGATGGAATTGGTATAGTACAAGCAGTAGAAGGGTCAGTTATATGATACTCTTAAACAAGTAACTTTTTAATTAATACTAAGTTGTCCCATCTGAGCATTATTAACATGTTAATGCGTGTTTTTTAATGTAGTTGCAGGTTTCATTAAAAAGCTGTAGCCTCGCTTTTAATCAACTAATAGTTCTGGTCATTTTTTTCTTTCCCAAAAATAGTTTTACGAAGCAGTTTTTATTCGACTGCACGAAGCAAAGAGAAGGATAATGGGGTTAACAGTTTAAACTATTGGACCCATATTAATAAATTTCACCATATTGATTGGGCAAAAACGTGCGCGCGTCATAGGCTATATAAAAATTATAAGGGTGCGTCATAATCGCCAGTAGGTTAGGTTATTAGTTACTATCCAAGTAAAGAAGAAGCGGTTGCTGATCAAAACAAAACCGTTACAAAAAAAAATTACGACAATAATGACTAACTCCACCACATACTTAATCTTTGCGTGACAAAAAGCGGTTTTAAAATAAAGGATTGAAGAACGAAATGTTTTTTTTCCAATAGAATAAAATCCAACCATTCAAACAGACAGCGACTTGGATAGTACTACGAGCGCCATCTTGTAGTACGACACTAATCTATGGAACAGGGAAACCTCATTTGACACCGGCACCAGAACGGTGATGTTATTTGCTGAAAGAGCATCGGCAAACGGGAAACTCGATCTGATCGATCTAAATTAGATTCAGGCCTCGGGAATTTAAAATACGGCATATACTGGAAGAAAGTTCAGGTCTAACTTTAATACGATACGATACTGTAGAGATACTTATACGTATTTTTTAAACCGTCCGACAGTTAAATCAATTATTAAAATGACATAGCTTTTTCAGTAGGTACGCATGAAGCATAACGGTAAGACAAACTTTTGGCTAGATACCTTGTCTGGTATATAATATACAGTGTAAACTCTATATAACGTCACTTAAGGGACTGAGCATTTTTCGACGTTATTGAGAGTGGTCGTTAAATGGAGAGAAGAAAAATCAATATTATTTTACTATTATAAATAACCTAACGACAGTCTGTGCACTGTATCGCTCTAACGTTTTATGCCCCGGTGTGCCAATTTTGATTGCGGCAGGTATAGCAGCCGAGGTAAACACGTACAAGGTAATCACAATAAACAAAATAACGAATTTCTCAGAATATTCGGTACGTTTCATGCCGAAAGTCGAGGTAAATATGGGCTAGACAATAAATCAACAAAATAACGTACACAGCTGCAGTTCTTGTTAATTTCGGCAACTTAGAAAGTACTGTTTATAATAAGGACATTTTGTGGTCGTTATTTAGAGTGGGTGTGATGCTACATAGAGGGTGTCATTGTATGGACAACAAGGTAAACCAACCAGAGTCGAGTAATTTCGACTTTTTAGAGAGTTTGTCGTTAAATCGAGGGACGTTAAATGGAGTGTACACTGTATGTCTGTATTTCAAAAATGTAGCGTTTGTCTGGTATATATTTGTCTATATTTTGAAAATGTATTTTGCGAACATTCCGACAGATACTACCACGTGATATGGTAAAGATAATGACCAGAGTGATGTCTCACGAATGAGCAAACATATAGGATACACGCGTAGAAACACGCGTGATTTATTTAAAAACAATTCAATACGAATATTAGTGTAACATTGTTGATAAGACATCGCATGCAGATAAACACACCTTTCTAATAAAGACTTGTGATGACTTTGCGTAAGGTAAAATACGGCTCTTTTAATGCTTGAGGCAAACACCTGACGGCGAGTGATCACCGCACGAGCACTTGCAACACCTAGCCGAGATGCATAACTCTAAGGTTAGCGATTTTCCAAGTGTCAATACGCCGATAGTTAGCCGACTATAGACAACCGGTAAATTTTGCTTGTTAGCATTAAGTTAGCATTTCAACTGAAACCCGACTAGCGACTAGTATAACGCACCCTTATATTTTCATATAGCCTATGACACTCGCACGTTTTTGACGAATCATATGACACCCCATTTATTAAAATCGGTCCAATAGTTTACGAGCTAGAGCGGAACATCCGATTGTCGGTCACATAAACTGTTAACCACATAACCCATATTTTTGCTTCGCACAGTCGGGTATAAAACATCACACGGGCATCATGGACCTTAGGTACTTCTAGATGCTCTTTCACCGAAGGGAATAAGCGGCGCTCTGACCGCCCGCGACCTGATATTATCCTATTAAAGTCAGTGATCCGACTTGACCAACTACATCGTACGCCATTTTAAGCTTGCCATATTATTATTGCTAACGTTTTTCTATATCGCTTCGTCAAAAGGACGCGTTTAATCGAAGTTATATGATTTGATAGGCGTTAAGATAACTAATTACTGAACTTTAACCTTTTTAAACTAATTGAGATAGCTAATGTCAATGCAAAGAACAGAAGTTCCAGGCAGTGAACGGGTTGGAGATATGTAACTGCTATGGCGTTGTCCTTTTCACGGTCTGAAACTTATAACAAGATCAGGGAATAGGGAATTTAGGACGAAAGTCATCATAAAACCTTAGATTTGGCGTTCGGGACACGTGCAAAGTGAACCTTGCACAAGCTTAGTTTTACTGCTTCAGCCGTTACCAGTAACCAACCAAATGCAGTCGACCGTTGCCCCCTCGCGTCGTCTAACTAACAACTAGACATCCAATTTAGCCGGTTAGTGCCATATAATGCATCAGTACAAACGTACAAGTTTAAACTCAACACTGTTAAAAGTTATTCGATGCTTTATGTCTTTGGCGTTAAGGAGTGATTTAGGTTGTTTGTTGTTTTTGCGCCGGCAGGAGTGGGTTGTAATTGGATGCAGTTTACTGCGTCTATGGGATATGGTGGGTTATTTCGCAAGTTTCAGTTTGGGCCACTGGGCTGAGTTGTGTAAACGCCTCATTTGTTGATGGGACACTTGATGGATCTAAAATAGGGCCGTGTAAACAAATTACCAAGATAGTGAGAGTCAGGTATTTCGGAGTTAAACGTCGAGACATTATATTATATTTATAAGCGATGCTCAATTTCGAAATTATGATGAAAATATTTTGTTATTATTATTTCGAATGCAATAACGTTGGTTAAGCTAATTCCAAATCTACAATCGATTGCATTAAAAGTTAAAGTTTACGATTACGATTGTGTGTTGAACACACATAGTAATAATAACTCATTAGTTTTGGAAAAATAGCTGATGCTTCATCTGTACAATATTTGACGCACCGTCTGCGTCATGAGCGTTGCATGTGTATATAACATAATTTGTATCGAAATGTAATGTTTAACTGCATTAAGAAAGCGATACCAATTTCCTCGCTCCAAAGTTAATACAGCTAGACAGACAGTTAGAAACTTAGATAGCCCATACACAGACTTTGCTGTAGGCTATCTGAAATAAATCAACCGCCCCTATCTAAAAAGGCGATAGCACTTTTATATTTAAGTCCAGTTACGTCGTTATGGAATAACACGGTATTTAATGCCGGCCAGCACCTCTTCTGATTATGAACGTGTTTTTCGATGTGGATAAAAAAAACACCTGTCACTTTCTGGCCAGTATGCAAGTGCGAGAGTGACGGATGCTTTATCCACATTTATCCACCGCAATAAAGACGATCGTAATACGAGGACTGAAATGTTGTATATGTATTTATAAGCAAGTATTTAAGTGCGAAAAATAGGCGCATACATTAAGTGGTCGAGTGCGAAAAGTTGGATAATAAGGTAAAATCACATTATCATGTAGTGTTCCAGAGTTGAACATTTGTAATAATTTTCATGAGAAGTAAATATTTAAGCAAACAATTAAAAGGTACTATTAAAAAAAACGGAAGACAAATACAATGAAATCATTCGTTTATTTTTATTGGAATAGGTAATTACTGAAGCACTGCCAATGATAAGTGCAGTGAATGTTTTAATCAAAGCACGTACGAATTTGCACATGCCCTAACAGTAACCACACACTATAGTATAAGTTCAAGTACTAAATAGATCAATGTATTCACTGTTCAAGATAATGTCATATTATTCTCCAAAAACAAAAGAGCCCGCGTTACAGAGCAGCAGGACACAACTAAGTTGGCGCGTTGATTAAGCAATAACAGACTCTAGGTCAACGGCGAAAGCGCTTTGACGCGAGCCATATTATTTGTGTCCTACAGTTCTGCTATACGTTTCGAGCCCGGATAAAGCAAGTAAACATCGCACTTTATTTCACAATCTGTTCGAAGGAGACAATTTACTAGCGATGGTATGTTCGGAAATCTTTCGTTAGAGGTGAAGCTAAATTTATATCTTTCACGAATTTTCTTTTTCACTAGACTGAGCGTTAAAAAAGTTCCTTTTATGCAGTAGTACATTAATTACTCTTTAGGCATTTAGGGTTGATTTTTCAGCGTCGACCCTTTTTGACGTGACGTTTGTCGTGACTCAGAAAAGGATAGCGATAACTTTAACTGTCAGTTAATTTTGTTGGAAAAATCGGCCCTTAACCTTTTCAACGCTATGTCAAATAAAAACTAGAGCTAATGTCAACCTTAAGTCATACATACTCAGGTTTATTTTGCGTTGTCAACCATGACGGTTATGTCCATCAATGGCGTAAACGACTAAAAATCTAACCGCATGGAATGGAATAATTCTGAAATTAGCTTCTGGTCAACACCAGGAAATGCTTGATTTTCCGGGATGACAAGTAGATGCCCTATGTCCGTCTCCTTGCTCTAAAACTATATATGTACTAAAGACATTTGTCATCGATCGGTTGAACCGTGAAGACCAAACCAATTATTTATTTAGAGTTAGGATAAGGATGTTGCCATTCATTTTAGTTAAAAAACGCCTAAAGATAGCTACCAGCCGTAACGAATACGGTAATAAGACTGATAATGCGCATGCTGAGCCGAGTCCTATAGCCCGCTTCAGACATGGCTAAAATCAGCGTGCTGAATGAAAAATACTCTAAATAAATAAAAAAACTGTAAAGGCAGTTAGCGCTGAATTTAGCCATGTCTCAAGCGGGCTTATATGACCTCACACTGCAGTGCAACATTACTAAATTTTGCTTTTAATTTATCTTTTTAGTATTAAAATGATGAAGTTAAACTACAGTGTTGTGTTGTAGTGTGCTTGTCAAATAAATATTGTGAGTTTGAATTTGATAAGACTTATAGGTCAATATTGTTGTGGATACGATAATAAAGCCCGTCCTTTTTTACCGTAAACTTGTTTACTATTCCTAGCGTGTCTCAATTTATGAGTATTACTTAAAGGAGGGACCACACCGCTGCTCGCGATTCCTTATCATCACCGTATTTTGAGCAGCGGTGTGGTTGCTCCTTTACTCGCATGTAAAACAATAAAAAAAGCATTATAATGACCAATCTCATCATCCTTTCAATACAAACCGGTCTCATGAGTCACTCCTAGCTCCATTACTCTCATCTCGCGCAAACAATGTTACATAAAGAAAATAAACTGTCTTAACGCATTCACCACCCTGAGTACGTAAACGGTCCGTACTATGGAATGCCGAATGGTGCAAAAGTGCTGATTTATTTCTAATTATTATTAGAACTAAACATATTTAAATAAATTTGCGATAAACTCTCTTAAAAAATTAATAATTAAGTACCTTTTAAATATGTTAACCCGTTCACCACCCATCACGCATACAGTGCGTCAAAATCGATCTTATGCGCCGATCATCAACTATTAACGAGGACAAACCTCAACCACTCGAACCCAAGACAATGAGTCAGAACACCAATCAAAGCATCAAATACATGAATAAAAAAACGTCGATGCATTCAGTCATGGCGGAGTGAATCTAACGCAAGCATGAAAAAAAAGAAGTACAAAGGGTATACGAAGGAGGAAAAAAAGTGGTTACGTGACTCAGTGAACGCGAGGTTGAAAGGGACCTGTGCTCTGGTTGGGTAACACTTTTTGGAACGGGCATTTGTTTGAGTAACGTTTATCAAGTGTTATTGTAAACAACTGGTATAGTACATGTCACGAGAAAGTGGTATTTTTGCACAATGCAACGTTACTCTAAATCTGTGCGAGAATTTAGCCGTTTTCTAAGTCAGATTGAAATTACACTGTGGCTCGGGTTAACATTTATCAGATATTTTAAACATGATTCACTATTTTAGCTAGACCACGTGGAAATTCTCTCGTGAGCGTTGTTGTGCTTTAGCAAGGGTATTGCTTCTCTATGTAGTTTTTAACGATTTACATACAATCGCATAAATGTTAATTTACACAAATTTTCCATTAGGACACTTTCGGTAACTCACGTACACAGTGAGATCATGTAAACTAAGGCGACATTAAACATAATAAACGTTTGTGAACAAAATTGTGCACACGGCACTCTAAAGTTCTAGTAATCAACTTTAGGGTGTGTGTATTCTTCTAACATGTTAACAGCGCTAACTCGTATAGACAAAACAAATTGAAATAAGTCTAACAAAATGCAAACTTTTAAAACCCGCCTGCCCTGGTAGAATACGTATATTGGCCCCTGCAGAATCAGAACTCACGGGGACATATCGGAAATTAATTTACGGCATACAATTTTTTTTTCCGATGTAAATAAAAAAAATCTGCACTAATTTCTCACATTTGGGAGTGAACAGACTAATTTTCAAACAAAGGGGTCATGTTGTACTGAAGTTCTATAAAAAGTAGCCCATTATTTTAGTTCACCAGATTAGTTTATTGTATCTTACTGCTACCCTAGTCCTACTCGTAGTCCACAGCCAGGTACCAGCGAAGAAAATACTAATCGCCGTGCTATTATAAGTTTTACAGGGTTCAAGTTAGATCAGTTTTGCTGCACTAACTCTACTTTTAATAACACCCACTGCGGTTTTGTGAGACAGCGCGTGCTGTCGCTTCTCGGAACGCGATGACGCGGCGTCGGCGCAAACACTGCTTTATGACAGGTCACGGGGCGTGAGGTTTTATTTTAATTGCACATTCAGCGCTAAAATTGTCATTTACCTCATACACCATGTGTCAAATTTTAATTTGAAGTAACCTTATCCTTCCGCGGTTTGAATATAGGGATCGGACATTAGTAGAGTTGAAGTATTAGGGTGAATTGGACGTAGTTGAAGAACCATTCAGTGTTTCTGAGAAAACGGAAAAATGAGAAGTCAAACTTTTAATTAAATGTGAAAAAGGATCTAAAGAAAAAGCTACAACGATAGATAAAGCTCTTTCTTTACAGCGAATGGAATGCAGTTCAAACCCCGACCATTATGGCCGGAATTGTTTGATTATTTAAATGTATTTTGATCTTTGAATGTATAGAACATTAAAACACAAATTCTAACTACGACATAGGGTGTCAAACGGCACCACTAGTCTATAATGGATACTTAGTCTTAATCTGTCTAGTATTTGCTTTTTATAAAGTGTTTACTAGGGGCCGATTTTTCTATCTCCAGATAACACTCTGCCAGATAAATTTTAGCTAAGTCCTTTTCTATCGTTTGACACTTAAGACCATTTATATGAACAGGACAAACGAAACGTACGGACATAGTTTTTGTTCTCACTGACCACATATCAAAAACTGGTCGAAATCGTTTAAAATTTGGGGGGTGGAAAACGTTATCAGCGTTTGTATAGAAAGCCGTCAACTCACAATCCTCTTAAACTATGTGAAAGGTAACCTAACAAGTATTCCAAATACTTGCAATATCCAACCGGAGCCGATAAACATCGGGCTGTATAAGTAAACCCGGATCCCTCGACAATCGGCAACGTTGCGCCGGCTTCGTTGCGCAGTGACAGATAATTGCGCGGTTTACGAGTCAGCTGTTCGCGAATAGGATAAGGCCGTCGTTGGGACTAATTCAAATAAATCTAGAATTACAAGTTGCTATAAACAGAAGGCCTATTGGAATGAGCGGGCGTAATTTGAAGCATTCACCGTCCATGACGCATACAGTTCCTTCAAAATTAATACATTTCCAGTTTCAGTTTCAATAGATATACTGGGCGTAACTTAACGCATTCACCGCCCATGACGCTCATGGTGCGTCAAAATTGTTAATTTCCCGTTGTTGAACTTCTCAGTCTTTTAGACCGGGTACCGAACGTTGACGCATTTACGGCAAATAACGCACATCAAAATTTCGTACATAGACGCGGAACGTCTCATGTGAGATAGTACCTAATCATTTAACGGAACTTACCTTATATAGATGACGACGCTGTTGTGTGAATAGATACCGTACTTTAGCCGTCGTTTGAATTTTAATCAATCTGTGTTGTACTGTACTTTTATTTCAAACTTACAGATAGGTATAAGCAACTATCGTTCACTCAATCGGCCCATTCATGCCAAGTCTTGTGAAACCGTCTATATTTAATTCAATGGATTGTCATAAGGAGCATATTCATACACGTAATCTATATGTATGCATAAAAAATCGAACTGATATGAAATTCTTGGTTCTAAATACATGTCTAAATAAAATACAAAACATTGTGAAACAATTTACAAAACATTACAAAACATGGTGCGTCATAAATTCGTACAAATGACGCCCAGGGGCGTTGATTGTGTCAAAATTGTAGTAACTTTTAAGTGGCCAGAAACAGTTTCAGATATTATGATTTTCTATTGAAAAAGGCCAACCAGAAGGCATGTTCACCTGACGTAAAGAGGTCACCATCGCCCATGAACACTGCGTTCCCGAACTTTTGAGAAAAGAGTAGCTGCTTTTACTGTTGAGTGAATGAGAGCTACCATTACGTCAACAATATGATTACGATATTGAAGGAAGATTGCTTAAACAATGTAGAGTTCAGTCCCTAGTAGTCGTACATCATGTAAACGGAACACTAACAAAAAAGCACACCAAACATTCTAGTGTGGAACACATTCTGCAGTTAATCTTGAGATTTTTGCGGCGAGCAACAATTTTAATGGTAATTGTAAGGTACAGAATACGATTTAATTTACTTTAATCAAAAGTAGAAGGTGGCGCTTGTATTTTTGCCAGACAAACTTACAAACGTGTTTTAACAATTAAGGGCCTATATATCAAACGTTTCACGACCAATACAACCAATCATTTTGCGCAAGTATAGTAAAAAATAACGATAATATAAGGTTTTGGGGGCGGGAGATCGGTGTCACGGTCAACATAATGCAACTCAGCGACAGCCTTATAGGTTACGTAATTATGAAAAAAAGCATTACGATTATTTAAAAGAAAACGATTTTGAATTGTTCAATCATTAAATTTGATAGGTCTTTATTTAAAACGCTTGCTTTTACTTTTGCACTATTGATGTTGTACTTGGGAATAATCTAACTTGAGTATGAAAATAGATGGGGAACAAACTTCCGCGTTTAGTACGTATTAGTTAAGACAGTGACAAAATGGCCAGTTAAACCAATTTGCGGTGTTGAGATTTACCCGAGTTTCTCGAAAATCGGATTTAGATAACTATTATCAGCTCTCCAAAATCCCCTATTAAAATGTAAACTTTACCACAATCGTTTGCAACAAATATTGCCGTTTAACAATAGTGGTTAGTCGAATTGTAATATACGCGTATATAAAATAGGCTGAATGATCAAACGACCGAATAAAAATAAAACAAACAAATAAAAAGCATTAGATAGTAAAAAAATCAGCTACACATCTACCAAAAAAGTAATCACTTATACCTGAAATGTACATTAAAAGTTTACAACATAATTTCCCTACCCAAGATATATTCATCAACGACAAACCACAATATTTTAACGTATGATTCGTTGGAACTTTGTGAAACAGAAGCGCATACCATACTGTTCTGATGGTGGCGGCACTGCGTTTCGAATTATTTGCCAAATATCATACTGCCGCACTCAGAGACATCAATTAATTTTTAAGTTTGATTAAAGTTGCTGCGTCTTATTCTATTGCTATATCAAAGAAAACGACAGCAGCAACTTTAATCAAACTTAAAAGTTAATTGACGTATCTGAGTGCAGCCGTTAGTCTCTAAAATCTTAAGTCTCTTTCTCATTTGACGTACCGGAAAGAGATGCAATGCAACAAAACCGTTTGCCAAATAATATCCAAGTGAAGTGCCACCAGGATATTAAACTCGCCAGGTTCGTTTGCCGGTGGTCGTTGTACACATTTTGCGGTAAACAACATCACTGTCGATTTCAGCGTTTCATTCAACACGATCGACATTGTCAATCGGATGAAATGTCAGTTTATAAACGAAAATTGAGATACAATGTGAGTACAAACGGCTTTGTTTTACTATTGTACTTTATTTGTGTTGATCAACATGACGAGTTGAATAAACAAAACGTGATGTACATTGTACATCGGTAAAAATGTATGACAGGCGTAAAAATGTTGCAATTAACGAGCTTTGCAAGAATATCAGAAATAATACCCCTTTGATAATAAATATCAAAAATATCAAAGATGGGTAACTCATTCTTGTGTAATTTTTACTCGTACCACCTTAATAAATTTATTATTTGAAAATATAACCGTTTAAAGTAACTGCGAATGACGCACACGGTGCGTCAAAAAATAAGACATTTAGAAACATGGGCTGTAAAAGGGTTTAAAAGCCCCTAACCCAACTTTATTGCTTCAATTATGTATGGCAGAGCCTGTCACTGCTTAACCTCTTGTCTTTATAATTATAATGCACCTATATTACAGAATTTGCATCTAAAACACAAAAGCCGTAAGAGTAAAATTTGCATGTACAATCGCCCTGGGATTTGGATGGCCCTGGCAGAAGTTAAACCGCTGTGGTGAAACTAATTAGGCGACTACTCTACCCTAAAATAGCATTAAAAGGATAACTCACTTTATTGTTGGGAAGGTACCTAATTAAAAAGTTAAAACGGGGAGAAAAACTGACATTTTAAAAAGTATACGTTTCAACTGGTCAAAAGAACTACTGTTGGGTAGCAATATCGTAATAAGTATGTATTAATTTATAACGCACCGTGTGCGTCATGAGCGTGCGACGTGTTAAAGGAAACCATTTATTTCCGAATATTTATTTTTATAATATTCATTTTAATACTCAAAATAATGTTGTACTGAAACTTTTTATTTGCTATGACGTAGGTTAGGAAACATGAGAACTAAGAGTTATAAAATCAAATAAATTATTTAATCGAAAAAGGGATTTAGATCGATTCAGCATTATTACTCTTCGGAATTATGCAGTGTACGACGTGAAAAAGTATGACCTTAATACATTTTGGCCGGCAGATTTTACAAGTCTATCAGTGTTATGCAAGCATTCAAATTATGCATCATAAATCCATACCAACGTGGCCGCTAAAGGATGTTAAGGTCTTCGTTATCTTGCCTGCGAGACAACTACCAAGATGTACATTGTTCTTAAAGTGCAGTATCTCACGATTGCACAACTCTTAAACAAATCAAAAAATTCAAATCAGCTTTAGATTCAGAGTTCACACCAAAATAAAATAACCGATTTTTAGTCCGTGGCTCTCAGGACGACGAAGAAATATACCAAAAAGTTGGTATACTTACTTGGGTTGGTGTACATTAGGGCGATAAACTGATAAGACAAGATGCATTCTGGAAAAGTAAACGACGACGTGTACAACTAAGAACTCTACTGGTATTATTACTAGTGGCTGTGAGCTGTAGACCTCGCGGCAAACTTAACTTTCCCGTTGGAAAACTGTTATCCCCATACATCGACATACGTCGCGGTCAGTTTACCAATACCCGCAAATAAGTTTTCAATCGCAACCACTCATATATCTACACCATTTTGAAAAATTTCAAAAACCTGAATCTACAAAAAATTCCATATAATTATTCGAACCTCAACCTGCTCACAAAATTTCACGAGAATCGGTTGAGAAATGCGACCAGGGCGGCTAGCACAAGTTGCCCGCGACTCTTTTGTCGCTCGGTAATCTTTCTCTACCTAGTCTGTAACGAAAGAGACGCACTGAGCGACCAGCGAGAAAATACAAGATGTGCTAGCCGTTCTGTAGAGGAGACTGAGGAGATCAAGCGGACATCGGACATCCGGACATACGACAGCATTTTTGCTCAAGCTGATCGGAGACGCTTCGCTCGCTCGGTCAATCATTAGGTATACATACGAGTAATACTAGCTGTCTATCCAACATTAGTCACTTTATGTAAGGAGGAGAGTCAAACACGCTCAAGCCTGGTGACACGCCTGTCATGTTTCAATCACATACATTTGCAAAATAGCGGCACTGAATATATACTCGTGATTTGGCAAAAAGAGGAAAAACGAGGGCGCTGTTAGGAGTAAAATTTGCAATTTAGACCATTTTTTACCCAAAAACTGATGCTTAATGTGGGTAAATTCCAATATTACACCCTGTCCATCCTGTATTACTCGTACTATGGAAATCTTGGTTGGGACACTGGGCAAGGTGGAAGATGTGTGTGCCACTTGAGAATATTGTATGTCACAACAACAAAAAAAAATTTGCCAAGAATAGCGTTCTCGGTTTTAACCATGCGCAGGAGTTCGCGTGCGGTAACACAGCGTTTTTACCGTCGCGTTACAATCACTATAATTCATCTCTTCTACGTTGGCAATGGGCGTTGATCACGCAAAATCAGCGGATGTAAACATGCTATTACTTGTTAAACTGGTGACACGATGTATTTATGCAATTACACAGGATTTTATGGTGACGGATTTTGAACCTCTGAATGTCGCGGTCGATTGTAATTTCACGCGCCGCATTCTACATATCCTTATTGTTAACGTTATGTATTTTGTCAGATTAATTTGACAGTGAAGACGAGTCATGAACCCTACTCTGTTCTTGCTCCTATTACAATTGCATGAATTGTAATAGGAGCAAGAACAGAGTAGAGTAGGCTCAGGACTTAATTAAAAGAGATTAATAGGTATAACATGATGGGTCTAACGAACAAACTACTATCAAAACTTGGCAAGCTCATTATTCTATAACAGTACTGTCATTCAAATGAGGATTTTATTTCAAAAACTAAATTAACAGGCGGAGAAATATTTTGGAAAAAATAAGTGTTTAGAACGCACAAAGCCTTGGCGAATTACAAATAGCGTTAAAAAAATATAATGTAAGAATGAAACCATTTTGAAATCGGCAAAGAATTAATCAACATTCAATTAGAAATGAATAAATGGGAGCAGTTTTAATTTAGGCAATATTTTCTCTTGCGCATCCGGAAGGTTTGACGGTTCCTTCATGAAGTAACTTCCAGAGGAACTCATTAGCACATAAGTTACATACATACATACGGAACAGGATATTACTTCGGTGGTAGACCAAAGGAAGCACGTCGATAGAGGACGTCAAGACCTACATATCTGTCTACACATATGAGGTCGTCCAAATCGAAAGGGACCTTATCGCGGCAGGCGGTTACGGACTTTTTACACACGGCTGTTATACTAATGACAAGGCAATGAAAACTATAACAGCGTATGCGCCCGCCGCCATAAGGGCCCTTTCGGTTTTGACGTCCACATATAAATGTTCGTTCAGCGACTTTCTGGCTTTCATTTTATTTGTGCATCGAAACAAAATAATAAATAAAATAGAGAGATAGGTTGTGTCCTTGTGTCTGTTTTGCTTGTCTATGTAAGGCTAAGGGACCTTTGCCCATACGGCCAAGCAAAGCAGGGCATGAAAGGCTGCATGCATTTATTTTTATTTTTTCTTTTTCTCGTTTTGTAATTCATGTCTTGTTTTTGCTCTTGTTCCAAAGTTATTTGTGTGTAACCATCCGTTGTTTCACCTGATGGTACCAACGGAAGACCAGCGCTGACATTATCCAGCATTACGCTGAGTCGGTACCATTTCGTGACCTCTATTCTTTTTTTGTATATGTGTCCTTTGTTATTTGTCACAAATAAATGTTTTTCTTTCTTTCTTTAAAAGTTATTTAGGTTTGTGTACAATTATACTAACACCCTCCGTTGCCACCTAATGTCGCTAATAAAAGCTTAACTGTTAAGTCTACACCACAGCTATGATTTCGGTTTTGTAACTTATACTTCAATCACGACGCTAAGCCGAATCCAGTCCAGCCTCTAAGAGGAAAGAAAGAACCATACGTACCTACCTAAATACATACAGGTCAAGAACATAACCCTCCGTCGGCAGTCGGATAAAAAGTGCTTTCATCAGTATCTACCCCGTTCTGTTAAATGCTTCCTTCTCCCTCATATGCAGCAGACAGTGAAATGAAAAACAAAACCCCGGACTGTGTCGAGAAGTCCGCGTTAGTCCGCAATACGAGGTTACTCATCCGCGCCATCATTGATGATTTAACTACAGCAGCTCAGAGTGTGTCATGTTGTTTGTTTATATTTCTTCGTGTATACATTGACCTAGTAACTGACACAGTTTAACACATTCACTGCTCGAGGTAGTAAGTCTCTTATATTTTTGACGCACCGTGTGCGTCAGAGCGACAGAGATCAAATAACCATTACAAAGTTTTAATGATTGCAAATATTACTTAAAAAGGTTCGTAGGTACCTAACATTTAATTAAGATTTTCTGGTGAAAATATATTTATTTTCAAATCGGTAAGGTTTTAATAATCGCTCAAAATCTGCAAGCAAAAGTCCCTAGTGCAAACTTATTTGTATCTCGTACTTTGCAATCACTCGCTACGCTCAGGACCTTATTTTAAATTTTAGGATCCTTCAAGCGAGGGGTTTTGGATTTAATACTTGCACTCGCACCAAAAGCAACTTTTCAGCCGGGCATACCAAATAACTGTAAATATATACTATAGACAGGTATAGGTTATCTAGAGGGTTCAATAAGTCCAATAAAGTGAAGAGGATTAAAATTCACAACACCCATAATTGGATTACATAATCTATCATGAACAATACGCCAGCTTCAGCCTTTAAACCTATTATATACCAGGACACAATTAATATGGCGCCCGTCAAAGCGCTTAACGCCGTTGACCAAGAGTCTGTTATTGCTTACCTAATCCGCGCGCCATATTAGTTGTGTCCTGCTGTAACCCCGTATCTCTCTGTTGTACCAAGCAAGCTATTATTACTCTGAGCCCTAACTAATAAAAAAGGCAACTAAGAAGTTATTTACAAATAAGTATTTTAGCAGTACCATTTGTGAAATTTTGTATATTGTAACGGACTTTGTACAAGTTTGTCTGGTTGTAACTTTATTTGGGGAATCTATTCAGCGACAGCCTTGGTTGCGCAACCAAGTGGTCGCCAGATGAGATACCCTCCATAGACCTGTATACATTTTGTTGGTGGCGGCGACCGGGTGGCGCGACCATGGTGTCCCAGTGAGATAGGGCCCTTAAACATTACACTACAGTACTTCCAGCTTCTTAATAACGTTCGGGTGGCTATCGCTATCACACTTGCACTCGCAACTGACAGTATATTTGTCACTCGTGTGTCATAGAAAGACGAAGATTGCCGATAGCTATTAGGAAACTGGAAGTAGGTACTGTACATTCCTCAATTACAGCGTGAACAGAGCGATACCAATTCAAATACCAGGTCTTGTTTGTCATTCACTTTGGGCCTGAATTACATCTATCAGCACCGATTTGCATTTTGTCTGTAGAAAATGGCCGTTTTGTATGAAGATGCGTACGCATGCGAAAGGAGAATCGACGCGTACGCATTTTTATACTAAGTAGCTGTTTTCTATAGACAAAATGCTAGTCGATGTTGATAGATGTGATTCAGGCCTTATTTGTTTTATTGGATCACTAGAACAGCTCCCAGCGGGGCTAGCACAACTTTCCCGCGACTCGTTTGTCCCTTTCTTAGTCATTTGTTACGATAGAGACGCACTGAGCGACAAGCGAGTAAAATACACGATGCGCCAAGAGGTTCAGTTTGTGCCATAGCAAAGTCAGTGTTAATTTAAATTACCCGTCTAGAAATTTTATTATAAAGGCGTTCGCGTTATAACTAAGTTCATAAAAAGATAGTGTTAACACGGAGCGTTGTTAGTGAAATAATTAATTATTACGGAAACTTATAAAAGTCGAGTTGCATCAACCCGAACGGACAGAAAGCGATTTGTACTTCATTGGATTAAGTATGTCAATTCTTATAACTTATGACATTTCCAGATAATAAATCCTTATTGCTTGATTAAATGCAACAATATACCTTAAGAAGAACGACATAGACCCGTCTGTCGTAAGACGAATTAAATTATCTACGCGCTTACGTATTTTTTCGATATTTACTCATATAACTACGAAATTTAAGTATATTAACCGACTCCGAATTTAACTTACAAGGGTTACAAAAAAAACATACTAGAACCTTTATTGACGACAAATTTGTGTGCCGTAGGTGGACATAACCAAAGACTCTCAAGCTGGATACTTAGGCACAGAATAAGTAATGGTACTAAACTTAGGGCCGTATCAATAAACTGATCACGGCTGAGATGTCCGTTTCAAGATACGTCAAAGTAAACGCCATATAACTTAGAAATCTGTCATATCTTACGTACCTTGAGTCGGGCTTCTAGACCAAGATCAACTTATTAATACAGACCTGGCGTCAACTTTGACGGGTCTTGAGACGGGGTGCCGTTCATTATTTATACCTATTCGTAAAATTCATAATAAACAATCTGTATAAAAACAAAATTCATAATTTGGTGGGTCATAATAATTAAATAACAGAATACCTACTCAATGTTCATAAAAACCTTATTTATTAGGAATAATGTCATTTGGTATATCATACATTTGGTATAATGATTAGAATTTAGAACAACATTTGAACTAATGATCAGGTGACATAATATTATATTATATACTAATCAAAATTATACTAGAACAGTTAACAAAAGCGAAATGCTACCAAAACAGTAGGTTAGGTTAGGTCAGAACTGCGATCCTAACAAAAGCGAACTGCAAACGGACTGCTATTGGTAAAGTAGGTGTATACTATTTTATATTATTTAAGCATTATGATCTTGGTTTTTATTAAAAAATCAAAATTCGAAAATAGTTGTTATTAAAAACATTACACACCCCTTGAGACGCGCATCTCAGCCAAGACCAGTTTATATGGCTTAGTAAGTGATGAACACGTCATTTACGCAACCGACACTAAGTACACCGGGAGAAACTATTAACAATATCATTGCCTGAATTAGGGAAGCTCAAAGCGCTAATGGATTAAAGAAATACGGCAAATAAAGGTGTACAGGCTACTCCGTTAATTGCGAAGTCTCGCTTTGTGTGTTAGTAGGACGCACCTGCCCCTGACGTCACGCAGTCTAGCTCGTGTATTTAGCCACCTAGGTACCCAGAGCATCCGTTGCTGGCTGTGGATTAAAAATAATTTCTTTTCGTTTTATTACCACGTCCTTGTACGCTTTGTGATGGATACTACCTTTTTTTTCTATCAATGCCTGCTAATTCGTAAATCGGCAAATCATATCTCTTATTGTTTTTACTTGCTTCATCACTGAACTTGTTTATTGTTTATTAAATACAGATCAAAACGAATATATGTATCAAAATAACTATTATATCAAACTTAGAATTAACCAAATAAGTATATGTAAATCCAATGGAAAAAAAAAACATACACAGAACCTCCTTTTTTGAAGTCGGTTAAAACATAAACAGCGGTAGTATTTCTGCAAGGTGTAAGTATCCCTATTAATATTGAAGTAGCTGTCTGTACCTGACAGATCGATTTCTTGACCTAAAAAACATGAATTTATCGATTTTCATCAGAATCTTTAGAGCCGTTTCTGAGAACGCGATTATACTTACGTAGTAACCTCCGCCGCGGAACTGTAGTAGCGAAACTCTGACAACGAAATAAAGTTCAATTTCGTATTAAATATCACGATTCCGCCACAGTTTTCGCGGTTTCGCGGCGGAGGTGTGCTACCGGCATAACAGCGAATCTTCAACAAATTACGTAAACAACGAATACTTCCCTATCTGTAACGGTTGCACTCCCTCATGCGGGTGTTGTCAGTAGAAAACTAAATAGGAAATATAGGAATACAACAAACACGCGGGTCATAGACAAAAAGGAACACAGTAAGTAACGTAAATTTTAAGTCAAGCTGTAAAAATATATTTAAAATTGTCAACGAAATTATCTTTTTTTTTCTGTTCTACAATGAGCCTATCCGTTATTTCATGTACCGGTATCATGCGCTTTAAAGCTAGTTAGTAATTAAATGACATTGTAAGCCATTTCAAGATATATAACTTAACACATACACTGCCCATGACGCACCATCTGCATTACAAATAATACAACCGACAATTACACGGAGAAAAAACTATATTACAATATTACCAGATCGTATAGTAGTTATGATTCTGGTGTAGTAAAAAAGATTTCAGCTATTTTTTTTTTATAACAACAAGTCATATATTTTTTAATACTAGAATATTTTAGTACACGAAAGCTCTGATATCGTTTTGGTAACCATCTAATAGTTACAGAGTAAAATATGCATTTGGCTTACAACAGGTTTTGTATACTACACAAAAAAAAACCTACGATACTAGATAAGTGGGTAAATAGGAACTAGAAATGATGTTGTAAAGAAGTAGAATTTTCTATTAATGTGTAAAAAAAAGTATAGTTGTCACATATAGTACAATAAAATCAAGTCGAATTTACAATATTCTGTTAAAGAAAACTAGATTTTTTTCTCCGTGTACGTATTCAAAATACTTTCATGTGACAGCAGCGCGAGCGTGCAAATCTGCATAGAGTTTAATCCAATTAGCGAAATGCATGGCAGTAACCTTTGACAAATAATGTGTAAATTGTACAGTGTCAGGAATTTATATTATAGCTGTCTGGATCAAATATCGGATAGTCTGAAAAACAGTATAGACGTTAATCAAACCCGTCCGTGCACAAATACTCGTTACTGTATAAAGGCAGACATTTCAGACGGAGTCTGAAAACGTTGCTGTCAATATAATAATAGTACATTTCGATGCAAGTGCGAAAAGTATGTCATAACTTCACGAATACCGAGATATCTTGCCGCGAGCCGTAGGCGAGTGGCAAGACTCGGGACGAGTGAAGAATGACATTTCCGCACGTGTATCGAACGACGTTTTTAAACACAGTTGCGAAAAAATAAATCAATTTCAAACCCTGATTCACTCATTTTATAAACAATTTTTTCATTTGACATTTGAAGAAAATTTTTGACATTATGAAGAGGTGTTTTTTTTTAGCTTTTATTCGACTAGAATGGATTTTGTTAATATTATTGAACCCACTTCAAAGAAAGTTTTTTTTTCAAATGCCTGTTCTATAAGACATAAACAATTGTAAATATAAAACATTGTACTATTATTACCTAAGTATTGTTATTTACGATTATTTGTGTATCGTATATTTATAAAAACAATATCGAATGTTGCCTTTGGAAACTTAAAAAATGCTTGCAGTAAGAAAAAACGCCTCTTCATAATGTCAAACAATTTGACAGGCGTTTCGGCGGCTATTCCGTTCCATTCAGACAACTTATTAAGAACGGTTTTTCAATATTCAATATTAAAAAATAAACGTGTTATAATGATGGAGAGGTAAGTAATAAAATATGAAATATGTATATTTTTCGTATTCTTACATTAACAGTAGGTTTTTATGTTGATTACGATGTTTAAAAGAAATAAATATTAACACTCATCAATAAGTAGTAAATAAAATGTCTTTTGATTATACTTGCGTTAGGTATGTGTTATAATATAATAAATGAATAAATATTTTTAAGTAATGTTTTTAATAAATGGTTTTTGGCGGTATAATTATCAGTAAAGCGCTTTTATCGAGCCGGATAGCCAATTGAGATGTATCCTTGCTCCAAATAACGAAATTACTTTATTTTAAAATCCTCGATTTAATACAAATGCACGTCAGTTCAGACGTAACGTAACTATTAAACTCTCGATTTCAGCAGGAACAATTCGAAATAGGCTTATTTTAGAGCACTTAAAATAGCCATAGCAAAAGCTTTTAGCCGTACGTAATGTAACTTTGTTTCAATTATAAAACTCGGCAGTTAAAAGGGTTTTAGAGTGATCCGTTGGCCAGATTATCGACTTACTTGGCTATTTTCACTGACAGTTTCTTTATATTTTAACGCATACATCACTTATGATAATTTGTACGAATTTTTGACGCATTGTATGCGTCATGGCGGGTGTTGATATATCTATGTGCAAAAGTGTCACTTGCGTGTGAAAGTGTTAATTCGATTGGTTTGTAAAAAAAAACTGATACATCCCGTTTCTATTTTTATAATAAGTTATAAAAGTAAATCAAAGATTATTTACTATAAAAAATCTATATATCCGATGCTAAAGTTTTTGCAATGAGAAATTCGTACAAATTTTATCACCGCACAACAACAGAAACAACAATGCCTGATGTAGGTACATTCTCGTAAACCAACTCCATAGAAAACAAACAATTTTATACCAAATCATTCAAAATCATGCAATTTTATGCATTCCGCGCCTTTGATGACGTCTGTGGCATAGCCTGTCAAATGTATGTACTTAATGTAATGAATAAATTCATCATAATGTTGTTTGTGCGCTTTATAAAATACCTAGAATAAGTATGTCTCGTATATATGAAACCTAAGCTATTTGAATCACGTGGATTACACCAAAACTTTATAAATGTTTTAGTGATAACACCGTTTTTATTGTTTTTATGTAGATTGATTAGGAAATAGTCCATAGATAGTGATAAATTATCACGTTTGAAAATTAATATCTAATATTTATGTAAAATTTCGGATGTAAATTTTCATTATATGCAAACTTCATTTCCATATTTACCAAGTCGCCTGCGTGAAAAAATAACCCAACTAAAAACGGGGCTAAAATTCATATTCAATGAAATAATCCCGCACTGGCATATAATCCTATCCATAAAAAGCGCTCATAATATATATATTTACAAAAAATACGCAAACATTTATATTGGAATGAATCAGAAAACCAACACCGGCTTGGTCAATATAATTTATTACCGTATGAAACTCGGCCTACAAAGAGATTTCGTGAACATTATTAATAAATTTACTTTTATTAAGAGATTATCCCGTCTAAAGCATTAAATACTGCATGTACATTACATTATAGAAATTCCCTGGGGAGAGCGTCCATAAGAAAACAAGTCTCCATAAAATAAAAATCAACGCTAAATAAAAACGCATGAACACATTCAACACTCATGACCATTTGCGTGGATTCATGACGCACCGTGTGCGTCATGTGTGGTGAACGCGTTAAACTTAATAATAGAAACCACTAATAACTTCAAATATATTGCACTTGCTTTTAGAGCTGATGAGTCCTGAACGGCAAAACCGATTTCCAATAAACCTAAGCTAACTTTCCAGACTTTCATTAAAAAACAAAGCGCATTGAAATCTGTTCATCAATTCAGGAGCTACGAAGTCCAAACATACAGGCGGATAGAAATAGGCGACAAATATAGAACAGCCTTGAATATTCAACCGTTTTATGCTATTGAATAAAACGGTTGAATATTGAAGGTTGTTCTACATTATTATGTATTCCTACCTAAGTTTACCTTTGCTCCCATACTGTTGTTATACAAACAAACAAATGCGAATCTAAACGCTCTAACGCCACGGTTCAGAGTAGATTTTTGCTACAACTATGTGAAGCGTTAGATATCATATCATTCGGATAGATTTTTAGAGCAACCCATGGCCTATATACAGTGGAAAGCGCGCGGCACAAATTGGTGCTGAAAGCTATTTCTACTCCGGATATGAATACAATGCTGTTATGGTTTTAGAAATGTAAACAAAGTAGTTTCTGTTTTTTACAAGCTTTATTTAACTTTAGTTTTAGTGTAGAACCAGTTCACATTACTACAATGGGTTGAGATTTGAGGAAGATTCGTATGTACCCGTAAACCCGATGACAATGCATATATTATGGTGTCTGAGAGCCGATTTAATGGTGGTACTAAACACATTCGGCACCTGGTATGTCAAAAAAACATACACTTGAAGGGACGACGTAAGCAAACTTCAGATGCCGTTCCTCAAAAATAAAACGGAGTCTTACGGACATTTTACTGTCTATCTTGTCCGAAAGTCACGGGTCTCTAGCCCGTAATCCTAATGCGTCACAGAGGGTTTTTTATCTCATCCGGTGACTAAAGCTTCCCGAAATTGCTGATTTTTACTGATTTCTAGAAGTTCGTAATTTAATATCACTTGTAACTAGTTCTCGCGCCTGTGATAATATATCAAATACGAGTCCACCTCCTCGTAAACGAGATCACCGCGTAACTTAAGTTTCATTATTACTGACTATTTGATCATCAATGAGATTCAAAATTCGAGCCCCTCATCTGAAATAAGGTTATGTTGTGAAGTCTTGATCTAAAAACTATATTTAACAACAAAACTCGATCTTTTTTCAGTGAAGTCATCCCATACATGAAAAGGTGTCGATTTTTTTACCATGCCATGTGGAGAATATAGTCCAGTTCATTAATAGATCCTAGTAACTACACGGCTACAATTTGTCAAATGTAACAGTATGTAAGCATGCATGCGTTGAGTGTAAGCGGTATTTCGGTACGAAAATAGATGCATTAAAAATAATGAGTGAATCCCTGACGAATAGTTCGAAGAAACTTACAACAGTAAGTATTCAAGATGGCAAATTTAATGATTCCCTGGTTTAACATCAGTCCGAGTAGAAGTAGTACTAGTACAGTCAGCATCAAATAGATAGGAGCAGCCAAAGTGGCCAAATATATCGCAACACATTATTACTATAGGAATAAGAATGTGATGCGATATATTTGGCCATTCTGACTGCTCCTATCTATTTCATCCTACGACTGTAGGATGACAAAACTCGGATCTAGTGCGTAATCTACCACACAAATAGTACTTAGTATAGTGCTACTTCGGACCGATATTTCTCGGATTCGGATTGGACGCAGTGCGCAAACGCTCTTAATGATCGTGCGCATCATTACATACCTATACCACACGGCTGTACACGTTTATCGATGTAAATAATGGTTGATTGCGTCCTCATAGTCAATGTCACTGATGCACCAGAGTGATATAAACATTCAGGATTGGATAATGCGTCGGATCAATCGCGCCAGTCAAAGTTGACAGATAACCCTGAAGCGAGCGATTTTCCAATTGAAGTCACATCAGCGCAATATAATAAATACAAAGTGCAATAGAAATGTGTGTGATATGATTGTTTATTCTGATGCATTTTTAAAATAACGCTTTATGTCTAGACAAGTTTAACAAGACTTAGACAAGAAGAA
The DNA here is from genome assembly GCA_963241965.1 of Tortrix viridana. Lineage (NCBI taxonomy): Eukaryota > Metazoa > Arthropoda > Insecta > Lepidoptera > Tortricidae > Tortrix > Tortrix viridana. The sequence goes on along the minus strand of OY725171.1, from coordinate 3,437,070 downwards.
CAATGTCTAGACTAGGAAAACGTAACACTAAAACACTGTACAAGCGTCTAACTCTACAACGAATAAACTAGATGGCGCTCCGCCCTACACGATACCTGAGTGGTATCGCTTCTCATTGTGCGTGACGCGCCGGTGCGTCCGGCGGTTCCTCGTGTGGAGTCGGCCGCTTCCGCCGTCCCCGCGCGGCCCGCGGGGCGGTTGGCTGCCTGCTGCACAAGTAAGTTGGGTAGGGGGTTAGTGGAAAAGGAAGGAGGGAGCACAGCTAGCATGACGAAGGTTATTTCAATACAGTGTAGTTAAAAAGTATGTATAGTTTTTTTTAACACAGTTCAGTTTTGTGGTACACATTTTTACAAGATGAAATGTTATGTTCAGTGATTAACACACAGAAACACTCCCCGTGTTAGTGCACGGGAGTTCGCGCCCGCGGTAACACTCTCCTCATGAACGACTCCTAAGGTCGACCTTACACAGTCTGAATCAGAATCTGAATTCATTATTTGAATTCATAGTCTGAATTCCGGTGCCTTGCCTCACTCATGTCTTAAACATTCCGAATAATCATTTGTCTCACGAACGTCAGTAGGTATACTTACTATTGCAATGTCAACTGAATTCATAATCCGATTCCAGAGTATGTGTGCTCGTCGATGGATAATGTATGGAAAGAGGTGCGTTCGGAATTAATAATCTGAATTTTTATATTCTGAATTCATAACGGATATCAGTATGATTATGACAGATCAATCTGAGAAATTCATAATCTATTTCAGAATGTGTGTGGATAATAGTTAAATTGTATGCTATTCCGTGCTTTTTGAATTAATAATAAGAATTCAGATTCTGTTCAGACTGTGTAAGGCCGGCCTAATGAGTCCGAAACAAGTCAGGTCGTTACCTAACTAATATGTGAGTAAACCGTTTCAGTGTTCATTAGATTCTAATAACAACTTAATTTGATCCTAAACTATGCTATGCTACAGGATTTAGTATAATTTATAGCTTTTAAATTCTCGTTCTCTATGGATCGCCAATTTAATCATAGTTATATATATATATATATATATATATATATATATATATATATATATATATATATATATATATATTTGCAATTAAAACGTCGTCAAACTAGCTGATTTATATTTAAGTAAATTACCTTAAGACGATAACAGTTACCTACTTACTTTTATTTACAATCTTTAACAAATCAAGTAGAAATATTCTTGCATTTTTACTCACTAATGTCCGATGTCCGGTCTCTAGATTCAAATCCGCGGATAGATAAGGATAACTCGAGTTAAAATTTGCCACATACAGCATGTGTCAAACTTTTATTTGAAGTAATCTTATCTAGCGGTTTAAATATAGGGGCCGGACATAAGTCTAGTACCGCCATCTAGCTTAGATTAGATTAACTTCAAACTACAACATTACCGGTGGTCAAATGTCATCGTCATCGCACACGCAACGCATTGCCAATGTCAGTAAAAGGGATAAATAACTAAAAAATAGCCAAAAGTGTGTGTCAAACCATTCAGCGCCCAGGCTCGCCATTAGTGCGGGCTAATGACGCACCGTGTGCGTCGTAGGCGGTGAACATGTCGACCAATTCTATTATGAGCCGATACAATTTTTGTAAACACGCCGCTTGATAAAAGTGTATGTACAATAGGAGTTTGCCTAAGTGTATAAGCACAGAGTGAGTGTGTGCGTGTATAATCATGCGGTCCAAAGCTATTGGGTTAATTGGCGTCACTTGACGTAAACCTAAAATATATACCACAGAAGCAAATTATCTGGCCAAACAAAAGCAAACTTTACGGCAATTGGCGTTTACGGTGTTCTGATTACTGTTGCCACGCAATTCGTATTGCAGCAATAACGAAAACAGCGCAAGCTTCAGTTGTTGTAAGGTGCCGTTTTATCTGAACGTCGAGACTTTAAATAGAAGATAACGCCGCTTGTAGTTTCTTGAATAAATGTGTAATGTAAGTGAAGAATGTTGAAATTGAAATTACAGTATTAGAAGTTTGAGTTACCAACTATAGTGACGCGCTAACCTGCCACCGTTTCACAAACGCTTCCATAAAGACGTAAATAAATATTTCACGCTCTAATCTTAATCAATAGTAGGCAGTAGGTCAACTTATGACTGTCGGCGACGATCGTCGACGATGCATGTGTCTCGTTGTAATAACCTCACAGGCTAATCATGGTACAATTTTGCGTAAAGGTCTACACTTACAAGTTACTTTTTGTGGAGCATCATATTGCAACATGCTTTGGAATAAAAAAGAAACCAAAAGTCAAATGAGAAGCAAAATATTTTTTTTAATGTATTGGCATATTTTCCATCATATTTGTCATTTTGTTTTTATTTTATTTTATTCCGAATCATGTTACAAAACGTCACACGAGCAAAGCGTTTGAAAATTTTGCATTAAGCCCCTGTAAATGTGTAAACGGTAAAGACCCATCCGAAATTCCAAACAGAAACGCTTGCTTCCTAGTTCCAGCACAATCCAACTCAAGTTATCTTGTTTTCTGTGTATTCAACCAACTAGGTAAACTTCGTCATGCCATCCTGTAAACTACGTTTCATATTCAAATAACTACGCTGCGGATCCACAAATTTGATTGCGTTAGTTAAGGTCTAGTTGCTTATACTCGTGTTCCGACTTCACTGGTGTTGCGTTCGTTAGTATCATTATATTTATGGTTTCGTTCGGTTTGAGAATACAACAGAACTGTTTAATGTGTATATGTTTGTGTCACCTTCCGTGTTTTCAACAAACGGTCCCAACGGAAAAACAGCGTTGCCTTCACAGCCAGCACGAGCTGTTGGGATCGTTTCGCAACAATAATCAAATAATTTTATTATTAAGGTGTAAAAAAAACGTATTAAATAAAAAACAGATCGTAGGGTAACTGAACGGTGTACGTGGGAAAACTTGAAAACGTTTATTAATAAATGCCTTTCTTTATTTCTAATACACGTTGCATTTCTTAAATATTTATTCATCCCTAAAACAAGGTATGAATTACCGCCTATACAAAATGTGAAAATGGCTTTTTCCGGTTTTGAAACCAACAATTTATAGGATGCAAATTACATTTTATATCTATTTTCCTTGGAAACCACAAATCGGAAGTCCAAAACCCGTAACACGCATTTAATGCACTACGGGGTGTCAAAATTCCACAAAAATGACGATCATATATATACGCTAAATTAAAACAATGTTCTCAGCAACGGTATACCTGTATCTGTGGATTAAAGAACTTATTTAATGCAGTAAAAGCTAAGTTATTGAGTGCCGGCCGACGCCTCTATGGGGCTATGAAGTATACAAATCAAGAAGTCTGGTATAGTACGCGTCAACTTCATAGGTATCCAAACGCATCCGTGCGTTGAATTGGAATATTATAATGACGCATTTTATTGGCTTGAAATGACAGATTTCTAGGAAGGTGTATTTTAATAGTATTTACTGCCGTCGTTCAAAATAAAAATACAGTATTAGATTATTTCCACATGATGCTAGGATTTTTAAAACGGGAGTTCATCAATGTTGAAAATTTTTAACTAATGTTTAATCAAATCAAAGTACGGTTACTCATAATCAAACCGATCGTTATAAAGAACTACCTTAAAATTAAACATTAGAACATTACATTAAACAATCTAGCATGGCCATAAGGAAAACGTACCTACTAAAAACTTAAAATAAATCGGGCAATAATTCAAAAACCACAAGACATTGTATGATGTTCATATTAAAAATGTTCCCCTCTACCATCCCATACAGTCCTTGCACTCTACAACCAAACGCTGTATCAGTTTAATTAAAGTTAATTATGAGCAAACAAGTGTTGGACACTACACACACGGAGAAAAAAATATTTTACAATATTACCAGATTGTATGGTAGTTATGATTCTGGTGTAGGAAAACAGATTTCAGCTATGGTTAACAGATTTTTTTTATGACATGTTATATTTTTGTTAATACTAGAATATTCTAGTTAAAATATTCTAGTACACGAAAACTTTGATATCGTTGTGGTTACTATTAGATATAGTTACAGAGTAAAATATGCATTTAGCATACAACAGGTTTTGTATATACTACACAAAATTTGTTTCCTACGATAGGTACTAGGTAAATGGTAATAGGTACTAAAAATTATGTTGTACAGAAGTAGAATTTTCTATTAATGTGTAAAAAAATATATAATTGTCACATATAATACAATAAAATCAAGTAGAATTTACAATATTCAGTTAAAGGAAACTAGATTTTTTTCTCCGTGCAAGCCACTCTGTACTATGTGGCCTAATATTTAGAAAATCTCTGCACCAATCGCATCGAACCCCACCCTTATTTAGTACAGTTAAAATTCGCTGTTACACCAAAGACAATAAGACCGGAACGTTTATACGGCCAGGTATCAAGTGCGTTGACCCCAGTGATAAGCCGAGGTGCTATCAGCTGCCCTAAAACCCTTTCGGAACATTAGCATCTGTTGATAATGACATCAGAGTAACATACGCGATTGGTGATATCTACCGAAACGAACAAGCCCCCGCTGTCTTTGATTAAATATTATTCGGCCGAATTTTATGTTAATTTCACGTAAATTGTAACATTTATTTATTTATTACTATAGGAATAAGAATGTGTTGCGATATATTTGGCCATTTTGACTGCTCCTGTCTATTTGATGCTGACTGTACCTGGATATTTCATTTTTTCGTTTCTGTTTGGGCCACCACGTGTACCACAATCGTATTATTTTCTCTTTTGTTACTAGGTTTTTCAAGAATGTAGACATTTTGAGACGGTCAACTTTTCGGGTCTGTAAATTTGACGAACGAAGTACAATATTAAGACCTTAGACCAAGATCTATTTAATATCACGAAAAGTACCTTAAAAGTGGAGTTCTTAATATCATAGATGGCCAGAGTTGTAAATTCGTTTGTTTAACCTTTCAATAACGTTTACACGGTATTTCACTGCCTTGGTAGAACATATAATTTCTTTACTTCGCAAGTTAAACCACATCATTAACCATTACAACTAACCTCACCACTTAACACTTTCAGCGCCCACTAACTTTTTATATAAATCTTGACGCACCGTGTGCGTCACGAGCCCTCGATGGGCAATGAGTAAAATAATATGGTTTTTGGTTGACCGCATCTTCCAAATTCAGAAACATATACACGAGTTGATACCACAGCAATATATCTATCCAATTTAACAGAGACGGTTGCCATCTCGGCCAGTAGCCGCCAGTTAGTATTTAATAGTCCAATCTTCCAGTCGAACAACCCACTGCATTCTATGCTACGTCCGGTCGCGATACTTTTCTCTAGGGAGCATAAAACTAAGATAGAACTGAGATAATCTCTCAAGTTTGCCGTCGGAATCTCGTACATGACTTGAGTTTGCGTCTGCGTTTGACTGCAGTTTCAACGAGTTTAAGGCCCGCATTACAAAACTCATCTCAACTGTGATGTTCGTCTCAAGACACGTCAATGTAAACATCAACCCATAGAAAACTGTAATTTTTGACGCATCTTGTAACGGGCAACTCAGCCAAGAATACGGCCCTAAGAGCTGTCTAGATTGCTCGAGACTGCATCGAATAACTTGAAATAACTTTTCAGACAAATCCAATAATATCTTTTTCACCCTTTTGCTGTAGCGTGACAACTAACGATGTCGATTCTCCAGTCGCATTGTAATTTCCAGTTTTTAACATTTTAGATGGTAGAATAATAGTCAGCGGTTATTTTATCACGCCAACAAACTACTTACTGTGTCAGTTTGGCGAGGAAAAAACTTTATGCAAAATGTTGTTGTACAAAAATTTTAAAATAAATAAAATCAAAACAAAAATAGGCTAGTGTCTTGAAAAAATATACTTAAACCGTCCTTTACATTATCAAAAAATAATTCACACATTTTTTTGTCAATTAAACAAAAAATTACGAAGATATAGTGCGTTGAAGTTCCGCGTGACGTCACGCCGTGGCACACTTTTTACATTGTGACGTCACGAGCCCCCACTCCCGCACTTTGATGCGCGTTATCTTTGTCAATTTTGATTGATTTGATTTGATACAGGAAAAATACGTGTTCAATATTTTTTGATAATCTAACTGACATGACGGACTAAGTAGAATTTTTTTTTACCCATGGGTCATCCCTATTGTAATAAAGCCCTCCGCTTGCCGTTATGAAATTGTTATATTTACTCCATTATAAACGCGAATCTATTAGTATTTATTTAAAAAATAACTCTTTAACGAGCTTTAACTTTTAAAATGCATAAAAACGCTCACCAATTACTTAAAGTCCTGTTAAGAAACTGTAATACGGAAATAAATATCAAAGTTGCAAGTTTACCTCTGTTAGGATTTAACGAGCAAAGTTAGTATCAGTTAAGAAATGGTAATAACGTAAGTAAAGAACATCGCGCTAGGAAAAACTTAAAGAAGCATTTATAGGGACCAATGGACTGATGTACCTATTTAATTCTTGTTCAAATGGAAATACATTGGACACTTGATTACATTGAAGTCACACGGGCAACATTTCACAGCAATTTATAGCCGATCTCGTATCATGTACTCAAATAGCAACTTTAGATAGCTTTCCAGTTTCTAGCCAAGCCCTCATTCAATCGTATAACGGTCTAATCAAGGGCACAAAAGACTACATAGGCTAAAATTTTAGAATTGACGACCACGGTGCGTCAAGAAACTGATTGGATAAATGTCGATTATATATAAACTAATTTTTAATTTAATAAATACTATAAATTTTTAAGTTTAATTAGATAACATAGACTTAAGACAATGTAACTAATGCTATTTATGGACCTTGGTCTGAAATAACATTATTTGTATTCGTATTTGTTGTATTAATTTTAAACTAACCCTACAAGTAAAATTACGATACCCACGTGTAAAAAATTACACCTTTTAACATTTCATACATTATAGATTTATTAATTTAAAGTAAATTGATTGAGGTAACCAAATTTTATTTGAAGTTAAAGTAATAAAGTGATTTTAAAACTTTACCATTTAAAAACGGGTGTTTTATATTCGTTTATAACTACGTTTAGCGTTCAAAATATTTTTTTTAGCTAATGTATCTATATGGATTGATGACGCACCGTGTGCGTCATGGGCGGTAAACGCGATAGCTATTACAAAAACAACCCGCTGTACCAAAACAACCCAAATAACCGTTAATAGGACGGCACACTACTAATAATGTACACGTTACCGTAATTGGTCTATAAACGGCGATGCGTCAAATGCAAAAACGGGGAGTTCACGCTCCGATAGTCTGAAAATCGTAGTTATTGCTCAAGTGCCAGGAGCTTTTATTTCTTTACTAGTTGGAGCCGAAACAATCCTTCTCCTTACTAATATAATAACTGTTTGTTAGTTCGTTACGTGTTCACGATTCATGCCTCAACCGACCGACGTGAAAAGTACAGAGATACCAACCCGGAGACGGATGTGAAAACTTTTTATACCGGAAGAAGACATTTCCCGATTATTTATTTTTAATAAAGAACAATAACGGACTAGGTTCAATATTCTGAGAAACTGTAATTGGTAATATTTACACATTTATAATATAAGTTGCAATTAAAAATATTACGCCACGTTAGTAGGTACGGTACGAGTAACTCTCATAAGTGAAAAGGAACGGCGCACCAAACGTCACGCGCACCATCCTACAGCGTATTTTGATCATCGGTGTAACGTTCCAGAGGATTGTGAGGTGACGGCTTTCCATACAAATGGCGATAACGTTTTCCACCCCCTAAATGTTAACCGAATATCATTAATAAATTTCGATTTATTCCCGTTGTATTGTTTTCATAAAAAAGTTAAGAAATTTCAGCCATAATCTCTTTATAACTAATCAATATTTTAAAAAACGAAACGTATGGACATAGTTTTTATTCCGACTGACCACATATCAAAAATTGGTCGAATTCGGTTAACGTTTAGGGGATGGAAAACGTTATCGCCGTTTGTATGAAAAGGTTAGATTTTGCAGCTGGTTCACAGTCCTCTTAAAAGCTAGCTCATCCTTTTGACGACCTAAGATTCCGTATACGTACTTTAGTCCCGACAAAATACGAGAACGTTGGATTATCTGTGCAAGATAACCTGAGTATAAAGGCGAGCTATCCCATTGAGAGACTATGATTTCTGTATTGATTAGTAATCGTACTGGCCGTATCTCTGGTCTGACCTCTGCGTCGGTGGACATCGGTATAAATGGCCACATGGCCTTCGATATTCAACCTATCTTCACGCGGTTAGCCTAGTTGTTAGAGACCAACGAAGCTAGCGGTCCCGGGTTCGATTCCCGGTATGGGCAAATATTTTCATGGTGAGCGCGAGTATTTGTGGCTCACGTGTATTTTGCAATTTCTATTTCAAATACTTCGTAATGGGTATTACCCAGCTGATGGAGATAGTCTCTCAATAATGACCCTCACTAAAAAATATTTGTATTTCAAATACATGCTCTTAATTTCTGTAGTTTGTACTTTAAATAATTCTCATGAAAATATTTTGCATTTTATATTTGACAATACTTTTAACAATGTATTTGTTCCCGAGTCATGAATGCTTTCTATATGTATTCCTCTATATAAGTATGTATATCGTTGCCTGGTACCCATAGTACAAGTCTAGAGCTGTGTGAGACCCTGATATTTATTTATTTAATTTGTATTTGTAGCAGATATATTGCCCTGGGTGCTATACAAATCAAATGAAGATGTTTCCTGGAAATGGTCACTGCGTCGAAGTCAAACAGAAGATTATCTTATTGACTATCTTGACCAAATCAAAGCTTGAATACGACAGCGCATGATTAACCTGTGGTGTTGTTCTAATACGGCAATCAGAGCGGTGTTGGTAGAGTCAGCAGCATGTGACTGTTGATTTAAGGGATTATAGCTTGGTAGATCTGTTAAACCAAACAGGGACACCTCTTACGAAACATCAGTAGTATACATATCTATAAATAAGCGGGGAACAAGCAATACCATCAAAAATATTGCATGGAAACATAAATCCGACATTAACGTAAAGTGTTGAGATCTAATGCAGAGCACCGACTGCGGTGACTCGCTTATTAATGTTGACTCTCAATTTAACAAAACGCTTCAAAATATTTTTGTTATTAATAAGACGCTTGGAATACGCTTTGAAAGACACCAAAACAGCCTGAAGAAAAACCACAATTGTTATTTTTAGGGTTCCGTACCAATATGGTAAAAAGGAACCCTTATGGTGAGACTTCCTTGTCTGTGTGTCTGTATGTATGCCACAGCAATTTTTCTCAGCAACTACACAAGCTATCAACTTGACATTTGGCATAGTTGTATAACTTGCTTGCCCGCATCTGGTTTAAGTAAAAAAATATGAAATTAATTTTATAAATAATTGAAAAGGGGTCTAGAATGGGGGGTTGAAAAATGAAAGTGATTTGATTATAGCAAATTGGGTATCATATGAAAGGGCTAAATCTACACATTTCAAAACCATTTTTTTTAATTTTCCGTGACGTACTTTTTGATTTATAACCAAAACTGTTAAATAAAATGACCGTTCCCCCCCTTTTCTCCGAAGTTTATGAACCGAAAAATCTGAAAAATTCTTAACTTACAGATAATTACTTATATTTTACGGGAGAAATAAAACGAAGTGGTCAAAGCTTATAGTTTTCGAGAAATTGACAAAAATCTTTTAAGATCTGTACTATAATTTAGACAAATCAAAATTGACCTTATTGCATACGAATTAAAGTACATAAAAAGGTATATTTTTTAAGTACGGACTTAAATACGGAACCCTCGGTGCGCGAGTCCGACTCGCACTTGACCGGTTTTTTATTTTAGACAGGCAGTTGAACACGATATTAATTATTATACAGTTTATGTTACAAGGTTTCTTACGTTTCATTTATAAGAGCACTATTTAGGACACGGCAAGGGTATACAGTTCTAGTATATACTCTTGATCACTAAAAATTATATTTATCCACAACAAAGAAATTCAGGCTCATAGCTTTATCCACAACGTAGTAAGAGGCGGGTCAAAAGTGCACTAAGTGGCTTCGAGGAAAGGATATGGTACGGCTGTTTTATAAATTTGCTCGACTTGGCGGGGTCTCAGCCTTTCCCCCATATAATAAAAACCGGGCAAGTGCTAGTCAGACTCGCGCACTGAGTGTTCCGTACACATTTGGCTGGTTTGTAGTATTTTGTTGTTATTCTATTGGGTTTGTTCTATAATCATACCAAATTTGACGCTTGTATGGTTTATCGTTTTACGATACAACAAAAATGAAAACACGTTGAAAAAAAAAAACGTTTCTTGTATGGGGACCCACTTTATTATTTAATTTTTTGTTTATTTGTTAGTAAATCTGTCGTAATAACACAACACACAAAAAGAAATCAACCCGCTATCTATTACGATTCAAAAGATGCAGCTCTTTATAGTTAGGACAGACAGACAGACAGACAGACGGACGGACGGACAGCGTAGGCATATTAATAGGGTCCCGTTGTGCGCCCTTCGGATATGGAACCCTAAAAATAGGCTCTTGGACAACGGCGCAGGCGCTTTGACGCGCGCCATATTAATTGTGTCGACGATTATATGCAATCTCTTAACAGCTGGCTTTTTATGGTCGTGTTTATCATGTGGGTAAACATGGATAATACATCTGTCACTCTCTGACCTGTATGTAAGTGCGAGAGTGACGGATGCTTTATCCACACTTATTATATCCACCGCGATCAAGGCACCCATAATACGGGTGCAGTAAAACCGGAGTAATAGTACTCGGTTGTCTATCGCTGTCACACTCTCTCTGGCATATGTCGGTATATTTTTCTATGCCAGAGTGTGACGGCGATAGACAGCCGCGTACTAGTAGGGGAAGGTTGCGATCATTGCACCACATAACTATATGGCCTTATATCTCTTTAAGTTTCAGTAATAGAATGAAACAAGTTTATTATTATTAACTCTTATGAACCTTATTATTCATAACCTTACACAAGTCAATCAAAGTAACAGTCTTCGAAATAAATTGCGAAAAGGATTTCTTCAGCAGTTGTCTTCGTTGGACCATGGTCACCTTGATTGAACCACCGAGTTGCCATCAATGTACTTTGAAAATGTATACCAGTGGTTAAATCAAGGTGACCTATCGATTCAACATTAAAACAATATTTATATGCTCTATATATCAGGGACAATTGAACATTACTGTATATTTATGTTTGTCATTTGTTTTTATTTTTGTTTTATGTACCATAAAAAAATTATATACCTACATACATACATATAACATATACCTACCTCAATACCTATTTCCTAGAGTACTTACTAATCAAATGTTTTTAAACCCAATAAAAAGTTTCCATGATTGGACCGGTCGGATGATAGCACATCTATGTGGACAAATGATGGCAACCAGGAATTAAGTGACTAAAATAATAAGTGAAAAAACAAACCAGATAGCCAAAACCTACTTTTATAAATATTATCACAAATAAACTTCTTACTATTATATATTACTACATTATAACAATTGGTTATATAGTATAATTTAAATCAGTTTTTCCGTCGCGTGATTTTTATATCACCGCCGCCATAAACAGACATGCGCAGGTCACTCGTTGCCGAGAAGCGCCGCGCGACTGATGTTGCGGTTGTGGTGGGGCTTTTGGGTGGCCCAAGGTCACTTTGTGCGCCATGTATTTTTTGAAATATTCAGTTGGTCCAATCAAAGCGCTGGTCCAATGATCGCAACCTTCCCCTAATACTCTTACTGTAGGTACTAGTCTACTAACGGGAGAAAATTGGATCTGCGATGAATGTCTGCTTGAATTTCTGGTGATCGAGCTCTACGCCGTAACACGCTGATCTAATTGGAAATGCACGTCCTAAAATGTCATTACGCTCGGTCGGACGCGACAGCTTCAGCTCGCCGATTAATAATCATAGGTACGTGTGCTAACTGAATTCTAAAGTGATGTAGCAAAATATTTCAGGACAATAAATTATATCGATATTACTGTCAACATATTAGATAATATTCAATGATAAAGAAATATCCTTTATTCTCACTTCATTTTTAAAATAAACAATCAACTTGTATTATTTTTTTATTTTGAAATAGATGGCAGAATATTCACTAATCACTAAAATTTAATATAATATTCATATTACCTACTTCATGTTCTTATTCTAGCATTTGAATGGCACCGACAGTGAATTCTTAGTCAAGTCTTATTTTAATTAAAATGACATCCGTATACTTCTATTACTTCTTTATAGTAATTGAAGATTTTCAATGAGCACATGTATAAATATAATATCGACATCTTATTTATCGATATCAAATCCCTAGAACATGCCCCGAGTTAGCGTTAGCACACGTATGTACGTAAATAAGTCGTCGAATTGAGAAACATCAGACAGTTGCTTAGGATATTGAATTTAATGTCACCTTTAGAAACAAGGGGAAAGTTGGCAATTTCACAAAACAATAATTTTTTTATAACACGATGTGTTAAGATATGTATATGAATGTAGATCATAAAGCATATTATAATTATAAAATGCTGTTTTAATAAATAAAAATCATAAGTATTGTTTATTGTTTTCATGCCTCATAAAACACATTACAATAAAATATTTATTACTCTATCATCATCCAAATTGCACTTAAATAATAAACCTAACTATTTATCTTTTTTTTTCTAATCACTACATAAATAAATAGTATAAAACAAAGTCGCTTCCCGCCGTCTGTCCCTCTGTATGTAGGAACGCTTAGATCTTTCAAACTACGCAACGGATTTTAATGCGGTTTTCACCATAAATTAGATAATTCTTACGGGACGTTTATGTATATAATAGTACCCGGAGCGAAGCGAGGGCGGGTCGCTAGTAATATTATAAATAGCCCGGACAGGGCCAGCGGTACTTTTATCACGAAAAATAGGAGAATTCCCAAGGGCGATATACGACTTCTTCGCGGAATCACGGGCAAAATCTAGTAATTAAATTAAAGTATTACGATTATTATAACGATTATTATAACGCATGGCAGAGTTAAGTAAGTCTAAGTTGAGAGAACTGTACTCATGCTAGCACAGTACCAGGCTTTGTAACCAGTGGTCGGAATATGTAGTGCTGCACTAAACTTGACGCACCAAACTATCAGAATCATACACTTCTTGTATTACAAAACACATCTTCAGCTAAGACAGCAAACGGCGCTAGTTAAATTTCACTATAATAAAAAAGGCATAGCATCTCACGCGAGCGAGATAACGATATAATTGCCGGGGCATCACCAACCGCATATAACCAACGCGGCGTGGTTTGTTACATTATTTGTGCTCCTAAATACGTATTATTTATTTACCCAAAATATTTATTTCGTTAACGCTAATTTAATATTCGCATTTTATCCCCATTTTATTATTTTCTAGTAGCATACACACACACGCACACACACGCACACACACACAACCATAATCTGTAATTGTAATTTAGAGTTAAGATGTGTTGATTGATTGTTTCTTTTTAAGGTCATGATAAAATTCTGTAGGGTATAAATCAACTGTGTCGTATATTATAATCTGGGTCCTGTGACACAGGGCATCCTAGCTCAGGACCCAGCCAGTATCTGATATTTTGTAAATATTTATAGAAATGAACTTTTTCATTTTCTTATTTCCTGATACGGATTTCTCCTAATAGAAGATTTTCCCATTTCTAATTAGGTTAAAATAGGTAAGTAGGTATAAGTTATGTTAGTTACGCATTACTTGGATGGGTGATATTTTTATGCAGCAGGCCCGAATGGCCTAACCACCCAGAAATAGGAGCCCCGTCGCACTGTCAAATTGATGTCTGGACTGGGAAAAAATGCGACGGGAAAACACGACTGTGAAAACAAAATTCGGGATAAAACCAAATGAAAATTCTGATTACGTATATAAGAAATTACGACATTGGGAAATTGATCTAACAAATCGATAGGCGATGCAATTAATACGTTCGCATTGTAATGCATAATTAATTCCTTCACGCCATGACTGTTGATCATCTATAAATATAACGGTCACAAAGATGCACTAAGTAAGAAAGCCAAGGATACTGCATAATCCGATAATTTACTGTATGTCTTTTAGAAAACGCCGAAGATATTTTATTCCGAAAAAGGTATTTTCGAACACCGGATACATGACCTTTTTACTGAAAATCAGTTCTAGTTCTAGTAGACTTGCTACGAGCTGTATATCAATCTTAGAATAAAATAAATGAATTTTTACGTCGACGACTTAACCAGACCGACAAACAATCAAGAATGAAAAGGCCAAGTTGTCTTTGTTTACAAACAAAATGAATCGCTATAAAAGCCGACGCGATCCCCTTTATTCCAAGATATTCCTGTATTTTACACGAAGTCTTTGCAAATATAAATTGGTTTCGCGCTCGCCACGTCTAGTTCTAAGTGTTTATCCTAGTTTATCCATTGTCATAAATGTATTTTATTATTGACTTCATATTTCGCTAGATAGTCAAGAGTTTCCCTTAAGAAATCGCCGTGTTGTCATACGGTCACGGCGTTTTATTTTTAGAGGTCTCTTGAAAATCTACGCGGGCAAAGTCGCGCATATTTTCGGTTTTCTTGATTATTAGAATAAAATTGATTGTTCGAAATTCTTAAATAAAATATAATGTAACCTGTGCATCAGGTATATTTAAATCTGTTTACCGAGGGTGCTTCCCGAATAATTTTGAACTTAAACTTATTTTTATTATATTGCTTAAATACACAAATAAAGAGAAAATATTTCAGGTTTAATTACACCAGATGCACAAGGTAATCGATTACAAGTATGAATTTCACTCAATTTCATTTATTTTTTTACTGACGTTGATTGCAGACATTGATTGCCTTGCTTGACGAAGATTAATTTAATTTAATTTTGCCTTTAACCCATTAAACCATTAATTAGAGGACACAGTATAGAAAAACGATTTTATTTTGTTCTCGAAAATTAAACAAAGAATTTTGATGGCGCTCGAGCATTTTTTTACTTTTCTAAACTCGTAAAATATGTTTCTTTTATTAGAATGCACCGTTCTTTATTTTCAGTTCTTGCGCGGTGTTCTTGGCGCAGCGTCAACCTCGGTCGCTGCGGACCCGCCAGTGTAAACATACGCATAAATGTTGAAATCATACGCATACAGCACGATGTTGAACGATAGCTTGATTACGGTCACGCATAGCACGAGATAATTTCTTGTAACACGTGAATAAAAAGTAAACTTATTTTGTAAACAGATAAAGCGGGTCCAATTCGATATTGCGAATCCCAAAATTACGATGTAGAAAATAGTACATTTTGAGTGCGGAAAGTGCGTCGTTTTGCACGAGTCCCTAGGTGTCCTGGCCCGAGCTTAAGCGAGGGACAAGACTCGAGACGAGTGAACATGACAGTTTCGCAGGGGTATCAAATCAAACTACGTTTTTAATAAATTTGCGAAAAAATATCAAAGAAACACAAACTTGTTCACTTTCTTCAGAACTTCAGAGGCTTTGAATAATGATAAAATTTGTAACGATTTATCGATTTATGCAAAATTACATACTCGTATATTGGTTTCCTTAGTAAGTATTGTATCATAAAGTATTCTTCGAAGATTACCTAAAAAATATTTTTTTTAATACCGCGTCTAACGCAGCATTCATAGATCCGTTGTACCAGTAAATATTATTATAATAGCAAATACAATATTTCGTACAGTTCGTTTTCAAATAACGATCGTTTTTCGTTACGAATATCAATTAAGAATATGAAGAAAGATTACCTCATTTATAACGTTCTCGACTTTAATACCTTTTAAAGCTACGACGCCAACGTTAACTAGAGACGCGCTCACTCAGGCGTTAATTAACTGATGAAATCCGTGTCCAATAAGGTTGCAGGGAAATTCAATTCAGTGTTGGCTGGCTAGCAGCTCCCAGGGCCCAGTCACCCGTTAAAAGGCCGTGCAAGCCCATCGGTCGAAAGTGGCGGCACTGATAATCTGTTACGAAGCGAGGGCGCAAAATGGCTTTTTTACCAATCAACTTTACTATTTACTTATACAGAATAATAAACACTCGTGTTACCACTTCTCTCTACTTTCTTACTATATTATACACGGTATCACAATGCCACTCATTGTGTTATACGGTTCTGTAATGGGCGTTGCCATAGTAATAATAGTTCTTTTATAACCATTATTGCATTGTTATTACCATGGTTACGCTCACTCACTACATCCCGATTTTTATACTTCATTGTCAGAAATGTTTTTAAAATAAGTAATTGAATGCTTATACGTGGATATCGATATTTTCAGTTGAGAAAAAATAAATACATTCGTGTTTAACGGCTCACTCGGAAATACTTTGGTCGGTTGTTTGGAAATTTAATTTTCTCTTCGTTAATTGATTTGTATATTGATTGAACAGAAGGAGAACCGGGGATGTAGTTTCTATTAGCATCAGAAGTTGCTGTAGTGTCATTGATTTCGTCAATATATTTGGTGACACTAATGACGGCGGTTTAAACCTATTAAAATTCACCCATTTCGCATTCATTATTTACCGAGAAGACATCACGTGTAATTTTTTTACACAGCAGGAAAGTCAAAAAGTAACGAAATTACTCAATAATTTTCTTATATCAAAATAATCCGCTCTGAGCGTGTTTATCCAAATAATAATTATTCATTGTACCAACTTTAAAACAAAGTCCTAAAACTACACGTGATCTTGAATGAGGGCCCAGCCACCGGCCGGGCTTTGAGCGGCAGCAGCGCCGGGCGAATTCTCTCATCATTGCGCGGTCGAAACGTTCACCGCACAGCGGTTAATTAGCATTACACGCAATGTGTTCGGAAATCGTTAGCCACGCCGCCGGCCGTGCAAAGTCGTGGTGCCAGGCCCTTAGTGTCAAAAGCACTTCGGAAGTTGTAAATAGTATACGTACCTTACTTTTTACAAGTGTAACTTTTTGTGAATAACCGGCTTTACCGTCAATGCCCACGCAGTTTAGTAATATTGTACCAACATAGACCTCGGTCAACAAATTTACCACAACCGCGCCAAAATAATTATGTATGACGATAAAAATTGACATACTTTGACCAGATGAATGGTCTCTACCGTTCATGTTGAAAGAACGTAAGCAATCAACTGATCCGTGATGTTTCTAAGGTGCAATATAATAAATACTCAAGAGCAATTTTTGCACCTTTCGATTTCATATCTGAGCCCGTACAATCGAGGACAGAAAGATGTATACTCTTGGACCTTATTACAGTGGAATAAGGTGAAAAAGTTCTTCCTTCTTTCCACGACTGTAACATTCAACAGGTAAATTGTATAATTATCTGTTTTTAGTGAGTTTACATGCTATTGCTGGAATACAGTGAAATGTGGTTTATGTGCGTGTAGAAAAAAAACAATAAAAATAAAACAGCACTGCACTGCTAAGGTAAAAGGCCGTATTTTACACAAAACTACTGTAATAATTGTAACCTCATTACTGGGTAATAAGGTTGCAATAGCTACAGTAGTTTTGTGTAAAATACTGCCTTTTACCTTAGCAGGGCAGAGCAGTACACTCTATGTACATTACAACCGGCGCTCGCTTCTTCAGGCTTCGTTGAAATGCAATTCCAAAAACACAAGTGTACAAATTCTACTTTTTCTAAGAAAAAACGTAGAACGTTTTCAAACTGTACACTTGACTATAGGATAGGAACTGTATTAAACTCCGATGAAACATTCTGAGCAACTTGAAGCAAACTTGGATGATGTGTGGCCGGTACGTCGACCATTTTTAACATATAATGATGAGTTACATGGCATGCTTAGGTCTCCGAGTGTACTGCCCGGAATAACAAAATAAACAAACGAAAGGGAAGAGAATAAAGAATCTGGCGGTGGCGGCTGGACAGCCAATCATTTTGCAATCAGAGCATGGAGGCGATGCTTGAAAAGTACTGTTTCCTATTTCCTATTTCGTTTTGTACATCACAAATAATTGTTTATGCTCGTTATCGCAATCTCTGTCAGAAACGCAGATAGCCGTTTCTAGACCTTCCACCCAGTGCCTTAGACGCGTATGTGCGTTTTTTACAGTAGGCGAGCTTCGTATAAAACAAAATATGCGACCAAGACCTAGACAAAAAGATGGCAGCGAATGCGTTAATAATATGAAGGATATTTAAAGTTAGAGACGGAACAGGAGGTCCAGCCAAGATGCATTATGCAGTATGCTAACTCATCGGTTTTCAAAATCAAAGAAAATATTCTCAACTCAATCCTATACATTTTCTTTGATTTTGAAAATCGACGAGTTAGCTTGATAATAATCGCGTTCTCGCTACCAGCCATTCCAACGAACAGTTGAACAATATTTTTTTGCGACTAGTCATTATTTTAACAAGCCAACCGAAGCCACGGACGAATACTGAATGGTACAAATAATTATAGTGTTTATTATAAAAAATGTCGGCAAATTTTAACTGACTTCAAATAGTTTGTTACAAACTTTGTGAAGCACCTAACAGCATTTTACAAAGCTTTAATAACTTGCACCATTTTGTCTTTGTTGTGTAAGTTGTGTTCTTCACTAAGTTCGCCACCCCCCTTAGGGCGTTTTCACACCGCGTGCGATTCGGAACAAGAAAATATCAATTTAACAGTTCAACAGTGTTTTATTAAGTTTATCGAAAGTGAAAAAAAATACATTCCTGCTCTCCTTAGCAAACTGGACTGTAAAGTGGACAAGGTATACAATGTTGTACGGCTTTAGAGTTCAACCGCTTATATACTATTGCCACGTGGGTGGATATGGATACATTTCTGGTTCAAATCGAACGCGTTGCCAAAAAACATAACAGTTAACACGGCTAATGTTACTAGTAACTCAAATTAAAACATATTAGCACATTGTCAGTCAGTAGTCACAAAAGATAGAATAAATAAACAAAGGATACTCTTAGTTAAAGGAGGGCACCATAACCCTGCATCGCATATCCGAGCACTACAGTCAGTCAATAATGTATCGCAAAGATTTCATTAGGTGTAAAAAAATTCGCTGTTGCGCGTAGCTATTAGCTTTAAAACATTTTGAAGTCAGTTAACACATTCACCGCCCACGACGCACACGGTGCGTCAAGCATAGAAACTTTACAACGGACGCCGAACGTGTGGCAACTAGTGATGGACATATACTTTAAAATATTTTCGATGTAGATAATTTTCTTATTGGAATAATTCCTAGATGGATAATATTCATTGTCCATTTCTAGTGGACACGCAAGTTCATCGCACCCTTACTAAATTGCAAACATTGGAGAGTCCAGATTCGCCGTGGCCCCGCCGTTTGACCCTACTTGCGGAATCGGGGCGTCATAAGCGACTGTCCAGCCACCAACGCAGCGACAAATTGACATTTGACCCCCAGCGACACTATGCGAGACCTTGACGATTGCGATCGGTCCGCAGGCTTTCAGTGATCGGGTTTACTAGAGAACTATCGATGATAAGTTTTAAACGCAACATTCGGATAATCATGTGAACGAATTTTCGTGCCACGCCTCATACATTACGCTGGCAGTTCAAACTATAGTTAGTTTCTTCGGTAGCCGATCAAAAGATATAAACAGACTAGAAAAAACTGAATCGATAATTATCTTTAACGATCTTGGCTTCCAATACAAATACAAAGTCCGATTCATTACGCTCTATGAGCTATCTCTTCGCCGAGTTCAAGGCTCGCAAGTCACTATGTATACCTACACGTAGGTATACATTTAATTATGTTTTAATTATTATAAAGACGAAGAAGAGAAAATACATTTTTTTTTATGAGTATGTACAAATTTACAAACATTTTTTTTAATTAATAACTAACTATATTTAGATATGAGTTCGAATTTATTGTGTATAGATAGTAATTCTTAGTAAACCCAAACAGAAAACATGCGAGAGCCCACGAACCTTTACATTAGTTAGCATTAGCAGTTAGTCATGATAAAAGCGCGTACGCGCTGCGTCCGACCCGAATCCGAAACACGATTCGTAACCGAAATATTTTGTTGGTATGCGTTTGTGCACAGATACGTCATTATGGGTACCAGAGCACCAGAGGTCTGAGAAGGGAGTTTCCGTACAGATAGTTGTTTGGGAAATATAACCACTCAAACTAGATACAGTTGTCCAAGAGCGAGATATCAATACACTTTATACTTTATAAATGTATTTCGATCTTACTCATTTTGTAAGAGGAATTGATCACTCTTTTTATTCTCTTTTTTCTGTAACAGTACAGAAATGTCTATTACGGTAACTAGGGCTCTAGTACACTACGTTTTAGCTTATCTTGTTCTATCGTCCTGAGGCCTATGTCAAAATCTCGCTAGTTCGAAACAGAATCTTATGTCAGTCGACAAAAGTTAAAAGTCATTTTGACAATTGTCCTATATGTAGGGCGTTGGGCCTCAGGAGGCTATAATTAATTCATAATATTAACGTTAAGGTCGTTCCTATTAACCTGACGATTGCGATATAAAAGCAACACAACTTACTTACTTAACAAATAAGATTCTAACTTGAACTTCATACTTTAAACATACATTCATACTTTTAAAAACTGTCGTTTTATTCCTACTTCTCTCTCTCTCTCTCTATTCGTATTCCCTCGTATTCGGATCGGATGCGTTGCGTAAAGGCACTTGTACTCCATTGTTTGAGCACTTACCTTGTGTCTGTTGTTGAGAGTACGGCGCGAGAAGCCTCGTCCGCTTCTTCTCATAGCCCTTTTGTGTGATGTCACCTGGAAAATCGATCACGTATTAACATCGAGGCCGTATCAAGACCTGTTACGTTAGGTCAGTGATTATCGATCTAGTTTAGCACGATATGATTTATAATGTATATGTTAGGGCAGATTTTTGAAACCCCAGATAGGTACACGAAGAAAAAAATATTTTACAATATTACCAGATTGTATAGTACGAGTAGTTATGATTCTGGTGTAGGAAAAAAGATTTCAGCTATGGTTAACAGAATTTTTTTTATAACAACGAGTCATATTTTTGTTAATACTAGAATATTCTAGTTAAAATATTTTAGGACACGAAAACGCTGATATTGTTTTGGTAACCATCTAATAGTTACAGAGTAAAACAACAGGTTTTGTATACCTACTACACAAAATTTGTTTCCCACGATATTAGGTATAAGTGGGTAATAGGAACTAGAAATGATGTTGTAAAGAAGTAGAACTTTCTATTAATGTGTAAAACAATAGTTGTCACATATAATACAATAAAATCAAGTCGAATTTACAATATTATGTTAAAGAAAACTAGATTTTTTTTTCTCCTTGTAATAATATAATAGGTCGGGGCAAAAGTATTTTCGTATTTGGACCGTATAAGTTGTAATCAAACCTCTTCGTCTATACTAAATGTACCTGGCTGGTTTTAATATCATTAAAAGTTAACATTCTGAAATACAATAAATTAAAAAAAAAACTGGTTCCCGGCATTTTTCAATTGTTTTTGAGCTATCAAAATGGACGTGTGTGTGACGAAGAAATTCGGTACATTTTAAAGTTTTATTACAAAAAAGGCAAAAATGCGACTAATGCCGCGAATAAAATTTGTGCAGTTTATGGACCTAATGTGGTATCAATAAGAGTAGCACAATTGTGGTTTAAGCGTTTTAAGTCTGGAAATTTTAGTGTGAAAGATGAGGTTCACTCTGGACGCCCTGTTACTGATAAAATCAATGCCATCTATGAAAAAGTGGAGCAAGATCGACATATTAGTAGATACGACATTGCTGAAGAACTGGATATTGATCACAAAACTGTTACGTCATTTACAAAAGTCTGGGTACAAGAAAAAGCTCGATATTTGGGAGCCACACGATCTCACTGAAAGAAGCCTAATGCAACGCGTTTCAATTTGCGATTTAATGTTAAAATGAAATAAATCCGAACCATTTCTAAAACGGTTGATTACGGGTGATGAAAAATTGATTACTTACGATATAAGAACGTCCGAAAAAGATCATGGTCGAAGCATGGACAAGCTCCACAGACAGTGGCAAAGCCCGGCTTTACTCGGAACAAAGTGATGCTGTGTGTATGGTGGGATTGGAAAGGAATTGTCCACTATAAGCTTTTGCCGCCGGGTAAAACTATCGATTCTAACCTCTACTGCCAGCAACTCATGACATTAAAAGAAGCCGTTGAGAAAAACCGGCCGGAGTTAATAAACAGAAAGGGCGTAGTCTTTCATCATGATAACGCCAGACCGCACTCATCTATAGCCACCCAGCAAAAATTGAGAGCTTGGCTGGGATGTGTTGATGCATCCACCGTATAGCCCCGACCTTGCTCCATCGGATTTCCACCTGTTTCGGTCACTTCAGAATTTTTTAGGAAGCATAAAGTTAATATGTATCAAGAGAACACTGTCAAAACTACCTGTCAGGTTTTTTTAATCAAAAATCTCAGAATTTCTACAGCAATGGAATCATGGCACTACCCACAAGATGGCAACAAGTCATCGATCAAAACGGCATGTACATATTATAAATAAATAAAAAAATAACACTTTTTCCTTTGTACGAAAAATACGAAAATATTTTTGCCCCGACCTAATATGTAAGATTAATTTTAGATATGTCCTTTCCTATCATATGACAATAAAAAGGAAAGTGATAACTTTAACTGTTAGATATATTTATCTGGGGATTGGATAAATCGGCCCTTAGTGCAATGATAATTCGGGAATGTTCTGTTTCTTAACCGAATGTAGCATAGCAAGCAAAAAATTAACAAGATCCTATTAATTTCGAGCGCTTTATCAGCTTAATCACGTTTTAACAAAAACAAAGACGTCCTAAGCTTACGTACAAATAAATATTTATATCTACTTCTCAAATTATTTGTGTATGTTAATAACATATATACTTAGCGCAAGCTTTTCAAAAAACATTTTTGCTAACGAAACGCGTAAATTAATATATGAAAGAATGACAGGTGATTAGACCAGTTCAAACCAACTCAACATAGGTATTTATTTGCTGACAGTACTTAATTAAGTGCATGAAGATTCTATAATAGATCAATATAATGAGTTCTAACTCTGTTAGGTTTACTGTAACTACAACGGAGCTCCATCCTGTCTCTTTTCTACTCCATCGTCACATCATACAGCTTTGATACACCACAATATTGCACAACCTTGTTCACAATTACCATTGTACCAAATTTCATTCAAATTCTGGTAACGAGACTTTCAAAGGCCAGGTGCGAATTGGTAAAAATTTAACACACAGGTAAAGGTAAATTAAAGCTGAAAAATGCAGTTTGGCGTAATTCCGATAGCTCTTCTAACCGTGAATTGCGACAGGAGCTAACTATCAAAGAGCTAAACGCCACGGGGCTTCTGTATTTTTTTTTATCATCCTCACCGAATTAGCTTTTGGCTAGGTTTCTCTCGCTATTTTCAAGTGAGGGTGGATTTGCTAGAGAAATAAGCAACATTTTAATTTGAAACTGGCGATAAACATACGAATGATGTACTAACAAAAAGTACTGTTGACATTTACATGTTATGCAATAAATAAGCTTATAATGAATTAAACCAATTGGAATAGAAAGCGCAAAGTAGAACTAAAATCCGTGTCGAAAGCATTGATACATTTAGCGCCCATGATTTTCGTACGTATATATGTATGACGCACCGTGTGCGTCAACAGCGGTGAACTTGTTGACAGTAATATACACAATACACGAGTTATTATATTAATTACGATACGACGTGCCACGGCCTTGCCGAAACCTGTAACGACTGCCATATATACAAAAAAATAATACTTACGAACCAATTACAAAGCGACAGCTTAGAAACCAATTAATAAAGTGTACGATCATGTTATTATCTAATAGAACTGCAAAGTACGTAACTTGAACCCAGCGGACAAAGCAAGAAAGATAAAAAGAAAGAATTATCACCACAAATCACAACACATCAGCCCAAAGTGGATTGATTTTCTGTTACGTGGTGCCGACCGCTGAGAAAATTTTTCATCGACCATGTCCTGTCGCTACTTTTATACAAAGTTAGACAAAGTTATGTAATGCTGCTTATATTAATAAACCTATGAGAATATCGCAAAAAAAACATGTACGTCGGCGAAATAAGCTGGGTTTTTTTTTTATTCCAACAATAGCGGTTATAGGCAGGTCAAGGGGAAATTTAATGTTACGAAATCTTACCTTATATTATAATTTTATGACCAAGTAATCCGGTTTTCAATACATAATAAATTAACATTTTTCAGAACTTTATTATTTATTATTATATTACACGGCAACTTTCGTTTCTTTTATCAATTTTCGCTTAACACATTCACTGTCTATGACGCACGGGCGTCATATCATAGTTTGAAATGAAAATCATAAGCGGCTAATGTGTACTGACTACCATTATGGCGGCTCAAGGTCTTTTTCACTAAGATTTCGTTACCTTTTAACCTTCTTGTTTAATCGTCCACAATTTAAAATTAGTAATAAAAAAAACAACAACAGGCGGAGAAGGTAGGAGTTAATGAAACGACGTGATATGTACGAGTAATTACATATAGATCCGTTAGCCCGGCTGAGGATACGGATATAACTTAACTATGCGCAGTAAATCAATTAAACACCAAAAGTAGCTAGGGCTAGTAATAGGGCTGTCAGATGAAGAAAAATACAATACAGTTGGGTCGATCGACTTTTTGTTGTTGTTATTCTGTCCCGTAAGCCAGGAGACAACAGTGATAGTGTTTCTTAGAAAGATGTTTATAATAATACAGGGTGTTTGGTAGCGGGTTCGACAAACGAAAATGGGAAATACTTGGGGCCAATTGGAACACATTTGCCATAGTGACTCCTATGCTAAAGTTGATAGTTTTTTTTTTTTTTTTTCCCCATTTTTTTTTTAAATTTCCCGAAATATTTACTTTTAAACCTTCTTAATTACCTACCTAAGCAACTTAAACCGCGCATTTTTTTTTAATGATGCTCTAATAATGGTTTTATTTTAAAACAAAACCGAAACCCACAGGCCGTGCAAAAAAAAAATTATGGACCCTTAAAGCTATGACAACCTGTGGAAAATAAAATGAAATTTAAGTTTCGACAAACATAAAAAAAAAACTACAAGTGATAGACAATTTCAAGTTAATTAAAAAACTTCTCTGGCTAATACCCTGCACAATGATATGCCATTTTAAAGAAAAAAAAACAGAAAAAAAAATTACGCAGTACATTGAAATTTCTTCACGAAGGTTTATTAAAGAAATCACTGATATTATGCCACAAAAAGTAATTTAATGTAGATTTATATCCTGTAAATTTATAGTTTTAAAGAGTGACCCAGGAATCGTAACCATGGCAACGAGGTACATCAAAAAGTTGATTGACCCAGTTATAGTAGCTAGCTTAGGTTTGGGTTCTCCTAGTAGGTAAATTATTTACCAGTGTCAGGAGTATCAACTCCTATTACCTTACGTGTTGCATTTGTTTCAAATTTCTAGCATTTGTAAAGTGAATGAATCAGAAGTTACAATTTTACACATTTACTTTTTAAACAATTGAATCGCTCCTTCGTCAACAACCAAAATGTGACTACACTGATGTGGTTTTCGAAATAGAGCTTATATTTTTTACGACAACAATTGTCTCGTGCCCACGCAAGTAAATATGTTATTTTCATGTCTCACTTAGTTCAACCCACACATTAAAATACAATCTTTCAGATCCACATCTGCGGAATATTGGCGGGGATTACATTGACGTAGGAAACCTAGTCTATTCATAAATAACATTTATTTGCCATTAAAAATATTGCAGCTTATAAGGTGCTAAAATGTATGAAAGAACCCGCCTTTAAAAATAGAGTCGAGTTTAGATTGCATTTTGAGCACATTGTATGACCCGACATAATAGGGATGATGACTGGGTAAAGAAAACGAAATTATATCAGTATTTTAGTCTGTCAGTTACATTATCAAAGAAATATTGGACACGTATTTTTTCTTTTTTCAATCAATCAAAAATGACATAGATAAAGCGCGGTATGCTGAAATGACTCGGATCAAACAGAAATCTCAACAGCAATCTTGGGCGCAAATCAAACAGAAGAGACGTAGGGCAAGGACGCGTCGTGGACCCCTTTAATTAACTTCCGGACAAAATCTATAGAAGCGTTGCGATGCAAAACATACAGAGGAGACGGGGAGAGGGTGCGTCGCGGGCGCAAACACCTACACCGCGACGCGTCCTCGTCTTACGTCTCTTCTGTTTGGCTTGCACCTTAGGGGGTGGAGTGGGAAGATTCATTCTGAGAGACTATTTTAACATGCGGTGGCGTTCATTGATTGCCGGTGACAATATCATATTTTTATAATCAGACCTCCGCTGCCGCGGAACTGTAGTAGCGAAACTCTGGAAACGAAATAAAGTTCAATTTCGTATTAAATATCCTGATTCCGCCACAGTTTCGCGGTTTCGCTGCCGGCAAAATAGACGGATTTATGTTATATATATGGAATAAGGAACTGAGCGCAAAGCTGACGGTGATAGATGACGACTCGATAAACCTATCTACATTGTAAAATGTCCACCATAAGTGTAGTTCAGTGATTTAGGAAAATAGCTTTCATAATACTGAGAATTAAACGTTTGCGATATCGTTAAGTCAAAGATAGGCCTATGATTCTTGTCGGTGTCTAACGATGAAAGTCCTTTATTTCTCTACTTATGTAGAGAAATAAAGGGCATTCATCCACCACTCCACCGACAAGAGCATAGCTCTTAAATGAAAGATTTTATATAAAGATCAGCAATTAACCTGTTAACGTACATACCCAATAGTAATTGACACGAAATATACTAACACTATACTATTCTCATTATAGCCCTCTAACGATCTAAATTAATTAACGTAAATGTATATCTTGCTGTGCACACATAGTTTAGAGTTATAGTCCAGACTTTATATTTCTAAATTTACTGTAATTATGTACCAAAGACTGTAACTTGTTTTGTGAGCCTTTAAATAAATAAATAAATGAATGATGCTGAACAATATATATGGACGCGACACCCCTGAATGTAACCCAGTTTCAGTCTGTTTTATTTCGCAGCGAACCGGAAGTAATTAGCGAGAGTACCAACAAACCAGGGTTCAACAGGTCGAGCTGTACAGGTTCACAACTTTACCGTGGAAAAAACGTAATATAAAGATACAGAAGGTTTTATTTCGGCAATGTCGGCCGGCTGGCTGACACCGTTAAAGTGTTTAAAACTGTACGTTATATGTAAATTTGAGCCTTATTGCCTAAAATTAATGTTTTCTGTTCGCAAATTCTGAGAAAAGGATGTCTTGAGTTCATCGTTGTCATAATATGAAATGAAAAAAAATTACAACGGGCAACATGCACGAGAGATAAAATTTGACAGGTGCTAGGGAAATGAATTAGTACATTATTGCCTAGGCGCGGAAAGTAAGGGATTGCCTGACGAGGTGGTTAGGTTAGGTTAGGTTTTGCTAAAATACGAGTCAGGCAATCCCCCCCGTTTTCGCCGAGGCATATATAATGCTTTTCTCAAACATGTGAGGAAATGATACAAATATATTTGTAAAAGTAAAATTAATATTAAAAGTGATGTTAGTCATATTAGGACAATTTGTAAACGAAATTGTTATGGGTTTTCCAGGAACATTTGTTTATCTGTTGAATTTGAGATGTTGATATTTCAGGGCTTGTGGTAGACAAATGGACGTAACTTAGGGAAAAGGATCTAATTCAACCATTTAACACTTGTAGAATTTGACATGATATTGACAGCAATAGATTTCAAATTTAATACCGTGAAGTGCCGAGGACTTGATGTTTGTAGTTTTTACACAACAACAGTAAGTTCTACGTTTAAATTACAATAAGTTATTGTTTTTTTTTTTTTTTCTAACCATAGACAATTTTAAAGAAAATTAAAAAGAAGAAAACACACGCACTGTGCTACGAAAACGAGCAATTGCCTTGGCTGTATGAAATTTATTTCTTGGTCCTTTCTATTCTGTATGCATTGGACAGCACTTTAAAAAAAATATCGCAGAGGACAAAAATGGGTTTTCATACGTTTATTTTACTCCTAGGAAGAAAATGAGGCCCTTCGCGTCTTCGTTTTTCAAAAGAAATGCCATCCTTTCTGAGCATGTTTGAGAAAACATCTATTCTATATTCTAACGTAAGACTTAACGCTTTTCGTCATGACTTTTATTACTAAGCGACTATAGCGATTTCCACTTTTTTATAGCGATTTCATCAAGACGGGACACTTTTGTTTTAAACCTTAAGCATGAAGTATTAGCACCTGTCAAATTTTATTTCGTTTATGCTAAGCCCGCTGCTGGACAAAAGCCGTCCCCAAGATATCCACGACGGCAAGTATTACGCTACTCGCATTCATCGGTTTCCCGCGACCTTTACCAAGTGTGAGACGGCAGTCCAGAACCAGAACGCCCCAACAGCCATCAGCCGAGTAACGTGCCCCCCCACTCCCATTTGAGGCAGCTTGGGTTCTTCTGCGGATCTCCTCATTTCTGATTCGATCTTGCAGAGAAACTTTGAGCATATCTCTTGAGTTAAGTAAAAACTAAGTTTTGTTTGCTTTGATGCTTTCAAAAGACAAAAACTACCGACAAACTGATTAATAATTTATTGAATTAACCGCCTGTTTCACCATCGTCAAGTAAAGCATATCTATCAAATAAATTAAGCCCTTTCCCTTTCTTACACTTGAAAATGGACAAGGAGTGGGCTATCTTTATTTGACAGAGAAATTTACTTGTAGATTGTGAAAGGCCCTTAGTCTCTTATTCATTTATCCATTGATTCATGGCAAACTCTAAATAAGAATGTGATAATTAGCGGTAGCAAAAAATACAATTGCCATTTCAAGTGTCACATTACTAGGCATAAACATTATTGCTATACAGTCTTTATTGGTATATTAGAAACGTTAAACAATGTAATTTCACGAAACTGCCAGGGCATTGACATTTGACACTGACGGCGTTTATGCGGATATAGCCTTATTTCCTTCGAAAGAAACGCCGCCACCCTTGCCTTGCCACAACTTGTCATGCAGTATCAGTTAGCCTCACTATGTAATCTATATCCGTTGGCCAGCCCCTTGTAATGGGACTTTGTAATTGAATATTCTATTAAGGAACCACCACGTCAGGCGATCG
Organism: Tortrix viridana; assembly: GCA_963241965.1. Classification (NCBI taxonomy): domain Eukaryota; kingdom Metazoa; phylum Arthropoda; class Insecta; order Lepidoptera; family Tortricidae; genus Tortrix; species Tortrix viridana. Next base: position 3,407,591 of record OY725171.1, on the reverse strand, counting down.
TTTAATTTTTCTATACAAGTTACATAAATCATTATTAATTTAACGTGTTTATCAAACGTTTTTTTCCATTTTAACAAATCATGTCTCATGCACGTGTTAGATGATTTACGAAAAATAATTTGTTATTGGTTGGTCTGCGTTTACATTCAACACGGTCGATTTGTATGGATTCATTACGACGCACCGTATGCGTTGTAGGCAGTGAAAGGGTTAATTGAAAATAATAACTACAAATTGGACGATAGTGAGATAGACAATCCCTTATTGAGAGAAGAAATTTTACAAATCGGATTTGTAGGAGTTAGGATAGATATAAAAAGTGTGGACACATCAGGAATTATTTTAGTTTATTGACCAGAATAGTGGTTCCCCGCCAGCGCACCAATTTTTCTCAAGACTAAGATAAAAAAACGTAGCATGCTGTTTCGCCAAAATATGTTTGGTCGAATGTATCATTTCACAAAAAGCTATTTGTATTCTTTGTTTTATTTTCAGGATACCAAAAAAGCTGTTTAGATCGGTTAGGTTAGGTAAGAGTTGTGAGCGCCAGAAAATGCTAATTTTAGCGGCGGGAAATACCCTTTTGGCGAATGAAAATTTGGGAAATGATAAATATGGCCAAAAAAATTTCGTGTATATGCGCGGTTAGTCATAAAACGACCAAAAGTGTATTTTGAAATATTAAGTAATAAATATATGTAGTCGATAACAGACGGAATGTCCGGACGCATCCTATGCGTTTTATCAGAAACTTAGAATGCGATCGAGTGATAAGCGGCTCGGACAGATGATAAACATCGACAGGTAACGAATACCATACGGTTACGTCACCGGTGACAATTAATTTGTAGGTTAAACTTCAAAAGTTAAAAAAAATATTTTGATATCACTGCGTTGCCGAATATACTTTTAATTTTAACACAGAGCGCTTGCGCACTGCGCCCGATCCGAATCCGAGAAATGTTGGTCCGAGTAGAAGAGTACCGTTTGTATGAGAAATCGGATGACGTAACTCTATCTGTGACGTTCACAATATAAAGAGACCTTTTGGAGGCAGGCGGTTACGCCGTTTTTAGAACTGTTACCATAGTATTCGTATAGTTACAATAATAACAAGAACGTAACTGCCTTCCTCCATAAGGTCCCTTTATATTAAGAAAGTCACATCTATTTAGTACTATTTGTATGGTAGGTACCATACAAATAGTACTCCATTCGAGAGCAAAAATTTCGGGTCACTAGCATAGACTTCAATATCGTAAAAAGGAATACAGGTAGCCTAATAAAATAAGTTGGACCTTAAAGACAATTTAATGTTACATAAATAAAACTAGTATTGAAGAGATATCGATCCTTCCGTGTCGTGGTACACCTGGGTCTACCTGTTGCTGGTCTGCGTAGGTTCGAACCAGTTTCCAGAAACCGCTGAAGAACACGTTGTACTGTTGACAACGATACACCGACTATTCTCGCTGTATCTATCTCGCTGGCTTCGCCAGTTTTCCAGTATTGTGAGGATTCTCGTGCATTCTTCGGGTGTAAGTGACATAATTACTACATTATTAATGACCAGTGGTCGGAATAGGTAGAGCTAATTTACCTAAACTTGACGCATGTTCATTGTTCATTATAGCGTGAGTGAGATGGGGAACACATTATTGAATGAACATGCATCAAGTTTAGGTAAATTGAACACCTGGGACACTTTTTATATATACATTTTATGACAGAACGAAAACAAAAGCAAAGGCAGATGGGAGAACTAAAAGTTCTATATTTTTCAAAAACGATAATTTTGTTTATGTCTTTTTTTAATGTCATTATTTCACATTAGCCAATGAGTTTTAATACTTGTAATAAAGGAGGATAAAATTGTCTATAAGGTTCAATTTATGTCACTTAGTATTTATGTATATTAGTTTTCGAAAGATTATGCCTTATTAAAGTGACCCGAAATGTTTGCTCTCGAGTGTAGGTAGGTACCTACTGCTACTTCGGACCTTAGCAGGGCAGAACTGGTGGTAGGTAAATTTGCACTGGTCTAACTTTTGGCGCAGGCGCACAGAGATTGAAAGAAATGCAACGAAAATGTTTGATAAATAACAGCCAAATACCACTGTTAGGCTGCCTTTCCATAGAAGCGGAGACGAGCGGTGCGGAGATGAGCTGTGTAGGAATCGACCAATCACATTGGTTGTAATCCACATTTCGTCTCCGCTTGACTGTTTCCATTGAAGCGGAGCGGAGACGAGATGTGGATTACAACCAATGTGATGGTCGATTCCTACACAGCTCCTCTCCGCACCGCTCGTCTCCGCTTCTATGGAAAGGCAGCCTTATATCAAACCAAAGCCAAATGTCAAACATGCTTTTCACCCCAGCTGTTTAAGAAAGATCGTTATTTGTAACTGTGCACCTATGTGGCGATGTGCAATTGTGCATTCAAGTTTGGTTATAGTATTTCAGCTTATGGTTGACCGCCTCCCCATTGTTTCCTTAAGATGCGGCGAACCAAAATCATAAATACTGTACATGTGCTTCCACACAATGCCCGCACACATACCTACGCCCCTGGAAATAATTCAGCTGTGCTCGATGTCGTCTTTCGCGTATAAAGGTATTAAATGCAAATGCATTTTTCTTTTCAACAAAAGTCGATGCGGCGAGACATATCCAGTGGCGAAATGTTCCGAGCGAGACCAAACGCGAAAAATGCATTTTCACACTCCACGTAAAAAGGGCCAGAACAGAAAACACTTTTATAAAGGTAAATTTAGTTTTGTATAAAAGTAAGAGAACAGATTCTCAGTGTTTTAATTTAACGAGAACATTCGAATAAATCGTACAGTTTGTTATTTGAGTTTTAAGTAAGTCTGTCTGTTGTATGAGTGCTTTAGAAATGTTACCTACAGGCGAAACTAAAGGGGACTCTTTTTTATTTGTTTTAGCCCTTGTGGTTTTATATTTTAATAGAATTGTCGACGTTATAGTAACTTTACTAACATAAAGTCAACAATACGATTTCGATATTGAAGCAACGGCCTAAACAAAATGGCCTAGAGAAGAAAACAGGCTACAATTGATTACAACATGTGGAAATTTAATAAACATGAAATTAAGAATATGATGAACATCGCTCTAAATAAAAAAAAAACAACAAGGTCTAAGTGAACAGCGATTGTTTACATGAGCTGATAATAATTTAATATTATAATCATCGAAAAATGATTACTAAGAGAGCAGCGATAAGGTTGCAGGTTGAATAAATAGTTTTTTCTCCAACATGTCCACCTTACTGTTGCAAAAGCAGTGCCTACGCGAATTTATTCCTTCCTGGCCAACGCAAAATAAAAAAAATGTCATTACTGTCGAGTAGCAGCGGCCGGGCAAAATGTATAAAATTTCATTACTTCACAGTTTTTTACTTTTTAAAACCATGTTTTAACTAGGAAAACCAACTCGAAACAGACAAAACAGTTTACTCACTTTTAAAATGTCATACGGCGTTTACAGCAGCGTCTTTAAGTGTCCCAAATAGTTTTACTTTTTTCAAATCATCTAGCGTTCATAAACTAATTAAAATGGCTAATTAACTAAAAAACGCGTAATAAATGTAATAATTTAAATATGTGATTTTATTTAATTCAGATTTCCGAATGAAAATGGCATTATGAGTCAATTTATGAGTGATGTCGTGCACTTAAAAGAGGCGGGAAGTAAACTTTTTTCATAGACAATTCTGAAGGGGTGTTTAAATATATTGTTTACGAAAATTCAAAAATAGAATTTCCTCGCAACGTTGGAGAAAAGCACTATACAGGCCTCGACCGTGAAGGGCGGTTGCAGGACTCTTATTTAGCTAACTACTCGTCCTGCCGCATGCTTCCCGTTCTCAACAGTAATGTACAATATTAACCGTCAAGTAACACGCAGACACGAGCGCCGCGCCGCGCGGCGTCGTCGCCCTAATTGAATATTAACCCATTGACACAATAATAGGAGGGTTCGCAGGACGGCAGAAAGTTGCTGCTGACTGCGCTATGTTATCCTGGTACATGCAACTATCTCTGGCTGGTATTTTAAGCCCGCATGATAGAAAATTTCAGAAGTGTGTTTCTACTTCAAATTAATAGGTACCTATAGGTACAACTACATTCAGTATCAAGAGAAAAAGAACTGATGTTACCAGCAGTATTTTTTTAATTTGATCGCGAAATAAAAATGCTGAAAATCAAGGATTTGTTTAAAAAATTGTTGACTGGCATAAGATTCTGTTTCGAACTAGCGAAATTTGACGTTGGGCCTTAAGAGGTTAATTATTAATTTAATATCATTGGTTCCCTTTCGCACCTACGAGTATATGTAGATAGATTTTAGACTGTTCAACTCAATACGATTTTTGTTTGTTCTTTGTACATCCTTTTCGCTTCGCTCAGTCTGATAAAAATGGCCCCACAAAGAATTCTCTATTCAACATTAAATTCTAAGACTGCATCGGAAAATATTCAATCCTAGCAATGCGGACGAGTTCCATTCAGCTAACGTAGAAAATATTTCATTTTAAAGATGGAAATAAAATTCTATATTAAATAGGTTTATTCAATTTGCAGATTATAATAAAAATATTTTATTGCTTCGAATATATCGATAAAATGATGATGACACATAATTACCAACTAGCTTTCCGCTCGCGACTCTGCGGAGAGTCAGTACTTTCTAAGTTAAAATATAGCCTATGTCCACCCTGAAATTCCATTCTAAATGTTGGTGAAAGAATGTTTGAAATCGGATGTGTAGTTCCGGAGATTACCCCAAACATACAGACAAAAAAACAAACTTTACCTCTTTATAATATAAGTACCTATGGATTAGTATAGATATCAGGAAGTCTCGATTTAATTCCCGCTCGCTTTTTTTTCGCGTCCGAAACACCACACCGCACTCCAAAATTCGCATAGGCGAAGTTGGCAAATGAGCTCAGGCGGATGGCCACATAGTATCTGAGTGAGTGCCACAGAACGGTTACCGGCTTCGTAGCAGGTAGCAGGTAGACCAAGGCGAAGGTGGCGGGACGACTTAGATGCATGATGAAGCGACTGGTCAGAAAGGACAGACGGAGTTGGAAAATAAGGGATAGAAGGCTTTGCCCAACAGTCGGACCCATTACAGCTTATTAAGAAAGAGTATTTTTAGTGTCCCAAATATTTAACTACTACTATCAAGTAAAATAAGTTCCTGTCAATAATTTTATGAGACAAGCTTTTGTTGCCGACTGTACTTTTTTGCGCAGTCACCATCTGCTCATCAAGACCAAACTAACGAGTCCCAACTCGGTGGGTCTACGTTAAGTACAACAGAGATCCTGTTGCCACCTTCCGACTCCGTCATCAGATCAGCTCTTTGACACCATAATATTTCATTGATTTACTATTTCACCGAGAAGTGGTTCAAATCTCGCGTGCAAATTTTGAAACGGACGACTTACATACATAAGAACATTGAAATTTAAAAGCTTGTAATAAGGAAAGAAAGAGAAAGAGGAATGGAAGACCAAGGGCCGTATTAATAAACTGATTTTGGCTGAGATGCCCGTCACAAGATGCGTTAAAGTAGACTGGTTTGATGTGTTTTGAGACGGGTGTCACGTCGAGATGAGTTTATAAATTAAGCCCAAAGTTACTTCGACTATGTACTAGTAGGACGTCAATTAGTATTTACACGAAGAACCATTTCTCGTGGTATTTTTAACTTTAACTCACACTTTTAACTATTTTAAAATCACCACAAGTCTATGAGCGCTTTTTTCGTCAATACTCTATACGCTCAGGGTGGCCAGCACATCTTGCCCGCTACATGTTTGTCGCTCGGTAATCGCCCTCTAATCAGTCTAAAACGAAAGAGACAAGCGAGAAAATACAAGTTGTGCTAGACATACTGGGTTAAAGAGTTAATACATCGCAAGGCGTTTTACAAGATATACTTAGAAAAAGTCGCACAGCAGCATTGCGGCATACAAGTAGATTGGATTTAAGCATCCATGACTGGTGCTAGTAACTACCTGACAATGTTGGTAGAGTGTAACTACCAACATTGACAACATCTTGAAAAAGTTTATGCTGGGTTTCGAAGCCTTGGTCTTTAGCGTAGCAGGCTAGTACAGTTAACCAATTGATTTGTGAAGACCCTGTCGTAATAAGGTGACGTATTAGGGCTTGTACACAAAACTGCGAATCGGCGCGATGCGAATTCGCAGCGCAGAAACTGCATAGAAAACTGCGCAGAAAGCTCGTAGATTTTTACGATGCGACGTCTATATATACGATTCTTTGTGTACAAGCCCTTAAACGGCACAAGTTCGAGTGATGCGGTTTGACATAGCGACAGGGTTTTAGGTACGGTCAAAAGCACTGATATCTATACGGCCAATGCGTCAAAAATATTTATGTCATCTTGGGAATGTACACAAGTTTTGTTAACCGCACTACCGATGTGATAAAATAAGTAGAAAAAAATTTACACCGACGTCACGCACTTACAAGTACTACTGCCGATTCTTCGTTATTAGGAGCAGGGTAAATTTCCGGGCATTTCAACCGTCGTCATTAGTGTTTTCAATATATTTACGAAATCAATGAGACTACAGCAACTTCTGATGCTAATAAAAACTACACCCCCGGTTCTGCTTCAGTTTACATCAGAAGTTGATGGTAGGTGTCATTGATTTCGTCAATATATTGAAAACACTATTGACTCGGTTGAAACTCCCGGAAATTTAGCCAGCAACAAAGGCTAAAGGTGTCGGTTGGTAGCCGACTGCACGCAGCAGCAGCAGACGTGTCGCCGCAACACTACTGGTTTCTATGTGTTTCTATGAAAGCGATGTGTCGCTAGCTACGGAGGGAATTTCATAGAAATACATAGAAACCAGTAGTGTCGCGACGACTGCAGCTGCTGCTGCTGCTGCCGGCTAGCAACTGACACCTTAACAGCTCGCCGGCCGATCTCGGTCTGTCAGTCAGTTCATCGTATTAAGACACAGACTGTCAGTTTCTCTTCCGATTTCGTACAATACCATAGATGTTGGCCGGCAGGCTGTCGGACTGTTGCCCATCAGGCGTTCCTATATCAGCGATTCTAGCTGACGACCAGCCAATAAGATGAAAAACAAAAGCTGTTTCTTTAAAAAAACATAAAATGGTTAAATTGACATCTACTATGAGTCCAAATATAGCTGAAAATCAACGTAAATTTGCAACCGTACGCGACGTGTCCATATATGAAGTATAGGTTGCACTGTGACCCGTCACGGACTTATCCGTCGTAAACGGTGTGGTGTGGATATCCGTCAATGGCGACAAGGTTAAACAGCATTTAGTCATGTTTTTTTTTTATGAAATGGATGTAACCATAGAGTTATTGAAAGAAAATGAGATGAAATAATCAAAAGTAAAGTTGATAACATTATTAATGATGGAAACTCAACCATCCATGGGAATGGTTATGTGTGTTTGTATGACTATTATATAGGCTTTACTTGTCATCACATAAATTTGACCCAACTTCATATCTAATTTGATTAAATTTACAATACAACTCTGCATTACAGACCCAGCTTTGAATGCAAAACTATTTCAATTACAATGACTGGTATATTAATGTGCCACCTGTTTTTCTCACGAAGGACACCCCATGTCTTCCATTGAAATTAACCCCAACTAACCACCTACCTATTACAATGGCAAAAATAAAGTTATCAAAAGAACCTCGAAGAATCACACATCTGTTGAAAAAGCATATAAATGAGACTTATTTGACTCACCCGCCTGACCAACTATTTGAATGCTGATTAAACAAATAAGACTTTAGAGTATGCAATGTATTCAGTGACTGTCAAAATATTGTAGACATAAATCCATATTCAAAAAATTCAAAGGTTGTGTTGAACATGATCAGAAATCCATACATTATCCGGGGCATGCGGTATGATGACTTACTAGTAGGTCTATGAAATTGGAGATGTCTTATATAATCCAAACATAAATGCCTCCTAGCTTAAGCTAGAACCGGTTTGTATAATCATGTAACTGCTTACAGTAACATTTATACAGCTTTTATAAATAAATACAAAGAAGACTGGTTTTGCTGTAAATTCTCACTTTAAATTATTAGATGTTTATTGTAAAACAAATTGAAAATAAAGGAATGTAATGTAAATCCAGAAATTTTGTTATCTTGTGTTCACTTTGTTTGATTATTCTATTATTACTCACCCTTTTAGATGAATAATTCACATTTATATCCATATGCAAACTAAATTTAAGTATGAATCTTGAGTCACTACAATATGGTTTATAATGAAAGTTTTGTGTATGAACAGGGTGATTAGAATCAAACTAGCACTATAGTTAAATATCTAACATATTATAGGTTTAATAAGAGATACTTTGTAAGTCTTTGTAGACAGTATAAACAGTGATAACATGAGTTATTGCAATTATGTTAGAATATTATTAACAATCATAGATCTATATAAATAATACTGCAACTAACTTAGATATTTAGTGTTAGTGTTAATAACAACGTACTCATACGCAAAATCGTATCGGCGACTATTTTAGTACACAAAGCACATCATTCATACAGAACAGACGCCTAAATTGGCTGTCTGTGACCAAGTATATGGGGTGAGTAATACACTAGCTGTAAGTTGAACAAGTGCGTTAATTGTGCGATGTATTGCCGCCGAGTCGCTCACACTGACGCAAGAGGCAAAACCATACACAAACGTACGATATACAAACAGTGGACGAACACTAGACAACTTTTTTGCCGTCGAAAACACGCAAAAGCGCACTATGTTCAAAGTAAGTTTCTTACTTCGAACGGACGATTGTTAATACCTCATCGTGCATACAATTGCATTCCTTGACAGGCGATGTGTGACACTGCACGTAACAACTCAAGCGTGAGCTCAAGCCCCGATACCACTATCAGAACCCAATAAAGAAAATACAAGACGCTACTTGGTGTTAGTTGCGACGCTAAAAACATCGTCAGCTGTCATAGATTGCGTCAATACTTGGAAAACCTGTTCTCACAACGAACAATTACTCAGTGCGTCAAACGAAACAATCATCAGAACACATGAAAAACACAACCGGGCAATAATAATGAGAACAAAATAAACTAATTTGATAAATTATCGATCTATGGTGATCCGCAAGTTACTGCACTCTTACCTTCAGATAATTCTAAGTCCAATTCGGCTAATTTATCTCTTATTTCATCCGGCAACTTTGATATATCAACACTTAAGTCAGCCATCGTGGAAATGCACTATTTTCACACAAAACAAATAAAGTTAGCGAGAGCACTTCAAGAGACCATCGTGACACATGGCCATCTTGAATTTCGAATAATTTCTGACTCGGACGGAATGAGCAAAGCGAACAATCAGAATCAGAACCGTTGGTGTTGGAGGGGCCCACAAGAGGGCGCCTGCGTTAAAAATAGTCAGTACGTTCTCTTTTAGCAAAAAAAGCATTTTCCAATATAAAATCGCTGGGTTAATTTATTGTTTTAATAGTTTGGTATAGTGATATGAACATAAATATTGAAATATTTGTTAGTTTATTTCGTTAGCTTTCATGAAGCATAAGTACGTGGCATCTCTCTTAGAGTTTGTTTATGGTATTCAGAATATTTAAAGCTGGCTTCACTTTGTAGCCAAAGAAAAAACGTTTTGATATGTTTTTGAAATGTATTGTAGCAAATGTTACACCACAAAATTATATTTTTACCTATCGTACGGTACCACCCATTTTATTATATCGTTAATATCTGCACAAGCGGCTTGACAACGGCTAAAAGTCAAATCTTAAAATAGATGGTCTGTAGAAGTAGTTTAGTTTAGTTCTGTATGTAAAAGGATAAACAACTACGTAGGTCATTATTTGAATATTTTCGAATTAAACACCATGGATTCAATTTGTTTAGCGTTTATTCTTTTTAAAAATAAGGAACGTATAACCGTTTATTACAAACACGAACTTTCTTTGTGGTCATCCACCTTATTTTAGTCGGCTCTTGTGGTTGCTTAACTTAGTGGTGGTTATTGGACAATATTTACGATAGGAACATAATAATAATAACACATAAACGTGTCTCTCAGACATAACGAGTCTCTCAAACATATCATTCCCGATTGTTCGCATTTAGCCAACGGTGAGTAAGTACTTGCACAGACATATAATATAACCTTGTAGC